>CM070533.1:32114368-34514368 GCA_036346145.1 Olyra latifolia
TGTCTGCGATGAAAGTACCAAATGCTTCCTACTTTTCATTCGGGGAGCTATCAGTGTTCAGGATCGTCTGACAGCAGCAACTGCGGCAGAGGTTCCATCTCATCATGCAGTGTTACAAGAAGGCCGTGTCTCCAATGTAGTAGTTGGACATGCACACTGTGGAATGGTTGCAGCAGCTCGCTGGATTGCAGATCAGGCCATTCCCTGCCTCAGCAGAGCAGTGGAGCAATTCCCAAATTACAGAATTAAGGTAATTAATCATTCTTTTCCAAACCTGCACAGATATGCTTTCCATTTCATGTAATAAGATGAAAAAGTTAGTGCATTTTGCATGAGCCCTGAGGTTTTTGCAAAACTATACCTGTGGTAAGTTACAATAAAATTTTATCTATTTTGATTAATGAAGAAAATATATAGCCCCATAGTTTTGTTATTCTTCTGAGACCTTACTCGGTGGCCCTAGTATGACTGATAATTTTGTTATTTGCCCACTATGTCTCAACTCTTAAAAGTGGTATTGTTCAACTTCAACTATTGGAGCAACACACATGTCACAAGTAATACAGATCACATGAGCAGTCCTCTTAATAAACTCTATCAGAATACTGCATGGTAAATACTATTTCGTGTTGGAAGTATAAGTTAACTATCCACCTTTTTCCGTCAGCTTAGGCTTTTAGTTGAACTAGTCAGTGCATGCAACTTAATATGATATCAGAACCAGAGGTCTCAAGTTCATAGATGCAATTTAAATAAAAAATTATCGTCTGCTCCTATTCCACTTGTGTGAGGCCTAAGACTAAGTCTAACCCAATTCCCTTTATTTCATTCCCTTCCCTATCCCCTTTCCCATTCCCATCAAAGATTCCTTCCCTTCCCAGGAAATATCTCCAACCCAATTCCCTTCGTCACTCCCTTCCCAACCATATCGCTCATTTTTTTTTGGTTTTTGCAACACCTCCATAACTACCACGTATTTGTACTATGTACACGATAATTGAAATATATATACCTGAAGGGCCGTGTTTTGTACATGCATTATGCATCAAATAAATAATGTTATAAAATAAAATGTTCGCAACAAAATAATTTACTTTAATTAATTATTCCAAAAATTGACACATATGACAAAAAAGGTGGGGGATACAGATGACAAAACTGGTAATTTATTGTGAATCTTCCAAGACAAGAAACCGTACCAGTGCAGCTGTGTCCTCACGTTAACTTACTAGAGAAGCTAGCTGACCGCTTTCCTTCCAGGAGAAGACTCGCATCTGTGTCTATATAAGGGTGACTGGTTAGCTGATATCCACATCACTTGTACAGTAGCTTTCACACCCTCTCTTTTGTTGTTCCAGTAGCCATGGAGAACAATCTGAGTGGGTGGAGTCATGGAGCCTCTACAGATGACGTGAACTCCTCATCGAGCGATGACGACTTCGAAGAGCACATACATAAGCATCTTCGACATAATTTGAACTTCAAACTTTACTAGTAATATATGCACATACTCAATCAGCAGCAGATAGTTGTTCATACATTAACCTTGTTCTTCATACATTTACCTAATTGTTTAGCAGCAGCCACGGGGAGATCTAGCGCGAGATGGGCTGGAGCAGCCGCAGCAGCAGCACCGCCCACGGGGAGATCTACCGCGACATGGCCTGGAGCAGCCGCAGCAGCAGCACTGCCCACATGGACCTCCGCGGCGCCGACATTCCCGCCATCCGCGCTACATCTCCCGCCGGCGCGCATTCCCCCGCCGGATGAGCGCAGCGGCCGGGAACACCCGCCCCACCCCACACCCGACACATCCCCCGTCCCTTCGCCCCGCAGCTTTCCTACTGCCACTCCTCCCCCCTCCCGCAGGTTTCGATGGGGACGAACGGGCCACCCCTAGATTGTACCACGACGACCGCCGAGATCCACAAATCTCCACGAAAAGCAACCCAAATCGACCCAAAATCCCCCCATATCCACCCAAATCCACCATAGCCGTGCAAGAAAACAAACTTACCTTGTCTCCGCCAAGACAGTTCCTCGCTCGCATGCTGCCGCCTTGCCTCGAACCACCACCTCCTGCTGGGCGTTCAGTAGCTCCTTCCGTCGGCGTGCGCACCAACTCTCTCTCGGGGAGCCGGACGGGATCAACAGAGCAACCCGGCATCCTAGGTTTCTCTCTCATCTTCCGAGGAATGGGGCGGCGACGGTCGGCGTTGAGACCTATGCGTTCCGTCATGGCTGGGAATGTGCTCGTGAGGGGAACGGGGCACGGGACGGGTGTTCGGTTGGACTTAGTCTAAGGGGGAGCCTCACGTGAGGGGGAGTACTGGACATATAGGTGAACTACCCACCTTTCCCATCAGTTTAGACTTTTGGGTGAACTGGTCGGTGCATGCAACTTAATATTTCATTACACTATTGAGCTTTTTCTCGTCCACTCAATTCATGCCATTTTTTGTTCCGTTTTAGATCATTGGACATTCAATGGGTGCTGGTATTGCAGCAATTCTAACGTACATGCTACGTGAGAACAAGAATTTATCATCATCCTCTTGTGTTGCCTTCGGACCAGGTACTGCTTTCAACGACAAATTGAAATCTGATATTTGAGTATTGAACAAATGCATATCAAGGAAAGTCCATTGCATGTTAATTTACCAATAATACTACACTGCTCGCTTGAATTGTTTGGCGACACCTTCCATCGATCACGAAATCTTTAGTATCACTGTATGAGAACGCCAAAATAGATTTCATGCTTTTTTTTATTTGGTCACAGCCATTTTAAAAGAATACCACTACACCACGATATACCGTTTCATTGTACTTGAGTGGTACAAGGAAAACAAATACTCGCCAAGTGTGGTGCACATACGAGCGGTGCAAAATAGCAGTGTGAGTGAGGCACCGGGGCAACTCGCCAAGCATGGTGCACATGCGACGATGACATAGTGATACAAAGGATCAGCAAACGTGGGTCTAAGACTATCTCCATCCGCTTCCCGTCCCGGCGTCGAATCCCTTCGCGATGGGTAAGTGGCCAAGACGAGAATGGCGGTGGCGCTCCAACAGAATCCCATCCGGTGCTAGATTCCCGTGGGATTGGAGAGAGAATCATGGCACGAGGGATTCTCTCTCCATTCCCTTCCATCGGTGGCGACGAAGGGGGCATCAACGACTCGTCCATCGCGCGCTCGGTCAGAAGCGGGGAGCGGTCGTGGCATCGGCGGCGAAGGCTACGGGCTGGTGCTGTTCAGAGGCGGAAGCAGACAGATTGATGTGGGCGTGCACCCGGGGGTGGTGGATTCGAGTTGGTCCAGTGAGGAAGCGCGAAGGAGTGGTGTGGTGGCAAGGTATGTTCTTTGTTCCGTCGATTCTGTGAGGCAATTGGCTGGATTTGTGTTGAAATGGTTAGGGTTTCATTAGTTTGGGTGATTTAGAGTTCGTTGTGGTTGGATTTAGGGTCGGATTTGGTGTTCATGGTGGGATTTAGGGTTCATCGGGGTCGATCTATGCTTTGCTGTGTCGTAGACCTTCATACGGCACCGCTTCATCGCCATGGCCCTAGTCGGTGCAGCCTGCGCCCCCGACCTCTTCAATTCCCATCCTCCGCTTGGGCAGTGATGGTTGACACCAGCTCGGCCTCGAGCCACTTAGTGAAAGTGTTGACGGCCACGATCAGGTGCGTGCATCCCTTTTGTCCCCAGGGAAAGGGACCAAGGATGTCGATTCTCCAGGTAGAGAATGACCAAGAAGAGGTAGCGTTTGAAGCGCCTGGGCAGGCTGATGTATCTTTTAGGCATGGAACTGGCATGCTTTGCAAGACGCCACTAAGACCCGGGCATCGTTCAGCGCAGTAGGCCAATAGTAGCCCATGCAGAATGCCTTCCCGATCAACATCCTGTAGGACGCGTGGGCGCCACAGATGCCTTTGTGTATGTCCCTTAGGAGATAAACACCCTAGTCTTGGGAGATGCACTTGGAGAGGACTTCTAATGCACCTCTATGGTAAAGGACTCCTTCCACCAACCTGTATGGTAGAGCACACATTATAAGCTGGGAGCACTCAACTTCATCCTTGGGCAGTGTCCTATGCGTAAGGTACTAGACAAATGGCGTAGTCCAGTCCATGCCCTGCTCAAGGAGCGAGACGTCACCGCTTGTCTTGTGCGTCTCGTCCAGAGACATGATTGAGGGCTTATATAAGTGCTCGACGAGCACTCCTACCGGTTTAATTCTTGTGAGGATCCAAGTTTGATTGTTGGTTGGCCAAGGTATTGTCCTTCCTAGGGACGAAGAGCACCTTGAAATTCTTGAAGTACTTCTCCAACTTCCTCACCTCAATTAGGTAAAGCACCATTGAGTCATCGGAACACTAAAACTCCTTATTTACCTGATTGAAGACCAACTATGAATCCCCTTTCACAGTTAACCGTTGGACCCTGAGCGATTTACATGGCAAGAGCCCGGCTAAGAGGCCTTCATACTTTGCGGCGTTGTTGATCGCCGCGAAGTGTAATTGTACTATATACTAGAGTTGCTCGAGTTGCTCTCCTTTGGGGGAAAGAGAAAGACTCTAGCCCTCGAGCATTCGTAAAAGCGCGAGCCATCAAAGTACATGGTCCAGCATCCTTCGTCTTGTTGCTTGGCCTCTGTGGTCGGTGGATCTAGGTTGGTCCACTCGCCACAAAATCAACTAAGATCGGGACTTGATTGTTGTGCGAGCCAAAATCGGAGATCAAACTCCGCTAGCTCTATGCCCATTTTGCAATGCGCCACTAGCGCCCTAGTTCCTGAGGATCTCCCCTAGTGGAAAACTAGTTGGGACCATGAGCTGGTGCAATTGAAAGTAATGGTGTAGCTTCCTAGAGGACATAAGCAAGGCGTAGAGCAGTGTCTGGACCTCAAGGTATCTCTCCTTTGGTCCATGGAGAACGTCACTCACATAGTATATTAGTCATTGGACGTCTTCCCGTTCCACCGTCAAAACCGCACTTACGACATGAGGAGTAGCTACCAGGTAGAGTGGCAAGACTTCCCGGTGGATTGGACAGGTATCGCTTTAGCTCCTCAAAGGAGTTGTTAGCTTCCTCCGTCCATTCGAAGCCATCGTGCTTGCAAAGCACCTTAAAGAAAGGCAGCCTGTATTCGTCTAACTGGGAAATAAAACGGCTTAGGGCAACCATCCTTCCGGTTAGGTCCTGAACCTCCTTGACATTGGAGAGTGGTCTCTTTTTTTTCAATGGCTTCGATCTTCGCGGGTTAGCCCCAATGCCTTGGGCTCGATCATGTAGCTAGCGGCTTACCCGCCTGACGCCATACACACATTTTTCTCGATTAAGCTTTATTCAATGCATCTTAAGGTTAACAAACGCTTCCTCAAGGTCTTTTACATGATCCGGGAGTTCTTACTCTTGACTACAATGTTGTCAACATAAACCTCCATGTTGCGTCCGATTTGGTTGGTGAATGTCTTCGATAAAGGCGCTGGAAGGTAGCTCCAAGATTCCTAAGACCGAAGGACATGGTCAGATATAGCGAAGGTACCGAATGGAGTGATAAAGGTAGTCTTCTCTTCATCTTCGAGGGAGATGCTTATTTGGTGGTAACCGAAGTAAGCATCCAAAAAACTCATGAGTTGAGACTCCGCCATCGCGTCGACAACCTGGTCTATGCGTGGCAGTGGGAAATTGTCCTTGGAACACCTCGCATTCTGGTCCGTGTGGTCCACACACATACGCCATTTGCCACCTTTATTTTTGACAATCACCGGGTTAGCCAACCACTCAGTGTGCTCGACTTCATGGATAAAACTAGCCTTGAGCAGCTTCTCCAGCTGTTTCCAAATTATCTCTTGTTTGAAGTCAGAAAAGCGACGTAGCTTCTGCCTAATGGGCTTCTTGTTAGGCCAGACTGCAAGCCTGTGCTCGATCACCTCCCTTGGAACCCTGGGCATGTCGGACGGTTCCCAAGCGAATACATCCGCATTTGCCCGGAGGAAGATGATGAGCTCGAGTTCCTATTTGGGGTCTAGGGAAGCCCCCAAATGTATGCCTCCTTGGTCTTTCCTCCTGGCTGGAGGGCAACTTTGAGCTGAGCAGATTTCTTTGGCTCCTGCTCGGGTCCTATCTGGGGGAGCTCTCCGACCATGGCCAGAGCTTGCTTGTCGCAGCTGAGGGCTGCCTTGTGGCTGCCTTTGACCATGATCACCCACTTTGGGCCTAGGATCTTCACATACTGGTTGGCGTGTTGCGTGACGGCCATAAACTTAGCCAACGCGGGTCAGCCCAAGATGGCATTATAGGCGGAATTGAAATCTACCACCTCGATTGTGATTAACTCGTCTCGAAATTGCTCGATCCCCCAAAGGTAACCGGGAGAACGATCTGGCCAAGTGGCCTAGTAGATATGCCCAGGACGATCCCAAAGAAAGAGATTGCAATATTCTTGATCTTGGAACGAGGGATCTGCATCTCGTCTGGCACTACGGCTGAAATCAAGTCCTGCGAGCACCCACTGTCGACCAAGACTAGCCCGAACTTCGTATTGTTGATGGTCAACGCGAGGACCAACAGCAACCTTTGCGGCTTGGTCATCCGAAGGGGACAGTCATCCTTGGAGAAGGTGATGGGCTGCTCGGACCACTTGAGCTGCCCTGGCTACGCTTTCACCTGATCAATGTGATACACCTCCCGAGCGACTCCCTTGAGGTCACGCTGGGAAGCGTACGCGGAAGAACCACCAAAGATGACCACAATGTGGTTCTCGGGCTCAGGGAACTCATCCCTGGCCTCATTGTGGTCTTTGGTGGGCCATTTTCCTTTGTTGTTCTTGCCCGGCTCGGGCAAAGACCGCATCGGTCCCTTCCCATTGTAAAAGTCCTCCATACGTGCCATCCAGGTCCGACAGTTCTTGAGATCGTGCCATACGAAGGTGGAGCGGCCAAGACTTGCCGATCTTTGGCTTGTCGCCTGTTCATCGTTACGGCGTGGGGCGCCGACCCTTGCCTTTGCTCAAGCTCGTTTTTTCTTTTCGGGTTGAGGTGGAGGATCTTGCTCCATTGCCGCCACTACATTGGTCGATGTTGCCTTCTTTTTCTTCCGTATCTTTTTCTACGGAAGAGGATTTCTTCTTGCCGGACATTTCCATGTCCTACCGAGGCGAGACCTTGCCCTCGCCCCGCATCTTTACCAACTCATCCCTCAGCGGTGTTGGCGTAGCGGTCCGCCATCCGTAGCAGTTCGTTGGCGGTCGATATGCATTTATCTCAAGATCCTATTTGAAACACACATCCTAACCCCTTGTTTTAACACGCCAAGCATCGCGCTGTTCAAACATTAGGGATAGCGTTGCGGACCCTGATGAAATGTTGCACAAATTGACATAGTAATTCCTCCGCTTGGACTAAACGGTGAAGGTCTTCCTCCTTGCCTGGGTGGGTAAAATAGCTTTGAAAATTGCTCATGAGGCGTCAGAGAGCTGTTCCCAATCATGAATTGACCCTCCGCTGATTGAATAGCCAGGTTCAGACAGGCCCTTCCAGGACTGTGGGCAGATATCATTATGATGCCTCATTACCACCAACGGCCAAGATGTTAGTGGTGTAGATGGCAAAAAAAAACTCGTCTGAATTTTGGGTCCCATGGAACTGCTCTATGTGCCCATGTTTGAACTTAGTGGGCCAGGTCACGTTCCTCAATGCTGCGAGATGGCTTGGCAGCCGTAAGTTAAGGCACGGCGCTGATCTGGGGCTCTCTCCTCCCTACGCCGGCCAAGACGCGCGAAAACTTCGTGCCATGGGTGACGGAGGACCTCACAGAGCCGATGTCCTCCCAGTCGGATCGACCTCCGCACTCTTCTCTGCTGGTGCTAGCTCAGGAAGTGCACCGGGATGCATCTCGACTCCCAAAATGGCGCTCGGGTGTACCACGGGCAGCATCGTGCTCCTCACGCAGAGGCGGGTTTCTCCGCGGTATGGTCGGTCTCGAACACGGTAATCACTTCGGTTACTATCATGGCCTGATGACTCAGAGAAATCCAAGCCCGAGGCTAGACGTTTCAAGTTTTCAGCGATAGCTGCGCCCATGGCAGCCAGAATTCGTTCATCCCGAATTCTCTGGACAACGGAAGCAAGTGCTTGAATGCATTCTTTACTTCGCAAAAGAGGGTTCGGTGATACCTCGGGCCGAGCCTGACTCCGAGCGGGAGTTCGGTGCGATGGGGTGGCCGGCTGCCAGGGTGATCTCTCATGCCCTTGGGCAGCGCTTCGGGCCCGGTCCCGCATTTCCGCTAGAGTTCGGTTCATGGATTCCTCGAGACATTGTCTCGCATCTTCATCTCTCTGGTGGTAATCCTCAGCCAAAGCATCACTGGCCATGCGGATCTCGTTGCTAGCCATGTTTACATAGCGAGCTGCCAAGGCAGGGAATGTGTCGTCACCGTGTCACCACAGGACGCACTTTCCCCGACGGAAACCATATCATAGTCCGGAATGTCTAGACTGCGATACAGCTCATCGTCATCCTCCCCATCCAGCTTAGGGGTATCCTGTTCTAGAAGTTCTCAGAACTGATCCAAGAGAGGTTCGAGAATGTACTTCAAGTCCCTGCTCTTGGACCAAAGTCGCGGAGAGCGAGAGCGCACCCCACGGGCAGGATAATCACATCCCTACTCGGTGTGTCCCTTCGGGTCGATGATCCTGGTCACCTCCCCATCGGTGTAGTATCCGTCGTGGTCGTCCACATCATCAAAGACATACTGATCAGGGGTATCGCCGAATATGGACATCTCGAAGGAGTTTCTCAACAAACGAAACTTACGATCCTACGGATGGTGCCAATTGTCGATGATTGAGAAACAGGTTTCCGCCGAGCTATCGCTGATTGGGAAACAGATTTCTTGAATGAGGATCGATAGCCCTCTTTTCGCCAAGGTGTTACTTTCGGGATGTCGGACTACTAGTGGGCAAGCAGTGCCGTAAGCCGGGCAAGACACAAGGGTTAATACTGGTTCAGGCCTCCCCAGGGGATAACAACCCTACTCCAATGGTGTGCGTTGTGTATTGAGTCAAAATGACAGAGCTACAAAGGTGTCCAAATAAGCCGTCCTCTCTTTGCCGTTGAAAATGGGAAAAATTTGTACTACTAAGAGCAATAACCATCGCCACATTAATAGGGACCATAATGCCACTTAACCGCCTGTTAAGGGGGGCCCTAAATACGTGGCAAGATCTTCTCCACGTTCGGATCATGGGTAACTGCTCTAAGGACATGGGAAACGTGGCCACATGGCAGTATCCGAGGCAGCCAACTCCATGCCCGGGTAGGAAGGTTCTCAGGATAGTAAAAACGTTGCCCGGCTAGAGCGAGCCAGGCTACTCTTATCCGAAAAACAGCATAACCCTCTCCAGGCTGGGAACCTGCCTAGGCATAGAAGCTGCCTGGCTGAGACGTCATGGACAACTCATCGAAGACCAAGTTTCGGAGCTGCTGGGGGTACGCCTGACCAGTAGGCTTAAACCAATTCCCGGCACTTCTATATCCACTTGTGATGAAAATCTTAGAGCCTAGAGCTACAGTTTAAGAACTATGGAATTTTTTCCAAGTCTCTGTTTGCTCCCTGGAATTTTCATGCAGAAGGGCTTGTCATTTTTGTTTCTTTTGCTCAGACCTTGGATTGTGGTAATTCTTGTTGGGTTACCTCCGTGATTTTTAGATCTATCATCAGTAATTTTTCCATAGGGACAAGAGTCACCGTTCACTACCAGGGATTGAGGCTTTAATCCCGGTTCCAAACCGGCATCAGTCCCGGTTTTGGAACCGGGATAGGCAACTCGGGACCGATGCCTCCTAGGCATCAGTTCCGGTTGCTATCAACCCGGGACAAATGTTAGAAAAATATTTAAAAATATAATGCGCATATATGGCTCCTGCGGGACTCGAACCTGAGATCTCGTGACTCCCCACTCTTCCTTCTAACCAACTCACCCACCCACGCGTTCTCATACAATAAGGATATGCATTCCTTTTAAAGATTCCTGAGATGAGGCTTTAGTCCCGGTTCGTAACATGAACTGGGACTAAATGCCTACCTTCAGTCCCGGTTGGTAATATCAACCGGGACTGATGAGCTTCCATGCCAGCTGGGCTGTACTAGCCTATATAGGAGGAGCATCAATCCCGGTTGGTATTACCAACCGGGACTAATGTGAGCGATTTAACCGATTGAAGCCTTGGAACTACGAACCGGAACTGATGCTACTATTAATACCGGTTCGTATCTTACCGAGACTGATAAGCCGGTATGGAAGGCTGTTTCTCTAGTAGTGGTTAGAGATCCGTGAAAGTTTTACCGAGCTCCCATTGTGCAGTTCGAAGTTGTTGAGCAGTAGGTCTTGTGATTTTTGTACTTTTTTCTCGATGGTGATATGAAGGCAACTTTTGATTTTATGTTTTCCTAATTTTTATATCTAGCTCTGGTAAAAATTTCATGATCATATGAACTACGGTTTGGGAGCTATGTCCATTATATCAAGTTTTTATTTTACTGTCCAGATTTGCTTTTCGTTGTGATTCATGGTTAACCTTAGTTCTTGATAGCACCTATGGCTACTTGGGAAAAGTTCAATCTTTGGTTTGAGTTTTTGTGCGCGTTATTGAAAGAAAGCGCACGTCAAGATATATTTGTTGTCTATTCAACACCTTCTAGCCATCATACTGGTTCTACAACTAGCCAAATTTATAGTCTTAGGGGGTGTTTGGCAGGGCTCCAGCTCCAATTTTTCGGCTCTGCTTCACAACTCTACTGTGGAGCAGATCAAATATGGAGCAGATCCACAACTCCGCGAAGCACCCTTCAAGCTGCTCTAGAAAAATGAACTGTGAGGAAGGCTGCTCCATGGAGTTGTCTGCTCTAGAGTTACGTGGAATTAGAGCGTTTGGCACTGCTTTGAGGCAGAGTTGAGAGTTGGAGCTTTGCCAAACACCCCCCATAGTCTATATCTAATATTATTTGTACTAGTATTTCAAAAATATCAATAAATATGTGTTAGGACAGAGATATGCAAGGGCATACAATATCCGATCCAGATCTCTCCATGTCATATATATATATATGAGTGATGCTATGGTCAGACGATCCGAACCGACCATCTCCTTTGTCTCGCTGAAATCTCACTACCGACAAAATTTCACTTTTTTGATTTTTTTTACTATTTATTTCGTATTTTTGAAAATCTATGATCTAATTAGTTGTGGACCGTCCAATAATCCCGGATTTCAAAAATACGAAATAAATAGTAAAAAAATCACAAAAATGTAAAATTTAATTTGATCACGGATTTTTGAACAAGCATATATATATATATATATATATATATATATATATATATATATATATATATATATATATAGAGAGAGAGAGAGAGAGTTGGGCTATATATGCTACGGAAGATCGTGCTTAGCGTCTAATTTGAAAATCTGAGACTCAAATGGCGATCCGAACCGTCCATCTTAATCTTTCATTGAAATCTCTTAACGAACAAATTTCGTATTTTTGAATTTTTTGCTATTTATTTTGTATTTTTAAAACCAGCAAATTGGACGCTTCACAACTAATTAGATCGGTGATTTTCAAAAATACAAAACAAATAGCAAAAATTTAAAAAATACTTAAATTTGGTTGTCTAAGAGATTTCAACGAGAAGATCAAGATGGACGGTTCGGATCGCCATTTGAGTCTCGGATTTTTCAAACTAGACGCAAGCACGACGCCTTCCGTATATATATATATATATATATATAGCTCAACTATATATATATATATATATATATATATATATATATATATATATATCCAAAAGATATTAAACAAATGAACAAACGGGTATCCAATAAATTAACGTAATATTCTTTGAGGTTTCAATGGTATTTCTTAGAACTTTCTATGATTTTTCTAACTTTGAATTTGGCTACGATTTTTACAGTGGGACCGCAGCGAAAGTTTAAATTTCGGAGTAATGTTGAACCACTTTGCCGATTGCAGCATGAAGGATGATGTTTGTCTTCCTTGATGGCTACGTTAAGGTTGGAAGCCCAGGCCTGGGCACAAACCCAAACTACTAATGGAGGGTCTTCTCATGAAGGAATCATGGCAAAAAAAATATACATGGGTCTAGGTACGCACGAGTACCCAAACTGATAGGTCCAATCTTAGTTTTGTAAAAGAAAAAAAATGTGTACGTTCCAAACATATTATTAGCATAATACCTTGGTGTCTTTCACCTCTCGGGCATGTAAATTATATTATCTATACTATAAAATGGTAAGCAACGGCGGCCAGCCGAGGCGTCCACGTCGTCCAGAAAATATCGGCCATCCGATCAGCCCGTCGGTTTCGATCCGTCCATCCGCTCATTTTCTCTATAATTAATTAATCCAGGCAGCTCTCCTGCCTTGTGTAAAAAAAAAATGTGTCAGGTTAGACTTATTTTATCAGATATTTGATCGTGTGATAGAGCCGGTCTAGTTTTGATTCAATCTTGCGTAAGGGTAAACCCGCGATGTTTATTTCGACTTTCAACTGTGAGCATCTTTTGGATCATGCAACCGAGTCAATACGGTTGGCCCACGACGCAAACCGACCACGTTTGTGAGTCGTGATGGAGGGGAATTTTTTATTAAAAATACAACACTTAAATTATTATGCGTAAAATATACAACACCGAGCTGGAATTGCTGGAATCACACTCGCGTTCGCCACCCTGCCTGGCGTCCGCCACACCAGGTAATTCAAAACAAAGAATTTGAATTTTTGAAGATCGAATTTGAATTTGCACCTTGGTAATGAAATCTATTATTTTTTGTTTGTTTTAGAATTTTCCTAAGCTTGCACAAGTTGTTTTGGATTCAAAACAATTTTTTTAAGTTTGAATATTTGCAAACCTTTCAAAATTTTGCTTTAATTATCTTTATAACTTTATTGCCATTTTGAACAATAAATTTTTATCCAAGTTCAAAAAATTTCAATAATTTAGCAAGTTCCCAAATATGGGATTTAGCAAGTAAATTTGCATGAATAATTTGTCTGTGATTACCATGCATGCATGGTACACTGCCAACCCGACCCGGTAAGAAGAAAGTGTGGTGGACCATTGTGTTTCCTTTCTACTACAATTACATTAAGAAATGATTTGGTGAGGAAATAGCAAACCAACAGGTATGTTGTTGCTGGCATCGTGTGGGAGCATCTCACGCTCGGAAGTCGAAATATATTAACCCACTCCAAAGAGTACTAAACACTCTCTTAACTGCACACGCAAAGTGTTTTAATCCGCTTCATGACCTCAGATCCACTCCAAAGAAAACTGCACGCACTGTAGCTAGTCAACTCCACACCTAACCTCCTTCCAAAGGGATGCAGAAATTTCGTTGATCCCTCAACTGGCTGGATCGCTCGAGTCGATGCGCGATTGAGAGCAATCAGTCACGCAAGGAAGGCGATGGAGGCGGCGATGGTGAGCGTGTCCCATGGCGCCATGGGCTCCCTGCTCGGGAAGCTTGGTGAATTGCTCAGCGACAAGTACAAGCTACTCAAGGAAGCCAAGATGGAGATCAGATCCCTGAAATCTGAGCTCGACACCATGCACGCCTTCCTCAAGGATATGTCAGGCACGGAGAATCCCAACGAGCAAGCCAAGTGCTGGGTGAAGGAGGTGCGCGAGCTGTCCTACGACATCGAGGACAGCGTCGACGAGTTCATGCTCCGCGCTGAAGAAGAACACGAGTCCAGCAGCAAGCCGCAGGGCCTCAGGGGGTTCATCGACAGGTGCCTGAGCTTGCTGCCGACGATCCGACCTCGCCACCAGATCGCAAACGAGCTCCGAGGCCTCAAGAGGCGTGTTGTGGAGGTGAGCGAGCGGCGCACGAGGTACAAGGTTGACGACGACGCCGCCGCCTCCAAGCCGGACGGCACGGCCATTGATCCTCGCATGGTGGCGCTCTACACCGAGACGGCGCGCCTTGTGGGCGTCGACGGGCCGAGGGACGAGCTCATTCAGCTGATGATGGGCGAAGAAGATGATACTGTGTCTGCACAGCACCTCAGGGTGATTTCCATCGTGGGATTTGGAGGTCTCGGGAAGACTACTCGCAAACGAGATTTACCGCAAGCTAGAGGGGTTTCAGTGTCGAGGCTTTGTTCCTGTGTCCCAGAAGCCAAACATATGGAAGGTTTTGAGGAAGATACTCTCTCAAGTTGGCCACAAAGCCCCAGAGAACACGAGCATGGAAACATGGGATGAGAATGAGCTGATCGACGAACTCCGAAAGTTCCTTTCAGACAAGAGGTATGCTAACCAGATGAAATGAGTTTAGAGTATGATTTTACAGTAACTATGCCAAAAATAGTATGTTAATGCTTTAGAAATGTAAGAGTAATTTTAGAGGTTGATTGATAGTCTTTTTAGTGTAATGAATTAATCTTGACTAGTATGAATAAATGTGAACACAGGCTGTACTGGGCAATAGAATTCAGCATTGACGGCTAGCAAAAGCAAATTTTGATTCTTTGCAGTTATGAAGATGCTAGCTGTGAACTAGATGCAGCTGTTAGTGGCTGGCTGGCTGTAGCTTAGGTGGTTTTTAGCTGTTAGTACTGCATGTTAGCTTGGCTATAAATAGATAGGAAGAAAAAGCTATGCAGTGAAGTGTCCAAAATACTACTCTGTTGTTCCTCTGTTCTTCATCTACTTTTCTTCTTCTCATATAACACAGTGTGTGTTAGCTTGGGAGTTTTAATCCTGTGCTCAATTCCAACATTTAGCTCTATTCTATCGGAGCTCCAAAGTGATTTTAGAGTTTGATTGATAGTCTTATTTTAGATTTTGACTGAAATGAGTTTGATTGATATTCTCTCGAGCTCCAAAGTAATTATGCCAAACATAGTAAGCAAATGCAGGCCGCTCAGACTGGCGGCTAGGCTTGGGCTGGCTGCTCAGTTGGTTCGGGTACCAGATCGACCCCAATCCGTCGAGTATTGGCTGTCTCGTATCCGGAGAAAAAATTAGGGTACTACCTATATCCGTATCTGGTGGGTACAAATATATAAATACCATTTTTTAACTAGGATTAATTGTATATATGCCACTCCTCAATCTTAAAATTAGATTTCGTGTGTTAGGAAGAGTGGCATATTTCTAAATCGCCCTTTCAACTAAAGTAGATATAGGGTACGGGTTTTCACCCCTAGCCACAAAGCCCTAAAGAACACGAACATGAAAATATGGGATGAAAATGAACTGATCAGCGAACTCCGAAAGTTCCTTTCTAACAAGAGGTATGCGAATTATGAAATGAGTTTGCTCGTCCAAAGTAAAAAAAAAAATTCTATGGGAGCTCTATTCTGTAGGCAGAGTTCTAGTATGTTGATGCTTTAGTAATTTTAGAGTAGTTTTACAGTTAGATTGACAGTCCTTTTAGCTCTATTCTATGAGAGCTCCAAAGTAATTTTAGAGTTTGATTGAAGTTGTCTTGGCAGTTTCAAGTGCACTTGCAGAAATGTGGGGTGCGTTTATGTATAACCTCATCTATGTGTGTCTAATTCTATGTGTGCCTAATTCTTTTCATGATGTCAATGAAATTATTTTTCAGGTACTTTATTGTGATTGATGATATATGGGATGCAACCGCGTGGAGTATTATTAGATGTGCTCTTCCAGAAAACAGAAATTGCAGAGTAATAACAACTACACGGATTGAGACTGTGGCTATGGCATGCTGTTCCAATAACAAGTATGTCTACAAGATGAGGCCACTTGGCAACGAAGACTCAAGAACATTATTTTTTAAAAGGATATTCGGTTACGAGAACGCTTGTCCTTCAAATTTGGAGGAAGTTTCAACCAGCATATCCAAAAGATGTGGCGGTTTGCCCCTCGCGATAATCACTGTATCTAGCTATTTGGCTACTCAGCCGAACAAGCTGATGGAGGAGCAATGGGAGCACACACTGAACTCTTTGGGGTCCAACCTTGAAACCAATCCCACATTGGAAGGAATGAGACAGATACTATGCCTAAGCTACACAAATCTCCCTCATTGTCTGAAGACGTGTGTGCTGTATCTAGGCATGTATCCAGAGGATCACACAATCAGCAAGAATGATCTGGTCAGGCAATGGGTAGCCCAAGGATTCATAAGTACAGCCCCTCGGCAAGATCCAGAGGATACTGCAGCCAGCTATTTCAATGAGCTTGTCAATAGGAGCATTATCCAACCGGCCGATACGGACAGCAAAGACGATGTGCTATCCTGTAGAGTGCATGATATGATGCTTGATCTCATCGTACAAAAGTGTCAAGAAGAGAATTTCACGTCACTGCAACTGACGACATTCGAGACATTGCAAGAATGGACGACAAGGTCCGTCGACTATCCCTTCATTTGGATGGAGTAGTAGATGGCAAAACACTTGCAACAATTCAGCTCTCACAAGCAAGAGCCATGGCCAGATTTGGCACATCCACGTATATACCTCGGCTGCCGGAGTTGAAGCGTCTGAGGGTTCTAAATCTTGAATTGACAAGCGGAAACCGTGAGCGGACGACGATCGACCTCACCGGAATATGCTGCTTGTTCCAGCTGAGGTATCTGAAATTCACATCCTATGATAAGATAAGACTACCAAACAAAATCCGGGCACTACCGCAGCTAGAGACATTGGAGATCGATGGACACAAGGTTGAGGTTCCATCAGACGTTGTTCATCTGCGCCGGCTGCTGCACCTGGTCATCGATAGTGGGATAACCTTGCCTGGAGGCATAGGCAAAATGAGATCCCTACGCACGCTGCGATGCTTCCAACTGTGCACGAACTCAGCAGACACCGTCAGAGAGATCGGAGACCTGACCAACCTGAGGGATCTTAGGGTACGGTTCAACCTTCAGAGGAGGCAATCGGGCGACGTGGCAGCAGGGCAGCGGTTGGATGCCTTGCGCTCCTCCCTTGAGAAGCTTCGCAGTCTCAGGCGCCTGCATGTCAGCCATGACGGCTGCTTGGATGAACTGAGCTCACTGTCACTGCCTGCTACTCCCCGCCTTCTTCAGAGGCTCGTCGTAGAGCTAGGCTGCTTCTCGAGGGTTCCTGCGTGGATCGGCGAGCTCCGTCACCTCTACGACCTGCAGATTTGTGTCAAGGATTTGCTGGAGGAGGACGTCGGAATTCTCACGCATCTGCCCTCCCTCATCAACATCGGGTTGCGTGTCAGCAGAACTCCCCAAGTGAGTGTGGTCATCGCCGGAGAGGGGTTCTTCGCTCTGACGCATTTGCAGATCCGATGCAGTAGGATGTCGTCGCTGGTCTTCCTGGCAGGGGCAATGCCCAGGCTCCGAAGGCTGGAGCTCGGCTTCAACGCGTCAGGGTGGGACAGGCACGGCGGCGCGCCCACCGGCATCGAGCACCTGGCAGGTCTCAAGGAGATCTCCGTGCTGATTGGGGGCAGAGGTGCCAGGGAATCCAACAGAAGAGCCGCACAGTCCTCGCTGAGGGACGCCATTAATCTGCACCCAGGTCGTCCTATGGCTGACATTAGGTGCGTTGACGATATGTGGGTCAATTTCGACGACGACGTGATGGAGGAGGCACAGGAGGCTATATGCTTGAGTCCCTGAAGTCTCCCTACCGCGTACATAGTTAAAAGTTGACTTTGAGCTTCTTCAATAATAATTATGGTTGAAGGATTAATAATAGAGTTTGTGCTACTTGATATTGTTTATTATTATTTTTAGATAATGAAAGAAAAACTTTTGGCCCCTACATCTGTCGTAGTGTAACATCCCCATTTTCAAAAATTTAAAAAGTGCATAACCATGGCATGTAGTGAGGGGGCATAAAAAAAAAAGAAGAAGAAGAAAATCATCAAAACAAAAATAATTTTTGAAAATGTGAATGTCACCATATTTAATTTTTCCTAAAAACCTAATTAGGGGATTAGCTTTTAAAATACCTAAAATCCAAAATGTTTAATTACTAAGAATATATTTTAACAACTAATAGATTGATAGTTTTATGTTGAATTAGAAAACTAGCCAAAATTTAAACTCAAATTAAATAAGAATTTAGCATCAAATTAAATAAAATTAGGTAAAACAAATACCTAATTAGGCCCTAGCCCTAATCCCCCTTCTCATACTCTATGACAAGTGGACCCCTTTTTGTCAATTGTTCCCAAAAGGGGGACTTTCCCTTTCTGGCCCCTCCCTTTTTAGGACCTTCCCTAAACAGCCCCTCCCTCACCTCTTTTTTTTACCCCTTCCCGATCAATTTCTCTCGGTCACTACACCTCACTCTCTCTCATCACTTTCTCTCGGTCATTACACCTCACTCTCTCTCTCTCCCTCAACAGAGCCTCCCTGGCCGATCGTTGCCGCCACCTTCGCCTCACACTTCCCATGCCCCATTTTGCGAGCTCGCCGCCACCGCCGTCGCCGTAGTTCACCAGAGGACACCGCCGGAACGGCTCTGCCCCCCAACGCCGTCGGAGCTACGCGCCCGGTAATTCCCCTCCTCCTTTCTTCCGCATCCCTCCTGGCTCCCTAGGAGTGCGTCCCCACCGCCGGCGCCGCCTCTCCTCGGCCTGGGTGGGTCGCCATGAGGCGCCATGTCTTGCCAGGTTTTAAAACCAAACCGACCCAAAACCATTGGCCACCAGCCGGTTTTAAAAAAACGGTAAAACCGCTAGAAATCGGTGAAAACAGCTCATATTTAAATTCAAACGAAGCGCGCGAGCCACTGGTTGACCCGGCGGTTTTTGCCCAAAAACTGCCAGTTTTACTGGTTTCTCGGCAGTTTTGAGCGAAAAACCGCTACATAAACCAGGAAAACCGTGGAAAATAGGAAAAATAAAGAGAGGTCTGAAAAAAAAATAAAAAATTGGAAAAAAAATCATAGATGGGTGAGATATATGTGTTTGTAATTTGTTTAATTATGAAAAAATTTGGAACAACCTTTGAGAAATATATGACATGTTGAACATATGAATATGAAGTCAATAATTTGAACAAAGTAGTTTCCAACAAAAATATCAATATGAAGTCAATTTAAACATATGAAGTTGAACATATCAATATGAAGTAAATAATATGAAGTCAATAATGTGATATGAATGGTAGTTTCCAACAAAAACATATATTCGAACTAGGAAAAAATTTTGGCATGACCTTTGCTAAATATTAGAGAGTTGAAAATTTTCAACAGTGAGTGAAATACATACAGACATATATTGCATTGCATAAGATGATAGACATACATATATTGCATAAGATGATAGATATACAAATGTTGCATTACACTACAAGCACTCCCTCAATATATATAAAACCAAATTAATTCATACCATAATTTTTGGGAGCCTTAGTACACATTACATCCCATAGCTTGCCTAAATTTTGTGAAATGAGAATGGTTAGTATAGTAAAAAATTTGTGAGAGAAAACAAATTTGAATACATCACTGTTGTAATCCTCAGTGGAGAACAAAATTATTCCCTGTTGTTCCGCCAACTGCACTTTATATCCATGCCAGGACAAGCCTGTCCACACACTCGTTCGACTCCACTCATTGAAATGGTAGGTAAATAATTCCCCTTCTACCTACTCATATACATATCGAGCACGGGGTTGTGGTGGTGCAACTGGCATGTTTGCATAAGAGAGGTAGCCGTAGGAATCAGATGTCGACGTGCTTGAGCTATCAATTCAAAAGATGACAAAATTACCTGCAGAGACGTAGGTGTCATTTGCTATGTCTGCCATCCTAGTGTCTATCACTCCCATCATCTTGTCGAACCGACCAGTGTCATTTGTAAGCAAGCTAGCATACTCCTAGCGCATATTTTGGTACCTCATTAAGACCTCGCAAAGAGTAGGGACCTTGTCCTGGTCGGCGAACCGTAAGAAGCTGTACAGTGGCTCCACTTCCTTACAAACATAAACCATGTTATTCCACCAATCGAGAGCCGCCATGCATTGGTGAGTATACTCACCCTCTTCTGTCCTAAAGAAGGAACTCCCTGAAAACATAGAAGATGCCATCCATCATATGAGTGCCTACATGTTATAATAATGTATGGATTGAAATAATGAAAACACTCGAACCTAAAAACTCAGGAGATGCCATCCACTGCATGAACTTCTCCTTTCTCCTCAGGAAGCTGTCTAGGAACATGTAGTTTGTTCCAAATCATGTAGCATTCCACTTCACTAGCTCCCCACCGATGGCATTTTTCATCGATGCATGCAACTTGTTTGTGTTGTAAAGCCATCTCAATATCTTTCTTGCACTCCGGATGACCTCCACATGATCCGGCCATGATCCAACCTCTTTCAGCATAAGATTGATCGTGTACGCCACGCAAGGCTGCCAAGCAATGTGTTTATACTCCCTCACCAGCAGCTGACAAGCCTTCTTGTAGTTGCTCCCATTGTCCGTGACAACCTGTACCACGTTATCCGGACCAACAAAGTTGACTACTTCTTTAATCTCCTGAAATTCAAGTCATGTGTAGATAATATTACAAACTGTGTACTTTATATTATTGTGAAACCGTAATATGCAAATATGTTACCTTCAACAAGTAGTTCGCACTCTGCGTGTTCCCTGTGGCATCTACGGACTTGTGAAAAAAAATCCAACCATGACAACAGAGCATAAAATTAATTATGCTCATCCCTGTTGAACCTGTCCATGAATCACACATAATAGTCACCCCATAGTCCAACCACTCCCGTCGCCATTTCTTCAAGTCTTTCTTGATATCCCTCTCATTCTCGTCTAGGTACTTGCCGTCAATTTCCCTCCCTGTGGGAGGGGTCACACCTTCACCTACACAAATTGGATGTATAGGTATCCATAGTTCACACACAATTACAAATTAAATTAATGCAACAACCATACCTAGCTTCTGTGTTTCCTTAATGGCAGCCACAAAGTAAGGGTCATCAGCCCTCCTTCCAAGGATCCCGGACACGTGGTAAAACTTGGACCACACACTCCCTAACATCTCCCTGGCCGCTTTGCCTGCTTTAGACCAAGGCCCCCTATCAATCCTTGTCTGGACCAGACCGGACGCTTGAGACAGATGGTAATCAGGAGCTCGGCCACTGAACCTCATTCAACTGGACCTACTCCCCAACCTCGAGGACCGCTGCTCTGTCTGCGTGGCTCCACTACCACCTCCGTGCTCGTACCTCTGCCCAGCCTGCGTCCAGAAATCCGCCTCCATGGTTGATTGCGCAGTTGCACGGCGGATCTGTTCCTCCTTATCTAGCCCTGCTGTGTATGCGTCACGCCAGTCCCCATGCCCTGCTGCCATGTCCTCTTGTCTGAACTGCTCCTGGACCCTCTCTCTCTTTCAGTCCTTGATCCTGTCCAATTCTCGCTGGAAATACTGCCTCACATTAGGGGGAACAGAGTTACAGCGAGCAACATCCTTTCCCCGCCCTGCCAGATGGTGCTTCAACCTGGATGCTCCCCCGCCTTTCTTTTTTTTCGACAGTAATTACATTTGAATCCTTTCTCTTCTGGAGTCCCGTGGTTTCAGTCCTCGTCAACTGCCCTGTCCGACATCGTGTAGCAATTCCTGAAAACAACCACAACCACATTTACAAGTGTATTAGCAGTATACTTAGCCATATACTACCCAATTACAAATCAGTACATGTACTTAGCCATGTACTACGAAATTACAGATCATTACATGTATATCGATCTACCAACAATCTATAATTATTCTATAAATGTACTTAGCCATTTACTAGCAACATGCTATAATTATTCTGTAATTATTCTATACATCTAGCAACATTCTATAATTATTCTATACATGTACATCACAAACATTGTATAATTAACCGACAAACCAATACATGTCATGCTGACTTTTTCCTTGAAGCACTTCATGTTCAAATTATTCTACTATCTACACACATAATTACATGAACTTAAATTTTTGCAAAATTACTAATTCTAACATTCTACCAAAACCCTGAACATTCTACAAAATTCCAAAATTACTAATTACTTACATTCTACCAAAACCACTAAAAACATGAACATAGAAACACACACACACAGAGATAGATAGAGAGAGAGAGCGAGCGAGAGAGAGAGGGACCGGGAGCCGGTTTCTCGACCTTTGAGCTGCTAGCACGGGTCATGGCTGCTTTTTGGCTTTTGGCCATGGCAGCAAAGGCACGGCGGTGGGGGTTGAGGCAAGGGCGGTTCAGCGGCGTGGTGAGACGAATCCAATGATATGGGTCACGGGCAGGGAAAACAGCAGATGCAACATGCATATAGGATAATGGTCACGAGAGTACTGTACATGAAATAATAAACATCACTCCTAATCACTCCCCTAAACATAATTACCGGTCTCAATTTAAAATTTTGTTTCATACAAATTGTTCTACAGACCTTCTAGTTTTTTATAAGATTTTTTTTCAATTTTTAAAAAAAATCAAATTCAAAATCAAATTTTTGAATTAGCCCGAGGAAAAACCGGCGGTTTCTCAAACCGCCGCACAACGGTTCTGCAAGAAACCGCCGGTTTTGGGCAGTTTTCTTCGGTTTTTAGAACCCTGGCGCCGCCCCGCCTCGGCGACGACGCCGTGCCGCCTCGGCCAACCCCGCCCCGTGCCGTCGCTCTTCCCTCTGTTCGCCACAAATTTGCCCCATGAATGTGGATGGACAGTGAGGAAAATGCGGGCGTGCCAGTGTATTAAAATACACAAAAGAAAAGAATTGAAGACATTGTTATTTTATTAAATAATAAAATACAAGTCCTCAAGAATTCTCGTCCATAGCTCATATGCTAGCCATTTGATTAGGCGATGTAGTGGTTCTAGTTCCTGGGGTCTCGGAAGAACACCCAGTTAATTACGTCCGCGACACACGCGGACTACCTCCGATTAAGCTACATTTATCATCTTCTTCTTGTTCCTTGCTTCGTGATTCACTATGCATGAGGATGGTGTGTGTGTTGGTGTCGTGGCGTCGGCAGGTCACGTCCTTGTGGATGTTCGTGAGCTGCTTGTAGCGTAGCCTTCGTGTTGGCTCCGCCCGCTCTGCCGTCGGGGTGCCCTCGCGCGTCTTGTCTTTGACATATGAATATTCTCATGGTCTCGAGATCGTCTGAGTTAGCACCAATGAGTAGAAAATAGACTGGGAATGCCATCCAGACTATGAGTAAAGTAGTGGTCTGCGGGTAGAAGCTTCCGCATTCGAGAGAGAGAAATACATAGCAGTCCATGGGGAGAAGCATCCACGTCTGAGTAGAAGAATGAGCATTTCTATATCAACTTGGCAACGTCTCCATGACTTAGTGATGATTTCCCAGCAACAGTGGCTCTGATACGAATTTCACGATGCTTCAAACTAATGGCCCATCTTTTGATATATATGTATATACATGGTCACCGGTGTATATTTGCATGGAACATACATGTCAGAGATGCATACATTTATATTCACTTGACCTCTTAGCACGTACACGTATTTCCAAGTTACTAATTCGGCTTGTACATGGCCCATGTATCCCAAAGCCAGTTAATAGCTAGATGTCCAACGAGTACTTGGTTTTCTTTGTCTTACTCTCACACGCAGTAGCATTATACGTGCATGGCCCATGCAAGGATGAGACATTTCCTGGTGGCTGCTTGATCTTTATGGCCGCACGTCTCCTCCCAGGAAGAATGTGTGTATGCGTTGCTGCTTCGGGTTGGTCATGCACATCCAGGGACAAAGCACAGCGGCAACTCCTCGTCAGCTTCGTGATGGCTCCATGGCAGTGACGACTGACAGCGGACTGCATAGCAGCATGCAGCTCCATCTTCATGGCCGATCTGGCAAGCACTGGCGACGGGCTCGGTGTAGCACGCGTCTCTTCGTGGGCAACAGTGGACGACTCATCGGCATCTCGGCTTCCTCGCGAGCTTGACGGAGTTCCTCGGCTTGACAGCAGTGCTCGGACGGCGAGGCTTGACGGAGGCGCGGGGCGCAGTGTGGAGGCCGGTGACGGGCGTGGATCGTCGGGCCGCGGAGGAGACCGGCGGGCGCGCCGGCGCAGGTCGGCGCGGCGGTGAGCGTCGGGGACGCGCGGGCCGGCGCGGAGCGCTGGACGCCGGGGCGGCGTGGAGGGTGCCGGAGGCCGGCGGCGTTGCCGGGGACGCGCGGGACGCCAGGGGCGCGCAGAAGGCCGGCGGCGTTGAGGGCCGACGTGGTGGGAGCCGCGTGACGTGGAGGTCGGCGTGGGAGCGCTGGACGCCGGGGTGGCGTGGAGGGTGCCGGAGGCCGGCGGCGTTGCCGGGGACGCGCGGGACGCCAGGGGCGCGCAGGAGGCCGGTGACGAGTGGGGCGCCGGCGTGGTGGAGTCCGGCGGCGACTGGAGGACGTCGGCCGGGAGCGCGCCGTGGAGGAGGCGAAACGGGGGCGCGCCGTGGAGGAGGCCGGTGGCGGGACGTCGGGGGCGCGCAGGAGGCCGGCGGCGTTGAGGGCCGGAGATGCGCGGGGCGCCGGTGTGGAGGAGGAGGCCGGCGGCGTCGGACGCGTCGGAGTGGACGGCGACGGTCGGCGGAGGTGACGTCTAGGGTCGGGCTGGAGCGCGGAGGGAGACGGCCGGCGTGGTGGGAGGTCGGCGCACGGCTGGTGAGGACGACGCTGGTCGGCGTGGAGGAAAGGCGGCGAGACGTCGTGGTCCTCGTGGAGGCGCTGACGGCGCCGGCGACGTAGAGAAGGCCAGCGGCGAGGTCGACGCCGGGTGCGGCGTGGTGGCGCAGTGGGCCGCGGCGACGTGGAGGCCCGCGCTCCAGGCTGTCTGATGTCGTGCTCCGTGGAAGAGAAGAAAAACCCAAGCCAAAGAAAAAGAGGAGAGGAGTAGAGCAAGAAGAAGCCAGAGAAAGAGAGCTAGAGAAGAAGGCTCCAGGAGGTAGCGTGAGGGAGGTGAGAGAGTGTGAGAGATGACCATGTTCCTCTCCTTTTACCTGCCCCTTCTTTCCTTGGTTTTGCTGCCGAGTCGCTCCTTCCTCCTGTTGCTTGTGGCAGTGGCAAAGAAAAAGCTCTGTGTGTGTACTCCCTAGCTCTTTGCTGTCCCGGTGCTTCAGTTCTGCGTGAGGATGAAGAAGACCTCTCTGTGTTGCGTGTGAGAATGGTGAAGGAAAAAGGCCCCTCTTGCTCCTTCCCTCGTTGCAGCTGATAAAGCCGAAGCAGACGGTTGCAACTTCATTGCGCAGGTCACGCGCGCAGTGGAGACGTGAGACGTGCGCGCCATTCCAGGAGGCCAAACATGCGCGAGATGGTTACCGAGCCGGGTGAGTTGGGCGGTTGCGAAATTGACTTAGCTGTCAAGCCGTGAAACGCTCTCAAAGGCTGTGATCTGAGAGGAATGCTCGTATGTTAGCTTTATTTATTTATTTCAAAGTGAGATGTTTCTTTTTCTTTAAATTATAAATAACTGAGATTTGTTAACTCAGTCCACCGGATAACTCCATCTTTAATTTAATCTTAATCAGGATTTTTCTTTGGTCCAACACCCTCGCTCCCCATCCCCCTCTCCTGCTCGTCGACCCCGCCGCCCTCCCCTCGCCGCCGGCAGTCGGGCCAGTGAAGCACTACTGCCTCCCGCCGCCCCTCACTCCGCCGACCTCACCGCCGGCCTCCCCCCTCGCCGCTGATCATACCCCCGGGCCCCTCTTCCTCCCCTCTCTCCTTCTCCTTCTCTCCGCCTCGCCGGAGCGCCGTCGCCTCGCTAGAATCAGCCACGCCCGAGCCGCTTCCGCCAACTCCCCTGCCCTAGGTCGCCGACAGGCAGGCCTCGCCTATCAGTCGGCCCGAGCCACCGACGGCTGGGCCCCGCCGATCAGCTTCCCTTTTCATCTCATTGGGCGCTCCACAGTCCGACCGCCGCCTCGCCCAGGTTGCTCAAGGCGGCTTCGGCCGTCTTGCCAGCCGCCCACGCCGAAAGCAGCCGCCGCCACGCGACCGCACCGCCGCCACTACAGGTGCTCGCCGCCTCCGCAGAGGATGAACGCACCGCCACGGCCGGGCACGTGGTTCGGGGCTGTGGCTGGCGCCATGACGGCCACCACATGCCCAAGCACGCGCACGCTGCCGCTCCCGATTGGGAGAGCAGCCATCACCCACCCATGATCCTTTTCCTCTTTTCCAATTAAAATTAGGGCAGTAAATTGGTAAAATCCATATCTTTAAAAATATAAATCCAAAATTAGTGAAATAAATTTCTAAAAACTCATAAAATGTGAAGTTTAATTTTAAAATATTATTGAAATAATTTAATGCATATTAATGCATGGTTTTTATTTTATAAATCCAAATACATGCCTTAATTAATCCTAATTAATTATAATAAATAAGCATAAGGTAATGGTTTCTAAAATTGTTAAAGAAAATAAAATAAATATTTATTCCATGAAAATAATTTAATGCATTCTCTATTCAAAATGAATTATTTTACCACCTTTGTTTATTAGCTAAATTTTTATGCGGAATAGAGTTTTTAAATAAAGTAAACTAGAATTTTCCCAAGATTTCACTCTACATGTCACCATCATGTTTAAACATCCATTGGCATGCATAATTTTTTTATTTTATTCTTTGTTTTAAATGCTTGTTATCTACCATCGTTAGACTCGATCGGGTCCGTGCCTGGAAACGAAGATCAAGCCGGGCAGGAATACGACGTCAACCAAGGCAAGTCACTATTGACACTTTCGCCCAAACTATCAATTGATCATATTGTCACTTAGCTTTTAAAATGCTTTATTAAAATTGTTAAATCGCATTGCTATGTTCACCTAGGCTGCTATTTAGGTAAGGTGTTTAGCTATGTGCCTAATCCACTTTAATTAATGTCTTATAATCCAAACCCTTGATAGATTTAGATTATTACTTGCTTAATTATCACCAATTGTCTTGACTAGTCATTTAATCCTGCTTAGCTGTGCTGTAGTACTTAATAATTTGTTTTCCCCTGAATCACATTGAAATTTCTGTTGTCAAAAATTCATTTGAATGACAGTAGTGGGTGCTACTGCTGGAAAAACTGTTAAGCAGGTAGCGGGTATGCTACCAGGGTTTCGAAAAGCAAAATGCTTTGAAAATTTGATTGGGGTGGATGGTTGTCTGGCTGGTGCAGCAAACACGAGATTTGGGTCCAGTGTGGGAACCACCTCAGTCCCTAAGGACCGATACCTTATGGTTGTCAAGACTAAGTACAACAGTGCGACCCTGAGTGCTTATATGGGCAGGCCCTGGCTGAGTACCTTTCGAACTCTTGGTTTGGACATCCCGTGTGGTAGAGTAGGTGCGCAGATACTGTTGACCCTATTGGCTCAAGAGGGGGCTTCAGCCAATTGGAGAAACCAGCGCTGCGCTGGAAACCTTATAGGGGATGCCAGCCAAGAGCTAGACTGTTAAAGGCTTTGTCGTGATAATGACCTCCTACGGGAGGGAATCATGTCTCATGGGTAAAGCGTGCGACCTCTGCAGAGTGTAAAACTTTCTAGAAAGCCGTGCCCACAGTTAAGGGCGGATGATGGTGGCGTGATCACAATGGTAGTTTTCTTCCCTCTCTTTCTCAGTGTTTTAAAGAAGAAAACCGGCAGGTGCCGTGTTTTGTTTTGGGAGCCTATGGTGGTTAGCCGTGAGGAGATGACCTTCGGAGGTTCAGCCGACGTGTGGAATTATGCATACGGTGGTTAGCCGTCGAGAGTTAATGGTCCTTCGGTGGATTAGCCATAAGAAAAATGTTTTGGATAAAAACCACGATTTGTATCGTGAGCCAGCCTTTGGGCAGAAGCCGGTGGGTGCCGAAGTTTGAAAAATTATTAAATTATTTTGATGAAGTCTCCTCTCTTTCCTAAATTGCCTTTCCAAACCTTAGGCGAACTTTTACAAAACTGGCTTTCCGCAAACAAACCCCTAACCCCCCCTTGTCTAAGCCATGCATATTCATATGTCAATTGACTTGCGAGTATTTGCACCAATACTCACCTCGCTTTGTCATGGGTCGCAGATTCTCGACGACAAAAGTGAGTACCAGCAGTGTGACCCTGAAGATGGAGACCCCGAAGCCTACATCTTCGCCGATGGAGTCCAGGACGAGGAGTACATCAACGCCTAGGGCTGCTTTCCTCTAGCTTTGCCTTTGGGGATTGTTTTGGGTTTATTTTATTTTGGAATTTCAGTTGTAACATAAAGACTTCCGCTTTTGTAAGGCCTTCGGGTCAGACCTTTATAACCACCACTGGGCGTACTCTGATGTAAATTTATGTAAATTAATCATCATGGTTGTGATTCAAGTTCTGTTATCTGTGTGTACTATCTACTGATCCAGGGACTAGTACAGGTAAAGCACAGATAGGACCCATCTCCGCCAGGGGGGTCCCGACACGTAGTAAGATAAAAGGGAGAGTATATGCTAAATTTAGCCTTCCTCAATCCTATTAATAAAATGCCATCTATGGTTGAAGAAGAAGATCAAGGCCACAACCTCTATAGTGTGACAAGCCTTTATCATGCTTTGTTTATCCTCATCCAGTTGTAGCAATGCCCATTACAGTAGCCAATGTGTACCCCTGAAGACAACCTGCATAAAAGTGATATTTTTTATTTTGTCAAAGGCAACATCATTTCGACAAATCCAAATTGCCCAAAAAATAGTTGCAATACCAGCCCAAATTAATTTCTTAGATTTTAACTTGTACCCCAAAAGCCAATCACCCCTTATCTGAATAAGATTTAGGGGTGCATGCAATCCAAGAGCAATATAGATGACTCTCTAAATAGATTTAGCTAAATGACAATTGGGGAAAAGATGTTGGATTGTTTCAGAAGCATCACAGAAGCAACATTTTTGGCTTCCCGTCCAACCACGCTTAGCTAGGTTATCTTTTATTAAAAGGACTCCTCTATCCAAATACTAGAGGAAGATTTTGATTTTTAGGGGCACTCGGAATTTCCAGATAAATTTGTTTGGACGATCAATGTTAGAATGAATTAATTTTTCATACAAAGAATGAACGGAAAAAACCCCATTCTTTGTAAAATTCCAGCGGAAAACATCCGATTTAGCTGTCAGAGCCACATTTGCTAATCTATGTACCAGCGATTGCCATGCCACATAGTTTTGACCAACTAAAGCCCTCCTAAAAGAAATGTTTAAGGGGACTGAACTGAAAACTCGTTGGACTGTTGTATGCTTTTCTTGAACTAAAGCAAACAAGTTTAGGAATTGGTCACGAATAGGGGAATGGCCATACCAAATATCTTCCCAAAACCTTGTCTGAGTTCCATTCCTAACATGGAAGGATCCCTACTTTAGAAATTCTTCTTTTACCTTCATGAGGCCTCTCCATAACTGAGAGTCTCGAGGTTTACCATAAGCTTGAGACAGCGTACAGCTTGATAAGTATTTATTTTTTAATAATTGTTGCCACACACCTTCTTCATTAAGCAATTTAAACAACCATTTTCTAAGGGGACATTTATTTTGAATATCTAGGTTTTGAATTCCTAGACCTCCTTGATCTTTAGGTTGACACAAAAGAACCCATTTAGCCAGTCTATATTTCTTTTTCTGTGAATCGCTTTGCCAATAGAATATAGAGCAGTAATAATCTAGCCTTTAAAGAACCAATCGAGGAATCTCAAAAAAAAGACATCATAAATATAGGTAGACTAGAGAGGAAAAAGTTAATTAATACTAATCTGTCTCCAAAAGACAAATGTTTACCTTTCCAGCTAGCTAGCTTTTTCTCTACTCTTTGTTCAACTTTTTGCCAATCAGAGTTAAGTAACTTCCTATAGTGCATAGGAATTCCTAAATAAGAAAATGGCCAAGATCCAATCGAACAACCAAAGAGATTAGTATAATATTGCTCATAAATCCAAGCTTCACCGAAGCAAAAAATTTCACTTTTATGGAAATTAATTTTGAGACCTGATAAAAGTTCGAAGGTGCAAAGAATTAGCTTGATATTTACAGCTTGGGCCTTATCATGTGGCATGAACAAGATCGTGTCATCCGCATACTGAAGGATATATAGATAAACCATCTTGTACTAAATGTGGGACTAGCCCTACAATTTGTCCATCACTCTTAGCTCTGGCAATTAAAATTGCCAACATATCAGCCACAATGTTAAACAAAATAGGTGAAAGAGGATCTCCTTGGCGCACCTCTTTGCTATTTTGAAAGTAGGGGCCAATATTATCATTAACTTTGATCGCAACGCTTCCTCCCGTAACAAAGAGATTAATCCTATCACACCATTTTTGGGAGAAACCTTTTATTCGCAAGGTTTGCTGGATAAAAGACCAATTGACTTTGTCATAGGCCTTGTCAAAATCTAATTTCAAAATTATCCCATCTAAATTTTTGCGGTGCATCTCATGGATAGTTTCATGTAATATGATAACCCCTTCCATGATATTTCTTCCTGGCTTTGTTTATTCTTGGCAAACTCTGTTTAGCTGTTGAATCTTATAACACTTTTTGGCTTTGTATATCTTTGGATGTAAAGGCCGGAAGGATTTCCATTATCTAAAAATGGAAGATGTCTATGGATATTGTGTGCAATGATTGTCTATAGTATTGTGCAACTATGCCTCCCCTCCCTTATCGTGTCGCATGTGCATATGTCATGCATGCTGGTTTACTGGTTATGCAGTTGCCTCCCTCACATATGCCTCCTGACGGTGAAGATGGCACCGTGTGTTCCTTGGGTGATGAGCAGGGAGCATTCTCTGGGGGGCAGAGGGCCTCTCTATTGCAACGGACCAGGTTGGAGGTGCTGAAGTGTTGGCTGATTTTGGCGCCATTGTGACCAAGGAGCTCACTGCCCCGATCCTCCACTCCCCTGAGTCCAGTTGTATCGTGTGTCTTGTGTAAGAGCTCATATGAAGCTTCTTTTTTTTTGAACAAAAATGCAGGAGCTCTGCTTATGCTTAATAGAGAAGTAGCCAAGAAGTACAAAAAACTAATATACAAAACCAGAACAAAGAAAGAAAGCCTTGTACAAAAACTGAAAAACCAAAACGGAAACTAATAGAACTAGCAATGAACTCTACTCTGACTAAAACTAACCGAGCTGAGATTGAACACAGCGACTAAACTCAGCAGTAAGCAATGGCTGGGCACTGGATTAGCAGTAGGTAGGAAGAAAACAGGCGAGCAGGTAACTCCCCGAGCAGGTACCACCTCCAGCAACAAATCATAGAAGATGCAATCTAGATCACTGAAGCACCAAAACTGATATGAGAAGTGAAACCAAAACTGAATGCAACCTGCCGCACGCTATGAGCTAGAACATTCTATTGTACCAGCCGAAAAACTGAAAATGGCACACCATTCTGTCCTTCTCTCCGCTGCCAAGAGAGGTTGAGCCAAAGGAGTGCTGAAAACAAATCAGATCGGGTCATCAAGTGAAAAGGAGCTAGAGCTACAGGCTGAGAGCTGAGTCCAGATTTGATTCACTGGTGTAATCTAGAACTTTTCAGTACTCGGACAGAAACACCGTGTTGTCAAGCTTGAGCTGCTCCAGCTTACCACGCTGGTGCAGCTCAACCATCAGCTCTGTTGCTGGAAGCAATGCTCGGCTCAGCTAGCTCCAGCACAAAAGGCTGAGCCTCAATCCAGCAAGGAGCCTGCTGCCAGCACCAGCACACATCCTGCGGCTCCCCCAGAGGAAAGCTGACAAATCAGAGCTCCCCATACGCCAAAGCTCTATTTGCCAGGTCAATTTTGATTTACTAAAGCACCCATAGATAAGAATAGTATGCGTTGTTGAAAATGCGTCGGTGCCTTTCTTCCCACAAATAGACAGAATAGACCACAATCCCATCAAAGGACGGGTGGGCTTGCCTCAGAATGCTTTTTCTAGCGCCCAGCCACCAATCTCCGAAGCTGGGCTACAAATGGGGCAGCTGGATGGGCTGATGCAAGTTCATCCCTCTGAAGATTTTGCTCCAGATCCTCCGAGTATAGGCACATTAGGCTAGGATGTGGTTAGTTGTTTCTATGTGGCTTCCACATAAGGGGAAAAAACCGAGTTCGGCCAAAACCCCACTTCTGTAAGTTCTGAGCCTCTGAGCCGTAAGAATTTTATCCTGCAATACGACCCAAAGGAAGAATTTGCATTTATGTTCCGATTTGGATTTCCACATGCACCTAGAGTGGGCATTCAGCGCAGAACCTTCGAACTGAATTGCATAGGCGGACTTAGCATTATAAATGGCATCTCCTGTCCACTGCCAGGTACAACAGTCCTCTAACCTTGGTGTTAATCTAGTCTCACAGATCTGAAACCAAAGGGTAAGGAAATCCCACAGAGCAACAGCCGTGGTTAGGTTTCTTAGATTCCTCATCCACTCCCCGTTCTCAAGAGAATCTTTAACAGACAAGCATTTCCTTTTGGAATTGGCATCACACAGAGGTGCAACTTCCCGAGGCGCTCGACCTAACAACCAACGATCCTCCCAAAAATTAATGTTCCAGCCATCACCAAGAGCAATGCTGGTACTTGCTCTGAAAAGGCTCCTGTCCACATCATCACAGGGCAGGGTTAATCCTACCCAAGGTCTATCCAACTTAGCCCAAGCCAGCCATAACCATCTCAGTCTTAGGGCTCGGCCAAAAAGCTCCAAATTCTTGGCACCAAGGCCTCCATACTTGAGAGGGGAATAAACTCTTCGCCAGTTGACTAGGGGGTGCGAGTTCTGGTTATTGTTGTTGCTGGCCCAAAGAAAATTCCGGCAAAGTTTGTCTATCTTTTGCACAACCCACTTCATATGAAGCTTCTAACCTACTCGATCATGTCCCCACATTAATCCGGTCCTTTTTAAAAGGGGTTGTGGAGTCCTGGGCCTCCATTTGTTGTAGTTGTCCCCCTAGGTGGCTTCATATCTCCTGGCAATGAAGGAATCTCACGGTGGCAGTGTGACATCCAAAAATATTAAACAAGATTCATAACAGAAATTAGTTATCTTTCCATGACTTTAGCCAACTCTATCTATAGTCGAACTCAATCTCTATCTCTCTATTTATACCTGCAAAATCCCCTGCAAAAATCAACCCTAATCCCCATCTAATCTCCCACCCCAAGACCAATCTGTTTTGTTGTCGTCGCCCTACCATCGTCGTCGTCTTTGCTGTGCCTACCGGAGCCGCAGTCATTGACGTCGTCGAGGTAGCTATCGCCGCCTCCCTATCCTCCACCTCGCGAGCATCAGCCTGCACGCGCGTGCCTGTGCAACTGCTGCCATGGTCACCCTGTAGAACCGTTGCCATGTTGCACAGCTGTAGTTAATGTCGCCGCCATCCACGCCGCAGAGCTGTGCCACCCAATGCCGTTGCAGCCGCCGTGCGTCGCCGTGCCACGTGATCTTTGGTCGTCTCGCCCAGCCGAGCACCGCCGCGGGCTCGGCGCGCTGCGCGCCGCCGCCTCGCCTCGGCGCGTCGCGAATCGCCACCATGCGCTGCCACGGCAAGCGCCGCTGTCTCCCCTACTCCTCCGTCTGGGCAGCTGCTGCCACCGCCGCCATGCACCGTTCCTCGCTCCTCCGCTGGCGAGTTGTTGCCGCCGCCGCAGTGTGCCGCCGCTGCGCTATGCCACCGCGCGCCTCGCTGCTCTTGCCGTCGCCTCCCCGTGCAGCGCCGCCGCTTGCACCGTGCCGCCACTGCTCCTACGTGCGCTGCCGCCGTAGCTCGCTGACGCCGCCCCTCGCCGAAGCAACCCACCGCCGCCGGTTTTCTCTCTTCTCCATCTCCCTCCTTTCACTCACTCTCTCTCATATCTCCATCTCCCTGTCTCTCTGCTCTCTCAAAGCACAACTACGCAGCCAACTGCCCCTACCTTATCCATTCGTGTTGGGCCGAATGGACAGTAACTAGCCCGCATCACTGTAGTGATTTTTTTAATTTCTGGATTTTCAGGAATAGTGATATTTCACTATTTTGCTATGAATTCATCCTACCTCCAAATCCGGCGATTCCAGTTTCTAAAAATTCAGAAAATTCATATCTATTTACTACAATTTTATATAATTCTTTCAATTTATTTACTATTTTTGTTATTTATTATTGTTTTCTCGTTTAGCGTGCGGTAGATCATGTGGGTGACGAAGGAGAGTTCATCGACGCCGCTGACGTTCCTCAAGTTCAAGAAGAGCAGGAAGGCAAGTCTTTCCCCTAGAATCCTAATTTTCTAGATTTTGCCAAAATTTCTATTTAATTAAATCATGCGTATTTGCCATAATGATTCCTAGTGCATGTCGGTATTTACATGGTATGCATTCACGATCATGACGAACCCTAGGATGACAATATTATATAATTTGCTACTGTTTTTAACAATTAGTTGGCTTAACATTTCTTAGATAGTCGTCGGGGAGTGATTTCCACTTACATGATCACCATTAAACAATTCAATGTGAGATTATGGAGTACCTGAGTATGAGCCATGAGAAATTGGATTTATGGTGGGATTGTTCACCCAATAATTAAAATTTGACCAACTAATAATTTGACTCAGAGCGGGTGACTTGGGTCGACGCTCCGGTCCCTAAGGACCGATAATCGTGATGGATTTAACTGAGAATTTTCCATGCGACCGCAAGCCCGGTATGGAACGGGATTGATCTAGAGGAAGAGTAACGTTGGGGTTGTTACCATCCTTGCACCGTGGGTGAGGTCCCGAGGGATGCGTCATCGCTGGTGTATAGCCCGGGGATTGAACTTCGGGGTACTTGTGTGAATATCAAGTATGGTTGAGACCCCCGGGGTACTTGTGTGAATATCAGGTATGACCGTGACAAACTCGGGGTTGGTCTTTTGATGGATTTTGTTATGATGCTTTCCGACGAGGGAGTATCGTATCTTGCGGGAAAAGCGTACAACCTCCGAAGAGTGTAAACCCATTCGAATGGCCGTGCTCCCGGTTATGAGCATCTTGATGGTTTTTCACATCGTAGCTACACCTTAATGAATTTGACCTAGGTAAGGTTTTTTCGGCAGTGTGCCGTTGCTAGATGATTCATGCTGAATGGGAACGAGAATGAGAACTATATTGAGATGACAACTTGAGATAATGAGAATCTGAGATATGAGACACTGAGTTTGAGAATTTTGCCATGTTTATGTTATTGTTAAGATTAATTATGAGAATTGTTATTTATTTATTTATATTTTGTTAAATGTTTTTATACTTCTAAGTTAAATAGTTTTATACAAATGAGCCCTTATCTTTCCTAGGATGAGTCTAGCCTGGCCCTTCCCAAGAAAGACTTGCTAATATTCACGTGCTAACCCTGACTTTCATTCGGTGCTGCTTATCCCATGAGCAGGTCAGGACTGTGAGGTTACGCAGGACAATGTTGGATTTTTCCCAGAAGGTGATCCGGAATGCTAGAAACTTCCCCTGTCAGTTTGCCTGTGACTGATGATGGGTCTACTTCAGTTATTTATTTGGTTCTTCTGATGCTATAATCTATGGTAATAATTTCTTCGTCATGCTCTGATTTAATTTATAGTTAATACAGTGTTGGTTTGATACTTTATTCTGTTTTACTGTGGGTACGTGCTTAATCCTTGGGACACGTACTATTAACACAGAGGGGTTCCATTTAATAAAACTGGGTCCCGACAAGTAGGCTTGTCTTTGGGACCCTAACTTGTTGTATTCTCCTCAAATCATATGGTATCAAGAAACTGTAAAATCCTGAGTTGGAACGCCAGAGGCCTAAACTCGTCGACGAAGCGAGCGGTGGTTAGAAATGTGATCTAGGAGAACAGAATTACTATTGCCTATCTACAAGAAACAAAGGTGGAAGTCATCATTGCAACTTGGGTTAGTGATTGCTTGGGACCAGATTTCATGAAATTTTTTTTCATCTACCAGCTCAAGGTACCAGAGGAGGAGTGTTGCTTGCTTTCTCAGCTATGTTTTTCAAGATGCAAGATATTAGTGTTGATGATTACTCTGTGTCCACCTCGGTAATCACCTTGTCAGAGGGAGAAAGCTGGACTTGTACTAGGGTGTATGGCCCTCAAGGAGATAGGGAGAAGTTGAACTTACTCAGGGAAATTTTTATCAAGCGACACTTTGTTAAGGATGCTTGGTTGCTTCTTGGTGATTTTAACATGATCTACCTTCAATCAAATAAGAACAAGCCAATGAGAAACTGCAGGTTAATGGTGTCTTTCAAGTCTTGTTTGGACACTATTTCTCTAAAGAAGATAAAACTTCAAGGGAGAAGGTTCACTTGGACTAATGAGAGGGTGGATTGTACCGTAATGAAAATTGACAGATTCTTCTGCTCGACAGCGTGGGAGTCCCTCTTCCCTGACTGTCACCTAGATGCCTTATCCACCATGGCCTCGGATCATTGTCCTCTTTTGCTCACGGGGAGCACCTTGAGGAAGCATTTCTATGGTTTCCGTTTCGAAAGTTTTTGTCCTAAGCTTCCTGGTTATTTGGACATAGTGGGTCAAAGTTAGAATAGGCCTATCCAAACGGTCGATGCCCTAAGAAGGTTGCACATAAAGCTCTCTCGCACTATGAAGGCCTTAAAGAAATGGAGTCACGGGCATATCGGCAACTTGAACTATCAACTTGCCTTGGTGACTGAGATCATATTGAGACTGGACGTGGCAAAGGAGTATAGAGTCCTTTCCGAGCCAGAGATTTTATTCGGGAGACATCTAAAGTGCAAGTTACAGGGCCTTGCTGCAATAAACCGTTTGAGATTGAAACAAATGTCATGATTAAACTTCATCAAAGACGGGGACGCAAACACAAAGTTCTTCCACATTAAAGTAAATGTGAGGAAATGAAAAAAATTGGTGGGAACACTAGTAGCAAATGGTCGCCTCCTCGTCTCGAATGAGGATAAACATGACGAGTTTGAGCAACATTTAGATCACTGCTTAGGACAAAAATGGTTAGAGAGGCTGCGCTCAACTAGCAAGATTTGGGGCTACAATCGCATGACCTATTTGATATGGATAGGCCTTTTGATGAAAAGGAGGTGAAGAAGACGATTTGGGACTTACCTAAGGATAAAACACCAGGACCTGATGGCTTTATTGGCCTGTTCTATAGGACTTGTTGGGAGGTTATCAAGGAGGACATTCTTCACGCTTTTGCCTAGCTTTCAATAGGTCGAGGAAAATGTTTAGGACTGCTTAATGCGGTGCATATAGTTCTGCTCCGCAAGAAAGATGAAGCCAACACCACCAAGGATTTCAGACCAATTAGTCTTTGTCACAGTTTTGGCAAGCTGTTTAGCAAGATCTTAGCCAAAAGACTCGGGCCCTTCATGGACTCGCTGATATCGACCTCTCAGAGTGCTTTCATCCGCGGTCGATGCATCCAAGGTAATTTTTTGTTCGCATCCAATGCAACAAAGGACCTTCACCGAAGGAGGAAAGCAAGTTTGTTTATTAAATTAGACTTTGCCAAGACTTTCGATTCCATCAGTTGGGAGTATTTACTGGATCTTTTGCAGCATCTTGGTTTTGGGAGTAGGTGGAGGGAGTGGATGACAATCTTATTTTCGTCTTCTTCCTCGAGGGTTCTGTTCAATGGCAGCCTAGGTAAGGGTTTCAGACACCGGAGAGGGCTGAGGCAAGGAGACCCTCTATCCCCTTTGCTTTTTATCATCGCCCTCGACCCACTGCAGTGGCTCTTCAGAAAGGCAAGATAGTTCGGTTTACTTACCTCCATAGATCAAAGAATGGACAGATTTCAGGTATCAATATGTGCTGATGATGTAGCTCTCTTCCTCTACCCCTCAGTGTAGGACCTAAAGGCTTTAGAGTTGATTCTCACTACCTTTGGTGAAGCTACGGGTCTGTTGGTGAATGTACACAAATGTGAGATCTACCCTATTCGGTGCAGTCAGGATATGGTGCTTAGCATCTCAACCTACATGCCAATGCAAATTAAGCATTTCCCTTGCACTTACTTGGGACTCCCGTTGTGACCAAATAAGCTCAAGCATAATGACTATCAAACACTCATCGATAAGATTGGAAAAAAGTTAGCAGGTTGGAAAGGGGGCCTCCTATCTAAATCGGCTAGATTGGTCCTCATCAATTCAGTGATTAGCTCATAGGCAGTGTATTTGTTGTCGGTGTTTCAGTTCAGTAAGTGGGTCATCAAAAGGATAGATAATCTCCACCGAGTTTTCCTTTAGTTGGCCAAAGCAGTGGCCATACCTCACTCTCGCTCATGAATCGGAGAAAGGTTTGTTCTCCAATTAAATATGGAGGATTAGGAATTAAGGTTTTGGATTGCTTTGGTAGGGCCCTGAGGCTGAGATGGTTGTGGTACACTAAAGCCCAACCGACTAAGCCTTGGGTTGGTTCTACATTGCCGTGTAATGACGTGGACAGGAATCTTTTCAAGGCAAGCATGAGAGTATCTGTCGAAGATGGTCGAGACACTCAATTCTACGAGGATACATGGCTCTTGGGTGATGCTCCTTGCGAGATGGCACCGCTCTGTTATGCCAAATCCAGGAGCAAATATTGCTCGGTCAGAGAGGCCTTAGATAATGGAAATTGGATAAGAACACTCAGAGCTTTGACTTTAGCAGAAGAGTTGCAGAAGCTCATCTTCTTAGCTGTTACCCAGGTAGTGGTACGATTACCTAGCTGAGCACCACGATACTACTCCCTCCGTCCAGCTATATAGGGCGCACAAAGTTCTAGCTCAAGTCCAAAAATACAAGGCATACACCGTTTTTATGCTAATTTTTCCCATAATGCCCCTACTAACTCTTCACCTACCAGCTGACATTAGTTACTATCTTTGCATGCATTAATATCTCATATATAGCTGCCGCTTTGTACTCCATGACATGCATGGCTGTTGTTTCATACTCCAATACTCCATCTGTTTGCATGCATAATTAGGGACAAAAGAGAAACTCCATCCAAAGCAAGCCACTTCTATGCAAAGCTAACATCAAAGATGATTCTACTGCCTTTGCCGTCTAAAGAAAAGATAAAAAAGACAAGAACTCCATAGAGGAAGTGGTCGTCCAAGACTCCATAGATGAAGAGGAGGATGAACATGAGGTACGTATCTACCAGGCCATTCCAGATTCCAGATTCAGTGAGGTGGTTCCTGATTCCTTGGAGGACAAAGACGATGAAGAATGACCCATCGGCGAGATAGTTCCTGATTCCCTAGAGGACGTCGGTGAGGTAGTCCCTGATTCCATGGAGGGTGAGGATGACGAAGAACAAACCGTCGGCGAGGTCGTCCTATATTCCATGGAGGGCGAGGATGAAGAACAACCCATCAGCGAGGAAGAGGATGAAGAGCAACCCGTCGGCGAGGTAGTCCTAGACTCCATGAATGAGGAAGAAGAGCCTGCGGGTGACATGGTTCTAGATGAACAAACTTACAGCAACCACAGGTGAATTCTAATGATGAAGAACTTCAAAGTATTAGAACAACTTTTTAAAATATTTATCTTCCTTTGTATTTTAAGAAAGCAAAGAAATGGCTGCAATTTTCTTCCAGTAATCATATGTCCATCTTTTGTTTCTAGTTCCTGTTAACCAGCACGTACCTTCATGACTAATGGACAAGTATAAAGTGGATTTCTCACCAGTATTAATTTAAGTAGTCTAAAGCTTCTTGAACAACATGAGAATCACATCTCAGTCTACTTGGAAGTTCACCGTTCCTCTCCAATATTTGCTTGCCCATATGTGGAATGTCATAATTTTGGTTGCCTTTTATTTTTTATGATTTCTCTCATGCAAGATTGATGAGTAAGAAACACATGGTTCGACTTATATGTCCTATATCCTTCATAAGCATTCACTACTGTATTGACAAGTTCTGCAACTGTCTTGGGTGATTCCTTGTGATGTATGGACTGAATTGCAGCGAAAAAACCAAGGTCCAAGACATTTAGGTTAGGAGAATTAGGAGGTTGGTACATCAAACGAATGTCAAATCCATCCTCTTTAGCTACTCGATAGAACTCTTCATCATTGGGATCAATGTGTGTTTTTGCATTATCTTGTTGAATAAATATAGGATGTCCTAGGTCCTCTCTTGGCCATTTTTCTTTGATGGCGGGCAAGACTTTGTTTACAAGATACAACCTCATAGTTTGCTTGTTTACGGATGTCATTGGCTTTGTGAGCATGGTACCTGTAGGTCTATTTGCACCGCTCCTATGAGCTGGCTCTGTATATGTGAAAGGGATTATACCAATTTTTCTAGAAAATGTCTCATTACCTTGATCATCAAGCCTTGGTCATGATATGGTAGCAAGAAACATGACCTTTTCAATAAAATTATTTTTTTTTGTGGTTCGCAGTGGCTTGTCTTCACCTTGCGCCAAGTAATAATTCTGACATTTCTTTGTCATATACAACCACTTCTCATCAATGTAAACCATATTGTACATATCCTGGAATATGGGGTCATGAGGTATGTTGTCATGGTCAAGCATTGAGATGCAAAAGCGCAAGTGGGCTTTCTTGTTTTCTTCTGTCCAAGAGAACTTTATATCTTTTGTCTGTCTTACTAATTCCCCTTCTTTAAGATGGTTAAACAACGTGCTCTTTTTCATCTGCAAATTATATGCTAAATCACGTATAGTGGTGTGATCACGAAGAGGTATTGCAACGATGTCTTCTGATTCAACATGAATTCTTTTACGACCACAATTTCCAACCTTCTTATTGCAAACAGCATGAACCCCACCACCACTCTTTCCTGCTGTCCAAATGCGTTGAACTACTCTCAAAGGGACTCCCATATCTTCAGCTACAGACTTCAAGACCCCATTTTTCATTACACCTGGAGAAGTTCTCTCTAGAAGCATGGAGAAGATAGCTCTACGCACATCATCACATAAAAAGTTTCTCGTGTGGATATTTGATTGTTGGGTGTCTACATTTCCATCTCCGTCTATTTACAAAAATAAAAATAAATAATCGTGATTCATCAACAAAAAAAATGAGCAACTTCATAGAAAGCAGAAGAAAAAAGAATTGTTAGCTAACCTATGTCATTTCCATTAAGTACGTTTGGAATATTGAGATCTGGTTCGGGCTCACAAAAATTGAGATCAGGTGTGGGCTCATTGACATCTGAAATATCTATGCAGGCCATATTCATTAGCGACAAAAAAGAATGAGCAACTTCATGCAAATACAAAGAAGAATGGATAGCTAACCTCGGCCATTTCCATTAAGTACATTGGCTTGATTTGGCTCACCAAAATTGAGATCAATTATGGGCTCACTGAGGTCTGAAACATCTATACAAGATTGGTAAAACACATGACAAACTAATCACTTGCACAAAAAAAATCCAAAAATAACAGTAGTTGAAGCTTACATCCGTTACCATTGTGCTCAGGAATTGGCTCGTTAAGGTCTATCACTATTGTTGCCTTCATTGTTTCTTGCCAATGCGTTCAAAGAGAACATGACTCCTTATTGGTCTATTTATGCTGATTCGTTAGACTAATTGGTGGCAATCTAATTTTTCTCCAATTTGTATTAGGCGCCATTATACACACAAATTTGCATTTGGTTTAAACTTAACAATGTTGCATTAGGCGCCACTTGACACAAAATTTGGCTTAAACTTGCTGGTGCAAGATGATGCGCGTGATGCAACATATATGCACTACTAGAGAATAGGCTTTTAATACCGGCACATCAGTCCCGGTTAGACACGAACCGGTATTGATAGTGGCATCAGTCCCGGTTCGTGGCTCCAAGGCTTCAATCCCGGTTGGGCTCTGACATTAGTCCTGGTTCGTGATACGAACCGGTACTAATAAGTCCTTTGGCAGGCTGGTACAAAACAGCTGGGCTGAGTGTTCATCAGTCCCGGTTCGTCACGAACCGGGACTGATGCCTCGTTTCAGGAAAGTTCAAAAGGAATGCATATCCTAGTTATATCAGAGCGCGTGGAAAGGTGGGTTGGCTAGAATGGTGAGTGAGTAGTCTTAAGGTCTTAGATTCGAGTCCCACTACTTCCATATATCCGCGAGTTATGTTAAAATATTTGTAGCACATTAGTCTCATTTGGTTGGAATCGGATCGATGCCTCTTAGGCATCGATCCGCGTATGGGTCTGTCTGGTTCAGAACCGGATCGAAACCAGTTCGAATCGGGACTGAAGGCCCGTTCCCTAATAGTGATGCATGCATGCTGGGAAGTGTGAAAGCATTAAAGATATTGGCGGTGGGCAACTGCAAAGAGGAGCATTGAATTAAAACTCATCGATTGCAATGGTGTTTAATGGAGTAGCTAAGGGTATTTGCAGCACTTCAAAGATTCATTGGTATATGAGCTGAAATTTTGTGCGCCCTATATAGCTGGACAGAGGGAGTATATAGTTATAATTATACGTATTCTTCCTCTTTAGAACTCCGTTCTAACACATGGACACTCAGCTAGTATAAATAAACTGTAATAGTAATTAGTGATCAAAATTATATCTCGGAAACCGTAACGACATTCATAACATCATTTTTTTTTTGAACTCGAGGGAGCATTAATTTCAAGACGGACACTTGTTCGGTTTTGGTGATTTCCTGACGTGGGAAACTAACTTCATTTTATCATCTTTCTTTCTTTTTTCTGACAAATCGTTTTTGTGTCAAGAATTAAGAGAGACAAGGAAAGAAGAAACAGAGTTTGCTTTGGAGGTGGACACGTAACTGTTAGTAGCTACTGCTACCAACGAAGTGAAGAGGCAGCGGTGCAGCACGCATACGCAGGCATCTTTCAGGCTCGCACCAGCACCAGTGGAATATCCGATTTATTTGCCAAGCATAGAGCCTGGCATCCCGCGGATTCCCAGTTTCCCACTCCTGCTATGTCAACGGGCTTCCCAAATTACCCTTTCTCCTTTCATTTTTCTTTTGGCTCTTTGGTAGAGATCATAGGATGGTGTTTATTGTTCACAGATCACAGTATACGTTGTATTGTTGAAAACCTGCCCCTGGTAGTTTTTCACCGTGTAAAATCACAAAAGGGCATATTTAGAACATGCTAAAATTATGGAGCTTTTGTTTCGCTTCCAAGAAATTAATTATGTGTTATTCCGGCAGTTTCCGAACTCCAAATTATAGCATCTATGTTTTTTGTAAAAAGATGAACATAAACATATATTGCAATGCCAATATTTAGCCATGCAGCTACATGGGAAATTCGATTAGTTTGGCATAAAATTTAGCTATTTTTTCTTAGTGCCAAACCCATGATCATCAAATCAAACAATATATACCAAAAGAGCCATTTGTGAATAGAATTTAGAACAGAAGTCCTCTCCAACACTAAAAATTATTTTTAAATAAATAAATAAAGAAAGAAAACTAAAGATGACAGGGGCAATTTTGTCCATCCCTCCTTAAACCACCTGCTCCCTTTTTAGGCACCTCCGCAACGTCCTCCCGTGCACAGCCGGGGAGCGGGCGGTGGCGATGGGGCCGAAGGTGGTGGCGTCGGCGGCGGGGACGGCGGCTCTGGTCTACCTCGTGCTCTCCGGCCGCCTGTCCCCAGCGGGGGCAGGCGATGATGGCGCAGCGGAGGCGTCGAGGCGGCGGAGGAGGAGGGAGCGGGAGGAGAGGAGGTGGCCGGAGAGGGCGCCGGCGAGCTGGAGGGAGGCGACAGCTGTGGCGGCCAGGACGGTGGGGTTCGCCTACGAGGAGACGCTGGGAAAGTGGCCGCTTGGGGACATTGCCTTCGGGATCAAGCACTACATGCGCGTTCAGGTGAGGTGATCAATCGCTGATCATCACACGCGTGCGTGTTTCTGCTGGAATTGCTGTGCGATTTGTGCTTGGTGATCATCGATTTCCATAAAGCCAGAAAAAAAGGAATCCTGGCTTGTAATCCTGCTTGATTTATCTGAGATCATGCTTAGGATTATTATGTTGTGCTGGTTGATCTTGACCCTGACATGCCATTCTTCTTCAGGAATCTTTTTTAGTTGAAAGAATAAATTGGCCTTCTGAAAGGTGAAAGGTGCCTAGTTGGTTCTTGGGAGGTTGTGTTCCTAATTTCTGTAGTTTGACCAATGCATGATGGCTTATTTCAAGATGCTTAATTTCTTATAGAACTCATCAAATTGATAGGGGACTAGGGCACATTGTGACTAAGGACTCCTGAAAGAACATCTACGCTCTGTCCCGGTATTTTGGATGCACTTAATGGCAAACCAGAACCAGATCAGCTGCCTTGTTGCATTAGTAGTTCGGATGAACTCAAGATACAGTCAGCTAAAGCCTAAAAACTATGATGCATTTGATACTCATTTCAATAAAAAAGCAAATTTGTTGTCTGATTTTCCATTTGAATGTATTTGGGAAAGGAGTCTTCCAGTTCACTGTATGAATGTCAATTTCAATGTACTTGGGAAAGGAATGCACCAGTTTGTCATATATGTGGTAAAAGGTGAAAGATAATGCTAGTCCAATTGGTTTGTTCCTTTTAAAGGGCTCATGGTTCAAACCAGCTAATTTGTCATTGATGAAAAAATAGTATTGCTTTTTCTCATGAATTATTCTTTTCAGGGCAATCTGCAGCATGAGTACACTGGTCGCAATTGTGTGCCTTTGGAAGGTGTGGGGGTAAGGCAGGAGCTAATTTCACTTCTCAGATACCTGAGGCTCTGCATGTTTTTCTCAAAGAAGCCGTATGAAGTGTTCCTAGAGTTTGGCAGATACGGGCAGAGCGATATTCTCATAAGGAAGTCTAAGGCGAGGGTATGCATCATCCTGAGTCAAATTTGCTGATTATTTTAGCACAGGTTGTGAATGGATCTTGAAGTAAAAAATCATGTGTTTCTATGCAGCTTATGAAGCCTGCATTCACGGTTGTCCACGACGAAAGCACCAAATGCTTCCTACTTTTCATTCGGGGAGCTATCAGTGTTCAGGATCGTCTGACAGCAGCAACTGCGGCAGAGGTTCCATTTCATCATGCAGTGTTACAAGAAGGCCGTGTCTCCAATGTAGTAGTTGGACAAGCACACTGTGGAATGGTTGCAGCAGCTCGCTGGATTGCAGATCAGGCCATTCCCTGCCTCAGCAGAGCAGTGGAGCAATTCCCAGATTACAGAATTAAGGTAATTAATCATTCTTTTCCAAACCTGCACAGATATGCTTTCCATTTCATGTAATAAGATGAAAAAGTTAGTGCATTTTGCGTGAGCCCTGAGGTTTTTGCAAAATTATACCTGTGGTAAGTTACAATAAAATTTTATCTATTTTGATTAATGAAGAAAATATATAGCCCCATAGTTTTGTTATTCTTCTGAGACCTTACTCAGTGGCCCTAGTATAACTGATAAATTTGTTATTTGTCCACTATGTCTCAACCCTCAAAAGTGGTATTGTTCAACTTTAACTATTGAAGCAACACAGATGTCACAAGTAATACAAATCACATGAGCAGTCCTCTTCCTAAACTCTGTCAGAATACTGGATGGTAAATACTATTTCATGTTGGAAGTACAAGTGAACTGTCCACCTTTCCCCATTAGCTTAAGTTTTTGGGTGAATTGGTCGATGCATACAACTTAATATGATATCAGAGCTAGAGGTTTCAAGTTCGAGTCCTGATAGACGCAATTTAAATAAAAAATTGTTGTCCGCTCCTATTCCACGTGTGTGAGGCCTAAGGGAGCCTCTGTACGTGAGGGGGAGTGTTGAACGTATAAATGAATTGCCCACCTTTTTTCATCAGCTTAGGCTTTTTTGTGAACTGGTCGGTGTATGTAACTTAATATTTCATTGCACAATCGAGCTTTTTCTCGCCCACTCAATTCATGCCATTTTTTGTTCTGTTTTAGATCATTGGACATTCAATGGGTGCTGGTATTGCAGCAATTCTAACGTACATGCTACGTGAGAACAAGAATTTATCATCATCCTCTTGTGTTGCCTTCGGACCAGGTACTGCTTTCAACGACAAATTGAAATCTGATATTTGAGTATTGAACAAATGCATATCAAGGAAAGTCCGTTGCATGTTAATTTACCAATAATACTACACCTGGCTTGCTTGAAATGCTGGCGACACCTTCCACTGATACAAAATTTTTAGTGTCACTGTATGAGAACTCCAAAAATAGATTTCATGCTTTTTTTATTTGGTCACAGACATTTTAAAAGAATACGACTACACCACAATATATTGTTTCGTTGCACTTGAACGGTACAAGGAAAACAAATACTCGTAGTGTGGTGCACATATGAGCGGTGCAAAATAGCGGTGTGAGTGAGGCACTGTGGCAACTCACCAATCATGGTGCACATGCGACGATGACGTAGTGATACAAAGGATCGACAACGTGGGTCTAAGCTGCTACCCAGTAGTGGTACGATTACCTAGTTGAGCACCACGATACTGGTTGCTAGTCTACATGTCAATTTTGTTTTCTAATTAATTAATCTTTTAGGAATTTCAGTTAAATCATGTAATCTCTAAATCATGCAAATTAAAATTATAAATCCATGTAAAATTGGACTCTATCATCTAGAATTTTTATGTTATTTTAGGATTTTAAATATTATTTTATTATTTATTTATGTAACTTTTTCGTAAGTTAGAGCCAACTACTTTATCTTTAAGCTTCATCGAGTCTGAGGTATTATCGAGCATCATGTATCATTGAGTATTGGGTGTTAGGTAACATCAAGCATTGGATATCGTCGAGTATCAGGTACCGTCGAGCTTCTAGTATCGTCAAGTATCGGGTATCGTTGAGTATCGTATATCGTCAGGTAGCATCAAGGGTCAAATATTGTCAAGTGTCAAGTATCAGGTAGCATCAAATATCGGGATATCGTTAAGTATCATGTCACATAAAGTTATATGTATCGTCGAGCATGGGCTATCATCGAGCATCATGTATCATCGAGTATTAGGTATCAGATATGGTCAAGTATCATGGTATCGTCGAGCTTGGGTATCGCTGAGTATCGGGTATCATCAGGTATCAAGGTATCGTCAAGTGTTAGGTATTGTCAAGTATCAAGTAGCATCAAGTATCGAGGTATCATTGTCGAGTGTCAGGTATCATTAGGTATCATCAAGTATCAAGTATCATGTAACATCAAGTATCGGGATATCGTCGAGTATCAAGTATCGTCAAGTATCAATTATCGGGTTATCACTAAATACTAGGTATCGTCAAGTATTAGAAATATCAATGAATATTAAGTGTCATAAGTATTGTCCATGTACTACAGTACTCAACTACTGCTTAGCTAAAGTGTAGACCCTGTGCGTGCTACTGAAGCTTTTTTCTTACCTACACTCTCTCCTAGCTCTTGGATTGCACAACTACAAGTTACAACCCAAATCGTGTGAGAGGTGGTGATCGCTGCAGGGAGAGCAGCACAGCAAGTTGAGGTTCAACCGGAGAGGAAGCAGCACTCTACCAAAGGACTCCACGGTAGAGTTGAGGCTGCTGCTAGTAGGCCGGCAACGGCCGGCGACGAGTGGTTGTGCCCTAGGGCAAAGCCGCAAAGGGGAAGACGCGGTGCGCAACGAAGCGACACACAAGCGAGCAATGACCATGAGGAGGAGGCAAGGCAGCGACACAAGTATGCGGAGGATCCGATTGATCGAACAAACAATGGGGTGGGATGAACTGTGAAGACCTATATATACCGTCGCTTGCCTAGAAAACGGTATACCGTTGTTAAGCTTTTCCGTTTTAAAAAGCGTTTGCATGTAATCATGTACTAGACAAAGTGGAAACAAATATTGAACCATAAGTATTTTCAACAACGACAATGGCATAGGCATCCAAGCAATAGACTTGCTATACAATCGATGTGCAAAAGAATCACTAGCCTGAAAAGAAGCGACTACAATCCACAAAACCTCACTGTCCCTTTTTTCTTGTTCCAAGATATTCCTTATGGGTATTTGGTTTTAGATGACGACAAAACTGAGGCTGTTTCTATTCCCCACATAGAGGATTTGGACAAGCTCAAGGGGCAACCGTCCAGGCATTCAAAACCTTCATCGTTGATGTCTTTTTCTCAGGAGGTCACCTCTCAAATCATACCCGGTCTCCAAAGCTAGAATAGGGAAGAGCAAGGTGAAGTTGCTAAAGAGTTTGGGCATTATTGGAAAGGGCGGTGTGATCAATGAATTTGTGATTAAGAGCTACATGAATTGCTTGGAGGGGATGCTCTCCCACTCTTCTTTAGAGTTGTTGGCATGCTCAGATGGTGCCTTGTGGAGCGCCGTTGCTACCTTATCTAAGATGATAGCTTAGTAATTTTCTTAACCTGGGTGGTTGTCTGTCCTTTTAGAGAGTAGGCTTTTGGAGTTTATGTCCCCTTTGTGTTTGGCGTACCAGGTCTGATGTAGGGGGTCTTCTTTGATTAAGGGGGTGTTCTTTTAGGCTTACGAGCTCTGAATTATCTGTCTTATCTCTAACTTCTTGAATTTCCCGAGGTGGCCTCGAGAGTCGAATGGCCTTGAAATTTAGGATTTAGGGAGCTTTTAGACTCGTCTACGAGATAAAAATAAAACGGATTCAAAAAGTAATAAAAAAAGTCAGATGAGTCAATATTAGTCAGATAAGTTACGAAATTTTGGTTGGACTTAATCTTGGTGAATTCGTGTTTGTAAGAACTTATTCTTTAATGAATTGGCAAAGCTAATGTCCTATTGCTAAAAAACAGATATACTGACATTTTAAACTGCTATTTTCCAGCTGCTTGCATGACCTGGGACTTGGCTGAGTTTGGCAAAGACTTTGTTACTACTGTTATCAACAGAAACGACCTGGTGCCATCTTTTGGCACAGTTTCAGCTGATAGCCTTCGCACAGAGGTAACATGATGATTACCTAGTTTCTTGTAGTGATGTTTAAAACTATGAAAATTAAAAAATTGTGCTTGCTTGCCATATCTAATACGAAATGAACTATTTTTTTTTGGCTGAGAAATAACAATTAGTTGGTTATTGCAAACACATTTTATCTGCTCAGAAACATCTGATATCTGCGTTTATTGTGAAATGTTTACAGGTTATGGCATCATCCTGGGCGCCTGACCTCCAGGAGCAAATTCAGCAGACAAAAATCTTAGGTTTTGCAAATCGCTCTGTCAGCTTCGTGCGATCGCACATTCCCTTCATATCCAATCAAAGGTCCAAGGTTGCAGATGTCGATATGCTTCTGTCTCACACTCCCGAGGTATAAAACAAAAAAGTTTTTTTTCTAGCACCAGATTCTTCAATCAAGATGCATTGTTGATCCAGGATCAAATCTTCATGCTAAGTTAATTCGCTTTGCCATTCCAGGCTGAAACAAAGCTTTCAGCAGATGTGTGCGCTGCAGTGAAGAAACATTCTGCCCTACCATGCTGGTCATTTGTTGCTACGAACAGGCAGGCTTTTGAATCTGTGGTGAACCCCATTCAAAGCAATGCAGCACTAATGTCCACCTATGTGGGAACTGAGAAAGACACCTTGAAACCAACTGCAGGAGAACTAACCTCATCCTCTCTTAAAGAGATTGACAAGGAGGAGAAAGAAATAGGTGATGAGCATATGGAGGAGCTTCTAGAAACCCTGCGATCTTTGCCAAGTTCCTCTAAGGAGCCTCGCCAGTTATACCCTCCTGGCAGAATCATGCACATGGTTGCATTGCCAGCACCTGGAGAGCGAAACTCCAGGGAGCAAGGAAGCCAGAATGAGGTTGTTGCTCTCTCTGAGACCCCTCGCAGCATGTACGATACGATTCGACTCTCAAGATCTATGATAAGAGACCATTACATGCCTAGGTACATTGAGACAAATGGAGATGCTCATTGACAAGCTTGCAGAGGATGAGGACAGTGACACCGATGAGGTCGATAGACAGGACTGTTATTGTATAGGCCACAAAAAATGAATAGAAGCATTGTTCAAATTACTGGAACCCCGTGTTTGGTGGGTTTATGACTAGAAACCGATTTGCATAGAATAGCAAGGGCAGCCATCACGAGGAGGACAGCATTAGCTGCTGAGACATGTAGGAATGCCTGATGTTTTTGAGGGAATAAGTCCTTGTACTGTTGGTCTTTGTGGGGGGAGGTTTTTTTGCTGCTCCAACCAGCAACCAGGAGCAGCAAAGAGCACCTTTAGGACAGCATCTAGGACAGCATCTTAGACCTTTAGGACAGCATCTAGGACAGCATCTTAGACCACCTTTAGGACAGCATCTTAGACCACCTTTAGGACAGCATCTTAGCATATGCTTGGCTGCCTTGGCCAGCTATAAATATGTAACCCCAACCCCTCGGGTTGGTATGGCATTGTGTGAGAAATAAACCAGAAAATTGCCCCAACTCCTAGTGTCATCCTCTCAATGAGAGTAAGAATTCAGCTATCAACATTTGGTATCAAAGCCCGTGTTTCCTGCAGCCTAAACATCTCTTGCTCATCTCCTTCCCACGCTCCCCGTAGCCTTCAGCCAGCAGCTGTAACAACAGCTGTTCCTGCTCTTCCTCCATCTCCTGAACAGACGAGCAGCAGCTCGTCTGAGGCAGCTTCTTCCCCAAGCAGCAGCCCCCCACTAGCGCCATGTCCGAAAAACGATCTCGGCCTCGGTCACCTCGGCCTGCTGCTGCCGCAGTGGCGAGGTCGCCGCGCAGAGGACATGAGCGAAAGCAAACAACAGAGGCTGCAGCAATGGCGAGGGCGGCGCGGTGGCGGCGGCGGAAGCGGCAAAGAAGAAGGCGAAGTGGAAGAAGAAGAAGCGGCAGATCACGCAAAGACGGCGGCGGCAGCAGAGCTCGAGGTTCTGCGCGGCAGTAGCTCCAGCAGCTCTGCCGCTGCCGACGGCGACACCGACGTGGGGCTCAAGTTGGCGAGGGAGGCGCAGAGCGAAGCGGCGCGATGGGCGACAGCGTAACCCCATGAGCGCGGTGGCAGCCAGACAGCGCGACGCGCTAACGGCGCTCCGGCGGCGGTGATTGGGTCGACGGAGATCGCGGTTTTACTGGGCGCGGCTCTCCTCCCGGACGGTACTATGGTCACCACGGATCGAGGCCATTGCCAGGGACGTCGGTCCCGGCGGTGGGTGGCCTACCCTCACTAAGACCAACTACGTCGAGTGGGCTGCGGTGATGAGGGTACGGCTCCAGGTGCGGCGCATGTGGGGGCAGTTCGGTACGGCGACGTCGACTACTACGAGGATCGACGGGCGCTGGATGCCCTCATAGCTACAGTTCCGTCAGAGATGCAGTTCTCGCTTTCTAAAAAGCGAACTGCCAAGGAGGCCTGGGACGCCATCGCTGCGGCACGCATCGGCAGCGACCGCGCCCGCAAGACCACACTGCAGCACCGCAGGAGTGGGAGAACTCGCCTTCAAGCGGTGAGAGGCGTTGATGACTTTGCTCTCCGTCTCAACACTCTGCTGCAGAAGATGGTGCAGTTCGGCGACGACACCTACAACGAGGAGAGAGCCGTCCAGAAGCTCTTCCGTTGTATCCCCGAGAAGTACAAGCAGATCGCTCGCTCGATCGAGTCTCTGCTGGACCTCTCCACGATGTCGATCGAAGAGGCGATCGGTCGTCTCAAGGTCGTCGACAGCGACGAACCACAGTCTCTCTCGGGGCCTATCACCATCGGCGGGAAGCTTTATCTCACTCGGGAGCAGTGGGAGGCTCGCCAGGGTGACGGGAAGAAGGGGGAGCCTTTTTCCTGACGAGCCGCCATAAGCGCGCATAAGCGCAAGAAAGCGCGGACTCGTCGGTGGGTGCAGGGCGTGCGAGGAGACGCCGCGAGGCGCCAGGCGGCGCCGCCGCAACAAGAAGCCGCACGAGGCGACTTACTCGCCACAATCAGGCAAGCAGCCATTGGGCCAAGGATTGTCGGCAACCACGACGCGGCGAGCCCACGTTACAACCGGAGGAAGAGCGGCTCGCTCTCGCACACGCAAGCATCGAGCTACCTCCGGTGGCATCGGCGCGGCGAATCTCCTCCATCTTGATGAGCCGAGAGCACACGCCTTTTCGGCGGCAGCTCCAGCGGCGACGTGGATCGACGGGTGGTGCCTCGACATGGCGCTACCCATCACATGACCGGTCGACGGAGTTCTTCACCGAGCTTAACTCCAACGTCCGAGGCTCCGTCAAGTTTGGGGGCGCCCGGCGTGGAGATCAAGGCGTCGGCTCGTCCTCTTCACCGCCGCGTCACGGAGAGCACACAGCCGCTCACCGAGTCTACTACATCCCGCGTTGAGAACTCTATCATCGGCTTGGGACACTGGATGAGAACGGTTGCGCGTGGCGATCAAGAGCGGAGTCATGAGGATTTGGGATCACCATCGTCGCCTTCTTGCCAAGGTAACCAGAGGCACCAATCGACTTTACGTCCTCAACGTGCAGGTGGTACAACCTCTCTGCCTTGTTGCTCGTCAGGACGACGAGGCGTGGCAGTGGCATGAGCGCTTCGGGCACCTTCACTTTGAGGCCCTGAAGAGGCTCAGTGCCAACGAGATGGTGCACGGCCTGCCGTGCCTTGACCCACGGAGCGATTCTGCGGCGTCTGCGTCTTGACCAGCGAGCGGCTCCCTTTTCCCCTGCAGTCGAGCTTCCGAGCCAAGGAGCGGCTCAAGCTCGTGCACGGGGACTTGTGTGGCCCGGTGACACCAGCCACACCAGGAGGACGACGCTACTTCCTGCTGCTCGTCGACGACCTCTCCCGCTACATGTGGGTGATGGTTCTCGGCAGCAAGGGAGAGGCTGCGGACGCCATCAGGCGCGCGCAGGCTACTGCGGAGGCGGAGTGCGGCCGCAAGCTGCGCGTGCTGCGCACCGACAACGGCGGCGAATTCACGGCAACTGAGTTCGCGTCGTACTGTGCGGATGAGGGCATTCAGCGCCACTACTCCGCGCCGTACAGCCCGCAGCAGAACGGCGTCGTCGAGCGGCGCAACCAGACGGTTGTAGGGATGGCTCGGGCCCTCCTCAAGCAGAGGGGGACGCCGGCTGTTTTCTGGGGAGAAGCGGTGGTGACGGCTGTCTACATCCTCAACCGCTCACCCACCAAGGCTCTTAACGGCAAGACGCCGTACGAGGCTTGGCATGGGCGCAAGCCGACGGTCTCTCACCTATGGGTCTTCGGCTGCCTCGCGTTCGTCAAAGAGCTTAGCCACATCGGCAAGCTCGACGACAGGAGCACCCCAGGGGAGTTCATCGGCTACGCGGAGGGCTCGAAGCCCTACCGCATTCTTGACCCAGGGACACAGCGTGTGCGCACGGCGCGCGACGTAGTGTTCGACGAAGGGCGAGGATGGGCATGGGACAAGGCGGTGGACGACGGCTCGACTCCGACGTACAACGACTTCACCGTCGAGTACGATCACTTCAAGGGAGCTGGGGGAGTAGGCAGCTCTTCACCAAGCATGCCTACTCCAGTCCCCGAGCTTCCACCGACTCCAGCATCATGTTCTCCAGCCACAACTTCGGCTGCGGCAAGCTCTTCGCCAACACCACCACAGCCGGAAACTCCATGCATCCCAGCACCAACGTCCACTCCTCCGGGTACGTCCACTCCGACACCAGCTCGTGTCGACCACGGCCCGGTGGAGTTCGCCACTCCGCTCTCCCACGACGAGGAGCGCCTCGACGCGTACCACGACGGCGAGCCGTTGCGGTATCGTACGCTGGGGAACCTTCTCGGCGACCAGCCGGTGCCGGGACTAGTGCCTCGCGATCTGGAGGCGCATTTGCACCTTGCGTGTGACGACGGCGAACCCCGGTTTTTCGCGGAGGCCGCGAGACACGCGGCATGGCGTGCCGCGATGCAGTCGGAGATGGACGCGGTTGAGAAGAACCGCACCTGGGAGCTTGCTGATCTCCCTCGTGGTCACCGCGCGATTACTCTTAAGTGGGTGTTCAAGCTGAAGAGGGATGAAGCCGGCGCCATCGTCAAGCACAAGGCTCGCTTGGTGGCACGCGGTTTCGTGCAGCAGGAGGGGATCGACTTCGACGATGCCTTCGCCCCCGTGGCACGGATGGAATCCGTGCGACTCTTTCTTGCGCTGGCTGCCTAGGAAGGCTGGCATGTTCATCACATGGACGTTAAATCGGCGTTTCTTAACGGCGATTTGAAGGAGGTCTACGTGCACCAGCCGCCGGGATTTGAAATTCCTGGCAAGGAGGGCAAGGTGCTGCGCCTGCGCAAGGCCCTCTATGGCTTACGGCAGGCACCGAGGGCGTGGAATGCCAAGTTGGATTCCACGCTCAAAAGGATGGGCTTCGAGCCAAGCCCGCACGAGGCGGCCATCTACCGACGGGGCACTGATGGAGACGCCCTGCTGGTGGGTGTCTACGTCGACGACTTGGTGATCACCGGCACCAAGGATGTGGAGGTGGCAGCGTTCAAGGAAGAAATGAAGGCCACTTTCCGGATGAGTGACACAGGGCCTCTCCTTCTACCGGGATCGAGGTGCACGGGGCGACTCGGAATCACGCTTCGACAGACCGCCTACGCCAAGCGCGTCGTTGAGCTGGCTAGGCTCACCGACTGCAACCCAGCACTCACTTCGATGGAGAGGTGAAGCCGAGCGCGACGACACGACGGAGGAGGTGGGCGCTTCGCATATCTGCCGGCGTCTTGTGGGGAGCCTCCGCTACCTCGCCCACACACGGCCTGATTTGGCTTTCTCCGTCGGCTACGTTAGTCGGTTCATGCAGCGACCGACTACGGAGCACCAGCAGGCTGTGAAGAAGATCATCCGCTATGTTGCGGGGACTCTCGACCATGGCCTCTTCTACCCGAGGTGCCCGGGAGAGGCACACCTCGTTGGCTACAGCGACAGCGACCACGGCGGCGACATCGACACCAGCAAGAGCACGAGCGGGATTCTTTTCTTCCTCGGCAAGTGCCTCGTTAGCTGGCAGTCAGTTAAGCAGCAAGTGGTGGCCCTGTCCAACTGCGAGGCCGAGTACATAGCGGCTTCCACCGCTTCGACTCAGGCACTTTGGCTTGCTCGACTGCTTGGTGATCTCCTCGGCAGAGACACTGAAGCGGTGGAACTCAGGGTGGACAGCAAGTCCGCTCTGGCCCTGGCAAAGAACCCCGTCTTCCATGAACGGAGCAAGCACATCCGGGTGCGGTACCATTTCATCCGGGATTGCTTGGACGAAGGAAGCATCAAGGCGTGTTACATCAACACTAAGGACCAGCTTGCGGACCTGCTCACCAAGCCCCTTGGGAGGATCAAGTTCCTTGAGCTTCGCTCCCGGACCGGGATGGTCCAACTTTCCCACAAGACGACGCACAAGACTTAGGGAAGAATGAGGAATAAGTCCTTGTCTTGTTGGTCTTTGTGGGGAAGGTTTTTCTTTGCTCCAACCAAACAACCGGGACAGACATCTTTTCTTTGCTCCAAACAACACCTTTAGGACAGCATCTAGGATAGCATCTAGGACAGCATCTTAGACCTTTAGGACAGCATCTAGGACAGCATCTTAGACCACCTTTAGGACAGCATCTAGGACAGCATCTTAGACCACCTTTAGGACAGCATCTTAGACCACCTTTAGGACAGCATCTTAGCATATGCTTGGCTGCCTTGGCCAGCCATAAATATGTAACCCCAACCCCTCGGGTTGGTATGGCATTGTGTGAGAAATAAACCAGAAAATTGCCCCAACTCCTAGTGTCATCCTCTCATTGAGAGTAAGAATTCAGCTACCAACAGTTTTTGGCTGAGAACTGGTATATAATTTTGAGAGGAATTTAGTTTGGTAGGCTAACCCGTTGAGCTTTAATCTTGCCTGAATGAAGTCTTATTGGAAGCCAATTCGTGAGCAATAAATTGATTCTTGAAGTTGAGACACAATGTTCCAGTTACAATTTGGTTGTATTTCAGATGTACGAAACTGCAAATGATGTACCCCACGTAAATAGAGCTGGAAGCAGTCATTTCTATTTTGGCATCCAACAGAGCTGATATAGTCTTGCAGAAACCCTGACGAATGTCTATTTTATTAGGCATTAGAATGTCCACTTTGCAACAGCCAAGATCATGGTAAAAGTATCCTGTCAGAGCCCTCCGCTAGTTATGGCCAGTTGGTCACACAGAATTGTTCAGTCAAGCACATCAAAACCATGCAGACTGAAACACCAAAAATAAATAGCACCTTTAGAATTAACATATTAAATCTCTAGAAGTACCATATTTTCCACATTCTCTATAAACCATTAATCTCGGAACAATGCTGAAGCTACAGTACCTCATTCATTTTAAGACATCAAAATTGCAGTGATCTCACAACATTGCAGCTTAGGGACGAACATCAAAGTATATTAACACACTGTAAAAGGAGCTGAAGGGTTCAGCTTCAGCTCTTGTAGATGAGAGGCTTGTTGACCCACCGGACACGGCAGCCACAAGCCTGCAACACCTGAAGCAGCTCAGGGGAAAGCACTGACTTCAACCCACCGAGCAACTTCAGCTTCTTCAGCCTCCCACAAGCAGCTCGTAGCGCCATCTCAAAACCTTCAATGGAAACCCATGAAAGATGGACCATCTTCACATCCTGAAGGCACCTCAGGGAGCTCAGCAGATGGCACAGACCCAAACCTGTGACTTGGCAGTATGATATAGTAAGCTGCAAACAACAGAACACTCAAGTGTAAGGTCCTTGCTGATTTACAACTAAACAAGGGAAGAATCAAAGGTTCCTGAATGCTTTACTTGTCTGAGGTTTTGAGAGTATCTGGCAAGAGCCCACAGGGCAGCATCATCCACGGAGTAACAGCGCTTCAAGTCCAGTTCGACCAGGCTAGTGCAACCAATGGCAATGGAGGTGATTCCAATGCCTGTGATGCGCGCCAGACATCTCAATTCAAGGTTTGTGAGTTCTTCCAGGGAGCTTACATGCTTCAAACCACTATCGGTAATTTGGGTGCAGTAGCACAGGTTTAGCATCTTGATCTTCTTGCAGCCACTAGCTAAAGCTGCCAGCCCATCATCAGTAATAGCACTGCAACTGTGGGAATGTAAAATAAGGGCACTCTACTGTTAGAGAAAAAGATTATAGCAAAGGTAGGTATAGAAGCGTACATATAAGAAGATGAGTTACCGATATAGATCAAGCTCTACAATCTTTCCACAGTTTGAACTAACATACACAAGTCCTTTGTCAGAAATGCCTGAGCAGAGGCCAAGTTTTAAAATGAGCAGTTCCAAGCATTTTGCCAAGTGCTGCAAAGCTGAAAAGTGCAGGATTTCCAGCAGTAAAGCACAAATATAAGACGAATTTCTACAGAAAAAAAAAGAAAATACATTAAAAGATTTCAATTACCAGTGTCATTGACATGGCAATCAGTTAGGTCTATCTCCTTAAGATTGGAGCAGAGGTTTGCAATTCGCTCTAGTCCCTTGTCGGTTATAAAAGGGCATGACTCCAGCCGGAGGCATTCGACCATTCTGCAATTCTCAGCTATTGAACCAAGGGAATCATTTGTAATGAGATGGCAGCATCTGAGGTCGATAGTCTTCAGGAAGCTGCAGTGAGCTACAAGCGAAAAAATCCCATCATCTGTAACACCATTGCATTTGCTAAGACCAATCTCAACCAAATTCTTGCAACAGGCACCAATGGCCATAAGACTTGAGGCAAAGACTGCAAGGCCATCAAGTCTCAGTACAGTCAAGCTTTCCTTTACTGTAGACAACTTCCACAGGAAGCAAGCCTCGATCTCCTGCAAGTGCAAAGCAGAAGGTGAACAATCACTAGAAGTAAGGTATTTCTTGTTTTAAATGAAAGCAGATATTTGCCCCCTTTTTTTCAAAAGGCAAAGATAATGTGTATGGCAAACAAGTAACACTACTCACATGTAAACTATCTCCAGCATTTATTTTTTGGAGAAAACTGTGACCATCTATGAGGGAAGCTAAGCCCTGAGAAGTCACATGGTCACACCTTGACACATCAATACTCTGCATCCGATGGTTTGAAAAACTAAGCTTTTAAATGCTCAAAGATAAGACATCATGTGTACATGATGAGTGTAAAAAAATCTGCATCCCTACACCATGATTACCAGCAGTGAGTTGCTCGAGGTGCTTAGGTGTTCTAGGCCTTCATCATCTATGAACAAGCAGCCAACCATTGATAGGTCCTCTAGTTTCTCAAGCGTGGAGAGTGATCTAAGGGATTCATTGCTCACCTGTAAACACATAAAAGGCATTTCAGCATATTTCAATTTTCCAGATGCAAAAATTAAAACTGCCATGCCCTGTTAAGTGTACACTGTACAGTGTAAACAGATAGCAGTAACAGCATGCCGCATGTTAACATGGATAAGAGAACTGTCAATGGGTTAAATTATATTCGGAGAGAATATATATATCTATTTTTAGCTTCACAAATGAAGAATAAGAATGCTGAAACCAAATTGCTAATGTAATGATCAGTTTCCTCAACTACGCCCCCTATTGAATTGTCAAACAACACTGCCATTTTGGGTAACAGCCAACACTAGCATTGATTTTTTTTCTAGCTATTTGGCCTGAAGAGTATACAATATCACAATATCATTCGAGACAGTACAAATATGTTATATATTCAAATTAAAATGCAGACAACAGTGTATGGTCCAACTTTTTCATACCCCAATGTAGTGTACAAGCCAGGAAGCACCAAATGGTTAGGTAACATGCTAAACAATAAATGGTATTGCGACAAATAAGCTTCATCTGTGATCAAATTTCCACGAGACACCTGTCCAAATAGAACTAACATGATGCCTCTGACTCTTTTCCAAATAAAACACACAGTTATATCAGAATCCAGACAATAAGTTCCAATTCTAATACCTCCCAAGGACATCTACATGTTCCAAACACTGAACAAAGCAATAACATGATGCTAAGCATTTCAGATCAGAGAGCTAAAGCTGCAAAAAGGCGTGGCCTTACCGGCACATTCTAGTCAGACACACTAAAATGCATCAAATGAACGGGGGGAACAGACCCTAACCATAAGAATCATCAAAATTCCAAAGCAAACACCCTACTAAACAGTATACTTCAAACGATGCCACCCTTCTCATTGCAGTCATAATTCACACATCACAGACGCACCGAAGACTAAACAGAACCGATCACTCCCCTCGATTCACTTCCCAATTGCATCGACCCAAACTGTCTCAAGATTTCTCTTTTTCCTGCTCCAATTTGTATGAAATAACCAAACTGCGCAATACACATTGAGTAGCTACCTTCAGGTAGGAGATGTCAATGCTTCGCAGTTCGCGGCACTTCTTGGCAAGAAGCTCGATGCAAATATCGGAGATCTCGAGGCACCACTTGACGCTTAGCTTCTCCAGCCGCGGGCACCCCACCGCCACCTTGGCGAGCCCCATGTCCGTCACGCCAAGGCACTTGTCTAGCGTCAACTCCCTCAACCCGGTGGCCGCCGCCGCCACCGCGGCCATCTCCCTGTCGCCGGCGCCAACGCAGTGGGACAGGTCCACCATTTCCAGCCGCGGGCACGCTGCCACCAACGCCTCCAGCCCGCGCCACCCCACCCCGCTCGCCCGCGCGAGGCAAACCCGCCGGACTCCCAGCTCCAATCCGGCCAGCGCGGCCGCGAGCGACGCATCATCCAGCCCGGCGCACGCGGAGAGGTCCAGCACCTCGAGAGAAGGGAACGCGCGCACCAGGCGCGGCAGCGCCTCGCGCCGCAACACCGGACCTCGCGCCGCCGCGCGGCCTCGGCGCGCGCGAACGCGCGGTTGACGAGGCGGCAGGCCTTGCGGTCCCGCGGCTCGCGCACGCCGGCGAGCGCGTCGGCAAGCAGGTCGAGCGAAAGCGCCTCGGCGCCGGCGCCCTGGATCCCTCCGGACTCCTGGCTCATCGCGGGGGAATCGATCCCGTCGAACAGGCGGCGACCGCGCGCTACTGGACTGGCACAAGAAGCGCCGGACAACAAAGCCGCGATTTTTTGGGCTCTTAGGTGGGAATGAAGAGGAAGGAGAAGATGGCGACGAGGGGGTGGTCGTCGGAGAATGCAGCGGCGGTGCCGGCGGCACGGCGGCGCAGCATGGTAGTTGGAGACAGAGCAGGAGGAGAGGAGAGAAGTGAGTGGGGGAGGTTGTGGTGGCGGTAAGAACACCGGGAGGCTGAGAATTGTTTAATGGCGGTTGGGTGGGGAGTGACGTGGGGGCGATTTTAGGATATATGCCACTCAATTCCATAGCCAATCCATTGGATCAACGAATTCCTTTTCTTTTTGCTACTTTAACTCTTTTTCAAGAATTGAGGACAGTTTGCCCTCCTCTCGCTCGGCCGCCCGAGCTTCACCGCCGGCGCCGGATCCGTCGTCGCCATGCTTCGAGCTTCATGCCATGCGGTGATCCGTCGTCGCCGATCCCAAGCTCGTTGTCGCCACCGGATCCGTCGTCGCCGTCGCCGAAGCTCGTCGCTACCGTCGCCCAAGCTCGTCGTCGCTGTTTGCCGCCATCGGAAGGGAGGAAGAAGGGGCCTGAGGAGGATGATAGGGGCATTTTGGTCCAAGGGGCAAAAAAGAAAGGAATTCGTTGCTCTAGTGGCATATAATAGAGGGCTATCGAATTGAGGATCGATTGGAAATTAGCTATCGAATTGAGTGGCACATAACCTAAAACCCCGTCGGGGTGGTGCAGGCAAGCGGTGAGGAAACGACTCTGGCTCACTGGCTAGTGGATCTTGCTTTTTTTAATTTTGTTTTAGAATACTCTAAATTTTATGTTATTTATTACAGTATAGACCACATATTCCTACCGCAAATACATAAAATGTAGAGTACGCTACAGCCAATCTTGTCTTTTTCATTATTTTATAAAACGGAACCAAGCTATTGAAGAATGGTAAGAGCATCTATAGGAGGCACTCTGTAACATTATTTATCTGATTTTTTAAGGATAGAGTAGCCGTGGGAGAGAAAGATTCTTTTAGAGTGTAGTGTAAAGTGTGATGGAATTTTAGAGGATAGATAGAATGTGTAGAAAATAGTATTATAGAGTAGAAATTTAAAATAGTTAGTGGAGATACTCTAATACTGTAAGAGAGAGCCTCTCCTACCTAGAACATCCTCATATAAAGCAAAGGGAATCATCCGCCTATAACATAAATAAATAATTGAGGCCCATGTCACAGGTTACAACAATGCAATGATAATAGTAAAGTTAGCATTGCTACTTCGATATTGATCACTTTCGAAATCAAATCTTTGGTTTCATAGTACTGTTCTATCTGGAACAAAGCATCATCCTAAACACCAATGAAATTAGAGAGATTTCATCATTTGCTACCCTAAAGATGTATAAAATTCAGGATTTATTACTTATGTGTCACTGACATCTGGATCTGCATATCAGTGACATGACGGGTAGAAAATTCTAGAATGCATATATTTGTATTGGCAAATTCCGGATTATTTCATAAAATTGCGGTCAAAATGACGATGGTCTCATTTTCTGGTTCATACAACAGGCGGAATGATGGGTGACATGTAATATGATGCGATGTCGCCTTCCACACCCTTCCACACCTAAGTACCTAGCTCGTCCACTTAAAAATTCTGTCTTATTATCTATGATTACACACATATCTCATCGTAGACAAAACAGACGATGTCATTGTGGTCTACAGAAAAAAAAAATTCAACATTAAATCAACACGCCTTGACATTTTACATCCAGGACCCTTTTTAGTTATACTGTTAGAGCCGGATCCTACAGGAGTCTCTCAACGTCATTAACGCAGAGATGTTGCGAAAATAGTTGATTCTGCATGCTTTCAAAATAGAAGTATGCATTCCTTTGGAGTGGCATTTCTTGCCTCTAGTCTAGAAGTACATCCCTGACAAAAAAATTAAACAGACAAAAATTAAACAATACGCATGTGAATCTAGTCTAGAAGTAGATGAACAGACTATTCAGGCCCATTTTGTTCGAGTAAAGTTGAGTGATTGAACTAAAATATTAGGATATGAGGATTTCAGCAAATTAGAATGCTGATGTTTGACTAGGTTTAAGAGCTTTACGAAGCGACTACGAGATATTTAGTTTTGAAAAGCCGTAATGTTTAGCTCGAAAAAATTGCCATAACGCATAGCTCAAAAATCAGCTTATATCTAAAAACTTAATTTGCTGGACCAAAAGAGCAAGAGAGCCAGCAAGGGAAATATTTCCACCGCTCAGTGGGCCCGATCGTGCACAGTGCCCGTGGGACCAGGCCCCACTTGTCAGACGGTCCGTACATATGACGGTAGTGTTGGGCCCCACGACGTGGCCGCCCGTACTTATCCGAGGACGGGCGTACCTGCCGGCCGCGTGATCCCGTGCTCCCTTGACGTGGCCGCCCGTACTTATCCGAGGAAGGCCTGCAAAGCTATCAACGTGGAATTAACCACGATTCCTTTGGAAACAAAATTTACTTAGATAACAAAAATTCATTTAAACATTTCTTTTTCAACGAGGACGGACTGGAACATGCGACTAGGTGAGGTCAGAAGTGCACCACACGCCGCAGACCAATCAGGCATCGCTCGGTTTGCAGTTATGTTTGAATACTATCGAGTCCATCGTGTGGCCATTTATACAAGTCTTTTAGGTAGTGTTTAGTTCGAGGTTAGAGGTTTGAACCGTCTCTCGTCGTACGCTTGTAGATCATAAAGTATGATTAGTCAAACATGAGCGTTAGACTGAACATCAACACAATCAAGATTTCACACAGATACGCTTTCTATCTCTCTTTCTTTCCAAGTTAACACGGGCAAATGTATTTAACTCCCCTAGTCTGGAGCAAGTTAACCCAGCAAAAGGTGTGACGAGGTATCCCTCTATATTAGCCTCGTTGGTTCAACTAAAAATACTTCCCTGCCGACATCAGCATAGATAGTTGACAACCGTAAAAAACAAGGTTAAGCTAGATAATACCATTAAGCCACTCTCGATTCTCGAAGTTTTACATTTGCATGTCTTTGGAAGTTTTCTCCCCCTCTTTAAATTTGAGAAATTTTAATGTACACTAGAAATAAATACAAGTCTGTTATTTCTCTCGATAAAACGATTTAGACTGATTTCAACTATTACATATCACACATTATGTTAAAAGAGCTCTACATTTTTGGCCAAGCTCCGTCGCAGGTACCACGAGGTAGTCAGCATAACTAAATAACTTCCTGAACAAAGCAAAGAGAGGTTGTATATTATCGCGTACAGACAGGCATGCAGCCGTCATGTAACCATCCCATCACAGCCTTCCATCAGGAGATTAACGGAAGCTGTTCCATTAATCTCTACTACTTAAAAATAACTTGTGGTGAGTGATGATGAGTAGTGGTCTATTTTTACTAGACTATTCTACCCTTCGTCCTTGTATTAACTACACATATACCCAGCCCCACCACCTCCCTTGTCTATTCAAAATTTGAAATCACCGTCGGTGGAAAGGCAATATTTTAAAATCATTCTCGAAATGGGTATTTACTTCGTTTTGATCCAATATTTTAAAAATGTAAAAATGTAATAAAACCATGTAAACCAAGAAAATTGCCTAAAATAAGAAGACAATATTTAATTGCTTTAAAAAATATAATATTTCATAACTAGTGAAATTACTAGGCAGTTGACATTGCATATAACATATTTTAATAATTTTCGTAACAACGCACGAGTATTTAGCTAGTATAGAAAAACAACACAGACGGGGAGCCATGCAGTGATGAAGAGAGTATCATTCAGGAATCAGGCGAATCGCGAGGTGGCAGCAACTAAACGAGCTACGGAAAAGCCCAGATTCCACGTGTCACATGCAGTACGGCCATTGGAATCCGACGATAAGTAGCAGAAAAAGGCTTTGCTCTGGATGGTGATAAGCACGCCAACGTCTCTCTCTCTTAGATCAGTACTACATGACGGCTGGATCCAACAGACGTAGAGAACCCACTGCGTGCATTAGCTAGGCCGAATTCGATGCCCAAGAAATAGACCCATACGGCCCGCCTTGAAGGACCTTGGCGGCTAGGCCGACAAGGAGCACGCCTCTATCTTTAGAAATCTCTGCTTTACTCTCATTCAGCCATCTATTTTTTTATATAACCAATCTCTACTACTTTTTCTCTCTCCTCTCTTCACTCTCCTCTCTCCTCCCCTCCTCACAACGACGCCACTGGACCTCTACTGTTACGGCAGAGGATCTGCGTCCACAAATGTAGTGTGCTTAGCTAAGTGCACTGCTCTGCAATGTATCCAGTCTCTACATCATGAGATATAGTTAATCATATATATAAAAATATATCTATTAAGGTTGATTGACGAATAAAAAAGTTACGGCGACCAACTCTTTTTGGATTAGCCACGTCTTGTCTGACTTATTTCGTGACTTATCTGACTTTTTGATTACTTTTTGAATTCTTTTTTTTATCTCGTAGACGTGTCTAAAAACTCTCTAAATCCTAAAAATCAAGGCCATCCGATTCTCGATGCCACCTCGAAAAATTCTCAAAGTTACGAGATAAATTAGATTAGACTTTTAGATAAGTTAGGAACAACACCCCCTAAAGAATGGACCTGCCTCCACTCTCCATCCGAAGCAATTAATGCTGCGCGACAGCGTGTCTAGGCAAGAGCCATGCAAGTGCAGATACCTGCTACTGTGCTGGCATTTAGTGGATTAATTTGTTAACTTGCGTTTCAGCGCTTGTGATGACGTGTTTAATTTGAGTCTATAATTAATTGACCAGTGCATAATGCTAGGTGGAGTAATTAAGTAGCCGGCGCAGCATGTAAAAGGAAAACTTGTTGACGACATGGTAGCAGACTGAAACAGATAGTACAATCCCATGCCGTTTACTCAAAACCTATAAAATTACACTCTAGGATACTTATCTTAATATACTTTTATATATACCTCTGCTTCACCACCTAGCGGCCGGCTAGCGTTCAAGACCCTAAGAACAAGGAATTTGATGTGCATTTTGAAGGCCTTACGATAATCGTAGTTTCAAAATGCGATCATATGTTTTTATGTTGTGATGATGTCAACTCTACTTCCTGTTGAGACAGGCCTGACAGGCAATTTTGGAGTCACTCTCCTCCGGACCTTCGCATCTAGAGAGGTAGCAGCGAAGCCCCGCGAGGAGTGACCTACCAAGGAGACGTGACATGTGAAGTCCCCTTAAGAATCTTTAGGAAAACAACTTTGTATATGGCTTGCCTTTTCCTTTTTTTTCACTTGGCCTCACATGTTTATCGTTTTTCCCTATTTACAAGAGCCAAATGATATTTACATCCTACCGCTTCGCTAAAGCAGGGGTGAGATGTCATTTGGCGAAAGGTCCTAGGTAAAAGACTCCAGTACCCCCACCGTTATGCTAAAGTGGGGCAAATGTGTCTTTTATCATTTACGGATAGTTACAGCTTGTCTCTTTTAAAGGGTTCTAATGATGTTTATCCTAACACTTGAGAATGATCCCATTGTACTGTCATCTGATCTAACTTGGACACTAAGTTGGCCTTCACGGGATTCGACAATCTCTCTAGTTCTCAACTTTGCTTCCAGTAGGTGTAGCCCCCTCTCACCAATACCTAGGTCTAATTCTAACGAGGCTCAATAAGGTTTTTCCGGTGAAGTTCTCGTGAGGCTTGGGTGGGATCCACTTGTCGAAGGTCCCACGAAGCTCGATGACCTATCTTGGCAAAGCCTTATAATCATCGTAAGGGTGGGTGTATCACTTCTACAATACTACTCACAAACGAATGACAAAAATGAGTAATACAACACACCGGCGTTATAGTTGCGCCTACGTTGTACGGTCAATGTACCGTCGATTTGATACTCTTTGTATAGCTTTCAAGCTACAATAATGCGTACAAAAGTTTGCTGAATATGTACTTGTATGACGTGTCACAAACCTCATACATTTTGCTCTATGCGACATGAAACTAACATCATTTTGATGGATCATAAATGGACCTTGGCGTTGAACCACATGTTGCCGTTAATTTCAGGTTTTGTGCTCTACATAGCCACTCCTGTTATTCACTCTTCAGCCATGCCTGAAGAAGAACATCATGGCAACAACCTCAAGAGAGCGATACGTCTAGATGATGTACGTCCTCTTTCTCGCCCTCCCTTTGCAGCAATGCATAATTATGCAACCAGTTGGCTCCCTTGAAGATAACATGTAAAAAGAGATAGCTTGTCATTTGATAAACACCATATCATTTCAAGACAACCAAATAACCCATAAAGTAGTTGTTGTTCCCACGAGAATCTTATTTTTAATGCTTAACACCAACCCAGAGATCCAGTCCCCAACCAAATGAGACATATCTATAGGTGGTTTCAAACCTAGGGCCATTTGGATTAAACTCCAAACAAACCTAGCCAAGTGACAGGCAAATAATAAATGCTGAATTGTCTCATCTTTGATACATAGAAGCTACTCCCTCTGTCCCTAAAAAAATATTATCCTGGATTCAAATTTTGTCCCTAAAAGAATGTCATTTTAGGACAATAATTGCTAGATTCAGCTCTCATCCCTATAAAATACCTATAGATTTCCCTTTCACCTCTATAAAGTACCTATAGATTCTTACTTATATATATACCCTTCTTAATCTACTTAAAATTTTCCAGAGTGACATTCTTTTAGGGATGGAGGGAGTACACTTCAAACTACCTGGCTAGATTATCATTTGTTAAAATGACAACTCTCCCAAGAAATCAGAGGAAATTTTTTTTATTTTAAGAGAAAAACAAAGATCCCATATCAACCTGCTATGATCGGCCACATTCATATTCACCAATTTGTGAATCGCAAGGAAGCTTATAGATGCCTATAAATACTACAAACCATATAGTCGAAGCACCTATCTAAACATATATGCTATGTTAAGCATTTTTTTCTCATATAAACACGTAAGCATATGTCTATCGTAAATGACAAAAAAATTGGTACCCTTTTTTAAGCACCTCTCTAATAGACGTTGACCTGATGGAGCCAAAGACCGACAGACGTCGAGGAAAGGGTGAAAAGTGAAGAGACACGTCTACTCGCGCGGGTCCCACAGAAGATTGCCCTCCCGTGTGGGGCCGAGACACGCCGTGCCACGTGGAATAGGATGCGGCCAGTGGGGCCCACCTGTCCTCTCGTAGGTGCCTCGCTCTCCGCGGCCTCGTCTATTCGGACGCTCCACCTGTCCGGCCCGAGAAACGTCTGTATGCGTCTCGATGTCGTCACTTTCGTTCATAATTTCTTCAAGCCTTGTAAAGATGGTGAATGAATTATTTTTTTACTTTTGCCTCAAGCCACACGTGAGCTTACCATCGTTAATTAAAGTCACTTACCAGCATTCTTATTAGTTTTACCATCCTTAATTGAATCACCTATCATCCTTACTGCGTCAGAGGCTGATTGTCGTTGCCCGCAAATGGCATTTGGCCACGTCTTGAAGGGATATATAGTAGAATGATGTTTAGACTTTAGATGCATGTATTTATGTATGTAGTGTATAAGTCTGGCTCATATGATGCAAAAACATCCACTCAATTTGATTTTAGGGAAACGTGGATTTTAGTTTCACAGGCTACAATGCATCTTGACCATAAATTATTTCTTGTGTTCTACTTAGTCTCATGTAAGCAATCAAACAAGCTCATAAAAACATTGGCCCAATAGATATAAGCATTAAAACATTTGCCTCCACTGCGCTCGTCCAAGATTAGTTTAGATGTCTCGTATAGACCCGACTAGGTAGATGCATACGACCAATTCAAATGGCCTCATAGTGAGAACTGAGCATAGCTCAGTTGGCTAAGCTCCCAACACTTCTTAGAAAGCGGTTTTCCAATGCAGAACTTATCGGCCCCGATAAAATCTGACCGGTATTAATAGTAGCATCGATCCGGTTCAGTAGTTCCAAGTCTTCAATCTGGCTTGTCGCTCACATTAGTCGGTTGATAATACCAAATGGGATTGATGCTCCTCTATCTTGAGCTAGTCTGTACCGGTGACATGGAAGCTCATCGATCGGTTCGTAATACCAACCGGATGAAGGTAAACCTTTAGGAATCTTTAAAAGGAATGCATATCCTAGTTATATCGAGCGATGTGGGTAGGTGAGTTGGTTAGAAAGGTGAGTGAAGTCACGAGATCTCGGGTTCGAGTCCCATAGAAGCCATATATGCGCATTATATTTTTAAATATATTTCTAATGACTATCCGGGTTGAAACAGCGGGATGATGGCTCCATGCCATCGATCCCGATTACTATCCGGTTCCAAAACCGGGATTGATGCCGATTTGAAACCGGGATTGAAGGCTCAATCCGTGGTAGTGCAAGTGTGGGAGCGGCCAATTAGGGTTTGATCCCGATTTTCTCGCCTTTTTTTGGGATCGCCTTTTTCCAGGATTTATCCTGGCACCGGTACACCTGGTATTAAATCTCGGGACGCACGCGTGCCCGTGGGACTACGCGTGCCCGCGTAAGGAGGTTTACGGCCTCTAATCTGGTTCCTGCGTGTGCACTGGACGCGCACGGGTGAATGAGTGTGGTGTGAGTTGTGTGTGTTCAGGTTGTACCGTGTCAGGAAAAAAAAAGGCCTCGTAGTAGCAGCATTGACGAACATCGGGAAATGGCCAAGCTGGTTGCCTGCCCCTAAGAATCATAGAATTCCGAAGGATAACTATTGTGGTAATTAGAGCATTACTCCCTTTGTATCATAAGTATCTGTTGTGTTAGTTATATACACGTGCTTTAAAAAACAACTTTGCTATCTGTAATTCTAATATTATGGAATTACGGATATATGATTTAATACGCTCAATTTATTTTTTTCTAAAAAAATCATAGCTAACATTATAAAACTTTGATTTGTATCTCAAACGACAGATATATGACCGGATTGGAATATGTAATTATATATGGAAGAGCTTCATCTAGATGGACTTATAATTCATGAATTAATCATCGCGCGTTGGTCTCTCTTATTTCGGTTTCAAGCAGAAGCAAATCTCAGAGCATTGCTCAGATTAGAAAATTTGCGTGACAGTTTGATATGCGTACGTACATGTCCTATGGCCATTTATGTATATGTGAAGTAAAGTACCAGGAGTACGTTCATGAGTTCTGACAGCGTGTGTGTATATATATGCATGCATGGCTGATTAGATCGATACAGGCGTGCTATCTCGACGGTCAGTTGGAACTAGCTTAGCTAGCAAGCATAATTAATCGGTTATATTTGGAAGTACCAATCTAATCTAATCTAATCTAATCTAGTATTATTGAAGCTAAAATCTAATCTAGTATTATTGAAGCTAAATTGATGTAGGTAAATTCAACGAGAAGAGCAGCAAATGAGAGAGAGAGAGAGAGAGAGGCAGCGACAAGCGGGTCGTGGTCGAGGTACACACGCGTGGCGGCAGCGGAGCGAAAAGGCGCCAAAAGCGCCACGCACACTGTAGCTGTGGACACAAGCTGAGAAAGAGAGCTCAGGAAACACTTGTGTTCTGTGACGTGTGTGTCTGTCACGTTCACCGAACCGTTTGGCTAACCATGGTTAACTATTTGATCTAAATCATTTAAATGTTTAGTCGCTCAATTTTCTCGATTAGTCGACCGAATTTCTCGTTAGGATTAACCGATAAACCGCTAGGTAAAAGTTTTTCTTATGTTCAAACGTTTTGATAAACCATGGCCTTATGCATGCCATCTAGCTAGCTATGCTCTTCCATTCTTCTGTCTCCACCCAACGCACTCTCATCAGATGTTTTAGCCGGTGCACCAGGGATCAGGGATGGGATTATTGGATTTTTTTTTTCCGGACGGAGGTGTTATATCTTTTTCTCCTCGCATGTGGCGTCGATGCTTTTATTCTTTTAATGCACTACCACGAATGCACCTTTACAATCGGTTCTAACCGGGTTTTACAACCGGTTTGTAAACAACCACTTGTGAATAATATTGAGAGGAGTAGGATTCGAACCCTCACCTCTTCTCGTGACCCACGCCTCACCTATCTAGCCAATCCACCCACGCGTGCTCTCTAATAGAGTAGGACAAGCACTCCTTTTATTATTTCAAAAACTAGGCTTCTACAAGCTCCCTAACCGGTTGTGAAGCCACTTTCTACAAGCGGTTCGTATCTCCAACCGGTTGTGAAGTCACTTTCTACAAGTGGTTCGTGTCCCCAACCGGTTGTGATGCAACTTTCTACAAACGGTTCGTGTCCCAACCGGTTGTAGAAGCCATCTTCTGGCTCGTGGCTATTGAATCGGTTGTGATGCATTATCACAATAGGTTCTAAAAGAACTAGTTGTAGAGTTACCGCTTGTGATGCTCGTTTTTCTAGTAGTGATGTGTACATAGCGCGGTTTAAATGGAGTTCACATATTTGGCCCTAAACGTTGAAAGCAGGCCAAATTTGAAAATTTAGCTCACCAAACGATAAATGTGCAATAAGAAAAAAAAAAGAAACTTGATACACCAAAAGACACTTATGGTACTGGCATGCACGTGGTAGGAGACTCTGACTCAAGCTTTTTTAAAACTGTTTATAAGCAATCCAAAAATTCAGTCGGAGCTTAATTTTGTAAAAGCCAAATATTTGACTTCTCTACTCCGTTTCTTAAAAATCTTAAAGTAGATTCTCTAATCTTTTTAAAAAAGTAATACTAAATGGAGAAAATCCTAAATTTCATATATATTTTAGCAATTCACCCAGCCATTTAGAACCGAGCGTAAATTTGCAAATTCCGCTCATAGCATATGTGCAAAAGGAGACACTCACCCACCCCAGCTGTAGTACATCAATCATGGTCCGTAAATCCTTTGAAATTGGAGCCTGCGACGGTGACCATTCACCATGCACCATCATCCATGAACGCCCCTAGCAAGAAGACCTTTTTAAGATCATCTCCAACAATTTTCCCTTCACTTCGTTTCCTTCTCAATTTTCTTTCTTATATTCGTTCCTTTCATTTTACACCATTTTCAACCGCATCTCTTCGAACGAAATGATATAAAGAAAGAAAAGAGAATCCTTTCCTAAAAGGAATAGAAAAGAATCCCTTCTGAAGGAAGGGGTGAAAAGAATCTGTTAGAGCGTTGAATGGAATGAGATTCACCTCATGACGAGAACATGAGAAGTAGGGTTGGACACGAGCCGAGCCCGAGCTCGCTCGCTCCGGCTCGTTCGGGCTCGGTACCGGCACCGAGCCAGGGGAGCAGCTCGGCTCGGGCTCATACCGAGCTCGGTCCATTTCATGGCCTTCGTGAGCTCACGGGCGGAGTTAGGCGGGGTCGAGGCGAGGCGACAGCAGTGGGCTGGCTGAGCTGAGCTCGGCCTTGGCAGGGGCTGGCAGGCAGGCGCAGCTGGCAAGCGGAGAGGAGGAGGAGGCGGGGGGCGGCGACGGAGGACGATGGCGGTGGGGAGAAAGCGGCGATGGGCGTGGCGTGGAGGACCGAGGGTTGTCGGCGTCGCCGGTGGCGAAGCGGTTCATAATGACCCAAAAGTTGTACTTTTGTTATCTTTAAACACTTTTGTACCATTGCATAAGCTATGACGTTTCCCGTAAGATTTCTATGTGATCAACACACATTTCTAGATTTTAGAAACCATTAGAAAATTAAATGATTTTTACCGAAATAAATCACTAAATAGCTAATTAATAAACCTGGCAAAGGAATTTATAATTTATAGCACTATTTAGGAAATTGTTGAAATATGAAATTCAAATAGATCTTAAATGGGGAATATATTTTCATATTCATAAAACATCCATACACACACATATATATATATATATATGAATATATGTATATATATATATATGTACACACATAGTCACATAAGACTAAAATGATAAATTGCTCTAAAAATCCAGGAAAATTCTATACATTAGTTTAAACTCTAATTGAGAGTTTGACTCGGTGTTGACCAATGGGAACCGGTGGGACCCACTTGGCGACCTCTTCTTCGCCTCGCTCTTGTGGGCATTTGGTCGAACACTGGCAAGACACCGGCCAACCTTCCACCCCGGCTCAACCATCACTCCCCGCCCGAATCTCTGTGGAAGATCTTCAATTGGCGGCTTGTGTGTGTCGCTGGACCTGCGGACCCCACCTCCGACCATGACGCGACGCATGGCCCTTTGCATGGCTGCAGCCTACTCATGCCATGGGCGACTTGCGTCTTGTCGGCCGGCTCAGCGCGTGGAGTTCGAGCACCGCCCATTTGCCCAATCCCGACTCGGTCACTTACTCGAGTGCTGCGCCATCCAGCCGGGCGGCCGTCGCGCCACGGTTTCAAGCCAAGCCGCCCGGGATTGCTCGGCACATCTCACCCGCGCTCCCGGTGCACCAACGCCACGCCAAGCTCCCTTTAGCTCCTAGGCACTTGCCCACGATCGCTGGCGTACGGACTTGGTCCACACTGGCCGGAATTTCCACTTCCCCCTTCTGGCCGAACCGCCCGCTTAAGTGGCTCACGTCTCCAGCCCAAACCAGCAAACCCCAAGCCCTCCGCTCACTTGGTGTGACACCCCCATTTGGGCATTTTAGAAATTATGCGATGTGAATGTATTTGAGGGATATTTTCAAAACCCTTTTGGTATCATAGTAATTCAGTCTTAAGTTTATAAAGAAATCCTATGTGAAGATGGACATACTTTTTGATAAAACCCAATTAAAAATTTGCGCCCATAATAAAACTTACTCAGTTAAAGAGAAAAACCTAGTGTGAGCAAATTTGAAGTTGTTATGTCTAGAATATGCCAAACCAAATCATCCTCAAATCAGTTCTAATATGTACTCATAAACAGGAATCTTTTCATCACACTGGAATACACAATTACACATAGATATAAGCATATATATATATATATATATATATATATATATGTGAAATTCATATATATGTATATATATAGGTATATGTATCTCCATCTAGTCCCTCACTAAAATCAACCTAGACTCGTGTTCACCTACCTGACCTAAGGACAAAATTGGGTTCCTTGAGTCGGGCCCAACCCATTTTGGGCCCAACCCAGCCCTCGCCGACTCGGCTAGGCCCACTACCCGGCCTCCTTTTCTTACCCGAGCCGAAGAGCTCCCCGGCTCGTCTGTCAGCTCGCCCGTCGGCTCGCCTTCCACCCGGCTCGCCTCTCTCTCGCTCGTCTCTCACCTCGCGCTCTCTCTCGCCAGCAGCGCGCCTCGAGGCACGCCGCAGCCGCCTCGACCAACCGTGTCGCCTTTGTCGAGTCTTCCTTGTGCAAGACGCCGCCGCTCGCCCAACCCACGGCCTCCTTGCCTGACAAAATCCGTGGGCGAGCATCCGGATTTTGGGCAACGGCGACCGGCGTTGGCTCTGCACGTTGCCTCCTCATTATGACCGTCGAACCATGTCACCAATGCGCGCCCCTGCCTTCAGTCACGTCGCCGCGCCCTGTCCCGAGCATTGATGCTGCTCGCCGCCATGGTCGGGCTGCCGTGCACGGCAATGCCCGCCATTGTCATCCCGTTGGCTCACCACTGCCACGCCGCCTGCCACCTTGTCCTCACTCGCTCGGCCGCTTCCCCTGCACTCTCCGCTACCCTTGCCCACTCCTCAAGCTTCTGTTGGGGCTATATAACCTCACCGTGGCTCAGATCCGGTTTTCCCCTTCCCGTCTCACCATTGCCGCCGAGCCCATTCTCCAAAATCCGACCATCCTCGTCAGTCCTGCTCTTGGAGCTTGCCCCCAGAGCACCAGGAGGCTCTTACCTCCGCTGTCCGTCAAGTAATTGGCCCAGGAACCACTACTGCTCCCGGAGTCGGGGTTCTTCTCCCCGTCGGCGTTCGGTGAACAGAATCACCCCTTCTCGATTTCTCCTTCATCGGTGAGTCTCCCTTCAATTCCTCGCAGCTGGAGCATCGTTACAACCTACCTGACCTTTCCTCAAACAATTTGACCAGTCCGCCATCGGTGTTGGCTCGCGCCGACGCCCTGTTTTGAGCAGCTCCGGTCCCCTCGTCGCCAGCCCAACCCGTGCCGCCTTCCTTGCTCGGACCCGCACGTGGACGCGCCGATCATCATCTCTGGTGAGCTTCGCGGCAAGTCCTTGCTCGGGGAGCTTCGCCTGTCTTCCCCTCACACCGTGCTCCCCTCTTTTGGCCCGAGGCTTCACGGTCTTCCCAAAGATCGTGGCGCGCCGCCTTCCTTCTTTCGGACCAAGCGTGGGCCGCGCCGATCATCATCTCTGGTGAGCTTGCGGCAAGTCCTTGCTCGGGAGAGCCGCTGTCTTCCCTCACACCGTGCTCCCTCTTTTGGCCAGAGGCCGCGGTCTTCCCAAAGATCGTGCGCGCCGCCTTCCTTGTTTCGGACCCGACGTGGGCGCGCCGATCATCATCTCTGGTGAGCCGCGGCAAGTCCTTGCTCGGGAGCCGCTGTCTTCCCACACCGTGCTCCTCTTTTGGCCCAGGCTTCGCCGATCTTCCCAAAGATCGTGGCGCGCCGCCTTCCTTGCTCGGACCGCAAGTGGGCGCGCCGACCCAACCGTGCCCCGACCACCTTTGTGCTTGGTAGCACCCACTAACCCCGCATAGCTCATGCGCGCTATTTTTCCATAAGCTCGACCCTAAGTCATTTACTCATGTCCGCCGGTAGAGCGGTTCCGCCACCGGGCATGGCTCGCCGCGTCCGGCCGTTTTGGCCTCGGCGAGGGCACCCCTAGATGCGCGTTAGCTCGCGATTCCACCGAACCCAAGAACGCCCCAAGCGGTGCACCTAGCTCGGCCAGCCGTCGGCTAAGCCTCGGCAGTGGGGAAGCCACGGAGGAAGACGATGTCGGCGAGCCGTCCGTCTGCGCTTAAGATCCGTGCGGTTTCACCGTGTGGTCGCCGACAGTGGGCCCATTGTCGGCCTTCGCGGGATTTAAAAACTCCGCAGCGGCTTCTTCGCGTCGTTGACATGTGGGCCTCGGACCCACATGTCGATTAAGTGAGGCGCCCGAGTTTCTTGGCGCCGCTTCACGCGTTCGTCTTCTGGAAAGACGCCTTCGACGTAGCTGGCTCGGCCGCGAGTTAGCGGGCCGGCCTAGTACTGTTCACCCATTTTTCCCGGATTTTATCAATAAAATAAAGACAGTAAATAGAAACGATTTATTTAAAATAGGTAGATATCTTTAAAAATTCTGAAAAATTTAGGGTAAATACTAGGGCTTGTGCTGGATTTAATAAAAATAGAACCTCACACAGTAACCGAACACGGTTCCTAGAATTAAATCCATTAAGCTTATTTTAGGGTATTAAGTCTTATAGAAATAAGCGAAAATAGAATGTTGTGTATTAAAAAGAGATTAACAATTAAGTTATTACACAGTACATTAAAATAGCAAATCTGTGGTTTCAATTTAAAGTCACAACATGCAACATCATTATTATATATATATATATATTCATATATATATATATATATATATATATATAGCATATATGACCATAATCACCCACACACCACTTAAATTTCTACTCTACTAGGATAATAAGGATTAAATAAGTTGATGAAGAAAATTCTTCAAACAAAATTATTTTTGTTAAAATATCTTTATATGCTTAAACTATGGGTAGGCTACTAAAGGTAACGTTTTGCATCATCGCATATCATCTTCATAACGCCGCTCTACCGCTACCCTTTGTAAACTATTATATAATAGAAGGATCATGGAACTTTCTCGATATCTTGGATAGAGATTTACACCAGTCGTCGATCGCTAAACTTAGCAAGAGCATTTCATTTCATACATCATGCTTTTATCGCATTCTGGTGTTTTATTTATGGTCTTTCGAACTCATTCCGTTAATAGACGTCGAGGAGCCCGAGGGACCTTTTGAAGAACAGCAAGAAGACCACCACTACGTCCCAGACCAAGGCGAGTTAACATTCACCCTCTAAGGGATTGCTTTTACTAGGGAGAATCTTGATTTTCCCTAGTGCGAGTTAATACCTACCCTTAATAATGTTGCTTTTACTAGGGAGAGGATGCGCTTTCCCTAGTGCGAGTTAACATCTTAAACCATAATTGTGTTTGCTTTTATTAGGGAGAGTTAGCTTTCCCTAGTACGAGTTAACACTCTAATGGATCATATTGATTCCCAGTTTTATTAAATATTTTATTTACCGTATTAAATTGCATGCTTTTTAAGTAAATAATACCTGCTTGCTTAATCATGATTTATCATGCCTTATTATCATTTGCTATTGTTCTATATTGATGATATTGCCTTGATATAATCATCAGTCATTTGACTTTATTTATGATTGCCTTGATGATCACCCTTGATAACCAGTTAGGCTAAATAAAACAATTTTAGACTCTTAAGTCCTGGTTAAAATTTGCTTAGACATTGCTCAGGTCCAGTTATTAATTTTAGGCTTAATTTAGCCTCGGAACGGTGAACCGACATTCACCGGACATGATTACTTATCAAATATGGAAACTGGAAATTAGGCTTGGCATGCCAGTGTGTGTGTATGTGTTGGATGTGATTGGGAAAGCGGACGTGGTCCGACTTGTGGATAAGGTGGAAGTAGCATGGCTACTGGTGTGATGTGAAGAGGGCTATCGTTCACAGACGCGGTGCTGAGAGGAGCGGGGCAACACGCCAGAGTCGCCAATCGCCGCCACGGGGTGGTTCGCCACATCGTGTGCGGGGCACACGAGGAACGATAGCGAAGAAGGAAGTGAATGTGAATATGTGTGTGGATTGCCGGATCCGATGTGACTCGTAGAGTGGACCGGACGGGTGTGCAGGGAGGCACACAGCGGGAAGTCGCTGACCAAATACCTGCAGGATTTGGTTCCTATCAACACAACGCGTGGCCATCGCGCGGTAGTGCAAGTATTGGGGATTCAGGGGTAGTACGACCTGCGGGCGCACCACTCTCGCCGCCATGCTTGAGGTGAAGACAAGATATCATGTCGTCATCCGTGGGATGATCTAGGTCTTACGTGTCGGGAGCCGTGACTCTAGTCTTGGGCGTGGCAACCCGGCTAGGGAAGAACGGGCACTTCGCTGGCGTAAGATCCACAACGGGTGCGCCACACCCGGAATCTGATGGCGGGTGTGTGCAGTAGATCTAAGGACTGGTGTGTGGTTTGTGGACTGTGGATGGTGGAATGTGGATTGTGAAATGTGAATCAAATTAATGAAAATAATGATTAGCAGAACTTTGGGTTAAAAGTGCTAAGTCATAGGCTTGATTTAGAAAACTTGCTTTCCGCAAACAAATAAACCCCAACCTTTCCTTTGGAACCCCTACCACTAAAATCGCATCAGGTTGGGTGTTAGCTCGCCAGTGTTTGGATGACACTGACCTCGCATTCATATTCTCTTTTAGATGGAGAATATGAGCAGGATCAAGACGCTGCCATGAAGATGAAGGACGAGATTTTGCCGACGACCGAGGCGAGGCTTAGGCGTCTCTCCAATCGAGTGCTTAGGCATAGCCAAGACGAGACTCTTTTGTATCATTTGGGTCTCCGTGACTCGATCTTTTGGACTTTTCGACTATTTGGGCCAATGTGCCGTTTGTAATACTTAATAGCCCCCGGGCTTAATACGTATTTGTGTAATATATAAGACTTCCGCTTGTATGAAATGATTCCGGCTATGTGAAAGGTGTGCACTAGTGTACTGATCCAGGGACTAGTGCAGATCGTGTGGTGGGCAAAGGACAGGCCCCACACTTGGGCTCGCTCCGCATTGCTCTCGCAGACTCAGTGGAAGCAATCGCCCGAAGTTGTCTGAGCTTGCCGGAACGCCAGCCCCTCGAAGCGCGCCATTGGCTCTCGAGCTCGCTCTTCCCTTCCCTGGTGAGCTTCTGGACTCCTGCTCGCGCCATGGAGCTTGCTTCATCACCGTCTTACTCTTCCCTCTCGATCGCAGCTTGATCTTCGCCGAGGCCGAAGACCCCATCACACCGCACCGCCCCTGCTCGGACCCGCACGTGGACGCGCCGATCCAACCGTGCCCCCGACCACCTTTGTGCTCGGTAAGCACCCACTAACCCCCGCATAGCTCGTACGCGCACTAGAATACTGGTAGCTAGCCCCTAGCTGCACGTACACGTGCTTCCCGTAGCTGTCGCCGCCGTAGCTCATCGCGCCGCCGCGATAGGCCACCCTAGCCTGCCAAACTGGTAACCATAGATGCGCACGGCTTCACTGAGTCCAACGCAACTTGAATCACCTCGAATGGTGGAGTATCGTGGGCAGAATCCGTGCGTGACGCTCGCGGTCACCGCGCGCACGGCGTTCCTCGGCGGGAGGAAGACGATGACGGCAAGCCGTAAAATCTGCGCCAAGATTCGTGCGACTTCACCGCGGCGTGGTCAGCGGCAGTGGGCCCGGTGTCGGCCTTCGCGGATTTAAAACTCCCGCGGCTTCTTCACGTCGGCCGACATGTGGGCCCACGGACCCACATGTCGAGATTAGTGAGGCGCCGAATTGCGGCGCCGCCGCGAGTTACGCCTCCGTATATGCGTTTTCGGCGTGTTGGCTCGGCCATGAAGTTAGCGGGCCGACCCGATCTTTTCACCCATTTTTCCCGATTTTATAAATAAAACAAAGACAAGAATAGAAACGATTTATTTAAAATAGGTAGATATCATTAAAAATTCTGGAAAAAATTAGGGTAAATACTAGGGCTTGTGCTGGATTTAATAAAAATAGTACCTCACACAGTAACCGAACACGGTTCCTAGATTAAATTCATTAAGCTTAAATTAGGGTATTAATTCATATAGAAATAAGCAAAAATAGAATGTTGTGTATTAAAAAGAGATTAACAATTAAGTTAAACATAAGAAAATCATGGATACCGATAAATGACTTTTCGGACCTAGGAAAATATAATATAATCTATGGTATGTTTCCTAATTACTTGTTAACTCAATATTGGTATAATTAGGAAACATGAATAACTAGCTTAACGTACCTAGTCTATGAACCTAATCAATTAAGCTATTACACAGTATGTTAGGATAGTAAATCTGTTGCTTCATTTCAATCTCACAACATGCAACATCATGATTATATATATATTTATTTATATATATATATAGCATATATGACCATAATCACCCACACACCACTTAAATTTCTACTCTACTAAGATAATAAGGATTAAATAAGTTGATGAAGGAAATGCTTCAAACAAAATATGGGTTAACATATTTTAACTATTTAAAGTACCTTAAAAACGATAAAACCATATTTTGTCCTATTGGGTTAATTAGGGTAGAAATTACATTATACATACTTATATATATATATATATATATATATATATATATGTATCATATGCATCATCTCACTAGCACTTCGCGGCCATTTCACTATGATTCATTTCTTAGAAGGATCATGGAACTTTCTCGATATATATATATATATATATATGGATTCATATAGATAGTTAAACCTGGGAATCGTAAATAGGCGAATATAAGCGACCTCGATTGCATTTCATGCATCATTCTTTTCTTCGCCGCATTGTGTTTATGATAAATTATTGATTCTCCGATTAGACGTAGAGGATCCGGAGGCACCGTTCGTGGACTCCGCACAGGACCCGGACTTCAATTCACAAGGCGAGTTAATATCTACCCTCAAAGGAGTTTGCTTTTACTAGGGAGAATCTCGATTTTCCCTAGTGCGAGTTAATACTTATCCTTAATAGTGTTGCTTTTACTAGGGAGAGGATGCGCTTTTCCTAGTGCGAGTTAACATCCAATATTATCATATTGAATCCCAGATTTCTAAAGTATTTATTTTACAGTATTAAACTGCATGCCTTTTTAAGTACTTATGCCCTTTTGTTCAATCATGATATATCATGCCACTTACTTACTTGCTATCAATTTACCATGATGATGTTGTCTTGAATTAATCATCTGTCATTTGGCTTTGCTATTGATCGCTTTGATGATCACCCTTGGTAGCCTGGTTAATTTAAATAAACTGATTTAGACTCCTAAGTCTTGGTTAAAATCTTGCATAGACATTGCTCAGGTCCAACTATTAATTTTAGGCTTAGAATTGCCTCGGAACGGTGAACCGATATTCACCGGACATGATCACACAATAAAAATGGTTAACTGGAATTTGGGCCTGGCATGCTAGTGTGTGTATGGTTGGGATGTGCTGCAATGCGGACTGGGACCGGCATTGGGTAAGAGATGAAGTAGCTGGGCTACGTGATTTGAGGAAGCTAATCGCCCACATACGTAGTGCATGGAAGAGGCGGCGAGATCCGCGTAATGCCGCGGCGCTGCCCCAAAGGAGGGTTCCGCCACATCGTGTGTTTCACACGGAGGGTGCGAGTTAGAAGAAGGAAGAGCATAAGGGTGAGGCCCTTCAGGATCGGCTGGGCTGAATCAAGGATTCCCTGCACGGGTGCATCGAGGATGCCAGCAGACGTCATCGACTATCTGCTGCGGAGATAGTTCCTAACACCACAACGCGCGGCCATCGCGCGGTAGTGCAAGTATTGGGGATTCAGGGTAGTTACGACTGCGGGCGTTCTGCTCGCCGCCATGCTTGAGGTGAAGATAGTTTCATGTCGTCATCGAGAATGATCTAGGTCCATTCTTACAGAGAGCCGTGAGTCTAGCGTGGGTCGGCAACCCGGCTAGGGCGAGACCGGTACTTTTTGGGGAATGTGATCCTAACGAAAGCGCCACACTCGGAAGATGATGGCGGGAGTGGGAAGAGAACGTTTGGCAGAGTGCCTGGAAACTGCCATGGGTTTGGTCTGTGAATTGAAGTGGAAATATGATAAATAATCAACTTGATACAGAATTTGGTTAAAATGCTAAGTCATAGACTTTGATTTCCAAAACTGGCTTTTCTGCAAATAAATAAACCCAGCCTTTCCTTTGTAACCTCTATCACTAAATGCATTGGGTTGGGTGTTAGCTCGCCAGTGTTTGGATGACACTGACCTCGCATAAATATCTATCTTTAGACATGGAGGAGCCCGTCGAGGAAGATGCCTACGATTGTCATGAGGAAGGAGATCCTCAGTACCAGGATCAGGAGTAGTTGCTTAAGATAGGGTTTAGTGCGTTCCACCAGTCGTGTGTGGTTACACAGCTGCTGGTGTGATTTTGTTGTTCTTTTGAACTTGCAAGTTGCCCTTTTGGAAGATTTCCGCTACTCTGATGAACTTTGGTCTGTAACTAAGGTTTAAATGTCGTTTGCTACTAATGCGATCTGATGATCGCTGTTATGTAATATTTGGACATCGATGTATGAAATGATTCCAACTGTGTAACTCTTACACTAGCCTACTGATCCAGGGCCTAGTGCAGGTCTGACCGTTCTCGCAAGATAAGCCGAGAAGGGGCGCGACAGTGCCAGAGCCCAAAGGAGGGGGAAGGGAGGCCGCCGTCGCTGCCAAATCCGCCGTCGCCAGATCCAGGCCACCGGTGTCGCCGTCGCTAGATCTGGGCCACCAGGTGGAGCAGTGGAGGAGGCGAGGAGGCGGCAGGCGTGGAGACGCAAGGGACGGTGCCAGAGCCCAAAGAAAGGGGAAGGGAGGCCACCGTCACCGCCAAATCCACCGTCGCCGTCGCCGGATCCAGGCCACCGGGTGGAGCAGTGGAGGAGGCGAGGAGGCGGCGGTGGAGGGAGGGGCCAAGCGGTAGAGGAGAAGGGGAGCGGGCGGAGGGACGGCAATGGAGGGACGATGGGGGAGAATGAGAAGGCGAGCGGCCGGGCGGCGGGCGTGTAGACGCAGGAGGCGCCAGGACGATGCCGGGAGCCTGGGACAGAGTGGGGGCGTAGCCGCATAAAGGCCAGGGGCGGGCAGGCGGGCGTGGAGGCGCAGGGGAAGGGGTGGATCTGGAGCCGGGACGGATCACGGGACCATCGTGGAATGAGCTCTGAACGAGCTCGCTCCGGCTCGGTTAGATGACCGAGCTTAGGAGGAGGCTCGGCTTGGGCTCGTTTACGGCTCGAGCCTGAGCCAGCTCGCGAGCCCGAGCCAGAGTTCCAGCCTTAATGAGAAGAGATGGGAATGGGTTAGAGATGGTCTAACCTGCTCCAGCGAGGCACCACACACCCTCCTCACCTTTATAACAACCAACCCCAGCCCCTGGTTTCCATAGACGACTCTAGACAAAGTGCCTGCGTGAGTGTACGCCATGGCCGGCTTGAGCGTCCTCTTGGAGACGGCGGCGAGGGCGCAGCAGCGGCAGCACGCGCCTTCTTCAGCTACAACGCCTCAAGTCATAAGCAAAAGCACCCTCGTAAACGCCAGCAACGGCAGGCCCTCCTCCTCATCTCCTTTGCCTCGTGCTTCTTCCATGGCGCCGGCGCCGCTTTCGACGACGAGCTCGTTCCTGCAGTGGTGCTTCCTCTGCCACAAGGACCTCGCCGACGGCAGGGACATATACATCTACAGGTCGGTCAGTCACTGGCTCACTGCATACCTAGGCACCTGGCTAGCTAGCACAAGACATCTATGCTACTAATACTATACATGGAGCTCAGCTCCGTTTCTGATGATGTTTCGATCTGCTGGGTGGGTACGCAGAGGCGACAGGGCCTTCTGCAGCGACGAGTGCCGGTGTCGGCACATCTTGATGGAAGAGGTCAAGAGTGACGCCTCCATGAACTGCGCCGAGGACGGGCGGGTGGCGCCTCCTGGCCGTCGCCGGCGGTTCTGCGTGCTAACCATCTAGGGCTTTCTCAACCCAAGACAAGAAGGTGCACACACATCCATGGACATGGAGGAGCAGGAGCTAGACCATGAATGGGGTTCCGGAGGAAAAAGAGGGCTCACTAGTGAAGCTTAGTTCTCTGGCTCAACCATATATATCGGGGTATTTAATGATTTACCACTCTGGAAGGTAGCTAATTTAAGAAGTTATCACTTATAAATCAATGGCATGTGGGCATGCATGACATATATGTCGTTGACATGGAGAGAAACAAATCCTTAAATGATAACCTTTAAAATATTTAGAGTGATAAATTCTAAATTATTCCTATGTATCGACCATAATACATTCCGTTGAAGGGGAAGAAGAACGGTTCACTGGTAGTCCTAGAGAGCTCCAGCTAGCTACCTGTCCATGATAATAGCACTGGTACGTACGTAGGTACTAGGTTTGGATGTCACAGGCTCGGTTTGTGTTTTATCGATCTACTTGAGAGAGTGAGAGTGCCTTCAATTAATCTGAATTTTTCAGCGTGTAAGAAATGGGTTTTAGGGTGATACTAGTAGTGTGTTCAGGATTTTTTTTTTCTCTTTATCTTGATGGATTTTCGATGGATCAATTTGTTTTAGTATTCTCCAATCTACACAAAGGAAAAAAAAAGTGCTATGTATTATTACCTTCTTTTAATTTATTTGGTGAATCTAGTATAAGAGATGGGTGTCCATGATTAAGAAACGTGAAATGCCACAAGTAATGTGCCACCGTTGTTTACCTAACAACATTTCAATGCGCTCTGTTTACACAAATTGGTCGATGAACCGAACGAGCCATCGCCAAATTATGTATTTTTCGATGCACTTCTTCGATCTCGAGATCACATTAAGGGATAAGTTTGGACACAACTTGCCTCGTTTACGACTTCATTTTTGTTTTCTGGTTTTACTAGTAAAAAGCTAGATTGTTCTTTTCAGCTTAGCTTCTTATCTATTTATCTCAAAATAAAAAGTCAAACACTTTAACTTTTTAGTCCATGTTTTTATATATCAAAACAATATTTTACAGCTCTTAGAAACAAGTTAAACAAAGTGAATCGGACTTTCAAAGATCTTAAGAAGCTCTCGAAATTCAGCTTATAAACAAATAAAATAATTAGCGAATAAGACAACTAAAAAGAACAACCTCAGCAAAAGGTTTTGGTTTCTCTAAAATCTCTAAGCCTTGTTGTTCAGCTGTAGTTCTGAAACATGACCACACTGTCTATCAGTAGTTCTGAAAACTTTTCAGTCATTCAGCCTCAGCCTCTCGCTGAAAAACGAGGTTCACTGACCAGTGACAAAAACATTTATTTTTCACGTAGGCATAAATACCATCAAACAATTAAATGGACTTTCGATCTGCCAATATATCATATGAGTTTTTTTAAAAAAAAAGATAAAAAAACGTGATGAGTAGCTCATATTTGTTTGGGCTGCAGTCCAGAGCAAACCATGAACACAGCGCCTGAAGCATCCTCTCTCGGTCTGTCTGCGTACCAAATCAGCAACGACATTGCGAACGGACACAAAGAGCTATGTCATGAATCCAATGCCAAACCAAGATAATTATGGTTATGATCTTAGATTGTTCATGAGTTGTCGGTGCCTACCAACGCCAAGTCGATGATGGTAGGTCAGCTCTTTCAAGTGGCTAACTGAATCGTCCATTCCAATTTTGTGTGAGGTGATTGAGCTTATAGCGTTTAAATACCCTGCAACGTACTCGTGTTTTATAGGAAGAGAATGCATGGTTATCATCACTATGCGATATTGGAGGTAAACAAAGAAGAGCGTGGATAAATGTAAAGGCTGAGAGGCCGACTTAGAGGAGACGCCTGCAAAGGCTAAGAACCCATGAGCAGAGGGAGGCTGAGGCTGAATGAGAAAGAGATAGAACGTTCGACGAGCTGAAGCCGATGGTGATGAGGACGGTATGACGCAGGAAGATGACAACTAATGAAGAACCATCTTCGTCTAAAGCCAACGTCAACATGGTATTCATACTCTCTGATAAGTATAGGGTACGAAAGGTATGCATGTTGAACCCTTAAGGATTAGCGGGAGCTCAATTATGCCTTGGCTCTCAAGAAGCCATATTCAAGAAACCTGGAGAGCGTCGGCATATCAAGCCGTTGTACATGAAGAGGCTCATCAACGGCAAGCCGATGGCGAGGATGCTGGTGGACGGAGGGCCCACTGTGAATCTGATGCTCTACTCCACATGCCGCAAGTTGAGCAAGATTACAAAAGACTTGGTTAACACCAATATGGTGCTCAATGACTTCAACGGCAACCCGGTGGAAGCTAAAGAAGTGTTGATCGCGGAGCTCACTATTGGAAGCAAAACTTTACCTATTGCATTCTTCATAGTCGATGGTAAGGGCAGCAATGTAGTACTGCTTGGACAAGACTGGATCCATGCCACCTGCTGCATCCCGTCAACTATGCACCAAATCCTCCTCCAATGGGACGGTGATTGAGTTGAGATGGTGCATGCTGATACAATTTCTCACGTCGCTATGGCCGATACCGATGTCATTTAGCCATTTTGGCGATATTGAGTGCTTATCCGGAGAAATGCTAAAAGACCACGACTTCATCAGCGTTAGTCGATCAGGCTTCAAGCCGATCAATTGAGGACGAATCAACTGACGCTGCAACGTGTCTATGGGATCTGAAACCATAGAAGACTTTGAAGAAAAGTCAGGCTAAGAATTTATGTCGGTTGATGCCTTGCAAGAAGTCAACATAGGAGATAGTGAGAAGAAAAGGTCAACATTTGTAAGTGCTCAGTTACCTGTTGAGCTTAAGACTGAATTAATAAAATTACTCAAAGAGTATCAAGATTGCTTTGCCTAGGAATACCATAAGATGCTTGGTCTAAGATGATCGACAGTTGAAAATCAACTACTGGTAAAACCAGGATTTAAGCCTTTCAAGCAAGCCCACGAGGAGATTTAATCCTGAAATCTATGATGCTATTAAGCTAGAGATCGAACCGAAAGCTCGTTTCATCAGGCCATGTCGATACGCCGAGTGGATATCTAACATAGTCTTAGTCAAAAAGAAGAATGGAAAGATTAGAGTTTGTGTTGACTTCAGGGATTTGAACAAGGCGACTCCGAAAGATGAATATCCAATGCTCATAGCTGACATGCTTATCGATGCTGTATCTAGGCACAAGATAGTCAGCTTCTTGAACGGCAATGCATGTTACAACCAAATATTCATGGCAAAAGATGATATTCATAAGACTGTGTTTCGTTGCCCAGGTGCTATCGGCTTATTTGAGTGGGTCATCATGACTTTCAGATTGAAGAGCGCGGGGCCACTTACCAGCGTGCAATGAATCTAATATATCATGAGTTGATCAGCTTATTTATGGAAATATACATTGATGAGGACGCGGCACTGACAAGAAGGTGGCGTTGGATCACGACGAGGATGGAGAAGACATGCTGGGCATCGCGGCAATACGGAGGTTCAAGTCCGGAAGAAGAGCCACCTCATGGGGAGAGGAGGCTAGCCGTACCGAGCGGGATTTTTTTGGTGTTTTTCTATACAATTGCTTGTGGTGGAAACGGTATAGGGTCGTGTAGTATTCCTGTTCTCAAAAATCTCAGAGCCTTGTTGTTCAGTTGTAGTCGTTCCAAACATGACCACACTGTCTATCAGTAGTTCTGAAAACTTTTCAGTCATTCAGCCTCTTGCTGAAAAACGAGGTTCACTGACCAGTGACAAAAACATTTATTTTTCAAGTAGGAATAAATACCATCAAACAATTAAATGGACGTTCGATCTGCCAATATATCATATGAGTTTTTTTAAAAAAAAAGATAAAAACATGATGAGGAGCTCATATTTGTTTGGGCTGCAGTCCAGAGCAAACCATGAACACAGCGCCTGAAGCATCCTCTCTCGGTCTGTCTGCGTACCAAATCAGCAACGACATTGCGAACAACCAAATTCAGGAGCAAACACACAATGAACACGAGAATAATGGACACAAAGAGCTATGTCATGAATCCGATGCCAAACCAAGATAATTATGGTTATGATCTTAGATTGTTCATGAGTTGTCGGTGCCTACCAACGCCAAGTCGATGATGGTAGGTCAGCTCTTTCGAGTGGTTAACTGAATCGTCCATTCCAATTTTGTGTGAGGTAATTGAGCTTATAGCGCTTAAATACCCTGCAACGTACTCGTGTTTAGGAAGAGAATGCATGGTTATCATCTTAGTTTACTATGCGATATTGGAGATAAACAAAGCGGAGCGTAGATAAATGTAACTTTTATTGTGTGTTTGATATTTGTGAGTCTAAATCACTAGCACCCTGTTTTGCTCCAATGTTTTGTGACATAATTATAGTTTCAGTGTTGGATTGTAAGTTTATTTTAGAACAATTACCGTGATACCGATTACCAACAAAAAGTTTTAATTTACTCCATTTTAGTATATAGGCATCGCATACACAATGTGTTCCATCTCTTTGGGTGAAACAATTTTCTAAAATCCCAATGATGTGTTGAAGGGAGACCATCTTCGTGTGAAACAATTTTCTGGAATGCAATGATGTGTTCAAGCGAGACCAATCATGATAAAATTTAACACTACATCTCAAGAGTAGATATACAAAGATATCCTTTAAAAAAGTTTTTTATCCTGTTGTGTATACATAGATATGCTTCAAAAAAGCTTTTTTATCCTGTTGTCATACTTGCTATCTAAACAAGTTCCCTTTCACTAAATGAAAAAATATAGTTAAAACTATGAACATGATTAGGTATTATAATACAGTAAATTAAAAAAAGTTGTGTAGTGTAGGGACACCCAAACACTTGTCGTTTCTTTTTGTGATTCAAGCTATGTTGGATTTCCATATTTTCTTCTTCATGATGCCTGAAAAGGATCTAAGGTCAAGAAGGGGGTTGAATTGGACCTAATACAAATTTTATTTTTTTGTTTTTCTTGATATGGTAGCAAAACTAAAACTTTTACAACTACACAAAGTCCAGAAGCTAAGACAAGACAAGCAAGCTAACAATTAATTCTAGGAGCACAAATTCATATAATTGTAAGAATTTAAATTGTGGAATCGTAAAAGGGACGAGGGCCAAGAGCAATGGGGCCTCCAGACTCCAGTCCTCTCCTCCCATTTCCCTCTCCCCAAATTGACATCGGTGACGCCGCTAAGCCTAAGCCTAACCCTATCCCCATGCGGTGACGCCAATTGCTGCCAAGAGCCCGAGACGCGGACGTTGTCGTCCCCATCTCCCGCTAGCCTCTACCGCCCATTGCTGACTCGCCACCTCACTGGTCGCCTCTCATGGGGCCTCATCATCAGTCACCTCTCGCGAGGCCCTGTCACTGGTCACCTCCTCACCCACCTGCCACCGGACACCAATCGCAGCCGACCCCATCGCTGATCCCTCCCGCACAGCCCTGTAGCGAGCGTCCGCCGTCCATCCCTGACTTACCATCCTCCACTCCATCTCTAGATCTGTCGAGGTATTGTGCTCTCTGCCTATCTTCTTGTTGCTCATTTGTACAGACCTACGGGTTATCCATCGAGTTTTCGGTACTCGACGGGTTTAGGTCCAGGTTTGATTTTGCACCTACTACTTATTTCAGGTTTGTGTTGGGTCTTGATTTTCGGGTTTTGGGTTAGGTGTGGTACTGCTCCACCTAGCCCCGACCCGCCCTGTTGGCATGCCTAAACCCTTCACCGATCCAGCAAGGCGGACTCCAAGACCTTGTACACCTTCGCTTGATGTCTTCCACAAAGCGCCTCCAGAAGCTCACCAAGCCCTTCCTCCTTCGCTGCAAACGAAGTAACAAGCCCAAGTTATATATAGGATTAATCCGAATCAATCCTCCGCCATGAAGCTCTTCATAGGCTCATTACATCACCTTGGCTCTTTCCCTAGAATAGACACTAAAACCTAGAGCTCGCAACCACCTAAATTGGAGTCTCTCATTTGCCCAAAACAACCTGAAAGAGACAAACAAATACCCCATTTTAAAAACTAGCCGATGGGTCAAAAGTTCCCTCATAGACCGTACAGGTCTGTCTCACATGCCATAGGCCAGACCAGCCATAATAGGGAGCCGGACGGCCCCTCACATGGCATCGGACCACCGCCTACCGAGCACCAGACTGTGGCCTTGAGAGCACTGAACTGTGTCTTATAGCATGCCGAACCATGGCCTTCAGAGCGTTGGGCCGTGGCCTAGGCCAGTCCGCCCCAGACAACCCATCCAGACCAACGTCCAGGGAAACTTGTTTTGCCGCAGCTTCACACCGTGCCGAGAGCAGTCCAGCCCACACAAACTAACGGACCAAAAAACAGAATACAGACTCTAAGTACTTCATGGCAAACCAAACTGACCCGAAATGATCTTCTAGTTTTTGGACCCTTCCGAAATGTGGAAAAAGCGAAGATAAATTCTATGAACTACTACTAGCCCATCTCGACACCCGTGTTAGCGATCCGAAGAATCCTTCACCTCGTGCTCGATGCCTTATCTTGGAGATCCGTGGTTACGATAAATCCATAAACACCCGCAATTGAAACCAATTGACGTCGATATTTATCCATGTCATCAACACCACAATAATTATCCATTCATGGGGCCAAGAAAAACCACAAAGCCTGTCCGGCAAATTATGGCCTGTCATTGACAACAGGGAGGTTATGTGCTGCAGTCACGAGAGAGGCATCGGTAGTTTGGTTACTGTGTGTATACTACATTTTATTTTAAAAAAGGGTGCGACTCCTCATCAGTCGCCTGAAAATAAGTGAAATCTCAGTCGACGTGTTTTACACTAATAAATAACTAAATTTACATATGGTTTGATGTTGTAAAAAAAGTGACTAGATGGCATTTTTTTAGTTGTTACAAGTTCATTTAAAACAAAAAAAAATAAGGTACACAAGAGGCTACTTATAAAACTGAAGGTATGTGCCAAAATAAGATATAAACTTTTTACAGTTAATTATGTACTTTTTATACATCCAATTATATGTAAATTTAGTTATTTACTAGTGTAAACACGTCGACTGAGATTTCACCGATTTTCAGGCCACTGACAGGAAGCTATTCTGTATAAATAGTTTTTTTAAAAAATGGTGTTGCATGATTGATGTGCTCAGCGCACATAAAACGGGAGGCACTGATAAAGATAACCACCGGTTCTTTTTTAGAAAATGCAAATTTGAATTCGACAAAAAAAAATTCGAATTTTAAAAAAAGATAAAAAGCGTGAAGAGGACCTCGTGTTTGTTTGGGCTGCAGCCCACAAAGCACACCATGAACAGAAAGGCCTTCGCCATCCTTTCCTCAGTTGTGGACCAAACCATGAACAACATTGCGAACAGACATCAATCAGTCAGTGTCACACAGCGCCGAGCCAACATAATTATTCAGAAAAAGTATCAATTTAGTTTCTAAACTTTCGTCCTCGTTTCATTTTGGTCTCTGAACTCTAAAACCGGGTTAACTTAGTGCTCAAATTATAAAAACTGCACTAAGCTGGTCCCTCAACACGGTGTTTTTGAGCTTTTTGCTGGCATGACATCCACGTGGGCAGTATTAGCCTAGGTGACGTTCACGAATACAAGAGAAGAAGAGAGATGGGACCGACATGTTTGGCCACATCACCCAAACCTGCCACGTGTAACGCCACGTCAACAAAAACCATCCGAAACCGCCCTTTAACCAATTAAGGGACCAATTTAGTCTGGTTTTAATAGTTCGAAGACCAAGTTAGCCCAATTTTAGAGTTCATCGATCAAAATGGGATGATGGTGAAAGTTTAGAGACCAAATTGATTCTTTTTCCTAATTATTCCTAAGATGTTAGATTATTCATGCGTTCTTAGTGCTTTACCAACGCGAGGTGGAACACTCTAAACATAGCAATAGCCAGTAGGGTCAGCGGGTAGACAATGATTTGTCATCTATTTGGAATGGGTTAACTGAATGGACCATCACAACTTTGTCATAGAGGTGATCATAGTCCTTAAATACCTACCCATCTTTCTAAAAATGCATGATAGATACATACCTAACAAATTCCATAGGATATTGGAGATAAACAAATCAATTGCAATGGGTACTTGTAATCTACCGTCTATATGATGCATTTGTAGTAGCTGTTATATATCAAAGCCAATACTATAGAATTTTTATTTGATTTTAAGTTTGTTTGAGATAATTTGGTTGCCCCTGAAACTAGATTTATGGTGTTCAAGACAGCACACCCGATTCTAATCGAGTCCAATATAGGGTAAATCAGTGAGTTACATGAGGATACGTCAGAAGAGTAGAAGGATAGAGCTTAGAGGCAAAAAATGAATAAAGAGGAGAGTGGTAGGATGAAGCCGGAGCTTCTGGTTGAATTTGATGGATACTTCCCTCATGTCTGCATCTCGTATGTCTCTTTCCTCAGGCTGAGTGGGTCAGCTGAGTCTTTCTTGAAGACGAGTAAGACAATGGCTGGGTCTGCCAGACTATCATGTTTGTGTTGCAGCTCACGTATATGACACACCGGTCCTTGTGTTCCCAAATCAATTTGTGGAATCTAATAGTGTACTGAATTGTTCAAATAATATGTAGCAAAGTTCGCGCCTGTTGCAAGTGTAATCAACAAAGTCCAAGACTATGGCAAGTGTAATCCTCATCGTGAGTAATATATTCTTTTTATATTTCTAACAATTTATTTTCCTATTTTTCTTTTTTAACTAAATGGGAAAATGTTAAAACTGTAAAAATTAATTAAGTGAAATTGGATGTAGGTGTTGTAAAATAACTAATAGTGAATTACACAAAGTATGTATGAACAATGTGGAAGGAACATGGGTAGAGATAATTCTTTCTTTCATTTTTATTCCATTACTTTCATGCATACAACCCTCTATTTATAAGTGTGCATGAGGGGTTGAATTAAATCAAGAGTTATATGAATTGATGACAACTAAATATGGTTTTCATGGTAGAGAGGTTATGAGAATTTCTCCTATTAATTTATGGGAATTTCTCATTGGGGTTATGGACATCCACATAAATATTTTGTAACAGTAGGGACAGATTGCGTTCTATAGTTCAAAATAAAAAGGCATAGAGTGATCATTCTCGAAAATACAATGAACGGTCAAAAAGCAGCCATGATATTTATAGAGATGCTAATGAACGCAGTAGAATCCGGTGCCTTACCAACGAGATAGGGCACTTCTTCTTCCTCATTCTCACTCCTGCGCTTCTTCCTCCTCCCCATCTGCGTCCTCCTCTACTCTCTCTTCACCTCTCTCTCTCTCCCCATGGTTTCTCTTCCCCGCGCCACTGCTGCCTCTCATCAGAGTTCGGGTTTAGGTTAGGGTTCGGGGCAGAGTAGACCCATGCCCCCTGCCACGCTTAGAGGGAGGCCAGGGAGGTGGCAGCTCGGTGGTAGGACGGCGAGGCAACGACGACGCTGCCGGAGCAGGAAATGGAGAAGGGCAGTTGGCGGAGTTGGTTGGGGGATCAGCACCGACGGCTAGAGTTAGGGTTGATAGAGCCGATGTGGCGGCTGGGAGGACAAGGGAAGAGCGGCCAGGCGACAATTGCACCGCCGGCAGTGGATAGTAGTCGGAGGCGGCAGCAATGGTGGTGGAGATGCATGGAGCTCACCGGAGAGGAAGGAGAGTGAGGACATAGGTGCGTAGAGGAAAAAAGAAATGCGGAGCTATCCCATTGATTCAGTTTCCAATGCGACACCGTCCGCTAGTTGCTCCCATATTTATATGGGTCCAGCTTCTGCTGCATTTTTATTTTATCGCGTGTCCTGTACATGTACAGATCTGACAACGAGCACAGGCTAAGTGGAGTGTCACAGTGATGACAATTCATGGTGATGATTGAGAAGGAATTAGAGACAATTGGGTAGAGACGGGGAGTAGAATTGAATCAAGGATACCAGGATGACACTGTTCTGTACCGAGGCTGAGTTCGTAAGCTGCTTGCTGATGCTGCCGTGGGGTGTGTATCCGGCCCATCCCGTTTCCAACACCCCAATGTGGCCCAGTACTAAGCCGGGCCCACCAGCCCAACGACGACCCAACGATGCCCGAGAACCATGCAAATTTCTGCATGCCTGCATTGCACTGCACCTACTGCCAGCTCTGTTGATGATTAAAGATGTGTTTGGTTTGTAGCCTAGGTGGCCATGCCAATGCATTGGTCATGGCCAATCCAGAGCATGACCTTTGGTTGGTAAAAATTGAGGTGTAATGAGAAGTTTAATTAAAAAAAAAAGAAAAACTAACCTTTGCTAACTAGTGCTCGTCCACCGCACTTTTTCTCTCCACACGCATGCAGCGGGCCCACCAGCGTGATTTGCATGGCTCTTCAGCCAATAGGAGAGACATGCAGCGGGCCCCACCAGCGTGATCTACACTTTGCTTGCGCGTTGGCGTAGTTTTTGCTCGCCCGCGCCCGCGAGCCCTTTCACGTTGTAAAAATTTGGCGCCAAATTTTTAGGTCGGCTTTTCAATGATTGGCTGCAATCCAAACAGTGACCAATTCACAAAGACATAACCATGTTTTGATAAGGCTAGCGAGAATCGCGATCCAAACATGCTATAAGACTTCTCTGCTGCTCTCCTCCTTCCATGCCACAAGGAAAATGAAAACCGCAACCGTAAGCCTGCCGTGCCGTGTTAAAATGCAAATGACAGTTCATGCCAGGTAAGAGAGGTTCTCCCAAGAAGAAGACAGACTCCAACCCACAGCACAGAAAATTCCAGCAAGAACTTGCAGCCAGAGCCTTTTTTTTAATGAATAGTTGAATCAATTAGATGCTTGAAACAACTTCCACACCCATGACCTCAATCTGTCTCCAGCAGGGGAAAAAATAAACCAAAAAATGGGCAAACAAAAAAATAATGAATGAAGAAAATGGATCTAGCAGGTACATCACCATCCCCTGTTCCTCCCCCACCCCCACCTCACTGCTACACAAACTACTAATTTTTACACAAGAAACAATCTGATGAGTCAACGCTCCACAAGGCAGTCGTCAACATTTCGATTATAGTGGCAGTGTTTACAAGCTCTCAACTGCTGACTGAGGTCGCTTTGGTCGCCACTCAGTGCGAGCCTTCACAATGTCAGCTCCAGACTCCAGCTGAAGCAGATGGTCGCACTGGATCGCAGGTGCCGCTTGATTGTCATCGGCAGTGCATTCCCCTGAGACTCTGGTAACCGACTGCAGCACACTGTCGCGACCACACTCCTTCCTGTAATCCAGGGTCATACTTGCAAGCTCATGCTTCTCCAGTATAGATATTGGAGCACTCTGGCAGAAACAAAAAATGAATTGAGAAAGACCTCAGGAATCTATCTGTTCACCTGTTGAAAGCCTAAGAATGAGACTACCCATAATGTTTATTTACTTCATGGTCACACATGTCAGATGCTCTAGAAAACAATCATAAGCACTAAATACATGAATTGGTGTCCTTTCAACCACCACCATGTGATCAGGATGATAAAGCCAATTTCTTTTTGTCTAAACAATGAATAAAGGGACAGGAGAAATCACCTCAAGAATCCACCCAATATATTTAACATTGTTCACATGCTGATTGACATCAAGGTCACCCCACCTAGGCTGTTGCAGATAACAAGAGTCCCATTAGATATCTTATATATGAGTGAGAACAATGCTAACAATTGATGCATGATGATAATGAAGAATATCTAGCCAACTTACAGTGAGCCCCTTCCTCATGAATTGATTGGTAGCATCACCATCACTTTTGTTCCCAGTCTTGGCTAACTTTTCACTCTGCTCCTCTGTTATAGCCAAACGGTCATTAAAGAATGGGCCTATTTCTGCTCTGACTTCATCCGGCATTTTTGAAAGTCTTCTAGTTTTCTTATTCATCATAACCCAAACACTGCAAATAAGGACCAAAAGGGAAGTACCAGCAATGAGTCTTTAAGGAAAGATCAAGAAACTTAAGTCCCAAAGATTGAATGCCCCCATCAAACAGAGAAACATAATACATGAAATAAAATATACATAAAACCCAAACCTTGTAGCTCTCAATATTGTATGGCCAGAGTTGTAGTCACGAACATGCCAGTCTCGACGCATGCCATTTTTGCCAGCAGCAGCAACCCATGTGTCAACTTGAACCATATCTCCCCTAAAAGGTAAAATCATAGCACGTTCGAACAATACTGTCAATCCAATGAACAGATGTTCGCAGCTATATCAAACTACAAAAAACTATAATTTTAGATCTCTTCTTCATTGTTCCACCTCAGCAAACTTAATTGCACTTCTGGCCACAAATGAAAGGACTATAATTTCAAACTGACAGTTGCTACAATGGAACAGTATTTAGTACACAATAAGCTCTCTGATCTAGATCAATCTTAGTTTCTTCATTGGAAGAACACAGCATTAATTGCTACCGCTTTTCTACATGATGGAATCATTTACTGCAGCACCAATAGAGGCAGACTTTCTGCTCCCTTAGAGGTGTGGTACCCTGTACGACCTCTCTTAATTCAATAATCCAAGGAAGCACAGAGCAGACACCATTTAATTGGGCAGCTTTGGGCAATGAATATGGAGTAAAAAATGAAGTTGTTGTTGGGATTAAATTAATCCCTCTATTAATTCATCAGTGATATTCTCAGGGGAGATTACTGTTCTTTTTAAGTGATGTTCTACGTTTTCATCACCAAAATAGGGCAACCTTTGTCACAATGTTGGTGGGATCAGGCCTTGAGGTCTTGAGACTTTTAAGCTGCTCTTACTAAGCTAGATAATGAAAAATACCAAAGTGGTAAATTTTATTTTAAATGCAAATAGCTCAATTATTAATTCACATTTTGTTCAGTTTATCTGTGGGAAATCTAAGTACATACTTCTTCCCACTAAAATAGGACCATTTTATGTCGTATGCAAAATTAGTTCCATCATAAATTCCATCTTCAATCCAACAAAACTACAAAAGTGGAACTATCAGTACTTTCTCTTGGTCCAACCAAGATGAAAGCAACCACATCTCCTCAACGTGAGGCCTCATGAGAAACAACACTGATTTCCTCCAGTCGTACAATTTTCAACTCCATGTTCTTAGAGGTCAACACCATCAAACTTTTTTTCTCAAGTTGTAAAGATTAATACGCATCAGCCACCAAGTTTATGAGAATCCAGACTTACAATCCATACAACAGTATGATATGCTAAATTTCCATGTAGGAACATGAGAAATGAACTGGTTTAGCTAAATACCGCTACTATCATGGCAAAAAAATCAAGGGCAAAAGTAGTTGTGAATTACTACATACAACAATATTATGCAGAAAAGTCAAATAAATGTGAATCAAAATAAAAGTGAGAATATTTGCATGCATAGTGTCAATTAGATGACACAGACGGTACGGTCATGAGTTAAAATGAAGGCAAAGAAAAAGCGGGCTTCACCATGAAAAATTATAAGATAAGTCTAGCAGAAATGTACCATGCAGGGTACCACTCAACAAGAAGCTGAATTTTGCTGACAACCCATATCAAGTTTCGTTTGCTCATCTCTGGTGTAGCGCCGAAACCATCTCCAAGAAGACCAGCAGTCCTCACATGATTAAGGGCCGTTTCCTGCGAAATCTCAAATTATCACCAACTCGGTAGAAACAAACAGGATCTGTAGTGAAATACTGAAAGGTGAAAAATAAATTTAAAACCAAAAAGTGTGATTACATCACCTGTAAATGATTCATTAGTGTCTCTATAGAAGCTGTACGATCAGCACCAATTTCATATGACCGAATAAAGAAATTCTGTCTAAACACCAATCCATCTTGGATGATCCTGCCAAAGCCAAATGTGTCAACAAGCATGTCAGGTTTCTTTGGCTTCCAGTCAAGCAGGGTCCACTGCTTCTCTGCAGCAAGGAAGATGGTCGTGATAGCTGCAAGCAACATGCTCCAATCCGGCAGTTGGTTATAGAATGTCTTCGGAGCACTATGAGGCACAGTTTCATCCATGTCCGGGCTCGCAGTCTTGAGGTTAACCTTGGTGCCATTAACCTTGGGAAGAGCTTGAGCCTGTGTCTTTACTTGCATGGCTCCAGGAGGCGGATTTGGCTTTGCAACAATGCCACGGACACTCAAATTCTCTGGTAAATCACCTGTTGTGTTCTTTGCACTTCTAGCTGATGCAGCCGGGGAAGACCCTGGGGCCGGGAAGAATGCGGAGGCAGTAAGGGACCCGGCCATGGCTGAACAGCCTTCAGGATCCAAATTTGTTCAGAATCAGACACTGGAAGTGAAAACCTGAAGAAAGGATCAACAAAAGGAGGCACCTTATTAAACTGATGAATTCACAATCTAAAAAACAATCTTACTATTTGTATGCTGTATCAATTGAGAACTATGCATTTGCTATGTGACAGAATGCACGGAATGCACAACATGTTCTTCCAACTGAAAGTGATATCCAAAGAAAAAAAATGAAATAGTATGAGTTGAATTAACAAACAGCTATCTGGAAACCAAAAAGGAAAGCTTGAGACATAAGCAGCTGGATCCAGCTACTAAAAGCTAGCTCCTTTTGGGTAGAAAGGCTTTCTGCATCCAAAAGGAGTCCACCAAATTTCCGGTTTCTGAAACTATTTGAACCCCCTTCCATTCAATTTGACAAGACGAATAGTGTTCCAATCAAAATGTCATTGAAAGTTAGCAGCAGACCAATTTTGGGACGAAGGAAAGCCCCCAAGTTAACCCCCGAAAAGAAATGATCCAAAGAATCACACTTCCAAAAGAATAAATCAGGGATATTCGTAAGAAAATGCACCCAATATTTCACAAGAACAGGAGCACATTGCACCACGAAATCACGAATCCCCTCAAACCGCGAGCTTTTGCATCGTTAGAGGCCCAATGCCCCCCCATCCATGCGCACCATTCAACCGAAACCAGGCTAAAACGCTCGCACTGCACAGAACCAAGCCCTATATTGCGCTAAAATCCAAACCTTTCGTCCCAAACACACACGCACACAGAATCCAATCCCCAATCCAGCATCAGGGCGCAAGCACAATCCACGCCAGATCTAGCACGGGGACCGAGAATGCACGGCGCCGCCGCCACCACCAGATCACCAAGAACTGAACTCACCGTGCGTGGCACGCGCCGCGCCGGGCCGCTGCCCCTCCGGTCTCTTCCTCGCCGCGGGCGCTCGAGGGCTCGAGCGGGTAGAGACGGATTAGACTTGTGGCCTCGCCTTCTCGCTCGGGGTCGGGGCCGCCACCTCACGACACGAGACGACGAGAGGAGAGGAGCTTCTCGATGAGTAATTATTTTTATTTTTATTTTTTTCCGCATTGCGAATCGGCCACGCAAGGAAAGGGGGGAATTGGCGTACGCGGCGGGGGTATACCGTATACGTATGTATATACATACACTGACGCGTGTATGGCCGGCGCGGGTATACGGTACGAGTGGCCGTATACTTATACGGCGATTAAAATTTGGTTGGATTGACGAGGCTAACCCTGGGTCACTGGCCTGTGGGCCCGTACCTGCACTAGCATTCGATTCTCTTGAATTCTCTCGCCAGTCTGCCATGCATTGCTGTCTTGTCTGGCTATTTCAATGGGCAACAAGTGATCTGCTGGTACATGTTTGTCACTGTTAGATCATGCGAAGCAGAAGCCCTATAATCACTATAACGTTGACTTGGCAAGAATAGGGTTTTTCGTGGAGTAAAAATATCTTTTTAGGGCATAGTGTAAAGTATGAAAAAATTTTAGAGGGATGAATAGAGTTGTGATAAATAGTGTTTTAAAGTAATGGGAATAAGCTTTCTAGTGTGGATGCTCTTAGACCATCTCCCACACATTTTCATCTATTCCTCTGTTCTCGCCATGAAGTCACAAGAGAATCTTGTTCCCTTTAGCTCTATCAGATTCTCTTCATCGTTTTCTTTCGAAAAGAGTTCTCTTTCCCATTCTTTTTTTCACCATCTTCCAAAATAGATTTTTCTTTCTCTGTATCATTTTATTCAAAAGGATACTGTTGAAGATTATGGAAAATAAAGAGAACAAATATGGAAAAAAGAATGGAGAAGAAAATGAAATGAAGGGAAAATGGTTAGAGATGGTCTTACATGTTCGGCTCTCCACAAATATTGCTCAGTTCTTGTTAAAAAAAGATAATTTAAATTTATCCCACTAAGTTCACGATTTCGAAATACCATACCCAGTAAAAGCACTTATCTAAATTTTCCTTAAAAGAAAGCAGCATAAATATGCTACTCCGTAGAAATTACCGGGCACTGGTATATGTAGAGTAGGCTACACAACATCGTTTTCTCGTGATAATCATGATTGTCACGATTTCGATTATCGTCACTAATCGTACGATAAGCTCTGGAGAGTCCGTAAAAATGGCGCGCAAAATTTACTCGCCAAATTTTGATCCTGAGCTCTATTGTTGCGCAATAAACGACCGGTTGGAAATTTGGAATGTTTCACAATTGATTAATATCGATTGATAATCAAATTCTTAATCCTTTTATTTTAATTCAATTGTTTGAATCTGAACTAATTCCATGCGATTTTTAGTGTGATCATAGCGATGTAGAGTACCAGCAACTCCCAGGCTACCAATTCTCAGTCGAGGACAGGACATATGAAATTATCTTGTAGATTAAAATTAGCCAGCCATCAACGAGACAACGATTCATGATCTATGTTTCGCATGCGTGCCAATGCAGATTAAGCGTTTCATTACGATCGGTGTGGCACATAAACACAACGCTCAGCTCATTCTCTGTTTCTCATAGCTTAGAAATTAGCCTCTTTAATTGATCATTCTCTGTTTCTCATAGCTTAGAAATTAGCCTCTTTAATTGATCCGTACAGGTAGTGAAAAATGTGCCATGCATTTCTTAAATTTTGTGAACTAAAAATTCGCCAGACTAAACAAGAGGAAGGGAGATAAATGCTAGTTGGTGTGCCTACTATTTTTCATGTGGAAATGGGCGAAATGTAGATGATAGAAATATCCGGGTCAGCTCTTTAGAATGACGAATAGAGTAATAGAATCATCCCAACGTTGTGAAGTGAGAATCGATTTTGGATGCAGCTTATTAAATACCACGCTGTATCCTCTTGTCTTCCTCGGCATTTTTTGAACAGAAAATATGTTATCCACCGGCTTCAATTATATGTTATGTTGTGAGACATTGGAGATAAACAAAACATGTTATGAAAATACTTCCATCAATCGTGTGAGCAATTCTACCGAGAAGTCTATAGTCTGATGCAGTTGTAGCTATTTGCATTGGATGATCCACTTAGCGATTGGATATTGATCATCCTGTGTTCTAAATCAATTTCTTTTTCTTTGTCATGACGATGAGAGTGTATAAGCATGCGCATCTATGTCTGCTGAAACCAGAATGTGTTTCTACCTCTTATTTTGTTTGCAGTTCACATTGATAATGCATCCTCTTCCACCAATAGGTAGTTTGAGATAATTTTCTTTTGAAGTGGAGAGAATTTTCTTTTGAAGTGGATACTTCAAGACCAAATTAATATGGCCATTAATAATCCAGTTTCCTGCGATATGCAACAATTCACTTGCTATGTGATGTGTTAGTTACCTGCTAAAATATCGCCACTTGCTACCTAGGATCCCAACCTAACCATTCCATTTTATGTCCAAATTGCAGAGTAAATATTCTCCTAGATGTGGTAATTTTTAATGATTTTTTCAGTAGAGTCTTCTTGTCCTATCCATCTGAATTATATAGTTTTGGATGTGAAAATAAATATAAATATCCTCTACTAAGAGTTCGCTAGTTAGTACACGTCTTCACATTTGTAACCTTTTCATGGTATATAATTAAGCTACTAATATGTCCTCCTTGTACCTTCACGGTACTACTCGCTATCGGTTACACAGGAGTTATAAGCCTTGCAAGATGTTCCTTCATTTTGGCTATTGAACTTTAGTCGTGCATCTAGCTAGGGTGTAACGCGCAACCATTTCACCTGCCTTTTGTAATGTTTTCTCCTTAAACCATCTGACATAGTATGCATTTGTAATCTAGTTTATTTAAATTATATAAAATCAAATGCCTTGGTCAAATGAAGAAACTACATTTTATTTTGGCAAAAAATAGTTACTCAAAGAAGCAACGTAGTATAACGAAATTAGGATATAGCATTGCCAGCCGGATAGAAATAATCAAATATTTTGTCTTTTAGCTACGTGCACGTCGGCCAACCACATTTGGCAATCTAGCATTTAACTATGACTAGCCGATCGACCAAACTTTTGCTACGAATTAAAAAATTATATTAATTTTTATCTAAAAAAATACAACATTACTTCTTACTATAAGAATTGTTGAACAACCACGCTACCAGGTGTAGTCCGAGGTTGCTGATTCGTACATGCGACGTAGAACGACAGCAAGAACAACGGATGCACAAAGTAGATGAACACAGACGTAGGGAGAGAACGGATTCTTTATTGCTTTCAGGCGTGTTTACAATAGACGGATCCCTCTCCTATTTATAGTGCTGCAATGTTTACAATAGAGTTTGGCAGGTCCACGGATAGACCTATCCGGGTACGGCTTGGCGAGCCCGTAACCGAATAGGTTTTCTAATACTCCCCCTTGTATCTTGCCGCGTAATGCATATGCCTCATCAAAACTCCATAAAAACCCAATGAAAAAAATTCTTGGAGAAAGAGTGCATAGCATACGCTCGCTGTGCGCACGGATATGCCTCGTTAAAAATCTTATGTGAGAAACTTCTCTGAAAACTCACTTAAGGGAAAAGGAGTGCAAATCCACCCAATATTGCTTTATTACTTCAATGTAATAGTTAGATACTTGAACCTCTGGTTCAAGATTTAATTCAAAATATGTGAAGTTCCTCCCCCTGAATTCTGCACTTCTCTAAGTCTCATCATTCCTATGCCTTTAATGCATCTTTCAAAGGTAGATGTAGGTAGGGACTTAGTGAACAAATCTACGAGATTCTCGCACGACTTAGTGTGCTGAATATTGATTTCATTTATCTTATGCATCTCATGTGCATAAAAATACTTAGAGTTTATATGCTTAGTGAGGTTGCTCTTCACATACCCAGTCTGTACTTTTACGGCACATGCTGCATTATCTTCATAAATAATGGTGGGGGTTTGTTCTATTTGCAATCCACATGACTGGAGAATGTGGAATGTCATTCTTCGAAGCCATGCACATTTACGTGCTGCCTCATACAATACAATGATTTCTGAATGGTTAGTCGATGTTGACATAAGTGTCTGCTTTGACGACTTCCATTATACTGCGGTTCCTCCACACAGGAAGACATATCCTGTCTGGGACTTACCGGTGTGCGGATCTGAAAAATAACCCGCATCTGCCTATCCAACCAAAGTCATATCTTGGTTCCTTCTATAAAATAGTCCAAGATCGACTGTTCCCCGTAGGTAGCGGAAAATGTCCTTTACCCCTTTCCAATGCCTTTTCGTTAGCTCTGCACTATACCTTGCTAATAAGTTTATGGCGAACGCAATGTCAGGCCGTGTACTATTTGCTAGGTACATGAGCGCTCCTATGGCACTTAAGTATGGGAATTCCGATCCCAGGACTTCCTCCCCCTCTTCTCTAGGTCGATATGGGTCTTGGTCTGCTTGTAGTGACCTTCTGACCATCGGGGTTCTTGATGCGTACGCCTTCTCAAAATTGAACCTCTCCAACACCTTTTGGGTGTAGGCGGCTTGGTGTACAAGTATTCCATCTGGCATATGCTCAAGCTGAAGGCCTAAGCAAAATTTGGTTTTACCCAAATCTTTCATTTCAAATTCAGATTTCAAATATGAGCTTGCTTCTTTAATTTCATCATCAGTGCCAATAATGTTCAAATCATCAACGTAAACCGAAATTATACAAAAACCATCTTGTGATCGTTGTATAAAAACGCATGGACAGTCTTCATTATTCGTATAGCCTTTCTTGCTCAAGAACTCGCTCAAGCGATTATACCACATTCTTTCTGACTGATTTAATCCATATAAGGATTTCTGCAATTTTACACAAAATAATTCTTTCTTCTCTTTATTCAGGATTGGCATGTCGTCAGGTACTTTAATGTACAATTCGGAGTCCAGGTTACCATAAAGATAAGCTGTGACCATATCCATCAATTTCATTCTTAAGTTCATATTCACTGCCATTGAGATTAGATATCTAAAGGTTATACCACCTATGACCGGGGAATATGTTTCTTCATAATCAACGCCTGGGCGCTGAGTGAAACCTTGAGCTACCAGCCTTGCTTTGTACCGTACCACTTTATTATTTTCATTTCTCTTCCGAACAAAAACCCATTTATAGCCCACAGGACATATATGGGAGGGTGTAAGGCACACAGGTCCAAACACCTCTCTTTTGTTCAGCGAGATTAGTTCCGCGGTGATTGCCTTCTTCCATTCCGTCCAATCTGGTCGGTGCTTACACCTAGAAAGAGATGCCGGCTCTGGATCGGGATCTATTAAACAGCAATCATTTTAGCAAAGTATATGTCGACATTGGCTGTTGCTCTATTCATCATTTTCCCCTGATTCTACAAAGTTTATGGCCATTTCATCATGGGGGTGCTTCGTGCATTTCTACTTGCTCTTCACCGCTATTTCCCATCACGGGGGCAAGTTCCTTTAGCTTATTGTTGCCGATGTGCGCACACATATTTCTTTCGGCTTCTTCTTCTATTACCGGTATATTCAAATCTGGGAGCGCCTCGCTAGCAGGCTGCTTCTTACCAGAGTTGCCAGGTCTCAACTGGCTCCCCTTCTTTTTCCTTCGGGGCACTTTCGTGACCGGTTGTGATAAGCTCTCTTATCCACTTTTCTCCAGGCGTCCCCGGATACTTGGGATTCGAGTAACCAGATTTCCTGTCCTTTTCTCTGAGGCCTCGGAACAAGATGAGGATACCTCCTATGGTATTTCAAACCCTCTCTGGTGCATTACTAAGAGTAATGCGACTTGATCATACCTTCAAATCACAAAAATGATTGGGCAGTTCATTTGCTAATTTTCTATAAATCGAGGATTTTCTGAACCTCTTCGTTTGGTTCTCTAGTACGGAGATCATGTGCGGGAATGCCTGTGGCTTGCTAGATGATTTCTCAGCATTTTTCTGTTAAGGGTTCTTTATCTCCCCCTAATGACGGGAAATTATCCTCGTCAAAGATGCAGTCAGCGAAACAGGCGGTATGCAAATTATCGGTCGAGGGTTCTAAATACTTGATTATGGACACTGTCTCATAAGCAACGTATATCCCCTGCCTCCGGAGAGGGCCCATAGCTGTTCGCTGTGGTGGTGGTATCGGTACATACACCATGCATCCAAATTTTCTTAAATAGGAAATTTTCGGTGTGATCCCCTGAACTAGTTGCATTGGTGATTGGATGTTGTACGCTGACGGTCTATAGTTCAATAATGTTTCCGCGTGTAGGAGGGCGTGGCGCCCCCACGTGTCCGGTAAATTACAACCCTGCAAGAGCGGCTTTGCTATGAATTTGATCCTTTTAATCAGTGCTTCTGCTTGTCCATTCTGAGTGTGTACATGTGGCACTGAGTGCTCTACTTTGATTCCCGATGCCATACAGCAATCATTAAATGCCTTCGAAGTGAATTCGCCGGCATTGTCCAAGCGAATGGACTTCACGTGATGATCCGGGAATGCATTCTTAATTCTTATGATCTGAGAGATCAGCTTTGCGAATGCGTGGTTTCTTGTCGAGAGTAAACTCACGTTTGACCACTTCGAGGAAGCATCAATGAGCACTATGAAGTACCTAAAAGGACTTGATAGGGGTTGAATGGGGCCACAAATATCCCATTTGATGCGCTCAAGGAACGCGGGGATTTCATCTTGCACCTTCATGGTCGAGGGCCTAGTGATCATTTTCGCAGTGGCGCATGCCTGACATATGAAGTCTTCTTGATTAGAGAAATTCTTTACACTAATTCCATGGCCCTGAGAGTTAGTAATTACATTTTTCATCATCCGTAAGCCTGGATGACCAAGTCTACTATGCCAAAGAGAGAAGAGCTCAGCACTCCTAAAAGAAGTTTTAAGGGAAGTGTATTTGTCAGGTGCTTTAATTCTTGTGTGGTATAGCCTAGTTTCAAATGAAGGAATTTTTTCTAAAATTCTTTTTCCACATCCGTCGTGCTTCATAATGCGCAGGAATTCTTTGCCATTTTCTTCAGTGGTTTCAACGTGGAAACCGTTGGCACGGATGTCTTTAAAACTTAAGAGAGATCTAGTGGATTCAGGGTACAACAAAGCTTCATCAATTTTCAGTGAAGTACCCATAAGCAGAACGATAGTGGCTTGACCGGAGCCTACCACACACGAGCCACTTCTTCCAATTGTGGTTATACTGCCAGTTCTTTTCTTAACAAAATACTTTGTCTCTCTTAAGATGCTATTCTGCTATCAACAATGCATATCTCCTTCATATGGGCACTTCATAAATTCATATAATTTCAATTAGGCTATCATTCATATTGCAAGCATTCACACAAATATACTGGGAATAAAATGCATAACTGATCACGAGAATTAAAGGTTTGCTCCCCCTGGAGTTCACAATTCTTCATTCATGATGAGATCACAAATGTCTGCTAATGCAACCACACTAAAAGGCTGACTAGTGCTGCTATGTATGCACTAAATAAATTCTGTAAAATAGACTTCTACAGTGTCAGCAATTTCTTTTTCTATGATGGCATCATCTTCTTTAGTAGCTTCTGCATATCTCAGTCTTGTCCAGTCCTACTGTGCTTATGCCAGGATAGTGTATTTGAGCTTTCCAAACCGCTTCTTAAGTACGGCCCAAAGACCAATAACACTTTCCATTGCCATGTATTCATTCTTTAAAGTATTGGACAGGTGTGCTTAAAGAAATGCAGTGCTTGATTATTCTGTGCTCGGATATTGCTCCCTTGCTACAATGCCAATGGCGGTGCAGGGAGCTTCATGTGCGTAGCCGGAATCCATCAAACTCACGACTCACGATGCTAAACATTTGCATAATTCAAATTCTTTGTATAAGATACTGTGGGTAATCACAGTGTGTGTTGCGTGACATGGATCTATTCATAAATTCTCGGAATTTCCAGTATAAACATGCTAAAATAATTATTACAAGAATTATAATAGCAATTTCATGGAATAATTCTATGCCAGAATATATACATTCAAAAAAATTCTAGTTTTCGAGGCTTTCTATGCAAAAATTCTTAATTTTGGTGAATTTTCAGATAATTCCCAAAGGTTTCAGGGCTTTTCTGTGAAATTCAAGCCCAATTTCTATGATAGCAATGTTCATTCATGACTACCATATGTAATCTGCATATATTTTTATATTTCTTCAATAAAATTCATGGTTTTGCACTATTCAAGATGCTATTTTCAATTCATAGATTAAATGTAATGAACGAACACCACAAATAATCAGAAATTCATATTCATAATTCATATGCATAAATTCTATTCATAAACAGGCATAAACGGATAATTATAGCAGCTAATTCATCATATAATAGCATGAAAGTAATTACCAGGGATAAATTTAAGTTTCAAATGCGAAAACAGGATTAAATTCGGAATCCCGAGACGCTTTTATGCCCGAATATGCTTTTCTATGATTTTTTGCTGATTTCAGGGACTTCTATGAAAATTTGAGTGTCTCTAAGGACTTCTATGAAATTTTTGGTGTCTCCGGAAGAATTTTAGAGCCTTAGAAATTATTTTGCATAAATTCTTAATTTTTCGAGGGCTTTCTTGAAAAATTCACAAGCCAGCAAATTTCTCCATTTTTTTTCTTCTTTCTTCTCTACCGGCCCGGCCTTTTTCTTTATCTTTCACTCTCACGCGCGGCCTTCTGGGGTTGGCCCGGCACGGTTGAGCCGGCCTACTATCCCCCCCCGGCTTGCTATGGAGGTGGCCCGACACGGGCCGGCGTGCTTTGGCGCCCTTCTTGCGCGAGGCCCGCTTCGGTGCGCCCCTCCTCCCCGTGTGCCCAGCGGCCCAAATCGGCCCATTACCATAGGCAGCTAGGGTTTCCCCTAACCACCGCCACAGGGCGGCGCAGGGTCGTGGCGAGGTTGCGCGGGGCTACGGGCGGTGGTACGCAGCACACAAGGCACGGTGCAGGTGCGCGGCGTGGTAGTGCTCAGCGCGGGGCTGGGGAGCCGGTGAGGAGCCACTTCAAGGTGTGGCTGCGCAGGCGCGGCCTTCTAGGGCAGCAGCGTGGTGGTGATGATGCGGAAGCGGTGGCCTGTAGGGCACGTGGGCGACGCGGCGAGGCAGCCGGGCGCGCGCTTGAGCGCGGCGGCGCGCGACCGACAAAGATCAACTTCAGGGCAGCGGCGAGGCGGTGCAATACGCGCGAGCCGAGGCGTGGTCGTCGTGGCTCTTCATGGCGAGGCACGACAGTTGACGCTGGCGGGCGCGCGCACATGCGGCGTGTCGCGTGGGGGCGGGTGGGGCCACGCCGGTGTGACGCAGCATGGCGGCAAGCGGCGATAAAGCGATGAGGCGCTGGCTGCTTGGCGGCAGCAGCAGCAGCAGGCGCGGCGGCGCGCCGCGCTGGGGACGGGTAGGGCAGCGCCCGTGTGACTCGTGCGGCAGCGCAGCAATTCTCTTGCAAAAATTTCAACAGTTCATGCTAATTCAATTCTATTTGTCAATACCTTGCGATCTGACGATCAACTTCTTAGATTCCGTAGACTGTCGCGTAGGACTGTTTTCGGCTATCCGAGTGGAAGCCGGCGTGAGGACGGCTCGATGCAGATCGTTCATCGCCTTCTTCTCCTCGCGGATCGTCCTTTCAGGAGCGATCGTGCTGATAACGTGTTGAACAACCACACTACCGGGTGTAGTCCGAGGTTGCCGATTCGTACATGCGACGTAGAACGACAGCGAGAACAACGGATGCACAAAGTAGATGAACACAGATGTAGGGAGAGAACGGATTCTTTATTTCTTTCAGGCGTGTTTACAATAGACGGATCCCTTTCCTATTTATAGTGCTGCTTCATAGAGTTTGTCAGATCCACGGATAGACCTATCCGGGTACGGCTTGGCGAGCCCGTAACCGAATAGGTTTCCTAATAAGAATGTCATATAATCTCACCACGTCATTTGGTCTCAACTCTCCACTGTTCACGCACCCATAAGAGGGTAAGCTCATTTTCAATGCTAATCCGTGCACTTGACCGCATAATGCACCCACTGCTTTCTTTGTTGTTTAGGGAGGTCAAATTATTCTTTATTTTCTTTTGTTAGAGAACTTTTAGGATATATGTGACCTTTTTATCGAAAGGCGGACGCCAGGAATCGGAGATCCATTGAATGGCTGACGTCAGCATGAAAACTTGAAAAAATAACTACTAAAACTTGAAAAATATACTGATAAAATTTGGCAATATGCATATGAACAGTTGCGCTTGAATGATGAAACTTGAAAAAAATAGCTGATGAAACTTGAAAAAACTACCGATGAAACTTGAAGAAATACCTATGGAACTTGCCTAACTACTGATGAAACTTAAGAGTATCAATAAAACTTAGCTAAACTATGGATTAAACTTGCAAAACCATTGATGAAACTTGACAATATATAGATGGAAACATGGCGAACCCTGGTGAAACTTAGATAATTTTCGCTAAAATTTGGGGAAACAACTGATAAACTTGACAAATGTATTGATAAAACTTGGGAAAACCACTGATAAAACTTGACGAAAGAACCAATGAAACATTAGGAACCAAAAAGTTTTGCGAGGACAAAAGTAAGTTTCAGCAGGCAAACCCCAAGTTTCACACGTACATTGCTCAAATTTCATGACGAAAAATGGGGATCCACTTCCCATAGCCTTCTTCTTCTTCTCTAGATCTGGTAAGCCCACGCCGTGCTCGCCGGATCTGGCCATCAAAAAGCTCGCCAAGCTCACATTATCTTGCACAGCTAGTAAGGACCAAAAAATGGATGGGGAGTAGAGGGTTGAGAGGGAGAGAGGAGGAGATGGAGAGCAGCAACACAGCTCGAGAGAAGGAGGAGAAACCACCAAGAAGATCTTACTGCCGTTGTGGCAGGAGCGGAGGAGGCGGCGCGCGGTGGCGAACGCCTAGCCGAGCAGGGCGAGGCGGCGGTAGGCGTCCTCGGTGAGGCGGGGTGCGGAGTCGCGAAGCTCCTCGAGGAGCGGGAGGACGAGCTGCACCTAGCGCAGGAGGTTGAGGCACTCCTTGCACTGCGTGTGGCGGAATTCGGCGAAGGCGCGGGCCGAGTTGACGGTGGGCAGGAGCTTCTCTTTTCTAACGGCTAGTGTGAGGAAGTAACGCAAGAGGAAAGAGAGAGATCGCCGAAGCTTCCCGTGCCTCCTCGCTCACACATCGTGGAGGAAAAGGTCGACGCGACATGGGACCCACCCACGTGCCTCCTGCTCACGCATAGCGTCGAAGCTTCCCGATTTCCCGAACGCGCGTCATGCTGATTTTTTGGGCCACGTCCGAGTCATCGGACATTCTAACAATAGCGTCTCTGTTATTGAAATATCTCCTATGATTACGATTAAAAATAGGCTATTTATGGAAGAGATTGTGTATAACGTATCATCACCTGCCACTGCCACTACTTTTTTTGATAGTAGAGATAGCCGAAATGATACAACCTACGTTAATCATCCAGAACATTAAATATGATAGGATTAATCCCCATGCCTCGCATATATCCGCCCCACCACAAAATGAACATACAGAGAATTCATAATGATTTGGAATGGAAATGGAAATGTACGGGTGCTGGGGCAGGTTGATCGCATGTGTAGGTAATTAAAACCGTTTAAATACAACTTCCTGGCCTCTAATCATACAACTCTTTGGAAAATTTTCTTCCTTTTCTTCTAAAAATCGCAGCATTCTGTCCATTTCCTTCTGACTTGGATCCAAGGTTCTTTCTTTTCTTTTGCGTCGAGATTTCCACTCACATGTCAAATCGGATCGACTTGAGCATACTCATACTAGATGTGTTTTTAGTTAGTAAAAACCAAACCATGCATACAAATCTTATTCTGTATGCATGCCCAGTGCATGCATATGCATGGCCTATCAAAATAAGATTGGTTCATGTGCTTTCTGTTATTACCAATGCATGCAAAGTGAACTGTACGACTGTAAATGCTTCATTATTCGTCTTCGGCTCTTTGGAATGACTAACTACATTGACCATCCCATTCTTGTGAGGCGATATAGACATGCGCTTGAATAATATAAATAGCCTACTACAACTTCTGTTTTGGATGTCTCTCTTTTCTAGCTCAGTTGCTTCTAAAACTTCCCATTTGCTTCTTCTCTCTTCAATATATAGAACTTAAATTTGTTGCTGCAAACATATGTTCCAAGTTCATAGGATATTGGAGAAGAACAAACCATAACGAATGGCAGCATCTCTGTATAATAACTTTTTAAGCATGAAAAATCTTCTCGGATCAGGTCTCCATGAAAACATCTTAACATGTATCTCAACAAAATTAGCCTATTCCCCGAGCATATTTCACGCCTTCTGAATCTCTCCTTCTTTCCATTGCAGCTTATTTGGCACTGCATCTTATTTGTTGTCGCCTTCGCTATCGGGTGAGGCCGCCATCCCCACCGCCGCCCTCCATATGACATCCTCTTATTTTTACAACAATTACTCTGCTATTGCGTAACTACAAGGACGCCGAGCAAAGGTTGGCTATCACCGTAGCTGACAATATGTTTATGGCGGAGGAGTTCCAAAAGAAACAAGCTGAGGGGCAGCAGATTGCAGAAGAAATCGCAGCTACGAAGGAGGAGCTAGAGAGTGAAAGAGAGCTCATCAATGCTGAAGGAGAAGAACTTGTTGAGGAAAGGACAGACCTGGATGAGCTTCGACAGAATCTAGATGCAGAGAAAGGATTGCTGATCACTGAGAAGGAAGCGTTTGCGGCTGAGAAGGAAGCTTTTGCAAAGGAAAAAAAAGAGTGTGAAGCTAACTGGATGAAGTTTGTTGATCTCTTAAAGGTTAACATGGACCTCATCATGAAGCTAAACAAGCGCTGAGCGGAGTTATCCGAAGTAGACCAAGAGCTGGCCAAGAAGAAGATCTACCTCCGAGAGGAAGCAAATCAAGCCACCGTGGAGGATGAGGAGGACGAAGAGGAATCTTTCGAGGTGGAGGAAGAACAAGATGATGAGCACCAAGAATAGGCTTAGGATTAGAGTTAAAGATTAGCATTAGTTAGTCATCGTTTAATTGATTTCAATAAAGTTGCTTGTAATGGATCTTATTAGTCGTTGCATGAACAAGTAATTTTGCTAGTTGGCATATGTTTGGAGATCTTTTGTTTGCAAACTTAAGTTAGTATGTTTGCCTACCATTTAGTATGTTTGCTAGTTATGGAATTGTGTTGATTGCCGTTTGTTGGGGAAAGTACGTGGCCCATAAAGATACGGCCCACTTACCTGCCTCTGGCCCAGCAGAGAGTGCGCGCGAGCTTCACAAGCTCGCGCCCGAAGCCCTGAACTAGGCAAGCTCGCACCCGAACTTGGCAAGCTCGCGAACGAGCTTCCCCGCCCCGAAGCTCGGGTCTCCCGCCTCCCCGGGCTTCCAAAGCCCAGGGCTCGGCTCCCGACGCAGGTTGCGCCACGCCGCGCGCAGGCACGCTATGGGTCCCGCATGTCACCGCGAGTTAAATACGAACCGCAGTATCGATGCACGCTTGCCACCAGCCGCTAACGGGTTGGTGGCCGGTCATGTCAACGGTCATCTTACCACCCATCCCTAGAGAAAAAGACACGTATTGTCGTGTAGCGGTCCGAACACTGTTCCTAGCAAGTTGGGAAAACGCGCTCGTATATTCGGCAGATCTCGTACGTCCGCCATGTCGCAGAACGGCGAAACGAAAGAACACGACCAGCACCTAGGAGGCAACACAGTGGCTCGCAACGGACCAAGGTCATGCTACAGTGGCCAGGGCCGCCTATAAAAAGGGCGCACAGGCCACAATTGAGAAGAGGGCAACGAAGATAGACTTAGATAGAAAAGCACTCAACCACCGTAGAGCAGAAGCACTTGCACTAGTGTAGGATCTCTAGTTCTAAGTGATAGTTCTTCACCTCCAGGTACTATAGAAACACACATAGTGTCTTGAGCACTTATTGTACTCGAGCCCGGTTTCCCAAATCTTGGTCTCACCCCCTGTACTCGTTTAAGCTCGATGCTAAACGAAGACCGGACGTAGAGCTGTTATCCGACAATAGAGGCCCGAACCAGGATAAAAACACACCGTGTCACTCAGCGCACACTCTCTCACTTCCCTTGACGGCGCCCGGCCAGCGGCTAGGCCTCGGTCCAGGGGACAGGACCGCTCTCAGGTCTCACGCACCCCTTCCCCTTGCTTATCAGCTTGCGGAGACTCGCCTTCCAGTTGCTGACACCATTAATCTTGGATTGGTTTATGTTCGTGAAAATCGGTGTTTAAAAGAGGATTTAGTTACGGTTAAAGATGCAGTACTGTAGCTGCTACAGTACTCGCGGGGAAAATTATATCTCCTCGGGGTGTCTGATTGCTGCTACAGTAGTTAAAAACAGATACTGTTTATTGTACGGTACGCGCGGTAAAATACTGTTTTCCGCTACAGTACGCGCGAAAATTTCCCATATTTTGTTTACTGCTACAGTAGTTTTAAACCCGGTACTGTTCATTAACGCAGTGTCGCGAAAAAACAACACCTTTCCCGATGCTGCTTGCTGCTACAGAAAAAACCAGCAGCGTTTTCTTCTTTTTCGATTCCTGTTCATGAGCGCGTAAGAGTAAGGCTAATAATACAGCTCGCTGCTAGCTACATATGGTTACCATATCATGTACAGCCATCCAAATGCCCATCTATATAATAAGTTAGTTGTAGAAACAATCTGCACATTAATAAATGGTCCATCCATCCATCCTCTCATTTCCTTTGAAATCTGTGTCTCAGCCAGCTCTCAGCCAGCTAAGAGCTGACTGTAGAACAAGAGCTCGCTTCTTCTCTCCTTTTCTCTCTCTTCCAACAAAGTAAAAATGTGATGTGGCAACTTTTACAATCCGCTTACATCACCTTATTATACTTGCTCTGGTTATTAGCTGGTGCTATACTAACCATGGGAAAATATCTTATTACTGTTCATCACTACAATACCTGCACGATGTTTATCTTTTTCTAGTTCGTCGCTCCAGGACCTTTGCGGGCCACTAATCGATGCTACAGTAAAAACCTAGGGTGGATTCTTTTGAGCTTTTTTTATCTACTTATCTGCCTTATCTCACCACTTTGAGAATTTTTCGAGATAGCCTCGAGAGCCGGCTGGCCTCCAATTTTGGGGTTTAGAGAGCTTATAGACACGTCTACGAGATAAAAAAAAAACCGACTCAAAAATAATAAAAAAAGTGAGATAAATCAAATAAGACACGAGATAAGTAGGATAAGCTGACTTATCCTACTTATCTCGTGTCTTATTTGACTTATCTCACTTTTTTATTACTTTTTTAGTCGGTTTTCTTTTTATCTCGTAGGCGTGTCTATGAGCTCTCTAAACCTCAAAATTGGAGGCCAGCCGGCTGGCTCTCGAGACTATCTTAAAAAATTCTCGAAGTGACGAGATAAGACAAATAAGTTGATAAGAAAAGCTGAAAAGAACCCACCCAAGTGTCTTTCTTGTTTTCTCTGCTGTAATTGTTAGAGGAAAACAGTAAGTTAATTTTTGAGTTAACTTCGGTACAGACTCGTACCGGTGATTGGGATGCAGTACATAGGTAGAGTTTGCGTGAATGGAGTGTTTGAATTTATATGTTTATTGTTGTTAAACTGTTTCTTTCAAACTTATATATTTTACACATATGTAGTCGCAATAACTTCCCGTAGATTGCTTATCTTTTCCCGATCTTTTCTTAGCAGTAGACTTATGACAAGAAACGGATGTGGTCGTGGACAAGCAGCCGGGCGAGGTCAACCGGTGCGCCGTGGACGTGGTCGAGGACGTGGACAAGCTCCACCAGTTCCACCCCTGGTTCAGGGAGGAGATCCGCAGGCATTTGTTCAGGGTCAGCATCAGAACCAATCGAACCCACTGGCACTCCAGCCAATGAATGCAGCCGCAAATAAGGGAAACTTCCACCACCACCAGCCTAAGAACCGACAGTGCAACAACTTATGCAGATGCAATATCAGGTGCTCCAAGCTATGGCACAACACTTGATTAACCTGCTGGCACCTGCTCAACAGAACTTGCCACCCTAGTCGAGGTATGAAGACTTCATGAGGACTCGTCCACCTACTTTTGCTGGAACCACTGAGCCCTTGGACACGGATGATTGGATCAAAGAGGTGGAGCGCAAGCTCTATTTGGCCGACTGTGATGATTAAGAGAGTGTGCGGTACGCTGCCCACCAGTTAAAAGGAAATGCCGCAAGTTGATGGGAGAACTATTGTGCAGCCCATCACGATGCGCAAGCCATTACTTGGAATGAGTTCACTGAGGCCTTTCGTGCAGCACACATTCCTAGGGGTATTATGGATATGAAGAGGCAGGACTTTCAGAATCTCCGCCAAGGCAATATGAGTGTGACGGAATATCTGCATCGTTTCACTCATGTGGCTCGCTACGCCCAGGCTGATGTAGCAGATGACCAAGCCAAGATTTGGAGGTTTATGTAGGGTATGGACCCGAATCTTAAGGTCCATCTCGTTTTCCATACTTACCAAAACTTGCAGGATATGGTCAACAGGGCTTTGCTGCAAGAGGATGATCAACGGCAGTTGTTCAATGATAGAAAGAGAAAGATGGCAATGCAAAATTAGCAAGGGGCGGGGACCTCTCGACCCCGAACCAGGCAGCATCAGTTTAGACCAGCAGCATCGGGAGCACCGAGGGCGTCCACGCCAACTCTCCGTCCTTCGGTGCCAAATCCGCAGCAACCAGGGAACCGTCCTAATCAGGCGGTACAACCCTCGAAGAACAATGCTAGCTCGCCAGGAGTTCAGTGCTATCACTGCCATCAGTGGGGTCACTTTGCCAACAACTATCCCTAGAAGCGTCAGAATTCAGCACCCGCACCTGCTAATGTTGGAGGGACACCGGCTCGTACACCTGCACTAGGACAAGGCCGGGGAGTACCAGAGACCCCGGGGACACCACAGACCCTTGGAAGGGGAAGAATCAATCACGTGACTGCAGAAGAAGCTCAGGAGGCACCCGAGGTGGTACTTGGTAAGTTTTCGGTTAATTCAGTTATAGCTACAGTTTTGTTTAATTCCGGGGCTTCCCATTCGTTTATATCGAAAGAATTAGTGGCAAAACATGGGTGAAAATCAATGCCTCTAAAGACACCTTTGATAGTACAATCACTGGGTAAAGAAATGAGAACAAGTTTTGTATGTCCTGAGGTAGAAATCATAATAGAAGGGGAAAAGTTCCTAGCAAATTTAATCCTCCTAGAATATCCTGGGATAGAAGTAATTTTGCGAATGGATTGGTTAATAAAAGTACATGGTCAAATTGATTGTGCCCATAGAGCCATAACACTTATCAACCGTGATGAAAATAAAGTGACCTTTGAATCAGTCGTGAAACTTAATGGGATAGCAGTGGTAAACCGGATCAAGGGAGTGACCCTAAAATCTGATCCACCGACCCTAGAGTCATTACCAGTGGTGAGGGAATTTCCGGACGTTTTTCCCGAAGAATTGCCTGGACTACCCCCGGACCGAGATGTAGAGTTTGTCATTGACCTAGCCCTGGGCACAACACCGATAGCTCAGAGGCCCTACAGGATGAACGCCAACCAACTGGCGGAAGTAAAGAATCAAATAAGGGAGCTGCAAGACAAAGGTTTCGTCAGACCCAGTTCATCACCGTAGGGTTTGCCAGTGATCTTTGTGAAGAAGAAAGATAATACCCTGAGGATGTGCGTGGATTACCGGTCATTGAATGAGGTGACAATAAAGAATAAGTATCTGTTGCCAAGGATTGACGATCTGTTTGATCAACGGAAGGGAGCATGTGTGTTCTCCAAAATTGATCTGAGGTCAGGGTACCATCAGATAAAGATTAGAGAGGAGGACATTCCGAAGATGGCATTCACAACTCGTTATTGGTTGTATAAGTATACAGTGATGTCGTTTGGTTTAAACAACGCTCTAGCCTATTTTATGAACATGATGAATAAGGTTTTTATGGAGTATCTGGATAAATTTTTTATCGTATTCATAGACAACATACTTATTTATTCCAGAAATGAGGAAGAGCATGCCGAATATCTGCGACTGGTGTTAGAAAAGTTTCGTGAGCATCAGTTGTATGCCAAGTTCAGTAAATGCGAGTTTTGGTTAAAAGAAGTTTCTTTTCTGGGACACATTATCTCTGCTGGAGGTGTAGTAATCGATCCGAGTAAAGTACAAGATGTACTGAAGTGGGAGGCACCGAAATCAATGACCAAGGTAAGGAGTTTTCTCGGAATGGCCGGTTATTATCGGAGGTTCATTGCTGATTTTTCAAGAATTGCTAGACTCCTCACTCAATTGTTGAAGAAAGACAGGAAATTTGACTGGACGGAGGCTTGTGAGCAAAGCTTTCGGGAAGTAAAGAAGAAATTGACGTCGTCGCCGGTGTTGGTGCTGCCAGATAATCAGACGGACTTTGAGATATTTTGTGACGCAACCAAGCAAGGACTTGGGTCTGTATTGATGCAAGAAGGCAGAGTAGTGGCCTATGCTTCTCACCAGTTGAGGCCACATGAGGTGAATTACCCCACCCATGATCTGGAATTAGCCGCAGTAGTTCATGCGTTGAAGATTTGGAGGCACTACTTGATTGGGAACTGAACGGAGGTACATACGGATCATACAAGTTTTAAGTATATTTTTACCCAATCCAACCTGAATATGAGGCAGCGAAGATGGCTATAATTGATTGTAGACTATGACATTGGCGTGCACTACCACCCAGGCAAAGCTAATATAGTTGCAGATGCGCTAAGTCGCAAGGGGCTCTGCAATAATTTGGAGATCAAAAAGGCACAACCGATGTTGCACGAGGAATTTCAGAAGCTGAGTTTAGAAGTAAGTGAGAAAGGTGGGTTAAATAACTTGGAGGTTCAACCAACGCTGGAGGCACAGATCAAGCAACTGCAGGGAGATGATTTTGAGGTCATCGACGTGATTGTGCGGATGATACTAGGGAAAGCCCCAGGTTTTTCTATGGACAAGGAAGGAGTCGTATGGTATGGCAAGAGAATATTAGTGCCAGATGTGAAGGAAGTTAAGGAGCTTATTTTGCAGGAAGCTCATGACTCCGCATTTTCTATTCACCCGGGAAGCACTAAAATGTACCTAGATCTTTGAGAAAGGTTCTGGTGGCCAAGTATGAAGAAGGAAATCGCGACATTTATGGCTATGTGTGATGTGTGCCAACAGGTTAAAGCAGAGCACCAACGACCAGCTGGACTTCTGCAGCCATTGAAAATCCCAGGGTGGAAGTGGGAGGAAATTGGGATGGATTTCATTATCGGACTGCCACGGACTCGGTCAGGGTATGACTCAATTTGGGTTATTATCAATCATCTCACTAAGGTAGCGCATTTCATACCAGTCCGTACTACCTATTCCAGTGACAGGCTTGCTGAATTGTATGTCTCCAAAATAGTGTGTTTGCACGGCGTGCCCAAAAATAGTGTGTATGTCTCCAAGTGACATATCCAAAAAGATAGTTTTGGCAAAAGTTACACTCGTTACTCAGCACCAATTTAGCTTTTAGTACAGCGTATCATCCACAGACCGATGGTCAGACTGAGCGGATTAATCAGATCTTGGAGGATATGTTGAGAGCATGTGTGCTAGCAAATAAACGAGGCTAGGACCAAAGTTTACCCTATGCTGAATTTTCCTAAAATAATAGTTATCAGTCAAGTATCGAGATGTCCCCGTTCGAGGCGTTGTATGGAAGGAAGTGCCGAACACCCTTATATTGGAACGAGGCTAGAGAGAACAGGGTTTTTGGGCCGAAAATCCTAAAGGAAGCTGAGGATCAAGTGAAGTTGGTACAACAAAGGTTGAGGACAGCCCAGTCCAGATAGAAGAGCTACGCGGACAAGCGCCGCAGTTAATTGAAATTTGCAATAGGAGACTTCGTGTATTTGAAGGTATACGACGGTTTCGTGTTAGTGGGAAATTGGCCCCAAGGTACATCGGGCCGTTTCAAGTATTAGCAAGAAGAGGAGGAGTGACATATCAACTGGAGTTACCACCTCAGCTAGCGGAGGTGCACAATGTGTTTCACGTATCTCAACTCCAGATGTGTCTCATAGTGCCAGAGGAACAGATGCCAATGGAAAATCTAGCGTTGCAAGAGGATTTGACCTATTCGGAGTATCCGGTCAAAATTCTGGAGGAAGCGGAACATTGCACCCGTAGCAAGACAATCAAATTTTGCAAAGTGCAGTGGAGTAATCACTCGAAGTCAGAGGCTACATGGGAGCGCGAGGACGATCTACGAGCGGAGTTTCCAAACCTATTCCCAAGTTCTTCCGAATCATGGGGACGAGATTCTTCCTAAGGGGGAAGGTTTGTGATGTCCTCTTATTTTTACAACAATTACTCTGCTATTTCATGGATTTTTAAAAAACAAAATAAAACAATAAATTAAATTAATAAAAGAAAATAATAATAATAAATAAATTCAATAAAAACACCCTAATCAACCATAATACACAGCCCAGCCGAACCCACCGTCCACCGTCACGAACTCTACTTCCCAGCTAAACTAAATCCGCAACAAACTCCGGAGTTTGGGGATTTATCCCGAGCCGGATTCGAGTCCCCTGTTTATTTCTATCTTGTGTCCCCAACCATCACCCCAAAACCCAGAACAATCTGCTGCAATTTGTCACAACACAGAGCAAGGGGAGGAGGAGGCTGCAAGCCATCTTCGTCGTCGCCGACGTTGCCGACTGGGTGAGGGCCGCCATTCCATCTCCACGCGCCACTGCGCGCCGCCGGAAGTGCCACACGCAGCTGGTCACCGTCGCTCCGGGCCATCGCCCCAGCCGCCGCGAGTCGTAGCCGCTGCCGTCGCCGCTACCGGACAGCCGCCGAAGCACCGTAGCACCTATCGCTGGTAGCCGTGGGGCCATCGCCGCAGCTTGCCGATCGCCACAGCCCAGCCGCTGCAGCAGCGCAGCCGCCGTTACCACGCACCGCCGCCGCCGCGCGTCACGTCGCCGAAGTTGCCGATCGCGCGCAAGGTGCGCGCCGCTGCCCTCTTGCCGTTGGGGTCGCCGCCGTCTGAGGACCCCGCCGCCGCCGCCGCCGCTTAGTTGTTTTACCGCCGCCGGGCGGATCGCTCATGCCACAGCCTGCCTAGCTGCGCCGCCGGAGCTGCACCTCGCCTCGCGGTGCCACTAGCACGCCGTCGCCACCGACGGGCCGCAGCCGCCGAGGGCGCCGCGCCGTCTCTCCCTCTCTCTCTCTCTCTTTTACTCTCTCTCTCTCTCCCTCACGCAGTTTCTAACTTGCTCTATGCACGGGTGGACTCATCTGACTTTAGTGTTGTAGCAGTGGGCTGAGTAGTACTCTCTCGCTATCAACGGTGCTTATCAACTCTCTTAGTTATTTATTTGGCAAAGAACAGTAAACTTCCACCAAACATATCGGTGAAACCGAAACTCCGTTTCACACGAAATAAATTTCATAAAGTTTCTAAAATCAAATTCTATCTACTATTATTTTCCTGTAATTTTTAATATTTTCTGGTTGTTTATTGCTTGTTTTCTCGTTCTGCGTGCGTAGACGTGGCGAGAGCTGACGGGGAGGCCGACGTCGCTACTAAATTGCAGGACGATCCGCAGTATTTCGACCAAGGCAAGTTAGAAGCATGTCACCCCTAACTTTGAATATAATTTTTATTAGATGTTTGAATGTGCATACTATCTTTATATTTATTTCACGGTACTGTATAGCTAGATCCCAATTATGTGTTAATTGTTAATTAACATGTAGAGCTGTCCATTGCTGCCCTAGGTTGAATATTATGTCTTATTTATACCAAGTTGATGTTTGCTATATTGCTTAGCGCGAGTAGAGGTATCATAGCTGGTGTTAGATTCCATCTGGGTCATGGTGCAAAATGAGGCAGTGGGAGACTGTCGGGGTTTTAAAATCAATTAATCCACTAAAATCAACGTGGCGTGAGTTGACCTGGGGTGGAATGCTAGTTGGGCTGGTTGCGTGAGGCACTGTTTAGGGTGTGGAAGCCGCCCCGGTTATTTAAAGACCGTTCCATTCGGTGGAATGCCTTTTTCCGCATAACAGTACAGCCATGGGCGCTAACATGGTAAGGCCTTAGCTGAGTAACTTGGGATGCTTAGACTTGGATATGTCACTTGGAGGTGTGGGTGTGGCTAGCTACCACTGCAGACCTGCAAGGCGCACGAGGGGGCCACTGGCTTGGTGGGCGGCTGCCAAGGGGTGAATCCTTAGCGGGTGGGTTCAAGTCTAGGTGTACCTCGCCAAAGGCTTTGTTGGAGTCTCCGAAAGGTGAGTCCATCCCATGGGTAAAGTGTACCCTCTCTGCAGAGATTAAATTATCATGATAGCCATGCTCACGGTCAAGAGCGGGAGCGGAACAGATCCACTGGTGTAGTCTCATTGTTTTAATAATTTAATTGATGTAGTGGGTTGGCAGTGAGTGCCGAGCAGTGAGTGTCTTCGGTTTATGCCACGAGGGCAATTCTTGTGTTAAACTGATAAACAAGGGTTCTTTAATTTAACTAAAAGTTTAAACTGCAGATTTCCAACTCCTAGGAAAAGGTTATGAAATTAGCTTTATGCAAATAACCCTACCCTGTCTTTGTATCCTGCATCATCATTTATAAGGACCTTGCTTGCTGAGTATTTACGTACTCACCCTTGCGTATCACGCGGGGCTGTTCATTCCAACGAAAAGGTGAAGGAACTAAAGAAGCAGTCTACGACGACAAGTTTGACGTGGGCGGCCAAGACTTCTAGTTGCGATCCCCGGTCAGATGCCTGTGGTGTTGAGATGGGTCTCATCGACGAAGTTTGATGATTTCCGCTATTCTTTAATCATTTATGTATTGTAATAAATGGCGCACTCTGTTCCTTTTGAACTCATGTTATTTCAAATGTAATAAGCGTACGGTGCTGTTTATCAATCTATATGACTGTGGTACCAACTTGATCCTCGGGACTGGTACAGTGGCACAGAGGGGTTCAGTCTGTACAGCCGGGTCTCGACACTCCACCTGCCCTAGTCACCACCGGTCGCTAGTTGCTGCCACCGGCTGAGCCACCACACGCCGCCGCGCTCGTCGCAATCGTCGTTGCGCAACTGCCACCACTACTAGAGAAATGGGTATCACAACCGGTCTCAAAAATCCCATCACAACCGGTTCATTTTGAACCTGTTGTGATGGTGCACCAGTACCGTTTCGTTAGGCCAGGAGCCAGGAGAGGGCTTCTACAACCGGTTTGGGACACGAACCGGTTGTAGAGCCCAATTTCTACAACCAGTTGGAGACTTTTACAACCGGTTGGAGACACGAACCGGTTGTAGAAATTGGGTTCTACAACCGGTTCATGCCCCAACCGGTTGTAGAAACTCTATTTTCGAAATGCTAAAAGGAATGTTTGTCCTATTCTCATCAGAGAGCACGCGTGGGTGGATTGGCTAGAAGGGTGAGGCGTGGGTCACGAGGAGGGATGTGAGGTCCTGGGTTCGAATCCCACTTCTCCCAATATATTTCTAACTTTTGCTAACACCACAACCGATTCGTGGACCCGGTTTTGATACCCGGGAGTATTACTCCTGGTGGCTTACAACCAGTTCCAAAACCGATTGTGAAGGGGGTTTGGAACCGGTTGTAAAACCTGGTTCCCTAGTAGTACACGCGGGCCAGACTCCACTGCCGCTGGTCACCTCCTGCCGCAGCCGCCGCCGTCATGACCGCCGCTATATAGCCGCCGCAAGACTGGAGCCGCAGAGCCGCTTCGAGACCGGTTTTGATACCCGGGAGTATTACTCCTGGTGGCTTACAACCAGTTCCAAAACCAGTTGTGAAGGGGGTTTGGAACCGGTTGTAAAACCTGGTTCCCTAGTAGTACACGCGGGCCAGACTCCACTGCCGCTGGTCACCTCCTGCCGCAGCCGCCGCCGTCATGACCGCCGCTATACCGCCGCAAGACCGGAGCCGCAGTCGCTTCGAGACCCGGTTTTGATACCCGGGAGTATTACTCCTGGTGGCTTACAACCAGTTCCAAAACCGGTTGTGAAGGGGGTTTGAAACCGGTTGTAAAACCTGGTTCCCTAGTAGTACACGCGGGCCAGACTCCACTGCCGCTGGTCACCTCCTGCCGCAGCCGCCGCCGTCGCAGCCGCTCGCTATAGCCGCCCAAGATCGAGCCGCAGAGCCGCTTCGAGGGCCATCATCGCCCCGCCAGAGAGCAGGGAGTCGCCACACGCTGCAGGAAGCCGCCGCCGCCCTGGCTCTCTCTTTCTTTCTCTCCCCTACACGGTCTCTGGTTTGTGCACTACGCAGCAGGGGAAATCATCCCTTTTAGTATCAAAACAGTGGGCCGAATAGCAATCCCTCCACCAATAGTGTTTATTTTTCAATTTTGCAGAAAATAGTAAACTTCTACAAATTATATCTAGAAAATCGAGACTCCGTTTTGCATGAAATAAAATTCATAAAGCTTCTAAAATCACATTCTACGTACTGTTATTTTCCTGTAATTTTTTGTAAATATTATTATTTTCTAGTTGTTTATTAGTGTTAGCATTTTACGTGCGTAGACGTTATGAAATCGGTAGTGACATCGACGTTGCTACTGAGGTGAAGGAGATGAAGAGGCACCCTATGAAGACGTGTTCAACATTGGCGCCCAGGACTACTAGACGCGACTCCCGGTGAGATGCCTGTGGCATTTGGACGGGTTGCATCAATGCATGTTATTGAATTTCGCTGTTTAATCATTTATTTATTGTAATAAATGATGCACTCTGCCCTTTGGATTAATGTTATTTTCAATGTAATAAGCATACGGTGTTGTTTATGATTCTGTAATGCTTGTGGTATCAGCTTGATCCTTAGGACTGGTACAATATCACAGTGGGGTTCGGTCTGTATGGCCGAGTTCCGACACCAACTTTTGATAGCTCATCGAAATCATGTTGGACGATATAGTCTTTGAAAATAAGGATGTCAATATAATCTTGTACCATTGTAATTAATGGTTATAGTTAAAGGGATAGCCTGTTTTCCAATAATAAAAAACCAGCAAGATTTTTCCATATTTCAATTAAGTGAGTTGTCATTTGTTTTATGGAAGTAGAAAAGCTTTGTGTTGATCTGTATCCTAAATTGAATCAAATCTAACTATCTCTAAAAACAATGATAAATGCAATTTCTCTTATTCATGGTATGTATCTCAAATTTAATCAAACCAACATATCTCTAAAAGCAGTGTTAAATGCAATTTCTCTTATTCATGGTGTTGTTGAACACATATATCTTCGTATAGTTCATGATGATTCATAATTCATGTAAAATTTTAATGGCCATGTTTTTTCCTGTTGTTTTGTACCCTCATTAATTTTAATTTCAGTTTATATGTGAGAATTGGTGCACCCCTATATAATTCAGTTTCCTATTTTCTTTAATTGTTCCAAACACATTAAATTCACTTCGTGTTTAATTCCTAGGTAGCATCTTCAAAAAGAGTTGCTAAAACTTAGGTCCTATTTGGCAACATAGGCACTCCTAGAAAGTTTTAAGACTCTAAAATAGTTAATAGTTATGGGCTCCAATAACTATTAGTAAGTATATGGCATACTTTTTAGAAATTTCTCACGCGAACTTGGTTTTGGAGCTGGGAATGGGTTGCCAAATTTAGTTACTCCCTCTATGTGCCTAAAAAATTTTTTAAAAGATTTTTTAGTTAGCAACTCTTGTTAGAGTTGATTTTTTTAAAATAGCAAAAAAGTCTACTTCACGTCCTTAACTATTGTGCATTGTATACATAACCGGCCCGAACTGAAAAACTCCCAAATTTTCAAAACCGGCACATACACCACCTCCAGAGGGGGTTTTGCCTAAGTCACCACTGATGCGGCAGTCCAGTCACAAAAAAAAAAACATAAATGCCATAGGGCCCACATGTCATCTCCTTTTCCTCTTTTCCTGCCTCAACCACACAATCGGGAAGCGCACCGGCTGGCAGGTTCAAAGACAACGCCATGGACGGAGCTAAAGAAAGCCACCGAAACGACGGCAGCAGTAGCACAGGGGCACAGTGGTGGAAGCGCAGAGAGAGTCATGAGATAGAGAAAGGAATAGGATGACACGTGGACCACGATAGAATAGATCTTTTAAAATAAAATGACACGTGTATTATCCATCCGTACGCCATGTTGATTTGCTGAATTAAGATGCCATGCCACTGGCCATCCAGGGAAATCGTTTCCAAAACCATGCATCTCACGGATTGTTTTGAAAAGTTAACACTACTAAAAAACCCTTTGTACGAGACACCTCATTTAATATGGTTTTCAGATATTACGTAAAATTTGTCTCTAATACGTGATGAAAACCATAGAAAATTGTATATGAGACAATCGTCTCAGATAATGTTTCTTTACACGAGCCATCTCTGATGGTAATACAAGGTAGATGGATCCGGGCACGGGGTTTGAAGGTGAGCGGCTCGGGATTTTCAAATTTCCTATTAGTTTGGTATTGTTCTGTTCTACGAGGAACCGGTGTACGGGCTTTTCCTTTTCATTTTCGTTGCTAAGTGTAACCGTGTAAGTGGCTACTAAATACGTTTCTAGTAGTAGTACATGCTTTGTTGATTACTGAATATTGAATAAACCTGTTTTTTTTAGAAAGAATAAACCTGTTTGTTTTGGTATTTGTATTGAACTTGTACTTTGGAGATAACCTTGGTTTCCAATTGCTCCAATATTGTTCTGCATGCATGGTTGAAAACTTAATCTTTTTATTTAAGCTATTTAAACGTATCAAAAAATTCTCAAAAAATCATAATATTATCAAATATGCAATACTTTCAATCTATATTTTCTTTAGTGTTTTTACAAAAAAATTTATTTTAAAGTTACACTTAGAAACGTTTTAAACATAAAAAGATTTATCTTAAAAATACTGAAAAAATTGTACATTCAAATTACTGCATACTAAACAATTCTATGTTTTTTCTGAGGATTTTTTAAATGCTTACATAGCTTAAGCAAAAAAAATATAAGTTTTCTCCAATGACACATAGGACAATAATCGAGCAATTGCGATGACATATAAGATATAAGTCTCTAACCGATGTCACGTAAGGTATTAGATGGCCTTGCAATAGCACGTAAGATATTTTTCCATTTTTTCCCTTTGAATCTAAATAGGAGAAATTATTGATTGCTTCTCACCTATTAAATTCACTCACCCCGTTTGGTTGCCTAGATTCAATTTGATTAAAGATTATTTTAATTCCAATTTTTAACTTGTGCATCAAAGGTCCACCAATTCACACCAAGTATACATGCATCTAGGTCGGTCAATTTACACAATGCTTGGTAAGACTGCTGATCATCTGCCCTCTTGGAGTGCTCTCATGCGCTGCTGTTTTTGGGTTAATTGCTGCAAATTAAGGAGCTCCTTGGCATTAGTTTTCCAAATCCCCATCCATTGACTTGTGCAAGTATTTGATCTGTTCGGACCTGTTTCATCCAGATGAGGTTCCAACATGGTGTCAATTTTGTGTTTTTCCTGGGTGCGTATTGCTATCCGAATTCCGGATGGCGGGTGCAAGCTGTTTGGCTACAGATGGAACATGGGTTTTTCCAGGGTGCGTTTTGCGTTTTTGCGTGCGTTTTGCTTGCCATGGTAGGGTTATGTTTGTAAGGTAACACTACTAGAGAACTGGGCATTACTACCGACCCATCACTACCGGTTGGATATCAACCCGTAGTGATGGTTGCATCACTACCGGTTCAACGGCTACAAGGACATCCAAGGCCAGGGCGGGGTTGGAAGGGGTTGTTTTATTACTGGTTGTAACCACAAATCGGTAGTGAATCTTCGACTACCGGTTTGTGATACCAACCGGTAGTCGATGATTGGGTTCCCAACCGGTTAGTTATACCAACCGGTGGTAGATCACTGGGGTCTCCCCGCCCAGCGATTTAAATAGTAGTCTTCCTCTGGTTGGTGATACCAACCGGTAATAGATTGCTGGGGTCTCCCTCTCCCGCGATTTAAACAGTCGTCTTCCTCTCAGAGCTGTCGCCCATAAACAGAGAAGGGAGGGAGGTGCTACCCGTGGCGATTGTTGAAATTTGAGGGGAGGTGCTGCCCAAATTTTTTAAAATTAGGTGATTTTACTCTAATCCAAGTGCTTGAAGGTTAGTAACATCAACCTCATTTCATTTGTAGTTAGATGTATACCTCTTTGCTTTAGATTTGGAGAAAATGTGGTTTTTTCCATGATTCATGAAAGCTTTTGAATCTAGATCCAATCCAAGTGCTGGTGTGGGGCCTGTCTTTTAGCCCACCACTTGATCTGCACTAATCTATGGATCAGTACACTAGTGCACACCATTCACATAGCCGGATCATTACATACAAGCAAAAGACCTAAATTATATAAAATACATGTATTAAGCCCGTAGGCTATTAAGTGTTTACAACACGGCACATTGGCCCAAATATTCCATTTGTCCAAAAGATCAGAGTGCAGAGACCCAAAAGATGCAAAAGAGTCTCGTGCCGGCTATGCCTAAGCACTCGACTGGAGAGACGCCCTATGCCTCGCCCTCATCGTCAGCAAAGTCCTGTCCTTCATCTTCATGGCAGGCATACTGATCCTGCTCATATTCTATATCTAAAAGAGAATATGAATGCGAGGTCAGTGTCATCCAAACACTGGCGAGGTAGCTTCCAACCTAATGCATTTAGTGATAGGGGTTCCAAAGGAAAGGTTGGGGCTCATTTAGTTGCAGAAAGCAAGTTTTATAAATCAAAACCTATGACTTAGCATATTTTAACCAAAGTTCTACTAATCAATGTCTTTCATTTTTTTCTTCCACGACAGTTTCCTTGCACACTGCCAAACGTTTCCCAAATCACGACAGTTTCCATGAACACTGCCAAACGTCTCCAAACATCCCGCCATCATCTTTCGGGTGTGGCGCACCCGTTGTGGATCTTACGCCAGCGAAGTGCCCATTCTTCCCTAACCAAGTTGCCACGCCCGCACTAGAGTCACGGCTCCCTGTCACGTAAGACCTAAATCATCCATCAGGATGACGACCTACTCCTGTCTTCACCTCGGACTAGGGGTTGACCCTGACGCTATCCAGCAAATCAGCGGGCCCCTAAGTCCGCACTACCGCGCGATGGCCTCGCATTGTGCAGGAACCCTAGTGGGCAGCATAAAGCTACGTGAAAACAACTCGCGCTCCGCCTGGCATAGCCGAGCTTGGCTGCCCAGCACACCTGGAAGTCACGTTGTGCAGGAACCCTCTTGGACAGCATAAAGCTACGCGAAAACAACTCGCGCTCCGACTGGCACAGCCGAGCTTGGCTATCCAGCACCATCTCCGTGATCCAGCCTTCCTTCAGACCATGTAGCCCAGCTACATCACACCCATAACCACAAACCGGAACACATCTGTGTTCCCAACCACACACACTGGCATGCCAGGCCCAATATTCAGTAAACCAAGTTGATAATGTTCATCATGTCCAGTGAATGTCAGTTCACCGTCCGAGGCAACTAAGCCTAAAATTAATAATTAGACCTGAGCAATATCTAAGCAAGATTTTAACCAAGACTTAAGAGTCTAAATTATTTTATTCAACCTAACAGGCTGTCAAGGGTGATTATCAAGGCAATCATTCATAAAGTCAAAGGACATATGATCATTTCAAGGCAATATCATCAAGGTAGAACAAATACAAATGATAGCAAGGCATGATATATCATGATTTAAGCAAACAGGTTAAATTACTTGAAGAGCATGCAATTTAATACTGTAAATAAAATATTTAATAAAACTGGGAATCAATATGATCCATTAGAATGTTAACTAGTACTAGGGAAAGTATAGACTCTCCCTAATAAAAGTAACACCTAAAGGAAAGGTTGTTGACTCGCACTAGGGAAAATCGAGATTCTCCCTAGTAAAAGCAAACATCCTTTAGGGTGGAAATTAACTCGACTTGGTCCTGTGGGTAGTGAGGGTCGTCCTGTTGATCTTCGAAGTGTCCTTCGGGTTCCTCGACGTCTATTAATCGGAACGAATTCGAAGAGAAATAAATAAAACACCAATATGCAATAGGAATCATGATGCATGAAATGCCTTTATTGAGTCTAGCGATTTACCGAAAAGCGATAAATTCTATTCTAGATATCGAGGAAGTTCCATGATTCCACTATCGTATGATAATTTGCAGAAGATATCCGTAGAGTGGGTATTATGAAGATGGTATGCGTTAATGCAAGATGCTACCCATAAATATCTACCCATAGATTTAGGAAATAAACGTATAAAGAAAATAGATTTTGTTTGAAGTATTTCCTTCATCTACTCTTCTTATCATTGATTTCGTGTATTACATGAGTCTTGAATGTGTGGAAGGCACAATTATAGATAATATTTTTACTCGTATATGAATGAATATATTTATATATATAACCATGAACTTACATATTTTTGAGATCCAACTAAAAATCTTACTGTCATTTAATGCTGGTGAATTAACCTTTTTTGGTCAGATCTAGTAATTTTGATGAACCAATTTCCAAATAATCTAATAAATCATGGTTATTAACTAAGCCAATAATAGATGACTAGTGATTTATAAGTTACATTATAAAGTTTATATTTTCTTAAGTCCAGAAAGTTATTTTATGCTACTCATGAATTTTCTCAGATTTTATTAAGTGTTAATTAAATTTTTATTAGCAGAAACCATTTTTGTTATTTATCCTATATAGGTTAATGCCTTAAGGATATAGTAATGAATTAAATCCTAGAATAATCTATGGTTACTATTCATGATTATATTTTTATTAAATCCAGCATAGGTTCTAGTATTTACCATAAATTTTCTAGCAATTTTGGAGATGTCTAGCAATTTTTTATAAATCGAGTCTATATTCTGTATTTGTTTAAATGGCTAAATCCGAGAAAAATTCGGATGAACAGTAATGGGCCGGCCCACTAACTCGCGGCTGGCCAGGCTACGTCGAAAACGTATTTCGGAACAGCGCTTCCCGCGTGCGAAAGCGCCAGCGGCAAGGCGTCTCCACTCAACCCGATAGGTGGGCCAAGGGCCCACATGTCAACGGCTTTATCCCACTCGCGCGCGATTTAAAATTTAATCCAATCTCGCGCACGCATCTTGGCGCGGATCTAACGGCCGGGACATCATCGTCCTCCTTCGACCGGAGCGACGCGGTGACGTCATGAAACCGGCGATCCTTCGGCGACGCGGCGGCGGAGCTACAGTGCTCTAGGGAAGGAGTTCTAGGGCGCTATGGATTCCTTATGAGAACCTCGACGACGTGTCTCAAGCTGCTCGCCGGCGACGGCCTGGATCGATGGCGAGCCTAGCGGCGGCGGAGATCGTTCTCGGAAGCAAGAGTCTAAGGCTACACATTGCTCTAGGAGCTAAACGGAACCGTGTTTAAGCATAAGGGAGGCTTGGGGATGCTTACCGTGCTTACGGTCGGGCCGGAAGAGGCGTGGATCAAGCTGGCGGCGTAGAGGCCGTAACGAGGCGAAACAGAGCACACGGTGCCAGAGAGCTCCAATGGTCCTGCGGTCCAATTAACCTAGGCGAAAGACGGATGATGGTGAGGTGATGCTCTATGAGCAAATGATCAGCATGGGACTCACCGATGAGGGAGAAATCGAAAAGGGGGAAGAATCGGGTGGCCGGCGACGGTGAGAGCAATCCGGCGAGCTAGAGGCTTCCCGATCCGATTCCTTTGGGCAGGAGTGAGGTGAGGGTCGGGCGAAGCTAAGGCGCGCACGGGTTGGGAGTATGGGGGTATGGTCTGGGCTGTCCACGTGAGGAAGGTCGGGACCGCTGCGGCACGGCCGGGTTTTAAGCTCGGCCGGAGCACGATCTTTGTCCGGCGGTCGCAAGGAAGTATGGGACGGTCACTAGGTGGGTCGGTTGCTGATTGGCGGGCAAAGGCGGTGGCTGGTGCATGCGCGACAGGCGAGCAAGCCGGGGCGGCGAGGTTGCTTGAACCGGGCGGCAAAGCCGATGCAGGCGCGGCGGGGGTCAGGGATGTCGTCAGCGCGGCCGGTGCGCTCATTGGGTGTAGCGGGCTGTGCCTGACACGGCCTGGCCACGCCGACCGATAAGTCGGCTTTAGTAAACTGGCCGACGACGAGCGGCAAGACGCAGCGATGGCGGACATCGCGTCCGCACGGCGGTGGGGCCAGCAAGGGTCGGAACGGTGTGCACGCGTAGCCAATGGGCATCCACCAAGGGAAATCGGCACCGTGGCGGATTGACCGAGGGGGAAGCGGGCAGGCTGCCCAATTGCTCGGTGGAATGCCCAGTGGGTCCTACCAAGGTCAATTTTTGGTCAACACCTAGTTCAGGCTATCACCGGGGTTTAAACTATTTTATGAAATTTTTGTGGAATTTTTAGTGGGAGTATTATCCTTTTTATGAATATACATATATATCATATATAAATATGTATATATATGTTTATAAATGTATATATATATATCAATATGATTTAAAGGTGCAATTTTACGCGTAATAATCTATATGTATATGTATATTTTATGTGAACACTTACTTATGTTCTTAAGTCTCCTTTATAAACATTCATATATGTATATCCATATATAAACATATACATATATATTTATTTATATACTTGTATGAAGTTTTCTCGATTAATTAGATGTATATATGTATATGTAAGCCTAGGGAATTTTAAGGATTTATTTGTTCTTTACTAAATTCTTTTAGCCTACCCTTTTCTTTTAATATTCTTTGATTTATCATGGTAGGGGCAATATTTGAGTATTACTCACCTATATCAAGTAACTTTAGTCAGTTGTTAGTCTAAAAGATTTTCATAGGTCCATATGTGAATTTTAAAAGGATGATTTTTACAAAATTTTTCTGCAACAAACCGTCCTTACGAGAGTGATTTTGAAAATATAAATATCCAGGATTTTGGGCTGTTACATCTGGCCGTGGCGATTTTTGAAATTTGAGGGGAGGGGCTACCGAAATTTTTCAAAATTTGGTGGTTTTACTCCAATCCAAGTGTTTAAAGGTTAGTAACATCATCGTCATTTCATATAGCTAGTTCACCTCATTTAGAGCTAGCTCACCTCATTTTTCAAAATTTGGTGATTTTACTCCAATCTAGAACTAGCTCGATCATAATTTAATTGATTAATTTATGTGCATGGTGAATAGCCCAGGAAAGGGCTAGAGTCCAATTTAACTCTAATTTATGTACATGGTAAATTAATGTAGGTTTTGAGATTCTAAAATTGATAAATCATCACGTGAAAATTAGTTAAAAATTAGCATGCTATATCTTATTGTAGATGGATCGGTAATGGATGTACAACACGGACCGACGCTCGAAGGAGTACATTGAGGGTGTGCAAGCTTTTATCAGTGCGGCCGTTGCGTACAAGCCGTCAGGCTTTATATGTTGTCCATGCCTGGACTGCAGGAACGAGAAGGAGTATTCAAACTCAAGACCCCTTCACAGCCATTTGCTCCAAAGAGGTTTCATGCCTAACTATATCTATTGAACCAAGCACGGTGAAGAAGGAATTATACAGGAAGACGATGAAGAAGAAGAGGGAGACAGCATAAACCTGGACGCAGCCTAATACGGTTCCATGGCAGATACATTGGGAGAGTTTGATGGGATGATTTAGATCAGATGCTGCGTGATGGTGAGGGAGATTACACCGATGAAAGACAATTCCAAAAGTTCCAACGTTTGTTATAAGACCACAAAACACTCTTGTACCCAGACTACGAGCAGAGCCACAAAAAGTTGCGTACCACACTTGACTTGATGCAATGAAAAGCTCACCAATTCTGATAAAGGTATACTCTCGCCGCACCAAGTCAACGCAATCCAAGAACAACTCGCTGGCTTCCTTGTTGATGAGGTCATATCACCAAAGGGTGAGTTCCACGAACATGCGTTCAGACCGTGCCCTTCGATAAGGACTAGCAAACTCATGGGCTCATCCTCAGTTTCAAAAAGCGATGGACGAAAAAATAAACTATTGTATTTTGAATTGTAAACTTGAGTTCCCTTGTGTACTTGATGTGAGTATGTGTTAAATTAATTTGATGTGAATATGTACTTTGTTGAATTAATTAATGTTGTGAATGAATTAGTTGTGTTGTGAATGAATTAGGTGTGCATTTTGAAAACTGATATGCAAATCTGTGAATTATGAATCTGATTGAAATGGGTAATAGAGTCTCTACTACTGGTTTGTAATACAAACTGGTAGTGAATCCGTTGTTGGCGTCAAAGAAGCCCCTTTTTCTGGCAAGGTGTACTACCGATTGGTAATACAAACCGGTAGTAGATACCCTGCAGCGCCATACGTACGCCTTCTTTTCTGGCAAGCTCTACTAGATAGATCAACTGGTAGTGGAACCCCGTGGGCATCACTCCCGGATGCCTACAGCTGGTTCAAAAACCAGTACTAGAGTCGGTTTGGAACCGGTAGTGTAGGCCCCTTGCCCAGTAGTGCAAGGGGGCTACTCAGGACATGTGTAATGTGGCCCTATTCCATTACTGCAGAAACGAGTGTTGTGAATAGTAAAAATAGGTTTAAGAGTAAAATATAAGATAAAGATATATAGTGGTTGGAAAATAGGACTAGAGTTGCAGATGGAATAAAACAGAGTTAGATGAGATAGAGAGATGAATAGTGAAATATGGCTAGAAAATAGGACAGCCAGCATTACACATGCTGTCCGAACTCAAAAGTAATCTAGAGTCAGATTGCCAAGTTATTGTTAATCTGTGTGTGTATGCTGGAGATCGATCTAATATTTCTGGGATTCTCTGGGAGGTCAAAAGAGATTAAATTCATCCTTTTCTGAGTTTTCTTTGGTGTTTACAAAACGTGAGGTCAATGTAGCTGCACATGGTCGTGCCCATGCAGATAGCTTATAATCAGTTTGAGCCGGAAGTGTTGGTCGGCGAGTGCACCAACCTCTTATGTAAGAACCTCCTGGACTCTTGTACATTGCATCTAGTTTGAATGAAAACTCTTGGCTTCCTTAAAAAAAATACGCTATTGTTCTTCTAAACTTATAGCGAATTTCACATAGCTCTCGAAATTTTAACTTTATTTCACGGCTTTTTGAACTTATATCCGTTAGCACTGTTACATCCGAAACCGTTACGGTTCCATTAATACTGAGTGGCTGTTAGTTTTCAGTTAAATCCTAAGGTAGCTATTAGTTTTCTGTTAATTGCTTAAGTGGTTGCCACGTATACGATTTTGTTAATGAGATAACATCCATGTCACCTCCCGCCATTATTTTCTCTCTCAAAATTCAACTTTCAAAAATTCAGCTTTTTAAAAAAAATCAAAAAAACCTTTGATTTTTTTAAAAAATACAACTTCAAAATTTTTGAGTAAAATTCAAGTTTCAGAGTTTCAAAAATTGCAAAAAATTGAAACTTCGGTTTTGAATTTCAAATTTGAAAATATGTGAAAATTCAAATTTGAAAACTTTTGCAAATTTCAACTTATCAAAAATAAATTTTTTTAAAAAATGCAACTTTTAATTTTTTCGAGTAAAATTCAAGTTTGAGAGTTTCAAAAATTGAAACTTTGGTTTTGAATTTTAATTTTTAATTTCAAAACCATTTTTTAAAAAAATTAAAAGATTAGAAGGTATCTAAAATTCCAAAAATGTGAATTTGAAACTTTGGAAATTCAAATTTAAAATTCAAAATTTCAAACTTTGACCATTTTAAAATTCAAGTTTTCTAATTCGAATTTCCACATGTTATGAAATTCAAAAACTAAACTGAAGTTTAAAAGTTATTTTAACATTTATATCTGAATTTGCAAATTTTGAATTTGAATTTTTAAAATTTAAATTTCAATTTTCAGAAATTTTCCAAATTTTGAATTTGACTTTTCACAAAAAAAAATTGAAGTTGACATTTTTTAAATAAAATTTTGATTTATTTTAAAAGTTGAAGTTTTCAATTTTTGAAGTTATATTTTCAAAAGTTTCAAAGTTTAACTTTGTTCAGAGAGAGAGTGGGAGGGAGGTGATATGGATGCAATATTGCGATCTCAGTAAGAAAATCGCATGCATGGCAACCATCTAAATAACTAACGAAAAATGACGGTCATCTCAGCATTTAATGGAACCTAACGGTTTTAGGGGCAGCGGTGTTAATAGATAAGTTTAAGGGCCAAGAAAGTAAAGTTAAAGTTTGGGAGGCTAAATGAGATTCACTACAAATTTAGAAGGCAACGGTGTAATTTTCTTAAAAAGAAAAGTAGCTTCCATGGATGCTAAATCATCTCTAACAAATTTCAGTTGATTTTATGAAATTTTATGGTGTGAACGTGAAGTTTAAATTTTAAATACCGAACTTGTCACATGAAATAATTTTCTACAAGGTTGTGGAGGCCACTTGTATATCTAGTCCCACAAATGTGCACATATTTGCTTTTGTTCACACAAAATCATCTCCAACAAAAATCAGTTGGTTACATAAAAAAATTTATAGTTTGAACGTGATGCATAAATATTATAAAGTTGTATTAGAATTGATTTTCCATAAATCAGTTATATCATAGTTTAAGAAAATTATTTTGTGGAGTTTTATGAAAAACTAGTCAATTGATGTCTGCCAAAAAACCAGTTCATAGTATTCTCCTCCAACTATTGCTATTTTAGGCACATTTTACTTTGTAATTAATAAATACTTAAATAAACTAAATAACAGCCTAAAATTGGTTTTTCCCAAAATTAAAATTAAAATCAGTTTTCTAAAAAATAAAGTTTTAAATCTTGACATCCAAACAAACTTAAACCCCCTCCAAAATATAGGGGGTGAAGAAGTTATTTCACTACTAAGGTGCAACAGTAAGGAAAAGGCTTACTACCGAAGTAATCCTACTACATGGGTGGACTGAACTGTAGCTCAGTGGTGCGCTCGCGGTTATGTGGGCGTGCCCGCCCACGTTCGAGACTTGGCCTCGACACTAGTGTCACATTTTCCCAGGATTTATTCTGGACACTAGATACATCCTTGGATTTATTTCGAGAGGCGTACATGTGCGCGTTTAGCGGAACTAGGTGTGTCTCGCAGGCCTTCGTTCTGGTTCTGTGTGTGCATCGGAAGCGCACCCGTGCGTGTGTGTGGTGTGTAGTGTATGTACCATGTGAGTTGTGTGGGTCAGTATTGTATGTGGAGAGATACGCAAGGAAATGAAATCACCCCAACGTTGTGAGGTAACAGAATTCCTACATCTCTGCTTCACCTCGAGAGCTTATAAAATAGGAGTTGCATCCTCTCCTCTGCATATCTATCAAGACAAATGCTGGCTATAGCTTAATCAGCCTATACCGAGATATATATAATCTATGTATCATTCTATTATGAGATAATGGAGATAAACAAACCATGTGAAAAGAAACACTTCCTTTTATGGTGCTAGATATACTGAAGCTCTTGTTCTAATGGTAACAGTAACCCTAGTAGACAACTCTTGTTCCAACTTGTGTGGATTAACACTATACCACAGACCACTTTTAACGACAGACCGTTCATCGGTAAAAATTGGCTGGCTTGACGGTCGGTCTGTCGCTAAATTTAGGGAAAGTACTGCAACAGACGGTCTGTTGGTAATGGTCCCACTAGTGATAGACGGTCTGTCGAAAATTCATGGTTTAGGTGCCTGCCGAAAATTAACGCGAGAAACAACACCACACATGCGCGCGCGAAGGAAAAAATAATAATAAACAATACTTTTTCCCCAATATACCCAGCAGATCGGGCAAAGGCCCATCAGCTAGCACGAGGGTTTGAGGAGCCGCCGCGCTGGGAGCAACCCGTCTTTGGCGCCGCCATCGCCGAGAGCAGCCGTCTTGGCCTTGCTTTATTGGGAGGGTTTGAGCCGCCCCCGAGGGTTTGAGGAGCCGCCGCGGAGCAGCCGCCGTCGGCGCCGCCGCCGAGAGAAGAAACGAAGCGCCGCCATTGCGAAGCAGCAGCTGTGGAGAAGCCGCCGGGCGGCGCGACCAGCTGGGGGGCGCCATGAGCCCCGCGGAGCCCTCCGAAGCCGCCGGCGCCGCCTCTAGTAGCCGCCGAGCACCGCTGGCTGGCGCCGCAGACTAGTCACTGGTCGCCACTGGGTCCATGACAAGAAGCGCCAGCGCCACTGTCGCGAGCCGCCGCCGGGGCCGCCGCCAGCTCATGGCTAGCTCTCCTCCTCGCCTCTCTTCTCTGGTTTCTCCCTTCCCTCCCTCTTCTTTGGTCTCTCCCTCCCCTCCCTCTTCTCTTTGCTAGATGGCTGATGTCCTCATACTTGTTATTCCAGGATTACTAATTATGTAGAGGAAATGTGGCAACCTTTTACTCTCTGGTAATGTTCACAGTTCACATCCAATTGAACAAATGAAACTTAATTAGTTACTTGGTTTGAATTTCTGCAGCTATTCTATAATCTTTTCTGCTTTGTTATTCAGATGTGTGTCCTCATCTTTGTTGGATCCAACGGCGAGACATACTTCAACACTGCTTAACTTGTTTCATGTATCTAGAACTTCCCAAAGAGCAGAGGCCCAACAGTGGGCATCCTGAAATTTTTAGAAAATTTTTAGTTTAGTAGCTCATGATTTTATAACTTTATATATATATTTATTGTTGCATATGCTTCTCTTTTTTATCAACTAATGTAAAATTTTATACTTTGGGTTAGTTGATGATGGTTTTTTTGTTTGGCCTGCAGTCTTCTATTGGTTGCTTACTCTCCATAGTCACTATAAAACAGTGTTCACAACCAGAGACTCCACCTCAATTGGTATGTACATAATTCTAGATTTTTTACTGTTATGTGTTATGAATTGTTGATATTGAGCAATCTAGTTTATTATGTGTTATGAATTTAATGTTTGTTATAAGATTAGGATTTTGGTCTACATCAGGCGAACAATGGATAAAAGCTGGATGAATGAGCCTAGGTATTCCATAACATTTTAATATAGATATTTACAACTTGAAACAACATAACATCAGTAATCTAATGCGGCACATGTGCGTTGTATGTAGGCACACACAAGTCTATTTAGAAGGTGTGACCAGGTTCATAGATTATGCATTTAGTAACTCAGCAGTAGGGGGCCAAATATTGTGTCCTTGCAGAAAATGTGTGAACTCATTATGGAAAGATTCAATTGAAGTGCGTGAGCACCTAATCTGTGAGGGATTTCTCAAAGGGTACAGAACATGGACATATCATGGAGAGGCCAATTTTTCTTTTGTGAATTCTGATGATTGTGATGATACGAGACGCTTTGCTGCAACCATGCATGCCTATGGATATACAAGATTTACCTTTTGTTTCTTAAAGGAAACTTGATGGTTCCATTTTGTGAGAATGTATGATGTCCATAATCATGCTAAGTAACCAATTTGTAAATGTATGTCGGTTACTGGTTGTAATTTATGACTGTGACATGTGCTTTTGGATAACCATTTTGCAAATTAATGGTTGAATGTTACATGTGCTTGGGACATCTTTTGGATCACTATATATATGACTATTTGAAGTTGATGATATATTATTTGTGGGTTTATGAATTTACTACGTTAAATGACCTCTTATGGATCCATTAAGATGTTTTATATTGATCAGTTTCATTAATTCATTGTTTTGAAATGGTATATGAAGCTGGTGCATGTTTTTTTTTTGTATTAACAGCTGTGGTGACAAACCGTCTGTCGGAAATATCATAATTAGCGACAGACTATCTATTGCTAAACACACTGGCGAACGGTCTGTCGGTAAACATGCTGTCAGACGGTCTGTCAGGAAAGAACGGTCTGTCGGGAAATATCTTTACCGGCAAGACTTTCAGCGTCAGATTTTGGTCTGTCGGCAAAAGGTTTAGCGACAGACTGTCTAACGCGAAAGGCTGCTTTTGCGATAGACCAGTCTGCCTTTGAAAATGGTCTGTGGTATAGTGTAATGTCTTACCGCATAAAGTTTATAAAAATCTAGCCTTATTGGTTTTTTTGCACAATTGACAAACAGCTCAACCCGATGACATCTGTCAGATCGGTCAAAATTTTACAGTATTCATGGAACTCAACTGTTAGAGAGCTAAAGTTCATCCCTCTAAATCTGTACATTGTTGTCTTAGTTAGCACCATTGTCTTTCGCTTGTATCAGCAAATGTGTTCTCCGTGTAGAAAAAAAATAAAGCATAAACTTCTTTATTTAACAACGAAATAGCTAGATCAATTAACTACAACTCCCTCATGAATCCTTGTGAAACATTTGTACTCGTTTTATTACATGTTCAATTCATGTTCCTTCTCTAATGCTCTTTTCTTTTGTGAAATCCCACTGTCGCGATTCATGTTGCTCTTCGATCACACAGTTCTTTTGTGAGATCATGAAAAGCTTGATTTTGACTGTACTTTTTCTATTACATGTTCAATTCATGTTCCTTCTCTAATCCTGCGTTTCTTTTGTGAAAAGATCCCACTGTCGCAGTCCATGTTGCTCTTAGATCACAAACTTGTTTTGTGAGATCATGAAAAGCTTGATTTGTAGAAAGAACATCACACCACCCTTCACAAGTCAAAACTCATGCATGTTAGTAGTCAATTTATGTAAAGGGTTAATTAGTCATGTACCCTTCACAAGATTATGCTAGCCATCATCAGCGCTACGGTCACACGCGACTACGTCTCCGCTAGCAGAGAGCTACCAGGTTTTGACAGTGGGGTACAGCAAGCACCTCCTTCCGAGGCGCCTTCATGACCCCAGCCATAGGGGGCCTGAATGGGGGTGAGGAGAAGGCGATGGGGAGGATGTCTAATAAGATAGAGGCGAAGACATCAAACAGTGAAGCAGCCATTAAGGGTGAACAGAGGTGTAGGTGGCATGGTGGAAGGGGTGTTGTTGGGCACAACCGACGCAAAACGCAAAGCAATGCTGTGGGATAGGATAAGGGAAGCGAGGTCACAGAAAAAGGGGTACCGCTGTGCAGTAGAGGCTAGCGGCGAGAGGCGGCAGAGGAGCAGAAGGAGGCCATGGGAGAGGTATAGCAAGGGGAGGACGAAGAAAGTACAGAGGCAAAATGGTTTTGGAGTAGCATGAATCGAATTTCCCAACCTTAGCAATAGAAACATTCACATTTCTGCCTTTTCAACTGCTTTTTCAATGTCATTTCTCAAAACTGTGATCAAAGCAATGGTTTGTATCTAATTAACGCTTCAGTAAAGGGGAATTGGCTGTGGGACATTGACGATCAATGGACATAGTTACTAGACGTTATTTTTTCTTACGTATGCTATAGCAAACTAATAAATTTGGTTTTCGACTGGCTTAAACACTTTGGGCCGTTCGGAGAGATTATTTTAAAGATGATGATGTCTATTTTACCCTCTCAACTTTGGCCGAAGAACAAAAATCAACCATGAAGTGCAGAATCGGACATTCAACACCCTTCATTGGATAAAAATATAATTCCATAAGCTATAAGTCAAATATAGCAAATCTACTTCAAAAACATTGAAACATTTTGTAGGTTGACATGAGAATATCATGGATCTAAATAAATTACACATTATCTATTCCCCCAAGTATTGTATAAAATAAAGTAAGCTACAAAAACTATATGTCAAATATTAAATAGCAAACAAACTCCAAAAAAATAAAATTCAATATTAAAAAAATCAAAACTCTGTATGCAGAGTGTATTATGTGGCTTCGTTTGGCTGATATGGAGCATGTTCAGAGTGGCTTGGTTTAGGTTTAAAATTTAAGCATGACCGAATTGAAAAGCTAAACATTTTGATTTTTTTAGTTTAGCCTTTTTTTAATCATGAAATCATCTTTAAAAATTTTTAAAAATAACATAAACAAAATGGACAAGCTTCGAGAAGTGGATTCAAAAACCTTTCGAAATCTCGTGTGAAGTGACACCCCTAGATGGATGTCTGCTTTTAGAGCATCTCCAGCAGCCACCTCAAATTTCTTCTCTATAATACTATTCCGTATATACTCTATTCATCTTTTAAAATTTCTTTACATTTTACACTATACTCTAAAAGATTTCTTTCCTCCAACAGCTTCTCTATCCCTAAAATGTCAGGTAAACAGTATTATAGAGTTCCTGGCAGAGATATTCTCAGAGTCTAACATGCATCCCGGCCTTCGGGGCGAAAAATATTGCGGCAACCACCAAATAATCCGCGGATGGGCTCCCGGCCTCGCTGGCCTGCTCCGTCGTCAGCTACGCGGTGAAGCAGGATGGGGCGGCGGAGACAAAAGGTTCTACCATGCGTCACAACTGCACACTTGCATAGGCATGACACACGTAATCTTTTCTGAAGAGGAAATGACATTGCAAAAGAGCTTAGTATTTGAAGTCAAGAGTGATGCAACTCCTGTTCTTCTGACAACAATACTTACATTTTTATGAATACATCATAGTTGATTTTCCAGCTTGAATAAGCATCACAGACGCCAAGCACTTGTGCCTACAATACCTAATGGAAGGGCAGTAATTTTGGCCAAGCTCTATGTTTTCCAGTGCAAAATTCCAAAGCAATAAGAGAAGAAATATTAAAAAAAAAATTCCTTTTTTAAGAACTGTTATTTTCCTTTATATATGTCTATATTACTCCAGAAACTCTTAATGAAGAGAGTACAACAAAAATAACCCAAAGGATCATGAAGTACACTGATGTCACCCAAGCCCACAATCTAGGGCCCCCAAGCTCAGCGCCAAGGATGATGCGGCGAAGAACCAAAATGGTAATGCAGCCAAAAGACGTTGCAAAGAATACCAGGAGGGAGAAGCTGAGACCAGAAGCATTATCTATGTACAGTGGTTGCTGGTAGACAAAGAAGTTGTACACCGTGTCAATCAACCACGGAATGCCAATGCCAACATATATATTCACAGAATTGCTGCCCAAAGGAAAATTTACCAATTTATTCAGCTTCTATTTGAGGAGATAACAATAATGAAAGTGTGAATGCAGACGGCTGATTTTATAGGAAATGTGCAGAAATGAAAACCTGCAAGTGATGTTGGCTATGGCAGAGTCTGCGGTAACTTGACGCTCGGCAGCTATTTTGCTAGCAACTAGATCTGGCCATGAGGTTCCAGCGGCCAGTGCTGTAAATGCTATTACATATGGACTTACTCCTACAGTAAAAGTGAATTTTTCACATCAGCAATCAGGCAGTTCCATCTTGGTGAGCAAATGAAAAATGAAACTATGCAAAAGCATGTTCCAACCTGTGACGCAGCTTATCTGATCTGTAAGCTTAGTAACCCCATAGGCAATACCACTTATGAAGATCAAGGAGCAAATAAAAGCGATCCAGCCATGCGCAATTTGATATGGAGGCACAAAAGCAAACAACAATTTCCAAGGCGCAAGGATCGAGTTCCAAAAGATTCTGACAAATCTCAGGCAGACGGAATCCATCTTCCTTGACTCTGGACTCTCTAACTGCATATTAACAAGATACTTTAAATGCCATGAAAGCAAATCGTTCTTATGTTCAGTCAACGTTGGTGTACTTTGAAGACTGACAAAAAATGAGCATGGTTTAGGTGTAAATTATAGTGAACACAGATAAGATGAAACAGTCAAGTCAGGGCTGTAATGTTAGGCATGTGGTAAGCACTATTAAACAAATATAAATTTTGCTTATTTTTCCTACTCTGCCTTGGTGATAAACTAAAATGGCTAAACCGAAAATAGCAGAGGATGCGAGAGAAGGGACATACACTATTAATTTCAGCAATATGTTAAGCAGATTAAGTTCTCAATCAGCATATTTATATTGTTTCACCAAATTGGTACCTAGAAATAAGCTTCTCAACTTTATGCAATATGCAGTCAAAAGTCTAGAACATGCTTCTGAATCTTGCCAATCTATGATTGCTATGTCCTTGTTGGCCAGCAGAATAAATGTTGCAAGTTTAACTACATTGATCCCAATAACCGAAATGAGTATTTTGGCACGAGGTTTGAGCTAAAAGTAAACAAGACACGTTATTGACAAGCTATGGGATATAGAGTGACAGTGAATTAAATTACCATTACAGCACCAACAAATTGTTGCCACCAAATAGAAAGCCAGTAAGTATCTTCTTGTGTGTTCCTTACTGCAAGATTAGTTGTTGATGATTCTTCCATATCTTTTTCTGGAACATGATGATACTCTTGAGGATGTTCAACCATAAAAAAGATTAGTTACAAAATAATCCATCAAAATGTGTCTTCGTTGTGAACAGCAAGGAGACATATTCATGGACAGGCAGTCTTCATACATCATAACTATCATTCCAAATATCCCCCATGAAGATAAAAGGTATTTTACTGGGAGATAAATCAGTGTAATCCCAAAATACCAAATAACTACTAGAGTGTTACACCCCAAGAGGTTCAAAATAAGAAAATTAAATATTGAACAAAAACTAAAACAAATTACATACTGATAGGCACTTAATCATTCTATTGTACAATTAATCTATTCAGATTGCGCTCTTTGCCATGATGCACTAAAAAATAGGTTCATTAAGGACAATAATACCAAAAATTTAGAAACCATATACCTGCATTGCTGTAAGAATGCACAGAGAATATATCCACAATATCCTCATTCTGGCTTGGGAGTGTCTCACTAATCTCATCACAGTTGTTGTCATAAGACTCGTAACCAACCGAAGCATCTTCTGCTGGAACCCAGTCTTCAGGTCTCTCACCTCTTAACCTGATTGTGACATATCAAATTACAAACATCAGCAACATGCATCATTAACTTGTACATGGCCATAAGAAAAATTAGATAGTAAAAAATATTCAGGGTTATAACCATACAAAGGAATCGACACATAAGGCCACCGCTTATCCTGCGCATATGCATGAAGCAGAAGCAATCCATACTGCAAGACTGTCAGCAAGGCCTCCCAAAGGGTTATCACTCTAGGCGTCCACACCTGTTGTACAGTGCAAAGTACTCATTAATCATGACCAAAACATGCTTTTTACTTCCAGTTATATATCAGAATAAGAAAACATAACCTACCTCTAATATAATATATAGCCAAATGTATGCCCAGAATGACCAGAACAGCTCAACTAACCAAACACCTAAATCTGAAATCTTTTTCATAGAACCAGCCCTTGGCATAACCACACAGACAGCATGGATCGGGAATAGATCAAATGCAGCAGAACCCACAAGGGTGCCTGGACCTAAACCTATAGATGATAAATACAAAATTAAATAAACTTTCATATGATTTGGAAAAAAGGATTTACAACAACTGATTAATTATACCTCCTGCTGTCAGTTGACCCAGATTACGGATTGCATCAATTGTTGCCAGGGAGATCTGGGGAAAGCTGGTACCAAAGGCAAGGAGAGCAATGTCCGCTATAGTGTAGTTCCAAACCTTCTCATGCTTCACGATCGGCATATTTGTGTGTAGATCAATCGTGACTACCTCTCGAGAGTGTTTCATGATGCTCTCCATTGATTTGAAGAACCGGGCAGTAATTGCAGATAAACCAATAAAACAGTAGGCAAGGGCAACAGTATAAGCGAAAACACGGACACCGTTTGGAAGCAGTGTTTCACCATAGAACAGCAGGTAAGTGTCACATGAAGAAGTACTTTCCATCGTAATGTTGGCCATCAAATAAGTACCATACGAGAATTACAGAAATTAGTTATAGTTCCTGTTACAACACAAATGTCATTTTCCATCAGTAATACTAACATGAAACAATATAATGCCTCAGGAAGCAGGAAACAAACAATGATTAGTGTAATATTAATCACCCATCCCCACATACATAATGAGCTGCAAGACCTACCTAGTAAGTCAAGAACGAAATTCACAAGACTATAAAGAGCTCTCTTTTTCAGAGAATATGTAGCTAGACTGTGTATCTTTGCATTAAAGATAACAAAAATTACAACCTAAAAACATCTTCCACTGCCCGGTTCTAATCAGCTCTTGCTTGAACATGCACGTTAGGAAATGAAGAGACACAACCTAAAACCGAAAACACATGACAAATCAGCAAATAGCTATATTTTTGCGAAATGGATCATAATAAAATGGATTTTAGGTATCTAGGGAAAATTCACTTGGAATTAACTATTTCCTAGATACCTATGCACGGTACTTCATGGTTGAATGAATCAACCTGAAAAATCCCTAAAAAAGACCTAAAGTTAAGGATTTTTCACTAGGTAATGTTGCTGCAATACCTAACCAAAGAGCTACTGCGATATCGATTAAAAAAAAGGTCGTAGCTACTAGGCGACGAAGTGGGTTTTGGAATATATTGACATTCTTTAAAAAAAGGTACTGTCAATAAGCCCGTTGGCATAGAAACCATTAAGGAAGTTTAACCCCTAAGAGCATCTCCAGCAAAACCTCTAAAACAGAATCTTTTATATATTTAGAGTCTCTCGTCCTCCAGCAGAGTGTCTATCTTAACCTCTAAATTTAGAGTTTCTTTCTCCCCGCCTCTAAATTTGGGAGCTCTTTATATCAACCTCTACAGTTTTTCTGGATAGAGGTTATACTAGAGAGGATGAAAATATAGAGAGCGAATAGTGATTTAGAAAGGATATATAGAGGCCCGATTTTAAAGGATCCGCTGGAGATGCTCTAAGGAAGCTCTTTACGAGGCTTCTCATAATTTGATTGATTTATTTCTTCGTTTTCTACGGGCAGAGGAAGAGAGCACTAGTTTGGCAGGCTATCAAACAGTTCAAAGACCTTGTGGAGTAAATGAGGCAATTCCTAACGAACAGGAGAGAGGCAGAGTGTGAAAAATTGAGGTCTTTTCCAAATAGTATTTGCAGAACAATTTTTTGGAGTGGAGATGGCAACAGCCAACAAGCACAGAAATTTGGAACTTGATCAATAATATCGTACTGAATAACTTGCAGATATTGCAAGGATAGCAACAAGAAACGAGAACAGTACAGAAAATGTGAACACTACTGTTGAATCGATCAAACAGATGAACCCACCACGGCCCGGTAGAAGAACACGCGACAAAGCTCAAAGAAGCTTCCTTTCACTACCACACGATTCAGTGAGCTCAAACAGGAAGCACTCAGAATCCATGGCGCAGGCAGAAACAATCAGAATTGTTGAACCCATCAAGAAGGTGGCTCCCGACCCGATTCCCCAAAGAAAACCACGCGAATTAACAAGAGTAGAACCCAAAATTCAAATAAAAAAACAGTAACACTAAAATTCACTCCTTTTTCAACCGGTTGCAGGTTGGCAGCTTCGGAGATCTGGGAAGATTCAACGACGGAATTCGGGTAGGGAAAAAAATTCATTTTTCAAGATCGAGCGGCAATATGAGATCCTTCGCACTAATTGGCAGGGGGGAAAATGAAGAATCATCATCCTCCCCAAGAATCGGAAAGCAAAGATGCGTCAAGCCGCAAAAGCACCCAAGGAACCGGGAGAGAGAGGGAGGGCAGCGAGTGGATCACCGGGGAAGAAGAAGAAGAGGTCGCCGGAAGAGGGGCGGGGCGAGGCCGGCGGCGATGTGGGGCCCGGGAGGCAGCGACGTGCGTGCATGCAGAGCAGGGAAGTGTCCAATCTTGTTTGGATTCTTCCTTTTCTGTTTCCGAATCTGGGAATCGGTTTTCCTTTTTACCCTTTTGGTTTGGTTGTGGTACTTGTGGTACTTGTGGTCGCAGTAGTATGACCACCAGCATTAGTACGGCCACCCTAATTTGTACCCATACTTACAGTGATTAGCGATGATAATGTGGCATCTACGAGTGGACGAGTCCAACCCAAATCTATGGGCTCCCAATTACGAGAGCAGATTCTGGTACACTGAACTGCTTTATCAGTGATTCAATTAGAGCGTTTTTTAAAAAGCTAAACACTACGATTTCTCGTATTTCTAAAAAATCTCGAACCAGCTTCACCGAAAGTATGGAGTCAGTAGCAAGCCACGTTCCAACTTACTTCCAAAAAAAGGGTTCAGGTGGGACCAGAATGCAACCCTAGCGTTTGAAAACTCTTAAAAACCAATCAAACAAAGTGAACTGGCTTTTCTAGGCTACTTAGAAATCCTTAGAGTTCGACTTTCATCAATTTAGCAATCCAGTTCAGCCTTCTAGAACACGCATCACAAATTTTCAAGCTTTTTCTCTATAAAACTTATCCTTGTGTTCAAGAATAATTTATAATTTATGGCTATAGACAAGTTTTCCTCCCTCCTTCCCACACACATGATTTGTAACGAAAGTATAGATAATAAGCGTGGTTTTTTTAGACTTCCAATAGAAACGAAATAAACACATAAATAAATTTTGTTACATATAAAGGTTTGCAAGGAACCAACAAGTTCTCGTGATTTCGCCTAAAGAAAGCTAACCACGCGGGATCTGTAAGAACATCTGTAGCAGAAATCCTATAATAGTATACAAATAGAGTTTTAGAGATAGAGTTTTTGGTGGAGGGAAGGAATCTTTTAGAGTGTAGTGTAAAGTGTGAAGGAATTTTAGAGTAATAGAGAGAGAAAATAGAGTAAAAGAGAGAAAAATAGGGATAGAGCTTCTGGTATGCATGCTCTAAGACAGGGGAGAAGCATCACATCGGCATCAGCCATGACCCCTCGAAGCACGAGCAATTCGACTTTCTCTTGGTTGTGGATCGTCGCCACCGACGTGGAGGAACCAACGCCAAATGGTCACCAACGTATTTTCAGGCCAACCAATTCAATCCCCATTAATTTCGATGAAAAAGAAAGCTAGCTAGAACAAATTGAACAATTGCAGTCGCTAAACTCCGAGGTTTTGCCCCAGCAATTCGACGCAGAGGCGTCACGTGTTCATCTGTGTGGTTTGTGTGTGTCTGCATGGGTTGCCGTATCCGTTTAGGAGAGAACAAATGGGCCATTGGCTCATGACTCATGTGAGAGTACGTGTCGGCATCAATCCTGGGTGTCACGCTCACGCCCTCGCGTGGCACTCGTGCTTTTTTTTATTCTTTTTTTCTTTCTAAATTCAGTGGATGACCACCTGTTGGAAATATATAGGCTTCCAATGGTTAAAAAAGAAATACAGGTACAAGTCAAAGTATAGAAATGAATGACAAAATTGGCAGTACGATACTCTTAGAGCATGTATAATAGTCCACATCAGCTATCTATAAACAGTCTCTAAGAGTTACCACGTAGGATATATGATGATGTAAAGGAGAGAGAGCATGCATAGATATTTAAGTCGTCTCCAATGCAATAGTTGACTCTACATGAGAATTAAAAAGCTTTGTGAGTGAGAAAACTGTCTATAAAAACGTGCAACCATCTCTACCATGGTATATATTGTCTCTAGGTGACATGACAATAGTTAGAGACACCTGCTGTCTCAGCCATTGTACATACTCTTAGGAGTAGGATTCATTACTTTGCTATCCTCGATATGTGTTTCTTTAAAATATCACTCACAACATTGCCACTTAGTTTCTTTGTTATTTCAAACCTTATCTAAATATCAAGTTCAAACCTTACATAATAAGGTTTTGAGTCTATATTTCTATATGTCAAACATATTTATAACCCATAGCCGGATTTCAAACCTACAATTTGTAAATCTAAATTTCTTTTATTGATCTATCAAATAGTCATTTTGAGTTATATTTAGGATCTTGTGCTAAGTTCATATTTTCAAAATAATAAGAAATCCATTTCTTTTCAAACTATGAAGGAATGAACTATTTTCCAATTTCATTATAAATTTGCAAATGCATAGTTATATATACACATGTCTTATATATATTTATCTACTCACAAACTCATGCATAAGCATATACATATGTACAGTGGAATGCATATTTTCAAGCTATGAACAAGTTTTGTCGGTTTAGGAATAGTAACCAACTTTTATATTGCTATTTCATAAATGTCTAAGCTTTGTGCAAATTCTATACAATAGTCTAAGTTCAAATTATAACTATGGGTGTATTTTCAAACAGTCAATAGTATTTTCAATTTTTGAATAGTATTTTTCTAAATTTAGACCTAGATTTCCAATGCAATCTCCCTCTTTTCAAATGCCATCTTTAATCTAGGACCAATCCATGCTAATTCAAATTTGCTTTTAAATTTGAATTTTATCACCTATTTGCCCATGGGCCTAGCCCATGTGGCCTACTCCCTTCTGGGCCAGCCTATCTTCCTTCCTTGAATTTCCCTCTCTGACTCGGCCCATTCCGGCCTAGCAACGGCCCAGCCCTGCAGCAGCTCCCCTGCTTCCTCTTTGTTCTCTCTCCCCTTCTCTATAACGAGCCAAAGGAGCAACACGCCGCCACACTACTCCTCTGACTGCAACCGCACCACCCAACTCCTGCTCCCCACCGGACACGCCTTCGTCTTGGCCCATACCTGTGCACGCTGTGCGCCACGCCGTGTGCAGGCCATGCCTCCGCTGGGTGCACTGCATCCGTGCACAGTCCGTGTCGTGCCACTCCATGAACAGTGCTGCACACTTGAGCGCGCGCTCTCGCTCCAACACACCTCTGTCGTGCGCCGCAAGTGCACTCGAGCCTTCCGTACGTGCAGCTGCGCCCGACATCGGATGGTCATGCCACCACGTTGCCACCAATCCAACGGGCACGTCATCCCTGACCTTGCTTCCTCCCCCTGGATTGTCCTTCTCCAAGAAACCTGCGCCTCATCATCCTCTCCCCTTCTTTTTTTACTTTTCGGCGAGGACGATGCCTCTCCTGTCGTTAGACACACCCAGTGTCGTCCTCATTTCCATCTCTGCCTCTCTTCCTCTCTCTGCATCCTAGACCCCGAAGAGGCTTCTGTGGCACTCCTTGGCCTTTTCCCACGACAACACCACTGCTTTGAAAAGCTAAAGCCAAGCCCGCTCCCTCTATCCTACTTCAACCTCTCCGCCGCCTTTCTTCAGCACCCTATCCCTCACGCTCTAGTCCACCCTCGGCCATGAGCTTGCAACCATGGGAAGCTCTCCTCCTTTGCTACGACGTCTTAGCCCCGATTGGCCAGAGCCGCACCGTAGCTCATCGGAGCCAAGATTTCCTCCCAGTCGGCCGGAATCACCCCCATTCTGTATTCCACCGCCATAGTGAGTCTTGCTCTGATTGTTTGCGCCAAGAGCATTCTTGTGACATAGTTAACCTTTCCTATCTCTTCTTTTTGAAAGCCTAGCACTGTTGCTCGCCCACGACGATGCTCGTGCTTCGACCGCCGTCTACCTGCACGGTGACAGGCCATCCCCAAGTCTTCTCCAACCTCGCCAGCCCCTCAGCAAGCATCCACTATACCGTACATGCTCATGTGCGCTCCATTTTAGCACAGATAGGCCTAGAGCATCCTAGCAACACCGACGTGAGCCTGTCATCACTGCTGTACATGGCGCCGCCGCGTTCGGCCACCTTCGTTCGTACCGCCGGTGTCCACGGATGCGTGGGGTCACCCTGAACCCGTAGAGCCCAAGAACTCCCTCAGAGGTGCCTTGTAGCGCCAGCGCGTCGCATTCTTCCCCGCGGTCGTGCACTCCACTAGAAGAAGAATAAGGTGACATCATGCTGATGTCATGGTTAGGTTAACCGTGCACAATTGTATCACTAACCAGTGGGACCCACTAATTTAAATAATTTAATTAAACCGATTTAAACTATTTTGTTTCATTGACATGTAGGACCCATTGAAGTTTAAACAGGTTAATTTTCCCGCGTATTAGCAGTGAGTCGCTAAATGGCGGGCCCCATAGATCCACCCGTCGGATTTACTAGAAACGTGCTTCTGTGGTGCACGCTTTCCGTTCTGCTTAGCACATATTTGAAAGCGTCCTGGGCCTAAGCCGTGAACAAGCCATCGTGTGCCGGCTTGGCATGGGTCTCAGTGCACAATGCCACATTCAGCCCAAAATTGTGCAACGATTTTCCAGGATTTTATCTATTTTAATAATTTTAGTAAATAAAAATGATTTATTATAAATAGCAATAGACTTCTAAACATTGTGGGAAAATTACGTAAAATACTAGATGACCTATTGGATTTATGAAAAATATAATTTTGCATCTTACATTGCTCAATATCTCTGTACAAATATTAATGGCCCTTTTCTAGCTCTTTTCGTATATAGAATAATCAGTAAATGATTATCTATTTATTCAAAATAGTTTATGTCCTCTCAAAATTATGGTAAAATTATGTAAAATAGTACATACTATAATGGACTTAGGAAAAATATTTTTTGTCATGTGCTATTACTATTTTACCCCTGAAAAATCCGAATAGCTATCCATTATTTTTTAGTATATAAAGAAATTCTAGAAAAGGTATTCTATTATTAAAAATACTATTTGAATTCTACAAATCTTGATTATTTTTCTGTAAATACTATAGAGGATATTTACCTTAGGAAAAATGCTAAACCATATATGTTAGTAGTAAATAAATTAATAGAAATATGAAAACCTCTCCTAGGGCTAATAATTAATGACCAAATGAATATTTTACTGCATAATTATGTATTTAAAATTATATGTATATTTATGTAAATACTATGGAAGGTTTCTAACCTAGGAAAAATGTTGGATCCTATATGATTATGGTGATTAATTAATAAAAATATGAAATCCTTCTAGGACTAATTTTCAATATCTTAAAAATGGTTATATGGATATTTAAATCCTAATAATGTATTTTATTATTAGGAACATATTTAAGGGTCGTTAGACTCATATACATGCATGACATATTTATATTTAAATAGGATAATTGTTAAGATAGCCACAAAGAGTCACCCACATGATTAGACACGACTGCATATCATGCATCATATTTATAGCATTTCTTGGTATTTATTTGTATTGTTTGATTCTTCGCGATAGTCCTGAAGTTGCAGAAGAACAGCCTGAAGATCAAAACTCGGACTTCAACAAGCCTGATCCAGGTGAACCAATATTCATAGATCATACTTCTAACCCAATTTTAATTAAATTGTTGTATTGTTCTATTGTATGAAATTGCACTTATTTGTCAAGTATTACCATATTTATTGAAGTGCAGAGCTAATAGAGGTGGTCTAGTTATTACCACTTGGCTAATAGTGTTATTAAACACAACCCTTATCCTTGACATGATTTCTTAGCTTGTCCTTTGGAATGCTAGGATATTAATCTAAACCCCCTGACTACTAAGTCTTTGGAAATGCTTAGAACTAGCTTAGGCTAGGTTCTTTTCAGCTTATCTTATCCCACTTATTTGTCTTATCTCGTAACTTCGAGAATTTTTCGAGATAGCCTCGAGAGCCAGTTGGCCTTCAATTTTGGTGTTTAGGGAGCTTACAGACACACCTACGAGATAAAAAAGCGACTCAAAAAGTAATAAAAAAAAGTGAGATAAGTCAAATAAGACACGAAATAAGTAGGATAAGTCAGCTTATGGCTCGAATGCGTGCGGGTCATGTCGTCGTCACCCATGTATTGCTAGGCCAGGCGGGCACAACGGCGTAGGGGGCTAATCCGCCGAGTCAAGAAGTCGATGACGATCAGCCCCCCGGTCAGTCCGGCGGTGCGTAGTCGGTCGATGCGCGCCACCATGGTCCGGAGTTCCGTTGAGTCCTCGACGACAGAGCCCCAATCGTCGTTGTCTTCGGCAGGCCTAGTCGGCACCTCCAGGGCCTCAATGCCACTGTCGTCGTCAATGTACAACCATTCGCTGCGCCACGCCTTCCAGTTGGTCTTTATCTGGAAGGGAACGAAGCGGGAGGCAGAGCCATAGCAGAGACGGAAGTGGCAGCTCCCCACCGCGCCGCCATCAGTGGAGCCGCGGAGGGTGTAGAAATAGCGAAAGAGCGGCAGGTTCGCGCCACCCCTACGAACATCTCGCAGAGGTAAGCGAAGGTGGAAAGGACGAGGATGGAATTGGGGGTGAGGTGAAGGTGGTGGATGCGGTAGAAGTGGAGGACGGTGAAGAAGAAATCGGAGTAAGGCGGGATCAGGCCCACCAGGAGCGCCCAGACGAAAGAGATGATCTCGTTGGGGCAGCACCTTGTCGTCACGGTGCTCGCCCGAAACTAGAAAGCGCCCTCCGGCACCATAAGGGAGACCCTTGCCACCCGCTGGTCGTAGACGGCGGAGGAAGGCAAGGGAGCCGCCATCTCGGTGGGTCGGCGACGCGGTGCCGTGGGGGCACGAGGGAGTCGCGCTATGGTGGTCGAAGAGCTGGACGAGAGCAAGGAGCACGGGAAAATAGGGAAGCACTTCGGCAGTAAAAGCAGTAGGGAGGAATGGCTATGGCAGCTGCGTCTATTTATAGGCGCGGCAAGGACGATTCAGCTACCGCGTGCGCGAACGATTCGGTTGCCGCGCGTGGTGACGATTCGGTTGCCGCGCGTGGAGATGATTCGGTTGCCGCACGTGGGGACGTGAGAAGCCGCACCGACCACAATCTGTGTGCACAACGGCGGCGGCGGCGGCGGTTCCCGAAAAATTATGGCAGAATTGGAGAGGAGAAGGCGGCTGCCTGCGCAGATGATGGGTCCCGCCCTGGGTCACATCAGGGTCAAAGAAGACGTTGCAAGTTTTTCAGAAACTGGCACACGCCCTTAGGACAGCAGAGAGGCGCGCGTGTGAAACGCCCCACTGTCACGTCCAAGTTGTCCTTCGGACAGGACGAGGCACTGGCAAACAGCGGTACGGATGAAGAAACCGAGGAAGAATAGTGGCTACAGTAGCCTATGTTATTAATGTAGCCTCCCCGACACCACTTGCCCGAGCCAGCCCCGGAGTATATAAGGGGAGTTCGTGTGCATGGGTGGGGGTTCGGGCAAAAAAACACACACTTTCCATTAGCAACAAGAGCTCAAGCAGGACGTAGGGCTGTTACCCGCTTTGAGAGCCTGAACCTGGGTAAACCTTGCTTGTTCTTGAGCAGTTCATCTAGGGCTAGGGAGAAGAGAGGTGCGCTAGCTACACAAACCCCCTCTACCGAACACCGGACTACCCCCAAGGACAAATCTGTCGGCTGAAATACGCCGACAATGCCGCGCTAGCAAGACAGATCTTAGGCTAGTGCAGACGACACGGAGGCATCAGGTTTAACTGAAAACCTGGGGCCTACAGTACCGATAATAGGGGGTGTGGAATTGCAGGTTTTATGGTTTGGAGTCTAGAATAGGATTTTTCGATAATTAAGAAGTTTTGATAAGAGCATGTGTAACACTAGGACTATTTTGTGGTTCTATTTTACTATTTAATTACTATTCACCTCCTATTCACAACCCTATTTTACTATTGACCTCACCAATCATGGGTCGATCAAACCTGAGTGGGCAAGGCTGCCACTGCAGCATGTTGCCTCTACGCTACGAGCATCTCTCTAAGAGCTCTATTCTTCCTCACCATTTTTCCATTTGCTAAAATATTTCCTCCATTCATAAGTTCCTTCACACGTTACACTACATCCTTTAAAATATTCGTTTCTATAGCAGACTCTCTATCCATAAAAATTCAAATAAACATTATTTACGGTTCCTACCGAAGGTGCTCTAAAGCCATCTCCAATGGCCACCCTATTTCTTCACTATTTACTCCCTATCACTATTTCCTCCTCGTCACTATTACGGTTTCTCCCTATCATTATTTACGTCCTTATTTCTCAACCCTACCTAACAACAATCCCACCCTATTTTTTTTTTCTCACCCCATTTCTCTACTTTATCACCGTTCACCTCTCTATTTCTCAATCCAAGCTAACAAGTAACAACCACCTTATTTTGCTACAGTAATAAAGCAGGGGAAAATAGTCCGTCACTAGACATGCCTTAAGATCATTTGTAGCAAGTACTCTATAACACTGTTCATCTGACTTTTTAGGAATAGAGTAGATACTGGAGGGAAGGAATCTTTTAGAGTATAGTCTAAAGTGCGAAGGAATTTTAGAGGATGGATAGAGTGTGTAGAGAATAGTGTTAGAGCATGTATAATAGTGTAGACAATTGCTATCTATAATAGGTTACATGTCATTTATAGACAGCGTTAGAAAACTCATACAACGGTATAGGCAGCTTATTTATGAGCAGGCAGTTTCTTCTCGCACACAACCTATCTTGGTTCCGATGCTAGAGTCGACTCTAGATTAAGAAACAGCTCAACTCTCTATGCACCCTCGCTTATCCACATTATTTTTTGTCCTATATGGTAAGACTTAGAGACAACTGACATGGATCATTGTGTATGCTCTTATAGAGTAGAAATTTAAAGTACTCGGTGGAGATGCTCATCCCCAGCAGTCCTCCTAAACCGCTGTAGCTCTGATTTTTTTAGAATAGAGTAGCTGCTGAAAAGAAGGAATCTTTTAGAGTTTAGTGTAAAATATGAAGAAAGTTTGAAGAGATGAATAAAGAGGACGCTAATAGTATTTTAGAGAAAAGAATATAGAGGACCTGTTGGAATGCTCTAACATGCAGTCCTCTACGCCTAGTTCTTCTGTTCATGGCTGGCGGGCAGAAGCTCCGTCGCGAAGGCGTTCCGCCCGAGGCTCATGCCCCAAGCCTCTGTGCACAACTTTCTTGAAAAACTGGGGGAGAGAGATGACGACGCGCGTCGCTGCAGACCGGCAGCCTGCAACACGCCACCACCACGACACCACCAGCAGCAGCCATGACCGGGCACAGGCTAGCTACTAGCTGGTACCTACGCCAGTAACACCACCCGTGGCCATGGCCATGAATATAGGCAGCACAGCTCCAGCTCTAAAGAGCAAGTTAAGCAAAAGTCTCTATTTACATATTCTATCACCGTTACTATTTTATCTTAGTCTCTATATTCATTCAGCAGAGTCTCTATGGCAGTCTCTAAATTTAGAAATTCTCTCTCCGAGTCTCTATATTTAGAGATTATCTCTCTTGTCTCTATATTTTTTCGAGAATAGAAATTTTGCTAGATAGAATGAAAATAAAAAGAATGAATAGTAGTTTAGAGAAGAGATATGGAGATCCGAATTTAGGGAAGCTGCTGGTGATGCTCTAAAATAGTAGAGTTGGCGGAACACCATATTTCTAACTTCAGAAATTTATATAGCTTGAGTTATATGTACATAAAAAATGTTTAGATAAATTATCATATTTACATTTTAAACTAAAAATATAAACTTAAATCACTTTATTTTAATCGACAAACTCTATATCTAAGATAGAGCTGAAAGTTAAAACTGTGCCAAACGGAACCATATATAGCAAACCATATATAGCAAGCTACTCTACTCACTCGAAACTGAGGGCTCTTCACTTCCACCACTCCACTCCAACAGCACCAGGCAGCAGCTGCAGCTGAGAAAATTGACAATATGCCACTCCCGAGAAGTGGTCTCGCTAAAATGCCACTCTCGTCGTTCCAATCTTTTAAATGCCACCCAAAGTGAGATTCACTTGCTACTTTGCCACTCCCTGGTTATTTGGCTCATTTTATTTCCATTGCACAGTTTGTTGGACGAGAAAAGACCATCGTGCCCTACATTATCCGTCCGTCCGTCTCTCGTTCTGCTCGTTCATTTTATTTCCAATCTCTTGTCCTGCTCTGCTCGTTCTGCTCGTCTATTCCAGCAGGTCATCGTGGAGCTCCTGCGCGGCAGCCACCGGTCGGACTGGAGCTCAGCGGCGACCGCTCCGGTGACTTGGAGGTCGGTGACGGGCCTTGGCGACGGCTCCGAGCGGTGGTGGCGCCAGATTGGAAAGGTAAGAACACCTAGGTGTCCCGGTCCCTTGCATTTCTCTAGGGTTTGATGGATTTGTCCCCTTTTGCTGTGTTTTGTGCGACCGTAGCATAGGAATGAATCCGGGATCCCGATGCGTGAGTACCTCTACGGCCGGCGGGATGAACCCGAAGGCCAATGACGTGTTGGGGTAACTTCTAAATTTTTAACCGTGGATTTCCCCAACGGTAGTTGAACACTGCCCTAACCGAATTGTTAATTTTTTTTTGTTTTGTGTAACAATTTAGGGCATTAGGCTAGATGCATGGACAGATAGTACAGTAGATTGGTCTCTTCCGTGCACTCCGCGCCATGATGATTTGGGCAGTGGTGATGCATTTGGAGGGGATACATTTGCAATGGGCAGTGATGCGTGTGGCAGTTGTGGAGGTGGAGCACTTGGTGCAACAAGCATGGATACATCTGTGTGTGGTGGAGCAATGGGTATAGGGAGACGAAGTGACAACCATGTAGCTCAGGTATTTGATTGGGACAATGTAAGAATTCAAGAAACACATGACGAGGAAGGCCGGATAGAACAAATGACTGAAGAGCAAATGTATGTCCTTCTAGGATTAAGGAGGAGGATGCTAGAACAAGCAATGAGGAGAGGCCAAGTGCGATGGGAGGGTTGACATACACAATTGCTGCTTTGGGGATAGCCTTCGAGGATCTGCCATTGTTGTTGATGACTTAATGCCAGAAGAAGTTTGCATTTCTTATGACAAGGATCACTCTATCATGGAGCTAGGCTCCCTATATCCATCAATGAAAGAGTTTAGGCTGGCTGTGAGGCAGTTTGCTATCAATGAGGAGTTTGATTTGGGTATTGAAAAGACTGATAAGTCTAGGTTCAGGGGTTACTGCAAAGCTGAAGGCTGTCATTGGAGGATTGTTGGGCATAGGAGAAGTGATATGAGAATAATTATGGTATTAGACTATTGTATATTTGTTGTCTTAACAATTATGACATGAGAACAATTATGATACAAGCTAAACATGTGTTGAATTTTTTCTTGTAGGTATCAGTTTTGCAAGGGGAGCACACATGCACATCTAGCAGCAGAGTTGGGGGTAAAACTGCAACTCAGGCATGGGTTACCGACAAGGCTGTTCCTATTCTTAGAGGTAATCCTAATCTTGGTGCCACAGAGTTGCAAAAAAAACTAGAAGATGATCACCACGTGACCCTAGCATATGACACTGTTTGGAAAGGATTACAAAGAGCTCTGAAGGAGATGTATGGTAGTTGGGAAGAGAGCTTCCAGTTGCTATACAGATGGAAGGCAGAGGTACTAAAGAGATCTCCTGGGAGTGTTGTAGAGATAGACACCAAATGTGTAGATGACAATGTGTATTTCCATAGGTTTTTCTGTGCACTTAAGCCATGTACTGAGGGTTTTGTTAGTGGGTGTAGACCATACCTTAGCATTGATAGCACTGCTCTCAATGGAAGGTGGAATGGGCACTTGGCAGCTGCTACTGCTTTGGATGGCCATAACTGGATGTACCCAGTGGCTTTTGGATTTTTTGACTCTGAAACTGAGGATAATTGGGTATGGTTCATGAGCCAGCTAAGTATGTCACTAGGAGATCTTCCTTTGCTTGCAATTTGTACAGATGCATGCAAAGGTTTAGAAAATCTGATTAGCAAGGTTTTCCTCATGCAGAGAGAGAGAGTGCTTTAGGCATCTTATGCAAAACTTCATGAAGAAATTCCATGGGGGTTCCTTTGCTGAGATGTACCCTGCAACAAGGGCCTACAGGGCGGATGTCCATGACAAACACATGGAGTCAATTCAGGAGAAATGCCCTAGAGTCATGGAATACTTGAACAGGTACCATTCTTTGAAGTGGATGAGGTGCATGTTCAACACAGAGCTCAAGTGTGATTACATTAATAACAACTTGGCTGAATGTTTCAATAATTGGATCAGAGACATCAAAGACCTCCCTGTGGTAGACCTTGCAGATAAGCTGAGAGAGAAGATGATGATCCTATGGGAAAAAAGAAAGAGGATTGGGGAGATGTTGCATGGTCGCATACTGCCTGCAGTTTTAATTCAAGTGAAGGCCAGAACTAGGGGTCTAGGTCATTTGAGAGTGGTCAAGGCAGACAGGGTAAGTGCAGAGGTTTGGGACAATAGCTGTGGTGCTAGGCATGTGGTTAAAGAGCATACCGATGAATGTACCTGTCTAGAGTGGCAGCACACTGGCAAGCCTTGTGATCATGCTCTGGCCAGCATAACCACACATAGTAGGTTTGATATGGCAGATTATGTGCATGAGTACTATACTGTTGCCAAGTTTAGGGCTGCTTATGCAGGCCTTATAGAGCCTATGCCTGACAAGTCACAATGGCCACAGGTGGATTTGCTATTTGAGGTAGGAGCACCTCTAGGAAGGAGGTCAGTTGGCAGGCAAAGGAAACTCATAATGAAAAGTTTTCTAGAAGGTGGCAGCAACTCTGGTGCAAAGGAAGGGCAGACTAGAAAAGGGAAAACAATGGTTAGAGGCCCTATCAAGTGTCAGCGATGTGGGGAAGTTGGTCACAGACAAGCAAGTTACAAGTGTCCATTGAATGGCACTAAGAAAAGGTGGGTCAATCTCAACTAATACTAATCTATAACTGCTGAACTTTGACTGATACAATGCAAAAAATTATTGCTGCAGGAAGAGGAAGCCTAGGACCAGAAAATTTCCAAGCACAAATCAGGAGGGTACAGCTGTGCAAGACACCATGCAGCAAGTACAAAATGTGAAAAAGCTGACTCCTAGGAAAAAGAACAAGAAGAACAAGAACTAAGTCAAGTTGAGGAAGAAGCTATATGGACCTTTTGCAAACTAGAAGATGATCTACCAGGAACCCTTTTGTGGTGTTTTTCATCAATGTGTAATTCTACTGCCATTTGATTATCCATCATAGCCCTGTATTTGCTGACGCATGTTTTGTCACCACCATCTGCAGTAGCTGTGGACCAATGGCTAACACAACTGAGCATAGAGGTTCAACTATTTTTATCCCTTTTGTTCACGAAAAAGATACCAATTTCCTGCTTGTAACGTCGTTTCCACTGAAGTGTATTGTATGCCTTTGGAGGCCTTCGATGTGTGCAGGACTAGGCAATTCAGTTTTCTATCGATGAATTTTACTAATCCATTTAGTAAGTGATGAGAAAGTTCTGGTGTTGCTCTAGTCCGAATACCATCCAGCGAGTGGCGAATTAGCACCATTCCGAGCTCCATCGAGCGGGAAAAAGTAAAAAATGTGAGGCAAGGACACGATGGTCTTTTCCCATCCAACAAACTGTGCAATGGAAATAAAATGAGCCAAATAACCAGAGAGTGACAAAGTAGCAGGTGAATCTCACTTTGAGTGGCATTTAAAAGATTGGAACGACGAGAGTGGTATTTTAGCAAGGGAGTGGCGTATTGTCAATTTCCTCGGCTGCAGCTTTGCTCCCTCGCCTCCCCGCCATCGCCATTGCTCGCCTTGCTCCTTCCCGTATCAATTGATGGATCTCGCCGAGCTTCGCGCGGTGCTGAGGGGGTTGGCGAAGCAGCTGCGCCAAGCATTTGTTCGGAGCAAGAGCAAGCCAGCCCGCCCGCCGCCGCCCGCCGCCGCAGGCACGGAGCCGAAGGAGGTGAGTATATATTTAGGATGCTAATTAATTCTTAGATGTACAAGTTCAGATCTTAATCCTCACGGGCGATTGCTCCATTGCTTAATAATCTATTCACCTTACCTACCTGCCTGTCCGTTTCTTCATGATGCTTCTCTTGTTTGCAATGATCGTAGTGCACCGGCGATCGTTCCCCCTGTGTCCTGATCTGTCAATGTTGCAGTTGCCATTGATCGAATGGCAGTGCACAGGCCTGTCGGCATCCTCACCCCTACTGTTTATGAAGATCAGGTGCCGCTGCAGGAGTGTTGCTTAAATTCTAGTACTAATTACTGTACTTAGCATCTAGTAGCGCTACTGTATTAATGCCGCCCCGTCTTTTGTGTACCAGTTAGCACTGTATTAAATTCTAGTACTAATTACTTACTTAGCATCTGGTAGTGCTCGATCATCTTTTATTTTGTTGCAAGTATGGAAGAAGCATTTCCTACCATGATCCTTCCTGCTGCTCTAATATTTACTACTGTATCCCATCCCACCTGATGATCTATTTTGTTGCATGTATGGCAGTAATCCACTACAAGGTGCTTATAAATTCCAATGTTTTCATTTCACCTTTGACGCTTGGACGCTCCTCTAATATTGTCTAGATCTTGACTTAGGGAGATGCTTGCTCCCTTCTGCTTATCTTATTTGTTTATCTTTTTATTTGCTTATAAGCTGGATTTCGAGAGTCTTTTTAGATAGTTTGAAAAGTCTACTAAGGTTTATTTGACTTTTTTTAATAGCTTTAGGGCACAATAAAAAAATAAACTCTAAAAATTAAAGTGTTTCACTTTTCGAATAAAAAATAATTAGATAAATAAAAAATAAGTTAAAGAAAAGAGAGCTTTAAATACAGTGCTATCATTTAAGCCGGACACGATGCATGACACGTCCGTATGTCACCTTTCATGGAACGCTCGTTCCTCTCCTGTCACCGGCTCTAAGAGCATCCAGATCATAAACTCTATCCCTATTTTCTCTCTCTTCTACTCTATTTTCTCTCTCCATTACTCTAAAATTCCTTCACACTTTACACTACACTTTAAAAGATTTCTTCCCTCTATCAGAAACTCTATCTCTAAAACTCTATTTCTATACCCATATATGGTTTCTGTTACGGATGCTCTAAAACCCTGAGAGCAACTCCAAGAGAGGCTCCAAATTCTCAACCTCTAAATGCACTATTACTTCCACTTCTAAAATTATCATCTATCTCTATTTCTACTCCCTCCAGCAGTCACTCCAAAATCAAAGCCTCTAGAATATAAAACTCATTATACCTAACCGCCATACCCATTATACCTAACCGCCATACCCGGATGTATGTACGGTGTATACGATAATTTTCATAGGCCGTTGCATTCCAACATCTCACTGAGCAACACAGGCAAATTCGTCTCATCTAATTGCACTCAGTGATGAATTTCACAAAACACAATCCAAATTCAACTCATCTAATTGCACTGCGAAGCTCAATCAACATTGTTGGCATGACATCTTTGTAATCTAGTATTCATCGATCGTTACTCAGCACACATTGATGAATCGATGCGATTCATGAGGCAAGAAGAAGGCACCAAGGAAATGATGACCTCGCTGCTGAAATTCTTGTGAGCAATGGCGTAGCAAGGTGAGCAGCTGCAGAGTAGGGAGACGGGCGGCCGGAGAACATAGCAGGTCAGCACGCCGCGACGGACCGGCAGGCTCGCGGCACAGATGGTACACAGGCGGCCCGAGTAAAGCGTGCTGACGACTCGCGACATGGCCGGCGGTGTACAGGCCGTCCAGGTTTGCAGGTAAAGCAGGTACGCCGGCAGCCGGACCAACTCGCCACGCGGTCTACAGATCTACGTGCGCAACCCTTCCCCTAGCCTAGCAACCAATCCCCGGCCAAATCATAACCACATCGCTTGCAGCCGACGATTTGAACCCAAAACTCACAGATCCATCCCCAAATCGTCCATACAACGAACGATTTCAGTTTGGAGTGACCTCGGGGACGCCGGCCTGGACGAAGACTCGGATGAAGCAGCCGCCGATGCGCCAAGCTCCGGCTGACTCGCCGTGTCTACCAGCACGGCCGCCGCCTCTTCGATGTTCCCCGTCCAGCCACCGCCAACCACTGGGCAAACAGTCAGGACGCCTGCCGCGGTTCCTTCCTTGCGAGGGCGGGGGAGACAGGCCGTTGGCACCGGCGCCGAGGAGGCTCGCGGTGGAGGCCGTGGTCTCGCTCTCCAAATTTGAAGGCCGGCGCTGCAGCCTCTATCCCTAACCTCGCGATGGAGGCTCTGCTGGGAGCTCGCATTTCGTCCCCATGCCTTCATCATTGTGCGCACAGTGCAGCACAGTCCTTTAGAGCCTCTCCTGGAGTTGCTCTCAGTACATTACAAGAAGGGAGTTCTAGTAGAAGCTCTAAAATCAGGTTTTTATATATTTTCTTTAAATTACTATTCGCTTTCTATATTTTCATACTTTCTAGCAGAATTTCTATCTAGAAAAATTATAGAGATTTATATAGAGAGCCTTTAAATTTAAAGGCCTGAGAAAGAAAAACTCTAAATTTAGAGGTTGAAATAGAGACTCTGTCGAAGGACGAGAGACTCTAAATATAGAAAAAATTCTGTTTTAGACGCTTTACTGGAGATACTCTAAGTTGTATTTTTCTTTTGGCATGTAAACAAAGAAATTATATCTTGAAAGGTAACTTTGTATTCTGCTGCACGAGTCTCTAATCTCTATTGTGCCATCACTGAATTATCTAGGTACCGTTTGTAATATTGCATTTACGGCTTGTACTCTTTGTACGTCACCAGTTCAATTTTGGTGTCTAGGTTAAGAAGTGTAGATAATTCCAAAAACTCAAAAAAAATCATCATGGTACCAAATATCCAAGGCTTACAAACGTCTACACATGCCACGATAATCAACTCGTTGAGCAAAAAAGATTTGCAGATATTAAACGTCTATCCTTGTCACCATAATCAACTCGTTCTAAACAGCTTATCAGCGATTCAACAATTCATCCGGTACATTTTCTATAAAAGCTAAATCAATAATGTTTCTCTAAAATGTTGAAGCAACTTTCTCAAACCTCTATAAACAGGTGAAACCAAATGAAATAACTTTTGCAAACCGCTTCTAGAAGCTCTAAAAATTCATCCTCCAGCAATTCAACAAATCAACTCAGACTATATATTAGAATAGTCCAAATATTCCACATCAGCGGTCAAGCTTCGTACTTAGATATGTGATCTCGCTTAGATAAATTTAAATAGGGGATACTATTGTTTCCATGTCTAAGCGAACCAATGTCACCATGTTACAAATATAGGGACTGTGATGTATTTTTATAAAGGAAAAGTTGTTGTTTTGGCGTCTGAACTATCCACTCGACCCCATTTAGAGGCTCCAAAAATGGATTAACTCGGTGCTTGAATTATCAAAACCAGATGGTCAAAGTCAAAAGGCGGTTTTACTGGTCAGCAGAACCTTGAAATCCAAACTAAATTGTATATTTGAGTTTCTAATTGTTTTTAAATTCTATTAAAAATTTCACTAATTTTACCGCATTGCATCAATTTTTAAAAATTTTCTAGCATTCTACTAGTAGTCTTGACAAATCGCCAAATAATTGTGTAGAGTTCAAAAAATTATGTGAAAAATTTCTATGTTAAGTAATCATAAGAAACTCAAATATATTGATTTCATGAAATATTTTTATAAAAATAAATATAACATTTACCACCTTTGACCGGTCAAAACCATCGTTGAATTTAAGGGATGGTTTGTAACCAATTTTGATATTTGGGTTAATTAGATACATGCCACTGCCTAATTTGTAAATTATCGAATTGCCACTGCTCAATCGAAAATATAAAATTGCCACGGCTCAATTACAAAAATTAGATACTGACATTTTATGAATCTCAAAACAACTTTCCAACGAGGACATTGCATGACAACCTTTTGGGACGATTTTGCCCCACCTTTTTTTCTTCATCTTTCTCTCCCCTCTCTTTCTCCCAATCTCTCAGGCCGCTGGCATCTGCCAAGCTCCGCCTAAGACCATGGACTAGCCAAGATCCGCCTGAGAGGCCGACTATGCATGCCACATTTGCCTGCCACTGCTAGCTCCCGATCGACTGGCCCACTCAGTTTTGCTTTAGTAGGACAGCCCCAAACACATAAATAATATAAACTCGGTTTTCTCCCAGTCCATAACTCATGAGCTGTTTTAGAAACTGATTTAATAGGGACCCAATTAAGTATATATATGCTGCTGTCTTTAATGCTTCCATCCACAGGCTAACTGGTAAACTGGAATGACTGAGCATACTTCACACCATGTCCATAAGGGTACAATTTCTTCTCTCAGCTACTCCATTTTGCTGCGGTTCACCAGGTGTGGAATATTGGGCTACCATGCCATTTTTCTGAAGATACTTAGTAAAAGGACCAGGAATTTGGCCATAAGGGGCGTGTCTCCCATAATATTCTCTCCCTTGATCACATCTTACTACTTTAATTTTTAAATTGTGCTGATTTTCAATTTCAGCCTTAAATATTTTAAACTTATCCAATACTTCAGATCTATCATGAATGGAAAAATATAGCCGTAACAGGAAAAGTCATCAGTGAATGTTATAAAAGAATCATAACCATCCACTGACGTTTTAGGAAAAGGCCCATATATGTCAGTGTGGATCAATTCCAATAATTTTGTGCTACGCATGGTTCCTTTCTTAATTTGTTTGACATATTTGCCTTTGATGCAGTCTACACAGTGGTCTGAGTCAGAGAAGTCTAAGGGGTGGAGTATCTATTTCTTAATGAGACGTTCCATTCTTCTCTTCGAAATGTGGCCTAAACGACAATGCCACAATTTTGATGAAATCTCATTATGACTTCTCTTACGTTTAGTAGAAGCATCACAGGCATTCACACACAGATTCATGGAGAGAAAGCATATAAACTTGTCTTGTCGGATGGCAAGACCAACATTATTAGAATTAAACTGAATAATACACTTATTATTTTTAAATAAACATTGGTAACCATCGTCATCTAACAAGGATACTGAAATAAATTTCGCCTCATGGTAGGGACATAAGCAACATTATTTAACTGAAGTACAAAACTGTTGTGTAAGACTAAGGAAAACGTTCCAACAGTTTTAACTTCAGCCTCCTTTCCATTGGCGACTCTAATACTTCTCTCTCCCTTTCGTAGTGCTGTCACGGTAAGGAATCCTTGTAATGAATTTGAAACATGCATTGTGGCACCAGAATCAATCCACCACGTATTAAGAGAATAATCAGCATAAAGTGACTCGTCAATAAACGAAATTAGGTTATTACCTTTCTTAGCGAGGCACTTTAAGAAGCCAGCACAATCTTTCTAGAAATGCCCTTCTACATTATAGAAGTGACACTTCCTATTATTTGATGCTGAAGACTGATTTGAGGCCTTCTTATCATCCGTAGAAGAGTTTTTAGGCTTCTTGTTCGGTTTATTGTCATTCTTGGCCTTTCTTTTTCCAGAGCCGATAAAATTGACAATGTCATTTTTATCAGCCCTGATTCTTTCTTTCTCTTAGACGCACATAGCAGTAAGATTGCTCAAAGTCCACTTATCCTTTTGAGTATTATAATTTATCTTAAAGGGGTATACTCAGAAGACAAAGATGTCATGATAAAATGGACTAAGAAATCATCAGATATAGACATCTCAAAGGTCTTAAGCTTAGAAGAGATATCTGTCATCATCATGATATGCTCTCTAATGCTACCAGAACCATTATACTTAGTACTTAAGAGCCTTTGAATAAGGGTACTAGCATAGGTCTTGGATGAGCCCTTAAACTGCTCCTCAACCTTAGCTAAGTAATCCTTTGCATTATCAGAATCAGGGATTGCTCCCCTTATTCTTTCTGAGATAGAGCTCTTCATAACGATAAGCGACATGCGGTTGGACCGCTCCCACTTTTCTGAGTTAGTGTCATAAGATTTCTTCAACTGAGTGTAATTAGGCTCTCCAGTAGTGGGAACCTTAGGGGAGCCAGCCCTGAAAACATAATTAAGGTCTAACACCCTAAGGATAACCTAAATCTTCTCCTTCCAAGAAGGGAAGTTGTTGCCAGTAAGTTGCTCAATGCCATTAAGGGTGGCAGTAACACTTGAGGCGTTTAAGGCTGATTGAGAGAAATAAATGGCAAAAATTAGCATATTTGGTATGAATTTAACCTGCGATGGTCCGATTAAAGACATGTAGCAATTATTGTTCTAATTCGCATCATAGCTGGGCAGAAATGAAAAAGAACAATATGATATATGATTATACATCAACGTTGGTCAGAAATATAATGATAAGTCATCATTAATCTCCAATCAAAATTTCTTGTTGGTTACATTTTAATCAGAGATAAAAAAAAACATAATTTTTTTGCAATATTTGCCATTTAACATTATCAACAATAACTTAACGCATCATTATTAAACATTATTTCAGATTATAGATTATAGGACAGGGTTTTTTTTGGCCCATCAAATTGCTAAAGTCCCAGTCAACTGGGCTCAGTAATTTACTGTCCTATTTAGTCCTCCGAGCCGAAAACTTATTTAACCAGGCCAAGGGCCCAGCTCCTTATCGAGCAGCTCGGCCTCTCAAGCGCAGCAGCGCGTGGTGCCCACAATACAGCACGCAACGTGGCCCAACAGGCCGCTCGCGTTGTTGGTGGGTTATGGGCCTACTGGGCCTTTACTCGCACCAACCGCCGCTACTCGTCGTTATCCTCTCGCATTGGTCACCACGACCCGAGCCGAGTTGCAGCGACAACTGGCAACCGCATGGCGGAGAGGAGGACCTCGGCCATTATTGGCCTCGTCGGGCTCCTTCTGCAACACGTTCCGAAACATCTCCTTTCGGTTCTTGCCCTTCAACGGCGAGCGACCGTACGCCATCTCGTACACAAGCACGCCAACGGCCCACCAGTCCACGGCAAAACCCGTGGTCCTCACTCCTCACCATCTCAGGCGCGACGTACTCCTCCGTGCCGACGAACGAGTATGACTTCCCCCACGTAGTGCCCGGGTTCAAGGAGTCGAACTTCGCTGGCTTCCGGCTAGACCTGATCATGGGCAGCCTGTCCCGGTGACCCGATCCGGACCCGGTCTGATTTTTTCGGGCTGGGACGGGCCCGGGCTTGCAGAAAATAAAAAATTCAGTGCAAATCCAGGCTTTTATTGGGTTTTTGGGTTTCAGGCTGGACTCGGGCCCAACTCGGCAAAAAAATTTCGGGCCAGGCCGGGTTTGGGCTCGAGTCAAAGTGACCGGGCTTTTCGAAACTCGGCCCAAAGGATGATCAGGTCTACTTCCGGCTCACCGGCGACACTCGCGCCGACTTGGCCTTCCTGACCAGCTCGAGCCCGTCACAATACCCAAGAAGGCTCAGGTATGCCCGATCTTACTTCGAGGTTTCTAATTTGGGGAGTTAGGGATTTGATCTTTACTTCAGCCGATTCAAGCTTTTAACTGCATCTTCTCCCCTTAATCCTTCTTATTTCATGATTCCCAAACCAAATCGGGCCTTAACCCGAGCCGAATTTGGGAGAATTTTGGGATTAGGGTTCTTAGGATTTCTAATTCGGCCTAATCCCCTCCTCCTAAAATCTCTTTATCCCATCTAAAAACCAATCAATCTTATAACCATAAAACAGTATAGGATCGAAGAATGTAGATCGAAGAAATGTCATGATCACGTTACCATAAAACAGTATAGGATCTGAAATTCTGGATCAGCTTCCGCCTTGTTCGGAAGTTGGAACATTACGGCCCAAAGGCAGAATCAACCAGGCCCTGCTGTGCACGGCCTAAAAAATCCCACAAAAAATCCGGGCCAGAAAACAACTTAAGTGAATTGGGAATTTCTTTTTGAGTGCCTTAATCTAAAAGGTTTTCACCTACTTTCTGTAAGTGGATTAGGAATGTTGTTGAGAAGGAAAATATCTGTGTAAATATAAATGGGGTCAATGGGAATTATTTCCAAAGCTTTAAGGGGGTCAGGCAGGGGATCCTTTATCTCCTTTCTTATTTATCATAGTGGCGGATGCGCTGACAAAAATGGTGACAAATCTCCAAAAAAACAAAATGGTAAAAGGGTTAGCTGGGGATATTTTTTATGATGGATTGGCAATATTACAGTATGCGGATGACACTATTCTTTGCCTGGAAGGGGACTTAGATAGTGCGAGGAATATAAAGTTGTTGTGTACTGTTTTCGAGAATCTATCCGGTCTTAAAATCAACTTTGATAAAAGTGAGGTTTTCATCATTAACGGAGATAGTGATTGGGGCAATTGTTTTTCGGAGCTTTTCACTTGTAAGGTTGGATTATTACCTTTTAAATATCTGGGCTGCCTATCAGTAGTAGAAACATACAGGTGAAGGACTGGAATTTCCTTGTGGGGAAGATGAATAACAGACTGCATAGTTGGAAAAGCAACATTCTATCATATGAGGGCAGATATGTGCTTTTAAATGCCTGTCTGAGTAACATTCCTACATATATTATGTCTCTGTATCTTCTTTCAAAAACTACTATTCATAAAATGGACAGTATTAGAAGGCGCTTTTTCTTTTGCAAGGGAGTAACATAAAAAAGAGATATCATTTAGTTAGGTGGGAGAAAGTTTGTAAAAGTAAGATAAAAGGGGGGCTTGGTATTAAGAATCTCAGATTTTTCAATATAAGCCTTATGACAAAATGGTGGTGGAGGTTAGAAACGGAGGATGGCTTATGGCAAAAGATCTTGAAAGCTAAATACATCAAAAATAAATCACTCAATCTGGTCAAGAGTCATGTGACTGATTCTCCATTTTGGAAGACCCTAATGAAAGTTAAAGAATTCTATTGGATGGGAAGGAAAAAGATTGTCGCTAATGGGGAAAATACGGAGTTTTGGTATGATAGCTGGCTGGAAAATTCACCTTTGAAAATGACATATCCTGATATTTTTAGTATCTACCATAAGAAGAATATTACTGTAGCAGACGCGAGAAGATCTAATTGGGATCTTGACATGAGAAGATGGATGCCCCATGAGATGTATGCGAGATGGGAAAAAGTGATGGAAAGATGCCGTAACTTTCAATTTTTAGATGGGGCGACAAAATCTGTTGGAAAGGGGGAAGAAAAAAACTCGGATAGGAATTTTGTGAAGATTTGGAGAAGTAAAATTCCCTTAAAAATTCAGTTTTTGTTTGGATGGTGAGTGAAAACGCAATTCTAACCAAAGATAACCTTAGAAAAAGAAATTGGGTTGGAAATCCTGTTTGTATGTTTTGTGATCAGATCGAAACTATGAATCATATTTTCTTTAGTTGCAATATAGCTAAGTTAGCTTGGGGGATTTTAGGTACCACCTTCAATTGCAATGTCAGACCGACAAATTTCAAAAAATTGTTTTGCCTGGTGTGATAGGATTTGGCCCAATCATAAACCCCTGCATTGGGTGTGTGTATCTGCACTATAATGGGAAATTTGGCTAATTAGAAATAAAATGTGTTTTGAAGGCAAGAAACTTTATTCTCCTAATGAGGTTATTCATGGGGCTTGTGCTTTTATTAAATATTGGGCAGGTTTAGGTGATGAGCAAGCTCAGGGGGTTTTAACAGAGGGCGTGGCGCGAATCTTTGAAACAATGAGTCGGCTTTCAGAGAGGGAGGATCTGATATAGAAGATGACTTTCCTGGGTGATCGGGAGAATTTGAAGGATACTGAAGCTGGAGATTTGCCGTGACTAGTTTTTGCTTTTGGATTTTTTGTTGAGACTATGGTCCTGTGAGACTTTTGGATGGTGCTTGTATCCCAAACAGGTGCTGGTTAAACTGTCACTTGGACTGTTGCGAAGGGCTTTTGTTTTTTTCTTTTTTCGGATACATTTCGGTCTGAACCTGTTAGCTTCGTTGTAATTCTATTTTCTATATGAAAATGGAATTGTGGGTTCCTGCCCCTTCATTAAAAGAAAACAACTTAAGTACATTTCTCAAATAGCTCAGCCCAACTATTTTTTATTGCGTATTTTCCTTTTAAATCAAGCGGAATGATAATCTTTTCTTTTCTTTTTTAATAATAAACCCATCTCTTCTCTCTAAAACCCACGAACCCCTCGTCTCACACACTCCTCCCCGCAGCAAGATCAAACGCCCTAGGGTTTCGCCGCCTCCTCTACGCACGCAGAGAGAGATGAAGCTCGCGGGGCTCAAGTCGGTGGACGGCGCGCACGAGGAGTCCATCTGGGCGGCGGCGTGGGTGCCGGCCACGGAGCACCGCCCCGCGCTGCTCCTCACCGGCGCGCTCGACGAGACCGTCCGCCTCTGGCGCCCCGACGACCTCGCCTCCGCGGGCCCGCCCGCGCGCGGCCACGCGCTCGGGGTCGTCTCCCTCGCCGCGCACCCCGCGGGGGCCGTCGCCGCCGCAGTCTCCCTTGACAGCTACGTTCGCGTCTTCGACGTCGACTCCGGCGCGACCGTCGCCGCGCTCGAGGCCCCGCCCTCCGAGGTCTGGGGCGTCCAGTTCCACCCCAAGGTAAGTGCTTCTGGGTCATCATTCCTACTTCGTCTTGCTTGCGGCTGTGTGGCTTGCGACTGTGAGGGATTGTAGTTGATCCGAAGAGAGACATGCGTGCAAGGTGTGAGAATCTGTAAGATGGTTAGGTAGTGTTGGGTGTTTCCAGGATACAATGCCATGGGCCATAGCAACCCGGTTCTTGTTTGGATTTTTATGAGCTTTTAAGATCTGTTTATTTAGGTGTGATCTAGTATTCTTTAGGGTGAAAATGGTAGAAATGTGTGAGCTTTTTCATATTGTTTGGTCGTTACAGTCAGGTTCAGTACAGAATGCCATGACAAAGGTAGTCTTGGTTGGCATTTTGTCGTGGTTTTGGGCTTTATCAGGTTCACGGAAAAGCAAAGAGGGCTGGTATTTTTTCAGTTAAAAACAATTATGGCATATGATTACTTTGAAGCTGTTCAAATTCACCATTGATGTCGTAGTCATCAGAAAATGATTTAGCAGGACAGATTTGTTAAATTAGGAAGGAAAATCTGACCCTTTACTTGCTGGTTGCTACTAATTGTCATTGACCTGTGTTTTGTGGCACAGTGCCCCTTTATCCCTGATTCTTTGGGCTTTTGTGGTTACCTACTTCATTTTTGCTCTTTACATTGGACTATTGGAGTAATTTTAGTAAGAGGTGCGGTACAGAGAAGGATCGTGTTTGAGTATGGCGTTATATGTATTGTTGGCTAAGCATGTGGAATCTTTTGTGTGTCAGTGTTGTGGCTTAGTCATTCATGATGATGTTGAATCATGCTTCTTCACTTATTTGTTTGAGGATAATCTAGACAATTTTTTATTCTCTTTCAAACTGTTAGTAAATTATGGCAACGCTGAATATTGCAAACAATTGTATGGATGGATCTAATCATGCATAGATGCCTTTTGCTTAGGAACTGATCGGAGGCCTCCATTATGTTTAAATTGATACTTTTATAATCACATTTGGACAGTATGCAAGTACCACTAAAAATTTATTTGACAAAGTATTGAAGCTGTGGTCAATTTAGTTACAGTTTGCCCTGATGTGAATTGTCTTACTGCTTTCTAGATTGAACTTGATGTTGTGAGATGATAATTCTGGCATGTGCTAATCCTTGTTGGAAGTTGGACCTGTGGCCTTAAGCCCTTAAGTGGTTTATATTTCCTCGTCCTATGTGTATGCTTGCCATGATTTTGATCTGTCTCATTGAATGGATCCTGGTTCTAGCTTCTATTTTGGAAAAGTAGTTTCACATGATTTTGATCTGTCCTCAGTTGATATGTGTTACTGGGTGTTGGCTGTTCATTCAATCTTTCCCTACATGCCTTGCAAAATCTGTCCTCAGTTGATATGTTTTATTGGGTGTTGGCTGTTCATTCAATCTTTCCCTACACACCTTGTTCGACAATGTAAATATAACATATTGTGCTTTGTCTAAAACCTAGACTACTAATATAGCATGTTAAATTGTGATCAATATTTTCAGCCAGCACATGATCCATATTCTATCTTTCTTTTCGAGCATCCTCACTTCGACATTTTGGATGCTTTTTCCTTGTTATAATTATTGACAGAATTGCCTCCGCCAAATGTTTTCCTCATCAGGGTAATGCTCTGGCTGCAGCTGGTGGTGGCAGTGGGTCAGTGAAGGTCTGGGACACAGAGAAGTGGCAGCCAATTGCCAACCTACTTGTTCCACGTCCGGAGGGAGCTCGCCCTGATAAAACTGGCAGTGGCAAGTTTGTCCTTTCAGTTACCTGGAGCCCTGATGGCAAGCTCTTGGCTTGTGGATCCATGGATGGTACCATCGCTGTGTATGATGCAGTTCGCATGAAGTTCCTCCACCACCTTGAGGGCCACCATATGCCGGTGAGGTCCATGGTGTTCTCCCCGGTGGACCCACACGTGCTTTTCACTGCCTGCGACGATTGCCATATCCACATTTATGACACCAAGGAGAAGAGTCTCATTGGGGCCTTGTCTGGGCACGCAAGCTGGGTGCTGAGTATTGACGTGAGCCCCGATGGCATGGCGGTTGTGACAGGCTCCAGTGACCGCACTGTCAGGCTTTGGGACATCAACACGAGGGCGTCGGTGCAGACAATGAGCAACCACTCTGACCAGGTCTGGGCCGTGGCGTTCCGGCCACCGGGAGGGACAGGAGTCCGAGCAGGGCGGCTCGCCAGTGTGTCCGATGACAAGAGCATCTCCCTGTATGATTACTCATAGTTTTCGTACCATTGCAGCGATTAGAATGTAATCTGTTTCTAGTCGGTGGCTTCATCTGGGGCATGAGGGTTGGAGGAGGACTTGTTGTACAATCCTAATTAAGCTTCTAACTTGCAAGTAGACCGGGTTACTTCTTGTAGCCGTTACAAGGCTGTTAAGTTAGAAACTCCCTTTTTATTCCTGCAAGTGATCACATACTTTCATGTGAAGTATACTTCAATGGAATTTCTTGCTTGCTGGTGGAGACAGAGATTCAGGCTATCAGTCATCTTTTTTATACTCAAGACGTTTTCTTTGTTCCAACTTCCAACTAGCCTGGTGCCGAAAAAATAATAGTAGTTATTAGTTCTTGACGTGATATACATTGACTGACGTAGGGCCTGTTTGGTTGATAACTAAGTTTGCCTAGCCTAAATTTAGTAGTTTGCCACACATGTGGCGTGACTAACTCAGCTATTGTTAGGAGATGTTTGGTTTTTAGCCACAACTAACATTAGGCTACTCAAAAAGTTGCGGCACATGTTTGGTTGTCTAGAGAAAAAATTGACTAAGTTAGGGTAGGCATTTCATCAAGCATATGCAATGCATCATGATATCATGGAGCATGGAGCAACAAAAAATCATCGAGCTCCTCTTTACCTCTCGATTCGAGCCCGACGACGAGCCTCGCGGGAGGCCAAGGTCATGCTTCCCCAATCCCGATTCCTCCTCGACGATGAGCTAGGCCCGGCGACCCGCGAGGGTGCGACCTAGCGCCGCCGCCGCCGTCTGGGCCGTCCTCGTCACGCCGTCGCGGCCGTCATCTTGGTCCGTTCCTAAGCACGACGCGTTGCCGGCCGCCGTGGACACGAGATGGTTGCTCCACTTTACCGTTGTGGCGTGGAAGTGTGGCGGTGGATTTCACCGCTTCAGCGTAGGCGAAATTTGCTGTGGAGAATGGTAGCTAGCCTGCCTAACTTGTTGTGGCACGCCGCAAGTTAACCCTGAACCAAACAACAACCTAAACACCTATGGCACGCCTAAACTTAGTTGTGGCTAGCTTAGACAAGCAACCAAACAGACTCTTATTGAGCCCTCCTATACTTTTCTTTTCCTTTTTTCAGTAATTCTTTTACATCAATTCTATGCGAATTAAATTATGTAAAAATAATAATTTACAGTCTACGAAAGGAGGAACAAGATAAACTATTAAGGAACACAATAACTAGAGGAACACTAACTAGATGAGAAAACACCTATCATGTAGTGAAAACTAGATGAGAACAAGAAAAAACTAGATGAGCATAAAAAACTTGATGATAACACATATTTTAAGGATCATATCATAGTCGGCACATGAAAAAACTAGAAGAGAAATTTTAAGGATATATCATAGTCGGCTGCGTCTTTGACGGGACAACAGGCGTGCAATCTGCTAGGGTAACCGCTACGATTGCATGCAAAAGCTGAATAATTTTTTTTTTTCCTTCTTCCCTTCTGTTTAAGAAAAGCCAGCGAACATTTGCCAGTCTTCTCAGGGTCGCCGCCGTTTTGGTGCTAATTTTGATTTAACAGGAACGTATGTGAACAGGCTTCAGAATCAGGAAGCTTAGGAATTGTTTTGCCCACCTCTGCATCTAGGAGAGTTGCTTAGTGTCCAACCATCAGAATCAGGACATCAATTTATTGCACTGTGCACGACAATACCTCCCGCAGGGACACCAGCGACGTTCACCACGACAGAATATTGAACATACTTTGACGTTTACCGTGAGAGAATATTAACATACTTCGATTTCAGATCTTAGATGATGGTTTGATTTCGTATCATAGATGATACTTTGCAGTAAAGGAAGCATCCAGCCTCAACGTAAGCAAACGTTTTTTGCATCAATCAAAAATATCTGTAGACAAGATAACCATGCCACAACATTCCAAGATTCGGCTATCTTCGGCCATTACAAAGCAAATAACACATTAAGCATAACCAATGATCCGAAAGTTTTTTAATAGACTCACCTCATCATCCAGAACAAGCAAATAGACTGACTGATAGTTACCGACACCAACATTGGACCCTAATAGACTCAACTGACAACCATATTTAGATCAAAAATAAGGACCACATAGATAACATCTGGTATTTCAGATGAAGGCACGCTTAGCACTTGACCTCCTTCAGCCCATGAGCAAAGTACAGGAACGTTGGGTCAGCAGATCCATCCTTGTAGTAGGCAAACACCAAGCTGCAGTCATCGCCCATGCTCTCGCCAACAAAGCTGAAACAAATCAACAGATTCAGCATAAGCAGTGTACACTTCATAAATTGTACAAAATAATGTTCCATTTTATAAATGAAATAATGATAAGCATTGGAGAAAAAAACAATTCTAGCATACACCATAGCACATTAGTCATGTAAGCTGAGGTTTGTGCATACACAAGAATTCAATAATGCACAAACATGAAGAATTCAATAATTTCACGTAGAAAAGAATAGTACAAGGTGGTGACTGATCAGAGAACACAGATTACAAATTAGCATTTAAATATAAATTTGGAGTGGACATTTTGCACGAAGTACAAAGATAAGGTGTTTACTCATAATATTCCCTGAACTTGTGGTCAAGCAAATAGAGAACTTACAACTGAAGATCCTTGAGCTTGCCAAGAAGGTATTTGGTGGCACCCTCAACGTTCTTCTTGAAAATCTCTTGCTGCTCCGGCTCCAGCTTGGGGGTGAGGGTCTTGATGAAGCGCTTTATGTAGGTCACAAACTGCTTCTTGTCAAAAGGAGGTTGCTCCTGCAAAAGGCAAGACAACACACTATTAGTACAATGATGAAGTGAGACTATCATACAGACGTGCAAAGATAATTCACGAGAGCAACCTGGAGTCTGAAGGTATCAATGATGTCAACCACTTTCTGGGCCTGGTCATCGACACCCTCATCCTCACCACCCTCAGCAGATGGGTTGGCACCAATGTCAAATTCAACAGCTCCTTGAACGACCCACTGCAAGCATTCAACATCATATAAATACCCAATCAAACCAAGATGACAAATTCATATTGTGTAATCAGCAAAAATGTAAGATCTGGAAAAACAGGATGGTATCAACAATTCCAAATTATATCACAAGCAATAATAAAGCAAAAAACTGCCCAGATTGTTGAACTTGTAAACAAGCAGATCAACCAGATCATCCATTAGTATCAACAGCAAAGATAGACTACTTCAGCCATTCCAATAACTTGTACAATCCTTATTTTGTACGCTAATAAGTACAAGCATCCATTCCTATGCCATCAGACAGCATTACTAAAATCCTAGATGCAAATCTGATTTGACCTAGCATATTACTCTAAAGTCTAAACTGATATCAGTCAACGGTGCACAATATCACACAAACCCCATAAGAGCACATAACCAATACATGCCCAGTAGAACTAGAAACAGGCATTTACAATCTATCCTTAATAGTCTGACAAATCATAATCATAACTAAGCTAAAAATGCACAAAAGAGCTACACTAAGCAATATAAACAGTCAGCAACCCAAGCATCGAACGCATGCCAAATCCAGATCAGATATTTTCACTAATTAATAGGTCCTTATTAACTGAATTCCACACAACTACACTAATCTAATCGAGTATGGCACAGAACCGAATGAGCAGCAGTATAGCACTGGCAAATTCGCCTATCCAGATGAGCGCACGTACCTTGCCGTCGACTTCCCAGAGCACGCCGTTCTCCAGCTCCCTGTACGGGAATGAATCAGACAGGAGCTCGTCGCCTGCAAGGAATCAAACGGAACATATTAAGCCAAACCCATCGAGAATACATACCGCCAGAGACAAATCGAGCACAAATCCCAGCCCACATGCAGATCTCACGAACTGAGCTCAAACAACTGAAAAGTCGAAGCTTTTTCCTTAACAGTTTCCAGATCGGCGACCAAAAACAAGCTCAAATAAGTGAAAGATCGCAGCTTTTTCCCCAACAATTCCAAATCGGCGACCGAAAAGGCACAGAGTGTTCGATCCCAACAATTCGGACACACAGCCGATCAGATCTAACCATCGCAACTCCAGATTCCTCCTCCCAGACCTCAAAGCGCCCCCAAAAAAAATCGGAGAAAAAGAACGGGATCGAGACCACGCACCGGTGATCAGGTCCTGGTAAACGATCATGGTGTCGCCCCTTCAAATCTCTACCCTAGAACTCGAAAAGAGGTCGGCGACTCGGCTCGTCGGCAACACCTAACGGAGCTCTCGGCGAGGGGGGAGCAGCGGCGGAGGGCGAGAGGGTTCGAGGAGGCGGCGGCGTCCCTCCTTTTATAGCCGCGTGGAAGATATCTAGGTTTCAGTCCTGGCCGTCCGATCTCCGATCCAGGTGTGATGGGAGGGTGTCCCGTTCGCGTGTGGACCGTCCGCTGGGGGTATCTGGGGCGGATATTCGGAGATGGACGGCTCGGATGCGTTTGGGGCGCCCGACCGGTAGGAGGTTCCGGCACGGAACCGTTCGCTCTTTCGTTTTTCAAGCTGTTTAAAATTATCTGCTACATCTCAAAAAAAAAAAATTATCTGCTAGGTCGTGTCAAAAAAAAATTACCTGCTAGGTCGTGTAGATTTAAAATCATCTGTGCACTAGTTGGGTGCCCAAAATAAGTTACAAATATCATAAATCGTAGGTACAGTTGAACTAAACTACAGTATTAGATTGCATTCACTCATCAAAGAACACTGTGAACATCACACATAAAGTTCCAATTTGTTGGAAAAGAGCCTAAGAACACTTTTAACATATAGAAAGACACAAGATGGTTCCAGATTTCCAACGTTTCCAAGAGTATACTTTAGAATTCAAGGTTCTATTTCTTAAGGATATATCCATATCTATACTAATATAAAAAGCACTAGTGTCATCCTCTGTTATGATCCGATCTACAAAGAGCTCGAGCTCACGATCTATAGCGTAAGTAATAATCTGGGTCACTATAGCAGCAAAGCTGAGACCATGGTTCCAAAGATCTATAATAGGAGAGAAGTAAAAGTGAGAAGTATTGATCAAGTGGGGAGGAAGGGCGTTTGAGCAAACATACCTACGAGGCCCTGTCGCTTGCATGCTCGCCGCCTCCCAACAGTGGGGATGAGCCTAGGAGAGCTAGTGGAGGCGAGCTAGGCTCGCCCACTTCTTCTGTTTCCCTAGGGCTTGCAATGGCCACCGAGGATGGAGCTTCTTCCTGCTCCTTGATGGTCTCTAGAGCCAGCTCGGGCTCGTCTAAATCCAAGGAGTCCAAGACTGTAGCCCTGACTGTCTTGCGGCAGATTCGCTGGGCTAAGGGTTTGGCATTGCCGTTGCTCGATTGTTTTTACCTTGCAAAGGGGGGGGTGCTGCGCTAGTGCCTGCTTCTGTCATGGCTGCGAGCATGGCCCGCAGCCGAGCATTCTCCTCCAAAAATTTGCGCTTGCGCTTCGCCGCAAGCTGAAACAAGCGCTTCATTAACTCAGGGTTTTTAAAATTAAAGTTTCTCATCCAGAGTCATAAGTCGCGCACCTCAACTTTATCGGCGTGATCTAGATGGACTTTCCGGATGTCGCTTTGGGGAGGGCTTGCAGCTGGCCTGACCCTGGTCGACCACCTCCCTGGAGAGACTAGGGGAACTAGGGCTTTGCGCTTCTTATCAGAGATTTTCTTCGCCTGCTTCTTTAGCCCTACTCCCTGTGTTATGGGAGTAGTCAAGAAGTGATTCAGCTCCTCTCTTTCCTGCATGCATTATACACTCGAGCATGAATTGGGAGGGTTTCAAGCAAAGAAAAGCAAAGAGTGTGGTTAAAAGCTTATGTACCTTTTTGGAGCGCTCTAAGATGTTCTTTACGCATGTGTAGGGCTGGAACCTGAGCTCGGGCTCGTCTCGGTTGCAGGCTAGGCTCATGTTCGGCTCGGAAGGAAACGAGCCCAAGCGGAGCTGCTCTTCCAGCTCGGGTGCGAATTCGAGCCTGAGCCGAGCCACAGCGAGTTCGTTTGGGCTCGTTCGTGGCTTGTTGGACCTTGGATTATGTTGCTACTTGCTAGCTATATTGCTAAATTGCTACATGTAATTCCTCCTTTTGTGGACTATTGTAATGTGTTGCCCTGTTACTGCTCATTTTGTGGACCTATTGGGCTATTGGCTGCCCATTTTGCTAAGTTCCTGTTGCTAGTTGCTACCTTGCTAAGTTCCTATCTAATCAAGATTATGGCCTATAATGCTATATACTTGTATTCCTGTTACATGCTCATTTGGTAAAGCCTGTAATGTTCTATATTTACATTGCTTTTAGCTGTTTCTATTTGCTATTTGCACCGAGCCATGCTATTGCTACCACAGTCCATAGAGCCAGAAAACCTGCAACAATACGAGCTAGACTGAGATCGCGAGCTGGGGTGAGCCAGCTCGAGCTTCGGTCGAGCCCAAGCCAAACCTAGCTCCAAGCTCATGGCACTAACAGAGCTGAGCCGAGGTGGCTTGGTCACCCATACGAGCCCGAGCCGAGCCAGTGTTGGCTCGTTCGGGCTCGGCTCGTTTCCAGCCCTACGCATGTGCCCGAGGAGAAGGCCTCCTGCTCTTTCTACATGCCGAAGAGCTCGACCATCCGAGCTTTCACCCTGGTGACGTCTAGAACTATAAGGGCCAAAAAAGATGTAAGTATGGTAAGGATAAGCTTGGGCATGGAAAAGAAAGAAGGTAGGATGAAATGTACCTGAGTCAGCCTCGCGAGTAAGGTCTTGCCAGCCTGTGATCTCGAAAAAGGGGTGTTCCCTCTTACGGAGAAGACATACCCTATTTCACAAGAAGTCTTCCGTGATCGTCTGACCGATGAGCCTACGTGAGGCAAGCTCTCCAATCAAGTTGAGTCACTTCTCCTCATCGGCTAAAACAGGGGGATTGGGAAGGCTCTTCTTGATCGGGACTTTGCCGCAAAAGTAAAGGTGATTGTTCGTGGACTTTTTGAGCTTGAACCACCGCTCAGCCCCATCCAGAAACAGAGTCCTTCAGGGTTGTGACGGGGTAGGAAAAGGGAGATGCAAAATGCCTCCAAAAATAGACGCAGGCGACTGCGGAACTATGCCCAATGCGGAAAAGGGAATAAAAATGGAGAAATAAACTAACTGTGGGCATGGTGCATAGAAAACCTTCACAGAGATGCGTGAAGATGGCAAGGATAAGGATAGTGTTTGAGTTGAGATTAAGAAGCTCGCATTCACAGTGCACAAGCACGCCGGATACGAAGTCACTCTTCGGCGTGCGAAGGCCATGGATAGCGAAAAGCTCAGTGGAGACGATTTTATCCGTCACCGGCTCGAAATACTCCTCCGCTTTGGGCACCCGCCATGAGTTCACGTCGAGATGACCTATTTGTTCGATCTCGGATAATCACTCAATGGTGATCGAGCTCGGTCCGAACTTGGTCATGGTGATGGTTTGAAGGTTGTAGGAGGAAGGAGAAGGGAACATAGAAGGATTAGGAGGATTTCCTCGCGCTAAGTGTTTCTAGTGCAGGAGAATGAGAGTAAGTGAAGAACACTCTTACTGTGTGTAACTATTTATAGTATAAATGGACAATCTGAAGGGACACAAATCATCTGCCTGAAAAGACGTGCTCACAATTCATATGCTGACGCGTGTGGTGAGATTCCCACAGAATGTTACAATAGTTGTTTTGGGAGATATATCCATTGGAAAAAAACACTGTTCTGTCCCCGCCCTTGCTCGGGACAAGTAGGTCCAACTTAGGCTTGGTGGTTCTAGCTCGTACCCAAGCAAAGCAAGCTCGGGCGGTGTGGGTGAATTTTGGTGTTGGCTAGCTGTCGGGGATTGGATAAGTTACCCTGGTGACTATGTCCTATGTGCTCCCGAGCTACATGTTCGAGGAGGATAAGGCAAGCATATCAAGCTCGGAAGATGAATCGTGCCCATGCCACGATTTTGTTGCTCGAAAGTGGGCCTCTCTATTCGTGGGCCGCTATGCGGGTCGTCCTGGGCCTTGGGGGGATACGTCAACATGGTCAGGCCAGCATCCTCAACCTCCCAAGGAGTCCTTCTTTATCCAGAACCGAGGCTCTCCTGATATGGACGTTTCTTACGGGTGCAAGTTACCATGTTTTTAGGACATATCTATAAATTTGGTAGGGTTTTAAGTCATCTAGGTGGCTTTCCACGTCGTGTAGGACCCGGACTACGTCTACTTGTACTATAAATACCACCCTCATGGGAAGAGGAGGGCATCCACATTAAGATCTGTCTTTATGATCTCGTCACAATAACACAAGATGCCTCCGTGTAACTAGAGTAAGATTATTATCTCTTCCTGAGAGGGCCGAACCTGGATAAAATCTCTGTGTTAGGTCTGTCTTTCATCTCGGTGACTTTGTACATCTACGACAAAAACACTTTGGCAGAAAGGGGCTGTTTGATCCCTCAATTAACAAATAAGCTCGGCAGGAAACCGTCTCCCAATCATCGGCAATGTTTCTAATTTATCAATGACTCTACCTAATTTATCTACTAACCCGATATGGATTTTATTTGCCATATCTCATCAACCGTAGATGATTATAGAACTTTCCTATACAATTGGCTTTGTCCAAAATTGAGTGTCAACACTATGGTACTGGTCCATATTTGGTTACTTGAAGCCCATGTAGAGGCACCTACGGTTAGATCCGTCATCTTAGTGGGAATTCTTTTAAAATTGGGAACCTACAGCTCTTTAAGATTTTCAATACTCATGTTTACCGCTTTGTTTCACTCCTTCCATTCATACTCCAAGCGCGATTGCTATAATATTTACTTCCTTGACAACTAGTTAGCACTTCATTATTGTCAATCGAGTAGACCATCATAAGGGCACTCCCAATACATCCTAGTCAGTCGTCTTTATAAGTGCCAACTAAGAGAAAAGATAAGGTGGATAGTTAGTTAATGAGGTGAGAAAAAGCATTGCCTCTTATTTAGGAGACGATCTCCATCTAGTTTTCAAGGTTAAAGAAATGGTGAAAATTAGCATTGCGAGAAGATCACTGTTTCTTAATCCCTTCGCACGGATCGGATGTGGCCACCTTCCATTTATTGACTACATATATGTTTCTTGCTGGATGCAAAAGATCCATGCACTGCTTAGCCATATATTGTGCTAATTAATATTAGAAACAACAGGTAGAAACTGTCTACTAGGATGGTTGTCTCTAAACAAACATTTAATATTTTCTCTCACCTCTTAGAAACGGTTAAAGAGACGGTGCATTGGGAGTGCCCAAAGCAACAAAGTAGCAAATACATGTCGGTATCACATAAGGAGGATTGATGTTTCGTTCACCCTATATAAAGTCTTATTGTAAGCCGCACGAAAGATAAATCACATTGTAAATCTCCCTGTATTTTGTAGCTATCTTATAGTAAAGGTTTCACGAGTTGACTCAGTGGTTTTTTCCCTAAGGCCTTTTTTCCATATAAAATTGGAGTCTCGTGTTCTTGATATAATTTTTTTTTGGGTCGAAAATTGATGTTTTGTTCACCCTATATAAAGTCCTATTGTAAGCCGTACGAAAGATAAATCACATTGTAAATCTCCTTGTGTTTTATAGGTCTCCTAAAATAGCGAAGGTTCACGAGTCGACGCCCGTGGTTTATTTTCTGCAAAGTTTTTTCCGTATAAAATCGATGCCTTGTATTCTTGATCAATTTCTGGTTTTTTTTTTTGTTGGTGTGGGCTCGTTGGAGGGAGGTTCTAGTTTTTTCCATATAAAATTGGTGTCTCGTGTTCTTGATCTATTACTATTTTTTTCGTCAATTTCGATTTGTAACGGTAACAGTGTGGGCTCGTTGAAGGGAGGCCCGGTCATTAAATGGTGGAGACAAATCTGGCAAAGGAAGGAGAACAGGATGGAGTAAGCTCGCCGGTGAGGAGGAAGAATAAGAGGAGGTGATGGTGAGCTCAAGCAGGGAGTGGTCGCCACAGAGAAGGAAGAACGAGGAACGCGGCACACGCGAGCGGGAATCAAGTCGCTTGAGAGACGAAAAGGTGCGGCGGCCTAGTGAAAATCACTAGCGTGGCGACGCCCTGCCAGGGAATCAGCAAGACAACATGCAAAGCAGAATTCGAAAGAACAATGAAGTACATGCATGCAATGGATCGACTCAGTGCAACTCGAAGCTCTAAAATCAGACCTCCATATACCTCTCTAAATCATTATTTGTTCTCTATATTTTCATTATCTCTGGCAGAACCTTGATCCAGAAAAACTATAAATGTTAATATAGAGAGGCTTTAAATTTAGAGGTTATGAGAGAGAAACTCTAAATTTAGAGGCTATGAGAGAGAGAAACTCTAAATTTAAAAAAAAGAGATAGAGACTCTTTTGGAAGACAAGAGATTCTAAATATAGAGAAGATTCTATTTTAAAGACTCTGCTAGAGATGCTCTCAAGAGTACAGTATATTGACAACACCGTGTCGCAAACTCTGAACATTAGTTTTCATTCCTGACAGGAAACGAGACTAGATCAAATCAGCAAGTAGAATCCCATGAATTTCTCCAGCTCGACCTCGATTCTCATTCTCATGAACTCTCTTCACTAGCAAGCAAAACAACAATCTGTTACGAGGGTAACACGCATATTTTCCTCAACACGCTAATTATCTGGTACCAATATAAACAAAAAATACTCCAGAAAAGTAGTCTTTCTCCCCCAGAGATATCAGCAAAATCAGACAAGAGATTTAATTAGCAACACAGGTGGTGAAATATAGATTAAATTTATAAAATATACTACGACAAAAGTTGCAGTTGAAATGGTCGTAGCTTCAGGTACAATAGATAAGCCTATCAGCACTTGTGCAGCTTATAGAGCAACTCCAACAATAGTGCCTAAAATTAAAGTCCGATATAGCAAGATAGCTACTCTCTAAAAGATTTAGGAATCTAAAATAGATAAAGACTCCAACAATAGTCGCCAAAACGAGGCTATGGTGCCCCCTTTTCAATGAACTATGAACTTTAACCTTGTTAAGCACTGCTATATCGATGGTGCTATCATCATCTTCAGTGTGATCAGCAAGACTCTGAATGTTGTGGTCCCTTATAAGGATAATCCCAGCCAGCCACAATCCAATGAAAGGACCTGTTAACATTATATAGATCACAAGATACCACGGTGATCCAGATAGGTTGCAGAAATGAACCAAGAAGGCAAGGTATCCCACTGAGAAAAACACGAGGAAGAAATTCTGCAAAATAGGAAAATGAAGAAAGGATTAGGCACCAAGAGTACAAAGGACTATCTTGTCTGTGTTCTGCAAAGATAAAATTGTATTGACACATTTATTTGAAGGTAACAGTTAGGGAGCAAGGTTAATACATTAGATAAGAGGAGAAAAGTGATCATACATAGCTCCATGCCCAACACTGCTGATTCAAACTTTAGACTGGCTCGGCCCAAACCCAGTAACCGGGCCAAACGGACCGGCTTGATTACAAACGGGTCGATCCATTTTAGTCTAAAAATATTTTATAAAGATCAAGAAAACTACTATATTTTAAAAATATATATAATAAATTGAAGAAATAAGTTATATATCATAAGAAAAATAAGGAAATAGAAATATAATTGTATATATTTAATTAAATAAGTGTGCTACTATAGAGAGCCAAACCATGTTGGACTGGACCAACCGAACAAGGTAGGCCCGACGCACCGAGGCCTGGCACAGTCAAGAGTACGACCAACCCGGTTCATCCCACTGGGTCGATGCAGTTTGACCACCTTTACTTAGGAAGCATGTCCAACTACTCACCATCTTGAATGAACTCTTCCTCAAGCAGTAGTGAGGATTCTTCAGCTTCTTATCCTACTTGTTAGAATAAGTAACCTACAAATAGAGTTTACAAGAATAAGTATAGACGAATCCAACAAATCACACATAGTGGAATCATGTAGTTCCACCTTCATATGCAACCTTTGTACAGAGGTTATTTTGCACAATCAATATTTAACAAAGACGTACTAGAGTAATAAATTCTAAAGTGAGTGGATAAAACCTTTGATAAACCTGCATTTGATCCTAAGCATTGGCACACAGCCTAATCACTACACAGCTTGAAGACCTACACCCAGCAGTCCCCAACATGACAACTATCCATTTGCATAGAAAATATTATACCTCATGCAAGTATAACCAAGCATTATCCATAACTATGGACATGGCTATTCGAATAGTTTCTAACACTATGCAGAAGTTGCATATCTTTACCCCAAAAGATACTCATATCCCAACCTTTAACCAGAAAGAGACACTCATAACATACTAGTTACTGGACTAAACATTAGCAAATGACCCTCTCGATACCTATTGCACCACCTAGAACCAAACACTTGGATTACAGGACTCACGTAGTAGCACAACAGTATATTTTGGATGATGGCCCTCATAAGAAGCATGTCTCCCCCAAATGTCCCAACACATGACCACATTCTCCTAACTTGCCATGAGGTGCCACAAGCTATGGCTTAGTGACTTAACTGCCAAACATAACCGAAGCCAAGCTTATGGTTTATACTGTTTTGACTTGAAAATACTTTTACAAAATTAGGTCCTCAGGGGAACCAAGGCAAGACTTCCTTCTATATTGCCTCATAACCTAGCCATATAGGCTCCACTCTCATAGCAATGTCACTTGCCTTAGTCAAAATCACCACCCATGTAATTAACAAGTTGCAACATATGGTAACTTCTACATAAGAGCAACACATGCTTATCGAAATGGAGCAACACATGTCTTCCTCATATAAAAACAACACATGGCTTTATACTTAGTTGCATATCTCTCATTAGTCAATATTAATTAAACTCACTAGGTACATGCATGACTAAACAAGCTAATAATGACTATATTCCCAATGATATCATCATTGTACAACTAAAATGACGATAAGCTAGGGTACAAAGGAATAATTGATAATACAATATTTGAAAGGATAGATAACAATCAAATTGGTATAACTAAAATCCCATTAAAATATAATTAAATATAGCAATGTATATCTTAAATTAGAATATTTTATTTGTAGATAGGTTCAACATGGTCAAGGACTATGTATAATTTGTCTTGCTGCCACTCCCACTTTTGACATACAACAAATTCTTCTCCTTGCATACCTTCCAAAGCAATCGTTTCTATGCTTAATGAATTGCAAATAGCAAATAAAAACTAAACAGTAAAGAAATGATTTTAAAAAAATTAATAAAATTCAAAAAAAAGATAGATCGCTTTTTTTAAATTTTAGAGACTTCAATAGGTATTTTTGGACTTCTAAATTAAAAAATATGAATTTTACAAGTTTAATCAATTAAACCAAATTTCAGAATTAAATTTCTATTTTTAATAAAACCCCCGCATTGGACTAAAATATTGGCCCCGCCGGTCAACGACTTGGATCACGGCGGAGTCAGCCCATGCAACCCACGCTCGCGCGTCTACGATGCTCCCGTGTTTGCCTGACATGTGGGACCTACATGGCAATGGCACAGTTCACTATGAACCTAGCTCACGGAATAGATTCGATCCGAATCGGACCGATCTCAATCAGATTTGAACCTTTTGATCTAGATCCGAAGGCTACGAATGCTCCATGTCAGTCCTTCACCCCAGCGACCAAATCCCATGGTGGCGTTCCGCTCTGGCACGGCAGCGCAACTCTGGGGAGCTCGTGCGGACACTCTGGACCACCAAACCACACGTGATTGGGTCTACTGGTTCCTCTCGGCATCGTCAAGGCACTAGGACCAATGGCCATCACTAGCGATCAATGACGGTGAGCCATGTCGATGCTCTACGATCTACTCGCTGCAGAAGGCTACAGATCTCCCTAGCCAAAACTAAGCACGGATTCAGAATCTACGGGCTACCATGATGCTTACCATTGCAACGTGCGACTTTGAGGACCTTCGGTTAGCTTTGGTGACCTTCAACAACAGCATCGACTATAGGGCTCAATGGCGGTGACTCTCTAGTTCTCCATACGGCAAAAGCATGTCACGACGACATTGACGGCACCAAGACACGACCTTGGACCAAGAATCATAGGTTAAGACTCACCAGCAGTGGCGAACTTGCTCGCCGGAGTTCCTTGACACCGATTCTCCCTTTTGCTCTTCTCGGTGACTCCGTTCTCCCTGCCTCAAGGCAACTGCGGCTACGAGATTAGGGAAGCCTAGCATAGCTCCCTAGATAGTCTCAGGAACCCTAAGCCAACACGGACGCCCAAGCTCAACCTACGGTGGCACAATGGCTCCTCCGAATCAGCCGCGAAGATGACGACCCAGACGGTGGCACAATCCAATGGCTGGAGTGCAGCTACGTCACACAAACGAGCGCCCGAGATCTAAGGATACCGGTTCGCTTAGATAAGTGGCATTCGACAGCCGCTAGCACGCATATGCACCTAGCAACAATCCGGATTGTGCCATGTTGCCCCTCTTTGGAAAAAGAAAAGAAAACTCTTTTTTCCTTTTCAGAAATGTTGTTTCATGTTTTCTTAGGTTTAAAATTACCAAAACACTTTAGAAAAATCTAAGAAAAATTTAATAAATCCCCTCAAGCATTTAGGACTCAAAAAAAAAAATATAAGCAATGTTCACTTATATTTTCTATTATTTATTTTTTTTGCTCAAGGTTAATTACAAAAGCACATTTTTAATTGTTTTAAATTACTAAAACATTATAAAATAACTTTCGCTTTAACTAGTTTGAGCTTACCAAAATTTTTAGTATGTTACATGGATCCACTCTCGTACTGTCCCGCTGTTCTTGCACTGACATGTGGATGTCAATGGGAGAACGACGGACAGTACGACAGAGGATTTGCTTTGGAGAAAGGAGGGAGGCTTCGCTGGAGGTGGTGGCAGGCCAACTGTGGACCCATGGTGCCCTTGCCCTCATAGCCTCCCCTTCCAAGATGTACCGAGAGATATAGAGAACTAGGGAAGAGTAAGGAGTCTAAAGAGATAGAGGAAGATGGGCCATGTCAATACCATTTCAGTAGAAAGCACACCTGCGGCAGCCAATTTAGGACTTAATGGAAAAACTAACAAATTTGAGAGTAGAGTACAAATAGACACAACTTCCAAGTGCAAATAAAGATTTTAAAATTTAGGTATTCGGGAGCTACAGTGAAGTCACGTGTACTACTAGCTCACGGTCTTCCTTTCACTTGCATGAAAAAATTGAAATACACGTGGTGCTCTGTATTTTACCAATGAATTTGCGGCTCCCCTGTTCAAGTTGCTATTTATTTAGAATATTTCATTCAATTTTGAATTAAAAAAATTACTTTTTTTAATAAAAAACTCAAAACTCGATACAAAATTTTAAATTGTCATGCCAACCGGCAACCGCCGTGTGGTGGGGTGGGTCCCACCTCCATACACCGCACGAGACAGCCAAGAGAGAAAGACACATCACCACCCTTCTTCCCACCGTCTTCCTCTCTCCCGATCTCTTCCGTCCCCTCCCCACTCTCTCCCGCCCTCCCCACCCGCCGCCGGCGAGGCCGCCGCCGCCGCGTACCACGGTCCATGGACGGCATCGAGGGGCTCCTGGCCCGCGACTTCGGTGTGCGGCCGCAGGGCAAGGCCGCGCCCATGGCCTCCTCCCGGGCCACCGGATCCTCCTTTTCCAACCCCAGATCCACCTCCGCCTCCACCCCATCCGCGGCCCCGTCCTACGATGACCTCTTCGGCCCCCCCGCGCCCTCCGCCTCCTCCCCCTCCCTTGACTCCCTCTTCGACTCGTTCAAGGGCTCCGCTGCCACTACCTCGTCGGCGGCGAAGACCAAGCCGGCACCGGCGTACGAAGATGACATATTCGACACGATCCCCGGGCTGAGATCCTCCCGTTCCACTTCCTCCGCCGCGCGGTACGACGGCGACGACGTTTTCGGGGCAGCGGCCCCCGCGTATGACGACGTGTTCGCACGCAACCGCTCGGTGCCGCCTTCCTACGACGACTTGCTTCGCGGGTTTGGGGGGACGCCGCAGGAGGAGGAGCGGAAGAGGTCGGTCGTGGTTGAGGAGGACGATCTGCTCGAGGGGTTCGGGAGGAAGCCTCAGGCGGAGGAGAAGAAGAAGCCACTGGTGGTGGAGGAGGATCAAGGGAGCACCGGGTTCGATGATCTGATCCCAGGGTTCGCCGGGAGCAGCCCGCTGCTGAATCGGTGAGAATGTTCAAGCTTTTGCTTATTTAGATCCGCATTGGTCGTGGGTGCGTATTCATTTTGATCATAGCCTTGGATAATGTGATATTGGGTGGAGTGAAGTGCAATGTGCAAGCTAGATCCAAATTTTAGATAATGTCGCAAGCAAGTAAGCAACCTTCTACAATGAGAGTTATTAAATTGAGCAAATTTAGCTGGTGATCTTCTTGGACATGTAGTATGTGGTGTTTACACTTTAGCATGTATCGAGAGCTTTTGTGTAAAAAATTAAATCGATTGAGATTATAAAATTTTATGTACCATAGCGTGCCTAACATAACGAAGGGCCTGGGAAAACCGAGAGAGGTAAGGAAGGAAGGTGGAGTTCACTTCCTACAGAAAACCTCACATCCACCTGATACAACCTAAAGTTACAATTGATTTGCTTGTCAAAGTAAATCAACAGATAGTAGACATAAAAAGATCCGGTGGGAAGGAACATGCGACAAGTTTATGTGTTTTCCGTTATTCAACAAATGAATATAGTCTATATAGTATTTGTTACTATGTGCCTTACATCCACCTGATACAACCTAAATTTACAATTTATTTTCATATCGAAGTAAATGAACAAAAAGTAGACATAAACATGGTTGTTACGGCGGTATGGCGTCCTACGGCGTGCTCGGACCTTTTTATCTTTTAAAGGCTTAAGGCGTGCGGTGAGGCGACGCCATAGACACATAAGTATGGCGACTAAAAGTGAGTAAATTGCAGCATAATAAGATAGTTCACATCACAATCCTAATGCATAGATAACAAAATAACATAGTTTTGCACCACAATAACATAAGTTCACAAAATAGGACCCAACAACTTGCAAGTTTCCAATCCTCTCATCTAGAGATAATCATCCATCAAATCATTGATGATATTAGTGGTGAATGCACCTTGTCCTCCACCCTCTTCATCATCCGTTGGATTTTCACCATAGTCATCGACATCTCATCATCGACCGCTATCTCATCCTCCACTTCATTGCCCGAGCTGCCGCCGGTCTGCCGCCGCCAGCATCAGAGGAGGGGGAAGGTGACGGGATGGAGCCGAGCACCCGAGCCGCCGCCGCTGCCAGCAATAGAGGAGGGGGAAGGCGGCGGGGTGGAGCCGAGCACCCGAGCCGCCGCCACTGGCAGCAGCAGAATCGACGGAAAGGAGAGGAAGGGGAAGGGAGAGAGTACCTTGGAGAAGGGTGGTCGCCGGGGCCCTCGCGGGTGGCCGTCGCCGCTGGATGCCAATGAAGCCAAGCGCCCGCCATAACTAGGGTGAGGGATACGGGATGAGGTAAGTCTCCATCTGAGCTCTCAAATCTACTGTGGGCTTGCCTTGTTTTTCTTCTTCCCCTGCCCCCTCTATGGCGACCTTTTTTCCTCTCTGCGAGGCCTCACTCACCTTAGCAACGCCTCACTGACGCCTCAGACGCCTCAAGGACGCCATAACGCGGGTGGCAAGGTGTCCGGTGAGGCATCTACTCTCCACCGCCTTGACGCTAAGGCGACGCTTCAAGGACGCCATGACAACCATGGACATAAATAGATCTAGTGGGAAGGAACATGCGACAAGTTTATGCTGTTTCCCCTATTCAACAAATGAATATAGTCTATATAGTATTAGTTACTATGTGCCTTGGGTGGTAGTTCTTAATTTCCATCTGACACATATATTTCATCTTCATTATGCTTCCCCATCTAATTGACCAGATGGCCATGTTTCTGCAACACCGCAATCCATTGTTAACCAACTTTTTTTTTTCTATTGCTCCATAGCTTTACATACATAGTGTCAAAGTGTGCGAATCTTTAGGTTTGAAATAGATTAGACTCAACTCCTGCTGATGCCACTTAAAAATCTTTTTTCCCATTCAGAGAACTTGAGGAAGTTTCCTCAGTAAATAACTGTTTCCAGAAAAGACTATGATTAATATAAGTTAATGGGTACACATTACATATGCACATAATGCATTATAACCTGTGCAGTAGAAAATGGTGCTTTCTATGAAATTCCCATAGTTATGCAAATGAATAGCTCACTTCTTCTATAATACTGTCAGTAATGTGTGATATCTCCTGACATCACATTGTTGGTTTTCCTTGTATTCATTATAATTTTCAGGAAGACTAATACTGATATCAAAAATAAGCCAGCAGTTTCAAGTTCTAAATCTACAGCAAACACAGGGAGATTTACAGATCCCTTGGAAGATCCGGATAAATCTGCAGACTCTGAAGGAAAGAATGTTGATAGTACTGCTGATAATTGTAGTGATTCAAGTGCTTTTGACCAGGTCCCAAAATCAGATCCTTTATTTACCTCTGAAATCAAAGGCGGCAGCAAGGATAGTCATCAACCAAGCAAAGCCCGAGATTCAAGCCATGTACAAAGTTCAGTGAATGGAAATCCAGCATGTAGGTCCTCTATGGAGGACTTGGGAAACATCATGCATAAGTCACAGTCTGCAAGGTACTTTGATGTTCATGTTGATGACAGCGTCACAAGTTTTGAGAGATACAGTGGTAATGGAATGGAGGATCAGTCACCAAGATCTACTGTATCCGAAGATGATATATGGCTTACAGTTTCTGAGATTCCCCTCTTCACACGACCAACTAGTGCTCCACCACCTTCCAGATCACCTCCTCTTATTAAACAAAAACCTATGGGTGCAAAAGCAAATGGCAATCCCCAAATGCGTACTTATGACAATAATGGTTTTGACGATGACAAAGAGTTTGAAAGAAATTCATTAGATCATAAAGAGAAAGAAAGGCAGGAAAGATTGGAACAGGAGCAGGAAATGAGACTAAGGGGGGAAAAAGAGAGAGAAAAGAGAAGACTTGAAAAGGAGAGGGAATTGGAACAGCAGAGAAAGAGAGAGAGAGAAAGGCAAGCTATGGAGAAGGCTACAAAGGAGGCACGGGAGAGAGCAGCTGCTGAAGCTCGTGCAAAGGCTGAAAGGGAGGCTCAGCGTGCTGCTGTGCAAAGGGCTCACCAGGAAGCCCGTGAGAGGGCTGCAGCTGAGGCTAAAGAAAGAGTTGCGAGGGCTGCTGCAGAAGAAAGGGAGAGGGCTGCTGCTGAAGCTAAGGAAAGAGAGAGAGCAGCTGCTAGGGAGAGGGCTGCAGCAGAAAGAGCTGCTGCTGAGAGAGTTCAGCAAGAAGCAAGGAAGAGAGCCGAACGTGCTGCAGTGGAAAGAGCTGCAGCTGAGGCTCGAGAAAGGCAGGCAGCAGCTGCAGCTGCAGCCGCACGAGAAAAACAAAGCATGGCAGATGATCTGGAGTCATTCTTCGGTGTGGATGCTCGAGCCAATAGTGCACCAAAGCAGAGGTCCCCAACAGTAGTGAGTACATATCCAAAAATATTTAGGTAAAGAAAATTGTGTGGATTACATTTGATAGCGTTAATTTTTGCTGATGTTGGATGTTTCAGGATTCTTTGTTTGATCCCCAACCTCAAGGTAGAGGAACAGCTAATGGATCACAGAGAGCGGCCTCCACATCAGCATCTGCGAGAAAAGCGTCAGCAGCCACAGATATTGGGGATGATCTATTTGACATATTTGGAGGTACCAGTCTTCCCAAATTAGCAGTTTTGTAGCTTTGCGATGATATCGCGCTCCTAATTTTGCAGTATTTGTAATCCATTTGTTTTACTTCTGTTTTTTCAGCCCCCGCATCATCTGAAGTATTTCAAGAAGTTGAGGGAGAGAGTGAAGAAAGAAGACGTGCTAGGTTAGAACGTCATCAGAGGACCCGTGAACGAGCGGTAATGTGGTTTTGATTTCAAATTAGAAAAATTAGAATGTTCACCCTTTCTTGCTGTCTAAAATTTTATTGCCAATGGTCTATCTTGCTGTTTCGAAAATTATATTAGTCTTCCTTTTCCCTATTATAAACAAATGATGGATAGTCCTTTCTTTTAGTACTTCTCATCATGTAACATGCCTCCAGGCCAAAGCTTTGGCTGAGAAGAATGAACGAGATATGCAGGTTCAGAGGGAGCAGGCAGAAAGAGATGTAAGTGTTGTGTTGTAAAATACCTAGTAACTTCGCTAAAAAAACCTAGCAACTTTTTCTGCTTATTTCGTATGATATAAACAGACGAACAGTCTGTATTCTGCTGCTATTGTCCATTTATTTTCAATATTTCATGAACTTGCTGGTGTTTTCTTTGTCACATGGCATCACAGCATGCCTTGGCCCTTTTAAGCTACACTTTCTTGGTTACTAATTCGTAGCTCATTCCTTTCTGAATTCCAGAGAATTTCTGACACATTGGACTTTGAAATTAAGAGGTGGGCTGCTGGAAAAGAGGGCAACTTGCGTGCTTTGTTGTCAACTTTACAATACGTGAGTCACTGAATCTTTTGCCACTGTGAAGTGTGAAGTTTATCATCTATTTGTTTTTACACAGTTTTATATTTGATATTTAGGTGCTGTCCATTGTTTTATTACACAAAGATGCTCGGTATTTTCTTTTGCTTTATTCAAATAGAGTTTTCACTTTTTCAGTGGTTTTGATAATACCTAGTCTCATTCTGCCTATTTAATGTGTTGAACTCCCTGAACAAATTTCTTTGCATGGATATTCTGCTCTCTTTCCAGATTTAGTTAAACTGGTTTTAACTTAAAGTACTTGACATGACCAAATGATCCTGACTAGATATTACCAAGTTACTTTTGGAGTTGAGCTGACCTGATTTGGGTATTTATTAAAGTCAAACTTAGGGTCGCTTGCGGGCCTTTTAATTTACAAGAGTTGAAGATCTTGATGCCTAGTTTAGTTAATGCTGATACAGTAGTAACTTGATAACGCTTTACACTAAAACAAATCTCTTTCATATTTGCCTTAGAACTGCTGTAATCATATATTGTATTTCATGAAAATAAACCTTTTCATCTTTCAAATATCAACGCCTTTCAGAACAGAACAATAAAAGAAGCAAAGTTTACTTCTTGATAAGTAAGCCTTCTCTGTAAGTACATCCTTGGTGGTCATAACATTGATATTTGGGCACTATACATACATGCCATTATAAAGTTTCCGGTTTACAGATATGCCACTCGTGTGACAATGACAGTGGCATTTCTGTAAACGGTGAACTTTATAATGGCATGGGTGTAAATATCCCTTGATATTTTTGGTGGGTTTTAAACTTGCATGGGATAGTGATTTGTAATTTTTGAAGCATGTAATGATGCAGATCTATTTGCACAGATAATGCAAATCCAGTAAATTGGACGTTAAATCGACAATTGCTTTTAAATAAATGCTCATTTGATCCAATAGTTCAATATAAAATTAGTGGATCTAATTATATGAAAATATTTCATTGATTAATTAACACCTTCCTTCCTTTAAAACAGATACTCTGGGCAGAATGTGGATGGCAAGCTGTATCATTGACTGATTTGATTACTGGAGCTGCTGTTAAAAAGCAGTATAGAAAGGCAACATTATGCATCCATCCTGATAAGGTGCAACAGAAGGGTGCAACTCTTCAGCAGAAATATATTGCTGAGAAGGTCTTTGATATTCTTAAGGTTTGTACTCAGTTGCTTTGCAATAAGTATCATAATGTCATATGAAATCCAAGTTAAGACACACTTTGTATAAGAGAACTATCGTTATTGATTCCTAATAATATACTAAACATGGTACTTGACGTGCTAACCTAATAAAGTGCAAAATGGAGGGTCCTGCCAATTTTGTCCAACCGCCTGCAGTCCATGAGGCCAGTAGCGCTTGGTGACTTTGGTAACATTTTGTCTTGGACTCTGCTGCAGTATTGCCTGGAAAAAACCTGTTACAATAGTACTATGGACCAACTAAGCTAACACTTGATACATGCACGTACGTGTTTCTGACTTGTGGTTCCTCTAATTGTTACACCCAGATGACTACCTGCACACAAACGATCTCAATAGATATGCTGTAACATAGGAACAGTTAGAATTCAGATTTTCTCTAGCCTCATATCTAATTTATTTCTCTTCGTTTAAATTGATGATTAATTGGATCAATGCTAGCTGAGGGCTTCAGTGCATCTCTCTGAAATTCCGAGAAAATTTTTAGTGGATTCCCCAGGGATGGGCAATCCACATATGAGATACCTCTCGAGTTCTGTTTTTGCTGAATGCATAGAAGAGTTGTTTGATACAGGTCAATGGTCCAAATAACCCATTAGTAGTTTTAGTTTATCTAACTAGTAGAGTTAATATGTCATCCCATATTAAACTGCTCGTTACGAGTTAATGGCCCAAGTTATGGAATCTCATGTTACATGTTTTGGAGTTTTGATTGTCATACTGTTGACATCTGTATGTTTGACATTGTGACATTTTGCTTATCTTCTACTACATCTGCAAAAAACAGGAGGCATGGAACAAATTCAACTCTGAAGAGCTCTTCTAAACCATCCTGTGAATATATGGTCAGTTTACATGTATCAACACGAAGCACTGGAGGAGCAAGGCACAGATGATCTTGATTCGCAAGGGGGAGCAGTGTAGTGGTCAAGTGAAAGCTCCATTACATTATCCTTTCATAATAGATCCCTTTCCATTGGTCTTTCGTTTTATTTTGCCATCATCTGTATCTGTTCACTTCAAGGCACTTCAACAACTATAGGGAGATCATATACGAAGCCTTCTATTCATTTGAGGGCTAGTGGCGTGTTTTTTGGGATGATTCTTCGAGCAATATTATAGGGCCAATACTACATGTGTCTCATCCATATCGTTTGTTTATAATGGACCACAGAAAATCAGACAGTTTGTGATTAGTTTCATGGTTTTTCCAAGAGAGGTTTACCATCATGCTTCATCATCAAATATTGGATTCCTGTACACTGTACACATGGATGGTTTAGCTTCGCGCTCTCTTATCCTATTTTTACATGCTATATCCTCACCCCACGCTTCTGCCGAAATATGATATCCTTGTTCGTTGTTGGAAAGAGTTGTAGATGCTATCATACTCGTTGCCCACTTTCACATTGACTGGTTGTCTGAACCCTTTTTGTACTGATTTTTTTTTTTCACACAATTTTAAGCCCGGCCTACTTTAATTAAAAAAAAGCGAGCCCAGCCATTTTTTTATACGTAGTACGCTATGTAGTTTGTTTTTCTACAACCTCCGGTCGAAATAGGCGCCATCGTAGAACAGTAGTGCAATTGTGCATCCAGGTTAAGTGTGCAGCGTGAATGCGTGATTGCCTGAGTTGAGTTTGTTGTGCAGTTCTAGTTCTCTCGCGTAAATTTCCAGCTTAGCAAGTAAATTTTCATGCATGATCTTCTGAGATTAACGTGCAGCACTGTAGTGAATGGTGAGCTTACTCAATAGTGTATATTTTTTTTTTCCTTTTGATATGTACTCTGTAGTGTAGTTGGATGGTATGGACTATGGACACAGCCAGACAGGTTTGCCCGTTGGTGTCCCCGGGTTTGAGGACAACAAGAGTAGAGCATTTGGCAATGATCCATCAATTTGGTGAGATACACTCACTTCAAACTTGTTTGTCTACATATTGGATTCAGCATGTAAACCGAACAAGCATGCAGAAGAAAAGTAAAAATTCTCTCTATTTAACCCATGTGCCAACATCCACCTCAATTTGGCAAGCAGAGCAAATCAGGAGACACAAATCTTACGACGTAAGGACGTCTTCCTGAGTTCTAATGAAGTCACCAATCCATGGACGTTCACTATAGGCAATCATCATATTGTCAACAACAGGAGAATATTCTTATTCCCATGTCCCTTCATTACACATGTACAGAGGTACAGAAGGCCTATAGCCAAGTCGGACAATTGGCTGCAACAGGTTACAAAGGACAAAAAAAATAGGGAGGGAGGAGGGCAATGGCATTTTTACTTAACTTAGAAACAAACAGCTCATAAATAACTTACCCGGTGCACAATCTAATTACACGGAAGGAGGGTAGGCGGCCACTACTCCTGAAGGGAGAAGAGGAAAAACCCGACTGGTTTTGGCCAGCCAAATTGCGATGCACATGCTTGGGGAAGTATAGCGACTGTACAATATGGCGGTATTTTAATCTCAATTTATGCTCAACTCTCACATGAAGTAGCTCAGTGCTTTCTTCTTCCTCGAACCGCCTTCACCATAGAGGTCATTCCATTGAAGAAGTTCATTCATGTTTGCCGAATCAGATGAAACACTTGCACAAACCTATGGGTTGGAAATCGATTAGGTTATGCTCCTAAAGCAAGGGCACGGGAATGGGGTCTGAAATGAAGATAAATGGTTAGGCTCACCTGCTCATGGGCAGATTTGAAGTCATCCAAACTAAGAGGACGAATGTCCTCGCTTCCATACAATGCAGGCTCAGGCCTGCCTTCTGCTTTTGCCACGTTCTTCTCCTGCATATGAACAAAACAAACACAGCATAGCATAAAAATCAAACAGTTGCATTGTCTAACTGCAATAGAAGAATGAAACGGACATCTAACATCAATGCCAACTAAAGAACACTTTATCAGGGTGTTTACTGCAGTACAGCAAGGCGACATGCCTACCTTCTTTTCTTTCTCTAGGATTTCTCGAATGGGGTAATGCGCTGCGGTTACGCATAGATTCTGTAAACAAAAGCAACTTGATAAAAATCATCCAATCGATAACCCTCTTAGGCATATAAGAAAGCATATCATCAACAAGCATACCTTCAGGTCGCTTCCTGAATATCCATCAGTCATATTGGCAAGTGACTCAAGATCAATATCTCGTGCTAACTCTTCTTTTGCTAAAATTACTTTCACAATCTTCTCCCTGTTAGATGCGTCAGGTAAGTTTACCATTAACCTACAGTAATAAAAAAAATCAAATGGTTAGAAATCAATAAGCAGTAATTAGATGATCACACCCCAACACATGAGACTTACCTGCGCGGGAACCTCCTAATGACAGCCTCATCCAGGTCAAAAGGTCTATTTGTGGCACCAAGAACCAGAACACGTTCTTTATCTTTAGTGCGCAATCCATCCCAATTTACCATAAATTCATTTTTCATCTTGCGCATCGCTTCATGCTCCCCAGGATTTTCTCTCCTTCCAAGCATACTGTCGACCTGCCAAAAGTTAAAACATTCATTACAGATTGCTGTATCAATAGAAAAATAAATCAATACTGGTAACAAAAGAAATTTACATGTTTGCATACCTCATCAATAAATATAACACTGGGGGCTATTTTACTTGCTAATGAGAAAACAGCCTTAACATATTTCTCTCCTTCACCAAACCACTGAAAGTAGACAAAATACCATTTAGCCTTCAGAAGAACATAGTGGAACTCACTTAGTGGCTCTCTGGATGAAATAATACCTTCGACGTGATACTTGACATTGATATGTTGATGAAGTTGGCGCCTGCTTCAGTTGCAACTGCTTTAGCAAGCATTGTTTTCCCAGTGCCAGGAGGCCCAAAGAGTAGTATCCCCTTGCAAGGCTGCAAGAAAAAGAGAAAGCAGGCACTGTTAAGATCTCAACTTAACTAGAGTAACAAAATTAGGTAGTCAACATAATCCTCAAATAAATTTCAAACAGGTCTAAACATACTATTATTATCTTATTATCATATAATGAAGAAAGGAGAGGTTGGGGACCCAATATCCTTGGAGGCCAAGAGTTTCATGACATTTTCAGGGGAAAAATCCTTTTCTACCTATTGTCAAACCCAGCTAACCTACAACTTCAAGAGCCAAAACTTATCTTTCAAAATATTTTGCCATTATCAATTTCTAGCAACATGATAACTTAGCTATTTTTTTTAAAAAAGTAACTAAATAATCCTCACATATGTGCAACCTACATTTTTTTTAACAAAAAAAGAAAACACACACCACCATGTGAGACACACACTACATAATTAGGTTTTGTGTTACTACCTTTGTTAACTGTCCTTTGCAGAATAATTCAGGCCTTTGCAGAGGGAGCATGACCAACTCCTTCAATGTGTCCTTTACATTCTCCAAGGCTCCAATATCATCAAATGTGACTCCAATGTCATTAGGTGGTATAACATCTGCCAGAAGCCTTTTCTCAAACTCGTTCTCCGTGACAACATCCTAAGAGAAATAAAGTAATATAGAGGGTAAAGCACTTGAAAACCCTAATTCTTCAGGAATGGCAGTAATGTTTGCAATATGTGAGACAGCGAGTACCTTTAACGATTTTTTTGAGCTCTTGTTATCACTTTGCATGCTCTGTAGCATGTTGAGCCCATGCTTCAGGCTGCCATTGATGACCATAAGTTAGCATTCCGAGAGAAGATTGATTGAAATAAAATAGAAGGAAAAAAGAAATATGGCTACCTTTCACTCGTGAGTACAAGTTTAGCATCCTTGGAGGTTTCAACTTTATTGTGCTTAAGGTGATAACTAACAGCGTACCCGACAATCTTGTCCACATCTAAGAAAGTTTTGAGCAACAAAGTTTCAATTCAAATTCTTCAGTAATATATCCTATGCAATTATTTTTGGTTTGGGCAACCCAACACTAAAAAAATCCCCCAAAAATGTAAACAAACTTCTCAATTTACTCTACTTATGTATAAACTTTCAAGTTCATTTACATTCTATATTAACAGTAGAAAAAATAAGAAATACTGATCAATATTAAATTAAAAAGGAAAAGAAAAAACTATAAACACGAATGTTACTATTGACAGCAAACTTTCTTCAGGCACATTTTGAATTTGATGAAATTAAAATTTTTGATGATGCTACAACACTATAGAATACACCATCCAAAATCAGAATGTTTCATGTTAATTTGGTACCCAAACCGAGAATTGGTTGCATGAGTCCACCACAAAGGGTGATTGCACTTGATATGTTTCCTTAAATAAAAGGCAGGCAACAAAACAAAAATACTCACTCTCATTAGTCAGTGACTGATCTTTGATGAATAATTCTTCAATGTCATTGCATTCAATTCCATTGCGGTTTAGAAACTGCATTACAAAGGAAATTAACGATCAACTAGTGATCTTAGATGCTACAGTGAACTTATGCATGATTACAGGTGTAAAAAGCACTAGGGATAATCAAACACATATATTGGTCACTTGAGGAAAAAAAAGTAGCAAAGGTGCAGTTTGAAGTATAATTTGAGAACAACTGCTGAAATGCCAATTGTTATATTAGATTGCAACCACATATGACAGGTTGGGAAGAAACTCAAGCAACAAACAGCTCTAGCATCAAACACAAGAAGCTTCACTTTGATTGAACATATACATTTTACGATCGGATAATGAAGTTTCAAGCGATATGCATAAAGTAGTATTTCTTGCAGCTTACCATACGAATGCTACCAACATTAGATTTAGCTTTAAGGGTTTCAACATCACGATCCAGTTGTTGTTTCCAATCGGTAAGTTGTGCTTCATCCTGAATTTCTCTTTAGATTAGAGAGTGTACTTAAGAAAAACACTTATTTAGTACAACAAGGGATATTATTACCTGTGGAAGCTGGATAGAAATTTTGTTTGGGAAAAGTTTGTTTAGATGTTTCATTGCCTTTGGACTTTCCTTGTTCCTTTCATGCAACCTACTACCAAAGCTATCCTGCATTTGTCAAATAATAATACATCACAACATAGCAAGACAGACAGGTAACATCAGAATCATGTGTTCATAAGAATAGCAAATGGAACAATATGCATTTACAAATGCTCAATGAAACAATAGCATAAAGAGCAAGTAGAACAAATATTATTACCGGGAAAAGGTCAAATAGTGTCTGGCTGCTACTAGCAAACTTTGTAAAAAGAAATCCTCCAGGATGGGCCTACAAGAAAGACCACAGCGCCATCTTAGCAAATATTAGATAGCACTTAAAAAGATTGCTGATTAACATCAAAGGATATCGGATGCAAATGAAAAACAGTTCCTGATGCCAGTTTGGCAGTGCAACGCATCGCAATTGACACTGCCTAATGTGACCAAAACTAGAGATCTCATCCAGTTCAGGTCAATTCAAAGACAGTCTCCAGTATGGCATACCACCATGGGAACTAAACACAACAAAGTTGTCTAGTTTCTCATAAATAATGGATTTACCTTCTCTTTTCGGCTGTCCATCTGGGTGTGACATCCTACAATAAGAACACCAGGTGGAAGTGATTCGAGCTTGCTCCTTAAAGATGAAAATGACTCTGTAATTCCAGTGAATGATTTCTCTACATCCTTCAGTAGCACTATCAGAGGCGTGGTTTTGCTTTCTTCTGTGATGACCTGACAGGCATTGAAAAATCACACTATTAACACAATGCCAATTTATGTCTGTAGGAATTTCAAATAATAAATGAGGCAGTACCTCAATTAACTCAGTCATAGCTAGCCTCTCAATTTCTTCACCACCAGAAAAGTCTGGGCGAAGTAATTCAGCTGTGGAAACAACACATAGTTAGCAACAAATAAGAAACTAAAAATTGCCAAACATGTGGGGATTCAGATGTTTGAGCTAACCAGAGCAGAAGAAACCACGATCTTCCTCACACAGACCACCCAGATCATTACCATCAGGGATTTGCTTGTCAAATCGGACCCCAATTTTAGAGGATCCATTTTCTTCAAAAGCTAGCATCACTCTGCCTCGATAACCATAACTTGGCCCCCTTGTATCAATAAAACAATTTATTAAATTATATATACATATATAGTTTTGCTGTGGTGCTTTGCAAAGCACGGATCCCTCCGTGCTTTGCGCCGTGTTCGAAAAAATCGAGATTTAAACGGCCGATCTGAACCGTCCATCTTGTTCATCTCATTGAAATCTCACTACCTACCAAATTTTAATTTTTTTGGAATTTGTTTTACTATTTGTTTCATATATGTGGTGGCTATAAAAAACATATGGTCATCAGACAAAAGTATACCATGTTATCAAGCTAAAACTGAGTGAATGTAGTGGGAGCATAAGAAGAAATGAAGCTCATAATTGGGTTGTTCAATATTGAGGACTCAAAAATATATCATGCCAATTTTATCTTTTCTATTGTTCCATGAAACCAAAATATTATAGTCTGATTGAAACGCTTTTACTGGCAGTAGGATGATCTGCTATTCAATATAGTATTGTTCTACGACAGGCCTACATCCATGCATTTCACTAGGTAAAGGCGTATTTTCCCAAGAATACTTTCTTATAATTGGTAGCATACATTATCTCCCTGTTCAAAAACCTAGTTGTGGTCAAGTGTGTCGTGCTACACATTTTGTGGTTAAGTGTGGCCACAAACGAAAGAGATGCCTAAGAAAAGCAAAACTTGCCTAACACAAGCAATCGCCATACCACCTAAACGACAAACATTCTAATAGCAATTTCACCAACATTGCTTACAGTGACGAAGTTCTGATGAAAAGGAAGAATCTAAGCAGCAGGCTGAAAACAAAATTAAGAACACAGGTACCTTTGTGACAGTGAGGATTGCTGAGCTGGACCCACATATCTTACCCTATCCCCTACAGAAGATGTGGCAGCGCAATCGTGTCTAAGTATAATATAGTTGAACAAGAGATATTTATTAATAAAAATGATGTCAAACCTTCTCTAAAAGTATAACTTTTGGATGTAGCAGTTGAGGATTCCTGTTTGGGCAAAGATGCAGAATGCAGTGCGGATGTACCCACAATATCAGCATTCACACTGGAAGTTGGTGCAGGTGGTCTCCTGAAGTGCATGGTGTCTGCCAAGGAAGAGCGGTGTTTATGAAGCATTACCAATTTCTCACCACCCGGCTTATCCCCTGACTTATCAGTCTTGCCAACATCTTTCAGTGATTCTGGATCCTTTAAAGGTGCCTAGATGGATTTTGTTTCAGCAATAATAAAGACATTGAGAAATGCAATACTTTACAGTTTTCTCAAGATTTTGAATATGTTTAAAGTAGTAGCCATTATCAATAATGCATGGAAAACTTACCCCGGGCAACAAAAGTGAATCGACGACAAGTAGTCTAGCACCAAAATGCTTAGCGAGTGCTTTAATCAACGTTTCCTGATAAATCTCAGATCCTGAGGGATGTTTGCAGTAGAAATATTAGATGACTACAGACAGGTAGGCTATGGGATTAATTACCAAACAAGCATAGGCAACAGATGCTGTAAAGTATGAATAATTTAACTCAATGAAAACAATAAATGCAATGAAAAAAAAGGGTACCTGCTGGACCAGATAACAAAATTCGCTGGTTTATTGATGAAATTTCGGAGAACTGCTTGATAAACTCCTTCTTTTCCAAGTGTATGAATGCACATGATAGGAGCACATTCTTTGTATTCTCACTGCAAGCGATGGGGATTGATAAATAATACAAGCATATGAGTATGTGAAAGAATAACAACAAATAATAGCATGCTTCATTTAAATTTATATCTGTGTGAAACTGCCCTACCTTGACTAATAAACTTGACCAACTTTATCTATGGCTATTAATGAATGCTATGAAGTATGGTTTTATGAACAAGTCATACAGAATAACAAACTGCACATTCACTTTTTTTGGCAACCTCACAACTAAGTAAAGCGGATTAGATGATTGGCCTTAGTTTTTTATAATGTAAATTACAAAAAACAAAGCATATGCAACATTTCAGATGTAGCATGCTAAGGTTCAAAATATCAGAATACTGGCCAAAGCAAATTGGAGTAATATTAAATGAGTCAAAACATATCACCTGAGATAGTAAGGAAAATTCTCAAATGTAACTTCAATATCACTTGGACTAATAATTCCTTGTTTCATCCCATCCTTAACGGCTTGACATCTGCTTGTAGGTAAACCGGCTGAAGAGTTAAGATCCCTGATGAGATCCCTCTGATCTTCAAGAGCTTTAAAAAGATCACCAGTCAAATCGAACTCGGATATAGTTGATCCTGCAATCATCCTCAGAACTGGCCTTATCTTATAAGTTGCAATCTTACCGATTTCCGCACCGAGATGAGCATCAGCACCAAAGCCATTCTGCTGGCTGGTGTCATTCGCAACAGCATCAGGAGATATGGGGGCTGCAACCACATCCATTGTAGAGTCTTCAATGTTAGAATTAACCTCATTGGCATTTTCCCCATTCTCACATTCCTTATCAGGGCTGATGCCACACCCTTTTGATTTATCTGAAGCAGATGGTGCCATAGGCCGCACTGTTCTCTGATTGGTCTCCCCAGCCGATGCAGGTGACACCGCTGGTAGGTCCTTCAACTGATTAGACACAGATGCTAGTATCTCTGTCCCAGCAACGGCTGAAGTGTCTCCTGTTCTCTTCTCCATACGGATACGCTTGACACCAGCAACTTGGGGTTCCAAAAGATTCACAGCAGATGATGGCACCGTTTTAGGAACTTTATCATTCAAAGGATGCTGAAAAATCTGTAAGCAGGTAAAGGAAAAAAGGAATGCAACAGATCTTATGGATTTTACTGTCCCTGAAGTGCGTACGTCTAGACTAATGATGAAAGAGATGGAAGGAAGATGCATGATTGCATGAACAAGAAATAATAATAGGATACATAAGCATGCTTCCCGCATGAACTGAATACAACTTCATCACCTCCTGTAAGGGGAACTTTTGTGCCTTGATTTATGGACTTTCCATTTAATTGGACCATGCCCTTCTTGCCTACAACTTCTAACTCACACTGACCTTGCTGAAAGAGAAACATCAAAAAACAATGAAATAATTATAAGCAAGCACCTGATAATGTAACTTCAGTCCTTACATCACAAATTGAACCAGAAAAAGCAAGGACATACCTCAAGCTGCCGCAGTTTGCAAAGTGTTTTGTTAACAGGTTGGTCCTTCAACCATAAATTACAGCTTTTGCTTTGGCCAACAGAAAACTCGCGGACACTGATAGGAAGGTGAGGACTCTGCCGTTTATAAATATAAAGGATCAGAATATACAAAAGAGAAGTAGGCTCGCTCAACATTACTGCAGGACTAATTTTAAGAGAAACAACTAACAAAGACCATAGCACGTCGCATTTGTGTTGGTTTAATCTTGTGTCACTAGGAGAATAATCATGTCACGTAGATGAGACACGATCTGCATATTACATGGAAGCACAAACCAGTAGTGGAGTCATGTGATCATCATGTGCGTGTGAACTATGAACTGTGAACCAGTCATGGGAGTAGCAAGTCAGCCGGTCAGAATCATTGTTATCACAGGGTAAGGCAAGGTGCGGCGCCCGACCACCCTCACACCTTTATGGTGTGTAAGGCATGCAGCCCATTTTCCCATCAAGATTTCCTATGGCAGTAACTTTTAACTTGTGGGCTGACTTATTTCATACTTAAACACAATAATTCCACCATGGGTCACCCCAAGTCAAGTCCATCAAGCCCATTTTCCTCACACCCAAGCAGCCCTGAGTCTCTTCCATGCCAGGATTCAACCCAGCTGCTGCCTCTGTGTTAATCCCCTTGTTCCGGTCTCCCCGCCTGGTGCAAGCAGAGCAGCAGCAGAGGGGAAGAAGACATTGGGATCCAGTGGCGGTGGCCCCCGTTTGGATCTGGCCCGCCTCCGCTGGCCTGCCCTGAGCTCCTCCACACCAGATCTGGATCAGCGATGGCATGCTCGCTTTCTCCCTCTTTCTTTCCATTCCTCTGCGTGTAAGGCGAGGCGCCGTGGCATCCTCTAGTGACCGCCTCACGCTTTGGTGACGACTTAATAACCACGGTCAGAATCGTGTGTGTGAGTAACCACTGTCAGAATCGTGTGTGTGAGTTTAGCTGTAAGCCTGTAACTAACTGCATGTTTTTCCTTTAAGAAATCAGAAAAACTCAGAATAGGTGAGGTGTGTGCACCACAAACTCTCATGTGGGAAACTTGGTCTCTCTCAGGCTAGCCTGTGTACCTGTGTACCTGTGTGAGCAAGACTTGTGCTCTACTGAGATAGGATAGCTACTCTCCAGAACATGCAACGTTGGTGTTCTTCATCAGTGAGTTGCGAGTGAAAGTCCTGAAGAGATCAAAGCTAACAATTTGTTGCTACTAGCGCCTAAATATGTGACATCTTTGTAATATCAATTGCAATAGTTAGTATCAGCAGATAATCCATATCATTGATCATTGGACCACTGCATAAGAAAAGTAGGGAGATACCTAGATCAACTAGCCACTACATCATTCCATTTGGGAGAGCATTCACATAACCTTGAATTTGAAACTGCCAATACTTGTAATTTCTCTTCATGTCAGCCCCTAACATTTTATGTTTGGACATTGGAGTGCTAGGAAATCACCTACTGAATAGTGAATACTTTACAAAAGCCCTGTTTCAGCACTAGCAAGAAAACGACATTCCAGGGGGATTACTATCAATTCATCTACAGAGTTAACAATCCTACATGCATGGATTATGCATAAACATGAGTAGCTAACAAAATTTCAAGCTACGTTGCACATCCTAATCTGTCTATCTGCATGTGGGAGGAAGGTCACATAAGAGAGAGAGAGAGAGCAATTATATCTTCTAATTGTTTGCTGAGGAGTTTGATTCTGAGAGCATGTGTTTAGCTCTCCAGGAAATGATACCATGTACGTGTACCTAATCTATTTGTTGTATTGTTGCTTTATCTTCAATTTTCCCATCATTATGGTGAGTAAAACCTCCACAGTTGGACACCTTGCGGTTTTCGGTGATATAACTAACGCATTCAGCAAAGGACTTTATCCACAATACCTAACACTAACATCTGAACGGATCTTTGCCGTTCTTAACATGAAAATTTAACCATTATAGCAAGGCCTACTTCTGATTTAAGAGAAGAAAATAAGCTTACACAATCAAATGTGCTGCCAAAACGATTATTTCAAGAGGAGATTATAACCTGTTCTAATTGCAATATGTTCACTGAAAATTTCAATTAGCTAAATTCATATAAAGAGAACAATCCAAAGACCAGATGTCATGTATTGCAAGTGCTGATCCTCCTACAGGCTGTAACACAACACAGATACCTCATTTGACAAATCCAATGTAGTGAACTTATGAAGCAGCTAAAAAGTTAGTTCTAAATGGACCTAACCATTAAATTCAGGCAGCCAAATACAGGTGACTTGCGAAATCTAAACACTCGTTTAATAACAAGCTCCAAAAGACAAAACCTATTGTATTCCCCCAATAAACCCTCAAATCAAGATGCAAAACACCACAAACAGACTAAAATTCGCCCTAAACAATCCTAAGAATCCTAAAGATCAGGTCTTTACCAAGCCTAGAACCAAAGGGAAGCTGCCAACTTTAACTTCAGTTCCTACAACATATGTGCCAATAAGAATTCCCAATTATTGGCTCCAATTCCCTCACCTGTGAGCACTGCGAAAGCAGCTTTGCCCATGGCATCACCTGCTGCTGCTGCTGCTCCTTCCTCTTGCGAGAGCACTCCGCCGCAGCAACCGCTGGCTTATCCCCACCTTGATCTGCACCAAAGCATCAAAACCCTAAGAACTCGATTCCAAAGCCATCCCACCAAGCCCTAGCAGCCAAAACGCACAAAAGCCCTCACCTATCTTGGCCGCTACGTCCTCCCCCGAGCCGGGGCTCCTCGCGGCGGCCACCGCCGCCGAATCCTCCTCGGTCCTCCCTCGCGCTGACGCCGTCGGCGACGCCGGGGCCTCCGCCTGATTAGGGCCACGGTTCAGATCGGCTAGCCCGGGAGTCAAATCGGGAGGGGGCGACACGGGATTGTTCGATCCGCGGGGGGCTCTCACCTTGGGGCGCTTCGGGGAAGGGGCGGAGGAGGAGGAAGGGGACGGGGACGGGCGCTTGGCGGCAGCGGCGGCGGAGCTCCGGCGAGTCTCCACCATGGCGTTCGCCTGAGGCGAGGGTTTCTTCGCCTTTCCTCCCGGGAGGAATTCTTTTTCGTCGGAAATGGTTTTGTTTGCCTTTTTGGGGTCAAAGGACAGGAGGGAGAGGGTCCTGTTTTATAAGATTTTTGAGACTTTCTTTTCTACTTTCCTTTAGGCTTTAGCGGTGGTGTAGCTATATTGATTTTTATTTTACATTTCTTATAGATATGGTAACGTGTTCATATTTGCCATATGTTGCGGATTCCGCGGTTATGTTTGAGTTGTAAATTGTTTATATTCTAGGGAATTCTAAGTCATAACAAATCCTGGTTATGCCGAGTTACCAAATATGGCATGCAAACAGTAGGTAATGTATTCCTCCGACTCACACGAAAGAAATTTAAACAAAAGTACTATAGAATTTTAGGGGAACAATTTCCACACCTTGAATATAAAGAGTGAATTATACCGGATATCCTTAAAATTGTCTCGTGTTTTCCCTTCAGTCCAAAATTTTCAAAAAAGGATATTTGGTTACACAAAGTTGCATTACCGTTTCATGTACGCCCAAAGTGGTATGAATAAGGTAGTTTTCATGACATGGGCTACCTACTTAGCATAATATGTGGCTAAAAATAGCCATTTGTCATTCTGAATCAATAAAAAATAAATTCAAAATAAAAATTCATAAAAATCCTAAGATTATACAAGAACACTAAAAAAACCTCTAAAGTTCTTTAAAAATGTTTTTAAAATCCTAATATCAATAACTTAAAAATTTTAAAATGCATAAAAAATAAAAATTCTAAAGCTCGTTTAAAAAACTTAGAAAATCCTAAGAAACCCTAAAACTTTTCTAAAATTCGTAAAAATATAAAATATAAAATCTCCTCCATTACTCTCTCTCCATTTTATTCAGATTTTTTTTTTCCAAATTTTAGAAAAGTTTTAAGGATTCTTAAAATTTTCTAAGTTTTTTAAATGAGCTTTGAAATTTTCTTTATTTACAAATTTTCAAATTGTTTAAGTTTTTACGAATTTAGGTTTTTTATATTTTTGAAGAATTTTAGAGTTGTTTAGAATTTTAGCATTTTTTTACAAATTTTTAATTTGAATTAAATTTTGTATTAATTTAGTATGACAAGTGACCTTTTTGGTTACGTATTATACTGAGGGACTGTTTTTTGGGCGGTTGCGTTTGTTTTTAAGCTGAAAATTTGTTATTTTCATATAAGCCAGACGCTTTGACATTTTGTAATCAATTTTTGTAGATCTGACTATTTCTTCTCAAAGCTCTCAAAAACATTTTTTCTATAATTTTTTGATCCTTCGGATGTCCTTATCGAGGAGCTACAAATTTTCAGCTTAAACGCAAACGCAAACGCAACCACAACCGCCCAAAGAAACAGGCCCTGAATAGAAAGCCCATGTCATCAAAACCACCTTCTTCATATCATTTTGGAGCTAGATGAAACGGCAAGGCAACTTAATATATAGTTTTAGAAATTTTAGACCTATGCAAAAACGTGAATCAACTTTAAAGACCTGTTGTGCAATTTACTCTAATATAAACATATATATTTTGTTGTTGTTTTAAATTATTGAACTGGTTTTCACCTATAGATGGTCTACGCGTGGCTACACTTGCAAAGCAGTACTAGCCAATAAAATTGTTGCAACGTGTCTATGGGTCCTATATGACAAGCACAACACAATTTGTATCCTTATGGAAGGAGGCATGTGTTATGTGCTAGCTAACACAAACACAATACCAATACGTTGTATTTTTTTCCTTTAATAAATTTAAAGAAAAATATTTTTGTAAATATTTTTGCAATATTTGCATATTGTTGAAGTGAGTTAATGTAATCATGTATGCATATAGTTTTCTTTATATGTCGTACTTGAGATGGAAAAGAATTATAGATATGTAATATTTAGTTTGACCATAATACCATTATAATAGGTTAATTGTTATACTTTAACTTAAGCTCCTGAAGAATTTTCTAGCGTGCAAAGTTCTGAGGATTAATTAGATACATGTAGACCTGATCATATGCGGGGCCGAGCTGGGTTTTGGACCTGGCTTGGAAAAGCCCGGTTACCTAGACGCAAGCCCGAGCCTGGCCTGGCCTGATTTTTTCTCACCAAGACAAAACCCGAGCCCAGCCCGGTCACAAGCCCAAAGCTGGACGACTTCATGTATTTTCTCACCAAGACAAAGCCCGAGCCCGGCCCGATCAAAAGCCCGAAGCCCAAAAGCCCAGCCCAAACCTTACTTCGAGCTGGCAACTGGGGCCTGAGCCCAGCCTAGAAAAAAATCGGGCTAGTCCTAGGCCGGACCGTCGAGCCGGGGCCAGGCTGGACCGTTGAGCCGGGCTGTCCATGATCAGGTCTAGATACATGCAACCTCCAAGTGGCCAACTTTAAAACATGCGACTAAAAAGTGTGAAATCTTCTTAGTGTTGTTGCTAAGTGAGATTCCTTTAAAAAATACCATTGACTTCGAACCAAATTATTCTACTTCTTCCTCCACGCTAACCATAGAGGAGCCACCCACCACTGCCCAAATCCCGGCGGCATGCTGCCCTTTCCCTTGTTCGCCATCTTACTGCTACCCCCACTGTAGGCATCTTGAGCCCCTCGGCCACCGTCGCCTTGCTCCAGTGGAGAGGGAGAGGGAGAGGGAGAGGGAGAGAGGGAGGGAGTAGCGTCGAGGAGGAAGAGACCATGTGCGTGGATGGCTTGGAACATGTAAGAAGGAGCAAGGTGGCCTCTGTTGCTCCTCTCTTTTGCTCACCGAGAAGCTCGGAGCTCAAGGGATGAGAAGGGGAACTTGGGGGGAGCCATCGGAGCTCAGAGCGGCTCGCCGGAGATTGAGGAAGAAAGATGGGACAGAGAAGAGAGGAGAGAAGGGTAAAATAGCCAAACATTTGAAGAGGCAAGGGGTAAAAATTCTCTGAAATTATATTTTTTTTAGAAGAATACACATTGAGCAATGACACCGAATAGGTTTCCTACTTGTCAATGACACACTTTAATATTGGCCATTCGCATTTATCTAATTAATCCAAGTTTTTAACATACTCCCACGGAGGACAAAATATCCCTTCAATGGCTAAATCCATAAAAGCAAAGCTTTTACAACAGCAGTACCAAAAAAAAACTGAAGATACTTGTAAAAAAATAATGGTATGGACGAATTAACCTTTTAAGTGAAGAAAAGGTCTTTCCTTTTTTTTAATCTTGAAATAGCAATGCACCGAAATGGTAAGGTCAACCATGCTCGATTGCGGGCGCTGTGTCATGCTGTGCCTCAGCATTTTGCTATTCTTGCACGTGAATTTTTCATATGCCCCCCGTCCGATAGGTTCTTATTTGCATAATGGCCCTCCAACCATTGAGTGATCCTGTTCTTAGTTTTCTCTCTACTGCTGCCTTCCTGTTTCCTGTTGCTATCCATCTTGTTTAAAATTTCTACTAACCATGTTATTAAAACTTGAATGATCATTTTTTTCCCTAGTAAAATGCTGTCATAATGTGGAGTACAAACTAATTAAGTACTTCGCAAGTAAATTCTCATTATTACTCGGGGTGAAAAATACAGTCTCCGGCTTAGATGAAACTCCCCATGGATTATGAATGAAAGCATGGGGTGCAGCACAGTGTCGGTTTGGCTACCCTGATGAGACGTGGATTATGAATCAATTTAGGAGAGGAGAGGAACTTTGATTGGCCAAGTCCTTTGGGATGGGGATTGATCTCTCCTGGCTTCCTCCACGTTTCGCCCGGATTTGGCACCAATTCGAGCCCTTCCACGTATAGCAATTACAATTATGTCCCTATATATTTATACTACTCAGGCTGGTTAGCTGTTGTATAATAGCATGTTCTTCGCATATTATTTGCTTAAATAATTTGATTATCTCTTTTAATATTTTGACTTTTTGACTCCATTTCTCAAGAATCTCAAAGTCACGAGCGAAACATTCTGGTTTTGATTATTAGCTTAGGCCTTTTGAAACTAGTGTTGAAAGCGGTTAAAGTTCGGTTTTAATAGTGAAGAGCAACCTCAAAACCCTAAATAATTTGAATCGTTAGATAAAGAAGGATAAACAACTCATCAGGGTATATATCGTCACACAAGTATCCTTGACAAGAAATCTATTAATGCAATATAGACTCCATATTCTATTTTTCATTTTTTATGGATATAGTAGGCACTAACAGTAAAAAATGATGTGTTTACTAACGACAATGCATCCTAGCTAGGGCGGAGAAGAGAAGACTATCGCGTTGTTGTGGATTCGGCCATCCCCTTCGTCGCCGGCCTCCGGGCTATAGGCAGGGAAGGAAGGAGTCTAATCCGTGGCTGTTGATGTATGGCTTTGGTAGCTTTAGACTATCTCCAACCATATTATCCTCCTTTCGTTCCCTTCCCCACACTAAAGGGATTCCCTTCCAATATTCATTCCCTTCTTAGAAATGCACTCCAACAACATTCCCTTGCCCCATTCTCTTTACTTAAAAAACTCCATATTTTAAACCTTCCATTGTAACCGCCATAGTACGAACGATCATGTTATATCGTTTCGTACATACATTTCCATACATACGCTGTGTGGTTTCGACAATAATTTGAAGTCCAGAATATTTTCATGATTAGAAAATGTGAAAACTTATGGGGTATTTCATGGCGTATATGTGTCGGATTTGTATATCTGAAATCATATTGTACAATGTGCACTGCAATACGATCATGACCGAGTGCAAGTCTTCCGGTGGAAGAATCATGGACGAGTCTTCCACGAGAAGGAACCGTGCAAGAGACAAAAGCTTCGGAGAGAAGATGCGCTTATATGCCTATAAATGCATGGGTTCACCGTCATTTCATTTCTATCCAAAGCATCAACCACATTCTGAATCATGAGTTCGGATCTGTATGGTTGGAACTCTACCCTACAATTCTCTTCGTCAAGTGATGACGATGAGGAGATCGTGCTGATTGGTATGATGATCACGGAGGACGAACTCAATGGCCATAGCGCACTCGGTCGCCGAGGCTCCGTTCGAGCCACGCAACAATTGATCGAGGTCACCACAAAGGGCATGCAAGATTGTATAGGGATTACTTCGTGGATAGCCCTGTGGATATGCATACGTATTTCAGGAGCAGGTAAAGGGAGATGGGTACAATCAGTAGTCCGGTTATGTCCCACCGGTACTATGACCTTACTTTTTTTTGGAATGTGCTTGCAAGTTTAGGATGAGCTATAGGTTTTTCCTCCACATCGTATCTGCTGGGGAAGAACATAACGACTAGTTCAAGCAGAAGCGGGATGCCACTAGGAAGTTTGGATTGCCGGCGTCGCAAAAGGTTACTGCAACTATTTGGCAGTTGGCATATGGGGTACCTGCCAATGCCATTGAAGAGTATGTGCGTATTAGGGAGAGCATGGTCGTGCTAGCTCTGCAGAAGTTTGTCAAAGCTGTCGTTGACATATTCAAGGATGAATATCTTCGAGCTTCGACTGCTGAAGACACAACTCGACTACTAGCCATTGGCGCGCAAAGAGGCTTTTCAGGGATGCTTGGGAGCATTGATTGCATGCAGTGGATTTGGAAAAATTGCCCAAAGGCATGGCATGGTGCATTCACTGGGCATACCTACAAGCCCATAATAGTGTTGAAAGCGGTGGCTTAGTATAATTTGTGGATTTGGCATGCCTTCTTCAGTATGCCCGGTTGCTTGAATGACGTAAATATTCTACACCCTTTAGATTTTTTTCCAGGCTACTAGACATTACCGCACTGGAGGTGAACTACTCAATCAACGAGAACAACTACAACATAGGTTATTACCTAGCTGACGGTATATACTTAGAACGAGCTACCTTCGTGAAGCCCATCTCCGCTCCGCAGGGCAACAAGAGAGCCTACTTCTCAACAGTTCAGGCCGCCGCAAAAAAGGACGTGAAAGGGCTTTCGGTGTCCTACAGGTGAGATTTGTAATAATTCGTGGGCCGACGCACTGCTGGAAACAAAGTAAGCTCCACAATATCATGATATCATGTATCATCATGCATAACATGATAATTCAGCATGAGAGGCAAGGACCACCACAAGAGGTCATGTACGAGGGTATGCGACAGCATAATTCTATTTCCCATGAGCCTAATCGGTCCATCCTACATTGCATTGAATCTTCGCAGACGATGCAAAATCGGCAAGTGCATCTGCACTTGCAAGATGACCTAGTGGAGCACATGTGGTGTCATCACGGAGGGGAGTAGAATATGCAGTCCTACATAACGTCGTCGTGTAGTCGTCTCGTGGAAATGAAACTTGTTTGAGCTATAGTTATGGTCGTTGGAACTACTCGATACAACTAAGTGTTTTATGTACGCATGTCTTTCGCATGGTTTGTAGTATCGAAGCTGCAGTCTATCCCTTGCAAGTAGCATAACATACGGTTGGCACAACAGAATACTTCAAAGTCCAAATTGAGAATAATATGAAATTCACAACAGAATAGTCCACAATCCAACTAGCAAAACATACATTTCGTAGTACATAAAAGTTCGACAAAGGGAATGGAGAGAGGATCCGGGCACGGAGAGAACCTTTCTCCTATCCCGCGGGTCGCTGCCTGGTTAGGAGACACCGTTGGAGCAGCCTCCTCGCTCCCCTCCGCTTCTCTTTCCCATCGCGAGGGGAGTGGGACTCGAGACGGGTACCGGTTAGAGATGGTCTTAGCCTAGGGGTAGCCAATAAATTTTCTTCATCAGCAGCGTCTTCGGTTCGAGCGGTATATGGCTCTTCTTCACTGACGATTCCTCATTAGCTATAGGCTTCGTGCACTATGGAGTTCCCTTCTAGAGATGGTTAGACCTCTCCATGCGTGTTAGGTTGTGCTTGGCAATGCGGAGGAGGATTGTGTCAAGCCTCAGAGAGGGATCTAGTTAGTGCGGCGACGACAACATGCTGCTCGCAGCTATGTGCTAGAGGTAGGTCTTCCCCTTCGATGAGTCCTGCGATCTTGGGGTCGTCTTGGCAGACCTTGCTAGAAGTGGTTTGGTTTGTTAGGGAAGAGGGGAGATGCCTACCTGCTCTATGTTGCTGTTTCGGGTGCTAGAGACGGTGGTATTTTGCTTGATGGTGCTACCGTGTTTCTTCTTCATGGGGATGGCAGATGTGTTGCTTCTCCTTGGCCATGGTTTGGAGCTAGGGCTCAGAAGCTTATGCTGGTTGCGACTCAGCTTCCCACTATTGTTACCCTTTTGCGGGTTAAGGCCATCGGAGATAAATTGCGTGGTGACATTGACCAGAATGTTCACCTTCTTCTTCACTGGCAAGCGAGGGTGTAGAGGACGGGATGTGGAGTGTTTATAGTTTGGCCTTGTCATAGACTTCTTTCTTATTTTTATGTTTGGTAGGGTCCAAAGTGTGAATCTAGGGTGTATTATCTCTCTGAATTAACATATGAACCTTTTTAGACAAACAATATAGCTTTTTGGGATAGAACTTTTCATAAGAGTTTACCACTGGAGAGTGGCAAGTGACCAAAAAAAGTTGGAATTGCAATGATTTAGAATGTGCTCTCGATGAATTTTTCAACAGCAAAATCTTAAATATACGGCCCACGGAGGAAACATCCCTTCCATGGCTAAAAAAAACTGAAAATACTTGTGGAAAAGGAATGCTATGGATGAATTAATCTTTTCGACTGCAGAAAAATCTTTCTTTTTATTCTTTCTTTTCTTTAGGATTACCGTAGAAATCCGCTAATTCGGTCCCATGATTATAACACACTGCCAAGAATGAGACCCACAATTTTATTGTTTGTGTAGGGATTTGAATCAGGATGGTGGGCTTCACAACCGAAGAACCTTACCACTTGTCTTAAGGGCTGTTCTTTTTAGAACAAAAAATCAACTTTACACCTTGAGCTATCCCACTTGTCTACTCTACCCCTGAACTACAAAATCAGGTATTCCACCCCAAAACCTTTGGAATTGACGCAAATAACCCTTGAGGTGGTTTCGCCACGGTTACTATGACATGTCATCTAATGGAAGAGGAGGTTAACGAGATATAGGAGGAGGAAGCCGATGGGGAGGGAGAAGGATGTCGGGTTGTTGTAAGAACGACAAGTGGTGGAGGCCGTTGGCACTAGAGGAGACCCTCACAACGGTGCGGCCATAGGTAGCGTGGAGCTCATCAGTGTTGTTGGATCGCGGGACTCCAGACGGGTCAGAGGCCAGAGGCAACAGGATGGCAAGGGTTGGAAGCCAAAGGAGATAGAGGAGGTCCTTACGACGGTGCAACCAAGGGCAATGTGGAGCTCGTCGCAACTACTACCGTGGGTGGCTAAGAGTCACTTGCAGTTTTCCCATTGGAGGAGGCCAACAGGGAGGGATGGCGCGGGGGACAGGAGGGGCCAAACGGAGTGAGCAGTCGTAGGGATGAGGAGTAGGCCACGGGGAGGGAGTCGCCGCGAGGGGGAGCTCTTGGGAAGAGAGGATATGGCCAGCTAGGAGAGTGAGGAAAAGAGGGAAGCGAGAGAGAGAAGGAAGGTTGGCAATTGCCACTAGAGAGAGAAGGAAGGTTGGCAATTGCCACTTGTTGCCATATTAGATGCCACATAGGAGACATGGTGGCGAAACCACATAAGGGGATATTTGCACGGATTTTAAAAGTTTGAAGGTAGTCTAAATACCTGATTTTGTAGTTTAGGGTAGTAGATGGAGCATGACAGTTCATCTTGTAAAATAGACTTTTTTCTTCTCTTTGTTCTTTTCATCTTACCTTGATATGGCAATATACACATTTTTGCATTCCTTTTTCCTAGGCACTATCAGTGTTCTTTAAGACCTCTGCCTCGCATAATCATATTTTTTTCATGGAAAAATGCTTGTGGCAGCATGGAGTCCTTGTTTGTTCAACTGTGGCTGAAGGCGAGTAAAAATGTTAGGATTTGAAAGCTTCGAAAAGTGATTTCGAGAGGCCGAAACGCTTGATTCAACTAGGCTTTAAAATATTTGTGAAAGAGCTTCTAGAATAATACTAGAAACTGTTTTAAAAAGTCAAAAACATTTTATTAAAACAAAATGATCGTAATCCATCATCCGTAAGGAAAGAAACGTGCGGATTGAGGGCATACGGGTTGTCCATGTGCCTACCCTGTCCTACAAGTAGGGAGTAGTACATAGTGCACTCGAGTCATCAGCAGTTACACGGGATCAATGACTGGAACGCATCCAGGTGCGTGAAGCCAAGCAACGTGATGTTTTGCTCATAGAAAAAGAAGACGCAGACATGCAGCCGAAAAAGGCCGGTATTTTATTTGGCTGGCCCAAGCAGTGAATCCCCATCCAGGAATTTTATTATTTTTTTATATTTAATTATTTTCGGAAATAAATAAATGATATTCAGTTTTAAAAAATAAATAAATAGACTCCGTCGCTTGACTAGTTGGTGGGAAGTTTGAACCGCCTCGGTCGGGCGAGATATAAAAATCCGCCTAACGGAGGCGACCTTGCTCGCGCACGGCTGTCTTGAGGTGGAGCAAATTCGCCCGACTAAAGGCGAACTTTTGACGCGGAAAAATCCGCCCATTCAAAGGGCGAGATTTGAGGCGGTGAAATCCCGCCACCAACAGGCGAAATTTTGTTTTAAGCCGCGCCCACCATGCAAGGCCAGACTGTTCCCATTTCACACAGGAGAGGGAGAGCAAGAGAGGAAGTGAGGAGAGAAGAGAAGCACAGAGCAGTTCTTCGATTTCGTAGGTATTTTTATTATGTAGTAAAAAATTTATTTGATAAAACTTGGTAGGATAGTCATATGAATTTAGTGTATGTTACATTGTGTGTAGAGCAGGGTAATATTTAGACTATGGTTTAGGCTAAAAATAGTCGTGTAATATTTAGGCTAGGATTAGGGTTTAGGCAAATAGCATAGTTATATTTATGCCCAGGTTAGAGTATTACACGGCTAAAAATAGGTGTCTAATATTTAGGCTAGGATTAGGGTTTTAGTTACAAATAGCACGGTAATATTTAGAGTTTAGATTTAAATAGTATAGTCAATAAATTGTACGATTGTGTGGTATGTTTCGAACATGGTAGGGTTAGGATTTAGATAAGGAATAGAAGGGTAATATGTAATGTTTACATTGAAAATAGTATAGTACTTTACTAATTTATTATATGTTGAAGAGTATTTTATTTGTAGAGATAATGAACAAGATGTTGGTCGATATTTTGGCTGTAGTAATATTGTTAAAAAAATAGATGTAGAAAAAGGAGATTGACGTATAATAATCAATGTGCGAAATTTGTTGGGCAGGGTATATGGCAGACAAGGTCCATTTTCAGATCCATTATGGGGAAGGAGAGATTGTGCAAGGTCCTTATGGAGTAGATTTATCAATGTTCCAATCATGTACATTAGGGATATCAAGACCCACCGAAAGGTCATTTAGTGGGCTACAACATTGGTTATTACGGACGTTTCAACTCAACGAAGAAAAACATGTTATGAGAGTTCAGGCATTGGTGAGCCGTGCTGCTGAAGGTTTTTTTTGGGAGTTGATACCTATATCGAGTACTCGGAATTGGAGACGCTACGTTGAGATTGCAATCGAACGGTGCCTTCCTCTAGTTCTCTTAGTGCGGCCGAGTACAAGCAACATGCGGATGTGGAAGAGCCGGGGAGACTAGTGGTCTTTGTAGTGGAAGAGGAGGTGGAGGTTGTAGGGAACACGGAGGTGACAGAGGGCGTGGGAGAAAGCGACGCGAGACAGATATAGGAGAAGAAGGCAATGAAACAATTGAAGAGGCGGCAAGGCGGCCGATGAAGGGGAACAAATCGAGTCAATAGTTCTTTGAAATGGCAACCGAGGATGCAGAGCATGAGGAAGTCCCTGATGAAGATACGTCAGACGATGAGAGAAGTTTGAGTGATTGACCGGTGCCTGTAGAGTGGAATACTTACAACTTTCAAGATTTATCTGTACATGAAGGCACGCACACACCATGGGATTACCATGAGAATGAGGTGACTCAGGGAGCCATGTACCCGACTAAGGAAGCTGTATTGGATGCCGTGAAGTATTGGTCTTTATCTCTGAGGAGGGAGTTCAGGGTAGTGAAGTCGAGTAAAAGCGTCTACGATGTGATGTGGTGTTGTTCTGGTTGCCCGTGGCGTGTACATGCATTTAAAGGAAAGTGGGTGGATTACTGGGTGTGTTCAATTGTAAAGGAGCACGACTGTCAGTTAGAAAATGCACAACAAAGACACAGAAATATGACATCAACATTTGTTGCAGTTGTAATGTACTCACAAATTGTTCAGAACATAAGATATGAGCCTCGGTCCATTATACGGGCCATTGAGGAACAATTCCAGTACACCATAAAGTATCCCAACGCTCGGAGAGCTAAACAAAAGGCTTTGGAAATGCGGTTCGGGACATATGAAGCATCGTATGCAAATATGTCCCAACTTCGCAGCGATTAGTAGAAGAAATCTGGAACGCACTATGACATGAAGGAGTATCACGCTCCGGCGTCGACACCGCAAGTGGGTTACACTGAACGGTATTCTTTGCATTGGGTCCGTGCATAAGAGCCTTCACATATTGTCCACATTGCTCTGTGTAGATGGAACCTTCCTCATTTGGCAAGTATAAGGGGCAAATATTGACAAAGAATTGCCGTGGATGGCAACAATCGATTTTACCAATGGCATTTGCATTTGTGGAGGAGAGAATCTGAGATAGTCGGGTATGGTTCCTAGGCGTGTCAAACATCTTTGTTGTCACAGGAGACCAAATGTGTGTGTCATTCATGATAGACATGCAAAGCTTCTTGCGTGCGATTGATGAGATTACAAATGGCTCCGACAACCGAGGGGTGCCTAATGGAGTGATATGCAAAGCGGTGGTGCATGAGGCATATGGGAGCAAATTTTTTAGTCACTTTAAGAATAAACCTTGCATGAACCTATTCAAGAGGTTGTGCAAGCGAGAATCAAGAAAGAAAATTCAACAAATTATGGAAAACACTCGATGAGATGACCACAAAGCGTAGCCGTGAACTACGAGCAAGGCAGAAGCGAGGCGACACGAGCTTCGTAGTGAGATGCTTCTCAGATTGGATTAAGGATGATCCAAAAGAGAAGTGGGCTCTCTGTATGATCTTGAAGGGGCTAGATACGGAATAATGACGACAAATCTGGCAGAGGTGTACAATTGGGTCATGCGGGGATGAGGGCATTGCCTCTGGTTGCAATTGTGGAGGAATTCTTCACGGTACATGCAAGTACTTCATGGATCGTTATCGTCGCGTCTGCCGCTATGGTGACGATACTTTGATATACTCATTGCTATTACAAAGTATATGGCCGAGAAGATAGGTAAGGCCGAAAGACATTGCGCGACGGCGATGGGGACAGATCATCTCGGTACCACATAATCTGCAGGATAGAGGCGTCGTGGCGTGGCGTGGCGGTTCGCAGAGTGCATCTTCGCGTGATCATACATGCACATGCTCATGCCGCAGTCAAGCTTCTTCACAAGCCATGCTCTCATGTACTAGCGGCGGCTTCAATGACAAATCACCCTACTTTTCCATTTGTGTCCGAATATTTCAGAAGGAAACAATCCGAAATACATGGCATGCAGAGATATATGGGTATGCAATTTTGGTACATTCTTGATCCACTGGTCGAGCAGTAGTCATGTCCGGCTAGCTAATTCTTGAAGTGTGATCTTGGTCGTCGCCGACACCGTCGCATTCGAACGACATGGATCGGTCGGAGGTGGAAGAGTTGAGAAGAGATCAAAGGCGTAACGAGGACGGTCACACTTATGTGAACTGTGACAAGCCTATTGCATTTGGGTCCTATGATTTGGATGCTGGCCCGTCCGGGTCGGGGGCGGATGGACGACGACCGTTCGGTTGAAAATGTATCTATGAAACCTTAATCGAACTACTTGATATGTGTAATTTACATTTGTAATATTCGCGTCAATGTAATATGCTGACTTACTGGTGGCAATGTAATATGATGACTTATTTATGTTTATGTAATATGTTATGTTTGCATGATATGTAGTGTCTGTTGATGACATTATCTTTTGGTATATCGTATTTTTCTTTATGAATTATCTTGCTTGAATTGAAATAAATAACTCATACTTGCATATCTCGCAGGTGGCGTGACGATGGTCGACGAGATGGGCAGCCGAGCCGGCGCCACAGCGATAGCGAAGCAGAGGGCCTGCCGACCCTCCCTTGACCGTAGGCATCGGGCCTACCTCAGTGTAGTGGAGGGCAGGCTGCTAGGTGTCTTTCGTACTAGGACACCAGCCGAGTTGCTCACTCTGGACGCACGTTAGGTTGACAGGTACATCGTATAAGGCGAACTTTTCTTACTTTCGTTTTTTATAATTTACCTTTACTTACGTACTGAATGCTTCATTTTCTGCAGACTGCGCCTCTCAGGCGTCCTCCCGCTGTGTCGGATACTGGAGGCTACGGCCTAGGCGTTCGTTGGAGACCCGCCCCCGGCAGATCGTCAGAGGCGTTTCGGTTTTGACCGGTCCCTCCTTGCAGCACTTGTGGACCGATGGAGGCCGGAGACACACACTTTTCACCTCCCGTGCGGGGAGATGGCGCCGACTCTGCGGGGCGCCTCGTACCTTCAGGGCTTCCGTGGCGGCAGTGTGCCGTCGTGGCGGTGAACGTCTCACCCGCTGGCGTGTCGACTGCTAGGCCGGTTCGCCGGGTAGTCCGTGCACCAGCGCAGAGTGTACCGCCTTTCCCTCGGCGGAGACACGTGGTCCATCGAAGAGGTGGCTTGCGATTCACGGTAAGAACTAACGAGCGACTTGTCCTTCTTAAATTACATGCTAACATTGGTACTTGCAAACATTGACAAAGCGGAGCACATCCACCCTCGGCCGATGGCGCCATCGTGTCCCGACACCTTGAGGCCTACTGCTTTGGCTGTTGGTGGGTGATGTTCACCAAGACGGACGGCCATTGCGTCGACAAGCACCTCCTCTGCACGCTAGGGAGATCGCCGACGCCGCCCCCACGAGGTCCCCGAAGACAGTTGGGCTTCAAATTGTCCTTGCGGGACGTCTGAGGTTTGTGCGACGCTGTCTCGAAGACGGATACACTGGTGATCCTCGGTGGTCGCTTCTTCACTTTCTGTTGTGTGGTCGTATGGCGGATCGCCATTGGGCGTCGCTCATGGATCTGATCCTTACGAGGCGGCGTACTACCACGACACACGGAGGATAGGCTCACCATGGGCTTCCTTTGGTTTTCACGAGGGATGCGTAATGTTTAAATCATGATTTATGCATTATTTACGTAACATAGCAAGATAACTACGCTTGTTTTCTCCTTTTGCAGCCTACCTGGGCCCACGTTCAGGCGCACAAGGACTACCCAGAGTACGTGAGGCAGTTGGACGAGGTACAGGAGGGGGATGTCGTTTGGACACCCTACAGTGAGGACCGAGTGCTTGCTCGCGCCCCTCACGGGTTATCGTCGCTTATGGCGGGACCCGATTATCTTGGCTTACGACCCGACCGTTGCTCTTCGACATCTTCGTCGAGGAGTACTCACCGCAGCGGGTGATGCGGCAGTTCGGCCTCCACCAGGACTTCCCTCTACCTGTTGTCCACACCGTCCCGCGTCAGGCTCACCAGTACGATCTTTTCCATTAAGCTCTAATTTCCATTTCGATCATCCGCCTTATAAGTGTCATACACGATGTTTCTTCGCAGATCCACTAGGCGTGGCCACACCGCGGCTATCTGTGGGCTCCTGTGATGGAGCCTTGGGTAGCACAGTGGGAGGATGCTCTAGATGAGCGGGTCGAGGAGGACCGGCCGTACGACGCCACGTCATATCCGGCGTACGTATGGTGGTACAGTGCGTCTACGAGGACGCGGGTGGGTCACACCCCTTCCACCGAGATCGCCCACGTCGCGCGAGCCACCGACACGTACCCGCTGCACCGCGCGCAGGCTGCCTACCAGGCGGTACCGATCTTTACCCCTGCTTTTCAATTTCTATTTTTAGCAGCATGCACCGCTTGATTGCTATGGGCCTATATACAGATCGACATTCTTCGTGAGTGCAACGTCGATGCACGCCACATTTGTCGGCGCTGCAAAGACGACATTGGATGACCGGAGGAGAGATACTCGCGACCTTCCAGAGGCTCTACGAGAAGACAACGCGAGCTATACGCCTCACGTGCTGCAGCCTTCCGGACGCCCTACAGCCTACACCGAGGGGTATGAACTTTATTGCCCTTCTCCACCCTACCTTCATTAAAATTTATAATGTGACACTACCTTAATATGTAGGATTATGCGGGCGGCAGACGCAGTTTGACCAGTAGCACGTCGGCCCAGGGGCCACCACTGTCCTCCTTGACGGTACCGCCAGGAGGCCTTTGGCCATCCTCGCAGTGGGCGCCCGAGGAGCTTGGAGGCGGCGATTCACGAGGTCGGGACGTCTTCCTCTGCCGCCGCGTCTTCGTCGATCAGCGGGCCGTTCACACCCTACGGTGCTTCGGCGCACCACCACCAAGGTCGCAGCCCACACCACAGGCACCGCGCCCTCCTGTTACAGGTGCGAGTTAGTTTTCTAGTCGAGCACTTCAATTTCATGTATTTATAATTTATCGTTTAGTAATGTGGACATTGCATGGATTAGGTCCTATCTTCACAGAGTGGCACAGTCCGGTCGGTCGGTGTGGACGACCGTGGCCGGCGACCTTGGCGTGAACCGATTGCCGTCCAAGACGACGAGGTTGGGGGCTCCGGTTGTGGGCGCCTCAGAGCTTGACACACCGTCCACAGTGACTTGGCGGCGCTGCAAGCCTGAGCTCGTCCTCAGGGACGTTCACCGCGGACCGCTTCACCTTCCTAAGCGCCTGGGGCGTGCCCGCAAGGCACTGACGAGGATCATCCATGAGGTGAAGCCCAGCGGGACGACCGTAGTTTCTTTTCTTTGCATGTTTGTTTGTACCTTCTAATGTATATATTCAGTAGTTGTATGAACATTTTCGCCATTTGTCATTTTTAGCTTTATAGCTTTTTTATTTATGCCATCTATCGCTCCTGATATTTTTCGTATTTTCTGGCCCCACTGAGTGCCGAATGTGGCACAGGAAGTTATGTGCACGCTTCTGGGTGGGCTCCGCCATCCCATAAACCCTTAGGTGGCCATATACGTATGAGGGCTACCCGCATTACCGCTTTCGAATCGCGGCGGTGTGGCTTAATTAGCCACTTCATGTTCTATTCTTCTTTATCTTGTACGCCAATAAGTAGTGTATTGTATCTCAAGGCTTTGCACGATATGAATGAGATGAAGATGGTGCTCATTGACATTGACAATGTGAAACGCATTACATGGTAGTAATCCACGAGTCGAATCTTTATGCAAATGACTTGAAATAAACCCTATTGTAGTAAGGACGCTAGGTTTCTTGCCATCCACGGAGGCGGTTCCACACGGTATATACGTTGTAGGCCCGAGTAGCAAAGTCAACTCGCTCCTCAAGCCGGAGATTCTTGCGTGAAGATGTTCAATGTGGCGAACGCGCCATTGGGAAGGATCGTCCATCCATTTGGTGAAGCCGCAGTCATTGGTCTACATTTAGAAATGAGAAAAATGTGAGATGGAAAATGTATTAAACACTTGGCTGTTGTCCGGATGGTTACTCACAGCGAAGTACGCGCAACGGTAGAAACGTCGGCCAGTCCATCCTTCGACAACCTGGTCAAAGTTTGTACAAGCTGTGTCCACTCCGCGCGCAGCGTGGCCATTCCTGTAGAAGTTTGGGTCTCTTATCATTGTTGGCTCGTGTTATAGCTAGCTCTTGTCCGAATAGGCGGTCTTCGCTGGTAGACGGGCTTGCGATCCAGACCATTTGACGTCCACCAGGCTTGTCGGATCCAACCGTTCGGTGTGGGTCGTGAAGCCATATGTGCGATGTGGTATGTCTATCTCTACTCGCCTCCCCCTCCACGAAGCCAACCCTAGTAGGGTGTATACACACATAGAGTCAGAGTGAGAGTGAGGGTGGGAGTGAGAGGGACGCCAGCTCTGCCTCGCATTATATAGGCCGATGTGTACTTAACGAATTGGATTAATAAGTTGTTCATTATGCTTACTGACATCGTTTAATGATTAAACACATGCTACCGATGCCTATATACGCCTCGGCCACATTTCGCTTGCGATCTTGGAGGCCGTGATTGCTAACGATGCATGCCCGGTCACATCACTAAATGCGCGTCACTGGCGACCAAAGATGCCGCCGCCACCGTCATATCAATAATTGCGGCGCTGGCGACCTCAAGATGCCGCCGGACACCGGTCACAAAGCAATAATTGCGGGTCACTCGACCAACAGACCACGGACACCGTCACATCAATAATTGCGCGCGCTGGCGACCAGCGATACCGCCGGACACCGTCACGTCAATAATTGCGGGACGCTGGCGACCAACAAGACCACGGACACCGTCACATCAATAATTGTGAGCACCTGGCGACCGCCAGATACCGCCGGACACCGGTCACGTCAATAATTGCGGTCACTGGCGACCAACGATGCCGCCGGACACCGCCACATCAATAATTGCGATCGCTGGCGAAGCGATGCCGCCGGACACCGGTCACAGCAATAATTGCGGGGCACTGCTGACCAACAGTACCGACACCGGTCACATGAATAATTGCGGGCATCGCCACCAATGATCCGCCGACACCGCCCAATCACATCAAATCAGCGCGAAAGATGAACTCGGTCCATGCACCAAGCATACTTGGCTATTTATTTTCCTCCGGCCTCCGAGTCCTCTGCGCTCCAAGTTTCCTCTCAATCTCACATATTATTTCCATCACATGGACCAGCAGCACTCGGCAGGGATACGAAGCAATGTCATGCTAGCTTTTTCAACTCTGTGGTTATTCAGCGAATGTTCTGTTTAGACCCATTCATCCTTCACGGCTTGTCGCTTTTGTTTGTAATATGATCCTAATATCGCGAGTTTTGCGATGTTACGGGTTATATTACACTCAAAATGTGACGTGTAAGCCGTGATGGATGAATGGGGTCTAACTGCATGACCTGAACTTAAGGCCTTTAGGAAATTAGACAAATAGGTACGTACTATTTTTTATTTCGAAAGCTAGCATGACATACATGGTGCGATGATATGGAAGGGTGGTCACCATGGACGGGTGAATGAGGGGACCAGAGGCAAAGAGCGGTGATGCCTCCTTCCTCTCTATATAGGGCGTTACGTCATTATCAGCACCTGATTAAATTAGCTCCTAATTATCATTAATTAACTATTCACGTTGACATGGCAGAATCTCCGTCGTTCATTCCATCGGTGTAGCAGTGCGCCGAAGATAACAAGGTGGAGTAGTGCGGTGGCCTGAATGCTAGCTGCCTAGGAATGAGTGCTGTCCGGAATTACCGCCTTCAAAGACGAAATTTGGTGGCCGTTTTAGCCACTTGTTTTAATTTCACTTGCTAACATTGCATGTCGTCTGACGAATAGTACCTCTTTTCAGCGTCCGGTCACATCGCCTGCAGCAGCATCCATCAATAATTGCGGGCACTGCTGACCAGCAGTACCCACCGGACACCGGTCCAAGCAATAATTGCGGGCATCTGGCGACCAACAAGACTACCGACACGGTCACATCAATAATTGCGGGCTTTGCCACCAATGATCCGCCGACACCGCCCAATCACATCAAATGCAAGAAGAAGAAGAAGATGAACTCGGTCCATGCACCGAGCGGACTTGGCTATTTATTTCCCTCCGCCTCCGAGTCCCTGCGCTCCAAGTTTCCTCTCAATCTCACATATTACTCCGGCCCATACACCGCACAAATCTAGTTGTAACGAGCAATGGCGACCTCCGGTGTGAGGACCGTCCATGAAGCAAGTTTAACACCACCGTGCTCGAAGGGGTCAATGTTCCAATGTAGCCTGCGGTGACCTTTGCAAGTTTGTTCAATCCGACGAAGATTTCTCGTATACTTACGGAAGGAGATTCTTCATGTGTGCAAACTACGAGTACGATCCACCCAAGGTTGCCTTTGGCGGCGCCCAAAGGTACTTGCTCACCCTATCTCGCATGATTAACATATAGTCTTATGTGCTTCATGTGATCTGTCTTGACTTATGTTCTTACTTTAACATATAGTCTCCCCCACCTCTCTGCGATTTCTGGCAGTGGCTAGACACGGAGCAATCGGAGGAAGACAAGAAACACATCGAGCGTGAGGTCCGTTGGAAGAGGCAGTGGTTCAGGCAGCGCCAATATGAGGAGGAGCAGGAGGAGAAGAAAGCGTTCGGAGGAGGAGTACCGAAGCGACAAGAGGACGCCGAACGTCAAAGCCTTTGAGCACGAGAGGTGAAAGGGAGAGAAAGCGCGAGAGGGCACGTCGTGCAAGGGAGGCTGGACCTGATGCTATCAGAAAGGGGAAATATCCCCGTTGTACTCAGTAGGAACATCCTTGTAATCCTGAGAATAAAAATTTCCTGAGAGTGCTCTTTCTTCAACGCGGCATGTGAGGGTTTATGATTAAATCTCGCCCAACCAGACACCGGTTTATTGTTCTATCTATTTATTTAATTTTCTGAATAATTATTAATATAAAAAGTCTCTGAAACTTATTCATTATTTCCATATTATTATTTTTAAAGATTACATAGACCAAATAACGTGCCATATATCTTGATAATATATATACTTTTATATATAATATATATCATACATATGTTATATATTAACTATTATTATATATAACATATATAATATATTATATACATGTTATATATGGCATATATAATATATAATATATTATATAGTTATATATGCCAGTGCTGCGCTACCAAACCGCGGTGGAGGGGTATTATTGTCTTTGGGTTACAACAATGGGCATTTTTATATTTGCAAATTTTTTTTTGGGTAAGCAAAAAAAAATTTCGGTTCGATATGGCGCACCTATTATGACTTACATTTTCAAACGATGCTGGGACTCCATTTATTTAGTTTTATTTTTATGATACATAGTATTTTATTCTAAAGTCACATAATTTATTTTTTCTGAAAATTCCAAAAAATTGCAGAATCTCGCCCTATTGGCGGTGGACTATACTTATCGTCCGTTGGAAGGGCGATTTTGGGGCGACAGCAAAGCCCGCCCGTTTAACGGGCGGTTCATTTATCTCGCCGTTCCATTGGGCGGACTTTGCTCCACCTCGGGCTTGGCCCGGCGAGGCCAAAGATCGCCCTCCCGTTGGGCGGATTTTTTATATCTCGCCCGACCGGAGGGCGGTTCAAACTTCCCGCCCGCCGGGCTGGCGACAGGAGTCTATTTATTTATTTTTTTAAATCTGAATATCATTTATTTATTTCTAAAAATAATTAAATATAAAAAAAAATAAAATTCCCCATCCAGCCTACCAAGGCCCATCCAAACAAATCCGCAGTCCTAAACTTCTAGCGCACATTGCTTTCAAATACAAAAGACCATGTTTAAAATCGCTGCAGCTGGAATGCTGTGCTTGAAGAGTTTTAAGAAATAGGTACTGGAAACCGAACCATCTAGTTTAGTTGGAGCTTCCATAGTCTTGAGAAGCAATTTCGAGTTCTTTGAGAAGCAACTTCAAGTTCTTTAAGAAGAGGTTTGGAGAGCCCCAAGAGTTTAGTTTGGAGAAGCTTCCTTTTTACTTTTGAGAAAGCTAGAAACGGATAGAACAAGTTATGGAAAGGAGCGTCATACTCGTTACAATAGCTGATCAAGTTAATCATCTGTTTGGTTCATAGCTATAAACAAGTGGAGCTTGCCACAATTTACCACACTTAACTAAGTATTATATATAAAAAAAGAGTGACTAAGAGCAAGTTGCCTGATAATAAAATTAGTGTCCGTCGATTATTAATAAAATTGCACTATAACTATACTAAAATTGCACATTCTAAATAAGTGTAAATTTAATTTTATTAGTGTACAATTTTAGATTGACTGAAACAAACATGATGGTTCGAAATATAGGAAAATAAAAGCATGTAATTACGTGTATTCGACAGATTTATGCATCAACAAAGCATAGAAATCAAAAAATAAAACTGATGATTGATAAGTAGCAATTTTGATACTAAAATTGTATCTTTGTAAGCTGTGCAATTTTAGTCTTACTAGAGTGTAATTTTAGATTGACTGATAGTTAAGAAAATTACAATTGCCTGAGAATTAGCAATTCTTTTAAAAAAAATATGGCAAAGTTGTCAAAACTAGCCAAAGTGTGGTTAGCAATTTTATGAACTAGGCTAGGTTACTTTGATAAATTATTTGTGGCAAATTGTGACAAGTGCAGAACATCAACTAAACGGGCCCATACTCGTTGTTGTCGATGGCTTGCGTCCGTCCATGCATGGCGGCGTCCGACGGCGGGCTGACTCCTCCATGGCCAGACCTCCTGCCGGAGCTCTTCGGCCGCGTAGTCGACTGCCTCCCTCTCCTCGCCGACCGCCCCTGCCTCCGAGCCGTGTGCCGCTCGTGGCACTCCGCCGTGCGCCAGCACGTGCCTGCGCGGCAGCTCCACTGGATTGCCTTCCGGGACGGCTCCTTCTGCACCCTGCCCGCCGGCGGCGGAGGCGGCGCGGGCATGCACCGCTTCGCCCTGCCCAAGAACGCCTGCAGCGTCGGCTCCACCGACGGCTGGCTCGCCTTCGACTGCACCGACGAAGAGGATAACCACACGTACAGCTTACACAACCCGTTCACGAACGCCACAGTGCCTCTAGGGGCCGAGCTGGATGTGATCATCGGCGGCAAGGACTGCGATAAGTTCAAGATCTGCAAGGTGCTGGTGCGGTCAACCGCCGATGACCTCGTCGTCGCCGTCATGACGAACAACCGGAACCACCCGGTCATCTTGTGCAGGCCGAGGAAAGGTTCGTGGGCGCTCGCGCCACGGACGATGCCCTGTTCCACGGCGTAAGGCTCTACGGGATCACCGGAGCCGAGGACCTCGTGGTCCTCGACCTCGCTGACGACGGCGATGGCAGGCCCACCATCTTCGCCGTCCAACGCCTCATTGAGCAACCGCTAGGCCATCAAGACGACTATCTGTGGTGGAGCGACGGTGAAGACTTGGACGAGGAGGAGAGTGATGACGATGAAGACGTGGATGAGTTGGACGAGGAGGAGCCGTACGGTGAGGCAGCGAGCGATGATGACAACCATGATGATCATAGCGGCGACGAAGACGATCACGAAGCAAAAGGAGACAACGTCGAGCTGCCCATCGGTGACAACGGCGACGGCACCATTTTTACGACGATACCACGTGCGAGGACTAGGGGTGTAAATTACCCTAATGGAAAACTGTTTTACACTATCCGCCGGATACGGGTACGGGTAGTACCCGGGTAGATTAGGTTCGGGTTCGGGTTCGGATCAGATACAGGATCGATGGTATCCGATGGGTACGGGTCGGGTTTGGATACCCGGATAATTCCTACAATCCGGATACCGGGTGTAATAAGGCCACAAAGAGAGCCCGCATCCACGACCAGCACGAGCACGGTCTGCGGGACAGTGCCTAGCCGGACCATGTCGGAGCGCGCGTGCCGCGTCCAGGTGATGAGCGCGAGGCAGGAGAGGCCGACCTCCATGGCCTGCTTGTCCAGGCCGCCCTTCTCGTCGACGGGACCGACGAGACGAATCAGCTCGGCGAGCAATTCGATCCTCTGCCTCGGCGGCCGTCGCCTTCACTTCCGGCGTCACATTACGGAGTAACGACTCTACTAGCCTCGCCACGTCGACTCGTGCCTCCAGCCCGCTCCCGCTCCGCATCATGCACTCCAAGGAAGCTTCTGCTTGCTTCCTGCTACTGCGCCTTGTTGTTCTTCCTCGAGCTACAGTTGCTATGCTATTCATGTTGCTGCTTTTAGCTGCTGCGTGCTAGTTGCTGTTGCTGCCTTCCTATTCCTGGCTGCAGCGCCCAGCTTGCTGCTGCGACCAAGCAGCTGCTGTTGCTGCTGCCCTGCAGCTGCTGCGTGCTAAAGAAGAAAATGCTACTGCTGCTGCCGGCTTCCACCAGCAGCCTAGAGTGACAAGAAAATTCTAGCCTTTGCATAGGCCGCAAAAAATTCTTTGATTGTCCAATTAAGGTGAAACAAGTTAAAATGGATAGATCAGGGCGTACTCTAACTCCCATGAATTTTTTCATATTTTTCAGAGCATATTTTATTTTCTACAATATTCTAATTAGAGGAAAATGCTTATAAACAGTAATTTAATTGTTTATCTCTAGTTAAAAGGTTGAAATTTTCTGAAATTAAGTAGGTACAGTAAAACAATGTTTATGCATTTCTGGTGTAATTAGTTTATTTTCAGAATTATTTATTTAAAAGAAAACCCTCTTAATAGTAATTAAAAACTGGTTTCCCACTTTAATTAATTAGTTAGTAATTTCCTAATATGATGATAAAAAATTCCAGTAGAGCATAAACATGATCTAGAAATTTAATAAATTTATTGCACAATTTTAGAACCAATATTGCTCTCTGGATAATTAAAATAACATGTTTAACCATTTTTCTCGATGCAATCTGACGCTGCGAGCACCGCAAGCACCCGCACAGCCGTCTCGACGGCCTCAACAGAGGCATCCGCCTCCCTCCACCGGAGAACCAATGTGACGGTCTCCGTAGTGCCGCTAGCCTTAGCTAGTGCATTCTTGTCGAACTCGTCGACGTCGTTGTCGGAGAGCGGCGAGCTTGTGGAGCGCGGGGCAAGGGTCCGCATCGCGGGCAGGATCATGTGTGTTAAACTATGTGTATGAATTTCATTTCATGTATTGGACTATGTGTGTTTATCGGACTCATGTGTTTGATTATGTACTATGTAAACTCTTTGTTGAACTATGTATGCTTGTTAGACTATACGACATTATCTATTGTATTATATATTGTATTAAATGATGTACTATGTGTGATGGTTGGATTGTTTTCATTATATATTTTGATTCTAGGTATTTCGTGCACTACCCGATGAAGTACCCGTTGTCCGTATTATACCCGCCCGCACACTACCCGGAACCCGATTTCTACCCGTTCGTAGAAAATGATACCCGTTACCCGTACCCTACCTGATTTTTACTACCCGTGCCTGTATCCGTACCCGAAGAAAAAAATAATAGGATAGGGTACGGGATGACCTTCTATCCGCCTATACCCGACCTGTTTACACCCCTAGCGAGGAGGCGGTGCCGTACCACCCCAATGACTATATCGTTACCAGCCGGTACCTCGTGGATTCGAGTGGGAAGCTGCTCACGATGAGGCTGCAGGTGCAGATCCCGCCCTAGATGTCATCCTAAGTGCGCAGCTTCGAGGTGTTCGAGGCAGACGTCGGCGGCGGGGGCACGGGCGCGTGGGTGCCGGCGGCTGGCGGCCACGACGGCCGCGCTCTTTTCATTGGCAAGCGCTTCAGCAGGTGCGTCGACGATCCGGCGTACGCAGCGGCCATCAATAATGGCGCAGGCCACCTTTACTTATGCGACGGCGGCGCCATCGTGCTCAACGTGAGGTCCCGGACGTAGGTGAAGAGTCTGCCGTGGCAGCGGTCGTCGACGTGGGTTTTTCCGCCGGAGCTGGTGGTTTGACCGTCGATAGCCTTGCCATCTCAAAACATTCTAAGAAAAATTGAGAAGTTTTGAACTCAAAAGTTTTTTTTCTAAAGGTTTTTTCCAAGAGGTGCCCGTTAAAAATAGGTCTTTTATGATACATTAAACTCATGGAGGCCATTCATTCTTCTACATGTAAGAGCTTAGATCGGCTTCGATTTTAAAGGCTTGAAATAGTAATTGATGTTTCGGTAGTATAATTTATACATGGACAAATGATTAAGATGAATTATTTTCATCTAGCGGTCTCGTTTTCATTCATCTTAAATGTCTTGATACACCGATTCAAGTCTAGGGTTCAAAATTCTTCTCATTTTTATTACTGCGTACAAGCAACCAACAAGAACATTGCATCGTCTGTGATTGCGAGCGGCAGCGAAGCACCCCTCACGAGGATGATGGCTGCAGCTTCGATCGGGAGCCGAGGAAGGTGAGTCCAGCGGGGACAGATGCACGGCGGCGGCGGAGCACACCTCGCTCGCGTGGAGGAACCAATTGGTGGCTGCCTTCCGGATTGGATTAGATTAACCGAACAACATGTCAATCAATTTATAATTAGATTGGCAGCGAACAACATGTAACAAACAACCAATTTTGCTGGAGCGTAACAACGTGTAAATGACGCAGAAAAAACTAACTTCTCTGCCCGTAAGGTTATTTGACTAAAATACGAAAATACTTATTCTAATGGACCGTTGGATGTAAAATATACTACCCTTGTATACTAACTGAGTTAATGTAGGTAAAAGAGCTCTAAAAATAGCTTTAATCTCTCACCAAAACAGACAAGAAGTAAATTACTGAAAATATATATGTGTATATATATATATATATTTATATATATATGAGAAAAGCGCGAATTCCTTTTTACCCTACCTAATTAGAATGAGAGGAAATAAATCCTTCTAGACATGAAAGCGGTGCTCAGGTCCTCGAGGTCATTTTGCAATGTGAAACTGAGAATGTCAATTAGCAAATAAAATCAAATCTTAGCCCCAAAAGGAGCAAATTCCAAGATATGAATTTGGCGTTTGCGCTAGCTTGCTGGCATTCATGATCCATGAAAGCCGAACATGCCGAGTTGTTCTTGTGGCGATCGATTGAAGGAACGAGATGGACGGTGGCGTACGTACGTGGACCACATACGGAATTATATAAAATTCGGGGTTCATGCAAAGTTTTTTTAAAATAATGGGTAGCCTGTGCACTAAACAGGGTATATGACCGTTCATTACACCATTTAACGAAATAGTGCACAGGCTACCCATTTTTACAGAAACAACACTTTACACTACCTTTCTATTACCATTTAACGAAATTATCTTTTGTTAGCATCACTCCTTTATTTAAATACCACATAAACACTTTAATCTGTATTGGGATATATTTAATTTCCAAAGGTAGTTGTTTTTATGTATGATACTATTATTAACCAATGTTTTATACATAGATTGGATAAAGTCAGATTAGATAATCCTAAAAGAACAGTGCCTCAGAGAATAGCCCCGTCTTATGTAAAGACCATCAAAAAGTAACATTATGATGGTTCAACCGCACAGATGCTATTTAGCCATTAATTCATGCCAAGCAACTAAAATAGTCCCTACAAGTGTTTTGCGAAAAGAAACATCGAGAGGATTAGAATTTAACACAGATGCTACCATTGCATGATGCTTGCACACTATACTGTACAAGCGATTTCCTTCCAATCCATATATCCTTCCAAGATCTAATCTGGATCCCAGTTGCAAACAAAAAGTCCCCATACTGAGAAACTGTGTTGTTCAACCTTCATAAGACCACACCAGAAATGAGAGTCGCCTAGTTTTTTTTCCCACTTGAGCAATTGTTTTACTTTTTAGATATTTGTTTCTAAGAAGATTCTGCCAAACCCCCTCATTAATTAGTGTAAACAACCATCCGCCGAGAAGCAGACACCTGCTTTGCACACAAATGTCCACTTGAGTGCGATGTCATGGAACGAGCCTAGCTTAGGTTTGGATAACAAATATATAGCTAAAAATATATTCTCTGTCTTAAGGCTGATGTGCCATTGCTTGATCAAGCGTCCGAAGGAATATGCTGCTTGCCTTTGGCTACTTAGAGCATCTCCAGTAGAGTTTCTAAAGCAGAATCTTCTCTATATTTAAAATCTCTCGTCTTCCAATAGAGTATCTATCCCAGTCTCTAAATTTAGAGTTTATTTCTCCTAACCTCTAAATTTAGAGGCTTTCTATATTAATCTCTATAGTTTTCTCTAAATTTGGAGGCTCTCTATATCAATCTCTACAGTTCTTTAGACATAGGTTCTGCTGGAAAAGATGAAAATATAAATAATAAATAGTGATTTAGAGGGGATGTATAGAGACCCGATTTTGTTAGCTGGACCGCTACACTTAGCGCGTCCGGACCCCAGGTTGTTGGGCTGCAGTACACTCGCAAGCCCAACTAGAACAGCGGGCCAATGTCTTTTGGGCCATCTTCCCCTAAAAAGCTAGCTCAATGAGAGGTGCTCCCTTATCCTTATAAACCATGCTTAAACTGTGGGGTACCGATTTCCAATACATAATATTGAAAATTAGTCTTCTCTAATAATATAAATGTTGATCCAGAATCAGTATATCAACATTGCCATGTTATTTAACTATGATCAATATACATTTACAATACCAAAATGGTGGTATTATACAAACCACTTTATAATTTGTGAATTTAGAAATATCTAGTATTCTAAGCCGAAGAGTTCCATATCCTTTGCTGAAAGGTCAAAGATAGGATCTGCAGCGGAATAGGGATCTATTCAATTATCATGAATAGTTCCCATATAAGGGGTAAGTACATCAGCAATCTAGCAAGTTTCCATAGGAAATAAAATAATAACTATATGCAAAATATTTCAAGAAGGGTTAGGCTATAGTTCAATTGGCATAATATGCAATATTTCAAAACTTATGTTCAGTATTATAAAGATGTTTTTTAAAGCAATTTTAAATGAATTTGTAAATTGCTATCTTCTTTTCTCCGTCCTTAATTCATCTGACAACCATTATCTTTTCTAAAATTCATGGATTTATTTGAATAGAATAGGCATCACCCAGTTTGACATAACTTCATATACCTGAAGTAGGGTCCATTAATGTTTTTGTTATTAGCTCTGTAGAACCTGCTCAGCTTTACCCGTAAAATGGCCGATAATACGGATGGGCGGTATTTATGTCATTTCTATTCAAAATAGTCCAAGTTTTTTAATGTTTTGCACAAGGCACAAACATTGAGAAAAACCCTGGTGATATTGGCCTCCGCACAAACACAGCTGGTAACATGTGAATCACTTGGCCCAATATCCTAGAACCTAGCAAATGCCTGGCCTCCGCACGATCATTACCGGTGACTACTCGGCCAGCATCCCAATTTCTTGGTATTGCAAAAATACTAAGGCAACACCTCACCCATGTAATTATCCATCTGGTAATTTATGCCTATACTTTTTAATTTTTCCATCTTCTGTTTATTACATTGTCTATCCAAAAGACAAAATGAATACTATCCTACCTGTTGAAATAACTATATATCTAGTTTTTCCTATACTAAGGTATTATCATGTTTAATCACTTTTAGGTGGGATTTTGGTTGAAAGGTTTGGACTATCTATTCTACAAAAATGTTAAATACCATAATTCAAATAAGGATGATTCACAATTAAATAACTAGAAAGCAATGCAGTAAATGTATATAATAAATAGAACAAGGAAATCAATATGCGTCAAAGGATAGGAAACCTGCCTTCTTCGGTGGTCGGATTAAGCTCGAAAGTGTCTATCGGATATTCTTGCTCAAAAGATCCGGAGGTGATCAGTTCATTGTCTATACGTCGCAAATATGGAAAAATAAATTCCAGTAAATATTCAAATGAGAATTGGTGAAGCATTATGCATATAATGATGAAAATGCAAAAAGGGTTTGGGTTGAACAGGTGATGGGTTGTACGATTTAAAAAAATCAGGAATGTTTTCTAAAGGAAAAAGGGGAGGGATGTTACTATAAAAATGTCTATTTCCTCTGGGCAGCATGAAGCTAATACTAGTGTACATGGGAATTTAAGTATGGATCGACAAAATTCTAGAGATCGGGGTCGACGACAAAAATTAGCGGAATTTTGAGATAGAATTTGTCAAAAATATAGGGGTAAAAAATTGAAAATTGTTTTTTATTAAATTATTAGGTGCTATAGTATAATTTTAGCAATTTTCATAATTTTATAGATTTTATTAGAATTTTTAAATGCTTTTGTAAATAAGAAAGTGAGCAAAAAGAATTTATTTGGATTATTTTATTATGAAAATGTGGGATATTATATTTTTATTAAATTTTACATCTTATTTTAGAATTTTGAAAATTTTTGTAGAATTTTTAGAAGAGTTTTAATAGTTGAAATAAATTTCAAAAGCTCAAATGGTAATAGAAATTAAAAGGTAATTTTAAATCGATTGGGTTACAATACTGGGCTTGGCCGATTCATTGGTCTTGGCATCGACAAGGGGCCCAATGTGCAGTGAGAGAGGACGCCACAGGCGACAGGCGGTTGACGGATGGGGTCGGTGGGGCAGTGAAAGGGAGAGGAGAAAATTTAGGAAGGACGGCGGAGGGACGACGACGCTGGTGATAGGCGGCCGGCGGTGAGCAATTGATAGCATGAAACTGAAATTGAGAGCAAGTGGTACCTCAGGGAGCTCTCGGGTGAGCTCGGGGCGGCCGAAGGTGGTCAGGCGACAAGGTGGAAGCGGCGGCGTAGTCGGGCCACGTCGTGGAGCTAGCTCTGATGATTGCCGGTGCTGGGAGATGGCGGTGCTGGCTTCGCGATGCGAAGTGGGGGCTTTTTCCTTTTGGGGTTGGGGTCAAAAGAGGGCTGGAGTGGCGGCGAGAGGTTTCGCCGGAGTTGGGGAAGGAGCAAGGCTTGGTGGCGATAGGGTGGAATCAGGGAGGAACAGAGGGGCAGGGAAGGTGGCTTGGGCTATAATGGCACCGAAGGGCCCTTTTTCAGTGGCGGCCATGGTAGTGCAAGCTCATGGCAGTGGCGGCGGCGCGAGGTGGCGGCGAGCAATTGGCGGGCCGCCGAGAGGGGATAGGGAAGAGGAGGTGGCAGATTGGGTTGGCGGTGGAGAGAGCTAGCCGACGAAGGCAAAACAGGGGCAAGGTGTGGAGGGTAGCGGCGGTGGCAAGAAAGTTTGGTGGGCGACAGCGGCGCCAGTGGGCTGGACAGGAGCGGCGCATCGGGGAAAGGGGAGAAACAAGGGGCGCCGTTGATTCCAAGGTCGGATCAAGGGGCGCCGTTGGATTTGGTGTAGAGACCGATGGGTGGGGGCCACCGGTCAGTGAGATAAATTTGGTGGCGGTGGTTTAAGTGAGGACACATTCCCTTAAAGGAAAGCGTATTCCGGGGTTTTTCAAAAACAGAAGGTTTTAATTTTGAATAGGAAATGATTTTCCAGATATTGAATAGGGCTTTAAAAATTTATAGAAAATTACTGGAGGCTCAGAAAAATATGAAATAAATTTCTAAAAATCTAGAAAAATGAGGAGAATCCAAATCTAGAATAAAATTAGTTATTTTATGGAATGATTATTTTTGGAAAATAAAAAGGAAAGTGATTTTCTTAAGGAATAAATAGGAATTGAACTTGGAAAATTTCCAAAAATTTGGGGATATTTGAAAGGATTTAAATATAACTTTTTGTTAAAAATTTTCATGCTAAAAATAGAAAAAATGGATATGTCACACAAACCCTCCCAACTTCCAATATGGAACAATTTTCAACAATCTCCCCCTCACACATCGGGCCGAGATGACTCTTCCTAACAATCTCCTCCTCACACATCGGGCTGAGATTATCTAGGAACCACCTGGGTCACCTGTGCTCCAATACTACTTGTTGACCGAACTGCTATACTTAGCGCGTCCGAACCCTAGGTTGTTAGACTGCAGTACACTCGCAAGCTCAACTAGAGCAATGGGCCAAAGTCTCTTGGGTCATCTCCCCCAAAAAAGCTAGCTCACTGAGAGATGCTCCCTCGCCCTTATAAAACATGCTCAAATCGGCCCTCCCAACTTCCGATACAGTACTATTCCCAACAGATTTTAGAGCATATGAGATGCTCTTACTCTCTCATTTCTTTTTTTCTTTCTCTCTCCTCGTCCTCCTCACAGGCTGGAACACACCTGTGCCTTATGGCAGAGTACGCACGTTCCCGAATTATAGAGTAGCAGCCGAGGCAATTGGGCAAGTCACCGTTAGCCGCACGGTGGCCGGCGGCAACCATCCGTGAATAGCTGCTCGCCATTATTGTCCGATGCTTCATCATGCCACGCAAAGACTGATTATTTGCACCCTGTGTACTTCTCACGTGAGAGAGATTTTCACCATTAACTTTTACCACACGTACTAGCTACTTGGAGCAGTAAAGCTGCGTAAAACTCATCCGACTATAACGTCACGGACGGAAGTGCCCTAGAACAGACATGTAATATATATATATATATATATATTGTCATGTTTTAGTTTCGATTATTCATGGCATCGTAGGCACTGCTAGAAGAGTTTAATTACCTACGGAGAGTGGCAACCAAGAAAAAAGGAACAGTTAAAACTTTCAGCAATATTTACCATCTGAAAGTGCATCGAAGCAACCGGCAAGCTGTACAACCAAGCAACCAGCAAGCATACTATTTCTCCGACAACCAAATTAAGTTACCAAATCACACAGTGACCAGAAGAGCACCCTTTGGCCTTTGTGCAGTTGCAAGAGCAGTCTCTTGCTGTTGGCTTGTTGCCTTCCAAGCAACACTACTTTTTTTACAGAGCACGGCAAGGCAAGAGGAAGAGCCCAAGCAGTTGACTTCCAAGCTACGAGTGACCACAGAGAGAGAGAGAGAGAGCCACTGACAACTATGCCCCACAGGCAGTGCCATTTTTGTGGCCAACTACCTGCAGGTTGGTTTAGACCGTGCTCTGCAGCAGCTGCTTAATTCACATGTGCAAAGTGCAGGCAGTCAGGCTGCGTCAGGCCCCAAAGATATCTGTTCACCTGTTTGTTCTCTATCATCACTTTCCTTCACTCTGAATCTTTCCCCAAGCATCCCATCAAATCATCCATCCTCTCTCTCTCTCTCTCTCTCTCTCTCTAAGTCATAATGTAACCCCCTCTCTCTGTCATCTCTAACTGTTCCAAACCAGTATAATCCTTGGCATGCGTCGACCATTTTGGAGGCTTCTCCAGGTCAATTTCCAGCTGAAATTATGTGGCTGGACAGGCAGGCAGCATTGCAACCTACTAGGGTTAGTTGGAGGTAACATGCAGATGTGCAATGGCTGGCTGTCTCAGGACCATGGAACCATCTGATTCTACCAGGAAACGACACTCGCAACAGCACCAGTCACACATGGCGTCGGTAGCTACTACCTAAGTTGATTGATCATGCATCCATGCCAATATCTTAATTAAGCTCTGGCTAGGTGTATCTCACTCAGCTGCTCCCAAAAACAATGCTCCTCCGAGAAGCTTAGCTTAAATCAATGGAGAAAAGTTGTTGATTGGAAACTGGAAGCGACCGAAGCTCGACAGGTCAACAAAGGCCAGGAAAAAAAGTTCAGTTCTGTACTACCTTCTCCTAACTAACGAGCTATCATCCTTGCTCACCACCAAGCGGCATCCATGGCCTACTTACTTACTACCATTAATTGAAGTGATCACTAGGCTGTCAAAGAGGCAGCAGGCAGTAGGGCCCCTATATAAGGAGCTATAGCTTGGCTATCTACCTCGTGCCATTGCCATTCCAAGCTCACTTCTCCTTACTCCAAGGGAGTGATCAGCCAGAGCTAGCTGCACGTACCATTGTAGAAGGATATTGGCAAAAGGATGGTGTCGAGTAAGGGTATGGCAATGGCGTTGGTGATCCCTCTGGCCGTGGCTGTGGCGGCGGCGATCATGGTGAGCCCGGCGGCGGCTCAGCTGGAGGTCGGGTTCTACGGCAAGACGTGCCCGAAGGTCGAGGAGATCGTCCGCGAGGAGATGGTCAGGATCCTCGCCGTGGCGCCCACCCTCGCCGGCCCGCTCCTCCGGCTCCACTTCCACGACTGTTTTGTGAGGGTACGTGACGAACTGATCAGATTGCTTTAATATTCATGCTCGCTCTTTGCATGCTGAGAGAGTGGGGAAATGCAACTCCACATGGGCATGGAGCTCGATGCATGCTTGTTGGTTGCTGTCGTGCACTGCTTCCATCTCCCCTCTTCGTGTATTTTGCAAAAAGGCCCCTCTGCTTCTTTAAGTTGTCACTGTTGGTCCTTCTTCCTCCTTCTCTTCCTCTTCTTCTCTCCCCGGCTGCTCTCCGATTTGTCCACCGCCGGTGACCACGTCACCCATAACTGAGGTCGGTTTTCCTGTACTTTTGCAGGGCTGCGACGGCTCCGTGCTGATCGACTCGACGGCGAGCAACGTGGCGGAGAAGGACGCGCCGCCGAACCTGAGCCTCCGGGGCTTCGGCTCCGTGCAGCGGATCAAGGCCAAGCTCGACGCCGTCTGCCCGGACACCGTCTCCTGCGCCGACGTCCTCGCCCTCATGGCCAGGGACGCCGTCGTCCTGGTCAGAAAAATCAAATCAAACGAATCACTGCACTGCAGCTCCAGATTCCCATCAAATTCACTTCAAATTCGAATCGATCACCGACAAATAATGTGTTGCAGTCCAAGGGGCCGTACTGGGCGGTGCCGCTGGGGCGGCGGGACGGCCGGGTCTCCATCGCCAACGAGACCAGGCAGCTGCCACCTCCAACGGCGAACATGACGCAGCTGGTGCAGATGTTCGCGGCCAAAGGGCTCGACTTGAAGGACATTGTCGTCCTGTCAGGTAGCTAAAAATTGACCATATGTGCATGCATGCATGAATGAATCGAACCCTGGCTGTCTATAGTATACTACTTTTTTCTAGCTAGCTGATGTACCGTGGCTAAGCACCAACCACTTTTACGTACCACATGCACTAGCTAACACACTTAAAGCTGAAACATCCACCATGTTTTGATTGCCACTGATGTGATTTGTTTTTCTTTTCATTCAATTAGCTTGGGATTCTTTTTAGCTTTTTTAAAAGGCAGATGTGATAGTTTTAGAGCCCTATCTAGCCTCATGAATGGTTGTCCTCCGGTTACAGATAAATATATGCCGGGTTGCAAAGTTTTGAAATTTTACTAAGTAATAGATATTTCCAAAATGTTTCGACTAAATACATAAAAATCATATTATTCACTCGTTTGAAAAATACTCCTGTATAATTGTAATTTTATTGGATTTATAAATACAGAATTGCTAATTCTCAGACGACTGAAATTTTCTTAACTATCAGTCAATTTAAAATTGCACTCTAGTAAGACTAAAATTGCACAGCTTACAAATGTGCAATTTTAATATCAAAATTGCTACTTATCAATTATCAGTTTTATTCGTTGATTTCTATGCTTTGTTGATGCATAAATCTGTCAAATATACGTGCTTCCATGCTTTTATTTTCCTGTGTTTCAAGCCATCATGTTTGTTTCAGTCAATCTAAAATTGTACACTGGTAAAACTAAATTTGCACTTATTTATAATGTGCAATTTTAGTATAGTTATGGTGCAATTTTATTAATAATCGACTGACACTTATTTTATTATCAAGCAACAAGCAACTTGCTCTTAGTCGCTCTATAATAAGACTTAACAGTCAAAATTACATTTTAAAGACCATATCCTTCGAAAATGACATGTATTTATGACCTAATATAATGATGATATATTTATAGGTGGCCACACTCTGGGGACGGCGCACTGCTCGGCGTTCTCGGACCGGCTGTACAACTTCACCGGCGCCGACAACGCCGCCGACGTGGACCCGGCGCTGGACCGGAGCTACCTGGCGCGGCTGCGGTCGCGGTGCAGGAGCCTCGCCGACAACACGACGCTGGCGGAGATGGACCCCGGCAGCTTCCTCACCTTCGACGCCGACTACTACCGGCTGGTGGCCAAGCGCCGGGGGCTCTTCCACTCCGACTCGTCGCTGCTCACCGACGCCTTCACCCGGGCCTACGTGCAGCGGCAGGCCACCGGGTTCTACGTCGCCGAGTTCTTCAGGGACTTCGCCGACTCCATGGTGAAGATGGGCGGCGTCGGCGTGCTCACCGGGGCGCAGGGCGAGATCAGGAAGAAGTGCTACGTCATCAACTGATTAATCAATCTGCTGATGAGTGATCACGTTTGATTAGTTATTCGGATCTGAACATGAATGACACATAAGTACGTATATATATTGGTTTATTGCCCGTTCTCATGTGTAATAATGTAATTGACGTAGAGTACTGTCGATGATTTGATTGGTTGTTTCGATTATTTTGTTCATCGCTGAATGAGGTAGTCATGTTTATTTTTACCACCATTGTTGTCAAGCAATCAGCTGGTCTGCTCTTGGTACTTACCAGAGTAATTTGTCTTTTTCTCATTGGTATAATAAATAAAGAAGTGCTAATAAGTATATGTTTTAATTCTCTGTCTATTCTTTAATATTTTATTAGGATGGTGTGCGTATTGTTTAATTTCATGGTTGGTCAGAGAAATTCAAAAGAAATTTTAATTATATGCCACAACCGAGTTTGATGTTCTTCCTTACATGTGATCGCTTAGTGACTTCTTTCCTTGCTATTTGCCATTGTAATTGCTCGATTATCGTCTTACTTGTCATTAATACAAACTTACCTTTTAAGCTTTATAAATATATCAAAAAAAACCTCAAAAGAATCGCAAGGTTTTTTATTTTTTTATTAAAAAAAATCAGATGGTGCACCACTTTTTGTTTGCATAAATAATTTTATTTTTTGGTATTATAATAAATAAATTTGGATGGTGCGTACGTATTCTTGTTAAGCATTCTTTTCCAAAACATGTGCCAACAACAATATAGGGCTATTGGGATGTAGGGGTAGTATAATATCCCCGAGTAGTGTAAGTACTAGAGCGATGCCATATATTGTCATGAAGTCGTGTACATCACTGAACTATAGAGTACTAACTATGTTCTGATCAAATTAGACCTTCTATTTAATTTCATAAGAGAGAGATCAACAAACTTGACTATGCTATTTGTTGACCTTGATGTGAATAAGGCGATCAATGATCACAAGAAGAAAGGTGAAACTCAGTCAAGGAAGGTCGTGATGACTGGTTTAATTCCGTACTCAATGAATGAGCCTATAAGAGAAGGATTAGATAAAGCCGAACGAAAGGAAATATATGCAAGTTTATACAAGAAGTCAAGAACACTTGTGGTGCCTCAACCAGTGGAGCAACAAGCCAACAACTACCACATGCAGTTATTGTCTTATTGAGGTTGAAAAATAGTCATCTAACTCTTCAAATCCGATGCAAGTACTCCCTTCGTTCCAAAATATAAGGCTTATAAGTTTTTGACGTCGTCTCCAACGTAGAACTTTGATCATAATTAATTTCTTTCACAATATATTATCAACTACAAAATTAACATCATATCAAAGTACTTTAAAATACGAATCTAGCTATCACATACATAACACTAAACATATATGTTTTTAGCTTAATTATTGATCAAAAGTTCCAAACATTGATTTTTTCAAATACATGCACGCCCTATATTTTGCAACGGAGGGAGTATTTTCCAAGACAAGGGGGAAGAAATAGCGGGTGAGGAATCTGACATACCAATTGCAATAAGAAAGGGAAAAAGGAGCACGAGAAAGAGTTAGAAATAGGCCAGGGAGAAATCTGAAAGGAAAAAAGAAGCACGAGAGGAAAACCCGTCAAGATAAGGTTTTGAGGATGTTATTGATTTCTACCATCTCCAACATCACTCTCCAAGGCCCTATTCGTTAGGGCTTAAAGCCACGATAGCTTTTAAGCTATAAAAATTTGCTATTTTTTGTTTAAGTCATGATATGGTATATCATTTTCTTCTTTTTTTAGGGGCTTTTAGCGATTCTTCTAAAAGCTCTCAAAACTATTTTTTAATATTTTTGTTGGCTCTTCAAACCGCTTTTCAATGGCCCTCAAATTTTATAGCTTAAAAGCTATGGTAGCTTTAAGCCCTTCGGAAGAAGGCCCAAATCTCACTTCAATAGAAACGATATAAAGAGAGGATCCCTACATTTAGGGAGTAAGGAAAGAAAATATGTAACTACCACATGCGGTTATTGAGGTTAAAAATTAGTCATCTAACCATCCAAATCCAGTGCAAGTATCTTCCAAGACAAGGGGAGAAGAATTTTTTTTTTTGGGGGGGGAGGGGGGGTGGGGTTGATCTGACTTAACAATTGCAATAAGAAAGGGAAAAAATGAGCATGAGAAAAGAGTCCGAAATAGGAGAGAAATCTTTTTGTTGAGAGTAACAGCATTTTCATTAGATTAAAAGCCAAAGAGTTACATCCACATAAAATACTCTTACATCATCTCTCTACAGATTAAACCAACTCCTCCTACTAGAAGCAGAATTAAAAAAATCTTGCCACATTCTCATTTGAAACAAGCAATTGAAACAAGCGTGGAACAGTGCTTGCACTAGTACAATTACACTCATACTAGAAAATTTTAGCACGATCGAAGAGACATGCTCTTTCCAGACAAGAGATGAAGCACGAAGATCCCAAGCTGACTTCTCCACCGCACGATCCTCAACTTGCCATGACCACAAGGTCCACCGCGTGCTCACCACGAAAGCGAACACTGGTGAGGGGCGCAAACCTCCGGTAGCCACCATGGCGTTGTCACTGGCACTGAAGCCGCACCAAGGATAAAAAAACCCCCGCCAAAACGACGGGATCGCCAACACCAGCACCATCTCCTTCACAGGATCCGGCACCACAAAACACGGCAGGGCAGTGAAGACAGATCTTCCCTATCCCCTGCACCATCATCCACCGTCCCCGACCCGCCACGGAGCCGACGGCGAGGAGAGCACCACTCCAGCGACCACTCCAGACATTAGCACCCCCGCCAACCGGAGAAGACCATGGAGCACCAAAAGAAACATCCACCATAACAAACCTAAAAGGCTAACCTAAAGACCTAGATCTCGAACTACTCCCTCCCAATCCGACCACCCAGACCGCAACCGGCCTCCACCACCGCCATACCACGGCTGCGCCAACCACCACGTCGCCGGCGAGCCACCAACCGGGGTGGAAGCACCCGACCGGGTCGAGGAAGGAGGAAGGAAGGGGGTGGGGGACGAGAAGGAAGGGGGGAGGGAGAGAGAGGGGGGCTGGGAGGAGGAAGGGAGGAAGGGGATGAGGAGGAAGGAGGAGTAGGTCCCCTCTCTCTAGGCTTCGGCGGGCCCGACGGAGAGGGAGAGGGAGGGGGCCGACGGCGGCGGCGGGGTTACCGGGCGAGACGAAGTCGCGGGAGCGCCTGGGAGACTGAATTGTAATATATTTGGGATACTGATATCTGAAATAGGAGAGAAATCTGAAAGAAAAAAAATGGCATGACAGAAAACCCGCTAAGGAGGTTTTGAGGATGTTACCAATTTTTACCATCTTCAACATCACTATCCAAATCTCACTTCAATAGAAATGATATAAAGAGATGAGAGAGGATCCCTACATTTAGGGAGTAAGGAAAGAAAATATCTAAAATAGAGATCATTGTTGTTGGGAGCAAGGACTGTGTTGGGATGCTCTTAGGATCACTTTTTTTAGGTCGGTTTCAGCACGGCTAAGCCGGAGCTTTGATCTACGGTGCATGGAGCATTGGAGTGTCTCAAAAACTAGAGGTATATGAGTGAATTCACACCTAGAGCGAGAGCAAAATGCACCCTAAAAAAAAAATGGAGAATACTATATTCAGATTTCTAAAATGCGGCTGATCGCAATGCGTGCTCCTTGCAGTAAGCAATCATGCCAATCAAATTAGCATCTGCAGGCAACAGCTGCTTCTTGCAAAATGTGTCCTAGAGATTTGCCAGATCACAACAAGAACATCAAGCATCCATACATGCTGAGCTAGAGCTTCACACTGTTAGGTTTAATCTTGATTTGGTTTGAGTTATTAGTTTTAGTGTTCGAGTCATTTTCATGTTCAAATAGCATCAAGTTCATATGAGAGTAGAATATAGAGTTTTCATGTTAGATGAAGAGTTCTAGTCGGTTTCATATAATCTGCTAGTATAAATAAAGAGTCAGGGGCCAAAGAAAAGGTGCAACAGTTGAGGCACCGAAAAAATCGTTTTGCATTATGTTCGTTATCGATCCTGGATCTAACAATTGGTATCAGAGCGGGGTTGTAAAGATGAGTATCATCGCTGCGCCGCGGCGAACTGGGCGCATGTGCTAGGTGGGCACGTTCGTCGCCGCGGCGTGGCAAAAGATGCCAGGAGGGTCTCGGATACTGATGACGGGCGCGTCAGGCACATGTACTCGGTGGGCACGTTTGTCGTGCGACGTTGCAAGAGGGGTTGGCGGGAGGCTCCTTGTTCCTCCTGGACACGCCCAACTTCCTCCTGGAGAGTAGCAAGGCCGAGGAGGCCAAGAGGATGCTCCAGCACGTGCGCAACACCAACAATGTGGAGGCTGAGTACAAAGACCTCGTGGCTGCCGGTGCGGTATGCATCAAGGTGATGGTGCTCGACCGGCTCGGCAGCAAAGGCCAGCATCGCTTGCGGCCTCACGGAGGAGCGCTGCAGATCGATGGGCAATGATCGTCTTGTTCATGCATGGAAGTGGTAGACAACCAGAGCGTGTGCATGCATGCAAGCGTTGTTCTGTGTTCATGGAGGGAGTACGTGGGCTGCAGCATGCAAGCATGCGGCTTGCACGTGCCTACGCTTGCAGATGGCACGTATGTGCTAGTTGTAGGTGTTCATCATCCGAGAAGATGGTGATATCCTTGGCAGCGTGATTAAGAAGTGACCATCGCGTGAAGGGGACGCTGAGCAGCGTGAGAAGATGGCATGTGGCTATCTGCATGTTGTGTCGCGCAGGTGGTCAAGACGAGACAAAATGGCATTGGAGGCTATCTGCGTGTTTCGTCTAGGGCTTCCAAGGTTGTTGGTTATCGTATAGTTGTGTCTACAAGAAGTTGAACCATTTGCTGAAGATAAGAGGCATGTACTGCAGATGAGGTTAGCACTGTTTCTACATTGAGATGGATTCGACGAGTTGAGTTCAGGATGTTGAGAAGGTGTGACACCGTCCTGAAGTCGAGTTAAAATAAGCGGGTTTCGACGAGTTGTGTACTGGATGTGGAGTAGACGTGCCACCATCCTGAAATCGAAATCAAAGTGTGAAGCATCGCTGTCCTATGTGGACTGCGGAGTATAAGTTGAGCATGTCATAGTTGTGTCTGGGTACTTCAACGAATTAGAGTATCAAGATTAGGGGGTGATTATTAGGTTTAATCTTGATTTGGTTTGAGTTATTAGTTTTAGTGTTCAAGTCATTTTCATGTTCAAGTAGCATAAAGTTCGTATGAGAGTAGAATATAGAGTTTTCCTGTTAGATGAAGAGTTTTAGTCGATTTCATATAATCTGCTAGTATAAATAAAGAGTCAGGGGCCAAAGAAAAGATGCAACAGTTAAGGCACCGAAAAAATCGTGGTTAGCACTTGAGGGGACAAGGAGGGATAGATGGAAAGGGAAATCAGAGGCCGGGGCTCACCGTACCATCCTAGCGGTGGCGATGGCCTTCGGGTCAGAGCGAAGCAAAGAGCAAGGGAGAAGAGAGGGCTCAGGACCGGCTTCTATAGATAGGAAAGGGGAAAGTCTGGCTTAGCGACGATGTCTATGGCGTCTACGTGTGCGCATAGCGGAGGGGGACTTGGCATTGACGTGACCGCGCGGAGCTCTAGTGTGGCGCAATCCCATGCGCGGGCGGTGACGCAGCGATGCAACTGCAGTTCAATCGGTGCCATGGGTGCATGCGAGATGTGGGCACGATGTACATGAGCTCGGCGTGCCCGAGCCAAGAGGGACATTGCATGGTCGGAGGAGCAAGGACGGTGGCCCGACCGCCCTAGCTCGGGCCAGAGGAGAGAAGCGAGAGCAGGGGCCAAGAGCAGAGAAGAGAGAGCAAAGGTCAGGGGAGCAGACGAGCAGTGAATGGGCCTGTTGGGCCGAATTGGCTGGGCTAGAGGGAGAGGGCAAAATAGGGGCAAATCGCAAGATTGAAGGTAGAAGGCCCATGCAAATCCTAGGGGCAAGAAGGTAAATGCACTCAGGGTTGGAAATTCAAATCTGAATTCAAAACTGAATTAGATATTTTAGTGATCCATGAAGAATGGATTTTTGGGAATTTGAAATGGGCTAGAGGGAGGTTAAGAGAATTAGGCCCCAAAAGGGACAAATGGACAATTCACTAAGATTTTGAATTTGAAAAATAGAATTGGGCTCTAGAATTATACTTCGAACTTTGTGATTAAATATAGAACTATGAAAATATGAACCTTGCATAAATTTGAAATAGTGCTTAGGCACTTGTAGGTTTTGAAATAGTCAAAATACCACTCGTAGGTTTACAAATAGTAACATGTTGCTATGGTAGTTTTTGGAATAGTGGTCCAAGGATTTGGCATGAGGGTAACAATATCATTTTGTGAAAGGTTTCCAACATAATAATTCAAATTATTATTCAAATTCTAAAAGGATTTGTTTTGGTGACTAGAAATAGTATTTAGGGCTAAATACTTGATTATATGAAAATATGCACTTTGCACAAGATCAAATGTTTATAAAGGAAGCATTTAAGTTTAGATATGAAAATTGGCTCTATTGCCATAATTCAAACTTAAAGCTTGAATTGGGTTATTAAACATGATGATATTTAGAAATCTCAAAGTAATCCATGGAAAGGTTCATTTGTAAATTAATACAAAGATTTTATATTCCAACATGTGCAAATTTTGTCATACAAGTGAAGCCTTGTTTTAATTACTTCGCCTTTATATACCTAGGCTATGGTTTTTGCAAGAATAAGTAAGATGTTACACAACCTAACTAGGCACACATTCTGTAAATGGATCACATTCACATCGCACGGATCGTGCTAGCCACCGCGGCGGACAAGCTCAACTGCCATCTCAAGGGCAGCCACGACGTCGGATATGGCTGGCCGGTCCTCTCCCTGCCTCCGCAAGCACTTCGCTGCTGTGCGCGCCACCAGCGCCAGAGCCTCGAGTTGCCCCGGTGTTGGCTTTGGTACTTCCGGACATTTATCCAGCACATCCTCCAGCGCTCCGGCCTGGATTGATTCCATCAACCATATCGAATCGCGTACCACCTCCTCCCATAAAATGCCCCATAAAATGGATGGACTCATCCCAGTCAATATCTCCAGTATCACCACGCCAAAGTCGTACAAGTCGCTCGTTGGCTTGAGAAGCCCCGTGATGTAGCATTCTGGATCCATGTACCCATATGTGCCACGTCTGATCATTTCCTCATCCTTATCCGCCTTATCAAAGGTAACCGACGTGCCAAAGTTTGATATGTGCGGCATCCAGCTCTCATCAAGGAGGATATTGGACGATTTGATGTCGCGGTGGATGACCCGCGGCACAGCATGGCAGTGCATGTACTCGATGGCCCGCGACACGCCGAGCAGTATCTCAATGCGTGTTCTCCAGGACGTTGTCACCAATGAAGAGCACGACGGTGGCTGACGATGAAGTTGGTCGTGGAGTGATCCGTTTTCCATGTACTCATAGACAAGAAAGCGCTCCTTCTCCTGCGCACTCCAGCCGAAGAGGAGAGCGATGTGCTTATGGCGGAGGGAAGAGAGAGTGCGGATTTCATTCTGGAACTCCTTCTCGACCTTCTTTAGTGGTCTATACCAGTTACAGCAGCGCTTGATGGCCGCTTGCCACCCATCTGGAAGCCTTCCCTTGTACATGGTGCCAAAGGAACCTTGGCCGATCACTCTGTCAAGGGCAAAGTTATTGGTTGCCATGGCGAGCTTCACCACGCTGAACTCTTGAGCTCCATATTTATAATATGCCTTGTCCTCAGCGACCTCGGCAGCTTCCTAGAACAGACAACACAAACAAGTTGTAATCATATCTTTTTATGAAACCAAGAACGAGGCCATTTTGAAGTAATAATACCAAGACAAATTAATTCAGAAGTGCTTTTATCAATTAATTGTACCAGCAAAGACTTGTACTTGGAGCCGCCCCATGACACGGTAACAGTGTCATCCATATCATCTGGACGCATGGGGTTGTTGAACAGTTGAGACTGAGACATGAAGCCTCCTGATGACATTGATGGAAACCTGATGTTGTAGAATTCATCAAGGTAGCGGGTGAGGCCGCCGATGAAAGGGAAGGCGTGCAGGTAAGAGTTGAGCCTGCTCTGCACGTCTCTGAACTTGTCGGTGTGCTGGTTGGCCGCGCTCTTTCTCTCTAAGGCTGTGACATACACTAGTGCTTTTGCCTCCCAGAGTGTGTCCAAAAGCTTGTCTATGGATCCCAGGACATTCTGGAGCTGCATTACCTCCGGATCCTGGAGGTGCGGTAGCATCTCGGCCTGCTTGCACTCCCTCTTTTTCCGGCGAGCCATCTCTTCCACCTGCATGATCTTGAAAATGAGCCAACCGACTTCCAGTTCCACCTTGATACGGCTGTGTGGTATCACCGTTGCCACTTGCCCTGGAGTGGCCTGTGGTGCTATTATACCCAAATCATTACCTCTCTCTCGGTGATCCCACACTGAAAACGGATCAGATATCCCTTCTTGAACTCTCTCGACTCGGGTACCAGTCAGCATCACACCCATCTTGAACTTTCCAGTTCTGGTATCACGGGAGGTTTGCTGAAAAAAGGCATTACTAATACTTGCCTCTCCATTAACAAGGACTAAGACGGGATGACCTCCTAGGACTGGCATTGCATTTTCAGATTGTGCACACACTATGCAGCTACTGAATTCCTCTGAATCCCAGTAATCTTGACCAGCGGCATTGAAGTCACTGTAGAGAACTACGACCTCCACGGAAGCTGAAGACAGAGGACCAGATGTGATCTTCATGTTGCTCTCATCATACAAAGCAATGTCAACGAGATTTCCATCATCCGCTTTTATTTTCTCCCATGTGTAATAGTCCTTGCACATCTTATTCACAAACTGCAATTGATACTTGTTCAATTTCCTCCTGAGTGGTGCCCTGAAAATGAAATGACATGTTATACAAGTGGATAAAAGTTAGTAAGATGGTTGTTAAGTGTTAGCTGTACACAATTCAAGGGCTAATTACTTCATAGTACAAGACTGATAGCTCTGAATAACAGAGGTGGGATTGAGATAGTGAACGCACTCATCATCTGGATCATCAGGTTCAAGTGGTTGAATGAGAACACCTCTGTTCTGATGAGTCTGCATGACGTGCTTCCTTGTGGTCGTAATCTTGAGATCCCTCATCAAGTTTGTTAAAAGCGAGGCTTGTTCATTAAAACATAACCTTTGGTACAAGCCTTCTGAATATGTGGTCAGTGAGTCATAGTGTTGAGGCATGAGGCGCATAGCAGAGAAATCGCCACCATGTATCTTTGTTTGGCTGCTATACAGTGGCATGAGCTGGTCAAGAAGGTTCCAACGTTTGGTTGGCTCCACAAAAGGCCTATCCCATAGGAGCTGCACTGGAAACATGTGTGTGTGCTCCAAAAATGAATAACCTGGACATAATTTGCACAAGACAATGATGCATAGGATTTGATAATTGTACACAGGATTAAAATCAAGCCTAGGCAAGCACAGGCATAAAGCTTAGGTCCATCACCGAATTACAAATTAGGAACACCAAAGTTTTAGCACTTCTTTTTTGTAAAACATATTTTACATACATATGGCATTCCATCATATTTCTATGGATGCAATTAGATTTCCATGTGGAAACCTTTATATCTAAAACTAGCCGAATGTCCGTGCGTTGCTACGAAAACATAAATAGTAAAAAAAATTATAATCTATCATATACAATGTCAACTGCCTAGTAATTTCGCTAGTTATGAAGTATTATGTTTTTTCAAACAATTAAATATTGTCTTCTTGTTTTAGGCAATTTTGTTGGCTTACATAGTTTTTATTACATTTTTAAAATATTGGATCAAAACAAAGTAAATATCCATTTCGAGAATGATTTCAAAATATTGTCTCTCCACCGACGGTGATTTCAAATTTTGGATAGACAAGGGAGGTAGTGGGGTTGGGTATATGTGTAGTTAATGTAAGGACGAAGGATAGAATGGTCCAGTTAAAATGGACCACCACTCATCATCACTCACCACAAGCCACTTTTAAGTAGTAGAGATGTAATATTTATGTGAAAATATGTAAAACCATTTTAAATAAATGCTCATCGTAATTTTATGGTTTTAGCGAAACTTTTCCCTTTTCTAATCATATAATTTTTAACTATAATCTCTTTTCTATTTGAAAATGATTGGAAAGAAAAATATAAAAGACAAAATATAATCATTTTCTATTTAAAGCTGGATGGGAAGAATATAAAAGAAAAGTGTAATCCCTTTTCTTTTCAAAACAAAATGGAAAGAAAAAATTTGTAGAAGAAAAGGAAAAAAATGCTAAAAGAGAGCATGTACTCAGGGTTTTGTTTTTCGGCTGAAAAAAATTGAAAATCGGTGAAAATCGGTATTCTTGGGCACCCCTGATTTTTTAGTTGAATCGGCTAAGAAAATTCGGATTTGATGAATTTTGCATTATTTGAAGTTAGATGTAAATGATTTTTGATATCTTTTCTAGATAAGATATCTGCTATAGCCTGGTGGTTTGTTCCTGCGCTGTTCAGCTGTTTGGTCGCAGGTTCGATTCCCCAGTGTCACAGTCGCTGCATAATTTTTGTTTTCCTTTTGACAAATTCAAATTTGAATTCAAAAAATCAGATCAAAAATCAACCGAATTTTTCCAAAAATCGGAAAAATTGGTTGACTCAGTCCCACTCAGCCCTAGTGGTGGGTCCGTCCATGCTGATATCACCGATAATCGGATTTTATCTGTGATAATCAGCTCTTATAACATAATCAGGATAACATACCGATTGGGCTTGGAATAGGTTGGCTTGTTGAGTAGTTTCTTATCATCAGCGAATGTGCACCTTCAGTCGATTGGTAGTTCCCTTCAGCGACCAAACACAATTGTTGCTGAATAATAAAATAAGAAACAAATGCAGAAAGAAGTTAGTGTAACCTACAGTATGGACATGAACTGAAATAAAACATTTGGCTCTATGATCTTAAACGCATGCCTTTAGAATCATTTCTTGTATCAAATTCTTGTGTGAGTTAACCTTTTATTTTGAGAAAATTACACTCCCCCCTTAATTTGTAGTGAATCTCACTTAGCTCCTGAACTTGAACTTTACCTTTTTGGACCCTTAAAGTTGTATCCATTTGCGCCTTAACCTTAAAGCCATTAGGGCTTTGTTTAAACTTTGAGGTGGCACCTACATGTGTTCCACGTCGATGTTAAGTGTTGACTAGGTTATCCATGTGTACAGGGATAGTGGCTTCGCATCCACGTGGATACCACATCATCGTTCTAACCAATCTCAAGAGAAAAATACATTGTTGCCTCCTATACTTGCAACAAATCTAACTTAGCCCCGAACTTCAAATTACTTTTTTAGCCCCTTGAATTTTGTCTTTGTTTGCATCCTAACCCTAAAATTATCAGTGCACCCTCAACTCGGTTGAAGATGGAGGGGTACGGTGGGCCCACAACAAACAGGAGTTGCAGATGGTTTGGGCGAGTGGTGGGACAAAGCCACATGGCTTTAGGAATTTGTGATTGCCTTAGCTTTGCCCAGAGTAGCATTTGTTTACCGGTCAAAAGAATTTTTAAGAGTGGAGTTATATCTGATTATGGTTTTTGGGTTAGCGTAGAAATGTATACAAGTTTGAGGGTCTGAAAAAATAAAATCTTAATTTTGGGGGGCTATGTGAGATCGACACATGTTCCTTGGGCAACAATGTACTTTTCTTTGAATGAAGGTTAGAATGATGATGTGGCACCCAGGTCGATGACACATCACTATCGCTTGTGCACATAGATAGCCTAGTCAACACTTAACGGTTACATGGAACACATAGATGCCACTCAACGTTTAACGGAAGCCATAACGGTTTTGACGCTAGAGTGCAAACTGATACAAGTTTAAGGCCCCTCCTCTTCGGCTTATAAGCAAATAAGCAATATTTGCTTATTTTGCTTATTTTTGCGGTGGGCTCCACCAATGAGGCGCGCTAACAAGGAGTCCGACCAGTCTCACCATCCTCATGTGGTAAAGGACCTCAATGGTGGACCCCACTGCATCCTTGGTCAAAATAAGCAAACATTGCTTATTTTCTTATAAGCCGAAGAAAAGGGGGCCTAAGGGTCAAAAAGGTAAAGTTCAATTTTGATGGACTAAATGAGATTTGCTGCAAGTTTAGGGGGTAACAGTGAAATTCTCTTTTATTTTGGTATACTCATCACAATTTCCTCTACAAGTAAAAAGGCCACAAAGATTCAAAAATGTAGAGGACTTCCTTGCTGTTTTATGCCCTTCGCTTTCAAATATATGCCAATTTAGTACCATTTTGTTTTCCTATATTGTACATGTTATCCAATTATTTGACGAGTGTTTACCCTTTTTCGTTTGTATATATCCCTCCTTTTTAATGATCAATTTTTATTTCAAACACTAACATAATAAAGACTTTGAATGAGGTTAACATGGTCTTCTGAAGGTGTACATTGGACTTGCGTATTTGATTTTTTCAATAAATAAAGTACTTACATTGTCAATTGTTTGTACTGAATGTTGTATATCTTCTCTAAGTTGGTTATCCATGTTTGCTGTAGGAGGTAATTGTTCTGGAACTATATTAATTCCTGAAACAAGGAGTGAACATTAAGATCTGCATCATTTGAAAGAGGGAGCATACAAAACAAGGGGTTCAGCACTTAACCATTTCCTGCTTTCTGGGTACGAATAATTGGAGATGATGGGCCATTTTGTTCTTGACCATTTCCATGAGCTTTCCCTGAAAAGAAAGCTTGTAGTCAAATTGATTGCAAAACTTTTTTCGCAAAAAAGAGAAGTTGCAACCATGTGCACCAAAATATTTTTTAAAAAGAGGTTGACCAGAACTATGGTGTTGTTATACGCAAAATCTCAAGAAAGGAAGTTAACTATTAAAATTTCAGAAAGGACAAACAATTACTTTGTTTATTTAACTTCTTTGGTGGGTCCCGCACTAGGAAATGATTTGATAATCCTTCTAAAACTCGTTCTTCCGTATGCGACAATACCATAACGCCAAGTCTGACCCTCTTGTTACCGGAGTTATTCACAATTGTAACACCACTGTGACGGTGACTCCCACTAGCCAAGTAAAATGTACAGTTACTGACTATTGATTCTATTCCATGCTTCCTATCTCCTGTTGCTGAATTTCGTCCCTCTGGTTCAATTATGTTTTCCTTGAACTCCTTGTCGGACCAATTGTATCGATTATCATCTTTGTTGAACTTTCCTTTAATGATAACCATCATAATCCTTGCGGAAGCAAGCCGATGATCAGGCGCAATTGGCTTACTACCATCATACAGATTCACCTCTATGAAATCTCCATGGTTAGTCTCTATGTATTTCCCCGTTTCAACTTTCTTGTTCACTTCACTAGTGATTTTTAGGCAGAATCTTGGTGGCTGTGTTTGATTCAGTTCTGATCTGCCAAAAACAAAAGTATAAGATCACCATAGTTCTAAAACAAGAGAACACCAAGAGGGAAATGTGTACTGTTACTTGATTAGAGTCTATTATAAACAAATTAAATTGAAATGTGCATTGAACATTTGACCTTGTAACAGAAAAAATTATATTTCAGTTCACCTCTCTCTACATGGGATTATATTTAATAATATCTCCAGAATAACTCATTCATGGCATTGTAAAATATGACGATGACATATAACACCTTGGAGCAAGAGAGATGTCACCACCACTTGAGTAGTTAGGTCGCTCGGAAAGACTGTTTGGTGCAATGTAAACATTTAACTTCTTCAAATGTTTTTCAATTCCATGTATCCTTTCCTTGACCTCTTCCTGCGTCCGTCTGTCCTCTTTCCTCTCTTTCTTGTCATCTTCCAGCATCTGTCTTATCCGTCTGGTTTCTTTAGCCTGAGAGACAGGTCAGATTTGCTGATTAAATGGCCTGAAAATTTGAATTCTAACACTGTGAAGTATTTCAATTTAGAGAAGTTGAGCACTACATAATTCAGAGCTCTACCTAACAAGAAGCTAAGGTAACCTATAGACTCTATTTTGTTGGTTTGGCTCGGTAAAAAATATATATAAGCACACAAATAAATATAAAATTTTAGGAGTCCAGGCGAGCACGCAAATAAAAAGCACATATACATGAAAATGAGAAAAGTTCGCTAGAATGAAGCGGACCTGTGCTGATTGCTCGCTCCAACCTGAACTTTGGTCAGTTTAACAATTTGATTGGTACTACGAATTTGAACGCGAAATTAATTTCCAATTGATGCTCTATGAGCGCCTTGGATCGAAAATAAAGGTTTTTTTATAGCAGATGTATGCATATCTGCCTGAAACAAAGTCCACCTGTGCCAAGTATTTGTGTAACAAGAAGCTAAGAACAGGTAAAATTACCCCTTTCACCTGAGATTCTCTTATTGCTTTGATACCCATCATTATATCACGGAGATCCAGAGATCCTGCAGGTGGAGAGTCCTCGGTAGACATCTCATCTCCACTTGAGCTATTAGTAAAGATTTGAAGGAAAATAAGAGCTCAGTCAGGTATTGTCGCTGTGAAAAATAGCAGGAGAAGACATACCCCGACCCCGAGGAAGAGGAGCTTGAGCAGCTCTCGCGCCCCCTCTGCTTCTGCCTCCTCTTCCGCGGCTTCGCCATTCCTTGCAGTTGCAGCCACAGGCTCACCCCAGCATCCAGGCACCTTCTCTTCCCAGCCACCCAGACGTCCATCCAATCGGTGTGAAAGAGTCCATGGGATGTCTATGTCGAGCGACGCGGACTGTCGAGGGTTGGACATCCTCGGTGTCCGCTTGATCTCGGTGTCCAGCTGCTAGGGTTCCATGTGGCCTCCCCTCGCCTCCTCTACCGCGGGTTGGCCATCCATCCTCGGTGCCCGCTTGACCACGCTATCGGTACCCTCAGGCCAAATCGGAGAGCCACGGTCCGGTGACTTCTCCTCCTCGCCTACGGCCGCCACCTAGGACGAATGTCTCCTGAGATCCAGTTCTTCAGGGAGCAGAACGACCTCATCCCACTGTCCTCGTCGCCTCTCTGTGGTAGGCCATGCCTCTCCTCCTCCGACCTATGTACATGTCACCTCGGTCGCTCGTGTCCTCCCTACTTGCGGAACCAATCCTCATTGCGCTCTGCCTCCTCGCCCAGATCTGGAGGCGCCATGGCAGCTGATGGAGGAGCAGTGTATCCCCTTCTGAAGCAGGGCTCAAAAGCGCGTTTTGGGACCCGAAACCGTCGTATGACGGGACGGTTTTTGGACAAAAACCGCTAAAAACCGTTTAAATTCAAATTCAAATGGTTAAACAGCAGCGGGCAAGCGGAACGGTTTTTACGAGAAACTGGTTTTTAGCGGTTAACCGGCGATTTTGGTAAAAAACCAATCCAAAAATCAGGAAAAACATGGAAAATGAAAAAAGGTCTGAAAATTTTTTTAAAAAATGGGAAAAATCATAGATGGGTGAGATATATATGTTGGTAATTTATTTAATTCTGAGAAAAATTTGGAAGAACGTTTGATAAATATATGACATCCAGAACATATCAATATAAAGTCAATAATTTGAACGAGGTAATTTCTAACAAAAATATCAATATGAAGACAATTTAAACATATGGGACCTTCCCTAAACATAAATAATGGTCTTAATTTAAAATTTTTGCTTTATACAAATTGTTCTACAAAACTTCTAGTTTTTTATAAGATTTTTTTAATTTTTTAAAATAATATGTGACACCCAAATAAATAAATTAATAAATAAACCAATTTTGCTTATATATCGCAGCAAACAAAATAAATTTTCAGTTTTATTAAAGAAACAACTATAATATTTCATGGACAAGTAAATTCAATCATAAAAATAACTTTATTAATTTACATTTCCAATCTTCCCCCTAAAGAAAAAAAACATATTACACAAAAATTACTTGCTTAAACTTAAAATTACATTTGTTTACCCTTTTAATCTCTCCTAAAATTAATATTACAAGAAAGATTACACCTTTTCTCATCCTCCCGTTCTCAACCTCTTCATGATTTTTCATGATTGAGCCCAGCCAGACGTGGCATGTATGTCTGTGCTGGCCTTATGCCTTGAGCCACGTCCGGGGGATCCCTCCCCGCATGCACCTGCAAGCAAACCCAGTCCCTAACACAGCAAAGGCAAAAGCCTCTATTCCCCGTGTAAACCTGCAAGCCCGAAGCAACCAAACCCTAGAAATCCCAGCAGCCGCGTCGCTGTCCTTAAGGTCACCGGAGCCGATCCCGTCGACTTCGCTGAGGTAGCGCCTTGCTCGGATCCGTCGCCCTCGGGCCACAAGCCGCCGCCGCCACGGTTGCAGCCCGCTGTGCCTGCCGCTGGCAATAGCCGCGCGCGTCCTCTCCCCACTGGCTGAGCCACCGGCCCAGCTAGTTGCGCCGCCTCGGAGCAGCGCTGGTGCCGCGCGCCGCCCGTCACCGCCTTGCCCCGCCCGGCCGCCGCCGTGCCGCGCCGCCTTCTAGCTAGACGCCGCGCCTGGGCAGCCCGAGCCGCCCTAGCCCTCCTTGCGCTGTTGCAGGGCGCCCTCCTCTTGCGCAGCGCCGCTGCCCGCCGAAGCCACCGGCCACCGCGCCATCTCCTACCGCCCTCAGCCCAGCCGCCCGCCCGAGCTCTGCTGCTCCTCCACCGCCGAGCGCCGCCGCTCGCCGCCGGTCAGCCCGTCGCCGCCGCCGCCAACCTCGCCGCCGGCGAGCCTCATCCCGCTGCCCCTCTCCTTCCCCTCCCTCTTCTCCCTTTCCTCTCTCCTCCTCTTCCTTTCTCACTCCTCCTCTCTTTCTATCTGTTTCTTTTTCTCTCAAAGCCAGCATCCCCACTTGCTCTTATCTGTTGGAGACAGCCAACAATGGGTTCTGCGCTGTGGGACCTGAGCTACAGTAGTTTTTTAATTTTCTGGAATTTCCTTAAGCTACAAACTTCCATCTTTTGTACTGAGTTCATCCGATCTCTAATTCCGGCGATCCCAATTTCTAAAAATCCATAAAAATCATATCTACCTTATGTAATTTTTATATAATTTTTAAAATTATATTGCTATATATGTTATTTTTTGGTTGTTTTCCTTGTTTTACGTGCGATAGATCGTTCGGACGCCGAAAGAGAATTTCTTGACTCCGCCGACGCATCACCGGAGTCCGACTACTTCGAAGGCAAGTCTTTCCCCTAGAATCCTAATTTTTGTAGATTTATCCAAAATTGCTATGTGAATTAAAAGCGTGTATAATTGAATAATGCCACCTAATGCTTGTACCGTCCGGTATATGCATCCATCGATCACCCTTGACCTTAGGATAACTTATGATGCTAATACCCACTGTTTTTATATATTAGATGCTTAGAGATGCTCAGATAGGTTATCGAGGATCCAATCCTACTCAATATACATACGATAAGAGAGTTGATATTTTGGTTCATAGTGGGATTTGATTTATTCACCATTAATTAAAATTTGACCAACTACTAAATGGGATCGGGGGCGGATGGATTGTAAGGTGGGTGCATGTGAGCATGAGTATCGGGTTTGTGTTAGTTGCCGCTCCGAGACTAAGGACCGATGATTGTGACACACTTAACTAAGATAATCCCGTGCGACCGCAAGCCCGGTATGGGACGGGCCTAATCTAAAGGAAAAGAAATGTCGGAATTACTCACCGTCCTTGCACGGTGGATGAGTACGGAGAGAAAGTTGAGAAACATCACCGGGATATTGCCAGAGACTTGTGCGGAAGCATTTCTCTGGGTACCTATGAGTATTAGGTATGACCGTGGTAAGCCCGAGGTTAATTTTCTGAAGAGTTTTGTTATAATATCCTTCGACGGAAGGATATCGTATCTTGCGGGTAAAACGTATAACCTCTGCAGAGTAAACCCATTTAAATGGCCGAGCTCCCGGTTAAAGAGCGTCTCAGCGGTCTTTTGTAACGTAGCATCACCATTCTTAATATGACATGGGTAAGGATATTTCGGCGTGTGTGCCGTTGCTAGATGAGAATTATGATTTTGCTATATGAGAATTAAGATTTGAGATTTGAGAAATGAGAGATGAGATAATGAGCTGAGAATTATGAGTTGAGAACTTGAGACCTGAGAGGATAATTGTTTCAATTCTGTTTCTTTTGAGAATTTCTATTTATTTATATGTGTTTCTCAAATGTTTTTACAATTCTAAGTGAAATGCTTTTATACAAATTAGCCATTAGTTTTATTAGAGTAAACCTTAACTGGCCCTTCCTAGGAAGGACTTGCTAGCAGTCAAATGCTAACCCTGCTTGTTATGTGGGGCTGTTCAATCTATGAGCAGGTCAAGATTACGAGGACACGCAGGGTAACGTTGAGATCTTCCCGGATGATGCTCCGGACTACTAGCTGTTTCCTACTCAGCGTGTGCTTGTGGCCGTGATGGAACACTACTTTTGGTTGTAACTGTTTGCCCCTTTTTAATATGTGTTATATTTCTCCGCTAATGTAATATATTGCTCCGCCGCACTCAGAATTATTTTAGTAGCTAATGCAGCTTTGTTTTGGTATCATGATTCTGTTTCACTGTAGGTATGAGCACTGATCCTTGGGACTCATACCGGTAACACAGAGGGGTCTGGTTTGGTAAAAACCGGGGTCCGACATAATAAAATTTAAATTCAAATTTTTTGAACCGGCCCGGGTCAAAACCGGCGGTTTCTCAAACCGCCGCCCAGCGGTGCGGCGAGAAACAGCCGTTTTTTACCGGTTTTTCGATGTTTTTTGAACCCTGTTCTGAAGGTGGCAATCAACATCCAAGAAGAGGTCATCCATGGATGGGACAGCTGTGTCGAAGCTTCCACAATATCTGGGGCCTGTTCTTTTGGGCTTGAAACTCTGTTGGCTTTTAAGACCATCCGTAGCAGGTACTCTATAATACTGTAATTTAGAATAGAGTAGCTGGTACAGGGAAAGAATCTTTTAAAATATAATGTAAAGTGTGAAGGAATTTTAAAGTGTTGGATAGAGGGAGTAGTGAATAGTATTATAAAATGGACCAACACCACCACTCTGTAACACTATTCACTACTCCCTCTATCCAACACTTTAAAATAACTTCACACTGGACACTACACTCTAAAGATTCCTTTCCTGCACCAGCTACTATATCTCAAGGTACAGTATTATAGAGTACCTGTTACGGATGCTCTAAGCTACGAAAGTTAAGGGTCCTTAAAAAAAGGTTTAAAGGACCAAAAAATATTTTAAAAATAGTTTTTGTGAGCTTTTAGAAGAACTACTAAAAGTCTCAAAAAATGACTCCAAAATGTTATACCGTTGGCTTCTACAAAAATAACAAAATTTTATAGCCTAAAAGCCCTAATGAACAGGTCCGAATGCCGCTAGACATCCTTATCATTCTTGAGCCTAAAAGCCCTAAAGAACAGGTCCTCGTGTCGCTAACAAGGTTCCAAAAATCGGTTTTCCCAAAAAAATCGTTCCCCGCCGATTTTCGGTTTGCCACGGCAAATCACGATTTATCGAACAAAATTTGGGATTTGAAATTTGAATCACAATTGCTTGACGATAGTGTAAAAACCGATCGATTTTTCGGCAAATCGGTCAAAAATCGCGGCAAATCGATCGGCAAGTCCGGCAAATCGCGGCAAATCTGGAAAAGGGCAAATCGATCGATATTTCGGCAAATTGATGGAATTATTCGGCAAATCGTTCGGTTTAACCGACAAATCGAATGGGCGGTGTGATAAAATGGTAAAAATATATATGGTGCAAAAAATGGTAAAAATTAATTTAAAAATATGAAAATGGTTAGGGCATGACTTTTTGTAATTATGTAACATTTAAGCAACATTTGAAATTATTGGAAAAATCGATTTGAAACTTTGTATGGTGCGGAAAAATGGTAAAAATTGATTTAAAATTATGCAAATGGTAGGCATGACTTTTGGTAATTATTTAATATTTTGGCAACATTGAAAATTATGTAAAATGTTAGGAAATGAAATATTTTGGCATGACCTTCGAGATGACACAACATAGGAAATGAAATTTTTTAAAATTTCGGCATGACCTTTGCTAAATTCGTATTTATTTCATGTATCTATTTCACGAAACAATTCATTGCATAGATAAATTCATATATACATATGAGTCATACGATATGACAAGTTCACAAGTTAACAACTTCATGACAACTGCATGATACGGAGTGCTTGTAATTGACTTATCTTGCAATTTGTCTGAAGAAACAGTGAACAGCTCCATCTGGTTGCAAGGTACCTGGTGGGGAAAGTGGACTAGTGGAGGAGCAAGATCTGAGCAAGGAGCCTTGTGGGGAAAGTGGACTAGTGGAGGAGCTCTCGTGGAAAAAGGCAACGGGCAACGCACAGAGCATGCAATAATGATGAATCACGGGATAACAGTCTATAGAGCATGCAATAATGCAGCATTCATCTATATATAAGTCTATGAACAGCATATTTTCCAATTTTTCACTATTTCAATTCAAATTTTCTCTTGATTCCGATGTTGTTTTTGATTTTTCTTTTCACCATTGCCTTCATATAGGCTTATAGAATTTTTGGGATTTTTTTTCAATTTTTAAATTCAAATCAAAATTTGGGCTGTCCCTTTTTTAATTTTTTATGATTTCAATTCAAATTTGCACACGAATCCGGCTTTGTTTTTGATTTTTTTTCACCATTGTGTTTATAAATGGATCTACAATTTTTATGAATTTTATCAGATTTTTTTTAATTTTTCAAATTCAAATCATATTTTGAATTTGCTTAGCGGTTTGCCGTTGTCGAACCAGCTCGATACGTCGATTTGCCGCGGCAAATCGTGGATTTACCCGACGTCCTTATCATTCTTGCGCTGACCAGTATGAGTAAGTTTTGCTTTGCCCTCCTTCAACCTCTGATTTCATTGATTTTCTCACTCCATTTCGTTGCTTCTTCTCTTTCACCTACAGTACTTTACCCTTGTTTTTTTTTATTTCGTACCTCCATTTCGTTTATTCTTCTTTTTCACCTACAATAGTTGCTTCTCTCGGAATGTTTCAGAATGGGGTTCACATGGATTCATCGTAGGAGGATGCATGGAAGAGCACGATGTAAAAATTGCCAAAATACTAAGCTGATAGCTTGGCAAAGGCATCAAACTAAAACTTGGTGTCAGCGTAAGCAAATGACATCATTTTGTTGCGTTTTCATCTATTACATATGTTTATAGCTATTAGATTCATCAAATTGTCACTCTGCCCCTACTGTGGTAGACATCAAACTACATTCATTAGTTACAACCGTCGTTTGCACAATATATGTTTTATAGCAAATTTTTGAAGTTAGCTAAAAATAATCTTCCGCTGGAAACTGATGTCAATCTTGCTAAAATTTAAAGGGATAAGGGGAAGATAGTTTTGCATTAAGTCGAAAGAAAGGGCCATGCGGGAGTTGTAAGATAGCTAACTGGTATATAAATCACGGTGCCACAATACTTCATCTTTGCTTTTTAAAATGATTATTCATCATTGCCTTTTGTACCGAGCTTTTCTTTTTGCCTATATAAGAACTTATATGAGACAAAAACTGACGATGCCCTTATTCCTTTTTTTTTTTGCATTTATGGTTGATATACATGTTTTCTGCTTTTTAGCGATTTTTTTATAGGAAGACATTCCTAGCTACTCTATTCATCATGCTTGTATGTAACTAGTACATGATGCCCGTGCCTTGCAACGGAATATAAAAGGAGAGAGAAGATATACCCATAGACAAAGATCAAAAACAGTGCGGTGAATATTAGTTTACACAAGACAAGCAAAATGTATTATGCGACATGGAAAGATATGTTCTATATAGATGCCTAGAACCCAATATTATGGCAATTTTAAGACATTCATGTACATGATCGTTTTTCCTTCTCACTCCAGAAGACCAATAAACCATGCACTAAGAGAATGAACTTAATTAAAATACCTTAGCAGTATGGACCAAAAAATTATAGATAAACCAAAAAGATAACTCAATTATTATCCCTTTCACTCAAGACTACAAGCATTGTGTTATTGACACAATCTAGTATATTGATCATGACTACAAGCATCGTGTTATTGGCAAAATCTACAAGCATTTTATTATTCAACAAAATACATACTACGCTCATGAGGAGCAAATGCTGTGAGTTCGTGAAGCCCAAACTCCAAAGACAAGGAACCAGAACACGAACAAGATTGCCCAACATCGCATAGACCCATACTGGATTCTTGGGAAAACCTGCAAACATAAAGGATAGTGAAGGTTAAACCTTGAGCATTCACGTAAACAAGTGCCACACGGGTTCAAGCATCAAGGCTCGACCAAGGCGTGCGTGTGCCAAGGTGCCAAGATTACTCGATCTATATATACACGTCAAGTGCTTCTATGTTCGAACTAAATTACAGTGCTTTTAAAGAATTAACATTAACAGATTAATCTGTAGCTACCCACTGCTGCGAGCCTACATGTACATAGCACGCATACGCTTTGGTTTTCGAAAACCACTCATTACCATGCAGGTTAATCAAACAGAATTCACCCATGCCTAGGAATGCATCGAAATAGCTCTTCTTGCATAGCATAATGAAGCAAATGGAATGGATCAATGTCGAGGAAAGAAATGTCGACGATAGTGTACGCGTACTGTTGCGAAATTGGCGTGGAGGTCGACGACGAGCTGCTCTTCGTCGGCGGTGAGGAGGCGCGCTTGAGGTCGGGCGGAGGTAGTTGGTCCACCGCAACCGGCAGCTCTTGCCACAACAAGAAGAGCTCGGCCAACTGCACCGTCCGCCAGCAGCAGCGGCCGTGGGTTAGGATGAAGCAGATGAGCTTCTTGTCCTCCTCCGCCGTCCATGGCCCCCGCTTCACCCCCTGCTTATCGCAGCACAACTGCCTCCCCATCTCCTCCCAGATGCTGCTCACTGCAGGCTTGCAATTGCACCAGATGAATAATGGCCAGACACCGATGAGCTTCTGTTGCTTGGTACTATCCTGCATTGATCATCGAGTTACCATTACCAAACCCTCTCGCAGACAAGCATCAGACTGGTACTATTTTATAATCTTTTACTCGGAAATGATAGCAAGGGACAACTTACATATCTCTGAGCATACAACACAATTTGCCGACAAGAGGAAGGAATGACCCTGCGCTGTAACAAGAAAACAACTTTGGAATATTGATATAACAAGGGCATAATCAATCAATCAATCAGACAATCACCAAACTTGTCAATAAATGTTGTTTAGATCCTGGGCTGTCCTGAAATTGAAGTGTACTTTGGAGAATCTAAATGCCTTGTGAGGCCGTGTAAGCTGCAATTAAAATGCTAGCTACTGCTCCTGGCATGGCACTATGCTATGGCAGCAATGTTCCGGGATGCAATGCTCAGTGGTCCATAAGACCGACACTACACTGGTATGGTCTTCACTGGACTTGCAATTGCAAGGTAATACAAATCAGACATATTAATCTAACGCACATTCTGGTGGAGTTGCCTATCTTGACAAAACTAAATTCAATGCCTATTTTCTGTTCAGTAAGCATACAAGATCTATGTTTTTAAGGATTATTATCGGAGAAAACAATTGGATTGAAACCTGAACGGTTTATCATTTCCAGTTGAACATGCACTAATCACGCACAAATCGCAATTTTGCATTGTAGCAGGTCACATTTTAGATTGCAGCCCAAATCAAGAGGGTTCACATAACAGCGCCTAGTAGAAGGTTTTCGCAGGCTGCTAGACATGCCCCCCACTAAGTATAACTTTTGACTGATTCCCTGCTACATGGTATCATGTCTTCACAACACAACAAGAAATACAGAACATGTAACGATATGTGTCGTTCGATAACCATGATTCTTCGAGATCAAACATGCATGTTTAGGTGAGCAATCATTGTACAACACTAGCTCTTCACTAAACCGTCTTAGAGTTTCAATTTCCAAGCAATATACCCAAGTAGCCTACCACTGCATGCCAAATTGGAACTGTACTTCACCAAGGGTTGACCTAGTCAAATAAAGGCAACGAACCAATCTCATTTTCTGCAGTTACCAACATGCCTAATAACCAGATTAAGGTGCAATGCCTTAGAGAGAAGTACCTGGACTTACCAAATCTTCAGAAGATATAACATTGCTCATGTTATAGAGATGACTACCTTTTGAAAATTGTGTCAAGAAGAATGGGTCTATCATTTCCATTAGCTAAACTTACTGGATAACAACCTGGACTACCAGATTTCCAGCTAGGAAACCGTGTAACCGACGTAGATTGACAGTAAAGGCACAATTGATTAGGGGGGCAATCTACATACTTAGGTCTTGAATCTTGATGTCTTTAGCCAGAGTCGTGGGTAAGACATCACACAGAATCTAGCACAACAACATCTAGGTTGAAAACAAAAGGAATTAGGGATAAATCAGTTCTTTTTAAAAAAAATGATAGGAGAAATGTAGCTTCTCTGACCTAGTAAATCCTCCAGTGATGGTTACTCCACTTCATTCACTTCATTACATTTACTTTTCAAAGAGAACACTGAACATGACATAAGACAAATAAAGCTTCAATTTATTGGAAAAGATTTACAGCATTCCTAACAATGTACTTTTGAAGCAAATTAACCAAATCAAGACACAGCGCTGCTTTTCACCCCCAAATTAACCAAATCAAGCATCTCAGGTTTCAACAATTGAAAATACAACAAGCCATTACCCTTGTAGACGAGGATGGGGACGGCGAGGCCGACGACGGCGAGGCTGCGGCGGGTCCAGCGGAAGTTGAAGCCGAGGTTCTCGTGGAGGGCGGAGCGGAGCTGAGCACATAGAAGAGAGGCAGGCGAGGAGGCAGGATTGGGAGAAAGGCGGAGGATCTTGTGGGCCCTAGAGTACTTAGTGTGGCGCGAGGAGGAGGTGGGCGGGCGGGAGGAGGCGGGGCGAGGAGGAGGAGGCGGGGAAGAGGCGGGGGGCTGGAGGAGGGGGCGGCGCGGGAAGAGGCGAGGGGGGCGAGGAGGAGGCGAGGCGGCGGGAGGAGGCGGGGCGGAGGAGGCGGGCGGCGGAGGAGGAGGCAGGAGGAGGCGGGCGGGCGCGAGGAGGAGAGGAGGCGGAGGCGGCGGGCGGCGGGAGGAGAGGGGGGAGGAGGCGGGCGGGCGGGAAGAGGCCGGGCGGATGAGGCGGGCGGCGCGGGGAAGAGGCCGGGGGCGGAGGAGGCGGGGCGGCACGGGGAGGAGGCGCGAGGCGGAGGAGGCGATGACGAGAGCAGAGGGTTGAAGGGAGGCGGCGGCGTGAGAGGAGTGGGGGCGTGGATATGGGCCGCGTAGGGTTGGGATGGACGTGGGGTTGAGATTTGCTTCGAGAGAGATGAAGGGCTGAGATCTCAAGTTGGTGAACTCACCACCACCACCACCATAATACAATTTAGAATAGTAGAGATATTATCCTATGACAGTAGTTTTATTATTGTTTCTTTTAAAATGACTCATCAATGCATCATCTTTGCTAAATTTCTTAGGACCCGTACCTGCAATTAATATGGAAAATTTTGTTTCAATTGTATCATGCCAATTTAGAATCAGAAGTTAATATATTTAATGGTTATGTTGTTTCAGCTACGAATGGGTAGCAATACGTTAGAAAGAAAAGACTAAAGAGTTTGTGATTTACAACTGGCAATATGCACCACTAGCCCTGTTCTTGTTTTACATTGTTTTAGCCTATGGAAGTTCCTCTTAGCTTATGGAAGTTTGGCTTTGTTGATAAATTATGTTTGCCCTAGATGCTTGAAATAGCCAAATGAGCTTTCAGCTAATATGTTTGGCTATGGTTAGTGCGTCCGGTGAGTCAAGTTGAAGTACAGTTCTGTTTTTCTTGTTTCTCTTCCATACTAGGATTGGTGGCTTCTTGCAAAATTGTTTGGCTTCTTCCTACTTGGATTGCGAGCAGATAGCCTATAATCTATAAATTTTTAATTTGTATGGTAAGCTTTGAGAATCAGTGAGGGTGATGTGACCATTCCTCTCATGGATATGATTAGCACTACATCCCCTACACATCCTTCGACTTTCATGCCGCGTCGATGTGTTGAAGAACGACATTGACATGCTGAACAGCAACAATGAGTTGAACTTATTCTTTTTGCAGAGTCATTCAAACCATCTACACCAAAGGCTCAACATGCTATGTATTCACCTTAGGATAGTACCAAGACCTAACATTTGAATTGGTTGTAGTGGAATAGTACAACATTGTTAGTCTTGAGGGAGTTACACCAGTATATAATACCTGATTGACATGAATATAGCACCCCGGGTTAACTCTTTTGAGCAAAGCGAGGCCGAAAGCTCAAGAGTAGTGCTATGCATATGTGGGTCAGCCCTCTAGGTAGGCTAGGCTCTAAGAAAATAGGGTGTTACGGCCATCATCTAAACAACTAGGAAAATTTGGAAGGAAAGAAATAAGCGTCTGTTTCAACAGACTAGTCTCACACAAGCCCAACTTATCGCAAGAATCCTAGAGGATATCTTAATCTGGAGGCAATTTACCAACCCTAAAATCAACGATTAGACAACTCCCTTAGTTCGGTGGCTTGAATCCACCCAAACCCTCTCTTTTCTCCCTACATTTTCCTCTTGTTTAGTGTACAGTGCTACATTCTTTAATATAGTGTTAGTGTATGATATATAATTTAGCAAATGTTAGGGGTGAAAATGTAAATGTTACATGTACGTATTGGAAGCAATATCAATCTGGAAGGATCGAGCAGATTCGATCCAAAAAAATTCCCCAACCTGGTCTTCTTCTCCCCGATTGCATCAATCCAAAATTCCACCGATTTGATCAATATATAGCGGCAGTGCTCATGTCTTTTCATTCAAAAATAAAAGATTATTCTGCCCCTAGTGAGGATGGTAAAGATGCAGGAGACGAAGGCCCTATAAAGAGGGCAGTGCTTCATTACACCTCCTAATTAGTCTTATTTGTATAGTTAAGCTCCCGTCCATTATTAAAAAAAACACTACTTTTGTTTTAATTAGAAAGGCGTTGATTATGACCGCCGAATGGGTCAACATTTGCGGTATGCGGAAGTGTTGGGGAAGTCCATGGGAAGTGCGTATGAAGTCGAGGGGAAGTGAAGTCTGAGCAAGGGAGAGAAGCAGAGCTTTCATCAGCGAGTGTACCAAGGCCACTGCAATGTTGCCTGTGAGTCCCATAGAATTAATTCAGGTTCTGCAAGGGATGCGACGAGGGCTCTCAGCTAATCCCAAAGTCTCCCATGCGCCGAGGGGGCAATCCTCGCTCGATTTCTCCTCATCCTTACAAGTATGCGGATTACGAGTGCATTAGGCTATATGAGTAGCCCATTGTAAGAGATAGCAGGATAACAGCAGGGAGCATTCATCCCGCAACCTTGCAAACACGCACATGATGAATAGTATTAAAGCTTAATTTGTGCATCAAGTTTGAAATGGGCCTCCACGGATGTCAGTATACATATATATGAGGCTGGCACGTAGTATCTTGAGATCCTTCACCACATTACCGTTTCAACTCCTTACACAAGCACATTGATTCTCTCTCTGTCGCTTTTTTTGGGCAGATTGAAAGCTTACTACTGTCTGATTCGTCGCAAGTGAAAGAGTAGTGATCAAATGGAGGCAGCATGGGACACACTGGGAAAGGCAGCAAATCTCGCGCAGCTCTCGGGCGTCGAAGCTACCATGCTGGTCGTTGCGATCCTGACAATATGGTTGACTCGTCAAAAAATTGGATCGAAAATCAACTGAATTTTCCCAAAAATCAGAAAAATTGGTTGACTCGGTCCCACTCAGCCCTAGTGGTGGGTCCGTTCCCGCTGATATCACCGATAATCGGGTTTTATCTGTGATAATCAGCTCTTATAACATAATCAGGATAACATACCGATTGGGCTTGGAATAGGTGGCAAATATGCAACTTCAGTTGGCTGGCAGTTCCATCCAGCGACCGAACATAATTGTTGCTGAATAATAAAATAAGAAACAAATGAAGAAAGAAGTTAGTGTAACCTACACTATGGACATGAACTGAAATAAAAATTGTGCTCTATGATCTTAAACGCATGCCTTTAGAATCATTTCCTAGGTTGAAGATGGAGGGGTACAGCGGGCCCACAACAAACAGGAGTTGCAGATGGTTTGGGCGAGTGGCGGGGCAAAGCCACACGGCTTTAGGAATTTATGATTGCCTTAGCTTTGCCCAGAGTAGCATTTGTTTACATGTCAAAAGAATTTTTAAGAGTAGAGTTGCATATGTTTATGGTTTTTGGGTTAGGGTACAAATGTATACAAGTTTGAGGGTCCGAAAAAATAAAATCTTAATTTTGGGGGGCTATGTGAGATCGACACATGTTCATTGGGCCACAATGTATTTTTCTTTGAAGGAAGGTTAGAATGATGATGTGGCACCCAGGTTGATGACACATCACTATCGCTTGTGCACATGGATAGCCTAGTCAACACTTAACGGTGACATGGAACACATAGATGCCACTCAACATTTAACAGAAGTTCTAACGGTTTTGATGCTAGAGTGCAAACTGATACAAGTTTAAGGCCCCCTTCTCTTTGGCTAATAAGAAAATAAGCAATGTTTGCTTATTTGCTTATTTTTGCGGTGGGCTCCACCAATGAGGCACGCTAACAGGGAATCCGACCGGTCTCCCCATCCTCATGTGGTAAAGGACCTCATTGGTGGACCCCACTGCATCCTTGGTCTAAATAAGCAAACATTGCTTATAAGTCGAAGAAAAGGGGGCCTATGGGTCAAAAAGGTAAAGTTCAATTTTAAGGGACTAAATGAGATTTGCTGCAAGTTTAGGGGGGCAATAGTGTAATTCTCTTTTATTTTGGTATATTCATCATAATTTCCTCTACAAGTAAAAAGGCCACAAAGATTCAAAAATGTAGAGGACTTCCTTGCTGTTTTATGCCCTTCGCTTTCAAATATATGCCAATTTAGTACCATTTTGTTTTCCTATATTGTACGTGTTATCAAATTATTTGACGACTTTTTACCCTTTCTCGCTTGTATATATCCCTCCTTTTTAATGATCAATTTTTATTTCAAACACTAACATAATAAAGACTTTGAATGAGGTTAACTTGGTCTTCTGAAGGTGTACATTGGACTTGTGTATTTGACTTTTTCAATAAATAAAGTACTTACATTGTCAATTGTTTGTACTGAATGTCGTATATCTTCTCCATGTTGGTAATCCATGTTTGCTGTAGGAGGTAATTGTTCTGGAACCATATTAATTCCTGAAACAAGGAGTGAAACATTAAGATCCGCATCATTTGAAAGAGGGAGCATACAAAACAAGGGGTTGAGCACTTAACCATTTCCTGCTTTCTGGGTACGAATAGTTGGAGATGATGGGCCATTTTGTTCTTGACCATTTCCATGAGCTTTCCCTGAAAAGAAAGCTTGTAGTCAAATTGATTGCAAAACTTTTCTCGCAAAAAAGAGAAGTTGCAACCATGTGCACCAAAATATTTATTAAAAAGAGGTTGACCAGAACTGTGGTGTTGTTATACGCAAAATCTCAAGAAAGGAAGTTAACTATTAAAATTTCAGAAAGGACAAACAATTACTTTGTTTATTTAACTTCTTTGGTGGGTCCCGCACTAGGAAATGATTTGATAATCCTTCTAAAACTCGTTCTTTTGTACGTGACAATACCATAACGCCAAGTCTGACCTTCTTGTTACCGGAGTTATTCACAATTGTAACACCACTGTGACGGTGACTCCCACTAGCCAAGTAAAATGTACAGTTACTGACTATTGATTCTATTCCATGCTTCCTATCTCCTGTTGCTGAATTTCGTCCCTCTGGTTCAATTATGTTTTCCTTGAACTCCTTTTTGGACCAATTGTATCGATTATCATCTTTGTTGAACTTTCCTTTAATGACAACCATCATAATCATTGCGGAAGCAAGCTGATGATCAGGCGCAATTGGATTACTACCATCATACAGATTCACCTCTATGAAATCTCCATGGTTAGTCTCTATGTATTTCCCCGTTTCAACTTTCTTGTTCACTTCACTAGTGATTTTTAGGCAGAATCTTGGTGGCTGTGTTCGATTCAGTTCTGATCTGCCAAAAACAAAAGTATAAGATCACTGTAGTTCTAAAACAAGAGAACACCAAGAGGGAAATGTGTACTGTTACTTGATTAGAGTCTATTATAAACAAATTAAATTGAAATGTGCATTGAACATTTGAGCTTGTAACAGAAAAAATTATATTTCAGTTCACCTCTCTCTACATGGGGATTATATTTAATAATATCTCCAGAATAACTCATTCATTTTTTTGAAGGGGTTGAGAATAACTCATTCGTGGCATTGTAAAATATGATGATGACATATAACACCTTGGAGCAAGAGATATGTCACCACTTGAGCAGTTAGGTCGCTCGGAAAGACTGTTTGGTGCGATGTAAACATTTAACTTCTTCAAATGTTTTTCAATTCCATTTATCCTTTCCTTGAGCTCTTCCAGCGTCCGTCTGTCCTCTTTCCTCTCTTTCTTGTCATCTTCCAGCATCCGTCTTATCCGTCTGGTTTCTTCAGCCTGAGAGACAGGTCAGATTTGCTGATCAAATGGACTGAAAATTTGAATTCTAACACTGCGAAGTATTTCAATTTAGAGATGTTGAGTACAGTAAAATTAGTGTCTCAGTCATACAGAAGGTATATTTACTCCATACTACGAGAGAATCATAGCAAAATTAATTCAGAGCTCTACCTAACAAGAAGGTAAGGTGACCTATAGATTCTATTTTGTTGGTTTGGCTCGGTAAAAAATATATATAAACACACAAATAAATAAAAAATTTTAGGAGTCCAGGCGAGCACGCAAATAAAAAGCACATATACATGAAAATGAGAAAAGTTCGCTAGAATGAAGCGGACCTGTGCTGATTGCTCGCTCCAACCTGAACTTTGGTCAGTTTAATAATTTATTGGTACTATGAATTTGAACGCGAAACTAATTTCCAATTAATGCTCTATGAGCGCCTTGGATCGAAAATAAAGGTTTTTTTTATAGCAGATGTATGCAGATCTGCCTGAAACAAAGTCCACCTGTGCCAAGTATTTGTGTAAAAAGAAGCTAAGAACAGGTAAAAAGTACCCCTTTGACCTGAGATTCTCTTATTGCTTTGATACCCATCATTATATCACGGAGATCCAGAGATCCTGCAGGTGGAGAGTCCTCGGTAGACATCTCATCTCCACTTGAGCTGTTAGTCAAGATTTGAAGGAAAATAAGAGCTCAGTCAGGTATTGTCGCTGTGAAATATAGCAGGAGAAGACATACCCCGAGCAAGAGGAGCTTGAGCAACTCTCACGCCCCCTCTGCTTCTGCCTCCTCTTCCGCGGCTCCGCCATTCCTTGCAGCCGCAGGCTCACAGCTCGCGCTCCAGCATCCAGGCTCCTTTTCTTTACACCCTCCCAGACGTCCATCCAGTCGGTGTGAAAGAAAGGCGCGGAAGTCCATGGGAATGGAAACACTTCCACGGCCCGCGCGATCGGAAGCTTCGGCGCTTGCGCGTGAGAGCATCCGCAGCGGCCTTTCTAGATTTTTTTTCCTTCAAAACACTATTAACGTCTCCTTTATCCATCCCTTTAAAATTTCTTTATATTTTATACTATACTCTAAAAGATTTCTTTCTCTATCAGCTACTCTATCTTAAAAAAATCAGAGTTACTGTGTTATAGAGGGCCTACTACGGATGCTCCGAGCGGAGAGTAGACTCGTTGGTTGGTTCCGCCACCTTTTCGGTTTTTTCCCGCCGCTCCACTTTATTTCTTCCGCGTAGAAAGGCTACGAGGAGGTGCACCCCTATTTTCGTCACAAACTTTGAACCATGTCCGAATGAAACTTAGATTTTGCCTCCTGAAACTTAGATCTTGTTTTTGCGAAACGTTGTGTTTTTGCATCGGTGTGGGGGCCGGCTTGCCGAATCTAGCGAAGAAGATGACTAGGAGGAGATGTACCCCTATTTTTTGGCTACGAAACATAAGAGATGTACATATGAAACTTCGGATTTACCTGGTAAAACTTTGCTTCTGTTCTCATAAGACTTTCTTATTTTGCATCGGATGATTTTTGAACAACAGTGAATCATGAGGTTTCATCAGTAGTTAGCCAAGTTTCACTAGCACTTCTTTAAGTTTCATCGGTATATAAGCCAAGTTTTGTTGTTATTTCTTCATGTTTCATATGAACTTGTTCAAGTTTCAACAGTATTTAGCCAAGCTTGATTGCATTTTTTTAAGTTGCATCAGTAATTTCTCCAAGTTTCATTGGTACTGTAGCCAATTTTATTAGTACATTTTTTAAATTTCAGCAGTTATTTTCATAAGTTCATTAGTATTGTAGCCAAGTATCATTAGTATTTTTCTAAGTTTCATCGGTATTTATAGCTAAGTTTTATTAGTACATTTTTTAAATTTCAGCGGTTATTTTTTAAAGTTTTATCGGTATTTATAGCTAAATTTTATTAGTATATTTTTTAAATTTCAGCGGTTATTGGGGAATCAATAAAGTTGTTTTTGGACGGCAGGAAAGCGTTCTGAGTGGGCGAGGACGCCCAACCCGTTCGTAGCATGCGCAATTCCCTAGCCAGCAAGTGGCCAACGCCGGCTGCCCTGCAGCCCCCCAATGAACAGAATAGAACTAGCGGTAACTTGATCTCTTGAGCTTCTCCCGGAGCATCTGGACCGACCCCTCTATCTCTATTTTTCCTTCCATGTTAAAATTCCTTCACGTTTTATACTACACTCTAAAAAATTTCATTCTTCAGTAGATACTCTATCTCTAAAACACTATTTCTATATGTATTTACAGTGACTGCTAGAGATGCTCTTAATTCCAGCTGCATCCTTATGATATAAACTAAACAGGGTAGCTGTAAACTGAGGTTAAGAATAGTTTTTTATATAAACTTGTTTGCTGGTTTTTTTGATATAACTGAAGATAATGCCATCGTTTTACTTTCCCTACTTAAGTATACGCTATAAATATATTATAGTTGAAGGGAAAAGGAATCCAAGCTGCTGCATTCGTTGCCTTTCACATGTCTTATACTGTAGCTAATCAGAAAGGCAGCAGGAAGTCAACAGCCGTCCGATCGCCTCATTTAGGCCTAGGGATGAAAGTGGTCCGATAATACTTGGATCCGACTGGATCCGTATCCGGATTTTATTCCATATGACAATCATTTTTCTATCACTACTGTTGTAGGGTCAGCCACCCCATCTCCGAAAAAGGTGGATATCCACGAAGATGCCGCGAAGGTCCTTCTCGAAGATCTTTACCCGAAGGGGTAAGTGGCGAAGCGTGCCTAAGATGACCTCAAGACTCCTTGGGCTGTGAGTGAAAGACTTGGACATGGCCGAAGGGTGGCGGAGGACTGGAATCTCACCGAGAAATTCACGAAGACCCTTCGGAGAGACCGAGAGTGATCTTTAACAAGTTTCGGGCCAGAGGACGAAGACCCCGCGGCAGCCTCTGACAAGAACGAATCAAATCAACAACCTTGTCAGAATGTGCTCCCCAAGGGCACATTAGGGATTAGAGCAACTTGGATTTTAAGAAAGCTAGACTAGCCGTTGATCGTAAGATCAACGATCCAGAGACTAGGGCAGTCTGGGTATCTCCCCTGGGCCGGGGCAACTTGGGTATTTCCCATGCATGTAAACCTGGACCCTAAAGTTGTATAAATTGATAAGCTCACGAAGAATAGAGGGCATAAGCATTTTGATCATACACATTAGTACTCTGGTTTATTCACAGAGCCTTCTGCTCTCTCACCACTACTTCTCTCGGCGTCCTCTCCAGCATCGGGGAGGGGCGCTGAACCTCATCGTCGGCGGGATTTCTCGGCGAGCTTCTTCACCATACACCAGCCTGAAGGGTGAATACCCCGTTGGTCTTGTGGGCGTTGTGCAAATTGCCCACAGTGTCTTCTCCAGTTCTTCTGGCCATTTTCCTTTTGCTTCATCCACCAATCTTCTTTTCAGTGATTTCATGATGCTTTGATTTGCCTGTTCAACCGCACCGTTCGCTTGTGGGTGTCCCATAGAAGCATAGCATATTTTGATGCCGAGGTCCTCGCAGAATGAATTGTGATCCATTGTCAGCTACTACTTCTTGTGGTAAGCCAAATCTGCATATCACATTTTTCAAAAGAAATGCTGGGTCTTCGCAGCTGCGATGCTCGTCAATGGCTCTGCTTCAACCCATTTGGTGAAGTAGTCAATTGCAACAATGATCCATTTAAATCCTTCTGAAGCCTGCTTGAGTTCCCCCACGATATCGATCCCCCATCTCGTGAAAGGCCACACTGGGGTGAGGGCTGTAGGTTTGTTGGCAGAGCCTTTGGCTGGTTTGTCATCCATTGACATCCTCGGCATCTTTTGACGAATTCCTCTGCGTCGCTATTGGCCGTTGGCCAATATATTCCCATGCGCAACACCTTCGCTGCGAGAGCCCTTGGGCTTTGATGCGAACCACAGACTCCTGCGTGCGTTTCCACCAGCGCTTCCTTTCCCTCTTCTCTTGAACACACCTCATCCACGGCGTGCTGATTCCCGACTTGTAGAGGAGGCCATCCATCATGATGTATGTTCTTGCACGTTGCTTTGTTGCGTACGCCTTCTTACTATCCTCGGGTAATTCACCATCCCGAAGATATTTTACGATGATTGTTCGCCAGTCTTCTTCCAAGGATCTTGCTATAAGCTGCACTTCGGGACATATAGACGCTCGTGATATTGCTTCATAAAACACCCCATCAGGTATTCTTGTAAAGTATGCTGCTGCCTTGGCCAACTCTTCCGCTCTCACATTTTCCCCCCTTGGTATTGTTTTCACAGAGATCCCACGAAATGCTTCTCCATGTTCTTACTGCTTCCATATATTTTGCCATTTCGGTGTCTTTGGCTTGAAAGTCTTTTGTTATATGCTCTTCTATCAACTTTGAATCGGTGTAAATGACAACCCTTTTTGCTTCGAGGGATTTTGCTTTCCGAAGACCCAACAGAAGTCGTTCCTATTCAGCCGCGTTGTTTGTCGTCTTGAAATTTAGTCTGAGAGAATACTCTGTGCTCTGCCCTTCGGGGTCAGTTACAATTGATGATGCTCCTGCTCCTTCTGCTGTGAAGGAGCCATCGGATTTTATGCTCCACAAGGGGGGCAGAGCTGGGCCTTCTTCCGAAACTTTCGCCGACCACTCAGATATGAAATCGGCAAGTGTCTGAGCTTTAATGGCTGTCCTTGGTTCAAAAGTGATGTCGAAGGGTGCTAGTTCTGCAGCCCACTACGCGATCCTTGTCGTGGCGTCTTTGTTTTCAAATATAGACCTTAGAGGATATGCTGTGGGCGCCTTTATCTTGAATTCTTGAAAGTAATGCCGTAATTTTCTTGATGCCATAAGTAATGCATAAGCTATTTTTTCTAACTCGATATAGTTTCTTCTTGCTCTTTGCAATGATTCCGATACATAATATACCGGCGTTTGTCCCCCTTCGGCTTCATCCTTGACGAGGACTGCGCTGACTGTGAAATGGCTTGCTGCTAGATACAAGGTTAGGTGTGCTACCCCCTTCGGGCTGGCGAGTCTTGACAGTTGTTGAAGATGATCCTTCAGCCTTAGGAAGGCATGTTTGCATTGAGGTCCCACTCAAAGGGTGTTGTCCCTTTAATTGTGTTGAAGAAGTGTTTTTGTTTTTCTGCGGCCTTCGGGAGAAATCTCCCTAGAGCAGCCAGCTTTCCTAGGAGGCTCTGTGCTTTCTTCTTATTTTCTGGATCTTTCATGCATTGAATTGCATCAATCTTCTCTTTGTTAGCCTCTATCCCTCGGTGCGACACTAGGAATCCAAGCAACTTTTCTGTTTCCACTGCAAAGGCGCATTTCGTCGGGTTCAATTTTATGCCTTCTGCTCTCAGGCTTGCAAAGGTATCTTGAATATCCTCGCAGTGGTCCTTCCTGCGCTTGCTTTTGACGACAATGTCGTCGACATATGCTTCTACATTTCTTCCTATCTGTTTTGCAAGAACTTTCACGATGAGTCTTGCGAATGTTGCGCCTACATTTCTTAGTCCAAAAGGCATTCTTCGGGAGAACCACCTCGACGTGGAGAAGGGGGGCTGGATATTCTGGCCAGACAGCACGGCGAGGTGGCGACGTGACCGTAAGGGGCTTCTGTTGTAGGGGCAGCCACCCCATCTCCAGAAAAGGTGGATATCCACGAAGATGCCACGAAGGTCCTTCCTGAAGATCTTCACCCAAAGGGGTAAGTGGCGAAGCGTGCCTAAGATGACCTCAAGACTCCTTGGGCTGTGAGTGAAAGACTTGGACATGGCCGAAGGGTGGCGGAGGACTGGAACTAACAACATATTTGAGTAGTTTTAATTACAAATGTAACTATATGACATGCATATATAAAATAAGTATATTATTTATTATCTTTGATAATAGCAAAAACATGGAAACAATGACTTTTGTAAACACGTGTCAAAGTACTTTGGAATGGAATTTTGCTACAATGTTATTTATGAAAAATAAAAGTGATTTTATAAGTAACACTTTAGTGAAAGATCTTTGAAGGTATCTGAAAATTAGATCTTTGTGTAGATGAACCGGCAATGGATGTACAATGCGGACCGTCGCTCCAGAGAGTTCATTGATGGCGTGAAGGCATTTCTTGATGCCGCTGTTGCAATCTTGCCTCCAGATAGCTTTATATGTTGTCCGTGCATAGACTGCAAGAATGAGAAAGAGCACTCCCAACGCTTTTAGGTTATGATCCATTTGATCACGAGAGGTTTCATGCTAAACTACATCTATTGGACTAAGCATGGCGAAGTACAGGGGAGCAGCCAGGAAGACGATGAAGAAGATGGTGAAGAAGAAGAGGTATTCAATAGTATGACGGACGCCACGCAATATTGTTCTGTGGAAGATACAGTCGGCGATCTTGGTGATGACGAGCTAGACCAGATGCTGCGTGACGGAGAGGGAGACTACACAGATGAAAGACAATTTGGGTTCAGCGCATGGTAGAGATCACAGGACACCTTTGTACCCAGACTGTGGGAAGGGCCACACGAAGCTCCATACGACACTGAACTTAATGCAATGGAAGGCTAGAAATTGTGTGTCAGACAAGGGATTCGATGAGTTGTTATCACTCATAAAGAATCTGCTTCCAGAAGATAACACGCTGCCTGAATCTACGTATGAAGCCAAGCAAGTCATCTGTCCTTTGGGATTAAAAGTACAGAAGGTACACGCCTGTTGTAACGATTGTATCCTATATCGTAATGAGTATGTGGATTTGGATGCTTGTCCAGTATGCAAAGAATCACGTTACAAGGCGAAGCGTGAAGACCCAGGTGAAATAGACGGGGAGTGTAAGAAGAAGAGACCTCCTACTAAGGCGGTGTGGTATTTCCCTGTGATCCCCCGATTAAAGCGTCTTTTTACTAACAAAGCGCATGCCCAGATGATGCGTTGGCACAATGAAGAGTGTAAGGATGACGGGATGCTTAGGCACCCCGCTGATTGGTCGCAATGGAGGAAAGTCGATTGAACATTCCCAGACTTTGCAAATGAGGCGAGAAACATAAGGTTTGGATTGAGTACCGATGGTATGAATCCTTTTGGTGACCTGAGCAGTAGCCATAGCACCTGGCCTGTTATACTATGTATCTATAACATTCCTTCTTGGCTGTGCATGAAGCGAAAATACATCATGATGCCATTGTTGATCCAAGGGCCGAAGCAATCTGGAAACGACATCAATGTCTATTTGAAACCATTGATGGAAGATCTTGTAAAGTTGTGGGAGGATGGTGTACGGGTATGGGATGAGTACAAGAGGGAGTATTTCACCCTATGTGCACCGTTGTTCGTAACCATCAACGACTGGCCCGCGCTCGGTAACCTGTCTCGCAATACTACCAAAGGATATAAAGCCTGCTTGCAATGCTTAGATGAAATCGACAGTATGTACCTGAAAAACTCTCGAAAGATTGTGTACATGGGCCATCGTAGGTTTCTTCTAAAGAGGCACCCATTGCGGAAAAAAGGACTGTATTTTGATGGGAAAGCAGACGATCATGATAAGCCTGAGCATCGTAGTAGCCCACGTGTGTTTGCCATGGTAAAAGATCTTAAAATAGTGTTTGAAAAGGGTCCTGGAAGCAAACATGTCCCGAACGAGGAAGGTCAGGCACCCATCTGGAAGAAGAGATCAATATTTTGGGACTTGTCTTATTGGGAAGTTTTGGAGATCCGTCACTCACTTGACTTCCTGCACATCACGAAGAATGTTTGCTTGAACTTGTTAGGATACTTGGATATGTATGGCAAATCGAAAGTTACACTTCAAGCTTGAAAGAACCTACAACTTTTGGAACAGAGGGATCGTCTACATCCAGAAAAGAGAGAGAAAGGACATTACCTAAACCCCGCGAGCTACACTCTAAGCAAAGAAGAGAAAAAAGCATGATAGAGTGCTTGAACAGTGTGAAGGTCCCTTTAGGATACTCGTCAAATGTGAAGAGACTCATAAACATGAAAGAGAATAAAATCGTACACCAGAAAGCTCATGACTGTCTTGTATTAATGACACAATTGCTTCCGGTGGATGTGAGAGGTATTTTGCCTGATTGGGTCCGGATGACAATCATAAAGCTGTGTACCTTTTTCAACGCGGTTTCGCAGAAGGTCATCAATCCACATAGGCTAAGTAAGCTACAAGATGACGTGGTACAGAGTATGGTCAGCCTTGAGATGATCTTTCCTCCTGCATTATTTGATATTATGGTTCATCTCACTGTTCACATTGTTAAAGAGATAGGTATTCTCGGGCCCGTGTTTCTGTACAACATGTTTCCTTTCGAGATGTACATGAAAGTCCTAAACAAGTATGTCCGTAACCGTTCACGTCCCGAAGGATGCATTGCGGAGGGTTATGGGACAAAGGAGGTGGTTGAGTTTTGTTTGGATTACATTGAGAATCTACATCCCATTAGCGTCCCTATACCACGCCATAAGGGGAGACTACGAGAAAAGGGATACCAGGGCGGAAAGCAATTGCATGCAATGATCTCCTAACTTTTAAGCAAGCACATTTCACTGTTCTGAAACAATCAACCGTAGTGGCCCCGTATGTCCTTCAGCATAAGAGTATTCTACGCCGCGAATTCCTAGGGAGGTCCGAGGATTGGATCACAGTGAGGCATATGGATACTTTCGGCGCTTGGTTACAAAACTACATCCTTGTCAACGGGTCAGAACATGAACAGTTGCAATGCCTGGCTCGGATGCCATCTAGTGAAATCGTCACATTCATGGGCTACGAGATAAATGGTTACACCTTCTACACAAAATGGCAGGATACCAAGAGCACCAACCAGAACAGCGGTGTCCGTATAGACGCCACTGATAACAAAGGCAATGTGGACACATATTATGGTTACATAGAAGAGATATGGGAGCTCGACTATGGACCATTGAAGGTCCCTCTGTTTAAGTGCCAGTGGGTCAAACTGACTTCAAGCGGTGTGAAGATCGATAAATATGGCATGACAACCATGGACCTGACAGAAGTTGGCTATAGGCGCGAACCATTCATCCTTGCCAACGATGTGAGACAGGTCTTCTACATAATGGACATGTCAAGCAAACTAAAGAAGCACAGGGAGAAGCAAAAGGATTGCAGTAGTAAGCTAAAGCGACACGTGGTTCTCCAGAGCAAACGAAGGATTGTTGGTGTTGAGGATGTCACAGACGAGGAGGAGTATAATCAGTTCGACGAGCTCCCTCCCTTTGCGGTAGATGTTAACATAAGTGTCCTAACTGTAACAGAAGTCGATGCTCATTACATACATCGTGATCACGACGAAGGAACACTTGTAAAGACAAAGTGATCATTAATTAATGTGATTAAATAATTTTTGAATGCACTAACTAATTTTTGGATGCACTAACTAATTTTTGGATGCACTAACTAATTTTTGAATGGACTAAGTAATTTTTTATTGCACTAACTAATTTTTGGATGCACTAAATAATTTTTGAAGGGATTAAATAATTTTTGAATGGACTAACTAATTTTTGGATGCCACTCGCTAGTCAGTCGGGAGGAAGTTTTATCTCAATCAAACAAGGGCATCAAACCGTTTTTACTCTTAATACTTTACAAGCGGTTGGTGATACGAACCGCTTGTAGAGGTCCCTCGCGCCCCCTTGATGGTGAAGGGTTCTACAAGCGGTTGGTAATACGAACCGCTTGTAGAGGGGGTGTTCTACGCGCGGTTTCTATTACGAACCGCTTGTAGAACACTTATTACAAGGGGTTGGTGGTTTCAACCGCTTGAATGTATTAAATAATTTTTGTAGGGATTAAATAATCTTTGGATGCACTCACCAATGTTTGGTTGCAGTCACTAATTTTTGTAGGGATTAAATAATATTTGAAGGAATTAAATAATTTTTAAATGTATTAAAAAAAGAGGAAAGCAAAGAAAAAAATAAAAATGGCAGGGGGCGCGAGCGGGGCTCGAACCGGCGACGCCGCAGGTGAGCCCACGCTCGAGCGCCACTCGCTAGCCAGTCGGGAGGAAGTTTTATCTCAACCAAACTTGGGAGTCAAACCGTTTTGACTCTTAACACTCTACAAGCGGTTGGTGAGGTCCCTCCCTCGCTCCCCGGCAGCAGTGAAGGGGTTTCTGTAAGCGGTTGGTGATACAAACCGATTGTAGAGGTCCCTCCCTCGCTTCCCACCTGCGGTGAAGGGGTTTCTACAAGCGGTTTCTATTACAAACCTCTTGTAGAGGGGGTGTTCTACACGCTGTTTCTAGTATGAACCGCTTGTAGAACACATATTACTAGGGGTTGGTGGTTTCAACCACTTGTAGAGGTGCGCTTATAAATATCTGTCTTCTCCCCGCTCCGGGGACACACTCGAAAATTTTCTAAGTCCCCGTGCGCGATCTCTTCCTCTGTCGCGCCGGCGCCGTCGTCTCCATCGAGCACCCCGCGTCACCGTCAACCGTTGTCGCGCCATCACTGTTGAAGTCGTCTCCCCGTGCCGCTGTCGACCGCTGCCGCGCCGTCGCCATCGAAGTCGTCTCCCCGCGCGCGCCATTGGCGTCGGCCCACTTTCTCCATGGACCGCCACCATCACCGCGCCGTCGGCTACAACCTCCTCCATCCTGAAGGGCCTAGGTTGCCCCGTTCCCATGCTAACATGCCCTCTGTCCTAAAACCGCCCACGAGATGTTCGACAAAATGTCCCTAAGGGACATAGATGGAGAGAGTGAGAGAGAATGAGAGAGAGATGGAGAGAGAGATTGAGATGGATTGTGAGATGAAGAGTGAGAGTGAGATGAAGAGTGAGATGGAGAGAGAAAGTGAGATGGAGAGAGTGAGATGGAGAATGAGAGAGAGATGGAGAGTGAGATGAAGAGTGAGAGTGAGATGGAGAGAAAGAGTGAGATGGAGAGAGTGAGATGGAGAGAGTAAGATGGAGAATGAGAGAGAGATGGAGAGTGAGAGAGTGAGATGGAGAGAGAGAGTGAGATGGAGAGTGAGATGAAGAGTGAGAGTGAGATGGAGAGAGTGAGATGGAGAATGAGAGAGAGATGAAGAGTAAGAGTGAGATGGAGAGAGAGAGTGAGATGGAGAGAGAGATGGAGAGTGAGAGTGAGATGAGTGAAAATGTCCTTAAATGTATTTTTTGTTATATACATTTCTTTTATAATTTGACGAGTTGCCATACTTACTAATTAAACAATTTTTCATAATAACGATAGATGGCGACACCAGGGCGTGGTGATCCTAATTTCGAGATGGACGAACGGTTCTTGCTAGATGAGATCGACTATGGTAGCAACTTGGACGCCAATGAAGGTGATGCCAACGTTGTCAACACCGCTGCCGGTGGATCCAGTGATCCCGTGGACACTGAGGGAAGTGAGGTAATGCCACGAGAATCCGGACAAACCATTTAATCGTATTTAACCAATTAATATAAATGGCTCTGACATGAAAAATTCACATCTCTGTCCATTTTCAGCCCGGTACATCGAGCACCCAAACCAAGCGAGGACCTAATAAGAAGCCTGCTACAAAATTTGTTTTCACCAACGTCGACAATGACGGGAAGCCGATTGCTCCTCTTTCTGCAGTAGGCCCGTTTAACGATGCATGTGGTTTCCACGTTAGGGATCATGTCCCAGTTAGCATCAAGAAATGGCCTGAAGTTCCGCAAGCCACCAAGGAGCTCCTTTGGAAAGATATCAAGGAGAACTTCAAATTTCCTGAAGGATACGAGAACAAGGTTAAGAGATATACTTTGAAGAAGATGGCAACCCAATTTCAGTCGTAGAAAGTTCACCTGGACAACAAGTATGTCAAGAAGGGAGAAAAGCCAGACTTCAACCAACATCCCAAACTGGCGGATCACTGTGATGCATTTGAAGAATACAAATTGTCAGAGGAAGGACAGCCCGCGAGCCATCAGAACAAGATCAACGCTGGGAAGAAGAAATACCACCACCATCTTGGCACCGGTGGTTACGTTAAGGCTATACCTAAATGGGAGAAGCGGGAGGAAGAACTAATAGCCAAGGATATCACGCCTGCTACTGCTGAATGGGAATTCCGCCTGTGGAATTGGTTCATGGGTTACGGAGGGCCCTTGCGCATTTACGGTAGCTTGTTGATGGCACCGGGAGCGGAGGATGTTGGAAACAGAATTATCCAAACTGTCGACATGTCTCGCTCCGGTTCCTTAGTGACAGACAGAGAGAATGACGAGCTCACATATGCACTTCAAAACCCTGAGCACCCAGGACGGACAAGAGGAATGGGATCATCCGTGCCATGGAAGTACGGTTTCTCCAAAGATGCCGATACGTACAGGAGCCAGTCAAGATGCAAAACAAGAGAGTCCCACAGGTACAACTTACTGGAAAGGGAGCTCAGAGCAACTCAGCAGAGCATCGGAGAGATTGTTGAGGAAAAGTTGCAGGCGGCACTCGGTAAACTTCAAGGAGCAGGTACAAGCAATACACAGGCCGACGCCATGGTTAGCCCACCCACCTCCGCGCGACGGAGTAGCTGCGCGTCCAACGTCGCCGCACTTTCTACGGACCTGGGACAATACGTAGTGGACAGCATCAAAGTTCGCCAGGAGTGTGAGCTACACATTCAGGCGCATAACCTCTCCACCAAGGTGGCTTATGGCGTGGCGTACCCGGTGGAGCCGGGCCAGCTTTTTCACTGCAACGAGATCCCTCCAGGTTACTCGAAGGTCACGGTGGAGGAGGTGTCGAGCGGCTATGAAGATCTTCTACTCGAGATTGCTGGAGGGGACGACATCACCAAGCTTGGACAGGCCCTCCACGGAATCATCCTCTGGCGAAAAAGGTACATCATATTTCCAAAGACCGTGGAGGTGACCTCTCCACCAATAGAAATCCAACAATTGGAGCTGACCGAAGGGACCATGCCTCAACCGCAACGACAAAACACGCCTCCTCTTACATCACCTTAACGACATGCCTCGTCTCCAATACAGAGCACTCCGCCTCCACCTCCTGCTCCACGAAGCCCGGCTCCACAATCTCCTCCAAGGAAGAAACTCCAAGTACGAGGACCAGTATTACGACGCTACCCCCTCCCAAGAAGGCCCAGTCTAGCCAATCAACACAGTCGTCAAAGGAACCTTCGAAAAGGGCATACGACATGACGGCTGAGGAGACACGAGAAATAGTTCAAAAGGAAATTGAGACACACTTCGCACCAAAGGTGCCACCTCCCAAGGTGCAAATCGATCCAAAAGCTACAGCCCACTTTGCGACATGCCGTGCAGTGCCTCTTCCTGCCTCGACTAACTACGAATGCACAATAGCGAAGGCTGCATTGAAAGGGAAACGGGCTAAGGCGGCGGCGGCACCTAACAAGACATCCCAAGATTACCAGCTGAGGAATGCTTGAGAGAGTCGGGGCTGTCTTACGCTACAGCTATGGGACTAATAGATGATCTTCCAACGACAGAGGTCAGGTGGCCATATAAGCTGGGCCAGGAGTTGGTTGCACCGGAAAAGATAAGGGATCTGCCAACCAAGATGCGACAATTTTATGAATGGTACATGGAACAGTCCACTCAAGGAAGAACAATATTCCCCGTCCATATGAAAAACACAGATTTCTATCGTGGGAATGAACTTATATGGATGGAATTCGACGACTTCTATCAATTTTACCATCGAGACGCCGTCAACGTGTCTCTAATGAGCTGTTGGTGTCTATAAGTACTTCCAGCTAATGATTGAGTTTACCATATATGTGTTAATTTCGCCGTAGTTCAAGCTGCAAAATCTAATAAATCATCCCTTTTGTATGTAGAATGGAGATACAATGATGTAGAAGAGAGACTATCTTCAACATCGGCTTCTTCGACCCATCAATTGTTAACGAGCCTAACTATAACCGCAAGCCAAAAGAAATTGAAGAATACATTTTGCGGGCTCTTTTAGAACAGTGCTACAAACCGCATATACTTCTGCCCTTCAACTTCCAGTACGTATATATACATGTCATCACACAACCTCTCGTTTATCCTTTTTCAAGACATTCATAATATGACTAATTACATATATGTTGCAATACATATATATGAATAGGTTTCACTGGATCCTACTTATTATGAATGTTGATAGTGCGAACATCACTGTGCAAGATTCAAGAAGAAAACCACAGCAAGATTTTCAGTTTGTCATTGATATTCTAAACAGGTAATATTGAGATGCCAACCTACGTATATATATAAGTACTTTGAATACTCATAATTACTATTCATATAATAACGCATGACAGGGCATTCGCCACGTTCCGAACGAAGCATAGAGGAAAAAGTTCTAGAAATAAATTCACAGTGCAATTCAGCACTCGAGTACGTACTACAAAATATCAATTAAAGAATATATATGGCGTAAAAATTTATCTTCTCAATAATTAATTGCATTCTTTTTAAATATCACTCCAGGTTCTACATCAATCGGCCGGAAACAACTTATGTGGCTATTATGTGTGCCTCTACATGCAAAATCTTACCCACGGTGATATGCGACAACTGGACAACGAGGTGCATGTGTGTTAAAAACAAATTTCTTAATACACTTATACTTGACTTGTTCAAAGATTTATTTATTTATTTCTTTTCGTAGCCCGGCATCGATGAGACAGGCGTGATCCCATCGCATCGGGTTGAAGCAATCCAAGAACAACTTATTGGCTTCATTGTCGATGAGATTATAACCCCCAGAGGCGAGTTTTACGCAAAGGCATGGAGAGATGGTTCTTCAATAAGGACAGGTGAACTTACGGAATCTTCGTCTATGGGCGCAAAGAGTGATGTACGCAAGAAATGATCTCAAGATCACCACCTTTGTACTCTTCGAAAGTTGTAAAACGTTGCTTATGCTGATCATCATTTCATATATTGTAAAACTTGTATATATATGCATTTAATTTGTAATTAAATTATAAGTTCATACTATTTGTGCAAATAAACTAATGGTTTTCTCAATTATAATATATATTTAATTATGCAGAAATAATTTTGTAGTTGTATTTAATTTTATTGTCAAAATTTATATTTGAAATCCTAGCTCAAAAGGCCTTATAGTTGTCAGCCTCTCCACAAGCGGTTTGTAACAACAACCGCTTGTGGAGAGAGCACACGTGGCGTCTCGCCACCCACTATGGAATATATGCTCGGGGGCTCTACAAGCGGTTGGTAACACCAACCACTTGTGATTTGCCCCCCACGTGGCTACTCCACTGCGCTTCCTAGACGCCTTCCGAACCGCTTGTGGTGCCGCACCACAAGTGGTTCGGGGAACCGCGAGTGATACCTCCTCTGGGTATCACTCTCGATTGCGTACAAGCGGTTCGACAACCGCTTGTGAAAGCGGTTACGAACCGCTTGTGTTGCACTATTCCCTGGTAGTGTATCTAGACAAGTTCCGGATCCGGATAATTATACGGGTAATTAATTCGGATATGAGATGAGAGATATCCGACGGATCCGAATAACCTATGGGAAATATCCGGATATAACTATGTGGGTACCCGGATTCAAACCCAACCTAACTATTTTTCTTTGAATGGATACTTATATTAGTAGTGCATTGCTTTCTTTGATCTATGTATTCATGCATGCATGAGCTCGCTTAGGAATATCACTATGTATATGATATGCTACATGTTTGTTGGTCGTAATAATAATATCGAGAGTATGCTATGTCTATTTTTCTCCTGATCAACTAAGAGAATATGGTAAAACCCATTATCCAGCCCGGTATCCGATCCGGATCCGACCTAGATCCGTATCCGATACAATCTGGATCCGACACTATCTAGACGCGGATCCGGATCCGGGAAAAAAATATGAGACGGGTACGGGATGACCACTATCCGGTCCAGATCCAGACCGTTTGCACCCCTATTTAGGCCAATCCGACCATCCATTGCCTACCCCAGTGTTTATGCGAAAAACCCATAGCTTTGTTGTTTGAATTATTCGACCCTTTTTATTAATTTTTGAATTATTTTTTTTTATCTCAAAGACGTGTCTAAAAGCTCTCTAAAATAAGTCACACAAAGGGCATCCGGCTCTCGAGGCCACCTCAAGTAATTCTCGAAGTTACGAGATAAGTCAAATAAGTGGATAAGAAAAACTGAAGAGAACGGGACCTTAGCCTATGGAAGTTCCCCTTAGCTTATGGAAGTTTGGCTTTGTTGATAAATTATGTTTGCCCTAGATGCTTGAAATAGCCGAATGAGTTTTCAACCAATATGTTTGGGTATGGTTAGTGCGTCTGGTGAGTCAAGTTGAGGTACAGTTCTGTTTTTCTTGTTTCTCTTCCATACTAGGATTGGAGGCTTCTAGCGAAATCGTTTGACTTCTTCCTACATGGATTGCGAGCAGATAGCCTATAATCTATAAATTTTTAATTTGTATGGTAAGCTTTGAGAATCAGTGAGGGTGATGTGACTATTCCTCTCATGGATATGATCATCGCTACATCCACTACACATTCTTCGACTTTCATGCCGCGTCAACGTGTTGAAGAACGACATTGACATGCTGAACAACAACAGTGAGTTGAACTTAATTCTTTTTGTACAGTCATTCAAGCCATCTACACCAGAGGCTCAACATGCTATGTATTCACCTTACGTAACATTTGGATTGGTTGTGATGGAATAGTACAATACTGTTAGTCTTGAGAGAGTTACACCAGTATATAATGCCTGATTGATATGAGCATAGCACCCTGGGTTAACTCTTTTGGGTGAAGCGAGACCAAAAGCCCAAGAGTAGTACTATGCATGTGTGGGCCAGCCCCTTAGATGGGCTAGGCTCTAAGAAAATTTGGGCCAGAGTGTTACGGCCATCATCTACACAACTAGGAAAATTTGGAAGGAGAGAAATAGGCGTCTGTTTCTATAGACTAGTCTCACCCAAGCCCAACTCATCACAAGAATCCAGGAGGATATCCTAATCTGGAGGCAATTTACCAACCCTGTAATTAACGGTTAGACAACTCCCTTAGTTCGGTGGCTTGAATCCACCCAAACCCTCTCTTTTCTCCCTACATTTTCCTCTTGTTTAGTATACAGTGGTACATTCTTTTAATATAGCGGCAGTGCTCATGTCTTTTCATTCAAAAATAAAAGATTACTCTGGCCCCTAGCGAGGATGGTAAAGGTGCAGGACACGAAGGTACTATACAAAGTAGGGGTGAAAATAGGTCGGATTGGATCGGATAATGGCTGAACCATATTCGTATCCATATTATTTTTTGGATTCGGATCCAGATACGGATAGCACGGATACGGATATGGAAACGGATATTGTCGGATACGAATACGGATCAAATATGGATCGGATCGAATACGGTTGTGGATACCGATCGAAACATTTAAACCATATAAATTGTATGCTCCAAAACCTACTACAACACATAAATGACTCAATTAATTAAAACGTTGTTATAATTTACACTTGCATATAGGCTATGGGACTAGGCCGGTAGTTTATGGGTGAAAGTGTATCTAGGCCCCTTTGTGGGTTTTGGGGATTAATGACAAAACAATGGAGGGACTAATGATATTTCTAAGTGTTATCTTCAGATTTTAGTCCTCTACAGTGAGTTAAGGAACAAAGATAGACCCTCAAATCAAATGAAGCAAAAGACGATACTTAGACTTGTAATATGTAATTTTATTTTTAAGTTTGAGTCTAAGGATAGCCGTACTATAAGGAGGGATTTGACGGAAAATAGTGTTTGGATATTCTAGGTGCTCTTGATGAAAATTGGTTAGCAAAAATACAAATTTATAAACCCATGTCACCCAATTCAAAATTTAGGTTCAACATGTTATATTCTATTCGGACCATCTGAACCTTTATTTGGACTGTCCGAGCTAGCCCCATCTATCTCTTGGTCTCTCCGGGAAGTAAATTGTTCATGCTGCCAAGTCCTATTCAGACTGTCCGAAGTTTCATTCGGAGTATCCGAAGTCATTATTCGGACTATCCGTGCTAGCCCTCTCTGTTTTACTGGGCAGAAATTACTCGGACTATCCGAGGATTTACTCGGAGTATCCAAAGGTTCGAACTATCCGAAGATTCTATTCGGAGTATCCGAGCTATGTGTTTCTCTCCGTTATTTTTCCAAATCTTCACCACGACTTGTACTATTCAGAGTATCCGAGTATTTACTCAGACTATCCGAACTTACATAGATCTGAGTCAAAAAGGCTAGTTTTGGGCCTCATATATATACCCCATCTCACTCTCACGTAACTCACAACATTATTCACTTAAAACATTTATTGCCCCTGTTCTTCCTCCTTGAGCCCTAGTTTTCTCTCCCTCTTTGAGCTTGTTGATTAGATTCACTAGAGGGAGAAGAGAAGTGAGATTTGAAGAGTTTGAGCTTGCTAAGGTCTATTTTGAGCACCAGGTTTTATCTTCTCGCGGATTTCTCGTCAATCTATTACTCTTATAGTTTGAGGACTCCTAGATGGCTAGAAGTCGCCGGTGAGCTCTCAAGCTTCGTGTGGTGAGTCTCCGGAAGTTTGTGAAGGTTGAATCCACCTCCGAAAGGAAAGGATTCAAGATAGTGAAGCTGGTGAGTGATTTATGCAACGCCGCGAGGATTAGGGTTGAAAGAGGCCTAGGCTTTGTGCCGTCTCAACGGAGACGTAGGATCTTCTCAAGGATCCGAACTTCGGGATAAAATCTTTGAGTTTCCGTCTTCATCTTTTGGATTTCATCTTCATCCTAGTTGTGTTTAAATTCTAATATTGGTGTTTCAAGTGGTGATCTTGCTTATGAAGAAAATATTATTGACTACACATCACCTACAGGTACTCTAGGCTAACTAACACTTTTAGTGCAGGTGATATATCTTGAAGAGCCTAGATTTACTTTTGTTCGTTTTCTTACTCTGCACCATTCGGACTATCCGAATAGAACTTCGGATTATCTGAAGTACTCGGACAGTCCGTGGTGAAACTCGGATAGTCTGAACCTTTGTTTCCGCTGTGTTAAAATTTAGAGTTAAATTTTTATTACGCCTATCCACCTCCTCTAGGCGACATCCCGATTCTTCAATGGGCTTGTTGGCTATGGGTGTAAATAGCTAAATATCTCCTTTATAATTCATATTTGCCTGTTGGGCCTTTGTATTAGGCTGGTGGGCTGAGACACGAATAAGGATCCAAATATGAACGTTACCGGATATCAGAATCCGGATCCAGATCCAAAAATATCCAAAAATATCTGAGCCGAAGATATTCGGATCCGGATCCGATCGGTCCGGACCGGGAAATATCTTACCCGTTTTCACCCCTATTAGAGAGGGCAGTGCTTCATTACACCTCCTAATTAGTATTATTCGTATAGTTAAGTTCCCGTCCATTATTTAAAAAACTCTACTTTTGTTCTAATTATTTCAGTCCATCCCTATATAGGCATTAGAAAAGCGTTGATTATGACCGCCGAATGGGTCAACATTTGCGGCATGCGGAAGTGTTGGGGAAGTCCATGGGAACTGCGTACGAAGTCGAGGGGAAGTGAAGTCTGAGCAAGGTAGAGAAGCAGAGCTTTCATCAGCGAGTGTGCCAAGGCCACTGCAATGTTGCCTGTGAGTCCCACAGAATTAATTCAGGTTCTGCGAGGGATGCGAGGAGGGCTCTCAGCGAAATCCCAAAGTCTCCCATGCGCCGACGGGGCAATCCTCGCTCGAATTCTCCTCATCCTTACAAGTATGCGGATTACGAGTGCATTAGGCTATGTGAGTAGCCCATTGTAAGAGAGAGCAGGATAACGAGCAGGGAGCATGCATCCCGCAACCTTGCAAACGTGCACAAGATGAATAGTATTAAAGCTTAATTTGTGCATCAAGTTTGAAATGGGCCTCCACGGATGTCAGTATACATATATATGAGGCTGGCACGTAGATTCTTGAGATCCTTCACCACATTACCGTTTCATCTCCATACACATGCAGATTGATTCTCTCTCTCTCTCGCTTTTTTTTTTTTGGGCATACTCCCCTGAAAGTGAGCCAGCTTACTACTGTCTGATTCGTCGCAAGTGAAAGAGTAGCGATCAAATTTGGAAGGAGAGAAACAGGCGCATCTTTCACAACCGGGCCCTGCCTGCTCCTCAAGTCGTTAATCTCATCAAGGAGGGCCTGGCCTCTTGGGAGACAGCCTCCGCCATTGTATCTTAATTAGTGCTTCCCTCCCCCCTCTCTCTTCTCTCTCTAAAACCTTGTACAGTTTTTTCCCTCTCTTAATGAAATGGCAGCGCTCCTGCCCGTTAGCTCAAAAAAAAAAGAGTAGCGATCAAATGGAGGCAGCATGGGACACACTGGGAAAGGCAGCAAATCTCGCGCAGCTCTCGGGCGTCGATGCTACCATGCTCGTCGTTGCGATCCTGACATGGCTGCAGTTTCCTCAAAACCACAAGCAATGCGTGAAGCTCCAGAGGCGCGTGAAGATGCTCCGTCAGTTGCTGCAATGCCCAACTGGTTGCAGGACTGTCATCATCCATCACCCGGAGATTGGGGGTTTGGTTAGCAAGGCGCTCCAGGACGCCGACGCCCTGATCGAGACCTACAGCAAGAGCTCGCTCTGGTGCCGCCTCCGCAATGGCAGGAGCATGGCCATCCAGCTCCGCGACATGCGCAACGCCGTCGACTGCTACTGTGGCATCGTCGTCGTCGCCAACGCATCTCTCCTGATGAAGCAGCCGAATCCTCATTGCCCCATAGATGTTCGGTCAGATGCTCAATCCTCGTATATATATCGGTTTGTTTACATCATCCCACATTAGAGCTGTGCGTGTCTGAGTCAGGTGATCTGAAGGCATGTTCTGGTTTTGCGAATTGAGCAGGATTCAGGTGAACGATGATGTGCCAGTAAGCGTGCTCCCTGCAACTGCGTCTTCCGTGGGGCCTGATTCTGATGTTCACAGCCTCGATTGATGTTGGCCGCGAAGGAATCGGCAGTGAGACGACTTAAAGATACGAGACGATGAAGCAGCATCGATCGTCGCCTGAGATGAGGAGCAGAAGCCTGCCCTTGGAATCGATTCCTTTTGCGCCGGTCGTCATCTTGCTGTATATTCAGCTTCTGTGTGCTGTGTGCTTGTATAATTAACTCTCGTTGTTTATAGTTGGGACCGTACTAACAAAGGGCATTTTACAGTCTATTCGTTGTATCAGAGTTTGGTAAATCATCTTATTTCTCAACCGAACAATTTGTTCTGGTTCTTGAAATTACCCATTAAAATTAAGATTTTCATGTGGTATCTAGAAAAAAGCATTACCCTAACGATAGATAATCTTTCTAAATGAAATTGGAAAGGTAGCCACAAATGTGTTGGCGTTTAGCCCAAAATTGCTCTAGGGTTAAATGCCCCAACAAGTTCTCATTTAATTGGGGGATGGCTTCAAGATGTTGAAAGTAAACAAAAAAAAAATTGGTTGGCGCAGCGGTTTTACGTTGGGCTATTTGTACTTTATCAAGATGATATTATGTTTAACAAATACAAAATTTCATCATTTATACAGGACATCTTCTGAGAAGCCTACTGGTTATGCCATTAGTCCTTGTTGCAGAAGGAGGATGAACAAGATTCGATGCTTATTGTGTGTCATTCGCTACAGGTTGTGGCTATCTTGCTTCACCAAAAATGGATGGCAATTTAATAACTAAATTAATGATGCCTGAATGGCTTATTCATATGTTCATTTCTTTTTTTTTTATGTAAAACAGTCTTACATTGTGTTTCAATATGTTTGTATTGAACATATACATTTATGACATAGAGACCGGAACAATTTTCAATTATCTAAAAAAAATTAACTCTCATTTTAGTCGTTGGTTGCGCCGGCTGAGTTGGAGGCGGTGAGATGGCAGTCATCGAAGAGGAAGGAGCCCGGGCGCGGCCGCTGGCTACGATTGGGGAAGCACCGGCGAAGCGGGTGAAGAGCCTGGGCTCGAGGTCAACGACGCAAGCTTCTGTCAGAGAGGTGCCAGAGGCACCACGGCGCTTGAAGTCCGGGGCCGAACATTGCCGCCAAGACGGACGCCAGTCTGGACGGCGGGGTTGCCTTTGTTGGCCCTACCAACTGAGGGAAGGCCGCAGGGTCGGTGACGTCGTGGATGAGTGGAGATGTCATGACATGGGTAGGGAGAATGCCATCCCCAACCTCAAACGAGCCCTTGCAGAGACTGGGGGTGGCCTGCGGCTGAGGGCGACAAGGATCGACACTGGCTCCAGCTAGGGTCGCCCTTGTGCCTAGGAGGGGAGCGCGTCCATCTACCATGGTCACGACCATCCTGATGCCCATGGTCCTGGCCTAGGTCGGCCACTTCGCGAGTAAGGTCTTGGACGTGCCGCGAGCTACGGTCATGGCGGTCAAGGCAGTAGTCGTCGCGGTCGTCCTAGTCTTCGCGGCAGTCTCGGTGTGGGGACACCGGGGTTGCATGGCGCCTACGGGGACACTGCCCCTCGTTGAGAACCCCAAGGCGCCAGTGGAACTGGGTCATGAATGGAGGGGAGGAAGGCCGAAGGCGGGAACCCAACGAGTCGTGGCTAAAGACGGCTGAGACTGGGAGAGATCTTAAGGTCCAAGTGCACAAGAACTTTGAAGCATTGGACCTCTAGCATGAGGAGCATTGAAGAGTGCCCCGCCTCTAGCGAAGAAGAAGCATCGTCAATGGATAGGGCAACCATCGAGAGGTAGTGGATGCGAGGGATGGATTCCATGTTGTCGGTTCACGCCCAAAGGTTGAGGAAGGAGGTGTCCTCCGTCCGCTAGAAGAGCTCTTCAACGAAGTGGAGGGCGCACGAGTCTCCAATGATTTGCTCCACCACCTTAACTGACCAAATGTGGAGCGGAACTCCATCAAGGCCAGAGGTGGAGCCCAATAGGCCTATAGGGGTGCACAGGCATCAGGGTCCAATAGAAATTTTAGTGAAGATCAGCTTGTATGGACCTCATGTGCACCCCTCAGCCCAAAGCTTGTGCACCTGTTTTGGTCCAAACAGCAGCCGACCGAGACTAGATAACACCATCTAGCCCGCTAGCTTGTTCCTTTGCCTCTTTTCTCTTCTTAGGCCAAGCGCAACATGTTTGCTTGTTTAGTTGGGCTAACGTGCAAGTATGTTCTAGCTCTTTGGAAATGAACGGTTGGTCAGCTCACCAATTAGAATTGCAACCTACCATGAAAAGGCAGCCACTTCACACAATCTATGGAAACGAAGAGGCGGCAAATGTCTCGAGCTCTCGACGCAACGGGCCAGAGAACGCATCTAGCCACGCTGCTTTCTTTGGCCACTAGCTAGAGATCATGTCCCCGCCTCCTTGTTGGGATGCTGCTAGTTGGACTACTGGTAATATACTCTGATCGCTAATTCTCTATACTTTTATAGACTTACGGTTCACTTGTTAAGAGCCAATCTGCCGATGTTTATTTGTAAATTTAAGAAAAGTAATCAAGATTGGATACTTGACTTAAAGAATGTTAATACTTAAATGTATTGTATTTTGTTTTGTAGGATTATTCTACTATTTTTGTTTATAGTTTAAATTCATTTTGTTTGTTTTTCATAGGCTATTCAAGTCAATTAGATGATATATTTTGGTAAATGCCAATTAACTTTTGTTCATGATTTCACTTTTGGTTTCTTCACTTTGAAACAATTAATTTATATTATGTTGGTTTCTGCCTTTTGGTAAGCATTTTTGTAATTTTTGTCATTGTACATTGCTTGACTATCAATGGCTTTGGTTGAATTTGACCCTCGAGCAGTCCAGCTCGATGAAGGAATGGGTGAAGCAACCGCGTTGGACGGCCAGCTCTCGCTGCTGTGGGGTGGCGTGTCAGCCGGACCGCGTCCAGACCTTAGGCCATTGGGCTGCATTACCTTTGCAGGCCTAACGCAAAGCAGCGGGTCGAAGGTCTCTTGGGCCATCTCCCCCCAAAAAGCTAGCTCAATAAGAAGTTGCACCCTCATCCTTTTAAACCATGCTCAGGCCCTCCCAACTCCCAATGTGGGACTATTCCCAACATGGCGAACTGGCGCGTGACGGCCATATCCGCCCAGGCCACTCTCCGGCCTCTGCCGGTGGTAAAGAGAGCGGGACGGATGGCATTGATGGAGCTCTCCGGGTCATCGTCACGGTGGCTCCTATTGACCCGGATGGTGGCGAAGCAGTCGCACAGACGCTCCAGCTCTCGCATCGCCTTCGCTGGAGCAGCTACGAAGCTGCCTCCTTGTAGGGGACGGTTGTTAGGTGCGCCAGGCAGGGGGCCCTCCATGGGTGGGGCTTGAGGAAGTGTCGCAGCCAGGCCGTGGGGTGGTCTCCACAGAGAGGAACGGAAGCGGGGAGGACGAAGCTTGGCAGGGCAGTGAACCGCTAAAGTGCCCAACGTGGAGGCAGTAGCGGCATTTAAGGGGGTCCCTGCAAACTGTGATGCTATGATCGGAGGTCAAGCAGTGAAAGCAACGCTTGGTCTCCTTGCTGCGCATTTCTGCCCGCTTGCCGGAATGAATGTGCCGGGATGCATGGGAACTTGAGGCGTCTGGCTCCAAGGGTGGGAGCGAATGCGGGGGCGAGGTGGCAGGTAAGAACGAAGGGGCTGAAGCTGCATGCCACAGAGGCTCCAGGGCGAAGCGAACGTGGCAGATTTGCTTGTTCTGGGTGGCCTGAGGCGCCCCACTCGTGCAGATCTAACCTGCAAAGGTAAATCCGGTGCCGATCTGAGACTGCGCGCAGCAGGGAGGAAGAGGCAGGGGCACTGGAGATTGGGTTCCATGGGGCGGGGCGGGGCGGGGCGTGCTTGGGGAGAGAGACCAAAGGACAGAGGCCAAAGGAAGGCAGCTGCGGGACTTGAGGCACGGCCGGAGCTGGAGTTGCGGTGAGCGTTGGGGGAGGGGACAGGGAGCGAGAGCAGGAGGGCATCGCCCCTCAATTCAATGCCACCTCCTATGGCGTTGTCAAGCCATGTTTTGATCAGAATAATCTAGGCATGCCATCCCAAATCAAATCGCATTTAGAGGCCGAACGGGATCTCGTCATTTGCGAAAGACACTATCACGCTGTCGTGTATCAATATTGCGTCGATCAATCGGAGGGGAGTACGACTGCAATGACATCGGCCGGCACGCTACCTATGTAGATGAGGGTCTCGTACTCTGTAATGTGGGCATCGGGCCACATGTGCTCATCTTGTCATGGAAGCAATGGCAATCCCCTCGATCATTCGCTCGACGCTGCTCATCGTTTGCACAACCGATGGAAAACCGCTGTGCTGACCTTGCCTTCTCTCACCATGGTCGTGACACGCCGCCGGCAATAAAGACCAAAGTACTCTCTCTAATTATTAACAACTATACTATATTGTTTAATGTTTAGATACTCATAGTTGGATGTACATTTGCTATTGTTACCCTCGTCAACATAGTTGGATGTACATTTGCTATTTTTACCCTCGTCAACACACCACATACGCAGCAAGTGTTCAAGATCTCCCCTCGGTATACGTCTGAGTGTCTAGTGCCGGCCGATATGTCATACCGTGTGACCACTCTGGGTCCACACGTGCCATACGCTATATGCTTGTGCCGCTAAGCCCATGCGCGGCCAAACAGCGATGGGCGATGATTGATGCTCTGATACCATCTAAAACGCCTTGGGTCAAATTCGTGTACAGTCTAGCCCACATAAGGGCTGGCTTACATATGCATAGCACCACTTTTGAGCTTTCGGCCTCGTTTTGTCCAAAAGGGTTAATCTGAGGTGTTATGATCAGGTCAACTAGGCATTATATACTGGTGCAACTCTTTCAATACTAGTGAAAAAAAAAATTTTGCCCAAAAAAATTTTGCAAATATGAAAATGCCCACCTAAATGCGGCATTTGCAAGAATGCCCATTTGCCGCGGTGTGGAATCACGGCATAGCACTTGCCGCGGTATGGGAACGCGGCAAGTGACATGCCGCATGATCTTGTGGCGTGTAAGACCTTGCATGTCGTGAGCTGACAATGGAAAAGCAACACAATGACAATGGCAAAGCCAGCATGCGACATAGCAGCAATTGGATAAGCGGTAATATATATATATATATATATATATATATATATATATATATATATATATATATATATATATATATATAGAGAGAGAGAGAATGGCTAGTGTGTGATGGATAGCACGGAGAGATCCGTGCTATCCACGGGATTTGCAAATTCTGAGACCGAAATAGACGATCCGAACCATCCATCTTGTTCATCTCGATGAAATATCACTACACACTAAATTTCAAATTTTTTTGAATTTTTTACTATTTGTTTCGTATTTTTGAAAATCGCTAATCTAATTAGCTATGGACCCTTCAATAAGTTCAGTTTTCAAAAATATGAAACAAATAGTACAAAATTCAAAAAAAATTAAAATTTGGTGTGTAGCGAGATTTCATCGAGATGAACAAGATGCATGGTTCGAATAGTCTATTTTGGTCTCAGAATTTACAAACCCTGTGGATAGCGCAGAGAGATCCGTGCTATCCATAGCACACTAGCCATTCTGTCTCTCTCTATATATATATTATATAAGATATGTATAATTTATATACATTATATAATATACATATATTATAGTTATATATTATGATATATATTATATAATGTATATATGGCCTGTTATTGGGTTTATTTATTCTTTAAAATAATAATATGGAAATAACGGCCGTAGAAAATTATGAAATTAGGAAAATAATAAAAAAATTATCATGATTGAATAGGGTTAGATAAGCACTTAACACACTATAAATCTTTTATTCGGAATTTGTTTAGAGCAAGAGGAGGGTAGGATGAGGGTCAGAGAGGGAGAGGACACGGAGGACTAAGGGTCTGTTTGGTTCGTGGCCTAAGTGTGCCATAACTAAGCTTAGTCGTGCCATAGCTGCTTAGGCACTTGTTTGGTTCACTGCTAAGCATAGGCTCGCCGCAAGTCCTTAGGCGCGTCGCCACTTGGTTGCCACAGACAATTTCGCCGAAGGTGTGGCGGCCGTTTTCACCGCCACACCTGCCTACGGCGCTAAAGGCGTTTTCAGAGTCGCCCGGCTGAAGCTCTCTGTGCGAAAGCACGCGCCTACCGAGCCGCCGACGCTGGTGCCTCGCCGAGCCGCCTCACGCCGGACGCCGGAGCCGCCGACGCTAGTGCCCATTGAGCCGCCTCACGCCGGACACCGGAACGCTGACGCTGCCGCCTCACGCCGGACGCCGAGCCGCCCGGCGCTAGCCGCCTCACGCCGCCGCCAGAAGGTTGTCGCGCTCTCTTTTCTTCCCTCTCTCTCTTCTTTCTCTCTCCCCGCGCGCTCTCTTTCCTCTGCTCGTGCTCTGTTTCTCTATTCTACGCGGCTCCTCTAGAAACCACAGAAGCAAGGATAAGGATGAGAAAAGGGCAAGATTTTTTTTGGAAAATTTTACATTTTAGTCCATAAATTTTATATAATTTCATAAGGACGTTGGGTTATGGCATAATGTTTGTTTGTTGGTCATGTGAAAATTGATGGCATTATTCATTTGTAATTATTTCTACAAATATTTAATGGTTTTTGGATGCTCTATGGTCCATGCAATGTTCATTTCCAAAATGTGTGGCAACCAACCAAACACCTGCCACAACTTCTTAGCCCTGCCAAAACTGAGGCATAGGCACAATCCAAACAGCTACCACATATTTCTTAGGCGAGCCTGACCTTAGGCGTGGCAGCAAACCAAACAGCAGCTAAGTTTAGGCAGCTTAGTCATGCCACACTTGTGGCAAACTGCTAAGCTTAGGCTAGGCATTTTTAGGCAACAACCAAACAGGCCCTAAGTTTCAGCAGAAAATATCATACACCACACTTTTTATTATGAATTGAAACTGGTAGGTGCATCACGGACAAGGAAGATGATAGTTAAAACTTTATGTCTACTGAGTGCATCGAGGCCACTTCCCTTTGGCCCAAGCCTCAGATGGGGTTTCTCTGGCATGACGTGCCCTCTCTCGTTTCCTCTCTCTCTCGGCCTCTTCCTCCTCCGCTTCCTTTCTACGTGCCTCCTCGCGTGCAGCGTCACGCTGCTCTGCCGCCTGAACTCCTCGTCCCGATTGGCTTGATCAAGGAGCCTTTGATCTTCGAGGTTGATCTCTATGTCAAACCACTGCTCAAATTCACACAGTGGCGGAGACAACTGCATGAAACAAAAATTAGCAAAGTTTCATGTAGAAATATTATGAAACACGTATGCTCATTACCATCTGACGATTCTTCAGGCTTTTCTCCGGCGGGTCGAAAGCTTAGTTGCGGCACTTTCAATACCTCCTCTTCCTAGTTGGAATATCCCAAGAGCGGACAAGCCTGCAAGCATCTCCGCACATACACATCGGTGGGACAACCCCACGAGGAAGGAAGAGGTCCTGGTACGTAGAATTGCGCTGCTAGTCCCAAGCGCCTCCCTCTTCCTTTGCTTTCCCCTTCCCTTTCCGCTTGAACCCCACGGCATTTTTGGTGTGTGCTGAACTGAATCGTCTGCGTTGTGTGGTTGCCCTTATGGATCCAGCCCTACTTATAGCCATCGTGGAGGAGAGATGGACGAGGCAGGTATGAATTATTGGAGGTCACGGACGGCCCGTGATGCCTCAGCACGCAATTGGACGGAATGATATTTTGGAGTTCACGGGCAACCCGTGGTTCCTCAGCAGGGAAAGACAGCGATGTGATGAGACAATTCAATATGGTGCGCCAGTCTTTTATGGATGAGACAACTATGTTGCCACATTGCCACACCGTGGCACCCTAGTTGCCGCTGTACCGTATAGCGGCGGGAGGGGTAATCGGAAAAGGCTGTGTTGGGCGACCAACGTTTGCCAGCCTAGCACGTACAGGCCGTCGTTCTTTTATAACACAGAAGAACCGAATCTCATCTTAAGTTACTGATATGATCTACCCAAGTTGTTATAGAGTGAATGAACTGTGCAAAATGTGTTTACCAGATATGCCGTTGCTCCCACATTTCATCGAGAGAGAAATATCCCAAGAATGAAACGACATCTGGAAACACCGTTACAATGACTACTTGAGAGACAGTAGACTACTTATTGGCCTACAAGATAAAGAAGAAAAGAACATCAAGTTTGAAGAACTCTATCAAAAGTATAGGCATGTAAGTATCTCATATTCTACAGAACAATAGCATAGGTAAGGGTTCTACCATCATTTAGAAATGACTTGTTAACTTTCAGACGCTGTACCATGCTGCCGAATTTGAACAAACTACAAGGAACATTGAAGATGTGTTAACCGAGGCTTGTGCCATTTGCCGGATTGTCTACGAGAAAGCAGCGATGTTTACTAAAGACGACATCGGCATATGTGGCTTCGTATGGAAGGTCGCTGGCCACGCACTGTGCCATTTCCATGTGCTGAAGAGTGAAGATGGCAGTGCTATGTGCTCCCTTTCGGTTCTTTGCAAAATCTTAAAGATGGATCGCAAGTAGTTGCATCTATAATGCCCAAATTCAACTACATGTTACATGCAGTAGGTACACATATTGTAGTAGTAGCAGCATTAGGGACATATGTTTCATATCGGTGGGTCAAGTTATTCAGGAGGAACGAATAGGTCGATGTTTGCACCTATGTATTGTATCGTAAATATGTTTGCGTTATCTAATGTCTGTATCTGTACCTGGTATCCATCTCGCGTCTATAAGTTAGTTTATCCTACTTATCTCGTGTCTTATTTGACTTATCTTACCTTTTTTATTACTTTTTGAGTCATTTTTTATCTCGTACGCGTGTCTATAAGCTCTCTAAACCCTAAAATTAGAGGCCAACCGGCTCTCGAGGCTATCTCGAAAAATTCTTGAAGTGGCGAGATAAGGTAAATAAGTAGATAAGAAAAGCTAAAAAAGCTCCCGGAGTCCCGGAGTATGTGCATCTGTGTTGTGTGAAGAGTGATCAGTATGCTGCCTACTGTCAGTCTGTCAGTGAGAGCGAGGGCGAGAGTTTATTTAATAAAAGGTGAGCGTGGGAGAGAGAGCCTTCATACAAAAAATAGTATTTCCCGCAAAGAAAAAAAAAGTGTGCGCGTCTGACTTCCTGCATGTGTGTGAGAACTGAGAACAGTGAGCTAGTTTGAGTCCCTGCATACGTGTTTGTCTTGAGTCCTGTATCGGTACACGTGTGTTTGTGAGAGAGTAGTATATGTACACTGTTAGGGCCTGTTTGGCATGCCCAATCCCGGCCGGGATCCCGGTCCAATCCCGGGGTGCTCCACCCGCGTGGGATTTTTTCCCGTGTGAGTTCCTGTGCGTGTTTGGGAGCACGTCGCCCCGGTTTTATCTGGTCCAACCCCGGCGCTATCCCCGGGGAAGCCGTCCCCTCCTCCCGACTCGTGGAAAACTTCCCCGTCTCGCTCGTCGCTCGCTCCGTCGCTTGTTGCTCAATCTCACAACGCAAACACTACGTCTCGACCTCAACGGCAGCCACCTTGACCTTGGCGGCCTCGGCAGAGCTCATCCACCATGGCGCTTGAGCCTTGCCAAGCTTGCCTCAGCGGCGACGAGCTCACCCACCCATGGCGCGGCCCGGGGTCGCGTCTCCTCGCCTGACCTCGGATCCCCAGAACCAAGGGTAGATTAGCACGGCGCCCTTGAGCCAGGCGTCCGGCTGGATGGCGAGGTGGTGGCAAATATTGGCGCCGGCGCTGTCCCGACCGAAGACGCGACCAGTCCCGTCGGCGTGGCGACCTAAAGTCGGCGGAGAGCACCCACCTAGGGGCGGCGAGACATTCGTCGTGGCGGCGAGTGGGTGCTCGGCGGCGGTACTCGATGGAGGCGTGAAGCGGCGGGCGGCGGCGGCAAGGCTGTTGAGGAAGCTGTGGTAGTTGGGGGACGCGGCCGACTGCGCCACGAAGCCGCCGCCGTGGATGTAGACGATGACGGGGAGCTTGCCCTCGTGGGCGGCAGGAAGGTAGAGGCGCGCGGAGTAGACGCCGAGGGGGACGTCCTTGGAGTCGACGCCGGTGGCGCCGTTGATGCCCGGCGCGACGGGCGGGGGCACGAGGGGGCGGTCGAGGCGGCCGTTCTTGTAGACGGGGAGCCGCCGCAGCCCATGGAATTTTGGCTAGGGATGGGGAATTATCCCTGGGTTTTGAAATGACAAAAAAAATCCCCATGTGCCTTAAAATCCCTTGGATTTGTTTCACCCACTAGCCAAACAAGCCCTTAATGGGACCTTGACCGACAAAATAATTCTATCGTCGAATAAAGCTACGGGGTGTCGGTGAGGTATTTTTGGTCAGATAGAAAAAAAAGGGTGAGTAATGAACAGTCGACTGAAAACTTATGAAAATTTCAGTCGATTCCTACCTAGGCTTTACTAGTTAGCTAGGTAGCTACTATAAGCTAGCACGACGTAGCGACATGCATCTTCTAATACCTTGTAGCACTTGTACTTGCTTGTATGTGGCAACATGGCTGGGGCGCATGTACGAACGTGCATATGATAATTGGCCATATGCGTGTGTACGTCAAATCGGTTAACATGGTGTCCAATTAAAAAAAGTCCATCAATTAAGTGAATAGTATTTTTTAGTTGTTGCAAGTTCATTCAAAACACATTTAATTATATGTAAATTGAAGGTATATGCTAAAATAAGACATAAACTTTTTTAAGTTAATTATGTACTTTTTACATATTCAATTATATATAAATTTAGTTATTTACTAGTGTAAAATACGTCGACTGAGATTTCATCTATTTTCAGACGACTGATATGGAGTAATTCCGAAAAAACTTTCCTCACAGCCAGCCACGAAGCAGTTCGCGCGATACTGCAGTCAGCGTACCTCCCGCGTGATCTTCCATGTCGGGTCTTCCCCGCGTACCTCTCGGCATTAATTAGCTTCAGTCTTCCCCGCGTGACTAATTCTTCTTATCACTACGCAAACGGCATCTCGGGCTCTCGGCATCTCGCCTAGAACGCACGCACAAAGTACTCAAAGTTCTGATCACTCCACTGCCATGGCGCTGATGGCCGGGCTGGGGCAGGCGGCGACGGTGGCGCAGCTGGTCGGGGTGGACGCCGGCAGGCTCATCTCCACGATTATGCGGGCAGCTGCCACGGCTCGCCAGAACAAGGAGGAGTGCGAGCAGCTCGCCCGCCGCGTCTTCATGATCGCCGAGCTGCTGCTGCACCTCCAGGACCCGGAGGTGACACGGCGTCCGGAAGTCCGGCGGCCCCTGGAAGGACTGGGTGACACGCTCCGGGAGGCGCACGAGCTGGTGATGTCGTGCCAGGGGAGGAGCGCGGCCTACCGGTTGGTCACGGCCGGGAGACTGGCCGATAGGTTCAGAGACGTGAAGAGCAGGATCGACTCCTACCTTCTTGTCTTCCCCTTCATCAGCCACATCGACATCACTCGCCGCCTCGATCGAATCTACAACATCCTGCTTCCAAATGAAGCAGGCATGCCGTCGGCAGGCTCGGAGCCAGAGTCCCAACTGGTACAATTAATTGATCTAAATTAATTGCACTAAATTAAATTGCTTGCGGTTTCAGCAAGAGAAGCTTACTAGCTACTGTTTTCATTATGTGTGCTGATAGGCTGCAGAGGTTGCTCAAGAGCAGCTGGTGGCATCCCACGGAGATGGAGTTGAGGAGTTCACCGTGGCGGAGCTGTCTGCAGCGACCTATAACTTCGCGTTGACACGGTGATCGGCGAAGGTGGCTTCGGCAAGGTGTACAAAGGCAGGCTTCCGGCGGGCGGAGGTAGCCATAAAGCGCACGCTATTCTTAGAAAGGAGTTCGGAACGAAATCAATTTCCTCCCACCCCTTCGGCACAGGCATGTCATCCGCCTCATTGGCTGGGCGTGCAGGAAGAGAAGCGCCGTCTGCTATCATTCCGAAAAAGCGGAGAAAGAGGTAATGCTGGGTATGCGAGTACATGAACAATGGCTCGCTGTCCGAGCATCTGCATAGTGAATCATCCTCCTCGCCGGTGAAGACATCCTGGAAAACACGCCTCGAAATACTGCTTGGAGTGTCGCGTGGTATTGCGTACCTTCATTGCTCTGCCGTGCCACCGGTCATCCACCGCGACGTCAAGTCGGCGAACATTCTCCTTGACGACATTGGGCGCGCGGCGTGAGCGGACTTCGCGGTCGGTCACCTATGATGATGCAGATGAAATTGGCGTCCTAGGCACTCTCGGATCGTAGACCCAGTATTGTCGAGCAGGCCATGCGAAGCCGTCAGCGATGTCTATAGCCTTGGCGTGGTGATCTGGAGGTCTTGTCGGGCAAGAGGGCACATTTCTTCCATGAATCGTGATAGATGAATGCATGATGAGAGGGTGAGTATAAGCGGATTTATCGGGTGCTGGAAGGTGTTGTCGATCTGGGGTTGGAATTGATTGAGGCGGAAAGCTGGTTGAGGTCTTTGGATAAGCGACCGGGGTACGAGCCAGCGCCCGGCAGCTTGAGGCAGCGGAGCTGGTTGCATAGCGGCGGTAGCGTTACTGCGGCTGCAGGAAAGGACCGCCGGCCATATCGGATGTCGTGGGCAACCTCGAGAGGGCACTCGAGCTTGTCAGTCGCGGTGACTAACCCGATCGATCTATTTGTGAATGCAAGCACGGTAGACTCAAATGCGCATGGATATTTGGCTGATGAAGACGACGAATGCTACCATGTAGTATCATAATTGCTTATGGTATCTATCTCCAGCAGAAGCTCCAAAATCAAGTCTCTGTACACATCTCTAAATCACTATTCGTTCTTTATATTTTATCCTCTCCAGTGAAATCTCTATTCAGAAAAACTATAAAGATTGATATAGAGAGCCATAACTTTAGAGACTCAGAGAGAGAAACTCTAAATTTAGAGGCTAAGATAGAGATTCTGCTAAAGGACGAGACTCTAAATATAGAGAAGAAGGATCTGTTTTACAGGCTCTACTGGACATGCTCTTAGATATGTACCAACAAACAGAGTATCACACACATTTGCACGGCTAGATTTCTTTTTACTGTAATCTTATTTTATTTTTTGTTGTATTTGATATAGACTCTTTTGTCTCTTTTTAAGCGATTAGCAAAGTATCCCGTATTGTAGCTTTGATGGGAACACAGAGGTTTAAGGAATTAGTATTTTGGATGATAGCCACTTTTTGGCGCCAACAAACATCAAAATGGAGCGAAGAACAAAGTTCATGCCCAAAAGGAAACTTTTTTTTTGAAAATAGACTAACAAAAATATGCACCTTAGGCCATCTCCAATGGGTGCCCCAAATCGGTGCCTTATACATTGTAACAACACTGTAGCAAATAGTGATAAAACGGTCAATAGTGAAAAAATTAGAGTGTGAATAGCGCTAAGATAAAAGTTGGGCAGATGAATAGTGATAGGACAGCCCTATTTGATGAGGTGACATGTAAATAGTGATAGGACAACGGATTGATAGGGCAATGGTTGAGATGGCCTTAATAGCCGCTTGTCGAAGCGCGGAGCCACTGATTGGGTCAACGCTTGTGGTACGCCAAGGAATGGCCTGCAAATCTATGTGAAGTCGAAAGAATGTTAGGAGGGTGCAGACGAGAAGAACAGAGGTTTCATCAAAGAATGAACCAAAGCTAATGACATGTTCCCTGTAACTCTCAACCTTGCACAGATATCTGGAGATCTTGCTGGAGTTTCCTTATGTGCATTGTGGAAGAAAAGAGAAAAATAGACTTATTGTACAGAAGTTGAGTACCATCTTTGATCTTTTTTTTGTTAGGTGCACTGCACATACATATCTTCATAGTTCTGCAACAAAAAAATGTAAAGCACGCATATACGATAATATTTTTGTGCAAATCTTTCTATGTACACATATGTTTCACATGATTCACTAAGATGGGTGGGGTAGCACCAACTTCGCCTCAACTCCAATTGATGTCAGATAAATTGGTTCTGTACTATCGATTAGTATCTAATGTGCTTTCAGTTCTAAGCAATGAGCATACACATATAACTGGCTATACTGCAGGTTTACAAGACGTACACGAGCGGATACTATCCTATACATAAACAGGAACTTCAATCCTCATCCACAGTTACTGAAAATCCAGAATCCAGTTCGTCATTACGTTGATGAAAATCGCAAGCGGAGGGATCTACAAATTCAAGAGTACCCAGAGCGTCGACACCTAGATGATGCTGTGATCGAGCGCCCAGAGCACTCACAGCGTCGACCAAGGCGGCCAAGACGTACAAATGATGCCGAGATTGAGCGCCCAGAGCACTCAGAGCGTCGACGGAGGCGGCAGCGACGTGCAGATGATGCTGTGATCGAGCGCCCACAGCGTCGACGGAGCGGGTCGCTACGTGCAAATGATGCCTTGGTCGAGTATTACACGAATGGTGTGACCAACGTTGACTCCGCGTTCCGGGCTAAACAGGAGAATGAAGCCTACATCTTCATCAAGCAAGAGTATGTTCTCGTGAACTACGCACCTGCAGGATCAACCGATTGCAGAATAGTCGATGGTCCACACTTGATAGGCAATGGTTTCCCCTCTCTCGTGGGCACTGCCTTTGCGGAATATGGAATCGATGCTGCGTTTGGCTGTCACAAGGATGATGAAGCAATGATCTTTTCTGGGGATCTCTGCGCAAGGATGAACTATGCACCAGGGACCTGCACTGGAGATTGGATTCTGCAAGATCGTCCTAAAACCATCAGGCAGATGTTTCCCTTCTTCCAAGGGACCAGCTTCGAGGAGGGGATAGATGCTGCATTTGAATCCTCCTTTGAAGGGGAAGCCTACCTGTTCAATGGCTCAGAGTATGCTCTCATAGACTACTGTAAGCCAGCCCTGGTGGCTAAACGTCTCATAACCGATGGGTTCCCGTGCTTGCGCAACTGTGAGTTTGAAACAGACATAGGGGCTGCCTTTGCCTCGCACCGGGAAAACGAGGCTTACCTATTCAAAGACAACAGCTATATTCTCCTTCACTTTAATTACCAACCCTGGATGCACGGGGGACTATGTTATTGATGGTCCCAAGGAGATCGTTCCTACAAACTGGTCCTCTTTGAAGAACTTTCTTCCTCGCAAGAACAGTGGGCCGGATGCTTACCCGTTTGAGCGAGAAAACCCTCGCGGTAGCGAGGATCGTATATAATCAGCTGCGAAATGAGTTTTATTTACAAGCCAATGAAGCGTTTGTGTGGGCTCGCTCGCTCGTCCCGGTGTCCCTGTATTTGTGCATGAGTTCGTCTGGGTATGTGCATTTGTGTTGTGCATGAGTTCGTCTGGGTATGTGCATTACTGTCAGTGAGAGCGAGGGCGAGAGTTTAATAAAGGTAAGGTGAGCGAGTATTATGAGAGAGAGAGAGAGCCTTCAAACAAAAAATAGTATTCCCCGCAAAGAAAAAAAAGGCGTGTTCGTCTGATTTCCTGCATGTGTTTGAGAAGAGTGAGCTAGCTAGCTTGAGTCCTTGTATACGTGTTTGTCGTGAGTCCCGTATCGGTGCGTATGTGTTTTTTTTTAAGCAAAAGGTAGAAGTTCTACCATTTTATTAAAGAGGAGAGAGTTTAAATACACAAGAGAGAAGGGGGAGTGGAGAGTTTAAAAACACAAGGGGGTCGCTACTCGGTACTTGGCACGCCGAAGAGGACGCCCTCCCAATTACAAATATCTACCTCAACCCGGATAGACACTTGCAGTGCTGAAGTGAAGACCTGCTTAAAGATATGTGCGTTCCGTTCCTTCCAGATGTTCCAGGCTGTGAGGATGATCAGCCCGTTCAACTGATGACGATGATGTTTGGGCACTTGCTTGGCCACTTGTCCCCACCATTCCAAGAAGGGAAGGCCTGCAGGGGGGGGGGCGAGGGTACAGGTGAATGCATGGCGTTTGGCCGCGATATGGCTCCAGACTTGTGAGGAGAAGGGGCACTCTAAAATAGGTGCTGAACCGTCTCCATCGCCTGACTGCAAAGAGGACAGGAGGGTTAGTGTGGCTAGCACTTCTTTGCAAGGTTGTCCGAAGTGTTAAGCCTGTTATGTCCTAAGGTCCATGCAAAGAACTTGCACTTGTTCTCTACTTTTGCCTTCCATATGAGATTTGCATGGAAAGGCTATGCGCAACCAAGGAACTGCACATTGTAGGACGAGTGAGAGGTGTAGTTCCCTGAAGAGGTAAGCATCCAGGTGATATCATCTTCACTCTTTGGCGTAAGGACGATCTACTAAATCTTGAGCCAGAGGTGGATGAATTGTTGCAGAAGCTCTAGGCCCTATAGGTGTTTGACATATCTGATCCAATTACCGTCGCGGAGCGCTTCTCGGACGGTGAGACGCTTTCTCGAGGCGATGCCAAACAGGCCAGGGGCAATCTCCTTCGGAGCTTCACCCTGGAGCCAACAATCATGCCAAAAATTGGCCCTTGTGCCATTCCCAACCCTGACTGCGGTGGCTGCCCGAAAGAGGGCACGGTCCAAGCTGCTAAGGGGGGTCCGCACCCACCCAGGTTTTTGTAGGCTTTTCCATTCATGCCATAGCCAATGATGTCGCAGAGCTCTGCTGAACCTATCGAGGTCCATGACGCCTAGGCCGCCAAGATTACGCGGTCAGTAGACCGTCCTCCAGTTGACCAGGCACTTCCCTCCATGGGCCTTCGCCTTGCCAGCCTAGAGGAATCCCCTTCTGATTTTGTCCATGCGCCTCTCCACCCACTTGGTAAGTGGAAGGGAGGTGAGGAAGTAGGTAGGCAGAGCGGAGAGAATGGTCGTAATTAAGGTAAGCCGTCCCTCTTTAGAGAGGAGGTTCGCTTTCCAATGCTAGAGTATGGCGGCCATTTTGTCAATCAGGGGTTGGAAATGGATTTTGCGGAGCTGGCGAAAGTGAAGAGGCATGCCTAGGTAGCGATAGGGGAAGGTCTCACAAGAACTGGAGAAAGGCTGAAGAGCCTCAGCTAGGTCATCTTCCCGGCAGTTTATTGGAAAGACAGAGCTCTTTTGGAAGTTCCTATGCAGGCCGTGATTTGTCCGAAAGTGTTGAGAATGCATTGCAATGCAAGGACCTCACCTTTGAGGGGGCTAATGAAGATGGCAGCATCATCCGCATATAGGGAGGCCCTCGGTAGGAGTGGTGCAGGTGAATTGGAGCAAAGACATCTTGACCAGCTGCCAGTTCAAGGATGTGGTGCAGGGGGTCAATGGCGAGGATGAAGAGCAAGGGGGAGATAGGGTCACCCTGACGGACCCCCCAATTGTGGCAAAAGGCTGGGCTCGTTCTCCCGTTGAGAAGGACCTAGGAGGATGCCGTACCAAGGAGAATGGCCATCCACTCTCGCCATCGTGGCCCGAAGCCATGCCTCTCCAGAAGTTCTAGGAGATATCCCAAGTGGATAGAGTCGAAGGCTTTAGCGAAGTCGATTTTGAAAAAAAAGGGCCAGTGTCTTTCTCTTGTGTAAGTCCTGGAGCACACTCTGCACAAATAAGAAATTATCCTGAATGCTGCGTTTCTTGATAAACGCGCTCTGGCTATGGGAGATGAGGGAGCCCAAATGCGGCGCAAAGGCGGTTTCGAGAGCTTGGAAAAGATCTTGCTAATGCTATGCACTAGACTGATTGGCCTGAAGTCACTGATGGCGAGGTGATCCCCATCTTTCTTTGGGAGGAGATGATGTTGGCAGTATTCAGAAGATGGAAGGATTGCCTGTTTCCACTTGGAGGGCAAGCAAGGCCGAATAGAGGTCGTGTCTGATGGTGTCCTAGGACACACGGTAGAAGTGCCCACTGAAACCATCAGGACCTGGTGCCTTGTCAGTTGGCAGGGTGAGAATGGTGTCTCGGATTTCTTCTTCTGTAAAGGGATCTTCCAAGGTGTGGAAGTCGACCTGGGGGAAATTAAAGGCATCCCAATCAAAGGTCGAGTCGCGAGGGGGTGGCTAGCCAAGATGCTCGGTAAAGAAATTGCAACATTCTGCTTCCATGTCTTCATGGGTGAGGGCAAGGCCTCCCGCCATGGCAAGGGAGTGGATGTGATTTTTTCGACGCATGGCATTTGCCTTTATGTGGAAGAACTTGGTGTTGTCATCTCCGAGCTTGACCCAAGCAGTTCTCGCCATTTGCTTGATTCTTGCTTTCTTCAGCGCTACAAGACCTAGACATCTAATCTTGAGGGCGGAGCGAGACCTCGTGCTGCGTGAGGTCACGGTCCTCTTGTGCCCGATCGAGGCCTAAAATCAAGATATGCACGACTGCAAGTTGGATCTGAAGATCACTAATGCAAGTCTTGGCCCAAAGCTTCAGGGCTTTTGCAGTGCGAGAGAGTTTGGTATGGAGGATTTTAAGCGGATCAGCAGTTGTAGTCTCTCGTTCCCAAGCTGCTTGGACCGTCGTTGTGAACCCTAGAAGGGTTGGCCAGTAGTTCTTGAAACGGAAGGGCCGGAAAGACGGCCTGGTCATGCCGCTTAGGAAGAGGGGAGCGTGGTCAGATGCGAGCGAAGGGAGAGCTTGCAGAAAGGCCGTGGGGAAGAAAGTGTCCCAATCTGGAGAACAAAAGGTTTGATCGATTCTGGTGTGGGTAGGATGATTACGCTCATTGGACCAAGTGAAGCGTCTACCTGTGAGAGGAAGTTCCTTCAGCTCCAGCCGGTTGAGGGTCGCTTGAAAAGCTTGCATGAGGCCGGTGCCGACGTTCGCATTACTTTTGTCCGTCGATTGGTAAATTAAATTGAAGTCCCCGATGACGAGCCAGGGGAAACCAGCATTAGTGAGGGCTGTGCCTTCAAAGTCGCACAGGAATTGGATCTTGTCCTCACGTGTTTGCGGGCCATAGACCACTGAGATGCGCCAATGGGGGTCTCTAGACACAGGGGAGAAGTGGCCAGCATGCCTCGCAAGGAGAATACCACCTCTAGTTCCTACTGCCGGGCCGAAGTAGAAGGAGTCGACGAAGGACCGACCAAGGCATTCCTGAATGAGGTGACTATCAATGGTAGCCAATTTCATTTCTTGGGTGCATACATTTCGCATTTGCAATCACATTACGGAGGACAGAACGTTTAGCTCCAGAATTAAGGCCCCGGACATTCCAATTGAAGACTCGAAGATCACTAATCATAAAAAATAGTAGCCACTTCAGAAGGGAGGATGGGAATACTAGAGTGGTGCAGGATTAAAGGCATAGTATTGCTGTAGAGATTGACCGGTCCATTCCAGACAAAACAAACAAAAACAGCGAAGCGCAGAGAGATGACATGCATGAAAGTCGTAGCCTCGAGAGATGACGAGAGGGAAACAATCCTAGAGGCGAAACACAAAAGCAAAGTGGCTCGGCGGCCCTGAGAACAAAATGGGCCATTGCACGTACTCTGAAGCTCCTAGATGACATGAGGAGCAAAATCTCGGCAAAGGCAGCACCTGCGCCTTTGTCTTAAGCGGCGACGGATCGGGCTCCAACAGCTCTAGCACTGTGACAGCGAGCTTTAGTCCAGCAAGATCAGCAAGGGGCTGGACTGCATCGTCCGGCAGAGGGTCAGCAAGCATGTTGATCACGTCCATTGGGTGGGTCTTCGCGCCGCTCTTCACCCACGGCTGCAATTTCATGGCGATGAGGTCCTGGGCCCTGGTTTCCACCGAGGTCTTGGTTGCCGTCTAGGACGACAGGCGAACGCTACGGCGAACAGCGTGCCCTCCAGGCTTCTTGGCTTGGGAGAACTGGCGGAGCTTGTACACCTGCAAGAGAAGGGGGGCTAGACAGTGAGTGATGGTGCCAAGAAAACGATCAAGACCGGGGGGTAAGTCAGCTGCAGCCGCGTCAGTCAGGCCTGAAAGCTAAATGGTTGTCGAAGCGGCGGGCAACGGCTCATGGCACACCGGAGAAGATGCGCAGCGTACCTCCTGAGGTAGACGCGCAGAGGGCACGTTCACGGGGCCGTCGATGCACTCCTCGACGGACGCAGGTGGACAAATGCACTCGGCGTCGCGTGCAGGCACGCACAACTGGGCGTTGCGGCGCTCGTCATCGGAGACTACTGCGAAGCAACATAGTGCCGAAGGAGAGTCTTGGTCCGGCGTTGTTGCGGCCGAGCCGTGCGCCGAAGAAGTCGACAGGGAAACTGGGAGGGCAGCCGATTCTGTAACTGCTTGGAAAGGGCCAAGGATGCCCTCACACAGCCTACCCGGTGCAGACCCGCAGCGGGACAGAGGGGCGCGGTCCAAAGCTAGAGCTGGATTCACGACCTGGGGGGCCACGAAGGTCCAGCCATGCTCAGAGACACGAGGTGGAGTGCCACGGCATTGCCGAGACGGATCAGCATCACCTCGCCAACCCCGACTGTGTGGCGAGTGCGTGCGGGCCTGACCCGCGGAGGAGATGCTCCGCAAGGCAAAGCGGAACGCACGGCCGAGAGAGCGGCCATGCCGGGGGGCCTTGGATTCGTTGTCGGAGTCATCGCGGCGACGATCGTGCACGTCTGGGCCCGTGGTGTTGTCGCGACGCCGGGCGTCTTCGTCCCCATCAACGACGCCCAGTTTCGATGGGAGTCGCGTGAAGCGAGCGATGCGGTGGCGCCCCGCATCATGCTCCTTGACGGCGTCAAGGTGGATGAGAACTCTGAACATGGTCGCTTTCTTTGTCGCCGAGGCGCTCGCCGAAGAGTCGACGATGCTTAGATAGTGCACCTTCAGGATGTCCGCTGGCGACGCCGTCTATGCCCACACATTGAGCGTAGCTATCTCTTCCCTACAGATGGAGTGCTCCTCGAAGCACCGGAGTGCGCACACACCACCTAGGATGCTCTCGACTGTCTTCTCTCTCCACACGTGGAGAGGCACGTTCTCGAGGCATAGGCGTAGTCGGAACGGAACAGCGGAAGGACGTCGTGCTCGGTGGGGCATCCACGGCTTGAAGGAGAGCTCGAGCGCACCGTGCTGGAACCGGTCGGAATTGAGGATGCGCTCGCGGTGCTCTGGCGTGGGGAACCTGACGAGGAAGTACTCGGGGTGGTGGCAGGTGATTCAGAGCTCCTGCCAATCTGCCCCCGAGGCCGACATCGCCGCCATGCGAACATCGTCGAGGAGCAGCTCCGCCGCACAGTGGCTGCCATGGAGGGAGACAACAACCCAGCGCGCTTCTAGCTCGTCGCGGTTTGTGCCGAAGTCAGCTGAAGCCAGCAATAGATTGGAGGAGGCTCGGGGGCGAGAGCGCGAGTTGACTGGAGCCATGGAAGAGCGACAAGCGAGAGCTTTGTGCCCGCTGTGGAGGCAGCGCCAGCACTTGACGGGGTCTCAGCACTACGCAATGGAATGGTCCGAGCTCAGGCACTTGAAGCAGCGGCCCTTAAAGGGGGAGACCGGACGACCATTTGCTGCTGGATGGCCTTCGGTTGGTGGGGAAGTAATGCCGGGAGTGGAAGGGGGCTACAGAGGTGAGTACTTCGGCGTATGACCTCGAACCCGGTGCCAGCTACGCATCTGACGAGGGAGAACGTCGGCATCCATGGCACAGCTGCCTTGATGGTGCCTGGAGTTAATGGGCGTGGGGCAAGTTGGTGGATGTGGAGTGAGCGCAGTTGCCCCGGCTGGAAGACGCGAAGAACACTTGCTTGCAGGGGCGGGGAGCAGAAGTGACTGGGGCTAGCAGAGCATCGGCGTCACCAACTAGAGACACGGGGGCGTCGGGCTCGGAGTTGGCCTTCGTCGCTGCAGGCGAAGACCAAAGCCCGGCGAATCGGGAAGCGTGTCAAGGCTTGAGGCAGGGGCGTATGAGGCGAAGCTCCAGGGGGCGTGCTACGTCGTGCCGATCTAGGGCTGCTGCGTGCGAATTCGGCCCTAGGGAAGGGATCTCGGTGATGCGTGAGTTGTTGGGACGACCGGCGGCAGGTGACGGAGCAGGGTGGAAGGCGGAGAGGGGACGTGGGAGCAGGAGGGCATTTCGATAGCGGCGGGCCGGCTTCCGCCGCCGGCAGAGGTGGAGGCGGCGGCCGCAGTGGCAGCGGGGAGGAGGTGCCCTAGGCGTCGCAGGTTTTCATCAGAAGGGCACATGATCTCCAACCATGGTTGCGCTACGTATGTGTTTGTGAGAGAGTAGTATATGTACACTGTTAATATAGCCGCCAACCTTGACCGACAAAATAATTTTATTGTCGAACAGAGCTACGGGGTGTTGGGTGAGATATTTTTGGTCAGACAGGAAAAAGAGCTATCTTCACAGCCACCCACGAAGCGTCCTCGAAAGCAGCTCCTTTCGGCGACTCTGCAGTCAACGTACCTCCCGCGTGATCTTCCATCTCGGGCCTCGGCATTAGCTTCAGTCTTCCCCGCATGAACTAATTCTTCTGCACTAGCAGCCTAGAACGCACGCACACAGTACTCAAAGATCTGATCACTCCGCTGCCATGGCGCTGATGGCCGGGCTGGGGCAGGCCGCGACGGTGGCGCAGCTGGTCGGGGTGGACGCCGGCGGGCTCATCTTCGCGATTATGCAGGCAGCTGCCACGGCTCGCCAGAGCAAGGAGTGCGAGCAGCTCGCGCGCCGCGTCTTCATGATCGCCGAGCTGCTGCCGCACCTCCAGGACCCGGAGGTGACACGGCGTCCGGAAGTCCGCGGCCCTGGAAGGACCGGGTGGCACGCCCGGAGGCGCCGAGCTGGTGATGTCGTGATCGGCAGATCAGGTGGCTACCGCACCGTGTACAAAGCGAGGCTTCCGACGGGCGGAGGTAGCCATAAAGCGCACGGTAGAAAGGGAGTTCCGGGACGAAATCAGTATCCTCTCACCCCTTCGGCACAGGCATGTCATCCGCCTCATTGGTTGGAGCGTGCAGGAAGAGAAGCGCCGCCTGCTATCATTCCGAAATATGGAGAAAGAGCGAATGCTCGTGTACGCAGGGGCAGACACAGTACCGGGGGGGAGGGGGGGGTAGGGGCTAATGGATCTCTCTTTATTGTCAGCCTCTCGTATTATTTTGGCTGCGTCCGCCCCTGCGTGTACGAGTACATGAACAATGGCTCGCTGTACGAGCATCTGCATAGTGAATCATCCTCCTCCTCGCCGGTGAAGACATCCTGGAAAACGCGCCTCCAAATACTGCTTGGAGTGTCGCGTGGTATTGCGTACCTTCATTGCTCTGCCGTGCCACTAGTCATCCACCGCGACGTCAAGCCGGCGAACATTCTCCTTGATGACAGCTGGGCGCCGCGCGTGGCGGACTTCGGCCAGTCGGTCACCTATGATGATGCAGATGAAAATGAATTTTGGTTGGTAGGCACTTTGGGATACATAGACCCAGAGCATTATCTAACAGGCCATGCGAAGCCGTCGAGCGATGTCTATAGCCTTGGCTTGGTGATGCTGGAGGTACTGTCGGGCAAGAAGGCACATTTGTTCAATGAATTCATGAAGAGCTTTTTTACGGTCCTTGAGGAGGTACCGAGAGGTACCACAATTTTTAGTGTAAATTATGGTACCTCCCGGTACCTTCTCAGTGTTAAGGTACCAAGTGGTACCACAAATTAACACTAGAAATTGTGGTACCTCCCAGTACCTCCTCAAGGACTGTAAAAAATCTCATTCATGAAAGGGTTGTCGATCTGGGGGTTGGAATTGATTGAGGCCGGAAAGCTGGATGAGGTGCTGGATAAGCGCCCGGGGGTACCGGAGCCAACGCCTTTGCAGCTCGAGGCAGCGGAGCTGGTTGCGCAAACGGCAGTGCGTTGCATGAGGCTGCAGGGAAACGACCGGCCGGCCATAACGGAGGTCGTGGGCAACCTCGAGAGGGCACTCGAGCTTGTCAGTCGCGGTGACTAACCCGATCGATCTATTTGTGAAAGCAAGCACGGTAGAACTCAAATGCGCATGGATATTTGGCTGATGAAGACGATGGATGCTACGATGTAGTATCATGATTGCTTAGATATGTACCAACTAGTACAGTATCCCACGTATTTGCACGGCTAGATTTCTTTTTACTGTAATCTTATTTTATTTTTTGTTGTATTTGATATAGGAGCTTTTTTACGGTCCTTGAGGAGATATCGGGAGGTACCTGAAATTGTGGTATCTTTCGGTATCTCCTTAGTGTTAAGGTGGTATTATAAATTAACACTAGAAATTATGATACCGTAAAAAAATCTCTTCATATAGACGCTTTAGTCTCTTTTTAAGCACTTGGGAAATCTATGGTCATTTGTGTAAATTTTTTACAAACATACCATACACCACGCTGAAACCTCTATGGAATTGATATAGCGCGTCACATTGATTTTCAGGCATGCAAATTTGAGTTATATCAAGTAATGGTACGGCCTCATAGGGTGCGAGGGGTTGCCAGCCTCCCCTCTGGCTGCCGCACCTTTATGCTACTTTCTCACGGCCTTCATACGTCTTTTTACATAAAGATTAGTGCTTGCATAACATACGTATTCCTTGTTTTCACCTATCAAATTTTGGCTTGATTACGACCTGCGTAGATGTGATGCTCCATCCTTGGGCCTTGGAGATGCCCAGCCAACCCATTAAGCCCCATAAAAATAACAGGGCAGCAGCAAGGATGGGGATCGATCCCCATCATTCCTATAGAAGCGCATCGTCTGCGTCGTCTGCTATTAAGCGAATCGATCTATTCTCACATGCTTTTCCCCACTGCCGCCACTGGCAGCCACCTCCGTCCGGGGAAGCCAGTGGCGAACCAGCAAAGCTCCGTGGCGCACTGGGCTATGCAGCCAAGATGGGGAGCACGCATCCGAGCTCGCTGTGATGCAGAGGAGAATAAGGCGGTGCTACCGTGAGACAAGCATGACGCACTGCTGGCCGTGGTCGAGCTCATCGCCACCGCCATGGAAGAGCATGACGCGCCGTGGATGAGCACGAGGAGCGGCCAGCCATGGATGAGCCGCTGCCGCCGTGTGAGAGCTCCCGTGCCAGACAAACTGAAAAGGCATGGATGAGCCACAGATGAGCACGATGCACCGTGGACGAGCACAAGGAGAGGCCATGGATGAGCCCCGCCGTTGCCGTGTGAGAGCTCCCATGCCAAAGACAACTGAAAAAGCATCGATTCTTCTATTAATCAACTAGGGGTTGTTTGGTTGGTTGAATACTCTCAGCCTCAGCCTGGTCTGTATGAATGAACCAGGCTGGTGGGAACCAGGATGAAGGGATACAAGACTGACGTTTGGTTGGTGTATTGCTCAAGCTAGGCCTGAGGGAGTTGCTCAAGCCGCCCGCCTCCACTTGTGCTCCGCCATCTCCTCCCTAATGCCGCTGCCACCGTCGCTAGGGAAGAAGGACGCCGTGGCGCTGGGATCGCAGGACCCGCCGAACGGGGAGCAGGGTTCAAAATCCCGGTTTAGGTCCCGAACCCGCCTACTCACCGGGCCGAGAAACCGGTAAAACCCGGTGGAACCCGGTCAAAACCGGCAAAAACCCGGAAAAATTTAAATCCGAATGAACTGGGCCGGCCGGGGGGGTTGAGGGCGGGTTTGACTGGGTTCCCGAGCGGGTTGACCGGTTTCCCGACGGGTTTGTGCGAGAAACCAGTAGAAAAACTAGAAATTGGAAAAATTGAAAAGATGCAGGAAAAAATTTTGAAAAAATATGAAAAAATCATATATGCCTAGGATATATGTCATGGTAATTTGTATAAATATAAAAAAAATTTGGCATGACCTATGCTAAAAATTGATGTTTGGAACATATGTACATATGACATATTATACATAACATATATTGCAATACGAATATTTAGACATTAGACATAGAAATATATGTCTCAAAACGTGTATGATTCATACATACATACATGAACGTGGCTTGGAGGCTAGAAGACAGAAGAGAAGTGGAGGCAGGAAGGGGATCGATGAGAGAGGAAATCTCTCTCGGGGGCAATTTCGTAATTTCACCAAAAAGGGCATTGGGCTGCTTTTGTAATGCTGCAAAGCCCCTGGATCCGGCCCATTTGTAACATTTTGGGCTATCCATATTTTTTAAACACATCGAAAATTTTACCACATCTTTGATTTGAAATTTAAGCATGAAAATGATGTAGATTTGAAATTTTGCTTTGTACAAGTTGTTTTAAAAAACTCCTAGTTTTTTTTACAATTTTTTCTGAATTTTCACATTTTTACAAATTCAAATTTGAAACTCCGAATTTCCCCGGGCAAAAACTGGCGGGTCTCGAAGCCGGCCCGCACCGGGTCGCCGAGAACCCGCCGGTTTTTCTGGGTTCCCACCGGGTTTGCGAACCCTGACGGGGAGGGGGAGGGGTGGGGCCGGAGCAGGAACATGTTGGGCTGCACATGGCCGTTGGTGTCGGAGCCTCGCGGGGTGGGGAGCCCGACGCCGTTGTGCATCGCGGCAGTGATCCGATGGGTTCCCTCCTCTAGGGCGGTGGCGCTGTGAGGGTCCATTTGGGTTGGGTCTTTCGCGAGTGGAAACACAACGGAATGGCGTGGGAGCTCGCTGGATCTGGAAAAGAAGAGGGCTAGGAGAAGGTTTATTTAGATTTCGTCATGAAACCCTTAGCTATGTACGTGCGAAAACTTATAGTATGCTTCCTTGGCATGGTCTTATCACTGAAAGTTACTTCTTTCACTCCATCTTTTAATAGAGAAATATTTCTTGTCTTAAAGTTGAGTTTGATAGGGCTGTGTTTGGTGATCCAGTCTATTCCTAGTATTAAATCATAACCATTGAGGCTCAAAACTCTGAACTGATCAGTGAAAGTATCTCCCTGTATGCAATAAACGAGGCTCAAAACTCTGAACTGATCAGTGAAAGTCTCTCCCTGTATGCAATAAACACATGGCTCACAGATAGCCTTGCTATATAAAGTGTCACCATTAGCCACAATCACTTTCAAAGGATTAGCTTTCACTAGTTTGTCCTGAGTCTTGATTGCAAACATGGAGTCTATAAAAGATATAGTACTCCTACTATCTACCAATGCAATACCCTTTTGTTTTCCCATCTTGAACCTCAAAGTGAAAGTTCTACTAGTAGTGATAGTTCCCTGCACAACATGTACAGAAATTAACACGAAATCTAGTTTGCCTTCCTCTGGCTCTGCATCTTCTTCATTTATTAGTCTTTCAGGGGTTAATTCCTCTTCCACAACTTCTTCTTCTTCTTGAACCTCCAAAGCTTTCACTTGAACATTCATTTTACAATGTTGCTTGTGACCAGGGTACCACTTCTCATTGCATCTAAAACACCTCTCACCATGCAATTTGTTCTTTACAGGTCCCTGCACCTTTTCTCCCCCTTGTGCCTTACGTTTTTGTTGTGGCCCACATTTTTGTTAATTATGAACCAGTTTTTGTTCATATTAGTGATGAAATTCACTGGGCCCCTTCTAAAAGGATTTGATTGCTCTAACCACCTAGCCATCCAATAAGCATTAACTAGGCTTTCAGGTCTTTGAATTTGGATGTGGTTCTTGATGTAGTCATGCAACCCAGCTATAAAGCTCTTGAGAAAGTATATCTCAGGTAAGCCTTGATTGTCTCTTTTGACCAAGCCTATATATCTCTCAAAATTGTCAATATAGTCCGAAACTAAGCCCACTTGCTTCACTTCATGAAAAGATGCTAACACATCAAGTTCAAACTTCTCATTAAATCCGATGCCAACCATTTTGCAGAAGTGAGACCATGGTAGGGTGCTAGTGTTCACAGCTGTGCTAGAAAGCCACTCATCAGCTCTACCTTTAAAATACAATGTAGCAATTTCCACCCTTTGATGGACTGGAACTTGTGCAATTATGAAATACTTCTCAACCTTCTTGATCCACGAGTCTACATTATTTCCTTCGAATTCAGAAAATTGTAGCTTAAGGCCCTTGGGAAATTGTCTCTGATAATAATCCCCCTGCCCATGCGGCCATGCCTACTCATAAAACCCTGAGCCTCTCTGTGCTCATGCACTCCATACTCCTCAAACCTTGGAACATTTCTATTGTGCTCTCCATTACCATTCATAGAATGACTAGGTGGAATTACTGGATTATGCATGGGTGTACTGAATATGGGAGGGTACAAATAACTCATCAAAACAGCAGGTACTGCTTGTCCATAAGGAAAAGTGGAATGAGTGTAAACCTGAGGTATTCCCACTCCATTGGGGTGATAATTCCAAACTGGAGGCCCCATGGCAGGTGCTGTAATGTTTGCTTGTTGTTGCATGCTCCCAGGATTTAGGGATTCTTTAGCATTATAGTCCTCTTGAGTAGCCTCAACACCCCTTTGACCCCCAGAATTGCTAGCATCAGCTTCTAGGTTCTCTCTAGGTGGTATTGATACCCCAAAACTTCTTCCTTGATGAAGCTCATTCAACATTGATAAGACTTGCCCCAGTTATTTACCTTGTTGTAATATTCGGTTTTGCCCTTCTTGATTTACATGCACCACTTCCAAACCCTTCTTAACATTCTCCAGATCTTGTATAGTAGCATAATGAATTTCTTCAGCTTCCACTGCTTGATCACGAGTCTGCCTCGGCATGATGGCAGCAGGGTAGGAATTCCTTGGTTTTGAAGCTCAGGGATTTTACTAGAGTTAAAAACTCCAACCCTCACTCGATTGATTAGGGAATCCTCGAGTTGGCTCAATTTCTTGGGGATTTTACCACAAAGTAATGAACTTTGCAACCCAATTGACTGAATGCAACCCATAGTGCCTCAGATCTGACCCTTCCTGTTGGCTTAGGAATTTTACTAGGGAAAAACGTCCCCCAACCCTCTCCATGGAAGGAATCGGTACATATCTGAGCCAAGAACACGTGCTCTTATACCAATAATGTCACACCCCGACTGAAACCAAAGAAAAGCACAAAAATATGAACTGGATAATTTTCATAATCTAGATGAGAAAAGGAGAATAGGGGTGAGACGATGAAGAATAGTAGCTTCTTGATAGAATTGTTCGATAGCTATTACATTGGATTCCAGCCTCTTTTAGAGGAAAAGTAACAACTAAAAGCAAAAGCAGAGTCTCTGGAAACATCGCTCCAGCTCTGACAAAGTTACTGGTAACGACAAGATACAGTAAGTACGAAAACCCATTGTAGCCGCTGAATTCTCTTCACTAGGCACATCCAACGGCTTAGCTTCAATCTCCTAGCTGCTTACAACGAAATCGGCGCTGATTGTTTCCCGCCAACGACTCGTCCCTCTTCCAAGAACCGCACAGCACCTTCTCCACCATGTCTCGTCCCTGAGCTCAATCACAATCCCAGGCAAGCATTTGTTGCACAACATGCATGAATCCGCACTAATTCCCCAAATCCCCGATTTGAACTCAAGAAAATCAACAAAAATCGAAAGAAATAAAACACAAATGAGAAATGGGATCACTTTAGGAACATAAATCAGGCTAGACTGAGGGCACTAATTCCCCAAATCCACAAATTGAACATAAGCGAATCAACAAAAATCGGAAGAACTAACGCACAAATTAGAAAGGGAATCGCTTTGAGAACGGGTAGATCGGACTAGGCTGAGGAGTAGAGGGCACCGTAGAGCCATGAGGAAGCTTTGAGAACCGCAGGGAGGAAGATGCAGCCTCAATCCAGCCCGGCTAGACCCTGCAGCGGCCGCTCTGACCTCAAGTAGAGATGAGCTAGAGTGGATTGCTGCAGCTTGCCGAGAGCCGATGGGGAGGATGCAGCGTTGCTGGCTTGGTACAAGAAAAGACTCAGAAGAGAAGGAAATGGGCTCCATCTAGTGGCGTTCCGAAGCACAACAGGTGAGGAGAAATGACTTTACTATACAAGAAAGACATAATGTACATTTGCTAATTAAATAATCAAATTTGCTTACAAGTCGTCAAAATGAACATTAGTAAAACATTAGAAATTAAAAAAATACCACATGTCCAAAAGTATACACAAGAAACATAAGCTAAATATTGTGCACCATATAATTTTCAATTAATCATGTAATTGTCAGTTAATCATATATTTTTTCTTTTGATCATATTTTCAAATCGAGCTAGAAAAATAAAGTGATAAAATTGATCTACAAAGATGATATGCACACTTGATCACCATATTTTTAAGCACCATACAAGTATTAAATGATTATGTAGATAGCTTTATAGACAATCTATTGTACGAACTCTCTCTAGTGTTGTCTATAGATGACATGATAATGGCTATAGTCATCCACCGTCTCAATCATTATATATGCTCTAATGATGTTCATGTCTCCCTATGGAGGCATTAAAGTCCTCTTTTGGTCCTTCAACTCTACAGGTCCCATTTTAGATCTTAAAAACTAAAACCACGTGAACTCGGTCCTTGTTATAAAAATCAGACACAAAGAATCACTTGATTGATGAAACGGTGGGTTTTGATTGTTTTCGTTCAAGTGGCCGTTAGCTAATACCGCCATGTGGATTACCACATCGACAAAAACTAGCCAAAATCCCAAAATTGCCCTTTGATGGTTCTAAGGAACCATTTGCGTCTAGCCTTGTAAATTGAGGGACTAAGTCTACCCAGTTTCAATTTTGAGCGATCAAAATGGGACGAAGAAGTCCGAGATTAAAATAGGACTTTTTCCAAAAAAAGTTTTGACTAATAAAAATATGCATTCTAACAAACGCTACTTGAATAGCTGAACCGCTAAGTGGGTCAACACTTGTGGTATACCAGCTATTACCAGGGAAAGGTCTGGAAGTTCATGGGAAGTCTATGTGAAGTCGAAAGAACGTTTGGAGGGAGCAAGCTAGAAGAGCAGAGGTTTCATCAGACAATGAGGCAAAGCTAATTACATATTCCCTGTGAGTCTCTTGGAACTAATTCTGGAGCTGGAAGGTATGAGAGGAGGGCTTTCAGCTACTCCCATGTGCCAACCAGAGCAGTATTGCTCAGCTTCTGCTCAACCTAACAAGTATGCAGATTAGGAGTGCACTAAGCTATACGAGTAAACCCATCTGTTGTTTGTTAGACGTTTGCTTAATAATGGCAGGGCCATTCGCTAACCTTGGAAACATGCACGAGGTACGAGGATGAGTAGTGTCAAGGCTTTGAAAATCAAGTTTCAGATGGATTGTGTCCTCCATGTCCATGAACGTATATTTAAGAGGCTCGCATGTAGAAATTTGAGGTCCTTCATCACATCGAGTTTCAGTTTCAGATTGATTATGTGTCCTCCATCTTCTGTTTGATTCGTCGCGTGCGAAGAAAGAGTGGTGCCCAAATCAAATGGCGGCGACATGGGACATCCAGGGGAAGGCGGCAAATCTCGCGCAGTTCTCGGGGCTGCAGGCGATCACGCTCATCGCTGTAACCATGGCTTGGCTGCAGTTTCCTCAAAACCATAAGCAATGCCTGAAGCTTCAGGGGCGTGTGCAGGTGCTCCGTCACTTGCTGCAGCTGCCGGCTTTGATTCAGCACTCGGAGATGAAGGAATTGGTTACCAAGGCGATCCTGGAAGCCGACGCCCTCGTCGAGTCCTACAGTAGGAGCACGGCTTGGTCCCGCCTGCGCAGGGGCAGGAGCATGGCCATCCAGCTTCGCGACATGCGCAACGCCATCGATTCCTACTGTGGTATGATCATCGTCGTCAATGCCTCTCTCCCGATGGACATGATCCTGCAGCCAAATCCATGCCCACCAGATGTTAGGTATGTTAGCTTGTTTACGTGATCAAACATTTGGGCTGTGTGCGTCTGTCGATTCAGGTGATCTGAAGGCATGTTTTGGCTTGCAAATTCAGCAGGATTCAGGTGAAGGATGATGGGCCAGACGGTGTGCTATCAGCAACCGTGGGTACTGATCCTTACATCCACTGCCTCGATATTGACCAGGAAGGAACCTGATCTTTGCATATTCAGAGCCTTGGTTTTCGCAACGGAAGAATCAGCAGTGAGACACACACACTACAGATGACTCGATCAAGAGGCATCTTTCTGAGATGACCAACAGACCTGTACTCGCCATTGTTTTTTTTTTCTTTCGCCTGCCAAAGTGTCAATTGTCACCGTGCCTTTGTATGTTCAGTTTGTGCATAAATAATCTGCGCTCCAGTGCTTGCAAACTTTCTAATTTTATTGGTACCCCTCTGTACTCTTGATTCTAGTCCTAATTGAAGATTCCGAGGACTGATTTTCATCGAAGTTTCGGGTCTTTCCGTGTTGTCTATCTGTTATATATGTTATTTTATATGATTAAATTATGTCACGATCTTGCTAGGAAATTGGGAATTTGAGATCGAGATTTGGGAGAATTGGGAATTCAGAGAGGAGAGGAGACGCAGTAGAAGTCAGGGTTTGGGGAAGACTGATTACGCCATCTCATTGTTGTCGGATCTAGAACAGTGCACCAGTATATAATGCTTACACACTTGGGCCAATACGGGTCGTAGCCCAGTTGTCAAGCGATGTAAACGACGCTGCTGCTGAAACAGTTCTCAGGTTTATCCAAAATTCCCAATGAACAGGTAAGTTTTCCCAGCTGAACAACCCAAAAGACGAACTTGAGAGAGGATCGTCGGTGTACCCAGCGAGTTCATAGCATTCAGAGCGAGAGATTCATCCGGACTCACTTGCGTTGATGGTGGTAAAGCTTCTTCAACTGCGATACATGTATGACTGGGTAAATTTGACTGTTGGGGTGGTAATTGCAGCCGATATGCCAACAAACCCACATGTTGAGTAAACTGATATGGCCCAAAATACTCGAAACATAGCTTCTTGGAGGATCTTTTCACTACTGACTGTTGAGCAAAGGGCTATAACTTCAGGTACACCCAATCACCGACCTGAAATTCCCTTTCTATTCTATTTTTGTCAGCTTGGCTCTTCATACGCTGTTGTGCCCGAAGAAGATGTTGCCTGATCAGATCAGTCATCACTGTGCATTCCTTAAGCCAACCCTCTAAATCTGCCAACACAGTAGCATGAGAATTTGATATACCAAAATGTCTAGGTGCATACCCATATAAAACTTCCAATGGAGTCCTCCCGACAGCAGATTGGTAAGATGTGTTATACCAAAACTATGCTTGTGCAAGCCATTTGGACCATTTGACAGGGCACGCATGAATCATACAGTGTAGATATGTTTCGAGACATTGCTTGAGACGCTTGGTCTGCCCGTCAGTTTGAGGGTGATAAGAAGAGCTCATGTTCAGTTAAATATCAGCCAATATGAAAAATTCCTGCCACGATGTGCTTGTGAAGACCCGGTCTCTATCTGAAATGATGACACTAGGGAGTCCATGCAGCTTATACACATGATTCATAAACAAATGAGTACTGACAGGGCTGTGAAAGGATGAGCTAAGGGTATGAAGTGCCCATACTTAGAATTTGTCAATCACCACTAAGATTGAGTCAAAATGCTGAGATTTTGGCAAGCCCTTTATGAAGTCCAAACTAATAGTGTGCCATGCTTGAGAAGGTATGGGTAAAGGATGTTGTAACACCCCAACCCAACCGGGGTTTGGAATGCTACTAACACCCTAAAAACATAGAAATTTCAACAACATCTCCCCTGTAATCTCTAACAATCCACACATTGCAATTAGATATCTATATCCAATGGCCATAAGCACATATCACCATCACACAAACAATGGTTCCTTTACACCAGGAACCCATCACCACTGTTTCTTACCTCTAACAGCGATGAGGACAATTACGACCATAAGGCAAACATTTCATAGGAAATTGATACACAGGTCTAAACATAAACTTCTAATCTAAATTAGTTTAAAAAATATCTAAACTAGGTGAACCTCACTAAGTTATGATATGTGTGCCTGTGCCAAAAGTTGAAACTACGACCATCCCATGCATGTTGCCGGCAACGATCACCTAAAACCAAAATAAGCAAGAGTGAGTCTACGACTCAGCAAGTATAAACAAAGAGAATACTCAACATCATCAATAAATCCATATCCATAACACATCTGTCATGCCATCTGTTTATGTAACTTCCACCGTTGATACCAATGCAACGCAATATGCATCTATCTCTATGAGCTCATACCAGTATAGCTAGGTGCACACCCGTCGATGTCAGGTCTTGCCTATCCTATTTTAGGCGAGGACCAATCTACTCCACTCCTGTGGAGTGCCCACCTAAGTAGGTCTCTCCCTCCCACTGTTGTGGGATGCCTACCCAAGGTAGGTCCTGTCACATTAATGAAGTGTGATGATGCCACAATGCAACAATCCCAAGAACAGGTATAGATAAAAAACATAGAACTTACATAGCATCAATAACATAAACATTGCAGAATAAACATCCATCACCTTTCAAAAACTTTTGATTAATATATACTTGCAATTCTAACCATGGAAGCTAGATCGACGCGCAGCTGACGCCGAACCCACACTAACACCTAAAAGGAAGTGGTGAATTTCAAGCCATTCTAACCACAGAAGCTAGATCGATTCGCAGCTGACGCCGGACCCACACCAACACCTAAAAGGAAGTGGAGAATTTCAATACAATGCCCTCACAAATAACACAATATATGATCCGTGTCGCACCTACACGCATGACACTCGCCACCCAAATCACCTTTGCACAACTAACAAAACATAGGAAATCATCAATTTCTATTTTCTGAACAGCACTACTAAAACAGCCATATCTCCCAAGCCGTTTATACTTTTTTCACGTTGAAAGATAAAATTGATACGCACAATTTCTGTAACAGGGCCGAGTGCCAAATCACGACCTAACTAGGTCAAAACATCCTCCAAAGTTGCTGCATACAAGATGAATCTATTAAAATTTATCCCCCAATGACTAACCATCAGAGCACCATGAAATTAGCATTTACTCATGGGTAATGTCTGCAGACTCAAAGGAGGGAACAAAGGCAAATGAGTGACAGAAGTGGGATAGTCCAGACTTTGAGCGAGTGACTCGCTTTCCTAGATCACCTATGATCCGACTAGGTGGGTGCCTTCTCTGAATGTGCTTGGGTGCACCTAGCGAAGAAGTGGTCTCTACCTCAAGAACAAAAGAGGTAGGAACAGAGCCACCAGAAACAAAAGACTCTACAGGTAAGCCCTGAGTAGCAGAAGAATCAGGTGAGAGCTGGGAAGAGGCTGTAGGTAAGGGTGCATCCTAAGGGAGAGAGGAAGCAGGAGACTCCTCTGGATGAACCACTTGAAGGTCAGGCTCTGAAGAGCTGTCATCTCCTCTAAATGGCTCATCAACAAAGATAGTCTCAGAGTTAAGATCAGAAACTGAGATATCTGGCCTAGCTCCTAGACTAGCTTCATCAAAAGTCACATCACAAGTCTCTATCACTCTCCTACCCTCTAAGCTCCAAACCCTATAATTTCTGGCAGAAGTGGAATAACCAAGAAATGCCATCTGAGAAGTGAGATTCAAACTTGTCCAAGTTTCTAGATTTCAAGATAAATCATTTGCACCCAAACACTCTAAAATAGAAAACACTAGGTTTCCTGCCATATCTCAACTCAAAAGAGGTGTGATGCAACTTGGACCTCAAAAACACCCTATTTGCCATATGGCAAACAGTCGAAATTGCCTCAACCCAGAAATGCCTAGGAGTAGAATATTTATCAAGCATAGTCCTACCCATCTCAACAAGGGTTCTGTTCTTCCTCTCCACAACACCATTTTGCTGAGCGACGTGCGGAGAAGAGAACTGGTGCCCAACACCTGTCATCTCAAAGAAATCCACAAACTGAGAATTTTTGAAGACTTCGAAAATGACCAAAGTTTCTTCCTTTGTAACCATGAAGAAAACTCAAGAGTACCTCGAGAAGTCATCAACCACAACAAGCACGTACCATTTTCCTCCCATAGATTGCACTCGAGCAGGACCAACAGTGTCCATATGCAAAAGTTGTCCTGGTGCATCTGTCATCACAAGGATGACAGGTGGGTGAACTGCAGTAACCATCTTCTTATGGCGACAAGGAGCACAAACCAAATCATTGACCATTTTGAGTTTGGGCAAACCGCGAATAAGGTCACGGCTGCTAACTCTAGTCAAGTGATCAAAACCAATGTGACCAAGTCTCCTATGCCAAAAGTAGAGATCATGGGATTTTGAAGCAATTGAGCAATGTGAAGAGCCAACAGAAGAAGCATCAAAATCAGCACGGAAGACTCTCCTAACGCGAGAAATCCCGCAAACAAACTTCCTAGAAGATCCAAGAATCTGAGAGCAATTTCGATTTAAATGAACCTCAAAGCCATCATCCGTAAGCTGAGACACAGAGAGCAAATTGTATCTCAGCTTACTAACTAAGGCAACGTCCTTAAGCACAAAGCGGTCAATAACCTGAATTGATCCTTTGGCAAGCACCCTAGCTAAAAAAGCATCCCCAAAAGTGATGGATTCACCATTTGGGACACAGACAAGGAAAGAGAACCAACGAGAATCTCCGGTCATATGTCAGCACAACCGGAGTCAACAATCCAAACCTCTCCCTTTCTCGCCCGACGCACCTGCTCAATGAAACAGAGAGGTGAGTGACTCAATAATGGGACAAATCAAAACAGATTTAGTAATCCAATACTGAGTCACACAGCAAACAGTAGAAACTCCCCCTGTGCTAGCACCCTGATGCCTCTCAACTCTCACAAACCCTGAAGAAACCTTAGCAAGACGTCTAGGCACCACATTTGGGTTGGGCCGTCGTGGTGCAAAGACCAGTCCTCCCAAGTGTGCCGCACAGGTCTCCTACCACCCAAAGTAGGAGGAAAACCACGTCGCAGGTGTCTACCTCCATGAGGCAAAGAAGGCACACCCTGAGGACGACGAGAACCAAAACCACGGAAAGCACTAGGTTTAGCAACAGGACCAACAACCTGTGCACCTAGACCTGGCCTACGCACAACTACAGGAGCCAACTGCCTAGCTGTCTGTCTAGGAGCTGTGGGTGCCTTAGAAGCTCTCAAGGTCTGAGCATGACCCTGAAAACCCCTAGGAGCAGAAGCACGCTTACGCCTAGCAACTCTATCTCTCATGAAGCAAAACTCAAACAGGTGTCCATCCTTCTGACATAAGGTGCACGTAAACTTCGCTCTACTAGGAGCAGAAGTCACAGGGGAACAACCTTCTGAGCAGAAGTTTCTTGGATAAAGCCAGCAAATCGAAACACCGTCCTCTCAGGGACTCCTGAAGAAACATCAACCATCTGGCCATCCTCACCAGCAGTGACAATCCTAGCAGGATGACGCTTGATGTGCTCAATCCAGTCAAAGCCTAAACCTCTATCCTTGAAAATTTTTGACTTATCCAAGATCAACTTGAGCTTCTTCTTGTCACCAACAAACTTCTCAAGAGTGCTCACAAGGTACTCACACTCCTAATGAAGCTGGGGGCACAAGTCACAGGCAGCAGGAGGTAAGACACCAGAAGAATCTTGATCATCTAACTTGTCCTTACCGAGAGCCCTGCGACATCTCTCACTCAACATATCCACCTCTTTCCTAAGAACAACACGGGAAAGGTACTCAACATTTTTGACTTGAGCTAGCTGAACCTCAAAACTCTTGCTAAGATCCTCATGGACTATCCATTTCTTCTTCCAATTCATCACAACGAACATAGGTAGAATTAGCAAGCAGGGTCATCTCAGAAATTTTATTTGTCATGTTTAAATTTTCCAATTTAAAAGTGAGACATTCTTCACAGGTACAAGCTGAGTGAAAGCTACAGTCCTCATCTGGACTGACAGGGTCCTTAGGTGCTCCAAGATCACTATAGCTCTCATCTGAGCTAACTGGGTTCTTAGGTGTGTCATGTGAAAGATGTGCAGCAGGATCAGGACAAGCAAATGATAGTGCAGAGGGATCAATCATACTAGTTGTCATGAGGATAGGAGTAGAAGTAGCAACAACAAGAGCATCTCTAGCCTGATCTAGTTCAAACATCATACTAGCATGTCTCCCCCTAAGTGACTCAAGCTTAGTAAACACACTATCATGCAAGGTCCTTAGTTCATTCAACTCCTGTATAAGCTTATCACATTCTCTCCAGCCATCAGAATCTACTGGCAGAGGAGGCATAAAGCACTTCAAGTTCTCCAACTTCTGGGCCAAACAAGCTATCTCCTCCTCCAGCTCCCTACACCTAGCTCTAGACTTGGCATGGAATCGACCTAGCTTCAGAAATACATCATTGAGCTCCTCATAGGTTGGTACCTTAGTGTTAGAGTCAGTGTAGAGGTTGGAGTCGCTCGCACCATCCTTGTCGGCCATGAAGCACATGCCAACGTAGCCGTCGTCGTCGTCATTCTTGGGCTTATGGTCATCACCTCCATCATCGCTCCAAGTCTCCTTCGAGTCCGAGATGTTGACCTCATCCAAGACGGCCAGCACCTTCTGGAAGAGTCTTTGTCCCTTGGAGAACTTGGGCTTCTTGTCACCTCCAGGCACTGGCTTCTTGATGCGGTTCTTGTTGGTGTAGTGGCTCTTGTCCAGCACCATGTAGTTGTTCTTGCCTTTCTCCAGCCTGGGGCAGTTGGGCCGAATGTGGTTGGGGCCACCACACTCGAAGCACTTGATCGGCCCTCTTCTCCTCTGACTCACTCTCTTGTAGGCTTGGCTGAATTTTCTTGCGAGTAACGCTAACTGATCCTCAGGCACTCTATCTAGCCTCTCATCAGACATTTCAAACAAAGCAGAAAGAGAGAAACCAGTGCCAAACTCCAAAGAACTCGAGGAACACCGCAAAGAAGGATTGGTGACCAAAGTTGTAGAAACTGGACTGGGCTCACAGGAGAGATGCTCAAGCTCGTATGTTTTGAGGTTTGAATATAGCCCATCTAAGGTCAAAGTAGTATGATCCACAGCCTGCCGGATTGTGGTCACCTTCACACCCCAAATCTTCAAATCCATGGCAGACAAGAAGTGGCGAGCATTCTCAGAGTCGGTGTAGGTGGTGCCAACCGACCTGAGGTTGCTAAGGATCTTGGTGAACCGACTGAAATAGACGTCCAGTGATTCACCAGCCTTGTGCACAAAGCGATTGTATTCCTTCTTGTATTGGTCATATCTCACAGTCTTGATCTGGGCCGTCCCCTCATGGTAAGCAACAAGGGTAGTCCAAATCTCATGAGCGGACTTGATATGGGCAATCCTCTCATATTCATTCCAACTAAGCCCCTGGATGATCATGTTGCGGGCTTTAGCATTTAGCTTCGGTTGGTCTCACTATCATGAGGCACAACAAAGGGTTCTTTGACCTTGAGCCATATAGAGTATCCCTATGCCATGATGTAAGATTCCATACGCGCCTTCCAAAATGGAAAATCCAAACCCAAGAACACAGGAGGCTTCGTAGAGTAATTGTCATCCGCCATGGTTCAAGACGGAAATAAGGAAAGGCTCAAAGATCGATGAAGATCAAGAAAAGAGCGCAACCTTGCTCTAATACCAGTTGAAATACCGAACTTGGCGACTAGAGGGGGTGAATAAGAGCCAAATAAATTTTCTCACAAGGAGATAAATGATGCTTTTCACCCAACGCGCCTCAAAGATGACATCCCGTAAGAAGAGCCATATTTCTGGTTGTTAAGTGCTCAAATAAAAGTAATCTCAATCCAAAGTGGTTGCACTCAAGACAAAACACTCCAACTAAAAAGGTGCTTTAGGAAAAGTACGCAGGAATATTCCAGTAGAAATCAATTCTCATCATAGGAGTTGTTGCTAGCTTTCTTTGGCTCTAAAAATTATGGGAATTTTTTTCCCTATGCCTTGTTGAGTCATGCAGCTCCAGCCAAGTTTCAGATCAAAACTCCTCACAGAAAATTCAGGAAAAAGCTTAAACCATGAACTGTCTGGAAGTTGCGCACAGAAAGTTTGGGGCTCGGTATTCACCTCATGGCTCCCAAACGAAGAATCCAGATAACTCCAAAATTTTTTCATAGGGAGATATGGAAGTCACGGACTTTATCTCACTGGAATCACTCAAAAAGGATTTTTCTTGATTTTTCTAAAATTCCTAAACTATAGACTAGTTTCTCGACAGGATTGCAACTAGTTGAAGAACTTGATCTCTAACCTCTCCTAGATTGCAAGAAATGTTTCAAACCATATGTGCAACCTCAAGGCATCATAGATCAGTAGAAAGTAGAAGGAGGTGAGGCAAATAAACAAGTTGCAACCAAAAGCAAGAACAAAGATGTAAATTTTAAAAATACTCTACAAAATCAGTATATAACAACTCAAAATCACAAAATCCATATATAACAACTCAAAATACTCTACAAACTCCTCAACGAGATCAATTCAAGTCACATATACTCATCACAACGTGAAGACCTCCACATGAACTCACAGCTCTAGAATTATACTTCAAACATAGTGATTAAATATAGAACTATGAAAATATGAACCTTGAATAAATTTGAAATAGTGCATAGACACTTGTAGGTTTTGAAATAGTCAAAATACCACTCGTAGTTTTACAAATAATAACATGTTGCTATGGTAGTTTTTGGAATAGTGGCCCAAGGATTTGGCATGAGAGTAACAATATCATTTTGTAAAAGGTTTCCAACATAATAATTCAAATTATTATTTGAATTCTAAAAGGATTTGTTTTGGTGACTAGAAATAGTATTTAGGACTAAATACTTGATTTTATATAAATATGCACTTTGCACAAGATCAAAGGTTTATAAAGTAAGAATTTAAGTTTAGATATGAAAATTAGCTCTATTGCCATAATTAAAACTTAAAGCTTGAATTGGGTTATTAAACATAATGATATTTAGAAATCTCAAAGTAATCCATGGAAAGGTTCATTTGTAAATTAGTGCAAAGATTTTATATTCCAACATGCGCAAATTTTTTCATACAAGTGAAACCTTGGTTTGATTACCATGCTTTTATATACCTAGGCTATGGTTTTTGCAAGAATAAGCAAAGGGGCCGGGTTTAGACAAGGTCTCAATTAGCTTTGAATTATATACAGAGCTTTTATTTTGGAGAATTGTCATGCAAAGAGAATACAGATCTTGAATTAACAGCAAAAGATGTTACACAACCTAACTAGGCACACATTCTGTAAATGGATCACATTCACATCGCAAGGATCGTGCTAGCCACCGAGGCGGACAAGCCCAGCTGCCATCTCGAGGTCACACACGACGTCGGATATAGCTGGCCAGTTCTTTCCCCGCATCCACAAGCACTTCACTGCTGTGTGCGCCACCAGCTCCAGAGCCTCGAGTTGCCTCGGTGTTGGGTTTGGTACTTCCGGACGCTTATCCAGCACATCCTCTAGCTCTCCGGCCTCGATTAATTGCATCAACCATATCGAAAGGCTAGTAAAGCGGTCACGTTTCACCTCCTTCCATAAAATGGATAGACTCTTCCCAGTCAATACCTCCAGTGTCACCGCGCCAATGCTGTACAAGTCACTCATTGGCTCGAGAAGCCTCGGGTGCAAGCATTCTGGATCCACGTTCCCATATGTGCGCAAGAGTTTTTCCTTATCAAAGGTAACCGATAGGCCAAAGCCCGTTATGCGCGGCATCCAGCTCTCATCAAGGAGGATATTGGACGATTTGATGTCGCGGTGGATGACCCGCGGCATAGCATGGCGGTGCATGTACTCAATGGCCCGCGACACGCCGAGCAGTATCTCAATGCGTGTTCTCCAGGACGTTGTCACCAATGAAGAGCACGACGGTGGCTGACGATGAAGTTGGTCGTGGAGTGATCCGTTTTCCATGTACTCATAGACAAGCAAGCGCTCCTCCTCCTGCACACTCCAGCCGAAGAGGAGAGCGATATGCTTATGGCGGAGGGAAGAGCTAATGGTGAGCTCATTCTGGAACTCCTTCTCGAACTCCTCTAGTGATCTGGGCGACTTGTGCCTTTGCCAGCGCTTGATGGCCGCTTGCCTCCCGTCGGGAAGCCTGCCCTTGTACACGGTGCCAAAGGAACCTTTGCCGATCACTCTGTCAAGGGCGAAGTTATTGGTTGCCGTGGCGAGCTTCACGGCGCTGAACTCTTGAGCTCCATATTTATAATATGCGTCGTCCTCAGCGACCTCGCCAGCTTCCTAGAACAGACAAGACAAACAAGTTGTAATCATATCTTTTTATGAAACCAAGAACGAGGCCATTTTGAAGTAATAATACCAAGACAAATTAATTCAGAAGTGCTTTTATCAATTAATTGTACCAGCGAAGACTTGTTGAACAGTTGAGACTGAGACATGAAGCCTCCTGATGACATTGATGGAAACCTGGACATGAGCGTGCGGGCTTCCAGTTCCACCTTGATACGGCTGTGTGGTATCACCGTTGCCACTTGCCCTGGAGTGGCCTTTGGTGCTATTATACCCAAATCATTACCTCTTTCTCGGTGATCCCACACTGAAAACGGATCAGATATCCCTTCTTGAACTCTCTCCACTCGGGTACTGGCCAGCATCACACCCATCTTGAACTTTCCAGTTCTGGTATCACGGGAGGTTTGCTGAAAAAAGGCATTCCTAAGACTTGCCTCTCCATTAACAAGGACTAAGACGAGATGACCTCCTAGGACCGGCATTGCATTTTCAGATTGTGCACACACTATGCAGCTACTGAATTCCTCTGAATCCCAGTAATCTTGACCAGCGGCATTGAAGTCACTGTAGAGAACTACGACCTCCACGGAAGCTGAAGACAGAGGACCAGATGTGATCTTCGTGTTGCTCTCATCATACAAAGCAATGTCAACGAGATTTCCATCATCCGCTTTTATTTGCTCCCATGTGTAATAGTCCTTGCACATCTTATTCACAAACTGCAATTGATACTTTTTGTTCAATTTCTTCCTTAGTGGTGCCCTGAAAATGAAATGACATGTTATACAAGTGGATAAAAGTTAGCAAGATGGTTGTTAAGTGTTAGCTGTACACAATTCAAGGGCTAATTACTTCATAGTACAAGACTGATAGCTCTGAATAACAGAGGTGGGATTGAGATAGTGAACGCACTCATCATCTGGATCATCAGGTTCAAGTGGTTGAATGAGAACACCTCTGTTCTGATGAGTCTGCATGACGTGCTTCGTTGTGGTCGTAATCTTGAGATCCCTCATCAAGTTTGTTAAAAGCGAGGCTTGTTCATTAAAGCATAACCTTTGGTACAATCCTGAATATGTGGCCAGTGAGTCATAGTGTTGAGGCGTGAGGCGTATAACAGCGAAATCGCCACTATGTATCTTTGTTTGGCTGCTATACGGCGGCATGAGCTGATCAAGAACGTTCCAACGTTTGGTTGGCTCCACAAAAGGCCTATCCCATAGGAGCTGCACTGGAAACATCTGTGGAAACATCTGTGTCGCGTCCGGAAATGGAAAATCTGGACATAATTTGCACAAGACAATGATGCATAGGGATTTGATAATTGTATTTTTGTTTCATGGGGGAAGGGTTTTAGTGCTGATATCACCGATAATAGTATTTTATCCGTGATAATCAGCTCGTATTTGCACCGGAAACATGTCCGTGTGCTCCAAAAATGAATAACCTGGACATAATTTGCACAAGACAATGATGCATAGGATTTGATAATTGTACATCGAATTAAAATCAAGCTTAGGCAAGCGCAGGCATAAAGCTTAGATCCATCACCGAATTAGCAAACTAGAAACACACCAAAGTTTTAGTAAAACAAATTTTACATACATATAGCATTCCATCATATTTTTATGGATGCAATTAGATTTCCATGTGGAAACCTTTATATCCAAAATGAAATATTTATGTAAAATATGTAAAACCATTTTAAATAAATGCTCATTGTAATTTTATGGTTTTAGCGAAACTTTTCCCTTTTCTAATCGTATAATTTTTAACTACAATCTCTTTTCTATTTGAAAATGATTGGAAAGAAAAATATAAAAGACAAAATATAATCATTTTCTATTTAAAGCTGGATGGGAAGAATATAAAAGAAAAGTGTAATCCCTTTTATTTTCAAAACAGAATGGAAAGAAAAAATTTGTAGAAAAAAAGGAAAAAATGCTGAAAGAGAGCATGTACTCAGGGTTTTGTTTTTCAGCTGAAAAAATTGAAAATCGGTATTCTCGGGCACCCCTGATTTTTTTAGTTGAATCAGCTAAGAAAATTCGGATTTGATGAATTTTGCATGAATTTGAAGTTAGATGTAAATGATTTTTGATAATTTTCTAGATAAGATATCTGCTATAGCCCTGTGGTTTGGAAAAAATTTTTTTTTAACCTTTTTTAAATCATTATTTTAATATTAACCCTTGCGAAAAAATATTTTTATTTCTAACCCTTTTAGCCGCGCCACTAGCCACATGACTACTCACATACCACCGTGCCGATCCATGTGGCGCGACAGGGGTGCCACTGCTGCGCGCCGCGCCAGGCGATTTTAGACGTGGCAGATGCGGGCCCCACCTTGCCACGCCATGGCGTCTGGCGCGGCAGTGCTGACCCGTGGGGCCAGGCTGGGTGCTCCAGTCGGCGTCGGGTCCGGTCCCTGCGCGGCAAGACCGAACTAAAAACCCCTGCGCGGCCTTTCCAGAGAGCTTGCTCGAGCCCTAGCTTGCCTCGCCCGCCGTCCCCCCGTCGCCGCCCGCCGCCGCCGCCTGCCGTTTCCTGGCTGATTGGAGCCTAGGGACGGATTCCCCACCCTCATAGGAAGGTAATGCCCCCCTTCACTTGCGTTAGTTCGCATTCGATTGAGCGCATTTCGTAGTTCTTTAGGTAGTAGTTTTTGAAATGAAAATGTCGATTTATGTTTGATTTTAACTTTCTTAGGTCGATCTGAGTATCGTGCGATTCGAAATGGACTTTCTGTCCAAACTATTAATGTGTAGAATTTGTTGCATATATCGATTTGGACTCCAAATATAGGTGTAGATATGTACATGTATGTAGTTAGTTTTTTTTGTTGCTAATCCATATTAGGTGTGAAAATAAGATGTTGATCCATATAATAGTCCATAGTTTGGTGAAAATAAGTTATGTGCTAATCTAAAGTTAGGTTTTTTATTGTTGCTAGGTAAGGGTTTTTTTGTAGTTAGTGCATATAATAGCTAAGGGTTTTTTTAATAGGTAGTGCATATAAATGTTGGAAATTCATATAGTTGTTAATATGCAATGAATAGATTAGGGCAAATCAAATGGAAAATTTATATCGATTGTTGCTATGCATCTTAGGGCTAAACCACTTTCATTTGTTATATGCAATTTTGTAGATGGATCGTTTAGTCCGATCGCTTAGTCCGATTTGTTATATGCAATGTTGGAAATTTGTTTGAAAATAATTGTATAGAACAACTTACGCTGCTAATTAACTCTGTTATTTGATTTGTGCAGGATGGCGGACCCTCGGTACCCGCTCCTTGAGTCGTTTTACGAGAGGGAGCACCGTGCGCGGCGCATCGCCGATGACCGACAGGTTGGGCTATTTATTGTTGTCGATGCATTGCACTCTGTTTTGGGATCATACTGATCGAGTACGGTTCATGTTTTTTTGTAGGTTTTGACCTCCCTCCGTCCCCGTACGCACGCGCTCATAATGACGTGGGACGACAGGTACGCGCCTTACTTGGCGTGAGCTGGCTTCCTCGACCTGGCGCGCACCGTCACCGTTGGTATGCCGGACATAGACGGGCCTCTCCTTACCGCCCTTCTGGACCGTTAGAGGCCCGAGACGCACAGCTTCCACCTCCCCTGCGGGGAGATGACGGTGACCTTGGAGGACACAGCGATGATCCTCGGGTTACCGCTGGAGGGTGCTGTAGTGACTGGGATCTTGAACACGGCCACCTGGCGCGATCTGGTGCAGGGCGTCTTTGGTGCGGAGCCCCCAGAGGACGACCACCAGCGGAGCAAGTAAGAGTTAACCTATGTTTCCTGCATTTTTGTACTTGAGAAGTGAAGAATTTTCGCCATGCACGATTGTTTCTTTGCAGGAAGACGACCGGAGTGAGCTCGGCGTGGCTGCGCGCGATCTTCCCTTTCTGCCCTCCTCAAGCGGAGGAGGCAGTGGTCGAGCGGCATGCACGTGCCTGGCTCTGGCACTTGGTCGGCGGCTTCCTCCTAGCAGACGCGTCCGGCAACACCGTCTCCTGGAGCGTACTCCCTTTCCTTGCCGAGCCCTGGGAGAACGTGGCCACGTACAGCTGGGGGTCGGCCACACTTGCTTGGCTGTACCGGCAGTTGTGCGAGGGCTGCAGACGCACGGCCCAGTCCGTGAGCCTAGGAGGATGTCTCTACCTCCTACAGGTTTGGGCCTGGGAGCGGCTTGCAATTGGGAGGCCGCATCGTTCTCCTGTCCCTGTACGTATTGCTGTATACTTTTCCTTATCGATATCTCTGTCAGTTTCTAACTTCTTTTGCATTGCAGGCGTGGATCTTCGAGGGTTGCAGACCGACTTTGCTGTACCTATGGTCGAACATCAAGTCGGTCCGAGGCAACCCCGACAGAAGGTACCTGACCTACACCAACGAGCTTGACTGCGTGACGCAGTAGCAGGTGAGTCCATAAAATAATTGTTCGGTTCAATAATTTTAACCCTTCCAGACATGTTAAGGGTTTCTTTTCTCTTGATTCATAGGTGGTGTGGACACCGTACACACGTCCCGAGTTGGAGGGCATGGGACTTAGCCTCCTGTGCACTCGGGACGACCTTCTCTGGTTTACGGTGCTGCCGCTAATCTTCTTCCACGTGGTCGAGTGGCACCTTCCGCGTAGGGTGATGCGACAGTTCGGTCGGAAGCAGGCCACCCCACCCCCTCTCGTCTCCACAGATCAACGCCTTCACAAGTGAGAATTCTTTTTGCCCTACTCTCAATGCATTCAATGCATTTTTCTTTGCACTAAATGATGAAACATATTTACAGGTACGACAGGAGAAAGCGCTACCGAGAGTTGGACTGGCGTGTCACACATCACGTCTCCCTTCAGCGCTGGGAGACCAGGGAGAGGGGCCCAGCCAGTGGAGCTCTGCACTCCGACCAGGCCTTCAGGGACTACCTGGCCTGGCTCCACCGGTCTACTAGACTGTTCCTTAGGCTGGCTGTGACGAACGTGGCCATCGGTGACACCAACAGCGACGACGACATCACCGATGAGTACGATCACCTCACAAGGGAGGGGGTGCAGCCAGAGAGAGCCCCGTTTCAGCACTACATGGTATGTGTACATATAAACCGCTTCACACGCGTCTAGTATGTGATTCCTACGTGTTCGATGCACTATATTAAAAATCACTTCATCAATACAGGGTACGCAGCTTGCACACCTCTCCAACGAGGCAGGGGTCGCTCTCGCTAGTGCCGGTGGACAGGAGAGTGTTGCTCTACGCCACCTTGCCGAGGTACGACCACGTGCCATTCTCGAAAGATATATTACCTTGCACGCTACTACTCTTTTTCATCGCTTGCGTGGCCCCTTTGCAGACCGTGACTAGGGTTTGCCGCCGCTTGGCCCACAAGATGAGCTGCATGAACATCGAGGATATGGGTCTTGCGCGAGCCGGCATCCCTCTGCAGCATTCGGTGAGCCAATGTACCCCCGTTTGGGAGGGGGGCACGAGGGCTCAGACGCCCTCGGGGTCGGCCACTTCTGGGGGACTACTCGCCGAGACTCCTACCGAGAGGGCGCGTGGGAAGAGAGCCCTGTCTACAGTGGATGACGACGAGGACAGCGGCCGGGACCCGGACTCAGACTCCTCCGCCGACGACCCCAGCTTCCGTAACACCGTACGGTTGAGCCAGATGCCGGATGCCCCTCCATTGAGTCAGACACAGGCCACTCCAGGAGCGGTAAGCAGTCTATGCCCCCCCTCCGTGAGTATTTCGTAGTTATGATCACTAACTATGAATTATTGCTGCAATATAGGGCCCCAGCGGATCCACTCCGCCACCGGAGACCCAGGTCTACACGAGGCAAGGCCATAGGCGTCCCTGTGACCAGACCGACGTTGGAAGCCACAACGTCGTGCAAACAAACCCGAGGAGGGTTCGCCGGCCGAGGGCGCCTTACACGCCGGGGGGGTGCCTGAGTAGTGGAGGCGTATTTTGTGATGTACTGGACTTAGTGGTGTCCGTTGTGTAACAGTGTAGGGTTTGCAAACTATTTCTTATGTACCTGCAAACATGTGTCTGCTCAATGATGTGTTCATTCTCGGTGATACTTATCTTCTAGATGTTACAATGGAAAACCCTGTTTGGAGGGAGATACTTGCATCTTAGCGATAGTCAGATTACATAGTCAGATTATGTAGCCCGAAAAAATGCATGGCAATGCCAGTGTCTTTCTTGCATATAAGTGTATACTCACGTTGAACATTTTACAATGGTACTTAACTAACTGGATTTAACTGGATGAACAAACTACTATTTAACTGGATTTAATGCCGATGCTCTTTCTATCATCTGTATTAGATGTTAGCGTTTCATTCTGTGCCTTCCATATGTCCCAGGGCCAACCAAATCTCCAGATGATGTGGTCATTGCAACAAAGTTTGCTGCATACCCTTGGAGATTAACATCGGGCCAGTTTGTCAACGCCTGCAAGTATTCTTCCAATTTGTTTGCTTAATGTACATCAGCCACATCTGACTTTGTTCAATATACAGATTTCGCCTCAATTCCTTGCATATCAGCATTTGCTTAATGCACATCAGCCACATTTTGATCCATTGAGTATGGGACATGACTGAAGCCTTTATCTTGACCTACGGAGTGCCTATTTCCAGGTCTTCGCTAGAAAGACTGCAGCTTGATCAGCTCTGCATAGGGCAGTTGCATTGGTCTACTGCTAACTATGCACCTCTGCAGGAGCGAGCTCTTTGGGATGGTCTTGTTGAAATGTATGAAAAGGTCACCACGAATTCAAACAAAACCTTCTTATGTCATTGTTCAAGAATACTGAATTCTTCACTTATATTCAGTGCTACATATCATATCATCGGTTAGATACAAGAACACGCCATTGGGACTTAAGTGCTGTGGCACCACACTGACGCGCCAGTTTCCACTGGCGCGGCAGCATAGCTCAGCCGCGCTACTCAGACCGGCGCGGCAGGGCTGGGCTCCCGCGCCCGAGGCCCAGCTCAGCCGCGCTACTCAGACCGGAGCGAGTACTGCCGCGCCACATGTGCTGGCGCGTCAAGGGTGGGCCCCGCAGCTGCCACGGCAGCGGCTACCCGGCACCGGACGCCAGCGTGGCACCACTCGCCGCGCCACTTGTATTGGCGCGGCAGTGGCTATTTGCCGCGCCAGGCGGGCGGGCGCGGCCAAAAGAGTTAGAAATAAAAATATTTTTTTCACGAGGGTTAATATTAAAATAATGATTTAAAAAGGTTAAAAAAAAATTTCGGTGGTTTGCTGTTCTGCTGTTTGGTCGCGAGTTCGGTTCCCCAGTGATGCAGTCGCTGCATAATTTTTGTTTTCCTTTTGACAAATTCAAATTGTAATTCAAAAAATTGGATCGAAAATCAACTGAATTTTTCCAAAAACGAAAAAATTGGTTGACTCGGTCCCACTCAGCCCTTGTGGTGGGTCCGTCCCCGCTGATATCACCGATAATCGGATTTTATCTGTGATAATTAGCTCTTATAACATAATCAGGATAACATACCGATTGGGCTTGGAATAGGTTGGCTTGTTGAGTAGTTTCTTATCATCAGCGAATGTGCACCTTCAGTCGATTGGTAGTTCCCTTCAGTGACCAAACACAATTGTTGCTGAATAATAAAATAAGAAACAAATGCAGACAGAAGTTAGTGTAACCTACACTATGGACATGAACTGAAATAAAACATTGTGCTTCATTATCTTAAACGCATGCCTTTAGAATCATTTCCTGTATCAAATTCTTGTGTGAGTTAACCTTTTATTTTGAGAAAATTACACTTCCCTCCTGAATTTGCAGTGAATCTCACTTAGCTCCTGAACTTGAATTTTAACTTTTCGGGCCCTTAAAGTTGTATCCATTTGCGCCTTAACCTTAAAGCCGTTAGGGCTTTCTTTAAATGTTGAGGGGGCACATACATGTGTTCCACGTCGATGTTAAGTGTTGACTAGGTTATCCATGTGTACAGGAATAGTGGCTTTGCATCCATGTGGATACCACATCATCGTTCTAACCAATCTCAAGAGAAAATTACATTGTTGCCTCCTAAACTCGCAACAAATCTAACTTAGCCCCGAACTTGAAATTACTTTTTTAGCCCCTTGAATTTTTTCTTTGTTTGCGTCCTAACCCTAAAATTGTCAGCGCGCCCTCAACTCGGTTGAAGATGGGGGGTACAGTGGGCCCACAACAAACAGGGGTTGCAGATGGTTTGGGCGAGTGGCGGTACAAAACCACATGGCTTTAGGTATTTGTGATTGCCTTAGCTTTGCCCAGAGTAGCATTTGTTTACAGGTCAAAAGAATTTTTAAGAGCGGAGTTACATCTGTTTATGGTTTTTGGGTTAGCGTACAAATGTATACAAGTTTGAGGGTCGAAAAAAATAAAATCTTAATTTTGGGGGGCTATGTGAGATCGACACATGTTCCTTGGGCAACAATGTACTTTTCTTTGAAGGAAGGTTAGAATGATGATGTGGCACCCAGGTCGATGACACGTCACTATCGCTTGTGCACATAGATAGCCTAGTCAACACTTAACAGTGACATGGAACACACAGATGCCACTCAACGTTTAACGGAAGCCATAACGGTTTTGATGCTAGAGTGCAAACTAATACTGGTTTAAGGCCCCCTTCTCTTCGGCTTATAAGCAAATAAGCAATGTTTGCTTATTTTTCTTATTTTTGCGGTGGGCTCCACCTATGAGGCGCGCTAACAGGGAATCTGACCAGTCTCGCTATCCTCATGAGGTAAAGGACCTCATTGGTGGACCCCAATGCATCCATGGTCAAAATAAGCAAACATTGCTTATTTTCTTATAAGTCGAAGAAAACGGGGCCTAAGGGTCAAAAAGGTAAAGTTCAATTTTGAGGGACTAAATGAGATTTGTTGCAAGTTTAGGGGGCAATAGTGTAATTCTCTTTTATTTTGGTATACTCATCACAATTTCCTCTACAAGTAAAAAGGCCACAAAGATTCAAAAATGTAGACAACTTCCTTGCTGTTTTATGCCCTTCGCTTTCAAATATATGCCAATTTAGTACCATTTTGTTTTCATATATTGTACATGTTATCCAATTATTTGACGACTTTTTACCCTTTTTTGCTTGTATATATCCCTCCTTTTTAATGATCAATTTTTATTTCAAACACTAACATAATAAAGACTTTGAATGAGGTTAACATGGTCTTCTGAAGGTGTACATTGGACTTGCGTATTTGATTTTTTCAATAAATAAAGTACTTACATTGTCAATTGTTTGTACTGAATGTCGTATATCTTCACCAAGTTGGTTATCCATATTTGCTGTAGGAGGTAATTGTTCTGGAACTATATTAATTCCTGAAACAAGGAGTGAAACATTAAGATCTGAATCATTTGAAAGAGGGAGCATACAAAACAAGGGGTTCAGCACTTAACCATTTCCTGCTTTCTGGGTACGAATAGTTGGAGATGATGGGCCATTTTGTTCTTGACCATTTCCATGAGCTTTCCCTGAAAAGAAAGCTTGTATTCAAATTGATTGCAAAACTTTTCTTGCAAAAAAGAGAAGTTGCAACCATGTGCACCAAAATATTTATTAAAAAGAGGTTGACCAGAACTGTGGTGTTGTTATACGCAAAATCTCAAGAAAGGAAGTTAACTATTAAAATTTCAGAAAGGACAAACAATTACTTTGTTTATTTAACTTCTTTGGTGGGTCCCGCACTAGGAAATGATTTGATAATCCTTCTAAAACTCGTTCTTCCCTATGGGACAATACCATAACGCCAAGTCTGACCCTCTTGTTACCGGAGTTATTCACAATTGTAACACCACTGTGACGGTGACTCCCACTAGCCAAGTAAAATGTACAGTTACTGACTATCGATTCTATTCCATGCTTCCTATCTCCTGTTCCCTCTGGTTCAATTATGTTTTCCATGAACTCCTTGTCAGACCAATTGTATCGATTATCATCTTTGTTGAACTTTCCTTTAATGATAACCATCATAATCCTTGCGGAAGCAAGCTGATGATCAGGCGCAATTGGATTACTACCATCATACAGATTCACCTCTATGAAATCTCCATGGTTAGTCTCTATGTATTTCCCCGTTTCAACTCTCTTGTTCACTTCACTAGTGATTTTTAGGCAGAATCTTGGTGGCTGTGTTTGATTCAGTTCTGATCTGCCAAAAACAAAAGTATAAGATCACCATAGTTCTAAAACAGAGAACACCAAGAGAGAAATGTGTACTGTTACTTGATTAGAATCTATTATAAACAAATTAAATTGAAATGTGTATTGAACATTTGACCTTGTCACAGAAAAAATTATATTTCAGTTCACCTCTCTCTACATGGGATTATATTTAATAATATCTCCAGAATAACTCATTCATGGCATTGTAAAATATGAGGATGACATTTAACACCTTGGAGCAAGAGCGATGTCACCATTTGAGCAGTTAGGTCGCTCGGAAAGACTGTTTGGTGCGATGTAAACATTTAACTTCTTCAAATGTTTTTCAATTCCATTTATCCTTTCCTTGAGCTCTTCCAGCGTCCGTCTGTCCTCCTTCCTCTCTTTCTTGTCATCTTCCAGCATCCGTCTTATCCGTCTGGTTTCTTTAACCTGAGAGACAGGTCAGATTTGCTGATCAAATGGCCTGAAAATTTGAATCCTAACACTCTGAAGTATTTCAATTTAGAGAAGTTGAGTACGGTAAAATTAGTATCTCAGTCATACAGAAGGTATATTTACTCCATACTACAAGAGAATCATAGCAAAATTAATTCAGAGCTCTACCTAACAAGAAGGTAACATATAGATTCTATTTTGTTAGTTTGGCTCGGTAAAAAATATATATAAGCACAGAAATAAATAAAAAATTTTAGGAGTCCAGGCGAGCACGCAAATAAAAAGCACATATACATGAAAATGAGAAAAGTTCGCTAGAATGAAGCGGACCTGTGCTGATTGCTCGCTCCAACCTGAACTTTGGTCAGTTTAACAATTTGATTGGTACTACGAATTTGAACGCGAAATTAATTTCCAATTCATGCTCTATGAGTGCATTGGATCGAAAATAAAGGTTTTTTTTAATAGCAGATGTATGCATATCTGCCTGAAACAAGGTCCACCTGTGCCAAGTATTTGTGTAACAGCAAGCTAAGAACAGGTAAAAGTACCCCTTTCACCTGAGATTCTCTTATTGCTTTGATACCCATCATTATATCACGGAGATCCAGAGATCCTGCAGGTGGAGAGTCCTCGGTAGACATCTCATCTCCACTTGAGCTGTTAGTCAAGATTCGAAGGAAAATAAGAGCTCAGTCAGGTATTGTCGCTGTGAAAAATAGCAGGGAGCCTTTTTACGGTGTTAAGGTATCAGGAGATATCATAAATTAACACTAGAAATTATGGTACCTCTCAATATCTGCTCAAGAACCGTAAAAATCTCTATAGCAGCAGAAGACATACCCCGAGGAAGAGGAGCTTGAGCAGCTCTCGCGCCCCCTCTGCTTCTGCCCCCTCTTCCGCGAAGGCTTCGCCATTCCTTGCAGCCGCAGGCTCACAGCTCGCGCTCCAGCATCAGGCTCCTTTTCTTTACAGCCTCCCAGACGTCCATCCAGTCGGTGTGAAAGTGGTTTTGGTCGGCAGGAAAGCGGTCTGAGTGCGCGAGGACGCCCAACCCGTGCAGTCCGCGTAGCATGCGCAATTTCCTAGCCAGCAAGTGGCCAACGCCCAACGCCGGCTTCCCTGCAGCCCTCCAATGAACAGAATAGAACTAGCGGCAACTTGATTTCTTGAGCTTCTCCTGGAGCATCTCGAGCGACCCTCTCTATTTTTCCTCCCATATTAAAATTCATTCACGCTTTACACTACACTTTAAAAAATTTTATTTTTTAATAGATACTCTATCTCTAAATATTATTTCTATATGTATTTGCAGTATTGGCCGGAGATGCTCTTAATTCGAGCTGCATCCTTATGATACAAACTAGATAGGGTAGCTGTAAACTGAGGTTAAGAATAGTTTTTTTTATATAAACTTGTTTGCTGGTTTTTTTTGATATAACTGAAGATAATGCCAACGTTTTATTTTTCCCTACTCAAGTATACGCTATAAATATATTATTATTGTAGGCCTAAGATAGGTACCCTCTTCGACTCTGGAGCGAGGGCACAACCCTGCCTTTTCTGCACCTCCGCGTCTCTCCCCTGTTTTCTAGGCCACCCGGGAGGAGTCCAAGCAAAGGGGCGCGGAGGTCGAGCGAGAGAGCGAGCGCATCTGAAGCCAATGAGGCTACTGACGACGAAGCAGCGAGAGCACACAGCGTGGCGAACATACGCAAAGCTCAGCGAAGCAAGGAGGGCGCAGGTGAGGTGTGAACAGGAGGCGAGAAGCATACGCGAAGCCTAGCGGAGCCGAAGCGTAGCAAATGGAGGGGCGAGTCGGAGTAACCAGAAGGGCGATGGGGCGGACCCCTCCCCCCCCGCCGTTTACGGAGCCGAACAGACAAGTCGTACAATCGGGCCTGCCATCCCGTTAGAGCACTCGAGCAGGCGCCAGGCTATGTTAGGTCGGTCCGTAACCGTCAAGCGTGTGTAATCCCACATGTACCCCCGTGTAGGAGGCTAAAGGGAAGGGTAAAACTGTAAAGAGAGTGATTAGAAGTCCATGAAATGACCAATAGGTCCTTGAATAGGGGCAGGTGGGGGGGGGGGTAAGACATGTAAAACGAAGAGGAAATGACTCGCAGGCCTCCGGTCAGGGCTGGTCAGAAAAGAGACCGCCAATGCATGGCCTGTATAATCCCTCCCCTATAAAAGGGGGAGGATGGTATCAATGAACGACAGATTTTTTTCTTCTCAAGCGTTGTGTTCCTTTCATCCACGAGTGCAACCAGTGAGAGTGCAAGGGTTTCATCGAGCTATTTCGGGCGCGTGAGCCGCTTTGTGAGCAATCTTGCGCACCAGGGGCAGCCCTGTTTTCTGTTGTGGGATTGATCTCACGACAGTGGCACCGTCCGTGGAGACCGACTGCTTAAGAAAGCCGTCGCTTCCAAGCTAGCTTGATGAAGAATCACCGACGATTATGCCGCCGAAGAGGAGGACTGTGACCGCGTCTCAGGGAGCTACGACGGGAGCTGCGGACGGAGGATCGGGAAGGTCGCTAAGGAGCCAGACACGCAGTCTTCTTCAGGTGCAGGACGAGGAAGGCCAAACCCCCATGGAGGCGGAGGGATCCCCGGAGATGCGCCCGTTACCACAAGTCGTTGTAACGCGCAAGCGCGCCCCCATGCGCCGCCCGCAGGCAGCGGGCCAGTCGATAGCTATACCGGAGGAGGACACGGTGGAGGCATCGAACCACCCAAGACGTCGAGGTGGTGGTCGCGGGGGCGCAGTTGCCTCCCTAAAGGCGAGAGGGGCGCAAGAGGTGCTCGACCCCAACATACGGGTGCCAATGGAAGCGAACGAAAAACTTATGGCGGAGGTAAAGCACTTGCAGGGGCAGGAGAACCAGGGCCTCACCATATCTCAGGACGAGAGCCCGGACCAGGAGATGCTATCGTTGATGCATGCAAGGACGACTAGGGGCGATGACGACCCCAATCCACTTTGCGCCAGGCTTCGCGCGAAGAGGTGGCCTTCTCCGGGAAACTTCATGCTCCCCACCTATGACACTGCAGTAGAGGCGGCAGGGGGAGATGGTGACATCAAGGCCAAGAGGCTTCTGCTGGCACTCGAGGGGATAGCCCTCTCGTGGTATTCCTCCCTCGAGCCGGGCTCCATCGAGAGCTGGCCACAGCTTCGCGCCAAGATGGAGAGCAACTTTCAGGGCAACTTTGATGGGATGAAGGAGGAAAGCGATCTGTTCGCTGTAAAGCAGCGCAAAGGAGAATCCTCAAGAGCTACTTCCAGCGTTTCTCCAAGATCAAGTGCCAAATCCGGGGAGTCAGCAACACTACAATCATCAACACGGCACGCTGTGGGTTACAGAGGGGGCCGTTGGCAGAGAGACTGGCCCGTAAAGAGGTCTGCACCGTGGAGGAGCTATTTGCAAAAATGAAAGAATATACCGCGCAGAAGAGGATAATATTCGAAGGAAGGACAAGCCGCGATACGAACCATCAAGGCGATCCCCGTGCAAGAGGGATCAAGAGAAAGAGCCCGCGTCTAGAATGAAGGCAAAAACTCGTGGCCAAGAGCACGAGGGAAAGGACAAGGGAAAAAGAATCCACTACATTGACGAGCGGTCCGATCGACGTGATGACAAGGGGCGGTGGCTGGAGCAGCGAAGGCGGAGCCCGTCCCGCTGGCATGATAAGCGAGAAGGCGATCGGCCCGCACCTAGGAGGGAGGAAGCAGCAAGGAGAAGGTACCACTGCAAGTACCATGGCGAGAACGGCACACACGATTCGATTCACTGCAAAGTGATTGAAGGGTACCGACGGTTCAAAATCAAGAGAAGGGAAGCCGAAGCGCTCCCATTGCCACCCTACCACCTCTGGAACAACAAAGACCCCCGCTTCATGGGGCGGTAAACCACATGCACCGAGTTATCAATACCATTGTTAGAGGGTCCTCTCTGCACATATCGTCCAAGAGACAGTGAAAGGCATACGCGAGGCAAATCAATCATGTCGGAGTCAATCCATCATTCACCCCTCAGCAAGAACATGAGCCTATCGAGTTCACGGAAGAAGATGCGAAGGGAGTGCACTTCCCACATCAAGATTCCTTGGTCATCACTGTCATGATTTGCTGATTGTGAAGTGCACATGATACTGGTAGATGGAGAAAGAATAGTAGACATAATCTTTGCTGGAGCTTTCAAGCAGATGATAATCCCCTATGATAGACGAAGGAAGTCGGAGGTGTCGCTGGTGGGTTTCGGAGGGAATGCCATCAGCACCATTGGGCAGATAGTTGGAAGTGACCTTCTAGCGCAACATACCAGCATCACTCGCCGCGTCACATTCGACGTCATCGATATGCCTTTTCAATACAATGCCATAATGGGCGAGGGTCATTGACCACGTTCGGAGCTATCATACACCATGGCTTTCTATGCATAAAAATGCCTTCGCCCAACGGCACTATCACAGTGCGGGGGGACCAAGCGCTCACAAGAAAGATAGATCTAGAAGGGCCCCTTCAGGTCAAGCATGTTTACACGATGGAAGAAGATCCCCTCCTCAATCAGCGCAACAAATGGCTCCCAAAACCACGGCCCCAGGGAGAGACAAAGCGGGTGGCACTGCAACCTAACGTTGACAAGATGGTAACCCTGAGTGCTGCCTTAGCTCCAGAAGAAGGAAAAGGCTTATTGCAAATCCTTCAGGAGTATGAAGGCGTGTTCGCATGGGCTCCTGGAGATATCCTCGGAGTACAGCGAAGTACAATTGAGCATTCACTCGCCATCGAGCCGGACGCGAGGCCCAAGAAACAAAAGTTTAGGAAGCTCACTGTGGAAAGGCAAGACGCAGCAAAAGCGGAGGTGACCAAGCTGCTCCAGGCTGGGATCATACGTGAAGCCATCCACACTGAATGGCTAGCCAATGTGGCCCTCGTTAGGAAATCCAGTGGAGCATGGAGAATGTGCATTGACTTCACCGACTTGAACAAATCATGCCCAAAGGATGATTTTCCCCTACCCCACATCGATCAGCTCGTCGATTCCACCTCCGGATCTAAGATGATGAGTTTCCTTGATGCGGATTTGGGATATCATCAAGTGTACATGCGCAGGGAAGATAAAGACAAGATGGCATTCATCACACCCTTCGGCACGTACTGCTTTGTACGCATGCCCTTCGGCCTCAAGAATGCTGGCGCCACCTTCGCGAAGCTAATCGCAAAGATCTTTGCTAAACAGCTCGGAAGAAACATAGAAGCCTATGTACACGACATCGTCGTCAAAAGCGAGAAGAAGGAGAACCACATCACAGACCTTCGAGAAACTTTCAATAGCTTGATGGCGGAGAAGGTAAAACTTAACCCTAAAAAATGTGTTTTTGGTATAAAGGCAGGGAAGCTGTTGGGGTTCCTGGTCTCCAAGCGAGGCATCGAGGCGAACCCTGAAAAGATCAGGGCAATCCAAGACATGACCCTGCCGAGAAATGTCAAGGAAGTCCAAAGATTAGCGGGGCGGCTCGTGGCCCTCAGCAGGTTCTTGCCAAAGTCTGCGGAGCGAAGCCTCCCCTTTTCAAAATACTACGGGCGAGCGAAACTTTCTCCTGGACGAATGAATGCCAAGCCGCGTTCGACGGTCTAAAGCAGAGCCTCATGAAGCTACACACTCTACAAAGCTGGAAGCAAGGCAAGGAGCTGCTCCTCTACTTGGCCGCTAGTCCCTCCGCGGTCAGTGCTATTCTGGTACGAGAGGAGTCCCCGAAGCGGCAGCTAGTGTACTTCGTCTCTGAGGCCTTGCAGGGACGAAGCTATGGTACTCCGAAATGGAGAAGCTGGCCTACGCGCTATTGATGGCTTCAAGGAAGCTTCGCCACTACTTCCAAGCCAACCGAATCAAATGACCTACCGCATACCCGCTATGTTCCATGTTGTCCAACAAAGAAAGCTCCGGGCGCGTCAGTAAGTGGACGGTCGAACTTGCCCTATTTGAATTATCTATTGTCCTGTGCACAGCAGTCAAAAGCTAGGCTTTGGTAGACTTTGTCGTAGAATGGACATCATCGGTGCCGAAAGACAAGAATCATGCGGAGGTATTGCTCATCAACTCCGACGAGTCGTGGAGCATAAATGGAGCGGGAATAGCAGCAATCGTCATGGCCCCCGGAGGAGAAAAGGCGGAATTCGCGGTGAAGCTGGAATTCCCATCAACAAACAACACAGCTGAATATGATGCGCTTCTCTTGGGGCTCCGGAAAGCGAGTGCCATGGGAGCAAAGCGGGCTATCCTGCGGACTGACTCAAAACTCATTGAAGGACACGTCTCCAAGGAGTACCAAGGGAAGGACGAACAACTCCAAAAATACGTCGAAGCGATCAGAGAGATGGAAAAAAGCTTCGCTGGCTTCTCCGTACAAGCAATACCGAGGGCACAAAACGAGCGAGCCGACGAACTAGCGAAGGCGGCCCGGAGCCGGTGAAGCTCTACCCGCCACTGTATTCTTTGAAGTGCTCCGAGCCCCGTCAACCTCCCCGCAAGTGAACCTCATAACACAGGCAATTGGCAAAAATTGGAGAGAGGGAATATACAATTATCTCCTAGACGGCACTCTCCCGCAAGACGAAGCACAAGCGAAGCGTTTACAAACCCAAGCAAAGAAATATGCCATAATCGAGGGGCTCCTATTCCATGGCGGACTCTGCGCCCCATGGCTTCTCTACATATCTCAGGAAGAAGAAATCGAAGCTCTGCGCGAGGCACACGAAGGGGCTTGCGGAGCACACCAGGCCCCAAGAAACCTCGCGGGCAAAGTGTTTAGGATGGGCCTCTATTGGCCATCAGCACTTTAGGATGCAGAGCATTTAGTTCGACATTGTCACACATGCCAATGGATGACAAAGCAAAAGAAAGCCCCGCCCGGCGAGTTGCATCCAGTACCCCCCTAGTCTGGCCCTTTGCCAAGTGGGGAATCGACATTGTTGGCCCGCTCGCAAAGGCTCGGGGAAGCCTTCAGTTCGTGATCATCGCGATCGATTACTTCTCCCGCTGAAGCGATGCTGAGCCGGTAGCGAAGATAACTGCAGAAGTTACAACCAAGTTCCTCTGGAAAACAATCATCTGCAAGTACGGTGTCCTGTTCGAAATCATTATAGACAACGGATCCCAATTCGAGTCCAAGAAGTTCCAGGAGTATTGCGAAAGCATCGGCACGAAGATCTGCATCGCTTCAGTGGGGTACCCACAAGCAAATGGCGCAGATGATAGGGCCAATGGGTTGCTACTGGACGACATCAAGAAGAGGCTTTACAACTCCGCAAAGGGTGCATGGCCCAACGAACTTCCTAAAGTTCTGTGAGCGGCCCACACTTCCACATCACGAGCAACCGAATTCTCCCCGTTCAAGCTCATCCTCGGAGAAGAAGCGGTTTCACCCGCAGAGATTCAAGCTAAATCCCTCCGTGTAATCAAAGGCCCAGTGCAAGAAGAGGTGGATGTTACGCATGATCTGACAGGGGAATGCAGGCTCCAAGCTCTGATCACCATGAAAGCTTATGCAAAGGCTTTGACGCGAAGCCTCAACAAAAAGGTGGAGAAGCGTGACTTGACGCCAGGAGACATGGTGCTCAAGAGAGCAACCCCAACGTTCGCCAAGCTCGACACAACGTGGGAAGGACCATACATCACTAAAGAATCCACGGCATAGGGCGCACATAGACTCGTTACCCTGGACGGCGAGGAAGTACCAAGAACTTGGAACACTGATGTGCTCAAGAAGTTCTATCCATAGCGTGTAAAAAAAAGAGAGGAAGGAAAAATCTGTATGAGCTGTTCAATGGAAAAAAGTTACAACCGGGGGCCGTTTAGCGCCCCCACCCGTGGTTTTTTCCCCTCCGGGGATTTCCACGTAAAAACCTTGCATCCCTATGCGTGACTACTGTGTTGCAGAACCTGGGCAAGTGCAAAGACACCGCCCCTTTGTTTAGCCTCGCGACGAGTGCTTGGTCGGGCTAACGTCCCACCCACTCCTTCGTTTCGACGAACTCGTAGTTGGCTAACGCCCAACTCCGTAGCTCCGTGACGAGTGCTTTGTTGGGCTAACATCCCACCTACTCCTTCGCTCTGACGAACTCGTAGTTGGCTAATGCCCAACTCCGTAGCTCCGCGACGAGTGCTTGGTAGGGCTAACGTCCCACCCACTCCTTTGCTCCGACGAACTCGTAGTTGGCCAACGCCCAACTCCGTAGCTCCACGACAAGTGCTTGGTTGGGCTAACGTCCCACTCACTCCTTCGCTCCGACGAACTCGTAGTTGGCTAACGCCCAACTCCCTAGCTCCACGATGAGTGCTTGGTCAGGCTAACGTCCCACCCACTCCTTCGCTCCGACGAACTCGTAGTTGGCTAACGCCCAACTCCGTAGCTCCGCGACGAGTGCTTGGTTCGGCTAAAGTCCCACCCACTCCTTCGCTCCGACGAACTCGTAGTTGGCTAATGCCCAACTCCGTAGCTATGCGACGAGTGCTTGGTCGGGCTAACGTCCCACCCACTCCTTCACTCCGACGAACTCGTAGTTGGCTAACGCCCAACTCCGTAGCTTCGCAACGAGTGTTTGGCAGGGCTAATGTCCCACCCACTCCTTCGTTTCGATAAACTCGTAGCATCCCTCCCACCCCTTCGCGGTGGCGAACTCGCAAGGTGACCAACAGGCAATTTGGCCCTTCGTCAAGCTAAGAGTCCCACCCGTTCCTTTGTCGCGTTGACCTGGTCCGCTACTACTGCACACCATTACAGCGAAGCAACATATGATCTTCCCTTAGATCCACAAGCCACGCAGTCATGAAAAAGACATACAAGAAGGATTTTCCAACACTGCGTGCTGATAGCGGGGATAAAAGTGATAACAATCACTTCGCCGGAGCACCGGATAATAGGTACATTCAACAGTCCAAAAAAAAGGGAGAGCTTCACTAGGGCACTTAGGGGCTGCCAATGCCGTCATAAGCGCCTGACTTGTTCAAGCTTGGCGAAGCTTCTTTCCGCCAGGGACTCGACGGAAGCGGGCGCACCCGAGGCGGACCGGCCTGATCACCGGATGTCGTTGCTCCTGACGGAGCTAGCCGGTGAATGAGGCGGCGCTGGAGGGTCGGCGTCATCATCTTCCCCGTCAGAGATGACGATTGGGTGCAGGGTGTCAACCCCAGGAAGAACGGCAGCGACAGGAAGGGCCACGTCACCTGCACCAGCTGCGCCACCGACGTGGCCTCCCCCGCCCTCACTTCGGTGGAGAGCCTTGCTTGGAGGGCCCTGGCGAGTGCTGGGCCATCGTCGAGCTCGGGGATGGAGACGACGGAGGAAAGGGAAGAAAAGCCAAAAAGATATGAAGACATGCTTGCGCTCCGCGAAGGGCAGGGGATCACGAAGCGGGGAGAAGTGACACCGCCAGCGACACTCGCATGCATATATAAAGCGCGAGGAGAGACTTAGGCCAAACGGTGCCGGGGAGATCAATCCTCGGAAGATGAGGAGATGCTTCGGCGCGCAGGACCTCGAAGACCGGGGAGAATCCCGCTGAAGAGAGACAGGGTGGGGAACCCCAGGTGTCACGGTCGCGTGAGCGAGATCATAAATCGGGAATGGAATCGAGACGACCCCACACACATCATCATTGGCCGGCGGGCGAGCGGACGCAGCGAGGCACGCCACCGCACGGGCACCACGTCAGCGCACGTTATCTCTCGTCAGGCCGAAGTTAGAGCCCCGAAGGCAAAAATCAGCCCGCGAAGTTTAAGCGAGGCGACTAAAAGAGAAGCAGGAGAGAACGAACACACGTGGGGGAAACTTCATATATTATTTTATTTAAATAGGTTCGTCTACAAACTAAGGGTTTACAAGAGGAGAGGAAGCTACGAAGGGGGTTGCTTTTCTTTGCCCTTCGCTTCACCAGTTGTCCTCGCCTTGGTGGCCGTGGCCCTTGAAGCATCCATCGCCGCCCGAGCCCGGCGCACCGACTCCCTCTCCGCCCCCTCACCATGCTGGTTCCAAAAATCGGAGATGAAGCGGGAGGCTAAGCGGGTTGCGGAGGGAGAAGGTTTTCCAGCTAAAGCGAGGTGGGAGAACCCGGGATGCCCCATAGCAGCGGAGGTGGCACCGAAGTGCTCCTGGACATATGTGCAACTCTTCGTCTCAAGAAGTTGGGCAGTCTTCAAAGAGCCTAGTCGGGCGCAATGGCTGCCAAAAACCACGGCGGAGCTCCCAAGCAACCCAGCGGAGTTCTGGAGAAACTTGATTGCCTCCGCACCAGGTGAAGGGGTCCGGCTCGAGGCATCGATTCCTAGCAGTGGAAGCTACTGAAGAAAAGCGTCAGTGGCCCCCCTAGATCCCGGAGATAAGGGTTTCCAGAATTTTTTGGGCAGCTTCGCAGCGCTCCTCCGCTCGCTTGGGTAGCTTCACAACACTCCTAGTCACCTTCACCGTCACGAATGCCCCCTGCGGCAAAGGACAGCGCAAAAGAAGGGTAGGGATAAAGCCGCGAGGGAAGATGTACAGGAAAAATGAGAGGGAGAAGCACCTTTATGAAGAGGTCCTCGGAGTGGAAGGCCCCATGTATCTTCTTTAAAGCAGGAGTCCAGAGGCAAAAGCCCCGAAATGTTGAACTTGGAGGTGGCCTTTGGTGCCCTCGGACCCCCCCCCCCCGAAGCCCATGACCGAGGTTGACGGGGCAGGGTCAGAGGGCGTTGCCGCTGGGAGGGCGTTGGTGAAGTCGAAGGAGCTTCCAGCTGGACCCGCTGGCCGACGGCCCCGAGGGAAGAGTTCCCTTGCCCACGGCGGAGGCGGATGCAACCGTGGGGGCGCGTCACCAGTAGCAGAGGCGGGGGGCTCGACACCACCTGCTTCAGTAGAGGTCGGTGGTTTGACCGTCGGCTCAATGGGTGTCGCCACGTCCGTCATCTCCACGTCACCTCCTCCTGCGTGCACCTCTTGATCAAGCCTCGAAAAGTCAACGCCGCCTAGGGAGCCCATAGGGAAAGTTTCGGAAGTTAGACCTTTGGCGCTGCGGGAGTGTCAGGAGTGGACACATCCACACAGAGGCCAAGCGCCTCCTCCGGCTGAGGGATGTCTGCCTCTTCAAGGGGACGGCGCATGCCCTCCGGCTGGGGGCTGCTCGCCTCCGTATCGTCGTCCAGATCCACGAAGTCCACTCCTAGGATATTCAAGAAAGAATACCTGCGGAACGCGCTCCAGACGGGCCGACACCATGAGAAAGGCCGCTGGCGCGCGACGGAGCCGGCGATATCACGGCGGCAGAGGCGGAGGAGTCCCCCCTCCTCCACCTCCTCCTCATCCGTGTCGAAGTAATCCTCCTCCTCGCCCGCGTTGTCGCTTCCGTCCGAGGGAAGCACAGCCTGTAGAGGGCGTATGAAAATTACCCTAGCCCGCTTCGCCGAACAGGGAGAATCCCTGCGCCCTAGGCTAAGGAACCACGCAGAGCCCCCATTCGGCAAAACGGGTGTCACGCGCGGTTCCGATCGCCTCCATCATGACCTCATACTCCGCAGGCTTGCAGGGCCCGAGGAGCCCACGCGCCTGCTTCTCCGCCGCACCACGCCCAAGGTTGCGGGTCCTCGACGGCCAGGAAATAGACAGTGTCCTGTTCTCGGACCATTCTAAGGTGACGAGGGGATTCCTCGCCAGGGGCTCCATGCGACAGTGGCAGAACTCCTCAGCCAAGTCGCGCATGGTACTCTGATGACGGAAGGCCTTAGGTACGCGAGGAGCTCTGCCTCCTCGGTCATCGCCGTCAAGTTGGGTGACCGGATGGCTCGGATTGGACCAATGGTGGTGCGGAGCGGGGAATCCAGGCCGTTGAGCGCCTGGTAATACCAGCGCTGCAGCCAGCCGGCCTCCTATTTCCCCTTGGCGGCAGCCACGGGGATCTCCTTCACCAGTGGCCGCTTCGTCTGGAAGTTCAGGGAACCGAAGCAAGACCGCTGGCCCCCATCGTCGGCCTTCTACTACTTCGGCTACCAGAAGGCGTCCTCGATAAGGGAGAATAATCTCCTAGTCAGCTTGTGTCCGGCGAGGCGGAAGGCCCAGTCCAGCACCGCTAGGCGGACTATGGCATTGGGCGTAAGGTGCGAGAGCTCCGCCCTGAAGAACTGCAGCACGTCCACCACCAGCAAGGTGGCGGGGAATCGAAGCCCCGCCTCTAGGAAAGCAGCGAACACCACCGTCTCGTCCGAGCGTGGTCGAGGTGTCTCCACCCTGTTGGGGACGCGCATGGTGGAGCGGGTCACGCCAAACTTAGCCGCCAGAGCGTCAAGGTCGTCAGGACCCAAGGAAGAGCGTCCCCAAGGCCGGGGATAGTGTGGCAGCATCCTCCTCGTTCAGAACCGGGTTCACCTAGGGCAGGCGTCGGGGAGCCATAAGCTGGGAGAGAGAAATGGTGGTCGGGATGCCTGCACGGCGGGTGGAGAAAACCGAGCAACAAGAGCGGGAGGCGGAAGCTAGGCGGCACAGCGAAATGAGGAAGTGAAAGAGAGGGGAAGCCTCCCACCCGACGAACACCATGGTTATAAAGAGAAAGCACGACTCAGCCCAGCCCTGGATGCGCACGTGTCGTCAATCGCGCGGAAAGGGGGGACATGCGCGATGTGGGCAAGTAGGCGAGCTGCAATGGCACGAAACCCTATAGATGTCATGATGAGCAACTGCAACTAGGTGAGAGAACAAGGTAGCGTTACTTGGAGGCGGACATATAAGAGCGTGCCACGACAGGGAGCGTGATTCAAGACTTCGGGAAGCGCAACCGTCGCGCCAACAGGAGCAAGAGGAGACGCAGGGTAGACCTCGCTCCGCACGCCCAAGGGGATACAAGGATTTAGGCCTCCTTGTAACATGGCCAAGGACATGGCGAAGCAAGCCCCTAGCCATGAGGGGCACCTATTGTAGGTCTAAGATAGGTACCCCCTTCGACTCTGGAGCGAGGGCACAACCCTGCCCTTTCTGCACCTCTGTGTCTCTCTCATGTTTTCCAGACCACCCGGGAGGACTCCAAGGAAAGGGGCGCGGAGGTCAAACGGAGAGGAGCAAAGCGTATGCGAAGCCCGGCGAGGCTACGGACGAAGCAGCGCAGGGCGCGAGCGAAGCGCGGAGCATACATGAAGCTCAGCGAAGCAAGGAGGGCGCAGCGTGAGGTGTGAACAGGAGGCGAGAAGCATACGCGAAGCCTAGCGGAGCCGGAGCGTAGCAAATGGAGGGGCCAGTTGGAGTAACCAGAAGGGCGACGGGACGGACCCCTCCCCTCCCCCCTTGCCGTTTACGGAGCCGAACAAACAATTCGTACAATTCGTGCAACCAGTGAGAGTGCAAGGGTTTCATCGAGCTCTGTCGGGCGTGTGAGCTGCTCTATGAGCGATCTTGCACACCGGGGGCAGCCCTGTTTTCTGTTGTGGGATTGTTCTCACGACAATTATAGTTGAAGGGAAAAGGAATCCAAGCTGCTGCATTTATTGCCTTTCACATGTCTTATACTGTAGCCAATCAGAAAGGCAGCAGGAAGTCAATGGCCATCCGATCGCGTCGTTTAGGCCTAGGGATGAAAGTGGTCCGGATAATATTCGAATCCGACTAGATCTGTATCCGAATTTTATCCCATATGGTAGTCATTTTCCTATCTAGACAAGATCTAGATTCGGACAAGATTCGGATAATTATGTGGGTAATTAGTCTAGATACGGAATGAGATATATCCGACAGATCTGGATAACCCGTGGGAAATATCCGGATATAAGTATGTGGGTACCCAGATTCAAACCCAACCTAACTATTTTTTTTGAATGGTTACTTATATTAGTAGTGCGTCGCTTTCTTTGATCTATGTATTCATGCATGCATGAGCTCGCTTAGGAATATCACTATGTATATGATATGTTACATGTTTGTAGGTCGTAATAATAATATCGAGAGTATGCTATGTCTATTTTTCTCCTGACCAACTAAGAGAATATGGTAAAACCTAGTATCCAGCCTGGTATCCGATCCGGATCCGACCTAGATCCGTATTCGACACAATCCAGATCCATATCCGGATCAGACACTATCCGGACGGGAATCTGGATCCAGGAAAAAATATGAGACGGGTATGGGATGACCACTATCCGGTCCGGATCCGGATCGTTTGCACCCCTATTTAGGCTAATCCAACCACCCATTGCCTCCCCCAGTGTTTATGCAAAAAAACCCATAGTTTTCTGTTTGACTTATTTAACTTTCTTTATTAATTTTTGAATCTTTTTTTTACCTCACAGGAGTGTTTAAAAGTTCTATAAAATAAGTCAAACAAAGGGCACCCAGCTCTCGAGGCCATCTTCGGAAATTCTCAAAGTTACGAGATAAATCAAATAAGTGGATAAGAAAAACTGAAGAGAACGGAACCTTAGCCTATGGAAGTTCCTCTTAGCTTATGGAAGTTTGGCTTTGTTGATAAATTATATTTGCCCCAGATGCTTGAAATATCCTAATGACCTTTCAACTAATATGTTTGGCTATGGTTAGTACGTCTGGTGAGTCCATTTGAGGTACAGTTCTGTTTTTCTTGTTTCTCTTCCACACTAGGATTGGAGACTTCTTGCGAAATCGTTTGACTTCTTCCTACATGGATTGCGAGCAGATAGCTTATAATCTATAAATTTTTAATTTGTATGGTAAGCTTTGAGAATCAGTGAGGGTGATGTGATCATTCCACTCATGGATATGATCAGCGCTACATCCAGTACACATCCTTCGACTTTCATGCCGCGTCGACATGTTGAAGAACGACATTGACATGCTGAACAACAACAATGAGTTGAACTTAATTCTTTTTGCAGAGTCATTCAAGCCGTCTACACCAGAGGCTCAACATGCTATGCATTCACCATTGGATAGTACCAAGACCTAACATTTGGATTGGTTATAATGGAATAGTACAACATTGTTAGTCTTGAGAGATTTACACCAGTATATAATGCCTGATTGACATGAACATAGCACCCCAGGTTAACTATTTTGGGCAAAGTGAGGCCGAAAGCCCGAGAGTGGTGCTATGCATGTGTGGGCCATCCCCTTAGATAGGCTGGGCTCTAAGCAAATTTGCTCCAGGGTGTTACGGCCATCATCTACACAACTAGGAAAATTTGAAAGGAGAGAAACAGGTATCTGTTTCAACAGACTATTCTCACACAAGCCCAACTCATCACAAGATGACAAGAATCCAGGAGGAGGAAGATCCTAATCTGGAGGCAATTTACCAACCCTATAATCAACAGTTAGACAACTCCCATAGTTCGGTGGCTTGAATCCACTTGTGGATAACATGGGCCCCGGATATCCGGAGATATACTGTTGGACGTACCATCCTTTTGGGCCGAGTCAATTGGATCTTCCAGAAGACGGGCTTGGAGGCTGGCGTAGCCCGACGTGCACTACAAGGAAACGAACTCGTCTCCTACTCGAATACATAGATATAGGCGTAACCAACTCGGTTATATCTGTATCTTTCATATACGGATTAGGGAATCTATCTGTAACCCAGCCCCTTGCACTATATAAAGGTGTCAGGGGCCCTTAGTTCGACATCCAATCATCATCATACACATCTAGCCATCTGACATCTCAACTTCCTTGAGATCCACCATAGTACAATCCACGAGCACAGAAGTAGGGTATTACCTCACCTTGAGGGCCCGAACCTGTATAAATTCGGCTCCCTGTGCTACAATCGTAGTTGTGATCTTTCGCGTAGCCCTATAAAATATATTGCCGACACAAATCGTCGACAGTTGGCGTGCCAGGTAGGGGCTAGCGTCACGATCAACTTCATCGACTTCCATGGCTTCAACTGGCGGATTCATCTTCACCTACGCCCCCGGCCAAGACTTCATCTTCGGAGATCTCGGCTTCATCGCTGGTGACTTCGGGGAACTACGGTTGTGTGAGCCGAACCTCGTTTGGTCCACGCATTACCGGGGAGGTGGTACGCGATTCCGGCCGAGGCTCACCGCCTTAGGATCTCTCCCCTGGATTCCGATCCAGAAGAGATCCAATCTGATGATGACAATTCCGACTGGCCTACCGCAGGATATACCGCCTCTTGCTTTACCAGCTCTTTCTGCTGATAAAGAACCAAGTGGCGACCTTGATCTTGGTCTGGATCGCCCTCAAATCCAGTCGGGAATCACAATCCCTCAATCGTGGTTTGCCCCGTTCGGATTAGGAAACTCGGACACTGTTTTCCATGGGATAACATGCCAGCTTTTTCAATCTGGGCCAAGGAGCGGAACACGGCAAGCACGAACTAGGACGAGTTTTCTGAGTCCGAGCTCAGGGACAACTCTAACCAGATCAATTTCCCGAGTGGACATACCACTCGAATTGGTCACTTCGGCTGCAAGGTTTCAGCAATCAGATCTGCCGAATCTCAGTCGGACTCTCTTCTAACAAACGATCCAGTACGAGAAGTGGGAGTTATAATCACTCCCATCGACGAGTCAACAAATCGAGATCGGTTGAGCCTCTCTTTCTCGGAATCCGAGTCAGAGGAGAGCGTCAACGGGTTCCCCGACTTTCGTGGCGTCTATGTGCTGGATGGGCAAGCCTCCGGATCGGCCTGGCGTCCCGTGGAGGAGGCAGGAGCCGAACATAACCGCGGAGACGGAGAAGATCTGCGTGACAAATTACGTGGTCACGCACGGGAAGTCTAGGAGGAACTGCTTCAAGTCCGCATGGGAGATCACTCGGTCTTCTTTACGCCACAGCAGAACATCCTCGCGTGTAAGACCCTCCTAGATAACGTTGGTCCTTTGCTTGGAGAGAACAGCCCTGCGACGCCGATCATGGAGCAGATCAAAGCCATGGTGATGGCAGCAGCTATCCAATGCACTCGGGATCAACAGGCCAACTCGGCCAGAAGCTAGACTTCCACGAGTAGCACTCGGCGCAGTCAGCACACACCAACTCACGGGCAAGACGCCCGACGAAGTACAAGTCGCGACCTTCGCCTCGACATGGAGGCTCGGCGGAGGGAGCGAGATGAAGACGGACGCCGTACTCCACCACGTCGGATTCTTCCTCGTCAGTCTCCTCTCCCTAGGGATGGACTGATTGACGGCATCAAGGCATTCACACCCCGACTTCGTCAGGTAAACTGGCCCGATGGGTTCAACCCAAAGAGAATAGTGAAATTTGATGGGGAGCGGGACCTAAAGGCTTGGTTGCAAATTTACTATTTGGCAATCAAGGCCGCGGGCAGACGATACGACGTGATGGCAAACTATCTGGCCGTCATGTTAATCCCTCCGGCTTAGGGTTGGCTCGCAGGCCTTCGAGAGAACTCAATCGGTTCCACAGGAGAGCTTTACGAACAATTCGTCGCCAATTTCCAAGGTACTTACGAGAAGCCTGGAACCCAGTGGGACCTTTATCAGATTCATCAGAGAAAAGAGGAGTCATTAAGGGATTTCATTCGGCGTTTCACCAAGAAAAAGAACACAATCCGGGAGATTTCGGAGGCGGATGTCGTCGCAGCCTTCCAGAAGGGAGTTTGCGACCCCGATCTAATCAAGAAGATGTCTCGGAAGCCCCCCGACTACCGTCAAGAAGATGTTCGCCTTGGCGGATCGATATGTTACCGCCTCAGACGCTCTCGCTGAGCGTCAGGAGGATCACTCGAGCAAGAACGAAGGCAAGAAGGACAAGCCTGAATCGTCCTCCAAGAAGGACAAGAAGCGCAAGGGTGAAGAGCTGGTAGCGGTTGCGGATCACGGTCGGCAAAAGCCGCCCCGGTCCAACGACTACAACAAAGTTATGGAGGCGCCGTGTCCTTTCCATCCGAATGGAAAGCATGCGGCCAAAAACTGCAACATCTTGAAGAAGTTTGCTGAGGAGCATAGCAAGGACGCTCCGAAGGACACCAAACAAGACGATAAGCGTGACCCTCCTCAGGGTGATGCTTACCAAGAAACCGAGCGTAAGCTCAACTACATATTCGGGGGATCAGATGCATATGAGTCCAAACGTAAACAAAAACTTACCACTCGGAAAGTCAATGCAGCTTTTCCGGTGACCCCCGAGTACCTTTGGTGGTCCGAGGTTCCAATCAAGTTCGACCGCTCGGATCATCCTGATCATGTCCTTTGCCCAGGAAGATATCCATTCATCCTGGATCCTGTGGTATGGAGCGTCCGACTGCGCAAGGTCCTGGTTGACTGCGGGAGCGGATTAAATATCCTTTCTGCCAAGACTTTGGACGAGATGTAGATCCCAAGGACGGCGCTCCAGAAGATAGACGCGCCGTTTCATGGCATAATTCCGGGAACATCATCGGTGCCAATCGGGAAAATCATTCTTCTTATCACATTTGGCACTCGGGATAACTACCGGATAGAGAACCTCAGCATTGAGGTGGCCGATTTTGAGACTGCGTATCACGCAATCTTGGAAAGGCCGGGCTTGGCCAGACTCATGGCCGTCCCACACTACGCCTATCTGGCTATGAAGATGCCGGGTCCGCGGGGCGTAATCACGATCCGTGGAGACGTCAAGTTTTCCCATCTCCTCGATAAGGAAAACTACGACTTCGCCCAGTCAATCGAAGCGGCTGCCAAGTTGGACAAGATCCGGCAGGCGGCCACCACTCTTCGCGATGAGGGCGACCTGACGAACAAAAAGCCATCTAAATCAGGCATCAAGCCTGATGAAGAATTCAAGCACATTTCGCTCGACCCGTCCGATTCAGCCAAAACAGCTCAGATCGGGGCAGGGCTCGACTCAAAATAGGAAGAGGCGCTCGGCTTTTTCCTCCAAGCAAATCAGGACGTCTTCGCGTGACTCGGCGGTACGCCTGGGGGCTCGCCGACTGAGGCGTGAAAACGGCACTTATGCAATTCAGTTTCTGACTTACTACTTATTTGTGTTTCAATTAAGTAGTAAATCGGGGGCTACACCTAATTAGGTGCGCAATCGCGCACCTAACCTTTTATTGAAATTAACTTAACTTGCTCCCTAGTCGGATCCCGACTAGCCAGTAAGTCGGGGGCTACACCTAATTAGGTGCGCAATCGTGCACCCTCTCTTTTATTGAGATTGACTTGCTCCCTAGTCGAACTCCGACTAGCCAGTAAGTTGGGGGCTACACCTAATTAGGTGCAGTCCGCACCTATCCGATACCTAATCGATCTTTATCTTTTCAAGTCTATGACGAGCCCAAATGTTAATCGTTCCGAGTAACGAAACTCTTGTTTCCCGGCAACACTCATACTTCCCGATTGCGTTCTTGGAGAAGGCTCCGCGCTGACTCCTACCGCGAAGGAATTTGATGCGCTGGGCAGAGTGCTTAGTAAAAGGAACGTGATCTACTCGGGCAAAAAGCATGACTCGAATAAAGAAAAGCCTATTAGCATATATTATATCGGGAAGAAAAACATTTACATGGATAATTTACAGCAATCTTCTACATTTACAGGGAATGTAGGTCTAAATTATCTACGAGCGATGCTGCCGCTGGCTTCACCTCTTGAAGCAGGTCCATCGCCTCTCTCTCGGAGCAGGTGAAGCCATTCTTGACAGCGTCAAGTTCAACCTTAGGGTAGAGCGACTTGATGATTCCCAACGCTTGGCTGGTACTCATCAAGCCGACTTCCCTAAGCCGGACCTTGGGCTGCTCGGGGGCTTCGGTCCACCTTTGGATCAGCTCGGCCCGGGTGCTTGGCTCGGCGTCGCCAATATAGAGCCGTCGCCGAGTAGGTTCCACGGCTACAAGGAGCTCCTCATATCGCACTTGCGCAGTTTCGGTGCTCTTCTGCAGAACGTCGTACTGCGCAAGCGTCTTACTCCTGTGCTCTGTCAAGAGCAGAAAACACAGTTATAAATTGTGTTTACATGGGAGGTTCGAAGTCGGTCAGGTTTGGGGACTTACCCTCCAACTCGGCGACGGCTTTCGCCTCTGACTTCTCCGGGGCTAGCCTCTGGTCTTGGGACTTGGCCAGCTCCTCTCGCAAACTGGCAATCGTGGCGTCGCGCGCTGCACATGGTGCGGAGCACAATGTTACTTGGTCATTCGTGAGCTGGAAAATCCTAGCTCAGGTTGGGATACTTACACCGAAGGGAGCCTGCAAGGTCGAACTTCTCGTCCTGCAGCTCCTTGATCCGGTCCTGCAGCTCCCGGTGCTGTTTGGCTACCTCGATCCGCTCTATTCGGGGGGAGAAAGTAGTTGAGGAACTTAGTCTTCCTCTCGGAGAAGCCACCAAGTTCCTGCCAAAAGGAAGGACATTCATAATCCTACCTCGAAGACGAAGAAAGCTTACTCGGATGATCAGAAGACTTACTCTGGCCATCTTGCCGCATTCAGCGGCATACTCGTAGAAGGCCTTTCTGACCTTCTCCTCGGCCTCGTTGCCGACAAGCGCCCAGTCCGCCGCCTCGTCTCTCCAGCCAGCCGAGAGCTTGGGCTCGGCCTCTTCACGGGGGGGTTAGGGCGGCATGAATTTCTTCTACCCGGCTCGGCCTCCCGCCCCCTCATTGGTCGGCCAGACTCGAGGCTGCGGCGGTGGCGTCTTCGGGGGCCTTGGCCTCCGGAGTGGCTTTCGCCGGTGTAACAGCCCAAAATCGTGTATATTTATATTTTCAAAATCACTCTCGTAAGTGCGATTTGTTGCAGAAAATTCCTGCAAATATTTATGCTTTTAAACTTCTCATATAGACCTATAAAATTTTTAGGCTAAACAACTCACTGAAGATACCTAATAAAGAAGAATTAATAACTCGAAAAGAGCTCCTATCATGATAAATCTAGGATTATTAAAAAGAAAAGGGTGAAGAATTTAGTAAAGGATAGATAATTCATTAAAAATTCCCCTGGCTCTCATATATATAAAAATATACCTATATATATATACACACATAATAAATCAAGAAAACTTCATCCAAGTATATAAATAATGATATGTATGAATATACATAGATTAATGTTTTTAGGAAAATAAAAGAACACCGAGAAAATGTTCTCATGAAATGCACTTATGCATAAAGATTATTATGCATAATGCACCTTTGAATCATATTAATATATATATATATATATATATATAGAAACATAGATAAACATATATATATATATATATATATATATATATACACTTATTCATATATGACATATATATATATGCATACTCATAAAATGGTTAAAACTCCCACTAAAATTCCCCAAAAATTACATAAAATAGTTTGATACACCAGTAAAACCCTGAACTTGGTGTTGACCGAAATTGACCTTAGTGGGACCCACAGGACAGCCCCTTTACCTCTCTGCCGTTGTGGGCATTCTGTTGAGCAGCTGAGCTGCCCCGGCCGAGCTCCACCTCTCCGACCAATCACGGCCCGTTGGTGCCCGATTTCCCCTTGGGAGGACACCCATTGGCTGCGCGGGCTCACGCCCGACCCTTGCTGGCCCCACTGCCGCACCGCCGCGCCCTGTCCGGCCGTGTCGACCAAGCCACGTTGTCGGTTGGCGTGGCTTGGCCATGTCAGGCACCGCCCATGACGCCCAATGAGCGCCCGACGCCTTGCGCCGTCCTCGACCCCCTTGGCGCTGCCGGGTTTGCCGCCGAAACAAGCAACCTCCCGTCGGCTTGTTTCGCGAATCCGCGTGCAGATGCCACCGCCGTGCCAGCCAACCAGCGCCGAAGCTACCTAGTGACCGTCCGCTCCCTTGCGACCACGGACAAAGATCGTGCTCGGCGAGCTTAAAACCGGCCGTGCATAACGTTCCCGACCTTCCTCGCGCGGACGGGCCAACCCACACACCCATTCACCCAACTCATGCGCGCCTTTAGCCGCCAAGCCCTCACCTCACTCCTACCCGAAGAATTGGATCGGGAAGCCTCGAGCTCGCCGGATTGCTCTCGCCGTCGCCGGGCACCCGATTCTTCCCCCTTTCCGATTTCTCCCTTCTCGGTGAGTCCCCTGCCGATTGCTTTCGTGTCGAGCACCCTCTCACCCTCGCCGAACATTCGCCCAGATTAATTGGACCCGAGGACCCCCGAAGCTCCCTGGCGCCGTGAGCCCTGTTTCGGCCCCGTTCGGCCCCAACGTCGCCAGCTCGATCCGCGCCTCTTCCGGCCCGACCGTAAGCACGGTGAGCATCCCCAAGCCTTCCTGATGCTTATACTCAGTTCCATTTAGCTCCTAGAACATTGTTTAGCCGTAGACTTTCGCTTTCGAGAACGTTCTCCGCCGCCGCTAGGCTCGCCGCTGATCCAGGTTGTCGCCGGCAAGCAGCCCGAGACACGTTGTAGCGGTTTCCATAAGGATTCCATAGCACCCTAGAACTCCTTCTCTATTGCACAGTAGCTCCGCCGCCGCATTGCTGGAGGATCGCCGGTTTCATGACGTCATTGCGTCGCTCCGGTCAGAGGTGGACGACGAAGTCCCAGCCATTAGATCCGCGCCAAGATGCGTGCACGTGATCAGATCGAATTTTAAATCGCGCGCGTGAGAGAGAGAGTCGCTGACATGTGGGCCTTGGGCCCACCTGTCGAGTTAAGTGGAGACGCACACCCCGGATGGCGCCTTCGCGCGCAAGAAGCGCCGTTTAGAAACCCGCCGGTGTGAATGCGCTTGCCATGAGTTCTGGGGCGGCCCGATCTTGTTCATCAATTTTCTCGGTTTAGCTATTTAAACAAATCGTAATATAAACTCGATTTATTAAAAATAGCTAGATATCTCCAAAATTGCTAGAAAAATTCTGATAAATACTAGAACCCATGCTGGATTTAATAAAAATATAATCATGAACAGTAGCCATAGATTATTCCAAGATTTAATTCATTGGTTTATCCTTAGGGTATTAACTTATATAGAATAAATCACAGAAATGAATTTCTGCTAATAAAAATTTAGTTAACACTCAATAAAATCTGAGAAAATTCATGTGAGGCATGAAATAACTTTCTGGACTTAAGAAAAATACAAACTTTATGATATAACTTATAATCACTTGTCATTTAATTATCGACATAATTAATATTCATAGTTTACTAGAACTACTTGGTAACTTGGTTAGTCAAGTTGCTAAACCTGTCCAAAGTAGATAATTTACAGTATCATATGACAATTAAGTTCTACTTTATAATAGGCCTCAAGGTAATCAATCTCACGATCCTTTATAAACACAAATAATTATCTGTGCGTGTAGAATATATAGACAACTTAAGATTTTATCTCTCACGCACTTAAACCCCATCATGACTAAGAATATAATGACACGAAGAGTTGATAAAGGAAATTCTTTAAACAAAAACCTATTTTTGCTTTATACGTCTATTTGCTAAATCTATGGGTAGTCTATTAAGGGTAACATTTTGCATCATCACATATCATCCTCATAACGCCGATCTATCGATATCTTCTACAAACTATTATGTAATAGAAGAATAATGGAACTTCCTCGATATCTAGGATAGAATTTATCACTCTTCGACAATTCGTTAGATCCGGTAAAGGCATTTTAATGCATCATGCTTCTATTTGCATTTCGATGCCTTTATTTATCTTTCTTCGAATTCGTTCCGATTAATAGACGCGGAGGAACCCGAAGGACACTTCGAAGATCAACAGGACGACCCTCACTACCCGCAGGACCAAGGTGAGTTAATTTCCACCCTATAGGACGTTTGCTTTTACTAGGGACAATCTTGATTTTCCCTAGTGCGAGTTAACAACCTCTCCTTTAGGTGTTACTTTTATTAGGGAGAGCTTATACTTTCCCTAGTACGAGTTAACAACCAAAGGAATCATATTGAATCCCAGTTTTCTTAAAATATTTTATTTACAGTATTAAACTGCATGCTCTTTTAAGTATTTATGCCTACTTGTTTCGTCATGATTTATCATACCATGCTATCATTTGTAATTATTCTACCTTGATGATATTGCCTTGAATTTATCATCTGTCCTTTGATTTTATGAATGATTGCCTTGATAATCACCCTTGACAGCCTGTTAGGTTGAACAAAAATGATTTTAGACTCTTAAGTCTGGGTTAAAATCTTGCTTAGACAATGTTCAAGTCCAATTATTAATTAAGGCTTAGTCTCCTCAGAACGGTGAACCGACATTCACGGACATGTTGAACATATCAACTTGGTTTACTGGATATTGGGTCTGGCATGCCAGTAGGTGTGGTTGGGAACACCGATGTGTTCTAGATATGGTCTTGGTTATGATGTAGCTGGGCTACATGGTCTGAAGGAAGGCTGGATCACGGAGATGGTCTTTGGCGACCAAGCTCATTTGTGCGGTCGAGCGCGAGTTGTTTTAGCGTAGCTTTATGTCGCCTAAGGGTTTCTGCACAACGTGACTTCCGGTGTCTTTGGGCAAGCTTCGGTTTGTGCCGGCGAACACGAGTTGTTTTCGCATAGCTATAAGCTGCCCACTGGGTTCCTGCACAACACGTGGCCATCACGCGGTAGTGCGGACTTAGGGGCTGATTTGCTGGATAGCGTTAGGGTAAACTCCTAGTCCGAGGTGAAGACAGGAGTAGGTCGTCATCCTGATGGGTGATCTAGGTCTTACGTGACAGGGAGCCGTGACTCTAGCGCGGGCGTGGCAACTCGGCTAGGGAAGAACGGGCACATCGCTGGCGTAAGACTCACAACGGGTGTGCCACACCCGGAAGATGATGGCGTGGTTGTTTGGAGACGTTTGGTAGTGTTCATGGAAACTGTCGTGGGATGGGAACGTTTGGCAGTGTGCATGGAAACTGTCGTGGAATAAAAATGAAAACATTGATTAGTAGAACTTTGGTTAAAATATGCTAAGTCATAGGCTTTGACTTATAAAACTTGCTTTCTGCAACTAAAAGAGCCCCAACCTTTCCTTTGGAACCCCTATCACTAATTGTATTAGGTTGGAAGCTAGCTCGCCAGTGTTTGGATGACACTGACCTCGCATTCATATTCTCTTTTAGAAGGAGAATATGAGCAGGATCAGTACGCCTGCCATGAAGATGAAGGACAGGAGTTCGCTGACGACCAGGGCGAGGCTTAGGGCGTTTCTCCAGACGAGTGCTTAGGCATAGCCGGCACGAGACTCTTTTGCATCTTTTGGGTCTCCGCACTCTGATCTTTTGGATATTTGGAATATTTGGGCCAATGTGCCATGTTGTAAACACTTAATAGCCTCCGGGCTTAATACAGGTATTTATGTAATTCAAGTCTTCCGCTTGTATGTGATGATCCGGCTATGTGAATGGTGTGCACTAGTGTACGGATCCAGGGACTAGTGCAGATCAAGTGGTGGGCTAGAAATCGGGCCCCACAGCTGGTTCGGTCGGCGTGGTGACTGCGTTGGCTGCCTGAGGAGGAGATGTTGCTCGACTCGGCTCGGCAGGCTTCGCCGCCGGCTCGGCCTGGCGATCCGACGGAATCTCTTCTGACGGTTTCCTCAAAGAGGAAGATGCTTCAATCAACAAAAAACATGAGGACTACCAAGTGGTAGCAGGGATGTGCTTACCGGTTGGAGGTTTTAATTTTAATGCCGGTGTCCCTTTGAGCGGAAGTTCCACTTGAGGAAGCGTTGGACCGGCCACTCGGTTTGGCTTGAGAGGCCGGTGGAGCCTGCCCTCTCCTCGGCGACGCCCTGCGACTCGCCCCTAGAGGACGAGCTACTTGGCTAGGCCCCTGGGTCGGCGCTAGCGAGCTCGCTCCTTTCCTAGGAGCCTCACTGACCATTGGGCCCGAGGTCCGCTGGCTGTGCCCCCAGGTGGCGGGACGCCCTTCTCGGAGGAGGCCGGGCCCTTGCCTTTCTTCGCCGCCGGGGCCTCCTCAGACTCCTCGCTCGGGCGCTTTTTGCCCTTGTCAGCGGGGGCTTCGGGCGTTGGGGCGAGGGACACGAAGGCCCAGCGACTCTGCACAGAAATACGGTCTCCCCGGGTTAGTACCGAAATAAGACTACTCGGTGAGATGCAAGCTCAAAGAATCTTCAACCCTTACCTCTGGAGGCGGATTGTTGATGGAAAAGCTTCTGGGGCACCCCCTAATTAGAAAGGGGTGTCCCAATAGCGAAGAACTCGGAAAGTCGGTCGACGGCATCCGAGTTCGAGATCGGGACATCCGTTTCCCGAGTCGGGTCGGCTGGCCCGGTGTACTCAAACCCGAGCCGGATCCTCTTCTTGAGGGGCTGGACTCGGCGCCTTGTGAAGGAGATGGCGATGGCCATACCGGTCAGCCCCTCTTCTTTGAGATTTTGAATCAGGCCGAGCAACTCGGTGACCTGATTCATTTCAGAGAAGGGGGGCGCGGAGGTCCAAACGGTGGAAGCCCGGGGCTTCCTCCCGTCAAAACGAGGAAGACTAGGGGGAGGGTTCGAGCAGTAGAACCACCCCTGGTTCCACCCCTTCAAGGAAGTCCGGAGTGACAAGGAGAAGTACTCCTTCTTGAGGCTGCTCCGGAGTTGGAACCCGGTCCCACCGACGGCCTTAGGGGCGTTGTCAGTGGGGTAGGCTTTCAAGAAGAAGAGGAGGCAGAAAAGGGCGAAGTGGGGAGCAATCCTCAGAAAAGCTTCGTAGAGGTGAACGAAGATAGAAATTTGAAGGATGGAGTTGGGGTTCATGTGAAAAAGCTCGATTCCATAGTGGTTGAGCAGACCACAGAGAAAGGAGGAAGCGGGGAGTCCGAACCCGCGGGAGAAGAAGGACTCGAAAACGACGATCTCCTCTTAGTGAGGAGTGGGGAAGGACTCACCCGCGGCGGCGCGCCAGTCGATGAGTTCCGGCGCTGGGAGAACACCGGCATCGACCAAGGCCTGCAACCGCTCGTCGGTGGTGTTGGAGGTTGCCCAGTTCCCCGCCATAGGAATGTGGTGGGGGAGGAGCGACAGCGGAGGCGCTGGGGTTGCTCTGTGGCTACGGAGCACTAAAACCCTAGCAGAAGCGCAGTGGGGAGTTGAACGGGCTCAGGCGCACAATGGAGGCGTGACCGTTCAAATGCCCCGGCGTGTTTTATTTAAGAGAAAACGGGCAACGTTTCGGTTCCGCACTGAGCGGGAAGGAATAAGCTCTAAAATCATCGCTTCAAGATTCGGGTCCGGACTTAGATTCCAGAGAGCATGCCCCATACGGGTCACAAGCTGTACACGTTATCACTTGGGTACAGATGCCACTCGGATCAACCTAGTCCGGAAGATAGCGTGCCCCCAGTTGGGCCTTATGCTAGTCTTCAAGTCTGAGGACTGGGCGCTTCCCAAATTACAACTTAGTTTTTGATGTGCCTCCTAGGGGCAATAGTCGGTTTGGCTTTCAGTCGGACTGAACATCGAAAGTTCTCTCCAGTTGTCTCGGTGGCACATCTCCGGATCGTTTGTCATCAAGACAAACACCACTTGGGCAAGCTATAACTTCAGCTCTCGACGTACCTCCTGGGGTCAATGGCTGGTCTAATTTTTTAATCAGATTGGGCGTCAAGAGTTACCTCTTTAGTTGGGTCTCGGTGGCACATCTCTGGATCGTTCGTCGCCAAGACGAACACCACTTGGATGACCTCAACATGGAGGCGAGCGTATTCTTCTAGGAATCACTAGCTTGACTCCGCACTAGTCGGATCAGGGCGCCTGAACACCCTACGCAAGTTGTGACATGTCCCCTGATGGACCGAATGTTGAGCCTTGCCAGTCAGACTCGAATGTTATAATTTGTAACAGGGAGGGTAGCGCAGGGTGACACTAATCACTCGGCAACATCCACCTTTCTGGTATGTCTCTCTGTTGGGCCAATAACCAGCATACCGACCAGTCGGGCTAGGTACCAGACATCTTTTAAGACTTGAGATTTTTTTGTTGAGTTCTTTGCAACTGTGTTGTTTGATCAGCAGGTTACCTGGCAAGCGAAACTTCATCAACCAGACGAAGAGTGACGTCACTCGGGTTACATCTGAAGGGCTGCAAGCTGAACCCTGAATTAAGACAACCCAGTCGCGAAGCACTCGGGGGCTACTGTGGATAACATGGGCCCCGGGTATCCGGAGATATACTGTTGGACGTACCACCTCTATGGGCGAGTCAATTGGATCTTCTAGAAGACGGGCTTAGAGGCTGGCGCGGCCCGACGTGCTCTACAAGAAAACGAACTCGTCTCCTACTCGAATACATAGATATAGGCATAACCAACTTGGTTATATCTGTATCTTCCATATACGGATTAGGGAATCTATCTGTAACCCGGCCCCTTGCACTATATAAAGGGAACAGGCCCCTAGTTCGACATCCAATCATCATCATACACATCTGGCCATCTGACATCTCAACATCCTTGAGATCCACTATAATACAATCCACGAGTACAGGAGTAGGGTATTACCTCACCTCGAGGGCCCGAACCTGTATAAATTCGGCTCCCTGTGCTACCATTGTAGTTGAATCCACCCAAACCCTCTCTTTTCTCCCTACATTTTCCTCTTGTTTAGTATACAGTGCTACATTCTTTTAATATAGCGGCAGTGCTCATGTCTTTTCATTCAATAATAAAAGATTACTCTGGCCCCTAGTGTGGATGGTAAAGGTGCAGGACACGAAGGTACTATACAGAGTGCAGTGCTTCATTACACCCCCTAATTAGTATTATTTGTATAGTTAAGCTCCCGTCCATTATTAAAAAACTCTGCTTTTGTTCTAATTATTTCAATCCATCCCTGTATAGGCATTAGAAAAGCATTGATTATGACCGCCGAATGTGTCAACATTTGCGGTATGCGGAAATGTTGGGGAAGTCCATGGGAAACAGGGTTTTAAAACCCGAAACCGGACCCGAAACCGCTGACCCATCGGGCCGGTTTTTCGAAAAAAACCGCTAGAAACCGGCGGAAACCGCTCAAATTTAAATTCAAACGAAGCGTGCGAGCCACTGGTTTCCGGTTTTACTGGTTTCTTGGCGGTTTTTAGCGAAAAACCGCTAAAAAACCAGAAAAACCGTGAAAATGGGAAAAATGAAAAGAGGTCTGAAAAATTATAAAAAAAGGGAAAATCAAAATTTTGTTTCATACAAATTGTTCTACTCAGCATCTAGTTTTTTTATAAGATTTTTTAAATTTTTTTAAAAAATCAAATTTAAATTCAAAATTTTAAAATGGACCGGGAAAACCGGCGGTTTCTCAAACCGCCGCATAGCGGTTCGGCGGTTTTACCTGTTTTTCGTCGTTTTTAAAACCGTGATGGGAAGTGCGTATGAAGTCGAGGGGAAGTGAAGTCTGAGCAAGGGATGCCAAGGCCACTGCAATGTTGCCTGTAAGTCCCATAGAACTAATTCAGGTTCTGTCAGCCCCCGATTTTCGGTCCAACCGGGAACCTCGGTACACCTGTGCTAGCCCAGGATCTGTCTTGCTAGCACGACACCTTATACAAAATGCTGGATCATCTCATACAATCGAGACTGGATATTATTATTACAATAGAATTCAATTACATGGCGGCTCAGTTTATTAGGCCGAGTAGGCCAAATATTACAATGCCAAAATGAACTCTTATCAGAGTCTAGCAGAAAAGCGAAAACAGTAGAAAGAAGAGTCGGGTCTCGAGGCTTTGCCCAACCCAAACAGGCAAGCGACTGGAGTCCCGCCTATCACCCGGGCATAACGTCATCCATCCAGTTCATCTCCTCCTTGTTACCTTCAAGCTGTCCAAAACCATCCTCGGATTCACCTAAAAGAGTGAGTGGAGTGCGAGGGTGAGCGCGCAATCAAACCGCGCTCGCGAGCCAACACCCAACCTAATGCAATATAATGATGTGGGCTGTTTGGTGGAGGCTAGGCTATTTTATTTTCATAAAGCCAGATTTACAATAATTAATAGGTAGAAGTCCTATGACTTAGCCAGGTAACAAATCAAAGACGTACTGGGCTATATATGCTGAAATTGTTCATCATTGGGGTATTTCAAATATGGCGACACCGTATCCATGGCTATGGAATACGTGTGCCATTAGTCGGCGGACCCATCCCATGGCTATGGGAATGGTCCCCGAAAGTAGACCAGTACCCATACCTACAACTGGCGTACTGTCTAAGAATGGCAAGTCCGTGCCCATACCTACAACTGGCGCACGACTCCCAAAGTGGCGGTCGACTCACCCTCTTAAAGAAGAGGCGTGATCGCCTTGAGCTCAACAAAGGCCAGGATCCCACGGATCCAAAATAATCATTATCAAGTATATCAAAAGGGTCATTTGACCAACATTACTTTTCGAGCGCACTGTCACCCGAGTGCATGGGTATTCTCCCATTCTATGCCGTTTTACGTTGATAGTCGGGACCAGCGACCAGCTATACCATTACATCGTTTATAGCGTTTGCTATGCCGTTGTAATGTTGATAGGATCGATCCGTCATATCTATGCCGCAAATCGTTGACAGGCAGGGATTGACCCATTTGACCTAGACTGGCAAAGACTAAGCATTTCCGAGGACTTACTAGTTAGAGGAGTTTTAGATTTAATTCCTAGGATTTCAATGGATAAGGTAAGGAATAATGCCAAGGTTAAGGGTTGTGCTTAATAGCATATATAGTCGAGTGGTAATATCTAGACCAGCTCTATTAGCCTTGTGTTTAACAACATATTATAGCAACAGAATAAAAGCATGCAATTTGCATTATTTAAACCAACATAATTTAAGTAAAACATGGGAATTGCCATATGAATTAGAGATATTGGCTCGCCTGGACCGAGCGTGTTGTAGCTTGGATTCCGGTCTTGAGTTGTCATACGGGTCTTAGGATCTATCGTGAATAATCCAAATAGCACAAATATATTCAGAAATATGCCAAAGCATGATGAATGTTATGCAATCGCATCTAATCGCATGGGTGACTATTCGCATCGGGCTATATTGAAGATAATAAAATAATCTATCCTACTTATCGAGGAAGTTCCATGAACTCCACGATAAAACGTGCTAAGGATGTCATGCATGTGAGAATGCATCTAAATACCCTTAATTAGGTTCCCAAAGAATAAACCTATTATTTAGATTAAAATATCTTCAGCAAACACTTTTAAACATATAGAAATGGAACTTTAGCCCAAAAAGGGGCTTCGTATTTCTATTTAATAAGCGGCCAAGATCCTAAAGGACTCAATATTATCCTTAGGTTAAAATCCTTAGAAAGTATCTATAGAAATATTCCCTCAGTTTTAACCATAGGAATATCCTACTAAAATATCTATTTGGGCATTTATATATTAGCCCTATAGGAGACTTTCTATTTCTACTAACTTATTTATTTATAAACCTGCAAGGTCTAGTACTTTCCCTAGGGTGAATATCCTATCTAAAGTTTATAAAAGGGTAATCAATATTTTCAGAGGCTAAATAATATTTTATATAAATGGAGTACCATTTCTAGCTTTTCTTTTGTAAAGGAAATGCTACCGTAAAGCTATTCTAATTTTCCAGGGGCAAAATGGTAATAATATATGTCCAAAAATATTTTTCTTAAAACAAGTATAAGATATACTATTTCTCTGAATTTTCCTAATATTTTTGGAGGGCTAAAACTATTTCAGACAGCCTAATAAGCATTTATGGGGTTTTCTTTATAAAAGAAATATATAGACAAGAGCTATAAATATTTACGGAGACTTTAAATAATTGAAATATGCAAAGTTATATTTTTAATGGGTTCCAAAAGCATTCTAGTATTTTACATAATTTTTCCAGAATTATTTATGGTCTCTAAGTATTTATCATAAATCATAATCATTTTCTAAGATTTTCTAAATAGACAAATTGTTGGAAAAGGATATAAACAGTAATGGGCCTCGTAGCTACTGTGCGGCCCAAGTCGGGTCTGGCCCGAATGTGGCCTGAGGAGAAGGCGTATTCTCCAATTACGCTTCCACTAATCCTTACATGTGGGACCTCTGGGCCCACATGTCAGTCTCTACAAGGGGCCCTACTGGTCAGTGAGCCGAGCGCACAGTGAAGGAAAACATGACGTCAGGCTGACGTCATGCGTTCTTCTTCCTCAGCACGCGCGCGGCCGCGGGGAAAGAAATGGGCGGCGCCGGCGCTACCAGGCATGGTTTATCGCGTTCTTGGTCTCATTGGAATCGGCAGAGTGGCGCGCACCTAATGGAAGTGGTTTCGCGGCCGAAAGTGGTCCGACGCGGCGGCGCCACGAGCGGAGGCGGCGCTAGATGCGGGACGGCTCGGCCTCGCCGACTCGAGTCGGCGCGAGCTAGAATAGGGCGTGCTCGAGCATAAGGGGAGGTAGTGGAAGCTCACCGAAGAGATGAGGTCGGAGACGAGTTGAGCTGGCCTGTCATCGTGGAAGCCGCGCGGCGGTGAAACAGGGGCGCCGTGGACAGCTCGTCCCGGCGATGTTCTTGCAAGGGCGAAGATTGGGAAAGGTTAGTGGCATCATAAGGTTGCTCTAGAAGCGAGTAATTGACGAATGACTCACCGTCGTGGAGGAAATCATGAAGGGGGTAAAACAGGGGATGGTCGGCCGACGGTAAAGAAAATTCGGCTCCGGCGATCTCTAGGGCATTTCAGGCCGATTCGACGGAGGACATTGTAGGGAGTAAAGTTTGCTTTGCGTGGATGTCTTGTACGGGCTCAATGGAGCTTTGGAGAGGGAGAATGGCGGTGCCGAGCGGAGGTGGTAGAGGGGGAAAGACAGGGGAGAGGGAGGAATGGGGTTCGGCCGGTATTTATAGGCTAGGGGAGGGCATTGTGCGGCTTGGGGAATGGGTTTACGTCGAGGGGAAGCTACCTTGAGGCCCCATCGAGCAGAGAGGGGAAGAGAGACCGAGAGGGGCAGTGAGGGGGGGAGATGGGCGGCGCTGGGTGCGCTTAGCAACGGGGAGGGCGCCGTCCTTGCCGGGAATGGAGAATGGTGGGGGAGGACGTGCAAAGGACTTAGCATTCAATGGGGAGCGAGCAAGGACGCGGGAATCCCGCGAGGGAGCAAGGACGATGTCCACGTGGCCGTTGGATTGGCGTCGTGGCAATTCGGCGCGGCCGCGATGCGGAGCGAAGCAAGGACATGCCGTCGTGGAGGGCGCAGTGGCCGTTCAAGGCGGCGGAGTGGACTTCGGACATGGAGGGGCCCACTGGATCGCGTCGGTGGCGTCACAGGTGACCACATGGTGGGGACGGAGCTGGTGTACCGAGGGACGCGCGACGGTGAACCGGGCGGTGCGCCGGGCGCTGGCGAGCTCCGGCTCGGACCTGAGCAACAGAGGAAGGAAGAAGAAACAAGAGAGTTTCGGCTGGGCCGGACTGGGCCGATGGTGGGCTTCGGCTGAGGGAAGCAGGGGAGGGGGAGGCTCCGGACTGGGCCATGTGGGCCACGGCCGAGAGAGGAGAGTGGGGATTGGGCCAGGCCCTGGTGGTGAAACAGGCCGGGGAGGAGAGGAAAACTCCAGTGGGGTTTGAGCCCAAGAGCAAGAGAAAATAGTGTGAGACAAAAAGGGGCAAAAGGGTAATTTTACTAGGCCAATTCAAATTTCAAATTTGAATTCGAACTATGGAGGGAAAGATGGTTTGTAAAATGGCTTCCCTAAAGGGTATAGATAGTAATTACTATTCATGATATGAAATTACTATTTCCCAAGCATTTTGATAAGTGTATTCATAATATACATATAATCCAAGTAGTTTATTGAAAAATTAAAGTTTAGTGATATGCATATGATTATATATATTTATCTGAAAATATAAGTGCCATTATATATTTATATGCATATGATTACCTTGGTCATTTATATTTATATATATAATTATATTTTGCATTGGATTGGCTATTTATCAATATAGTTTAGCTTTTAAATATTATTCAGCTAATAAGCATTTTATAAGATAAAATGCTTGAAAGTATTTAGAAGATTCCCAATTAATGCCTTGAAGCAAAACCTTTAATAAGATTCAAATAAAAGGGAGAAATATTGAATATGTTTTCCTTGACACAAAACATCTTAGTTATAAATACGCGTATATTTGTATCATTTAGTAAAAAATAATATATTATAAGACATAAGTTTTCCAAAACATTAAGAGCATTATTATTAATTAAAATTTTCCACAAATTTACAAATCCCTAAAAATGGGATGTTACAAACCCTACCTCCCTTAAAAGAATCTCGTCCTCGAGATTCGACAGTCCTAGGAATGTATGATGCGATGCAACTTAGAGTTTAGGTCAATTTTGAAAATAGAGATCTCGGGGAAATTTAGCTTTAGGTTACCTCCGTTCGTAGTGACGTGGTTCACTGCACCATGACCTAGAGTTGGTGGAGCGATCTGTGGGGCTTGGGAAGTCTGAGCTTCTCCACGGAGTGTTGATCCTTGGGGCTTCCGAGCTGGGGTAGAGGTCAAGTTGAGAGGCATTGGAGTATGATGTGCTTCTGGGCATTCCCTAGCAAAGTGTCCGTGCTTGCGGCATCTGTAGCATATCTTATTGGAGGGTACTGTGCTGGTTAGTTGTGCTATAGGTGCTAGGATATGAAGAATGCTTCCTGCTTGACGAGGGGCAGTAGGCACGAAGTTCTGTGGCTGGGTCGACTTTGCATTCAAAAGAGATGAGTTAGCTTGCCCCTTTGGACAAGCACGAGCAAAGTGCCCAGGTTTACCACAGCAATAACAAATCACCATGGCATAAGGATTTTCAACGGACGGTGTTTTGTCGAGGCGAGGGGTTGTGAAAGCATCAAGATTAGACTTTTCCAGTGGTTTGGTTTCGTCTACCGGAGAGTAGTCGAAGTCGGAATATGAAGACTCTGTGTCTTGGGAGTTTATGGACGGGCTTTGGAAAGGGTATTCCTCAAGGCATTGGCTCCCAAAGTGACCCATTCTTCCACAGAAGAGACACTTTATCTCACTGGTTATGTTGTCGACCTTTGGTGTTTGCTTGGAGGTGGTATCATATCCAAAAGTTGGAGCAAGGTTCTTAAAGGGACATTTGCTTGCATGGTGTCCCACCTGGTCACATCGAAAGCACTTAATTTTCTTGGTTGACTTCTTGTTTTCCTGAGGGGGTACGGAGGAGGCTGATGGAGAATCTGACTTGCTCCGTATGTTGACAGGCAAATTTTCTTGATCCGATAGCTTGCGCTTCCGTGCTATTCCAAGTGTTGATGTCTCAGCTTCTATTTTTAGTGCTTCAACGACGGATTGTTGAAAACTGAGACAGTCCTTTGTCAAAAGTTGTATCTGGATTCTTGGCTGCAATCCATGCATAAAGCGCATTTTCTTATAAAACATAAGTTTTCCAAAACATTAAGAGCATTATTATTAATTAAAATTTTCCACAAATTTACAAATCTCTGAAAATGGGATGTTACAGGTTCTGCAAGGGATGCGAGGAGGGCTCTCAGCTAATCCCAAAGTCTCCCATGCGCCGACGGGGCAATCCTCGCTCGAATTCTCCTCATCCTTACAAGTATGCGGATTACGAGTGCATTAGGCTATATGAGCAGCCCATTGTAAGAGATAGCAGAGCAGGGAACATGCATCCCGCAACCTTGCAAACGTGCACAAGATGAATAGTATTAAAGCTTAATTTGTGCATCAAGTTTGAAATGGGCCTCCACGGATGTCAGTATACATATATATGAGGCTGGCACGTAGTATCTTGAGATCCTTCACATCAGTTTCATCTCCATACACATGCAGATTGATTCTCTTTCTCTCTCGCTTTTTTTTTGGGCATACTCCCCTGAAAGTGAGCCAGCTTACTACTGTCTGATTCGTCGCAAGTGAAAGAGTACTGATCAAATGGAGGCAGCATGGGAGATGGGACACACTGGGAAAGGCAGCAAATCTCGCGCAGCTCTCGGGCGTCGATGCTACCGTGCTCGTCGTTGCGATCCTGACCTGGCTGCAGTTTCCTCAAAACCACAAGCAATGCGTGAAGCTCCAGAGGCGCGTGAAGATGCTCCGTCAGTTGCTGCAATGTCCAACTGGTTGCAGGACTGCCATCATCCAGCACCCGGAGATTGGGGTTTTGGTTAGCGAGGCGCTCCAGGACGCCGACGCCCTGATCGAGACCTACAGCAAGAGCTCGCTCTGGTGCCGCCTCCGCAGTGGCAGGAGCATGGCCATCCAGCTCCGCGACATGCGCAACGCCGTCGACTGCTACTGTGGCATCGTCGTCGTCGCCAACGCATCTCTCCTGATGAAGCAGCCGAATCCTCATTGCCCCATAGATGTTCGGTCAGATGCTCAACCCTCGTGTATATATCGGTTTGTTTACATCATCCCACATTAGAGCTGTGCGTGTCTGAGTCAGGTGATCTGAAGGCATGTTCTGGTTTTGCGAATTGAGCAGGATTCAGGTGAACGATGATGTGCCAGTAAGCGTGCTACCTGCGACTGCGTCTTCCGTGGGGCCTGATTCTGATGTTCACAGCCTCGATTGATATTGGGACAACTTAAAGATATGAGACGATGAAGCAGCATCGATCGTCGCCTGAGATGAGGAGCAGAAGCCTGCCCTTGGAATCGATTCCTTTTGCGCCGGTCGTCATCTTGCTGTATATTCAGCTTCTGTGTGCTTGTATAACGTACAGTATAATTAGCTCTCGTTTTTTTGTAGTTGGGACCGTACTAACAAAGGGCATTTTACAGTCTATTCGTTGTCTCAGAGTTTGGTAAATCATCTTATTTCTCAACCGAACAATTTGTTTTGGTTCTTGAAATTACCCATTAAAATTAAGATTTTCATGTGGTATCTGGAAAAAAAGCATTACCCTAACGATGGATAATCTTGCTAAATGAAATTGGAAAGGTAGCCACAAATGTGTTGGCGTTTAGCCCAAAATTGCTCTAGGGTTAAATGCCCCAACAAGTTCTCATTTAATTGGGCGATGACTTCAAGATGTTGAAAGTAAAAAAAAAAAAATTTTTTGGTTGGCGCAGCGGTTTTATGTTGGGCTATTTGTTTTTTATCAAGATGATATTATGTTTTGATAAATACAAAGTTTCATCATTTATACAGGTCATCTTCTAGAGAGCCTACTGGTTACGCCATTGGTCCTTGTTACAGAAGAAGGATGAATAAGATTCAATACTCATTGTGTGTCATTCGCTACAGGTTGTGGCTGTCTTGCTTCACAAAAAATGGATGGCAATTTAATAATCAAATTAATGAGGCCTGAATGGCTTATTCATATGTTCGTTTCTTTTTTTTATGTAAAATAGTCTTACATTGTGTTTTAATATGGTTGTATTGAACTGTATACATCTATGATGTAGAGACTGGAATAATTTTCAATTATCTAAAAAAATTAACTCTCATTTTAGTCGTTGGTTGCGCCGGCAGAGCTTGGAGGCGGTGCGACGACAGTCATCGAAGAGAAAGGAGCCCGGGCGCAGCCGCTGGCTAAGACTGGAGAAGCACCTGCGAAGCGGGTAAAGAGCTGGGCTCGATGTCAACGACTCAAGCTTCTGTCAGGAGGGTGCCAGGGGCGGCACATGCAACCACTGCAGGGGAAGCCGCTAGAGGCACCAAGGTGCTTGAAGTCCGGGGCCGAACATCGCCGCCAAGACGGACGCTAGTCTGGACGGCGGGGTTGCCTTTGTTGGCCCTGCCAACTGCGGGAAGGCCGCAAGGTCGGTGACGTCGTGGATGAATGGAGGTGTCATGACAGGGGTGGGGAGAATGCCATCCCCAACCTCAAACAAGCCCTCGCAAAGGCTGGCGGTGGCCTGCGGCTGAGGGCAACAAGGACCGACACCGGCTCGAGCTGGATTACCCTTGTGCCTAGGAGGGGAGTGCGTCCATCTGCCATGGTCACGACCATCCTGGTGCCCATGGTCCCAGCCCAGGTCGGCCACTTCGCGAGTGAGGTCTTGGACGTGCCGTGAGCTATGGTCATGGCGGTCAAGGCTGTAGTCGCCGCGGTCATCCTAGTCTTCGCGGCAGTCTCGGAGCGGGGGCGCTGGGGTCGCATAGCGCCTGCGAGGACGCCACCCCTCGTAGAGAACCCCAAGGCGCCAGTGGAACTAGGTCATGGATGGAGGTCCAAGTGCACAAGAATTTTGAAGCGCTGAACCTCTGGCATGAGGAGCACTGAAGAGTGCCCCGCCTCTGGCGAAGAAGAAGCGTCTTCTATGGACGGGGCAACCATCGAGAGGTAGTGGATGTGAGGGATGGATTTCATGCTGTCGGTTCACGCCCAAAGGTTGAGGGAGGAGGTGTCCTCTATCCGCTAGGAGAGCTCTTCTACGAAGTGGAGGGCGCACGATTCTCCAATGATTTGCTCCACCACCTTAGAGCATCTATGGTAGTCTGGTAGAGCCTCTACAACAGAATCTTCTCTATATTTAGATGCTCTCGTCTTCCAGCAAAGTCTCTATCTCAACCTCTAAATTTAAAGTCTCTCTCTTCCAACTTCTAAATTTTGAGGCTCTCTATATCAACCTCTATAATTTTTCTGGATAGAGGCTCTACTGGAGAGAATTAAAATATAGAGAGCGAATAGTGATTTAGAGAGGGTGTATAGATGCCTGATTTTAGAGCTTCTGCTGGAGATACCCTTAGCTGATCAAACGTGGAACGGAACTCCATCAAGGCAAAGGCGCACATGGTGGCGGAGCTTCTTCTCAGTGTCGTGGGTGTGCGGCACCCAAATTCGACCCTCGAGCTCGATGAAGGAATGGGTGAAGCGACCACGTTGGACGGCCAGCTCTCGCTCCCGTGGGGTGGCGAACTGGGCAAGGTAATACATGGAAATGTGGCGCGTGACGGCCACATCCGCCTAGCCCACTCTGCCGGTGGTGAAGAGAGCGGAACGGATGGCATTGATGGAGCTCTCTGGGTCATCGTCACGGTGGCTCCTAGTGTCCCGGATGGTAGCGAAGTAGTCGCACAGATGCTCCAGCTCTCGCATCGCCTTCGCTGGAGCAGCCACGAAGCTGCCTCCTTGCAAGGGACGGTTGTTAGGTGGGCCAGGCAGGGGGCCCTCCATGGGTGGGGCTTGAGGAAGTGTCGCAGCCAGGCCGAGGGGTGGTCTCCACAGAGAGGAACGGAAGCGGGGAGGACGAAGCTTGGCAGGGCAGTGAACCGCTAAAGTGCCCAACGTGGATGGGTTTTCAATATCGGTAAATAAAATTTACCGGAGGTCACCGGTAAACATGATTTATCGGATATATCAGATTTATCGGACCAAATTCAAATTAAACTTTAAAAAATTTGAATGAATTTGTTATAAATTATCCTTAATTAATAGATTATCATAAATTGCACATAACAACAATGAAATAAGATAATATGACAAGTTCATAGCACATTATATAGATTCGTTACGCCGAACATAACCATATCATCACAAATAGATAGTCCGCTAATATGTCCGAGCAAAATAATAACCATAGTCCCAAATCTTAGATGTTTCAAGCACATATCTTCAACAAAGTTTCCAAATGAACAATTCAATTGCAAAATAGTGACCAAACATTAACACAAGCACATGCACCGGTAGACATCACCATATCTTGACCTTCCTTTGAGGCTTGCATCACTACAAATATTTACAAGTGAAACATTACAAATTGCATCACCAAATTAAATCAATGCAATGTTAACATATGAACAAATGGAGAATTAAATGTCCATCTTACATTCAGTCATAGAGGCTCTTGAGGGGCTTCTTTCTCTTTCTAGTTGATCTTGGACGGAGAGGGGTTGGTTCCTCAAGTGTATCACCTACAATGTCAAATATAAGGGTATGTACATATACATATTATATGAATTTAAATCACATATGCATTTGTGTTAAGCACCAGAACCACTAGCTCCATCACCGCAGGCTCCACCACGGCCACTAGCTCCGTCAGCACCACCATCATCATCACCTTTGCAACAAATGAGGTTTTCACGAAATAAAGTTATATAATGTTAACAAAAATCACAGTTACTTAAGGAATATGTATAATTTGATTGAAACTCACCGCCATCCTCATCATCAGAACTGCTATCCCCTGATTCGGCATAAACTGGGCTACCATGTGGAGAATCTGATCCATAATCATCTCCAATATCTTCTTCCTCTTCCTCTTCCTCCAAATGTCTCTTCCCATCCTTTTTACCACTCTTTTTGCGAAGGGAAGAAAGGTTCCTCTTCAAGTTAGGAACTTCTGCCCCTATTCGTAACTCCTCAACCACCATTTCTATCTCCGTAGCCAACAATGTGCTAGGTAAGGGGGATTGACAATCATTGCCATCATATTCATCAAGAGTAGGCCTAGACTCACTCATAGAGTTGCACAACCAGTCCATAATTGGGTTGCTTTCATCATATAGAACAACATCCATCATGATGCTACAAGGATCACACTCTATTTCTTGAAAGCTATGAATGTTAGCTTCAAATTTCTTGAAAGCTATATATGAATGTTAGCTTCAAATTGTTGGATACGCAGCTTCAAATTATAATGGACAAACACCAACTTATGTAGCTTGTCATAACCTAACCGATTTCTCAGTTTGGTATGGATCAAAGCAAACGTACTCCAGTTTCTTTCACACCTACTAGACGACATGCATTGTGAAACGATGCGCATTGCAAGCTTTTGTAGTTCTTTGTACCGTCCTCCATATGAACCCCACCAATCAGCTGCAATGAATTTTTTAAAAAGTAAGCAAACTTGGAACTTAGAGTATGAAAGGTAAGTAAACTTGTAGTGGCACCACAAAAACTATAATACCTGCGCTCATACGCCCACCAAGTGCCGAGCATCGAGCCTCTTCTCCTCCAAATAATCCTCTCTTTGAGCTGAAATGAGAAAATTGTTCAATGGCAATTGCTGCCTTCGAATGTGAGTCTGCAACCTTCTTGAGTGCCATTGTTATGGCAAACTTGGAACTTGTTTTTTGTGCAATTTTAGATCTATACAATGCTTCAGGATCAAGTGCAGCAGCTACAAATGTAAAGAAGTTCAACAATATTAGAATGTAGCGTGCATGAATAAGAAACAAAATTGAATAGATTTTGTCATTCCTTAGTTCATACCTGCATGTATGAGAGTGTCACTGAGAAGATAAATAACCCTCCTGTTGGCTACTTCCATCACTCTTTAGGAGATCTTGTTTGTGGCTTAGGTTTGCATGTATCGCATCCATCGCATGTAACATCTTTGGCAAGAATCCCGATATGGTTCCATTCTTTTGTTGATCAGCGAAGCGTAGTACAGAGTAGAGTGGTGTGACAGCTTTCAACACTAACTCCATATTCTCCCACCATCTCCTGTTTGTTAAGCAATCATATGTGAAAGTGTGATCTTCTTCATTTCTCCAATCACTATTGGCCCATTCATTCGACACCATCCATAATAGGAATTTATCCTTCTTGTCCCAAAAGCTTTGTAGAAACAAGAAACCCGTGCCGAACCTAGTAGCATTCCACCGAATCAGCTCTCCACCTATCTTCTCTCTCATTGTAGCATGAAGCCTGAAAAGATAAAAATAAATAAATACACACATATAGAGGTATATTCAACATAATGTCTCAATTATACAAGTGTTACCTGTTATGGTTATAGAAGAATCTACATATTCGCTTTGCACTGTCCACTACTTCCACAACCTCATCAAAGCGTGCTATGTCCTTCAACATCAAATTGATAGTATGAGCTGCACATGGCTGCCAAGAAATGTGTGGATACTCATCAATGAGTTGCTTGCATGCTTTCTTATAATTGGAACCATTATCTATCACAATTTGCACAACGAACTGTGCCCCAATCCCCTGAACAATCACCTCTCTAATACAACCATAAATGAAGTCTGCATTTTGAACACAGCCAGTTGCATTCACAGACTTGTGGAAGAACATGCATCCATTGCAAAAAATCATGAAGTTGATAATACACATCATTGTAGGACTAGTCCATGAATCACACATGATGGTGACTCCATATAGACTCCATTCTTCCTGAAAAAGAGCCATAGTAGCCTCCATCTCATCATAGTTCATATCTAACAATGGACCATCTATGTCTTTTCCCATTGGGATAGGAACACCCTCACCAAGTTGTTGCGCCAACTTCATCATTGATCGAAAGTATGGGCAATCTGCTTTTCTTCCAGGAACCACTTTGCCACAATTTTTCCAAGCTTATCCTTAGCACCTCCAGCAAGCATAATGTCCACTCGAGGCTGTGAGGACGCCCTACTGCGTGCCAAATCTATATCAAAGGGAGATTTTGAAGTACTTCTATAGAAACTATCAAGTGTACTTTGACTAGCTTCACCACTACCACTTCCACTTGCCCTACCTAAATTTGCAGCCCCACTAACAGTACCACTTCCACTGCCACTTGTCCTACTAAAAGGCATAAACCTACCACCAACACGAAGCAGGTCCTTTAGTGACTCTCTCACTGCCATTGATACTGCCCCTCTTCATCAAGACTAGCCATAGCTATTCCATAATCATGCTCCATAAGTGATTTCTCAATAAAGAGACGACTTTCACTTTTTTGTCTCTTTTTTTGCTTCCCTAATGCCACTTCTTTCAACAGTACCTCCTTAATATTAGACGGCACATTAGGGCATGGAACCACTTGCCCTTGTAATCCACATAAATGTTGTCTCAGACGGGTTGCACCACCACCTTTGTTGCTAACACTACAATATCTGCACTTGAAGTCATTACCCCATGACATCCCATGGCTCCATGTTTTCTCAATTGGTCCTTGTAGCTCTATTTGTCTCCCTGCACCTTTTGGTAAATAAACATAATCATATTCTAACTTCTAACTAACCTAGTAAATGAACATTGAATAAAAAGAAGAGATAAACAAACAAAATAAGTTAGGAATTGTGCTGCACAAACAAACCTGTTTTAGTGACCACAACTTTCTTAGACGGCCCACCGACCGCACTAGGCGACCCACCACTGCCGGTAGCATAGTCAGCTACACCCTTCCCTTTGCCTTGCACCGTTGCCACCCTCCTCGGAGGACCTAGGCCATCTCTATTACCCGCCATTACAAATATAGTGGGTATTTGTTACTCTCTGACCAAAACAAATAAAGGTAGTATTAACCTTCTTAACTTCATTTTTCAAAATAGTAAAATATATATGGCATCAACATATCTATTAAGCTAACAATTATCAAAATAAATGAACAGAGCAATTCAACGAACAGCACGTCTCTAGCAGCCATGATTTACATTTAATCAATATTCATCTCAATTTATTTACATCATCATACAATGAGAGAGCTATTTCAACTTAAGATTTACTAATTAAATATCAAACATCATGTAACTATGCTCTGAGGTGAGCTAAACTAACTGAGAGCTAACTAAGTGAACAGAGGCACAGAGCTAATACTAATATACTAATACTATACGGTATAAACCGTATAATACAGGTATAGTATCACTGCACTGTACGTCGGTACAGCTCTTGAGCAGAGGGCAGAGGCCGCACCGTTGCAGAGCACCGCCGGCGGCGGCGGCGGCGTAGCTTCCCTCGCCGGTGGTCGCTGGAGGGCTGGCGGCACTACGGCGAGCCGGCGCCCGGGTGCCCGGAGACTGCTGCCTAAGGCATACTGGCAGGGACGGTTGTTGTAGACCACCTAGACGTACGTAGTTGAAGAGGCCGGTGTTGAGGGTGCCACCTACCGAGGCGTCAGGGAACGGGCACTGCGGTGCCGCCGTGAGGTACACCCTCCTGCCGGAGTTGCTGTACCCTTTTAGGAACGTGGCGAGATCATCCCAGTGCTGGTTGGTGGCCGGAGCTTGGCCTGGACGGCGGGCCGCGGGAGTGAGGTTTGCTGGTCTAGGCGTCGGGCAGGTCGGCTGGTCGCTGTCTGGCAGCCGGAAGGTGCTGGTGAGGACGTGAGGTCGGCGGCGGCGCCGCGGCGGTCGGGGAGACGGGGACTCGGGTGAAGGCGTGAAGCACGAAACTGCGGTGCTGCGTCTGGCAGGAATTAGGGATTAGTCGGTGGCTCGGTGCTGCTGCTGCCTCAGGTGAAGGCTTCAAGCTGCGGGTCGGGCCGCCGGAGTTGCACCAGGGAACCAGGCCGATTAATTCAAAATGGGCCAAAAAAATTCAATATTTACCGGCCCACACCGGTAAAACCGAAATTGCGGGTTTACCACTGAAAATCGGCCGGTAAAATAATCCCTTGAGGCAGTAGCGGCATTTAAGGGGGTCCCTGCAAACTATGATGCGATGATCTGAGGCCAAGCAGCGAAAGCAACGCTTGGTCTCCTTGCTGCGCATTTCCACCTGCTTGCCGGAATGAATGTGCCGGGATGCATGGAAACCTGAGGCAGAGTAAAGCTGGTTGGTGGTTCAACTTGAAAGCGGCCGCTGCTTCCTCCACCAATGCCTCGGCCAAACGATCTCCCAGGTGTCTGGCTCCAAAGGTGGGAGAGAATACGGGGGCGAGGTGGCAGGTGAGAACGAAGGGCCGAAGCTGCGTGCCACGGAGGCTCCAGGATGAAGCTAACGTGGCAGATTTACTTGTTCTGAGGCGCCCCACTCGCGAAGATCTAACCTGAAACGGTAAATCCGGTGCCGATCTGAGATTACAGCAGGGAGGAAGAGGCAGGGGCACTGGAGATTGGGTTTCATGGGACGGGGCGGGGCGTGCTTGGGGAGAGAGACCAGAGGAGGCCAAAGGAAGGCAACTGCGGGACTTGAGGCACGGCCGGAGCTGGAGTTGCGGTGAGCGTTGGGGGAGGGGACAGGGAGCGAGAGCAGGAGGGAATCGCCCCTCAATTCAATGCCACCTCCCATGGCGTTGTCAAGCCGTGTTCTGAACTTCTGATCAGAATAATCTAGGCATGCCATCCCAAATCAAATCGCATTTAGGGTGCGTTTGGTTGAGGAGCCAACTAAAATGGAGCCACTCCGTTCTAGGTCTCAGGATGTTTGGTTAGAATGGAGCCACTCCATTCTAGGCCGCAGAGTGTTTGGTTGTGATTCTTATGGAGCGGAGCCACTCTCTATATGAAATATTCCTCATAGATTCAGAACCAATCCATTCCTATTTTTTGGCCGAACGGATCCGCTCCACTCTCAGAATTAGAAATAGAATGGCTCCGCTCTACTCACTCTCCAACCAAACGCACCCTTAGAGGCCGAACAGGATCTCATCATTTGCGAAAGACACTGTCACGCTGTCGTGTATCAATATTGCGTCGATGAATCGGAGGGGAGTACGACTGCAATGACGTCAGCTGGTGTGCTACCTCTGCTGATGAGTGTCTTGTACTCTACAATGCGAGCATCGGGCCACATGTGCTCATCTTGTCATGCAAGCAATGGCAATCCCCTCGATCATTCGCTCGACGCTGCTCATCGTTTGCGCAACTGATGGAAAACCGCCGTGTTGACCTTGCCTTCTCTCACCATGGTCGTGACACGCCGCCGGCAATAAAAACCAAAGTACTCTCTCTAATTAACAGCTATACTATAATCTTTAATGTTTAGATAGTCATAGTTGGATGTACATTTGCTATTGCTACCCTCGTCAGCACACCACATACGTGGCAAGTGTTTAGGATCTCCCCTCGGTATATGTCCGTGTGTCTAGTGCCGGTCGATATGCCATATCGTGTGACCACTCTGAGTCCACATGTACCATACGCTGTACGCCTACACCGCTAAGCCCACGCGCGCCCAAACAGTGATGGGCGATGGTTGATGCTCTTATACCATCTATAATGCCTTGGGTTAAATTCGTGTACAGTCTAGCCCACATAAGGGTTTGGTCCACACATGCATAGCACCACTCTTGAGTTTTTGGCCTCGCTTTGCCCAAAAGAGTTAACTTGAGGTGTTATGTTCAGGTCAACTAGGCATTATATACTGGTGCAACTCTTTCAATAGTAGTAAGGTGGTACTATTCCACCATAACCAATCAACATAGGCCATATGGACCTCGCAATCAACAAGCCGGGTATTACATTCACCCTCTTAATAGGATGGCGCCCTTGTTAGCACATCGCATATGTGGCAAATGGTCAGGATCTCCCATTGGTATGCGACCATGTGTTCAAGTTTTGCCCATATACCATGCCTTGTGACCACTCTAGGCCCACATGTGCCATATGCCCGTACCACTAAGCCCACATGCGCCCGCTCAGAGAGGGTTGATGCTTTGATACCATTTGTAACACCCTGGCCCAAATTCGTTTAAAGCCAAGCCTACCTAAAGGGCTGACTCATGCATGCATAGCACCACTCCTAGGTTTTGGCCTCGCTTTGCCAAAAAGGTTAACTCCGGATACTATGTTTAGGTCAATCAAGCATTATATACTAGTATAACTCTCTCAAGACTATCAAGATGGTACTAATCCACCACAACCAATCCACATGGGCCATATGGACCTCACAATCAATAGGCCAGGGTATTACACTCACCCCTTAATAGGCTAACTCCCTTGTCGGCACACTGCATATGTGGCAAAAAGTTCAGGATCTCCCGTCAATATGCGACCGTGTGTCCAGTGTCGGTCCATATACCATGTCGTGTGACCACTTTGGGCCCACATACGCCATGAACCATATGCCCGCGTCAATAAGCCCACACACACCTGCACAACGAGGGCTGATGCTCTCATACCATCTGTGACACCTTGTCCCAAATTCGCTTAGAGCCTAACCCACGGGCTAGCCTGCAGATGCATAGCACCATTCTTGGGTTTCTAGCCTCACTTTGTCCAAAAAGATTTAACCCAATGAGCTATGTTCAGGTCAATCAGGCATTATATATTGGTGCAACTCTCTCAATACTAGCAAGGTGGTACTATTCCACCACCACCAATCAACACGGGTCATATAGGCCTCACAATCAACGGGTGGGTATTATAAATTAGTCTGTATATTGTTTGCAAGACATAAGAGGGTGATGGTTAGGGAGCATCCCCCAATGTTGGAAACATAATATACACAAGTATCGATGAATATATAGTATCAAAGCTTTGCACATCAAATTTCAGATGGATTTATGCTTTATGCCCTCCACCGGCTTCTATGTAAGAGGCTCACACGTAGTAGTATCTCGAGATCCTTCATCACATTGTTGTCCCATCTCCATCCACCAGCAAATTCATCTTCTCTTCTTCATATGAGTGTGGATTTACAGCTATGTTACAAAACACCCCTAAAAGGCATGCCACTATGTTTCATGAGCCTACTCTTTCTTCATTAGAGGAGGTAATTGTTGCCATTGTTCAAGAAAAAAACTAGATTGAAGGTGTTATCTTGTTTTAAATGTTTGAGGTACCCAACCAGTTGTCCAAATCAGATAATGCTATAAATGTGGAAAAAGAGGGGCACTTAAGCCGTGATTATTGCGCTCCACACAAACTGAATCAAGGAAGAGGAAGGAGCGGTTACATAGGTGGTTTTGGAGAAGCTAGATGTTGTCGGACGCAAGCATCGGGAGCTTCCCATTGCGGTTCTGCCGCCACTGCCAAATCTTGGACACCGAGAAGCTATCACCTTTGTTCGCTGCCCCGATCTTCTTCCCCTCGACGCCTAGTGAGCAATCCGAGCAGCAGCACCACCACCACGACCCGCCGGCAAGCAAACCCCCCGCGCAAGCCCACCAAATCCCAGAGCAGAGCAACAAGCGGAGCGCAGAGACGGAGCGGGGCATACCTGTGCGCTGCCGGGCCACGGCCGTCGCTCTGCGGCGGAGTCGACTTGACGCAGCAGGAGGGCGCACGGATGGCCGGGGAGAGTTCCAGGCAACGAGCGCTAGCCGACGGACGGCTCTAGGCGACAGGTTGGGGAGGATGCCCTAGCTCTACGCCAAGCGCAGTTCTCCAGGTCTAGGCCAGCCGTCTACCATCTGGTCCAGGAGAACTGGAGATTGAAGAAGGTAAAGATTTATGATAGATTGATAGTGGGTTGTGCTTGGCCCACATAAACCGGATATCCGAATAAGAGTTATCCGGATAATCCGTTTTCGTATCTGTATCAGTTGGATATAGCTCTCCCGAATTCGAATCTGTATCTAAGAAAAAAAATATCCGAATCTATATCCGAAACTATCCGAGCCTATCCGAATCCGTATCTGACCGGATCGGTCAGGAACTATCCGAACCGTTTTCACCCCTACGCAGGACCCTGCTCCAACCACCTGTAAGTTCCCATGGGCCCCGCCACAGCGCACTGCTCCACGACCACCTCTCCAAATCCAATCTAGAACCTCCTGCACGCTCTCAGCGCGACACCGTGCACATGTCTGTGCACGGCCACATGCCGCACCCAGGCTATACATCCACGACACGATACCTACCAGCAATGCAGTCATGATGCCCCTACACAACATCCGGTCGCATCGCCCACCATGACGCTCCTATCGCCCCAATCTATTCGGCCGCTCGCCACGTTTGGTGGCCGGTCTGATAGTGGGTGCCGAAGCCCTAGTCTTCGATGGCTACGTTGTTGGCCCAATCACCACGTCTGGTTGATCCTTGCCAATGGTAGCCCATTGAACAGTTCGAGCTGCCTGCTCGAATTGTCCGACACCACCGATCAAATCGTCAATCACCGCCATGCTCCACCTTACGTTGAATCTAGCATTTCTCCTCGGCACACGCGTGTATACATAATCCTTGTGCCTCCACCAAGATAATCCGCATCGCCATCCTCAGCTAGACAACTTGTTAGAGCTCGTTGCGGTCTGACCATCTCATGGCCCATAGTGATCTGGCTCCCCCGAGACCAACACTTGGTCTTAGGACCAGGTCCCATTGGACCTGCTATACTTACAGGCCCAATTGGAACTATGACTAAGGCCTTGGGCCAACTCTATGCAAAAGACTAGCCTTATGGGTGAGGGACACCCCACCTTTTAAGTCGTGCTCTCCCATCACCGATATCCGATGTGGAACTAAACCCAACAATCGCCCCTATCACACATCGGAACCCATCCGACAACTGTGCAATCTCCGTGCAATCTCTAGGAGATGTTTCGGGTTTTAGACTTGAAACTCTGATATCACTTGTTAGAACCCGTTGCGGTCTAGCCATCTCATGGCCCATAGCGATCTGGCTCCCCCCCAAGACCAATGCATGGTCTCGAGCCTAGGTCCCATTTGGCTTGCTATGCCCACAGGCCCAACCAGAACCACGACCAAGGCCTTGGGCCAACTCTACACAAAAGACTAGCCTTATGGGTGAGGTGCACCCGCACCTTTTAAGTCGTGCTCACCCCCACCTTTTAAGTCGTGCACCCCCATCACCGATATCCGATGTGGAACTAAAGTCAACAAAGGGTGACGGCCGAGCGGCGGGAGGGTCTGCGTGCGAGTGGAAGGGAGGGGAGCGGAGGCAGCAGCGGGGAGCGGGGTGGCAGCTGTGGGGACCCAAATTCCGAAAAGTCTTCATCGGAATCGTTCCCCAAAAGCACGATTACCCAGGATGCAACAGTGCCAGAGTCAATACCGAAGTCCAAAACATTCATAGGAAACTTTAATATTTTACAAAGGAAATTATTACAAACCGTTATTCTTTAAGTATTTATTACATCCACACTGTTGCAAAGGTTGTGAGTGCAAGAAAATATAGAAATTGGTAAACTAGAAGTCTATGCCATAACTTTCTAGTTCCTCGGCAGTGAACTCCTCGCACTCACCATAAAGTTGAGGAGTACCTGAAAATAGTATAATTTCCCCACATAGTGGGTAAGTACTAACAGTACTTGCAGGTTTCCAAGAGGAAAATTCTACTCTAGTATATGCAAGAATCAAACAAAGGTATAAAGTTCAGGAGTGAGTAGATGCAGTAACATATAATAGATAGAAGAATCTTAAGCTTTAGCAATCCTTTGCAACCAACTTTTGAATATTTGAAACCTTTCACAAAGCCTGTCTCCATCCTCCAACTACCCTGCCCGAAGCAGAACACATACACCATAGACTTTTTCTTAAAGCATGAGTTCACTGAATAAGAGAGGCATCACCCAGTTTGACACAACTTCCTATACCCGAAGTAGGGTCCATCGATGATTTTGTTAACTGCCCTGCAGGACCTACCCAGCTTTACCCACATATTGATCAGATACATGGATGGGTGATATTTGTGTCATTCTTATTCATTATACCCAAGTTTTTATATGAGCACAACCCAGTTGTATCCCCTTAACAACTGGTACCATTGTAGGTCTTGTATGGCATATGTCCCCCTTGAGCTTTACTGTGCCATAACTTCTCGAAGGATATACCCACTCAAGGGTTACCGCCTAGTCCAACTTCACTACACCGGTGGCTCATATACAATTTTTTCAGTAATCATCCCCATGTCCAGATAAGTATTCCATACTACTTATCCACATGGCAAATGATTGACTTATTCTACTCGATTTAAATCTCTCAAAATCTATTTTAGGCTTCAAAGGATGGGGCTAATCAATAAGGGGTAGGCTTTCTGGTGTTTGTATTTTGGCATGATCATTTTATAACACATGAAATAATGGTTTGGCCAGAAAAGTAATAACTAAAAAGTAATGTAGCCATAAATATTTAAATAGGAATTCCAAAGTGCATCAAGGAATAGAAACCTGCCTTGATGATCACGATAAGTGATCCTTCCTCGTAGTCCTCCTCCACGTGGTTCAACCCAAGATCTTGCTTCTTGTTCTTCTTCTATTATTTAGATAAGAATAGCAATAATCAAAATATATTTGAGAATGATTTCTATAACATAATGCGGGAAAAATATTTTAAATGGTCTAGGGTGGTATTGGGAATAGGGTTGAAAGTTTTGAATTTTTTCTTTATTTGAAGACAATTTGTAGGAGAAAATAGTAATTTAAAATCTCTTCTTAAATTTCCTAGCATCTTCCTATAAAACAGAGTTCCATTTTTACTTAAGAAATGGTATGTATTTTGGCCTTAGGAGGAATTTCCTATACTTTTTATTTAGAAGAAAAGATTTAGAAGGATTTATAAATAGGAAATTAATATATAGTATATTCTTTATTGAAAAATTTTAAGTTTATAAAATTTGTTTATATCCTGTATTCTACTAAAAATATTAATTTGATTTTTTAATAAATCCTTAGGATTTCTAGAAATTCCTAAAATCTTAAGAGAAAGGGTTTTGACTTTAAATTTGAATCTGGAAAGGGTTTAAAAATATGGAAAAATCCTTTTTAGATGTAAAACATCATTTGGAAAAACTTTTGTATAGAAACTTTGACTCAATTTGGCCTCTAAGGGCTTCAATTTGGGAGGATTCGAAATCTGGGCTAGGATGAACAGGGGAAATTAGGGTTCTTGAAAACCCGATTTGGGCGTCTTCGATTTGTGGGTTTTGGATCAAATTAACCTTAGGGCTTTTGATCTATGGGGTGTGAGGAACGATTTGCCTCCGGTATTGGGCCTCGGGATGGCCGGAGTTGGCCGGACGACGAGGTCCAACGGCGGCTTAGGCTAGGGAAATTGGGGATTCTTCCGGGAGTGGTTAATAGGTTGAATTGCGGGGTGTACATGTCACCAGAGGTTATGTGGGATGTTCTAGGATAGAAATCGGGGCATGAAAAGCTTCGGGGTAGCTTGGCGGCATGAGCCGTGGAGTTTGGACGCCGGCGAGAGCGAATTTGACGCTACGGTGGGATTGAGTAGGAATTGATAGGAGTTTAAGCTTTAGAAGGTTTCGGGGAGCATTTTTGCTTTTGGCGGCATAGGTAGAGGATCATCGGGCGCTCTGGCGAGCTCCGACGAGAACGGCGGTGGAACGGAGTAGTGAGGAATGCAGCTTACCCGGTGGCGCGCTGCGGGTTTAGTGAGCTCAAGACGGGTTCCAGGACGCCGAGCGACGTCGGGATTTATAGGGGGAGCAGTTTTGTCGCGATTTTGGTTGGGTGGATGAGTTCGCCGGGATTTTTCTCCGGCGACGGATTCCCTCTCATTGCGGCCATTAAATGGTCACGCGCGAGGCCATGGGGCTCGACGACGTGGCCCTGGCGCAATGGAGCGTCCAAGCTGGGCGCCGATAGGATCGGATAAAGCGGGCGGCAGTGGCACGCCGGCGGCAATGGGAGTAGGGGGTTGCGGCGACGGCGGATTGGGCCAGCAAGGGTCTTTCCGACCAGGCCATGGGAGTACTCGAGTAGTACAAGTCCCAAGGATCACTCTGGTCACATCGGTGTGGACTATTAGGCGTGGAGTCGCCTAGTAATGATGATTCCGGCGGATTCTCACGGCGGAGACGGCGGCGCTGCGAAGCAGAGCAGGGCGGCGGCGACGGCCGGGGAAGAACATGTCGTGGCCGTTGGATTGAAGACGTGGCACACCGGAGGCCCTCCGATCTCTTTTCGATGTAAGCGGCGCGGCGGGATGACGATCCACTCAGGACCGTTGGATTGGAGCGACGTGGAGCGCGGGTGGCCGTCGGATTTCCTTAATCCGAACGCTACAAGACGCGGGCTCATCCAAGCGGGCCCATTTGTCGCGAGAGAATCTGCGCGAATGGGGAAGCGACGCGTGGCTCGGGTAATTTTCCCCGGGAAAGGATTTTTTTCAAAAGGAATTTCCAGTGGGTTTTTAATTCTAGGAAGCTTGTAAAAATTCTGGAAAATTGTAGGAAAATCAGAAAAATGTGAGGAAAATTTCTATGAATTCAGAAAAATGCCAAGAATTTTATAAAGGCATAAAATTACTCTTGTTCCATTAAACTTTTAAGGTTCTTTTAGAAGTTCCCTTTTCTTTCTTATTTTAGAAAATTCAAAAAGGCATTTTAGAGGGTTTAAGAATATACAAAAATACAAATGTAAATCTAGGTGATATTCATGCAATTTATGCGAAAAACTTTTATGTCAAAAATTCGAGTTTATCACAGCAGCGTCGAGGAAAGGGGAGGGGAGCAGGGGTGGCGCCCGAGCGGCGGGAGCATCCGCGAGAGGAGGCGGATGCAGACGGGGGAGAGCAGAGTGGGAGTGATCGGCACAACAAAATCGGATCGGTGGTTTGCTAAGTGCGATTGCGAATTTTTTCTAAGAGAACGTACCGGCAGCCACCACATCCTGTTTTTTAATAGTAGAGATAGTGGCGGCTTAGGGATTGATTCCAACCGGATTGAGTTGGAAATCAGATTGGATAAGAGTCCCGATGAAATTTGATTACTCGTTCCCTTAAAGGATAGGGAGAAGGGATGGATTTAGGTGTTGCACGACTTAGCTAAAAGCGGTCAGGGTGGAAGGAACAGAAAGGGAGAAAGGAAATAATAAAAAAAGAGAAAAGAGAAGAAAAAAAGAAAAGAGAAGAAATAATTTTTTTAAAAAAATTTGAAGTGTATTTTTAATTGAATAAGACAAATTCGGAACCTAGTTAAATTTTTAATCCATGGTTTCAGGATGTCACAGTTCACTTTTTGCATGATGGATATCATAGTTCTGTCGATTTGGTTGTCTCAAGTTCGTGCTTCTGTTTTATCAAGAGATAATCATCTAGCTGTCATGACGCATAAATTGGCAATGCATTAGATACGTAGTTACCAACTTGGCATAATATGGATAGAGTCTGCGCAAAAGATGTGTGGTTACTATATTAGCTCGCAACGCATGATTAAAGCATTTGGAGGAATGCGCATGGTCTCAAAGCTTCAAGGCAGCCTGCAAGCATAATTTAAGCCTAAATGGTCATATGGCCCACTTGCAAGTGAATTAGATAATCATTAATTTCTTCTTCTTTTAGCTATAGGTTTGTGTCCTGTTTTAAGACTGTAAACACTATAATATTATCTCTAAGCAGCACGAACGCTCATAGTGTGAGTGGTGTGAAAAGGCTCACATGGAGTCACGGAGAGAGAGAGCAAACCTACGTATGGATATTAAAACCAGAGCACAGTTATAAGAATAGTGAAAAAGGCCTATACGACCACCCTACAAAACTATAGTTCATCTCAGAGTATGTACAATATTGTGATATCAACTATTTATAATTTATAATTCCCTAGGCTATGATCCAATGATTGGCCTATATTTGGACTATCACACCACTATTTATGTCCTTATTCCCAACCCCATCACTACTCACCTACATGGACATGAACTTATTTTTCCAATTCCTATATATCTCTCTCTCTTATATTTTTATTCTTAACCCCTTTTTTCACAACCCCATTTTTACATTAATAGGCGCTGCTATACTATTAGGATAGACCCACCATTAGACATGCCCTTATTACATAAGGCATAAGCTAATTAAACACAAGGATAGAGTAAAGTGTCAGGATCCAATTGAGCAGTCAATAAGCTGACCTGAGATAGAAACATTTAGATATATTTATTGAAGGACGTGAAGAATATATATAATTTAGTTGTAAAATATATCTTACCAATGTCTACAGGCAATAGGAAATAGATTAAATATGGAACCCACGTGGAGACAGCAAAAGATAGCACTACGCACATGGAATGCTCTAAAAAATAATAAACCCCATTTAGGGAAGAAGAGCACAGCCACCACTGAAGACATGGCCGCAAGGCACCCAGAGCTGGCCGGAGCAAAAGTTTGTACAAAGAAAACAAGGAATCGGGGAAAAGAGCAAAGAGCTAGGCAATATAAAAAAAGGGACAGACCTGTGAGTCGACTAATCCCTTCTACCTCTTCTCCTTCCCCTTTGACTAGTATAGCTTCGCACGCCTTCACCTTCACCCTCGCCCTCGTCGGCCACCATCCATAGCTGGCAGCGTCCTAACTGCCTTACAGCTCCACATCCACATCGATTCCCCGTGGTGGATGATTTAATTCCCCTCTTTCGCCCTCTCTTGATAAGAAGGTATGGAGGCGAACTTAAATCTCAATTTTATCTGTACTTTGCTCTATGCGATGTGTGTATAGTTGAGATCAGTTCATGTTTTGTGTAACTAGCAGGTGTTGGAGTGTTGTGATTTGCTGGCTCTTTTCGGATTTACAAATATTTGTAGCCTTCTATAGCTAATGCTTGATCCTACCAAGCTCTGTAGAATGACTTTGCAACCGCTGCACTATCAGCTGCTGTGTGCTGCTGACAAACCTGGCTAGCTATCCATCCAATTCCTTCATCTATATGGGTGCTTACACTACTCGAAATTGCAGTTGCATGGTGATTTAGATGTTAATATTCACCTTGAGAGGATGCTACTACCGATGAATAAGTTAGCATAGCATTGATTTTGCATTGGATTGTAGCACACTAGAAGAATTCTGGCACACTGCATTTTCTCCTAATTATGCTGATTTATTTGTTAGTTGCGACTAGAACACTTGCATGCATCCTTGTTCAACATACTGTGCTTGTAAATATTACGGGATTGTACAAATTTCTGTGTAAAGTTATATCAAATTATAAATTTTACTTTAGATGGACAAGTGGCTTAAGTAGAGAAACACTACAACAAAATTGCACATAGATGGTGGTCGACACAGATAGTGCTATCACTAATTCACCATAGGTCCTAAAGGTCCGACCTAGGAAAAAGTGTAGTTAGTTCACGTTGAAAACTGACAACAATACATATGCGCCGGTTCCCAACTAGAACCGGTATAAATAAAAAAAAGATGGGATGGCCCATAAAGTTGGAGAAAGGCTCGTGCTACAATTCTTAGTATCCTTGTCCCTTACATCCTTCACTACTCCTCCCCTTTTCCTGCCAACTTAAAGTTGGAGAAAGACAATTAATCATGTCGTTCAACGTTGAATGTAGCCCTAGCTCAAAAGCAAAATGGCACACAATCCATCTATGTTTTGAAAAACCGACACAAAACTACTTACGCTCGACGCCCATAGTAGGAATGACACCGACATCATTGATAGAGAGCTATGTATGACAGAAATTAAGCGGTTCTTGTTTTTGATCCAAAGGGCATGAGCTCAGTCAATTCATTCAAGGAGTAAATACAAGAAAAAGGAAAAAATAACACAGTGCAAAGCATCCAACCACACCTCAACGGAACACCACTAACTCGGTCTATAGCTGAACACCACCAATTTAGCGAGAAAGCACCACTACTAGGTCCAGCCACTACTGGTCAACCCGACGACGCATCTGGCCGTTCAACCATGGCTATGGGCACTCTTGCTGTGTTGACCAACCCGCAACCACCACCAAACTGCCCACGCCGGCCAAGCCCGAGCACACCAACACGCCACACTCTAGATGGCGGCTACCCAATAAGCAGTTCTCGTTGAGTCTCAGTTCTTGTTGAGACCTGCCATGCCCGTTCGTAATAAATATCAACACAGCAAAAAAAGAATCGGATTTCCAGAAGTGGTATCTTAGGTTGGGAGGCTACAATCACATTTGTTATTTTGTTGGATTTCCGGATGGTATCTTAGATCGGTAGGTTATGATTACAATAGTTATTTTTCTGGTGTCCAAGTGTATCATGGAAAGGTGTTTCATAGTACGTTTTTGCAATTGCAGATGATCGATCAAAAGTGCAAAAAAAAATGTCTCCTTTAATTTGCTAGAACATTTCCTTCATTTTTTTGATTCATGTTGCCACATGTAGTAGTAGTTTGCCTTTTTTGCTTTTAACTGTCAGCTGATGTTTCTCAACATAATTTCGTTTCCTCTTAATTTTTATATTCTGACTAAGATTTTTCTATAAATTATTCCAACATAGGCAAGATACGTACCAAAGTAATTATATAATTGTTTATCATTCTCGTTGTGTTTTTGCTACTCTCTTTTCAGGTTAATTCCCGAATCCTACAGATTACATTGTGTATAGATCTAGCTACAGAGAATCAGATATCTTGCGCCATGTGTTTCGATTTGATAATGCCCCATATGAGTCCATTTTTCGAGATGGATTCAAAGCAAGGCTTCAAGCAGGCACTGACGAGAAACAGTACTGCAATCTGGAACAGTATGTGAATAGTGGTGGGAAGCCTCTTGACAGTCGAAGGGACACCCCTTATATCTTTGTTAGCACTACCCTAAGCAGTAACTGGCATCCCAGTGTCCACGACAATAATGGTGGCAATGGCATAACCGTATATCGTTATGAGATATATGCCCCTGGAGGAATCTGGGTTGCTCAAACATTAGGGGACCGTTATCAGTACCCTGCTCAAGATGAGGTTACCTTTATTGAACGCGTTGACCCTCGATATATTCGATCTGCACAACGTTTCACTCTCACAAGTGGCGGGAGGTTTTTACCTTTGAAACCCATTAGCTTATGATATTGCAAGATTTTTCTAGTTTCAGAGAACTTTACCACGTACAGGGTGGAGGGGATTAGATTATTGAAAGCGTTTTTGAAGGACATATATATGCTCTCAAGTAACCATTTGACAATAGAATAATAACACCGAGGAATAATAACACCGATTGTTATCGATTTTGTAATAATTTTAAAGTTGACTGTGTTTGGGCTGTGTACACCTCAGGGTGTAGAGGCCGGATTTTATCCATTATCTAAAAAAATAACACCGATAAATGCACTAATATAACCAATCGTTAAGGTAATGTCCTAGCTTGTACACTTCAAAAAATTCCAATAAATCATAGTAGTAGAATATGTGCATTGTGGAAGAAAAGAGAAAAGAAGTAGACTTATTGTACAGAAGTTGAGTAACATCTTTGATCTGTTTTGTTAGGTTCACATACATATCATCATAGTTCTGCAACAAAAAAATGTAAAGCACGCATATACGATAATATTTTTGCGCAAATATTTCTATGTACACATATGTTTCACATGATTCGCTAAGATGGGTAGGGGCGCACCAAATTCGCCTTCATTGTTCTCAAACTGCAATTGATGTCAGATAAATTGGTTCTGTACTATCGATTAGTATCTAATGTGCTTTCAGTTCTAAGCAATGAGCATACACATATAACTGGCTATACTGCAGGTTTACAAGACGTACACGAGCGGATACTATCCTATACATAAATAGGAACTTCAATCCTCATCCACAGTTACTGAAAATCCAGAATCCAGTTCGTCATTACGTTGATGAAAATCATAGCGGAGGATCTACAAATTCAAGAGTACCCAGGCGTCAGGCGTCGACACCAGATGATGCTGTGATCGGCGCCCAGAGCACTCAGAGCGTCGACCGAGGCGGCCAAGACGTACAAATGATGCCGAGATCGAGCGCCCAGAGCACTCAGAGCATCGACGGAGGCGGCAGCGACGTGCAGATGATGCTGTGATCGAGCGCCCACAGCGTCGACGGAGCGGGTCGCTACGTGCAAATGATGCCTTGGTCGAGTATTACACGAATGGTGTGACCAACATTGACAACTACATTGACTCCGCGTTCCGGGCTAAACAGGAGAATGAAGCCTACATCTTCATCAAGCAAGAGTATGTTCTCGTGAACTACGCACCTGCAGGATCAACCGATTGCAGAATAGTCGACGGTCCACACTTGATAGGCAATGGTTTTCCCTCTCTCGTGGGCACTGCCTTTGCGGAATATGGAATTGATGCTGCATTTGGCTGTCACAAGGATGACGAAGCAATGATCTTTTCTGGGGATCTCTGCGCAAGGATGAACTATGCACCAGGGACCTGCACTGGAGATTGGATTCTGCAAGGTCGTCCTAAAACCATCAGGCAGATGTTTCCCTTCTTCCAAGGGACCAGCTTCGAGGAGGGGATAGATGCTGCATTTGAATCCTCCTTTGAAGGGGAAGCCTACCTGTTCAATGGCTCAGAGTATGCTCACATAGACTACTGTAAGCCAGCCCTGGTGGCTAAACGTCTCATAACCGATGGGTTCCCTTGCTTGCGCAACTGTGAGTTTGAAACAGACATTGGGGCTGCCTTTGCCTCGCATCGGGCAAACGAGGCTTACCTATGCAAAGATAACAGCTATATTCTCCTTCAGTTTACCACCCCTGGATGCACGGGGGACTATATTATTGATGGTCCCAAGGAGATCGTTCCTACAAATTGGCCCTCTTTGAAGGACTTCCTTCCTCGCAAGAACAGTGGGCTGGATGCTTACCCGTTTGAGCGAGAGAACCCTCGCGGTAGCGAGGACCGTATATGTAATCAGCTGTGAAATGAACTTTATTTACATGCCAATGAAGCGTGTGTGTGGGCTCGCTCGCTCGTCCCGGTGTCCCTGTATTTGTGCATGAGTTCGTCTGGGTATGTGCATTTGTGTTGTGTGAAGAGTGATCAGTATGCTGCCTACTGTCAGTGAGAGCGAGGGCGAGAGTTTAATAAAAGGTGAGCGAGTATTATGAGAGAGAGAGATCCTTCAAACAAAAAATAGTATTCCCCGCAAAGAAAAAAAAGGTGTGTTTGTCTGATTTCCTGCATGTGTTTGAGAAGAGTGAGCTAGCTAGCTTGAGTCCTTGTATACGTGTTTGTCGTGATTCCCATATCGGTGCGTATGTGTTTTTTTTTAGCAAAAGATAGGATTTCTACCATTTTATTAAAGAGGAGAGAGTTTAAATACACAAGAGAGAAGGGGGAGTGGAGAGTTTAAAAACACAAGGGGGTCGCTACTCGGTACTTGGCACGCCGAAGAGAACGTCCTCCCAATTACAAATATCTATCTCAACCCGGATAGACACTTGCAGTGCTGAAGTGAAGACCTGCTTAAAGATATGTGCGTTCCGTTCCTTCCAGATGTTCTAGGCTGTGAGGATGATCAGCCCGTTCAATTGACGACGATGATGTTTGGGCACTTGCTTGGCCACTTGTCCCCACCATTCCAAGAAGGGAAGGCCTGCCGGGGAGGGGGGGGAGGGGGGGAGGGTACAAGTGAATGCATGGCGTTTGGCCGCGATATGGCTCCAGACTTGTGAGGAGAAGGGGCACTCTAAAAATAGGTGCTGAACCGTCTCCATCGCCTGACTGCAAAGAGGACAGGAGGGTTAGTGTGGCCAGCCCTTCTTTGCAAAGTTGTCCGAAGTGTTAAGCCTGTTGTGTCCTAAAGTCCATGCAAAGAACTTGTACTTGTTCTCTATATTTTCCTTCCATATGAGATTTGCATGGAAAGACTGTGCGCAACCAAGGAACTGCACATTGTAGGACGAGCGAGAGGTGTAGTTCCTTGAAGAGGTAAGCGTCCAGGTGATATCATCTTCACTCTCTGGCGTAAGGACGATCTACTAAATCTTGAGCCAGAGGTGGATGAATTGTTGCAGAAGCTCTGGGCCCTATAGGTGTTTGACATATCTGATCCAATTGCCATCGCGGAGCGCTTCTCGGATGGTGAGACGCTTTCTCGAGGCGATGCCAAACAGGCCAGGGGCAATCTCCTTCGGAGCTTCACCCTGGAGCCAACAATCATGCCAGAAATTGGCCCTTGTGCCATTCCCATCCCTGACTGCGGTGGCTGCCCGGAAGAGGGCACGATCCAAGCTGCTACAGGGGGGTCTGGACCCACCCAGGTTTTTGTGGGCTTTTCCATTCATGCCATAGCCAATGAAGTCGCAGAGCTCTGCTGAACCTATCGAGGTCCATGACGCCTAGGCCGCCAAGACTACGCGGTCAGCAGACCATCCTCCAGTTGACCAGGCACTTCCCTCCATGGGCCTCCGCCTTGCCAGCCCAAAGGAATCCCCTTCTGATTTTGTCCATGCGCCTCTCCACCCACTTGGTAAGTGGAAGGGAGGTGAGGAAGTAGGTAGGCAGAGCGGAGAGAACGGCCTTAACTAAGGTAAGCCGTCCCTCTTTAGAGAGGAGGTTCGCTTTCCAATGCTAGAGTCTGGCGGCCATTTTGTCAATCAGGGGTTGGAAATGGATTTTGCGGAGCCGGCGAAAGTGAGGAGGCATGCCTAGGTAGCGATAGGGGAAGGTCTCACAAGAACCGAAGAAAGGCTGAAGAGCCTCAGCAAGGTCATCTTCCTGGCAGTTTATTGGAAAGATAGAGCTCTTTTGGAAGTTTGTACGCAGGCCGTGATTTGTCCGAAAGTGTTGAGAATGCATTGCAATGCAAGGACCTCACCTTTGAGGGGGCTAATGAAGATGGCAGCATCATCCGCATATAGGGAGGCCCTCAGCCGGAGTGGTCTGGAGTGAATTGGAGCAAAAACATCTTGACCAGCTGCCAGTTCAAGGATGTGGTGCAGGGGGTCAATGGCGAGGATGAAGAGCATGGGGGAGATAGGGTCACCCTGACGGACCCCCCTATTGTGGCAGAAGGCTGGGCTCGTTCTCCCGTTGAGAAGGACCTAGGAGGATGCCGTACCAAGGAGAATGGCCATCCACTCTCGCCACCATGGCCCGAAGCCATGCCTCTCCAGAAGTTCTAGGAGATATCCCAAGTGGATAGAGTCAAAAGCTTTAGCGAAGTCGATTTTGAAAAAAAGGGCTAGTGTCTTTCTCTTGTGTAAGTCCTGGAGCACACTCTGCACAAATAAGAAATTATCCTGAATGCTGCGTTTCTTGATAAAGGCGCTCTGGCTATGGGAGATGAGGGAGCCCAAGTACGGCGCGAGGCGATTTGCGAGGAGCTTGGAAAAGATCTTGCTAATGCTATGCACTAGACTGATTGGCCTGAAGTCACTGATGGCGAGGTGATCCCCATCTTTCTTTGGGAGGAGGATGATGTTGGCAGTATTCAGAAGATGGAAGGATTGCCTGTTTCCACTGTGGAGGGCAAGCAAGGGCGAATAGAGGTCGTGTCTGATGGTGTCCTAGGACACACGGTAGAAGAGCCCACTGAAACCATCAGGGCCTGGTGCCTTGTCAGTTGGCAGGGTGAGAATGGTGTGTCGGATTTCTTCTTCTGTAAAGGGATCTTCCAAGGTGTGGAAGTCGACCCGGGGGAAATTAAAGGCATCCCAATCAAAGGTCGAGTCGCGAGGGGGTGGCTGGCCAAGATGCTCGGTAAAGAAATTGCAACATTCCGCTTCCATGTCTTCATGGGTGAGGGCAAGGCCTCCCGCCATGGCAAGGGAGTGGATGTGATTTTTCCGACGCATGGCATTTGCCTTTATGTGGAAGAACTTGGTGTTGTCATCTCCGAGCTTGACCCAAGCAGTTCTTGCCATTTGCTTGATTCTTGCTTTCTTTAGTGCTACAAGACCTAGACATCTAATCTTGAGGGCGGAGCGAGACCTCGTGCTGCGTGAGGTCACGGTCCTCTTGTGCTCGGTCGAGGCCTAAAATCAGGTTATGCACGACAGCAAGTTGGATCTGAAGATCACTAATGCAAGTCTTGGCCCAAAGCTTCAGGGCTTTTGCAGTGCGAGAGAGTTTGGTATGGAGGATTTTAAGCGGATCAGCAGTTGTAGTCTCTCGTTCCCAAGCTGCTTGGACTGTCGTTGCGAACCCCGGAAGGGTCGGCCAGTAGTTCTCGAAACGGAAGGGCTGGAAAGACGGCCTGGTCATGCCGCTTAGGAGGAGGGGAGCGTGGTAAGATGCGAGTGAAGGGAGAGCTTGAAGAAAGGCCGTGGGGAAGAAAGTGTCCCAATCTGGAGAACAAAAGGCTCGATCGATTCTGGTGTGGGTAGGATGATTACGCTCATTGGACCAAGTGAAGCGTCTACCTGTGAGAGGAAGTTCCTTCAGCTCCAGCCGGTTGAGGGTCGCTTGAAAAGCTTGCATGAGGCCAGTGTCGACGATCGCATTACTTTTGTCTGTCGATCGGTAAATTAAATTGAAGTCCCCGATGACGAGCCAGGGGAAACCAGCATTAGTGAGGGCTGTGCCTTCCAAGTCGCGCAGGAATTGGATCTTGTCCTCACGTGTTTGCGGGCCATAGACCACTGAGATGCGCCAATGGGGGTCTCTAGACGCAGGGGAAACGCGCGCGCTGACAATGTAGTCAGTGACAAGGGGTTCAAAGAGGGAGAAGTGGTTAGCATGCCTCGCAAGGAGAATACCACCTCTAGTTCCTACTGCCGGGCCGAAGTAGAAGGAGCCGACGAAGGACCAACCAAGGCATTCCTGAATGAAGTGACTGTCAATGGTAGCCAATTTCATTTCTTGGGTGCATACAAGGGTGCATTTCGCATTTGCAATCACATTACGGAGGACAAAACGTTTAGCTCCAGAATTAAGGCCTCGGACATTCCAATTGAAGACTCGAAGATCACTAATCATCAAAAATAGTAGCCACTTCGGAAGGGAGGATGGGAATACTAGAGTGGTGCAGGATTAAAGGCATAGTATTGCTGTGGAGATTGACCGGTCCATTCCAGACAAAACAAACAAAAACAGCAGAAACAGTAGAGACGACATGCCGCGAAAGTCGTAGCCTCAGAGGTGACAGTAGGGAAACAATCCCAGCGGCAGAAACACAAAAGCAGTGGCTCGACGGCCACCGAACAAAATGGGCCATTGCCTGTGCTACGAAGCTCCTAGATGACATGAGGAGCGAAAATCTCTAGCCGGGCAGCACCCTGCGCACTGTCCTAGGCTACGAGATTGGGCTCCAACAGCTCTGGCACTGTGACAGCGAGCTTTAGTCCAGCAAGATCAGCAAGGGCCTGGACTGCGTCGTCCGGCAGAGGGTCAGCAAGCATGTTGATCATGTCCATCGGGTGGGTCTTCGCACCGCTCTTCACCCACTGCTGCAATTTCGTGGCGATGAGGTCTTGGGCCCTGGTTTCCACTGAGGTCTTGGTTTCCGTCCAGGACGACAGGCGAACGCTACGGCGAATGGCGTGCCCTCCAGGCTTCTTGGCTTGGGAGAACTGGTGGAGCTTGTACACCTGCAAGAGAAGGGGGGCTAGACAATGAGTGATGGTGCCAAGAAAACGATCAAGACCGGGGGGTAAGTCAGCTGCAGCCGCGTCAGTCAGGCCTGAAAGTTAAATGGCTGTCGAAGCGGTGGACAACGGCTCATGGCACACCGGAGAAGATGCGCAGCGTACCTCCTGAGGTAGACGCGTAAGGGGCACGTTCACGGGGCCGTCGACGCACTCCTCGACGGATGCAGGTGGACAAATGCACTCGGCGTCGTGTGCAGGCACACACAACTGGGTGTTGCGGCGCTTGTCATCGGAGACTACTGCGAAGCAACACAGTGCCGAAGGAGAGTCTTGGTCCGGCGTTGTTGCGGCCGAGCTGTGCGCCGAAGAAGTCGATAGGGAAACTAGGAGGGCAGCCGATTCTGTAGCTGCTTGGAAAGGGCCAAGGATGCCCTCACACAGCCCACCCGGTGCAGACCCGCAGCGGGACAGAGGGGCGCGGTCCAGAGCTAGAGCTGGATTCACGACCTGAGGGGCCACAAAGGTCCAGCCAAGCTCAGAGACAAGAGGTGGAGTGCCACGGCGTCGCCGAGACGGATCAGCATCACCTCGCCAACCCTGACTGTGTGGCAAGTGTGTGCGGGCCTGACCCGCGGAGGAGATGCTCCGCAAGGCAGAGCGGAACGCGCGGCCGAGAGAGCGGCCATGCCGGGAGGCCTTGGATTTGTTGTCGGAGTCGTCGCGGCGACGATCGTGCACGTCTGGGGCCGGGGTGTTGTCGTGACGCCGGGCGTCTTCGTCCCCATCAACGACGCCCAGTTTCGATCGGAGTCGCGTGAAGCGAGCGACGCGGTGGCGCCCCGCATCATGCTCCTTGACGGCGTCAAGGTGGATGAGAACTCTGAACATGGTCGCTTTCTTTGTCGCCGGGGCGCTTGCCGAAGAGTCGATGATGCTTAGATAGTACACCTTCAGGATGTCCGCTGGCGACACCGTCTATACCCACACATTGAGCGTAGCTATCTCTTCCCTACAAATGGAGTGCTCCTCGAAGCATCGGAGTGCGCACACGCCACCTAGGATGCTCTCGATTGTCTTCTCTCTCCACACGTGGAGAGGCACATTCTCGAGGCATAGGCGTAGTCGGAACGGAACAGCGGAAGGACATTGTGCTCGGTGGGGCATCCACGGCTTGAAGGAGAGCTCGAGCGCACCGTGCTGGAACCGGTCAGAATCGAGGGCGCGCTCGCGGTGCTCTGGCGTGGGGAACCTGACGAGGAAGTGCTCGGGGTGGTGGCAGGTGATTCGGAGCTCCTGCCAATCTGCCCCCGAGGCCGACACCGCCGACATGCGAACATCGTCGAGGAGCAGCTCCGCCGCACAGTGGCTGCCATGGAGGGAGACAACAACCCAGCGTGCTTCTAGCTCGTCGCGGTTTGTGCCGAAGTCAGCTAAAGCTAGCAATAGATTGGAGGAGGCCCGGGGGCGGGAGCGCGAGTTGACTGGAGCCATGGAAGAGCGACAAGCGAGAGCTTTGTGCCCGCTGCGGAGACAGCTCCAGCACTTGACGGGGTCTCAGCACTGCACAATGGAATGTTCCGAGCCCAGGCACTTGAAGCAGCGGCCCTTAAAGGGGGAGACCGGACGACCATTTGCTGCTGGATGGCCTTCGGTTGGTGGGGAAGTAATGCCAGGAGTGTAAGGGGGCTACAGAGGTGAGTACTTCGGCGTATGACCTCGAACCCGGTGCCAGGCTGCAGGCGACAGAAGGGAGGAGCGTCTGGCGTCCATGGCGCGGCTGCCTTGATGGCGCCTGGAGTTAATGGGCGTGGGGCAAGTTGGTGGATGTGGAGTGAATGCAGTTGGTCCGGCTGGAAGACGCGAAGCGTACTTGCTTACAGGGGCGGGGAGCACAAGTGACTGGGGCTAGCAGAGCATCGGCGTCACCAACTGGAGACACGGGGGCGTCGGGCTCGGAGTTGGCCTTCGTCGCTGCAGGCGAAGACCAAAGCCCGGCGAATCGGGAAGCTGTCGAGGCTTGAGGCAGGGGCGTATGAGGCGAAGCTCCAAGGGGCGTGCTACGTCGTGCCGATCTAGGGCTACTGCGTGTGGATTCGGCCCCAGGGAAGGGATCTCGGTGATGCGTGAGTTGTTATGGACGACCGGCGGCAGGTGACGGAGCAGGGTGGAAGGCAGAGAGGGGACGTGGGAGCAGGAGGGCATTTCGACAGCGGCGGGCTGGCTTTCGCCGCCGGCAGTGGCAGCGGGGAGGAGGTGCCCTAGGCGTCGCAGGTTTTCATCAGAAGGGCAGATGATCTCCAACCATGGTTGCGCTACGTATGTGTTTGTGAGAGAGTAGTATATGTACACTGTTAATATAGCCGCCAACCTTGACCGACAAAATAATTTTATTGTCGAACAAAGCTACGGGGTGTTGGGTGAGATATTTCAGAATTGCTAATTCTCAGACGACTGAAATTTTCTTAACTATCAATCAATTTAAAATTGCACTCTAGTAGGACTAAGATTGCACGGCTGACAAAGATGCCATTTTATATCAAAATTGCTACTTATCAATCATCTAATTCTTCTGCACTAGCAGCCTAGAACGCACGCACACAGTACTCAAAGATCTGATCACTCCGCTGCCATGGCGCTGATGGCCGGGCTGGGGCAGGCCGCGACGGTGGCGCAGCTGGTCGGGGTGGACGCCGGCAGGCTCATCTCCGCGATTATGCAGGCAGCTGCCACGGCTCGCCAGAGCAATTGCTCGCGCGCAGCTCGCGCGCCGCGTCTTCATGATCGCCGAGCTGCTGCCGCACCTCCAGGACCCGGAGGTGACACGGCCTCCGGAAGTCCGGCGGCCCCTGGAAGGACTGGGTGACACGCTCCGGGAGGCGCACGAGCTGGTGATGTCGTGATCGGCAGATCAGGTGGCTACCGCACCGTGTACAAAGGCAGGCTTCCCGACGGGCGGGAGGTAGCCATAAAGCGCACGGAGAAAGGGAGTTCCGGGACGAAATCAGTATCCTCTCACCCCTTCGGCACAGGCATGTCATCCGCCTCATTGGTTGGAGCGTGCAGGAAGAGAAGCGCCGCCTGCTATCATTCCGAAAAATGGAGAAAGAGCGAATGCTCGTGTATGAGTACGTGAACAATGGCTCGCTGTACGAGCATCTGCATAGTGAATCATCCTCCTCCTCGCCGGTGAAGACATCCTGGAAAACGCGCCTCGAAATACTGCTTGGAGTGTCGCGTGGTATTGCGTACCTGCATTGCTCTGCCGTGCCACCAGTCATCCACCGCGACGTCAAGCTATGATGATGCAGATGAAAATGAAGTTAGACGACCAATTATTTTCAACAAAGTTCTGTAACTCCTCTTTTGAAAGCCTATTCAAATCAAAAAAAAAATCTCTTTTCTTCCAAATATATTCCTCCGTCTTTAATAGAATAGGATTATGGTCACAAAAAACCCTCGGAAGTCTTTGCACAAAAGCATGTGGGAAAAGGACATCCCAACTGTTATTGACCAAAACTTTGTCTAATTTTTCTAGAACAGGGTTATTCTGCAGGTTGGACTAAGTAAACTTACCCCCCACTAAATGAAGTTCTCTAAGACCATATAGGTTAATCACAGAATTAAATAGAGTCATAAACCTAACTCCCGGATAGTGACCATTTTTCTCATAAAGTTTTCTAATAATATTGAAATCTCCTCCGATAATAAAGGGAATATTTTTTTATTACTTTTTGAATCTTTTTTTTTATCTCGTAGGCCTGTCTAAAAGCTCCCTAAATCCAAAAAATTAAGGCCATCCGACTTTCGAGGCCACCTCGAAAAATTCTCGAAGTTACGAGATAAGTCGTTTATGAACTAATTCTACTTCTTATCACTAGCAGCTTAGAACGCACGCACACAGTACTCAAATTTCTGATCGCTCCACTGCCATGGCGCTGATGGCCGGGCTGGGGCAGGCGGCGACGGTGGCGCAGCTGGTCGGGGTGGACGCCGGCGGGCTCATCTCCGCGATTATGCAGGCAGCTGCCACGGCTCGCCAGAGCAAGAAGGAGTGCGAGCAGCTCGCGCGCCGCGTCTTCATGATCGCCGAGCTGCTGCCGCACCTCCAGGACCCGGAGGTGACACGGCGTCCGGAAGTCCGGCGGCCCCTGGAAGGACTGGGTGACACGCTCCGGGAGGCGCACGAGCTGGTCATGTCGTGCCAGGGGAGGAGCGCGGCCTACCGGTTGGTCACGGCCGGGAGACTGGCCGATAGGTTCAGAGACGTGAAGAGCAGGATCGACTCCTACCTTCTTGTCTTCCCCTTCATCAGCCACATCGACATCACTCGGCGCCTCGATCGAATCCACAACATCCTGCTTCCAAATGAAGCAGGCATGCCGTCGGCAGGCTCGCAGCCAGAGTCCCAACCGGTACAATTAATTGATCGAGCAGTAGCACTAGTACCGAACTTAATTGCACTAAATTAAATTGCTTGCAGTTTCAGGAAGAGAAGCTTACTAGCTACTGTTTTCATTATGTGTGCTAATAGGCTGCAGAGGTTGCTCAAGAGCAGCTGGTGGCATCCCACGGAGATGGACCTCTCACCGGTTGTCTCATTTCAAATTTATCCCATCACTATTCACATATCATTTCACCAATGGAGCTGTCTCATCCCTATTCACCTCCTCAATATCAGCTTCATCACTATTTATACTCTTTACTCTCACTATTTACTGTCCCATCACTTTTTGCTACAGTAATACGGCAATGGGGCTTAGGCAAATGGTGGAGATGCCCTCAGAAGTTGTTCACCATGGCGGAGCTGTCTGCAGCGACCTGTAACTTCCGCGTTGACACGGTGATCGGCGAAGGTGTCTGCGGCAAGGTGTACAAAGGCAAGCTTCCCGACAGGCGGGAGGTAGCCATAAAGAGCACGGAAGCATATTGGAGTATGGAAAGGGTGTCCCGGAACGAAATCAATATCCTCTCACGCCTTCGGCACAGGCATGTCATCCGCCTCATTGGCTGGAGCGTGCAGGAAGAGAAGCACTGCCTGCTATCATCCCCAAAAAAGGAGGAAGACCTAATGCTCGTGTACGAGTACATGAACAATGGCTCGCTGTACGAGCATCTGCATAGTGAATCATCCTCCTCGCCGGTGAAGACATCCTGGAAAACGCGCCTCGAAATACTGCTTGGAGTGTCGCGTGGTATTGCGTACCTTCATTGCTCTGCCGTGCCACCAATCATCCACCGCGACGTCAAGTCGTCGAACATTCTCCTTGACGACAGCTGGGCGCCGCGCGTGGTAGACTTCGGCCTGTCTGTCACCTATGATGATGCAGATGAAAATGAATTTCCGGTGGTAGGCACTTTCGGATACATAGACCCAGAGTATTGTCGAACACGCCATGTGAAGCCGTCGAGCGATGTCTATAACCTTGGCGTGGTGATGCTGGAGGTACTGTCGGGCAAGAAGGCACATTTCTTCGATGAATGTGTGATAGTGGGTGAGTATAGCCGGAGCCGGAAGGTGTTGTCGATCTGGGGGTTGGAATTGATTGAGGCCGGAAAGCTGGATGAGCTGCTGGATAAGCGTCCGGGGGTACCGGAGCCAACGCTTCGGCAGCTCGAGGCAGCGGAGCTGGTTGCATAAAAAGGTAGCGTTACTGCGGCTGCAGGAAAGGACCGCCGGCAGATCGGATGTCGTGGGCAACCTCGAGAGGGCACTCGAGCTTGTCAGTCGCGGTGACTAACCTGATCGATCTATTTGTGAATGCAAGCACGGTAGAACTCAAATGCGCATGGATATTTGGCTGATGAAGACGATGAATGCTACCATGTAGTATCATAATTGCTTATGTATCTCTAGCAGAAGCTCCGAAATCAGGTCTCTATACACACCTCTAAATTACTATTCATTTTTTATATTTATCTCCTCTCCAGCAGAGCCTCTATCCAGAAAAACTATAAATGTTGATATAGAGAGTCTCGGAGAGAGAAACTCTAAATTTAGAGACTGAGATAGAGACTCTGCTGAAGGACGATAGACTCTAAATATAGAGAATGTTCTATTTTACAGGCTCTACTAGACATGCTCTTAGAATATGTGCCAACAACTAGAGTATCGCACGCATTTGCACGGTTAGATTACTTTTTACTGTAATCTTATTTTATCTTTTTGTTGTATTTGATATAGACTCTTTTGTCTCTTTTTAAGCGATTAGCAAAGTATCCCGTATTGTAGCCTTGACGGGAACACAGATTTTTAAGGAACTCATGTCTTTTGGATGATAGCCACTTTTTGGCACCAATGAACATCAAAATGGAGCGAAGAACAAAGTTCATGCCCAAAAGGAAACTTTTTTTTTTGAAAAGCTTAGACTAATAAAAATATGCACCTTAGGCCATCTCCAATGGGTGCCCCAAATCGGTGCCTTATACATTGTAACAACACTGTAGCAAATAGTGATAGAACAGTGAATAGTGAAAAAATAGAGTGTGAATAGTGCTAAGACAAGAGTTGGACAGATGAATAGTGATAGGACAGACCTATTTGATGAGGTGACATGTAAATAGTGATAGGACAAATGATTGATAGGGCAATGGTTGAGATGGCCTTAATAGCCGCTTGTCGAAGCGCAGAGCCACTGATTGGGTCAACGCTTGCGGTACGCCAAGGAATGGCCTGGAAATCTATGTGAAGTCGAAAGAATGTTAGGAGGGTGCAGACGAGAAGAACAGAGGTTTCATCAAAGAATGAACCAAAGCTAATGACATGTTCCCTGTAACTCTCAACCTTACACAGATATCTGGAGATCTTGCTGGAGTTTCCTTATGTGCATTGTGGAAGAAAAGAGAAAAATAGACTTATTGTACAGAAGTTGAGTACCATCTTTGATCTTTTTTTGTTAGGTGCACATACATATCATCATAGTTCTGTAACAAAAAAAATGTAAAGCACACATATACGATAATATTTTTGTGCAAATCTTACATATGTTTCACATGATTCACTAAGATGGGTGGGGGCGCACCAAATTCGCCTTCATTGTTCTCAACTCCAGTTGATGTCAGATAATGTACTGTCGATTAGTATCTAATGTGTTTTCAGTTCTAAGCAATGAGCATACACATATAACTGGCTATACTGCAGGTTTACAAGACGTACACGAGCGGATACTATCCTATACATAAACATGAACTTCAATCCTTATCCACAGTTACTGAAAATCCAGAATCCAGTTCGTCGTTACGTTGATGAAAATCGCAAACGGAGGGATCTACAAATTCAAGAGTACCCAGAGCACCCAGAGCGTCCAGAGCGTCGACACCCAGATGATGCTGTGATCGAGCGCCCAGAGCACTCAGAGCGTCGACCAAGGCGGCCAAGACATACAAATGATGCCGAGATCGAGCGCCCAGAGCACTCAGAGCGTCGACGGAGGCGGCAGCGACGTGCAGATGATGCTGTGATCAAGCGCCCACAGCATCGACGGAGCGGGTCGCTACGTGCAAATGATGCCTTGGTCGAGTATTACACGAATGGTGTGACCAACATTGACAACTACATTGACTCCGCGTTCTGGGCTAAACAGGAGAATGAAGCCTACATCTTCATCAAGCAAGAGTATGTTCTCGTGAACTACGTGCCTGCAGGATCAACCGATTGCAGAATAGTCGACGGTCCACACTTGATAGGCAATGGTTTCCCCTCTCTCGTGGGCACTGCCTTTGCGGAATATGGAATTGATGCTGCATTTGGCTGTCATAAGGATGATGAAGCAATGATCTTTTCTGGGGATCTCTGCGTAAGGATGAACTATGCACCAGGGACCTGCACCGGGGATTGGATTCTGCAAGGTCGTCCTAAAACCATCAGGCAGATGTTTCCCTTCTTCCAAGGGACCAGCTTCGAGGAGGGGATAGATGCTGCATTTGAATCCTCCTTTGAAGGGGAAGCCTACCTGTTCAATGGCTCAGAGTATGCTCTCATAGACTACTGTAAGCCAGCCCTGGTGGCTATACGTCTCATAACCGATGGGTTCCCGTGCTTGCGCAACTGTGAGTTTGAAAGAGACATTGGGACTGCCTTTGCCTCGCATCGGGAAAACGAGACTTACCTATTCAAAGACAATAGTTATATTCTCCTTCACTTTACCAACCCTGGATGCACGGGGGACTATGTTATTGATGGTCCCAAGGAGATCGTTCCTACAAACTGGCCCTCTTTGAAGGACTTCCTTCCTCGCAAGAAGAGTGGGCCTGATGCTTACCCGTTTGAGCGAGAAAACCCTCGCGGTAGCGAGGACCGTATATGTAATCAGCTGTGAAATGAGTTTTATTTACATGCCAATGAAGCGTGTGTGGGGGCTCGCCCGCTCGTCCCAGAGTCCCTCTATTAATTTATGCATGAGTTCGTCTGAGTATTGTGATCAGTATGCTGCCTACTGTCAGTGTGAGCGAGTATTGTGTGAGAGAGAGAGCCTTCAAACAAAAAATAGTATTCCCCGCAAAGAAAGAAAAGGTGTGTTCGTCTGATTTCCTGCATGTGTTTGATTTCCGCAAATACTGCTTGGAGTGTCGCGTGGTATTGCGTACCTTCATTGCTCTGCCGTGCCACCAGTCATCCACCGCGACGTCAAGTCGGCGAACATTCTCCTTGACGACAGCTGGGTGCCGGGCGTGGCGGACTTCGGCCTGTCGGTCACCTATGATGATGCGGATGAAAAGGAACTTCCTCTGATAGCGGGCACTCTCGGATACATAGACCCAGAGTATTGTCTAACAGGCCTTGTGGAGCCGTCGAGCGATGTCTATAACCTTGGTGTGGTGATGCTGGAGGTACTGTCAGGCAAGAAGGCACTTTTCTTCGATGAATGCGTGATAGAGGGTGAGAGTAGCGGATTTAGCGGGTGCCGGAAGGGGTTGTCGATCTGGGGGTTGGAATTGATTGAGGCCGGAAAGCTGGATGAGGTGCTGGATAAGCGCCCGGGTGTACCGGCGCCAACGCTTCGGCCGCTCGAGGCAGCGGAGCTGGTTGCGCAAACGGCAGCGCGTTGCCTGCTGCTGCAGACAAACGACCGGCCGGCCATATCGGATATCGTGGCCAACCTCGAGAGGGCACTCGAGCTTGCCAGTCGCGGTGACTAATCCAATCGATCTATTTGTGCCTCCTTAGTGTTAAGGTACCAGGAGGTATCATAAATTAACACTAGAAATTATGGTACCGTAAAAAATCTCTTCATATAGACGCTTTTGTCTCTTTTTAAGCACTTGGGAAATCTATGGCCATTTGTGTAAATTTTTTACAAACATACCGTACACCACACTGAAACCTCTATGGAATTGATAGTGTGTCACATTGATTTTCAGGCATGCAAACTTGAGTTATATCAAGTAGTGGTACGACCTCATAGGGTGCGAGGGGGTGCCAGCCTCCCCTCTGGCCATGGATGAGCCGCCGCCGTCGCCTTGTGAGAGCTCCCATGCCAAAGACAACTGAAAAAGCTTCGATTCTTCTATTAATCAACTAGGGGGCTGTTTGGTTGGTTGAATACTCTCAGCCTAGTCTGTATGAATAAACCAGGCTGGTGGGAACTAGGATAAAGGGATACAAGACTGATGTTTGGTTGGTGTATTGCTCAAGCCAGGCCTGAGGGAGTTACATAAAGATTAGTGCTTGCATAACATACGTAGTCCTTGTTTTCACCTGTCAAAATTTTGTCTTGATTACGACCTGCGTAGATGTGATGCCCCATCCTTGGGCCTTGGAGATGGCCCAGCTAGCCCATTAAAAAAATAACAGGGCAGCAGCAAGGATGGGGATCGATCCACATCATTCCTACAGAAGAGCATCGTCTGCATTTACGAGTGCCTGCCATTCTCTGCTATTAAGCGAATCGATCTGTTGGGTCTCTCCCACATGCTTTTCCCCACTGCTGCCACTGGGAGCCACCTCCGTCCGGGAGGCCAGTGGCGGACCAGCAAAGCTCGGTGGCACACTGGGCTATGCAGCCAAGATGGGGAGCACGCATCCGAGCTCACTACGATGCAGAGGAGAATAAGGCGGTGCTACCATGAGACAAGCACGACGCACGGCTGGCCGTGGTCGAGCTCACCGCCTCCGCCATGGATGAGCACGACGCGCCGTGGATGAGCACGAGGAGCGGCCAGCCATGGATGAGCCGCTGCCGCCGTGTGAGAGCTCCTGTGCCAAACAAACTGAAAAGGCATGGATGAGCCACAGATGAGCACGATGCACCGTGGACGTGCACAAGGAGAGGCCATGGATGAGCCGCCGCCGTCGCCGTGTGAGAGCTCCCATGCCAAAGACAACTGAAAAAGCTTCGATTCTTCTATTAATCAACTAGGGGGCTGTTTGGTTGGTTGAATACTCTTAGCCTGGTCTGTATGAATGAACCAGACTAGTGGGAACTAGGATGAAGGGATACAAGACTGATGCTTGGTTGGTGTATTGCTCAAGCTAGGCCTGAGGGAGTTGCTCAAGCCACCCGCCTCCACTCATGCTTCGCCATCTCCTCCTTGATGCCGCCGCCACCGTCGCTGGGGAAGGACGCCGCGGCGCTGGGATCGCAGGACCCACCGGATGGGGAAGGGGAGGGGCGGGGCCGGAGCAGGAACATGTTGGGCTGCACGCGGCCGTTGGTGTCGGAGCCTCGCGGGGTGGGGAGCCCGACGCCGTTGTGCATCGCGGCAGCGATCCGATGGGTTCCCTCCTCTATGGCAGTGGCGCCGTGAGGGTCCGTCTGGGTTGGGACTTCCGTGAGTGGAAACACGACGGAATGGCATGGGAGCTCGCTAGATCTGAAAAAGAAGAAGGCTAGGAGAAGGTTCATTCCGATTTCGTCATGAAACCCTTAGCCATGTACGTGCGAAACTTATAGTATGCCTCCTTGGCATGGTCTTATCACTGAAAGTTACTTCTTTTACTCCATCTATTAAGGGAGAAATATTTCTTGTCTTAAAGTTGAGTTTGATAGGGCTGTGTTTGGTGATCCAGTCTATTCCTAGTATTAAATCATAACCATTGAGGCTCAAAACTCCTAACTGATCAGTGAAAGTCTCTCCCTGTATGCAATAAACGAGGCTCAAAACTCTGAACTGATCAGTGAAAGTCTCTCCCTGTATGCAATAAACACATGGCTCATAGATAGCCTTGCTATATAAAGTGTCACCATTAGCCACAATCACTTTCAAAGGATTAGCTTTCACTAGTTTGCCCTGAGTCTTGATTGCAAACTTGGAGTCTATAAAAGATATAATACTCCCACTATCTACCAATGCAAGACCCTTTTGTTTCCCCATCTTGAACCTCAAAGTGAAAGTTCTACTAGTAGTGATAGTTCCCTGCACAGCATGTACAGAAATTAACACGAAATCTTGTTTGCTTTCCTCTGGTTCTGTATCTTCTTCATTTATCAGTCTTTCAGGGGTTAATTCCTCTTCCACAACTTCTTCTTCTTCTTCTTCTTCTTCTTCTTCTTCTTCTTCTTCTTGAACCTCCAAAGCTTTCACTTGAACATTCATTTTACAATGTTGCTTGTGACCAGGGTACCGCTTCTCATTGCATCTAAAATACCTCTCACCATCCAATTTGTTCTTTACAGGTTCCTGCACCTTTTCTCCCCCTTCCGCCTTACGTTTTTATTGTGGTCCACATTTTTGTTAATTATGAACCTATTTTTGTTCATATTGGTGATGAAATTCACTGGTCCCCTTCTAAAAGGATTTGATTGCTCTAACCACCTAGCCATCCAATAAGCATTAACTAGGCTTTCAGGTCTTTGAATTTGGATGTGGTTCTTGATGTAGTCATGCAACCCAGCTATAAAGCTCTTGAGAAAGTATATCTCAGGTAAGCCTTGATTGTCTCTTTTGACCAAGCTCATATATCTCTCAAAATTGTCAATATAGTTCGAAGCTAAGCCCACTTGCTTCACTTCATGAAATGATGCTAACACATCAAGTTCAAACTTCTCATTAAATCCGATGCCAACCATTTTGCAGAAGTGAGACCATGGTAGGGTGCTAGTGTTCACAGCTGTGCTAGAAAGCCACTCATCAGCTCTACCTTTAAAATACAATGTAGCAATTTCCACCCTTTGATGGACTGGAACTTGTGCAATTATGAAATACTTCTCAACCTTCTTGATCCATGAGTCTACATTATTTCCTTCGAATTCAAAAAATTGTAGCTTAGGGCCCTTGGGGAATTGTCTCTGATAATAATCCCCCTACCCATGCCTACTCATAAAACCCTGAGCCTCTCTGTGCTCATGCACTCCATACTCCTCAAACCATGGAACATTTCTATTGTGCTCTCCATTACCATTCATAGAATGACTAGGTGGAATTACTGGATTATGCATGGGTGTACTGAATATGGGAGGGTACAAATTACTCATCAAAATAGCAGATAAGGAAAAGTGGAATGAGTGTAAACCTAAGGTATTCCCACTCCATTGGGGTGATAATTCCAAACTGGAGTCCCCATGGCAGGTGCTGTAATGTTTGCTTGTTGTTGCATGCTCCCAGGATTTAGGGATGCTTTAGCATTATAGTCCTCTTGAGTGGCCTCAACACCCCTTTGACCCCCAGAATTGCTAGCATTAGCTTCTAGGTTCTCTCCAAGTGGAAACATCGCTCCAGGCTCTGACAAAGTTACTGGTAACGACAAGATACAGTAAGTACGAAAACCCATTGTAGCTGCTTAATTCTCTTCACTAGGCACATCCAACGGCTTAGCTTCAATCTCCTAGCTGCTTACAACGAAATCATTGCTGATTGTTTCCCGCCAACGACTGCCAATTCTTCAGACTTCAAACTGAAATTTCAGACTTCAGATTGCTAGGTTTGTGACAACCATGCCTTGGTATCTCCCTGTAAGCATTCTCCACCATGTCTCCACCATGTCCACCATGTCTCGCCCCCGAGCTCGGTCAAAATCCCAGGCAAGCATTTGTTGCACAACATGCATGAACCCGCACTAATTCCCCAAATCCCCGATTTGAAGTCGAGAAAATCAACAAAAATCGAAAGAAATAAAATACAAATGAGAAATGCGATCACTTTAGGAACATAAATCAGACTAGACTGAGGGCACTGATTCCCCAAATCCACAAATTGAACATGAGCGAATCAACAAAAATCGGAAGAACTAAAGCACAAATTAGAAAGGGAATCGCTTTGAGAATGGGTAGATCGAACTAGGCTGAGGAGTAGAGGGCACCGTAGAGCCATGAGGTCCATGACCTGAGGTTCACCGGTAGGGGATCGGCGAACCGCAGGGAGCTAGAGTGGATTGCTGCAGCCTGCCGAGAGCCGATGGGGAGGATGCAGCGTTACTGGCTTGGTACAAGCAAAGACTCAGAAGAGAAGGAAATGGGTTCCATCTATTGTCGTTCTGAAGCACAAGAGGTGAGGAGTAATGACTACTATACAAGAAAGACATAATGTACATTTGCTAATTAAATAATCAAATTTGCTTACAAGTAGTCAAAATGAACATTAGTAAAACATTAGAAATAAAAAACATGCCACATGTCCAAAAGTGCATACACAAGAAACATAAGCTAAATATTGGTGCACCATATAATTTTCAATTAATCATTAATTAATCATATTTTTTTTTCTTTCAACCATATTTTCAAATCGAGCTAGAAAAATAAAGTGATAAAATTGATCTACAAAGATGATATGCACACTTGATAACCATATTTTTAAGCACCATACAAGTATTAAATGATTATGTAGATAGCTTTATAGACAATCTATTGTATGAGCTCCTTCCAGTATTGTCCATAGATAACATGGCAATGGCTATAGACATCCACCGGCTCAATCATTATACATGCTCTAATGATGTCCATGTCTCCCTATGGAAGTATTAAAGTCCTCTTTTGGTCCTTCAACTACATATCCCATTTTAGATCTTAAAAACTAAAACCACATGAACTCGGTCCTTTAATAATAAAAATCAGACACAAAGAATCACTTGATCTATGAAATGGTAGGTTTGATTGTTTTCGTTCATGTGGCCGTTAGCCATGGTTCCCCTAGGCGGCGTCTAGACCTGCCTAGGCACTAGGCAGTGGCGTCCCGCCCCGCTTAGGGCCTAGGCGGTGACCAAGGTGGCTAGCCCGCCTATGTAGTCCGAGACAGTAACTAGGCGGTTCAAGAGGCGGCCTACGAGGTGTCTAGATAATAATTATATGGTTTTAAATAGTGATTAATGATTATGGCTTGATTATGTAGAACATTTTATTTGAAAAAAATAATTTGTCTTCTAATATCTTAAATACAGCATATAGCGTGCAAATCAATTTGGCCGCCTAGGCGGCGCCAGCGCCTCGCCTAGGCCGCCTAGATGCTAGGCGGCCCCTCTCCGCCCGCCTAGCGCCTAGCGCCTCGGATAACCTTGCCGTTAGCTAATACCGCCACATGGACTACCACATCAACAAAAACTAGCCAAAATCGCCCTTTGATGGTTCTATGGAACCATTTGCGTCTAGCCTTGTAAATTGAGGGACGGAGTCTACCCAGTTTCAATTTTGAGCGATCAAAATGGGATGAAGAAGTCCGGGATCAAAACAGGACTTTTTCTAAAAAAAAAGTTTTGACTAATACAAAAATGCACTCTAACAAACACTACTTGAATCATTGAACCGCTAAGTACAGGTGAAAACGGATCGGATACGGTCGGGTAGTATGTCATCCCGTATCCTACCCTAATTATTTTTACCGGATATGGGTATGAGTAGTAAAAAGCCGGGTAGGATACGGGTACGAGTACCAGGTATTTTCGAACGGGTAGAAAACGGATACCGGATAGTATACGAACGGGTACAATGCGGATACCCGGTACCTAGTCGGATAGTACACAAATAACCTAGAATCAAGACATTTGATGAAAATAATCCAAGTAACACACATAGTATATTTAATATACATGATATAACACATATATATTTTAATTAACACACATAGTTCAACACACATGAAAATAATTAACCTACATAGTCCAACACACATAAAGTTCAAATCACACAAATAGTCCAGCACACATAGAGTTTAATTCACATAAATTGTCCAACACATAAACATATAGTCCAATTAACACACATAGTGCATAAACATAGAAATAAGGTCTAAGTCCACCATTTTGCAACACACTGAATAGAGTTCATCACATACACATGAAGATCATTAAGTCTCAACATTGTCCATCCCCAAAGTATTAATGTCTTCATGTAAGGTTGCTATTTTGCTCTTGGATTCTAGAATTGATAAAAAATAAATCAATAGTTAATAGACATATAGTTAATGCATAAACAAAGACTCACATGCATAATAAAAATTTACCTTTTCCTGAAGCAATAATCCAATCTTTCGTACAAACCAAAGCCTCAACATATTCAGCATCAAGTCACTACGGAATGAATCAATAACACGTCCACTGGCACTAAAAGCCGACTCCAAAGTAACCGTAGACACTTGCATAGATAACACATCACGAGCAAGACTAGAAAGTATAGGAAAAGTTGTCATTTACCTCTTTCACCATTTTAGCATAGAGAACACATCACGAGCATTTCAACATAAATAAACACGGAAGCACCTGAACAAAAGAAAAATTAGCAATGAAGTTTTGGCATAGGGAATAACTATCATCACCTGCTTCAATATTTTGATTACCTTCTTTCCAGCTTTGACTTCACTGACATCAGCACCGACAGATAAAATCTGCCATGAACGGTGAAACATAGTGGGATTATATCCTGATGAAATTAACTACTACAGGAAAAGCTCATAGTGCCTTAAGTTCTTACCTCGCCCATCAAATATCTCTCAAACTTCACTGCAGATTTTGGTAGCAGGACCCCTCCAGCAGATTTCTGCAGGTATCAAACAGTTTTCTTCAAAAATCAGCTAGATGAAAAGATATCTGCTCTGAATAACTTCAGCAGTAGCATCAGAATACCAGTTAAAAAATTTCCAAGGAGTATGCAGTTATACAGCCATAAAGAAGAAAATTTTGCAGAAGTTGCTTCGATAAAAAACAAGGCCGTTGAATCATTGCTACTATGAAAAAAAATGGAGGTGGCACTCCACGTTTAGACACATGCCATAGAGCAAATCCTCAAATGCCCATGTTTAGAGTGGAAAATCATCAATTATTCGTATGTCAAACTATCCACACATAAGGTCATGGCACTGCAAAATTTTTGTTGGATCCCTAATAGATAAATAAAGAGATCATAATATTCTGCCCTGCAATCTCTTGGCACTGTACTAGTAAATGGAGTGGTAGAGACCTCAGGAATCTGCTTGAGACGGACGAGCACCCGGTCGGATTGCAGCGCCACCTAACGAACACCAACGCAATCAACAGAGCATCATGACCTTAGAAATCGTACCCAAAAAGACAAAGCCCTGCAAGTAGAAACGGATGCATGGCGCCGTCACCTTGGAGGGGTCATACCTGAGGGCGGCGACGCGGAGGACGGAGGCGGCGCGGCTGCCGTTGGCGATGGTCCATCCATGGTTCCACCTCGCGCCCGAGCGGCCGAGCCCACTGGGCCACTGGCCACTTCACACTTGCCAGCGGGCGGCCGCCCAGCGCTGGGCTGCAGGCTCCGGGTACCCAGTAGATTTATTTAATTGGATATCCAAATCTGACCCATACCCGGTATAATTTTTCGGATATTTTTGATTCTGTATTCAACCCATACCCGACTACAAAATATCCGGATACTACCCGTACCCGTACCCACCGGGTACCAGTACCCGTTTCCAAGATTGGGTATTTTTACCACTGGGTTCGGTTACGGGTCAGGTATTACCCGCCCCGTTTTCACCCCTACCGCTAAGTGGGTCAACGCTTGTGGTATACCAACTATTACCAGGGAAAGGCCTGGAAGTTCGTGGGAAGTCCATGTGAAGTCGAAAGAACGTTAGGAGGGAGCAAGCTAGAAGAGCAGAGGTTTCATCAGACAATGAGCCAAAGCTAATTACATATTCCCTGTGAGTCTCTTGCAACTAATTCTGGAGCTGGAAGGTATGAGAGGAGGGCTTTCAGCTACTCCCATGTGCCAACCAGAGCAGTATTGCTCAGCTTCTGCTCAACCTAACAAGTATGCAGATTAGGACTGCACTAAGCAATACGAGTAAACCCATCTGTTGTTTGTTAGACGTTTGCTTAATAATGGCAGGGCCATCCGCTAACCTTGGAAACACGCACGAGGATGAATAATGTCAAGGCTTTGAAAATCAAGTTTCAGATGGATTGTGTCCTCCATGTCCATGAGCGTATATTTAAGAGGTTCGCATGTAGCAATTTGAGGTCCTTCATCACATCGAGTTTCAGTTTCAGATTGATTATGTGTCCTCCATCTTCTGTTTGATTCGTCGCGTGCGAAGAAAGAGTGGTGCCCAAATCAAATGGCGGCGACATGGGACATCCTGGGGAAGGCGGCAAATCTCGCGCAGTTCTCGGGGCTGCAGGCGATCACGCTTATCGCTGTAACCATGGCTTAGCTGCAGTTTCCTCAAAACCATAAGCAATGCCTGAAACTTCAGGGGCGTGTGCAGGTGCTCCGTCAGTTGCTGCAGCTGCCGGCTTTGATTCAGCACTCGGAGATGAAGGAATTGGTTACCAAGTCGATCCTGGAAGCCGACGCCCTCGTCGAGTCCTACAGTAAGAGCACGGTTTGGTCCCGCCTGCGCAGGGGCAGGAGCATGGCCATCCAGCTTCGCGACATGCGCAACGCCATCGATTCCTACTGTGGTATGATCATCGTCGTCAATGCCTCTCTCCTGATGGACATGATCCTGCAGCCAAATCCATGCCCACCAGATGTTAGGTATGTTAGTTTGTTTACGTGATCAAACATTTAGGCTGTGTGCGTCTGTCGATTCAGGTGATCTCAAGGCATGTTTTGGCTTGCAAATTCAGCAGGATTCAGGTGATCAAGGATGATGGGCCAGACGGTGTGCTATCAGCAACCGTGGGTACTGATCCTGACATCCACTGCCTCGATATTGACCAGGAAGGAACCTGATCTTTGCATATTCAGAGCCTCGATTTTCGCAACGGATGAATCGGCAGTGAGACACACACACAACAGATTACTCGATCAGGAGGCATCTTTGCCTGAGATGACCAACAGACCTGTACTCGCCATTGTTTTTTTTTCTTTCGCCTGCTAAAGTGTCAATTGTCACCGTGTTTTTGTATGTTCAGTTTGTGCATAATTAATCTGCGCTCCTGTGCTTGCAAACTTTCTAATTTTATTGGTACCCCTCTGTATTCTTGATTCTAGTCCTAATTGAAGATTCCGAGGACTGATTTTCGTTGAAGTTTCGGGGTCTTTCCGTGTTGTCCTGTTTGGGGGGTCTTTCCGTGTTGTCCTGTTTGGCACCGGTACAGTAAAAAGTAGCTCTAGTATTATCTATCTGTTATATATGTTATTTTATATGATTAAATTATGTCACGATCTTGATAGGAAATTGGGAATTTGAGATTGAGATTTGGGAGAATTGGGAAATCAGAGAGGGGAGGAGACGCAGTAGAAGTCGGGGTTTGGGGAAGACTGATTTCGCCATTTCTCATTGTTGTCGGATCTAGAACAGTGCACCAGTATATTTTTAGTTCAAAATGTAAATAAGATGTCTCACCTAAATATTCTCAATGTACCCATAACTTTAGCTCCATGAATTTCTGAAACTAATAGGATGCAAGCTGGAGCTATGCCAAACAGGACCTATATAACGTTTACACGGCCACATGGGCCAATATGGGTCGTAGCCCATGTACTAGGTTACCTAGCTAGCCCAGTTGTCACACTCCCCCCTTCTTAAGCTGGAGCTTGTACTCAAGCGATGTAAAGGACGCTGCTGCTGGAACAGCTCTCAGGTTCATTCAAAATTCCCAATGAACAGGTAAGTTTTCCTAGCGGACCAACCCAAAAGGCATTGCTTTCTGACCGACTTGATGAAGACGAACTTGAGAGAGGATCGTCGGTGTACCCAGTGAGCCCATAGCATACAGAGTGAGAGATTCATCCGGACTCACTTGCGTTGATGGTGGCAAAGCTTTATTCAACTGCGATACATGCATTGACTGGGTGAATTTGACTTGACTGTTGGGGTGGTAATTGTGGCCGATATGCCAACAAACCCACATGTTGAGTAATCTGATATGGCCCAAAATACTTGAAACATAGCTTCTTGGAGGATCTTTTCACTACTGACTGTTGAGCAAAGGGCTATAACTTCAGGTACACCCAATCACCGACCTGAAATTCCCTTTCCGTTCGATTTTTGTCAGCTTGGCTCTTCATACGTACGCTGTTGTGCCCGAAGAAGATGTTGCCTGATCAGATCAGTCATCACTGTGCATTCCTTAAGCCAATCCTCTAAATCTGCCAACACAGCAGCATGAGAATTTGATATACCAAAATGTCTAGGGGCCCTCAATCTTGGTGTCCTCAATCTTCTAAAATTTGGAACTGCCTTGAGGCTATATGATGGCTCTAGGACGAATAGAAAACGCCAAATAAACCATGGGTTGGAACTGCCACGCCTTGTTCCCAGGATGACAAGGCCCTCTTTCGCACTACAACAACCATTTTGGTCGGTAATTGTCGGCGAACCAAGTTTTGGCAAGATAACTGGTTGAGAGACTCTGCTCTGCGATACATCGCTCCTAATCTCTACCGCATTGCCAAGGGGAAGCAACTCACAATGGCCACACAACTCACTAACTTTGCCTGGGTCGATACGATCCGCCAGCTGACCACGCAGCTTCAGCTACAGGAATTCCTCCAGCTCTGGCAACGAATGCAGCAGATCACCCTCCAACCTTCCATGGAAGATGACATAACCTGGCACCCCTCTGCCTCTGGTGAATACTCTGCGCACTCGGCTTATCGACTCTAATTCCTCGGCAGCATCGCCTTCAACCTCGCCCCCTACATCTGAAAATCGAGAGCGGAAAACAAATGCAAGTTTTTCGCTTAGTGTTTAGGTCATAACAGCATTCACACAGCGGATGTCTTGGCTAACAAGGGCTGGCCCAACCAGGTGCAGTGCCCACTGTGTTCTACCGCCCCAGAAATCATCGACCATCTTTGCGTCCACTGTCTCTACTTTGCTTTCGTGTGGGAGGAGATTTTAAGCTCCTCCGCCTTCAACGTCTCACGGTGCCAATAGAATGTCAGATTTGCAGACTGGTGGGCGAACACGGCCGCTAGCCTCCAAAAGGATGTGTGGAAAGACTTCAACGGCCTCATCACCTATGTCGTCTGGAACTTATGGAAAGACCGGAACTACCGTCTCTTCCGGCAATGTAGCGCCCCCACCTCAGCAATTGTTGCTAGGATCACGGACGATGTCCTATGATGTAAGCGGGCAACCGTCATAGCGACTGAGTAGCTTCTTGGCCTACCCCGCCCATCCTTCCCTGTTATCTTTCCCCTACCTACACTCCTTTTGTAACCTCCCCTTTTTTTAATGAACCAGCAGCGCTCCTGCCCTTATGCTCAAAAAAAAATGTCTAGGTGCATACCCACATAAAACTTCAAATGGAGTCCTCCCGAGAGCAGATTGGTAAGATGTGTTATACCAAAACTATGCTTGTGCAAGCCATTTGGACCATTTGACAGGGCACGCATGAATCATACAGAGTAGATACGTTTCGAGACATTGGTTGAGACGCTCGGTCTGCCGATCAGTTTGAGGGTGATAAGAAGAGCTCATGTTCAGTCAAATATCAGCCAATATGAAAAATTCCTGCCACAATGTGCTTGTGAAGACCCGGTCTCTATCTGAAATGATGACACTAGGGAGTCCATGTAGCTTATACACATGATTCATAAACAAATGAGCTACTGACAGGGCTGTGAAAGGATGAGCTAAGGGTATGAAGTGCCTATACTTAGAATTTGTCAATCACCACTAAGATTGAGTCAAAATGCTGAGATTTTGGCAAGCCCTCGATGAAATCCAAACTAATAGCGTGCCATGCTTGAGAAGGTACAGGTAAAGGATGTTGTAACACCCAACCCAACCGGGGTTCGGAATGCTACCAACACTCTAAAAACATAGAAATTTCGACAACATCTCCCCTGTGATCTCTAACAATCCACACATTGCAATTAGATATCTATATCCAATGGCCATAAGCACATATCACCATCACACAGACAATGGTTCCTTTACACCAGGAACCCACCACCACTGGTTCTTACCTCTGACGGCGATGAGGACAATTACGACCATAAGGCAAACATTTCATAGGAAATTGATACACAGGTCTAAACATAGACTTCTAATCTAAATTAGTTTCAAAATTATCTAAACTAGGGTTGGGTTCTTTTCAGCTTATCTTATCCAGCGTATTTAACTTATCTCGTAACTTTGAGAATTTTCCGAGATAGCCTCGAGAGCCGGTTGGCCTTTGTATTTAGGGTTTAGGGGGTTTATAGACACGTCTACGAGATAAAAAAGCGGAAACAAAAATTATTAAAAAAAGTAAGATAAATCAAATAAGACACGAAATAAGTCAGCTTATTTGACCTGCGGAGGACCTTCAAACTCTATCCTTCTTGCCAATGCTTGATCACATTTGGCCGTGATTGCTCTCTTGGAAGGGTATCTTCATGCATATATATCCATGATGTACTGCTGCACCAAAAGATTTCAAGGATCGCCTACCCAATTCAGCATTGTACTAGAAAGGGAGGTCCACGACATTGGAAGTGAAGCTTTGCATGATGCTTGCTTCGCCGGCAGCGAAGGTGACCTGTAACTTAATCTGGCCCAGAGAGTGGATTGGATTCCCTCCAAAGCCCACCAGTGGTACCTTCGAAGGTCTCAACCGATCTTGCGAAATCATCATCTGCATGAAAGCCGCTACAAACAATATGTCTGTCGCGTTGCCGCCATCCACCATGACTCTTCTAACTTCACAATCAGCTATGTTGGCAGTTGTTATCAGAGGATCTTGATGAGGAAAATGCACCCCTTGGGCATCTGCTTTGTTGAAGCTCACTGGTTCATAGTGCTGTGGCTGGAAAATGAGCTGGATTGATTGCCACATGAGCAATCTGCCTTGTGTATTGTAACATCCTATTTTTGAGCCTTTTCTAAAAACTAGAAAATTAATTGAAAAAGGGTAAATGTGCATCTTTGGCTAATTTTCAAATTTTCAAACCTAGGGTATAAATCTCCTTTGTGAATTATGTTAAACTATTTAATATATTCTTTTAATTCTAATTATAAGAATTTATTTAATTTTCCTATGTGTATTAAACCTTCTTTCCTAGTTTAATCCGTTTTGAATTGCTCTGATCGCCTCAAGACTTCGGCCTTTTTGCCTGCCAGTTGTTACCGCTCGGTGGTCAGCGCCCGAGCTGACTGCCGCAAGACGCCCAGCTTCGGCCCAAATGCGCCTCCTCTGTCTTCCTCGCTTCGCTGCCTTCGCTCGCTTCGCTCGCTCTCTTTTCTCTCTCCGTCCGGCTCGTGACACGTGGCGCGCCGCAGCGGTTGTCTGCCGAACCTACCTCTCCCGGTGCGCCGCCCGTGCTCCGCGCTCGGAAAGTCGAGCTCCCGTCGCGCCGACACGCCGCCCCATCCAACGGCCGAGCTTCAATCGACCCGGTTCATCCCCTCGCCGGAGTTGACTTCAGCGTGGCCTTCCGCCCCGTTCGCTCCCATTGGCCGGCCTCCCCGAGCCTTTAATTAGCCCTGACCGCGCCGGAGCTAAGCACCGCGGCGAATTCCCTTTCTTGCCCCTCCACAGACTGGTCGTCGACGGGTGGCGCGCCGCTGTCAGCAAGGCCGCTCCGCCGAGATTTCCCAGTCTGCGTGCATTTACTCCTTCCCCGGGGCCACTCGCTCCTCCATGTGCCCTTATAAGCCTCGGCCTCGCCTCCCGTGCTCCCTCCACTCATTTCGCCGCCGGCCACCTCGTCGCTAAGACTCCTTCCGGTGAGCGACCTCCTCGGCGACGGTCTTCCTCGCCCGCATTGCTCTTCCTCGTGCTCTAACCGAGCCCAATCGGCTATCTCCTCTGTCTTGTGCAGGGAGCTCCTCCACCGCCCGAGCTCACCGCCTTTTCGATTTGCTTGCGTCGACCACCGCGACCGAGGGCCGTCCGTTCGTCCACACCTTTCCCGGAGCACCCGCCACCTTCTCCCAGGAGCTGGACGACCGACGACGCCCGGAGCAGCCGCGCACCGTCTCCCCTGCTTCGGCTACGTCCGCGTCACCGCCGTCGAGCCGAACCGCGCCTCCTCCTCGCCGACCGATCGCTCGAGACGCTCCTCGAAGCCCCTAGAAGCTTTCCCTAGCTTTCCCAAGCTTAAGAGCCTCTAGTTGACCGTGTTTCTTGTCCGCCGAGCTCCCCTCCGCCGCTGCCAAGGCCGCCACCACGGCTTGTCGCCGGCGAATCCCGCCGGACCCTCTAGCCCACCACCACGAACACTCGGAGCACATAAAACACTCCTTTAGTGCACCGAAGCGCCGCAGCGCCATCTTTGAAGTCCCCGCCGGAGTTCGGGCCGGAGGCGCTGATTGATGAGGTCAGCATCGCCGTGCCTTGCATCACCCGCCCGCTGCGCCGCCGACCATTGGGGCCCACCGCAACGGCACCGCCTGCTTAAACAACCCCGAAATCGCGTGTGAGGCGACAGTGGGTCCAGACCCACATGTCGGATTCACACCGACCCGCCGCCGCCGCCTTGTGGACCCGTCGTGGCGCTCTCTCGCCCGTGTTGCCGTCCGACCGGTGGGGTCCCAGCCCACGGTCAGATCGCTTGCCGCTGTCAGCGTTGCTCGCGTGGGCCGCCCGCCAGCGTTGGGCGCTTCAGCGCCGTTGCCGCAGCCGCCTCGCCAGCGCTTTGGGCTTGGCCGTTATCATTTTTAACTCTTTTTCCGGTGTTTAGATATATTTATGACCCGTGGATGCCTTTTGATTTTCTAAAAATAGTTATTGGCATGTAAAAATGTTATAAAAATTCAGTAATTACTAGGCTGAGTTTCTGGACTTTATGAAATTATAAAATCTCCATTTTAATACTTTTATGCTTGTGATTAACTAAAATATAGAATGAAACTTTAATGCCTAGTTTAATAAATCCAGAAAATACCAAACCTAGGCTAAAATAATATTTTTATTATTATCTTCTCTGGAAAATTATTATAAGGGTAGATTATTGCTTCTTCAATATTTTGGACATATAGGCATGACCTAATGTATACATATGTATAAATATGATTATCTCACATACTAAAAATGAACTAGGGATTAATTCATAGGTTTTCTGTTTAAAGAAAATGGGAGAAATAAAAATACAGGAAACAAAAGGGGAACCCTAGGATCACCCTCATAACATTTTGGATTTTTGAGTGAGATGTTAATTCTTTGTGCATTATTATTCGCTATATTTAGAGGACGAGGTGTTGGAAAATCCGCCAATCGAGGACGATCCTCAAGACCGTGATTTCGAAGATCCAGGCGAGCCAACATTCTGAAATCATGCTCCTTACCCTAATTTTGGTCCAACTTATGTTGATTTAATTATGAAGAATGCATGCTTTACTTTCCTTGTATCATCTATTTATGAAATGTGGTGCTATTAGGGCTAGTCTAGCTAAGTATCCCATTTGCTAATAAATGTGATAATAAACATGAACCCCACCCCTTGATAATATTCATTTACCTGATTTCTTGGAAAACCTTAAGGTCTTAGCATTTAACTCCTCGATTAATAAGTTATTGAAAATGCTTAGCCTGGCTAGTCTAGGTCCAATGGGTCGATCCTTGCCTATCAACGATTTACGGCATAGATATGACAGATCGATCCTATCAACATTGCAACGGTATAGCTATGCTATCAACGGAGCAATGGTATAGCTGGTCGCTGGTCTCGACTATCAACGTAATCGGAATAGACGGGAAAATACCCATGCACTCGGGTGCCAGGTCTGCCTGGGTGCAAATGTTGGTAAATACTCTAATGAATGGTTGATGTCTTGGATCTGTGGATCCCGGCCTTAGTTGAGCTCAAGGCAATCACGCCTCTTCTTTAAGGGGGTGAGTCTGCCGCCACTTTGGGGGTCGTGCGCCAGTTGTTGGTATGGGCACGGACTCGCCAGTTGTTTAGGACAGTACGCCTGTTACGGGTACTGGTCCGGTCTCTCGGGGACCATGCCCATGGCTATGGGATGGATCCGCCAGTCTTTAGGACACGTAGTCCATGACTATGGATACGGTGTACCGTGGTGAAACTCTCCTGATTAATGACGCGCGTATATAGCACAGTACGTCTTTTAATTTGTTTAAAATGGCTAAGTGACAGATTGTTTCTCTAATTATTTACTTATTGTAAAACTGGCTTTATGGCAATAGAAAATAACCCAAACCTCCACCAAAAAGGCCTTGTATCATTATGTTGCATTAGGACAGGTGTTGGTTCGCGAGCGCGGTTTGTTTGCGCGCTCACCCTCGCACCCACTCACTCTTTTAGGGGAAGATGGCGCTGAAGACCCGTATGACTGCCTGGAGGATGAAGACTACCAGGACGAGGACGACCAAGAAGGGCGTTAGGGGAATCCCAGTCGCTTGCCTGATCGGGAATGGGCACAACCTTGGATTCTAAACGTGTTCTCATCTTTTGTTTCACGATGAACTCGCTAAAGAGCTCCCCTTTGGTAATGTAATATTCGGCCTATCCGCCTAAACCAAAACAATGAGCCCCTATGTATTTTATTGTGAAATACATGTGTGATTTATCCGAATCGTGTATGAAATGATCCAGCAATTTGTAAAGTTGTGATGCACTAGCAAGATCCTGGGCTGGTGCAGGACTCACACTCGGTCCCCGGTTGGACTGAAAATCGGGGGCTGACAAAGCTGGTATCAGAGCATACGACTGTAGGAAAAACCCAAACTTCTTGGTCGATAGCTAAAAAGCCCTACGTATTTTTATACATAAAGAAAGTATGAATATATGTATATGTGCCTACATATATGTGTATCAATACATTCACTAAAGGAAAGATTAAAAGTTTATCCTTTGGCTCACCTCTCTTAATCTCCCGTTGTCTACTTCAAAGCGATCGGAAAACCTCTTGCCTTTTTATTAATCCTTAAAAATTTTTATTTGCAGTAATGGCGATCACTTTTTCCGAGGACAGTGAGACGTTCACCTTTACAGGAGGACTTGACGGACCGTGAGGAGAGCCTATCCGCATGCTGCACCGCCTTTGTCGCGTCTTAGACTTCTCCGGTGGACCTCAGTTTGTCGGTAGGCGGAGGCCTATCGGCTTACTCAGCTCGTGGGTAGTGGAGACCTCCGTACCCACAGGACCCGCTTTTGGGACTCTCCAAGTTGCTCCCGAGACACCCCACCTCCACCCCGAGCTTGCGGTGGAGGCGTCCGCTTTTGAGACCTGTGTCAGGCTGTGTGGACTTTTCCGTGACGACCGGCCGAGGCCGAAGCTTCCTCTTGGCCGCACGTGTGTGGTCGACTACTTTAGCGCTTGGTGGGCTGGGCAGTCTGCCTCCCCGCGACTTGCTTGTCTGCAGTCCTTCACGACTGGAGCCAGCGCTCTGCTCCTTGACGTCCTTGGGGAGCACCGTGAGCTCCAGGGCGTTCTTCGGTTCCAGGATGAGCAGATCGCCCTGCTGCACCGACTCTTGCTTCAGGTCTCTCCTGAGGCCGCTGACTACTACCGTAGGACTGGTTACGCTTCGTCCTTGTGTCGGGGCTGTTCGCGTTTCTTCTAGCCAGTACAGCCCCGTCCGCACCCCTGTTTGGCGTCCCAGTGCCTCTCCCAGTTTCTCCAGTACCTTCCACTGTTACCGCCCTACTTTCTCCGGTTCCTCGCAGAGGGACCACGGCTACAGTCCCAGTTGTGGCGCCAGTTGTTGCTCCACCCTCAGCACAGCAGACTCCAGTTGTCTTCTCCACAGCTAGTGCTTTTCGCCCTCGTGCGCAGGGTTCCGCCCAGACTTTGCCGAGCCCGGCACTTTGGTCTTTTGCTGCTGCCTCTCAGGAGGCCGGACCCTCCCGGGCGTCCCCGACGACCGTACTCCCGAGAGTTTTCGCGCGCAGGCGCGTGCGCGCACGTACTTCTCCCCCTGCTCGCCGCCCAGTGACTAGGAGTGTCGCTGCCCGCGGTGACACCCCCGCGCCCCGTGTCGTGCAGGTTTCCAGTTCGTCAACAGAGGACGGTCCCAGCTCTCCACCAGGACTCGGTTTGGACGGCGCTTTCCACTGCGAGGTGTGCGGTGGTTACCACTCCGGCTAGGAGTGGAGTTCTTGGTTACCCCTTTTGGAGCTACTTTTGTTGTAGATAGGTAGGTCTGTTCACTCGTAAGCCAGCAGTTTGTGCTACGAGGTGACGTAGACTTAGAGCTCGGGTTGCAGCTTCTGTTTAGCAGCAGTTTTAGAGTGTTGCATATAGGCACCTCTGCTAGGATATACTTTTGCGCCTACAGATAGCAGTAGATGTTAGCTGCTTTGGAGTCATGCGTATAGGCACCCCCAGTAGGTTAGACTTTTGGGTTTGTAGACAAGGTACTGTATAGGGCGTGTTCGGAGTGATGCTGTTAGCACCTCCGTTAGTACCAGTTAGCTAGTTCAGTGTCAGTCGATGTCTCCGACTTTGTACTCCCCCCCAGACACTGTACTCTTCGATGATGACATGTATATATGTGGTATTGTACTATCTGCTCTTGTGAAAGATTTGCAGTTCGCACTCCTACTTTTGATTATTGGCTTTGCTGAGTTTTCTTTTGCTTCCAGATCTATGATTTCCGTACTTGGTTTGCATCTTTAAAAAGAGCTGGTGTTTGATTCTTTTTGCGTTTATGTTTCTCTTCTTCTAGATGCCGCCAAGGAGGTCGGTCAGGGCTAATGCCGGTGTCCACCGCCAAGAATCAACTTCACACGTGGCGGTAGGGGCCGTCATGAAAACCCCGCCTCCACCTCCTCGTGGTGCCCCAACCTTGGCGGACATGATGGCACATCGACTCATCTAGTTTCAGCCTTGGTCTCTGATCGGATGAACAATTCCAACCGTCAAGGATCCAGACTTGGGGATTTCCTTCGTACCAAGCCTCCTCCTTCTCTCAAGCAAATGAGCCCTTAGAAGGCGATGATTGGCTTCGAAGTGTGGAAAAGAAGCTGGCTTTGGCCCGCACTCGAGAAGAAGATAAGGTCTGCTTGCCACCCACTGCTTGAAGGAGTTGCGGCAGAATGGTGGGACAACTTTCTCCTTGCTAGGGAAAATGAGGATCTGAAAGAAGAAGAAGAAGGGGTTGATGAAGGAAATGAGAATGAGGAAGAAGAAGGTAATGGCCAGGGTGAAGAAGGTGAGAATGCACCCCAAGGAGCTGCCCTAAATGAAGGACCAGCAGGTGAGGATGCTCCAGGATTTAATTGGGATATGCCAGAAGAGGAAGCCTCAGCGCCCGTAATGACTTGGGATGAGTTTAGGCGAGTTTTTCGCAGTGCCTTCATCCCTGCTGGGATAATGAGAATGAAGAGAAATGAGTTCAAGGAACTAAAACAGGGGAACATGTCTGTGTCTGATTATTTGACCAAATTCAACCATCTGTCCCGTTATGCCCCCAGAGAAGTTGAGATTGAGGAGGACAAAATAGAGAAATTCCTGGAAGGGCTATACCAACCTATGAAGATGCAGCTTAGCGTCCTGGATTTCTCTAACTTTCAGCAACTTGTGAACAAGGCTCTCATCCTGGAAAATGAGAGAAAGGGATTTGAAGGATTGAGAAAAAGGAAGTTTACTACTCAGAAAGGGCAAGGTTCCGACCGCCAGGGATCCTTTTTCCGCCCCTATAGACAATGGAAGCCAAGTACCAGCCAAAACCAGCAAGGCAACACCAGAAACTACAGTGCTCGCACCACAGGAACTCCCTTCCGTGCTCCTGCCCCAGTAGGCCAAGGGCAGAGAAACTTTAGCTCAGCTCCCTCCATGAACTGCTTTAACTGTGGAAAGCCAGGACACTTTGCCAGTGTTTGTCCTGACAAGAAAATTACCCCAATCCGCTCCAACTTGCCAACAACTCATACTCGTGGACAGCCAACCCCAGGATCAGCAGGAAGAGGAGGTTTGCAAAACCCGCGTACACCGCGGACCGCACCTTCATCTCAAGGCCGTGGCAGAGTAAACTATGTCAATGAAGAAGAAGCCCAGGATGCTGCCGGAGTGCTAATGGGTACTTTCTCTTTTAACCTTATTCCTACAAAAGTACTTTTCGATTCTGGTGCATCCCATTCTTTCATATCCAAAGAATTTGTGTTTAAGAATAAGTTACCTACCTCCATACTTAAGAAGCCCCTATTGCTATCTTCTCCTGGAGGACCCCTTTTAGCAACCCATACCTGCTTAGGGGTAAGCTTAACCTTAGGATGGGTGCTTGCAAAAGCAAACTTAATAGTGTTGCCCACTCAGAACTTGGACATCATCTTGGGAATGGATTGGTTGGTCAACCAAGGAGGAATAATTGATTGTGCCAACCGGACAGTAATCCTCAACAAGTGGCCTTACCAAAGAAGTCGTGATACAAGTGGACAATCCTCTCCTCTGGACAATTCATTAACACCATTAGCTGTCCGCCCCTTGAAGAAGTCCTTGTGGTCCAAGAATATCCGGATGTTTTTCCAGAAGAATTGCCAGGAATGCCACCTGATAGGGATGTGGAATTTGTGATAGATTTGATCCCAGGAACCGCCCCCATATCAAAAAAACTATTATCGGATGGATGCGAATGAGCTAGCAGAACTAAAAGAACAATTGACAGATTTAGAATCCAAGGGGTTCATTAGACCTAGTTCATCTCCATGGGGATCACCCGCTATGTTTGTTGGAAAGAAAGATGGGACGAAAAGGCTAGTGATCGATTACCGTGCACTAAATGATGTGACTATTAAGAATAAGTATCCCCTCCCCAGGATCGATGACTTATTCGACCAACTTCGAGGAGCCACCCACTTCTCTAAGATAGACCTTCGGTCTGGGTATCATCAAGTCAAAATAAAAGAGGATCACATACCCAAAACGGCTTTCATCACCAGATATGGTCTATATGAATTTACAGTCATGTCATTTGGCCTAACCAATGCACCGGCTTATTTCATGAATATCATGAACAAAATTCTCATGGAATACCTCGACAAATTTGTCGTAGTATTTATAGATGACATTCTCATCTACTCCGAAGTCTTGAAGAACATGCTCAACACATACTTTGGTCCTCTGAAATTGAGGAACATCGCTTTACGCCAAATCTGATAAATGTGAATTTTGGCTAGAGGAAATCAGTTTCTTAGGACATGTAATCTCTTCTGGAGGAATTAAAGTAGACCCTGCTAAAATAGAAGCGATTACCAATTGGAAGTCCCCAACCTCAGTGACCGAAATAAGGAGTTTTCTTGGATTAGCTGGGTACTACCGAAGATTTATTGAAGGATTTTCCAAAATTGCAAAACCCATGACTCGGTTGTTGCAAAAAGAAGCAAAGTTCGAATGGACCGACCAATGTGAGAAAAGTTTCCAAGAACTTAAGAAGAAACTGACCACTGCCCTAGTCCTTGCCACTCCGGACATTACCAAGGAATTTGAGATCTTTTGTGACGCCTCTAGACAGGGACTTGGTTGTGTTCTCATGCAAAATGGTAGAGTGGTGTCCTATGCCTCCCGACAGCTTAGGAAGCATGAGGAGAACTACCCAACCCATGATTTAGAGTTAGCTGCTGTTGTCCATGCTTTAAAACTATGGAGACATTTCCTGATGGGAAAGCATTGCAATATCTTTACTGACCACAAGAGCCTGAAATATATATTTACTCAGTCAGACTTGAACCAAAGACAACGTAGGTGGTTAGAACTAATCAAGGACTATAATCTAAGTATCCAATATCATCCCGGTAAAGAAAATGTGGTAGCAGATGCCTTGAGCCGACAACCCCAATGCAACTCCTCCATAGCCGCAGAAGTTTCCACACCTGTGCGCCAAGAAATGGCTCGATTAAACTTGGAACTAGTCGACCATGGTATGGAAGCGACCCTAGAACTGCAACCCACCTTGTTAGACCACATTAAGGAAAGACAGAGAGGTCACTCTAGCACCCAGAGGATAGAACGACTCATGACAAAGGACCGAGGTGCTAGGTTTACCAGAGACAACCAAGGAATCCTATGGTTCAAAAATAGAATCTTTGTCCCTCATGACCCGGAACTCAAAGAAGCAATACTGCGAGAGGCACATGAATCAGCTTATTCTATTCACCCGGGTAGCACAAAAATGTATCAGGATCTCAAAACCCAATTTTGGTGGCCTCGCATGAAAATTAATGTGGCGGAGTTTGTAGCCTGTTGTCATATATGTCAACAGGTGAAAGCCGAACATCAAAAGCCTGTTGGACTGCTACAACCCCTGAAGATCCCAGAATGGAAATGGGAAGAAGTCACCATGGATTTTATAGTTGGACTACCTCGCACCAGATATGGATTTGACTCAATATGGGTCATTGTCGATCGCCTGACAAAAGTGGCACACTTTGTCCCAGTAAAAACAACATATAAAGGAAATAAGTTGGCAGAATTGTTTATGTCCAGAATCGTATGCTTGCACGGAGTGCCCCGTCGAATAATTTCAGATCGAGGGAGCCAATTTACCTCGCAATTTTGGAAAAAGCTGCACAACGCTTTAGGGACCAACTTAACTTTCAGTACTGCCTTCCATCCCCAAACCGATGGACAAACCGAAAGGGTAAATCAAATTTTGGAGGATATGCTGAGAGCTTGCGCCCTAGATTTTTTCGATTCGAGTGGAACAAGTGTCTCCCCTATCGAGTTTGCATATAACAATAGTTTCCAATCGGTATAAAGATGTCCCTTTTGAGGCCCTTTACGAGGCGGCGATGTCGAACCCTTTGTCTTGGTGCGAGGCAGAGAAAGACAAATATTTGGAACAGATTTCTCGGCGGATCACGAAGAAAGTCAAAATCATCAAAGAAAGACTTCTAGCCGCCCAATCCCGACAGAAGAGTTATGTCGACAACCGTCGTCGGGATTTGAGTTTTGAAATTGGCAATTACGTCTACCTTAAGGTTTCACCTACAAAGGGAACTCAAAGATTTCAGCAAAAAGGCAAATTAGCCCCAAGATACATTGGACCTTACCAAATAACAGCAAAAATGGGTCACGTGGCTTACCAGTTGGACCTCCCAGCCGAGCTTGGAAATGTGCATAATGTTTTTCATGTTTCTCAATTTAAGAAGTGCATAAGGCTGCCTGAGGAAGTCATTCCACAACCAGATCAGGATATAGCCACGGATCTTACCTACCCCGCACATCCAGTGCGAATTATTGACACCATGGAAAAGCAAATAAGACATAAGACCATCAAGTTGTGCAAAGTCCAATGGAGTCACCACACAGGAAAACAAGCTACATGGGAGCCAGAAGATCAGCTTAGGGAAAAGTATCCTTATCTTTTCTCCTCTAGGTAAAGCAATCTCGAGGACGAGATTTCTTTTAGGGGGGTAAGGTTTGTAACATCCTATTTTTGAGCCTTTTCTAAAAACTAGAAAATTAATTGAAAAAGGGTAAATGTGCATCTTTGGCTAATTTTCAAATTTTCAAACCTAGGGTATAAATCTCCTTTGTGAATTATGTTAAACTATTTAATATATTCTTTTAATTCTAATTATAAGAATTTATTTAATTTTCCTATGTGTATTAAACCTTCTTTCCTAGTTTAATCCGTTTTCGGAATTGCTACTGATCGCCAAGCACCCCGCCTTTTTCGGCCAACCCAGTTAGCCGGCCGCTCAGTGGGCAGCGCCCGGCCCGGCGGCTTTGCTCAAGCCGCTTCGCCCAGCTTCGGCCCAGCCGGCGCCTCCCTGTCTTCCTCGCTCGCTCGCTCACTCGCTCGCTCTCTTTTCTCTCTCTCCCGTCCGGCTCGTGACACCGGCGCCGCTCGCGCGTGCTGTCCTGCCCGAGCCTACCTCTCCCGGTGCGCCGCCCGTGCTCCGCGCTCGGAAAGTCGAGCTCCCGTCGCGCCGACACGCCGCCCCATCCAACGGCCGAGCTTCAATCGACCCGGTTCATCCCCTCGCCGGAGTTGACTTCAGCGTGGCCTTCCGCCCCGCTCGCTCCCATTGGCCGGCCTCCCCGAGCCTTTAATTAGCCCTGTACCCGCTCGGAGCTAAGTACCGCGGCCGAATTCCCTTTCTTGCCCCTCCGCGTACGGCCGTCGCACGTGGCCGCCTCGCCGGCCGCGCGGCCGTTCCGCCCGAGATTTCCCCGTACGCGTGCATTTACTCCTTCCCCGGGGCCACTCGCTCCTCCATGTGCCCTTATAAGCCTCGGCCTCGCCTCCCGTGCTCCCCCTCCACTCATTTTCGCCGCCCGGGCCACCTCGTCGCCAAGACTCCTCCCCGGTGAGCGACCTCCTCGGCCGACGGTCTTCCTCGCCCGCATTGCTCTTCCTCGTGCTCTAACCGAGCCCAATCGGGCTATCTCCTCCTGTCTTGTGCAGGGGAGCTCCTCCACCGCCGCCGGAGCTCACCGCCCCCTTTCGGATTTGCGCGTCGACCACCGCGACCCGAGGGCCGTCCGTTCGTCCACACCTTTCCCGGAGCACCCGCCACCTTCTCCCAGGAGCTGGACGACCGAGCAGCGCCCGGAAGCAGCAAGACCGTCTCCCCTGCTTCGGCTACGTCCGCGTCACCGCCGTCGAGCCGAACCGCGCCTCCTCCTCGCCGACCAGTCGCTCGGTACGCTCCCTCGAAGCCCCTAGAAGCTTTCCCCTAGCTTTCCCAAGCTTAAGAGCCTCTAGTTGACCGTGTTTCTTGTCCGCCGAGCTCCCCCTCCGCCGCCGCGCGTCGCGCCGCCACCACGGCTTGTCGCCGGCGAATCCCCGCCGGGACCCTCTAGCCCCAGCCACCACGAACACTCGGAGCACATAAAACACTCCTTTAGTGCACCGAAGCCGCCCGGCGCCATCTTTGTCAAGTCCCGCCGAGTTCGGGCCGGGCGCTGATTGATGAGGTCAACATCGCCGTGCCTTGCATCACCCGCCATTGCCGGCCGACCATTGGGGCCCACCGCAGCGGCACCGCCCGTTTAAACAACCCGGAAACGCGTGTGAGGCGGCAGGTGGGTCCAGACCCACATGTCGGTTCACACCGACCCGCCGTCGCTGCCTTGTGGACCCGTCGTGGCGCTCTCTCGCCCGTGTTGCCGTCGTGACGGTGGGGTCCCAGGCCCACGGTCGGATCGCCGCAGTTGCGGCTGGCAGCGTTCCTCTGGCGTGGGCCGCCCGCCAGCGTTGGGCGCTTCAGCGCCGTTGCCCATGAGCCGCCTACGCCAGCGCTTTGGGCTTGGCCGTTCTCGTTCTTAACTCTTTTTCCGGTGTTTAGATATATTTATGACCCGTGGATGCCTTTTGATTTTCTAAAAATAGTTATTGGCATGTAAAAATGTTATAAAAATTCAGTAATTACTAGGTGAGTTTGGACTTTATGAAATTATAAAATCTCCATTTTAATACTTTTATGCTTGTGATTAACTAAAATATAGAATGAAACTTTAATGCCTAGTTTAATAAATCGAGAAAATACCAAACCTAGGCTAAAATAATATTTTTATTATTATCTTCTCTCGAAAATTATTATAAGGGTAGATTATTGCTTCTTCAATATTTTGGACATATAGGCATGACCTAATGTATACATATGTATAAATATGATTATCTCACATACTAAAAATGAACTAGGGATTAATTCATAGGTTTTACTGTTTAAAGAAAATGGGAGAAATAAAAATACAGGAAACAAAGGGAACCCTAGGATCACCCTCATAACATTTTGGATTTTTGAGTGAGATGTTAATTCTTTGTGCATTATTATTCGCTATATTTAGAGGGCGAGGTGTTGGAAAATCCGCCAATCGAGGGCGATCCTCAAGACCGTGATTTGAAGATCGAGGCGAGCCAACATTCTGAAATCATGCTCCTTACCTAATTTTGGTCCAACTTATGTTGATTTAATTATGAAGAATGCATGCTTTACTTTCCTTGTATCATCTATTTATGAAATGTGGTGCTATTAGGGCTAGTCTAGCTAAGTATCCCATTTGCTAATAAATGTGATAATAAACATGAACCCCACCCTTGATAATATTCATTTACGATTTCTTGGAAAACCTTAAGGTCTTAGCATTTAACTCCTCGATTAATAAGTTATTGAAAATGCTTAGCTTTGGCTAGTCTAGGTCAATGGGTCGATCCTTGCCTATCAACGATTTACGGCATAGATATGACAGATCGATCCTATCAACATTGCAGCGGTATAGCTATGCTATCAGCGAACAATGGTATAAACTGATCATTGGTCTCGACTATCAGCGTGTCGGAATAGGCGGGAAAATACCCATGCACTCGGGTGCCAGGTCTGCCTGGGTGCAAATGTTGGTAAATACTCTAATGAATGGTTGATGTCTTGGATCTGTGGATCCCGGCCTTAGTTGAGCTCAAGGCAATCACGCCTCTTCTTTAAGGGGTGAGTCTGCGCCACTTTGGGAAGTCGTCGCCCGATTGTTGGTATGGGCACGGACTCGCCCGATTGTTTAGGACGATGCGCTATTACGGTATGGTCCGGTCTCTCGGGGACCATGCCCATGGCTATGGGATGGATCCGCCAGTCTTTAGGACACGTAGTCCATGACTATGGATACGGTGTACCGTGGTGAAACTCTCTGATTAATGACGCGTATATAGCACAAGATCGTCTTTTAATTTGTTTAAAATGGCTAAGTGATGATTGTTTCTCTAATTATTTACTTATTGTAAAAGCGGCTTTATGGCAATAGAAAATAACCCAAACCTCCACCAAAAAGGCCTTGTATCATTATGTTGCATTAGGGCGGTGTTGGTTCATGGCCTTGGTTTGTTTCTTGCGCTCACCCTCGCACCCACTCACTCTTTTAGGGAAGATGGCGCTGAAGACCCGTATATTGCTCGAGGATGAAGACTACCGGGGCGAGGGCGACCAAGAAAGGCGTTAGGGAATCGATCGCTTGCTGATCGGGAATGGGCACAACCTTGGATTCTAAGCGTGTTCTCATCTTTTGTTTCCGCTGATGAACTCTGCTAAAGAGCTCCCCTTTTGGTAATGTAATATTCGGCCTATCCGGCCTAAACCAAAACAATGAGCCCCTATGTATTTTATTATGAAATACATGTGTGATTTACCCGAATCGTGTATGAAATGATCCAGCAATTTGTAAAGTTGTGATGCACTAGCAAGATCCTGGGCTGGTGCAGGACTCACACTCGGTCCCCGGTTGGACTGAAAATCGGGGGCTGACAAAGCTGGTATCAGAGCATACGACTGTAGGAAAAACCCAAACTTCTTGGTCGATAGCTAAAAAGCCCTACGTATTTTTATACATAAAGAAAGTATGAATATATGTATATGTGCCTACATATATGTGTATCAATACATTCACTAAAGGAAAGATTAAAAGTTTATCCTTTGGCTCACCTCTCTTAATCTCCCGTTGTCTACTTCAAAGCGATCGGAAAACCTCTTGCCTTTTTATTAATCCTTAAAAATTTTTATTTGCAGTAATGGCGATCACTTTTTCCGAGGACAGTGAGACGTTCACCTTTACAGGAGGACTTGACGGACCGTGAGGAGAGCCTATCCGCATGCTGCACCGCCTTTGTCGCGTCTTAGACTTCTCCGGTGGACCTCAGTTTGTCGGTAGGCGGAGGCCTATCGGCTTACTCAGCTCGTGGGTAGTGGAGACCTCCGTACCCACAGGACCCGCTTTTGGGACTCTCCAAGTTGCTCGAGACACCCCACCTCCACCCCGAGCTTGCGGTGGGCGTCGCTTTGAGACTGTGTGGTGTGTGGACTTTTCCGTGGCCTTGCCGAGGCCGAAGCTTCCTCTTGGCCGCACGTGTGCGGTCGACTACTTTAGCGCTTGGTGGGCTGGGCAGTCTGCCTCCCCGCGACTTGCTTGTCTGCAGTCCTTCACGACTGGAGCCAGCGCTCTGCTCCTTGACGTCCTTGGGGAGCACCGTGAGCTCCAGGGCGTTCTTCGGTTCCAGGATGAGCAGATCGCCCTGCTGCACCGACTCTTGCTTCAGGTCTCTCCTGAGGCCGCTGACTACTACCGTAGGACTGGTTACGCTCGTGCTGTGTCGGGGCCTGTTCCCGCGTTTCTTCTAGCCAGTACAGCCCCGTCCGCACCCCTGTTTGGCGTCCCAGTGCCTCTCCCAGTTTCTCCAGTACCTTCCACTGTTACCGCCCTACTTTCTCCGGTTCCTCGCAGAGGGACCACGGCTACAGTCCCAGTTGTGGCGCCAGTTGTTGCTCCACCCTCGGCCTGGCGAGACTCGATTGTCTTCTCCACGGCTAGTGCTTTTACGCCCTCGTCGCGCGAGGTTCGCCAGACTTTGCCGAGCCCGGCACTTTGGTCTTTTGCTGCTGCCTCTCAGGAGGCCGGACCCTCCCGGGCGTCCCCGACGACCGTACTCCCGAGAGTTTTTCGCAGCAGCGGTAGCGTCAAGACGCACTTCTCCCCCCTTTCGCCGCCCAGTGACTAGGAGTGTCGCTGCCCGCGGTGACACCCCCGCGCCCCGTGTCGTGCGAGTTTCGGTTAAATCAGAGGGCGGTCCCAGCTCTCCACGGGACTCGGTTTGGGCGGCGCTTTCCATCTGCGAGGTGTGCGGTGGTTACCACTCGACTAGGAGTGGAGTTCTTAATTACCCTTTTGGAGCTACTTTTGTTGTAGATAGGTAGGTCTGTTCACTCGTAAGCCGGCAGTTTGTGCTAGGTGGCGTGAACTTAGAGCTCGGGTTGCGGCTTACATTTAGCGGCAGTTTTAGAGTGTTGCATATAGGCACCTCTGCTAGGATATACTTTTGCGCCTCTGAGATAGCGATAGATGTTAGGCGCTTTGGAGTCATGCGTATAGGCACCCCGATGGGTTAGACTTTTGGGTTTGTAGAGCGATACTGTATAGGCTGTGTCGGAGTGATGCGGTTAGCACCTCCGTTAGTACCAGTTAGCTAGTTCAGTGTCAGTCGATGTCTCCGACTTTGTACTCCCCCCCAGACACTGTACTCTTCGATGATGACATGTATATATGTGGTATTGTACTATCTGCTCTTGTGAAAGATTTGCAGTTCGCACTCCTACTTTTGATTATTGGCTTTGCTGAGTTTTCTTTTGCTTCCAGATCTATGATTTCCGTACTTGGTTTGCATCTTTAAAAAGAGCTGGTGTTTGATTCTTTTTGCGTTTATGTTTCTCTTCTTCTAGATGCCGCCAAGGAGGTCGGTCAGGGCTAATGCCGGTGTCCACCGCCGCAACCAGCCTGCCGCTGGCGGTAGGGGCCGTCGCAGAAAACCCCTGCCTCCACCTCCTCGTGGTGCCCCAACCTTGGCAGACATGATGGCACATCAGACTCATCTAGTTTCAGCCTTGGTCTACAGTCAGATGAACAATTCCAACCGTCAAGGATCCAGACTTGGGGATTTCCTTCGTACCAAGCCTCCCTCCTTCTCTCAAGCAAATGAGCCCTTAGAAGCTGATGATTGGCTTCGAAGTGTGGAAAAGAAGCTGGCTTTGGCCCGTACTCGAGAAGAAGATAAGGTCCTGTTTGCCACCCACCTGCTTGAAGGAGCTGCAGCAGAATGGTGGGACAACTTTCTCCTTGCTAGGGAAAATGAGGATCTGAAAGAAGAAGAAGAAGGGGTTGATGAAGGAAATGAGAATGAGGAAGAAGAAGGTAATGGCCAGGGTGAAGAAGGTGAGAATGCACCCCAAGGAGCTGCCCTAAATGAAGGACCAGCAGGTGAGGATGCTCCAGGATTTAATTGGGATATGCCAGAAGAGGAAGCCTCGGTAGCCGTAATGACTTGGGATGAGTTTAGGCGAGTTTTTCAGAAGTGCCTTCATCCTATTTGGGATAATGAGAATGAAGAGAAATGAGTTCAAGGAACTAAAAGAGGGGAACATGTCTGTGTCTGATTATTTGACCAAATTCAACCATCGTCCCGTTATGCCCCCAGAGAAGTTGAGATTGAGGAGGACAAAATAGAGAAATTCCTGGAAGGGCTATACCAACCTATGAAGATGCAGCTTAGCGTCCTGGATTTCTCTAACTTTCAGCAACTTGTGAACAAGGCTCTCATCCTGGAAAATGAGAGAAAGGGATTTGAAGGATTGAGAAAAAGGAAGTTTACTACTCAGAAAGGGCAAGGTTCCGACCGCCAGGGATCCTTTTTCCGCCCCTATAGACAATGGAAGCCAAGTACCAGCCAAAACCAGCAAGGCAACACCAGAAACTACAGTGCTCGCACCACAGGAACTCCCTTCCGTGCTCCTGCCCCAGTAGGCCAAGGGCAGAGAAACTTTAGCTCAGCTCCCTCCATGAACTGCTTTAACTGTGGAAAGCCAGGACACTTTGCCAGTGTTTGTCCTGACAAGAAAATTACCCCAATCCGCTCCAACTTGCCAACAACTCATACTCGTGGACAGCCAACCCCAGGATCAGCAGGAAGAGGAGGTTTGCAAAACCCGCGTACACCGCGGACCGCACCTTCATCTCAAGGCCGTGGCAGAGTAAACTATGTCAATGAAGAAGAAGCCCAGGATGCTGCCGGAGTGCTAATGGGTACTTTCTCTTTTAACCTTATTCCTACAAAAGTACTTTTCGATTCTGGTGCATCCCATTCTTTCATATCCAAAGAATTTGTGTTTAAGAATAAGTTACCTACCTCCATACTTAAGAAGCCCTATTGCTATCTTCTCTGGAGGACCCTTTTAGCAACCCATACCGCTTGGGGTAAGCAACCTTAGGATGGGTGCTTGCAAAAGCAAACTTAATAGTGTTGCCCACTCAGAACTTGGACATCATCTTGGGAATGGATTGGTTGGTCAACCAAGGAGGAATAATTGATTGTGCCAACCGGACAGTAATCCTCAACAAGTGGCCTTACCAGCAAGCTGTGATACAAGTGGACAATCCCTCTCCTCTGGACAATTCTGTTAACACCATTAGCTGTCCGCCCCTTGAAGAAGTCCTTGTGGTCCAAGAATATCCGGATGTTTTTCCAGAAGAATTGCCAGGAATGCCACCTGATAGGGATGTGGAATTTGTGATAGATTTGATCCCAGGAACCGCCCCCATATCAAAAAAACTATTATCGGATGGATGCGAATGAGCTAGCGAGAACTAAAAGAACAATTGTGATTTAGAATCCAAGGGTTCATTAGACCTAGTTCATCTCCATGGGGATCACCGCTATGTTTGTTGGAAAGAAAGATGGGACGAAAAGGCTAGTGATCGATTACCGTGCACTAAATGATGTGACTATTAAGAATAAGTATCCCCTCCCCAGGATCGATGACTTATTCGACCAACTTCGAGGAGCCACCCACTTCTCTAAGATAGACCTTCGGTCTGGGTATCATCAAGTCAAAATAAAAGAGGATCACATACCCAAAACGGCTTTCATCACCAGATATGGTCTATATGAATTTACAGTCATGTCATTTGGCCTAACCAATGCACCGGCTTATTTCATGAATATCATGAACAAAATTCTCATGGAATACCTCGACAAATTTGTCGTAGTATTTATAGATGACATTCTCATCTACTCCAGAAGTGCTGAAGAACATGCTCAACACATACTTTGGTCCTACAGAAATTGAGGGAACATCAGTTGTACGCCAAATACAGTAAATGTGAATTTTGGCTAGAGGAAATCAGTTTCTTAGGACATGTAATCTCTTCTGGAGGAATTAAAGTAGACCCTGCTAAAATAGAAGCGATTACCAATTGGAAGTCCCCAACCTCAGTGACCGAAATAAGGAGTTTTCTTGGATTAGCTGGGTACTACCGAAGATTTATTGAAGGATTTTCCAAAATTGCAAAACCCATGACTCGGTTGTTGCAAAAAGAAGCAAAGTTCGAATGGACCGACCAATGTGAGAAAAGTTTCCAAGAACTTAAGAAGAAACTGACCACTGCCCTAGTCCTTGCCACTCCGGACATTACCAAGGAATTTGAGATCTTTTGTGACGCCTCTAGACAGGGACTTGGTTGTGTTCTCATGCAAAATGGTAGAGTGGTGTCCTATGCCTCCCGACAGCTTAGGAAGCATGAGGAGAACTACCCAACCCATGATTTAGAGTTAGCTGCTGTTGTCCATGCTTTAAAACTATGGAGACATTTCCTGATGGGAAAGCATTGCAACATCTTTACTGACCACAAGAGCCTGAAATATATATTTACTCAGTCAGACTTGAACCAAAGACAACGTAGGTGGTTAGAACTAATCAAGGACTACAATCTAAGTATCCAATATCATCCCGGTAAAGAAAATGTGGTAGCAGATGCCTTGAGCCGACAACCCCAATGCAACTCCTCCATAGCCGCAGAAGTTTCCACACCTGTGCGCCAAGAAATGGCTCGATTAAACTTGGAACTAGTCGACCATGGTATGGTAGCGACCCTAGAACTGCAACCCACCTTGTTAGACCACATTAAGGAAAGACAGAGAGGTCACTCTAGCACCCAGAGGATAGAACGACTCATGACAAAGGACCGAGGTGCTAGGTTTACCAGAGACAACCAAGGAATCCTATGGTTCAAAAATAGAATCTTTGTCCCTCATGACCCGGAACTCAAAGAAGCAATACTGCGAGAGGCACATGAATCAGCTTATTCTATTCACCCGGGTAGCACAAAAATGTATCAGGATCTCAAAACCCAATTTTGGTGGCCTCGCATGAAAATTAATGTGGCGGAGTTTGTAGCCTGCTGTCATATATGTCAACAGGTGAAAGCCGAACATCAAAAGCCTGCTGGACTGCTACAACCCCTGAAGATCCCAGAATGGAAATGGGAAGAAGTCACCATGGATTTTATAGTTGGACTACCTCGCACCAGATATGGATTTGACTCAATATGGGTCATTGTCGATCGCCTGACAAAAGTGGCACACTTTGTCCCAGTAAAAACAACATATAAAGGAAATAAGTTGGCAGAATTGTTTATGTCCAGAATCGTATGCTTGCACGGAGTGCCCCGTCGAATAATTTCAGATCGAGGGAGCCAATTTACCTCGCAATTTTGGAAAAAAGCTGCTGGCGCTTTAGGGACCAACTTAACTTTCAGTACTGCCTTCCATCCCCAAACCGATGGACAAACCGAAAGGGTAAATCAAATTTTGGAGGATATGCTGAGAGCTTGCGCCCTAGATTTTTCGGTCGAGTGGAACAAGTGTCTCCCCTATGCAGAGTTTGCATATAACAATAGTTTCCAATCCAGTATAAAGATGTCCCCTTTTGAGGCCCTTTACGGGCGACGATGTCGAACCCCTTTGTCTTGGTCTGAGACAGGAGAAAGACAAATATTTGGAACAGATTTCTCGGCAGATGCAGAAGAGAAAGTCAAAATCATCAAAGAAAGACTTCTAGCCGCCCAATCCCGACAGAAGAGTTATGTCGACAACCGTCGTCGGGATTTGAGTTTTGAAATTGGCAATTACGTCTACCTTAAGGTTTCACCTACAAAGGGAACTCAAAGATTTCAGCAAAAAGGCAAATTAGCCCCAAGATACATTGGACCTTACCAAATAACAGCAAAAATGGGTCACGTGGCTTACGGTTGGACCTCCGGTAGAGCTTGGAAATGTGCATAATGTTTTCATGTTTCTCAATTTAAGAAGTGCATAAAAATTTGCTGAGGAAGTCATTCCACAACCAGATCGAGGATATAGCCACGGATCTTACCTACCCCGCACATCCAGTGCGAATTATTGACACCATGGAAAAGCAAATAAGACATAAGACCATCAAGTTGTGCAAAGTCCAATGGAGTCACCACACAGGAAAACAAGCTACATGGGAGCCAGAAGATCAGCTTAGGGAAAAGTATCCTTATCTTTTCTCCTCTAGGTAAAGCAATCTCGAGGACGAGATTTCTTTTAGGGGGGTAAGGTTTGTAACATCCTATTTTTGAGCCTTTTCTAAAAACTAGAAAATTAATTGAAAAAGGGTAAATGTGCATCTTTGGCTAATTTTCAAATTTTCAAACCTAGGGTATAAATCTCCTTTGTGAATTATGTTAAACTATTTAATATATTCTTTTAATTCTAATTATAAGAATTTATTTAATTTTCCTATGTGTATTAAACCTTCTTTCCTAGTTTAATCCGTTTTGAATTGCTCTGATCGCCTCAGCACCACGAACCTTTTCGGCCAACCAGTTGGCCGGCCGCTCGATGGGCAGCGCCCGGCCCGGCCCGGCACGCGCCGCGCCCGCCCAGCTTCGGCCCGGCAGCGCCTCCCTGTCTTCCTCGCTTTCGCTCGCTCGCTCGCTCGCTCTCTTTTCTCTCTCTCCCGTCCGGCTCGTGACACAGCGCGCGCTTTCGCGCGTCTTTATCTGCCCGAACCTACCTCTCCCGTCGCCGCCCGTGCTCGCGCTTCGGAAAGTCGAGCTCCGTCGCGCCGACACGCCGCCCCATCAACGGCCGAGCTTCAATCGACCGGTTCATCCCTCGCGGAGTTGACTTCAGCGTGGCCTTCCCCCTTCGCTCCCATTGGCCGGCCTCCCCGAGCCTTTAATTAGCCCTGTACCCGCTCGGAGCTAAGTACCGCGGCCGAATTCCCTTTCTTGCCCCTCCGCGTACGGCCGTCGCACGTGGCCGCCTCGCCGGCGCGCGGCCGTTCCGCCCGAGATTTCCCCGTACGCGTGCATTTACTCCTTCCCCGGGGCCACTCGCTCCTCCATGTGCCCTTATAAGCCTCGGCCTCGCCTCCCGTGCTCCCCCTCCACTCATTTTCGCCGCCCGGGCCACCTCGTCGCCAAGACTCCTCCCGGTGGCGACCTCCTCGGCAACGGTCTTCCTCGCCCGCATTGCTCTTCCTCGTGCTCTAACCGAGCCCAATCGGGCTATCTCCTCCTGTCTTGTGCAGGGGAGCTCCTCCACCGCCGCCGGAGCTCACCGCCCCCTTTCGGATTTGCGCGTCGACCACCGCGACCCGAGGGCCGTCCGTTCGTCCACACCTTTCCCGGAGCACCGCCACCTTCTCCCAGAGCTGGACGACCGGCGAGCGCCCGGCAGCCGCGCGACCGTCTCCCTGCCGGCTACGTCCGCGTCACCGCCGTCGAGCGAACGCGCCTCCTCCTCGCCGACCAGTCGCTCGGTACGCTCCCTCGAAGCCCCTAGAAGCTTTCCCCTAGCTTTCCCAAGCTTAAGAGCCTCTAGTTGACCGTGTTTCTTGTCCGCCGAGCTCCCCCTCCGCCGCCGCGCGTCGCGCCGCCACCACGGCTTGTCGCCGGCGAATCCCCGCCGGGACCCTCTAGCCCCAGCCACCACGAACACTCGGAGCACATAAAACACTCCTTTAGTGCACCGAGCCGCCGCCGGCGCCATGCTGAAGTCCCCGCCGGAGTTCGGGCCGGAGGCGCTGATTGATGAGGTCAGCATCGCCGTGCCTTGCATCACCCGCCCGCTGCCGCTGACCATTGGGGCCCACCGCAACGGCACCGCCCGTTTAAACAACCCCGGGAAACCGCGTGTGAGGCCGACAGGTGGGTCCAGGACCCACATGTCGGATTCACACCGACCCGGCCGTCGCTGCCTTGTGGACCCGTCCGCTGGCGCTCTCTCTCGCCCGTGTTGCCGTCGGCCGACGGTGGGGTCCAGGCCCACCGGTCGGATCGCCCATCAGCTGCGTAGCGTTCTCTGGCGTGGGGCCGCCCGCCGCGTTGGGCGCTTCGCGCCGTTGCCCGCAGGCCGCCTCGCCCGCGCTTTGGGCTTGGCCCGTTACTGTTCTTAACTCTTTTTCCAGTGTTTAGATATATTTATGACCCGTGGATGCCTTTTTGATTTTCTAAAAATAGTTATTGGCATGTAAAAATGTTATAAAAATTCAGTAATTACTAGGCTGAGTTTCTGGACTTTATGAAATTATAAAATCTCCATTTTAATACTTTTATGCTTGTGATTAACTAAAATATAGAATGAAACTTTAATGCCTAGTTTAATAAATCCAGAAAATACCAAACCTAGGCTAAAATAATATTTTTATTATTATCTTCTCTGGAAAATTATTATAAGGGTAGATTATTGCTTCTTCAATATTTTGGACATATAGGCATGACCTAATGTATACATATGTATAAATATGATTATCTCACATACTAAAAATGAACTAGGGATTAATTCATAGGTTTTCTGTTTAAAGAAAATGGGAGAAATAAAAATACAGGAAACAAAAGGGGAACCCTAGGATCACCCTCATAACATTTTGGATTTTTGAGTGAGATGTTAATTCTTTGTGCATTATTATTCGCTATATTTAGAGGGCGAGGTGTTGGAAAATCCGCCAATCGAGGGCGATCCTCAAGACCGTGATTTGAAGATCGAGGCGAGCCAACATTCTGAAATCATGCTCCTTACCTAATTTTGGTCCAACTTATGTTGATTTAATTATGAAGAATGCATGCTTTACTTTCCTTGTATCATCTATTTATGAAATGTGGTGCTATTAGGGCTAGTCTAGCTAAGTATCCCATTTGCTAATAAATGTGATAATAAACATGAACCCCACCCTTGATAATATTCATTTACGATTTCTTGGAAAACCTTAAGGTCTTAGCATTTAACTCCTCGATTAATAAGTTATTGAAAATGCTTAGCTTTGGCTAGTCTAGGTCAATGGGTCGATCCTTGCCTATCAACGATTTACGGCATAGATATGACGATCGATCCTATCAACATTGCAGCGGTATAGCTATGCTATCAGCGAACAATGGTATAACTGATCATTGGTCTCGACTATCAACGTGTCGGAATAGGCGGAAAATACCCATGCACTCGGGTGCAGTGCGCCTGGTGCAAATGTTGGTAAATACTCTAATGAATGGTTGATGTCTTGGATCTGTGGATCCGGCCTTAGATTGAGCTCAAGGCAATCACGCCTCTTCTTTAAGGGGTGAGTCTGCCGCCACTTTGGGGGTCGTCGCGCCGATTGTTGGTATGGGCGCGGACTGCGCCGATTGTTTAGGACGAGACGCTATTACGGTCTTGGTCCGGTCTCTCGAGACCATGCCCATGGCTATGGGATGGATCCGCCGATCTTTAGGACACGTAGTCCATGACTATGGATACGGTGTACCGTGGTGAAACTCTCTGATTAATGACGCGCGTATATAGCACGATCGTCTTTTAATTTGTTTAAAATGGCTAAGTGACTGATTGTTTCTCTAATTATTTACTTATTGTAAAACTGGCTTTATGGCAATAGAAAATAACCCAAACCTCCACCAAAAAGGCCTTGTATCATTATGTTGCATTAGGACAGGTGTTGGTTCGCGAGCGCGGTTTGTTTGCGCGCTCACCCTCGCACCCACTCACTCTTTTAGGGGAAGATGGCGCTGAAGACCCGTATGACTGCCTGGAGGATGAAGACTACCAGGACGAGGACGACCAAGAAGGGCGTTAGGGGAATCCCAGTCGCTTGCCTGATCGGGAATGGGCACAACCTTGGATTCTAAACGTGTTCTCATCTTTTGTTTCCGCTGATGAACTCTGCTAAAGAGCTCCCCTTTTGGTAATGTAATATTCGGCCTATCCGGCCTAAACCAAAACAATGAGCCCCTATGTATTTTATTGTGAAATACATGTGTGATTTACCCGAATCGTGTATGAAATGATCCAGCAATTTGTAAAGTTGTGATGCACTAGCAAGATCCTGGGCTGGTGCAGGACTCACACTCGGTCCCCGGTTGGACTGAAAATCGGGGGCTGACATGTATGCACTCCACTGCCTCATGAATGACATCTGCAACGAAGACCCCCAGAAATAGTGTTAATCAATCTATGCATACTGCTTACCGTGTTTTTGCTCGCCGAAGGGTGATTGGTGGGACTTGCGGTGGTTTCTGGCGAATTCATTTGGCTTCATGTTTGCAGATGCAGCGGTGGAGTCTCGGGGCTGGGTTGGTGTCGCTGCCATCGAACGTCTCCCACAATCTTGCTCCTCAATCCCCTGATTCCGGGGATGGGTTGCTGGTGGTGGTTCCGTCGGGAGTCCTCCATCAGCACGGTTATAGCATGACCGAGTCACGAGGGTGTGGACGGCGCCTCTAGCCGCTTTGGTTGCTTTGATGGGAACAATCCTCTTCTTCCCTGGTGACAAGCTTGGCTTGTTGAGTACTCGACGATTGAATCTCATGTCCCTGATCTCTTGGGTCCTCCAGGTTTGAGCTTGATGGCTTTTCCATGCCGTATCCCCACGGACGGCGCCTCTAGACGCTTTGGTCACCTTGATGGGAACAATCCTATTCTTCCCTGGTGACAAGCTTGGCTTGTTGAGTACTCGACGATTGGATCTCATGTCACCGATCTCTTGGGTCCTCCAGGTTTGAGCTTGATGGCTTTTCCACGCTGTATCCCCACGGACGGCGCTAGTGTCATCGGCCTTGGCTAGACCACAGAAAGGGGGCCTGCCCCCAGTTGGCGCTGAGCTCCTTGGCGAAGCAACCAGCCCAATAGGAACAGCCTCTAAGGATAGAAAGAAGAACAACACGAATTGTTGCTCGTAGACCAAAGGCCAAATGAAAGGTTTGTGCTTTACATGGATATTGGGCATGTTTATTGTCTGAAGAAGATTGACAAAAGATATGTGGAGTTGCCAAGCTTATGAAGGTGGGGAAGCACCTAAACATAAGAGCAACTACAAGGCCTTTACTGATGAATATAGATGATCTGGTGGATCGCCTTATAGGACAGCTTTGGATATGTCAGTTTAGTTGGCTTCGGTCAGTGTTATTTTGTGGTCTGTAATATAATGCATTTGTACAGTTAGTCATGGGGGAGTTATATTGTGTTTGAATTGGTGGTTGTTGGTGATGGCTATGGTATGGAGGAGTGTTTGTTCTGTATGCAAGTGAACTTTGGTAATTCCATTATTCTTAATGGAATTGGGGAGATGTCCCCTTATGCAGGTGTCTTGATAAGTTCTTCCCTTTCATTAACCTTTTGTAGCAATGCCCCGAACAACTCATCAAACTCATGAATCTGTGAAATGAAATCTCCATAATCACTTTGATACCATCGGCCAAATAAGATTATTTGGAAGTGGTCAAAGTGCGGAGATTATGCAACGTCTTCAGCTTATTTTTTTTTGCATAAGGGGTATACCCCATTCCCATTACTAATAACGGAAATACAGAGTTCAACAGTTCACCGACCAACCAAGTAACCATCCAACAAAATACCACCAAAACATGACAAACCACCTGCAAATAAGGCTAAACCAGCAACCCAATTCAAAGAGAACATCTGCCACCCATCACATATTACAAAAACAGATAGAAAGCCTAGCCAACTCCCCCCAAAATATAACCTAGACATTTTCTTGATAATCCCCAGCAACCTAGACATTTCCTTGAGGATCCCCATCATCAACCACGGGTGGCAGCATCTGTCTGCGAATTCCACATCGTTCCATCCTCTTCACAATCCCCAAAGCTTTTGCCACCCCCGCTGAGAAAATTTGCTTACTGTCTTCAGAGCCCAAGCCTGCCTAAAACAGAATCAGAGCACAAGCTGAATGAATGACCGAGAGAGGCGACCAAATCTTGCCGTCCTCAAAGCAGGCCCTATTTCTAACCTTCCAAACCGCCCAACAAATGGCAAGAATACAAACACCACTCAATTTACTATTGACCTTTAGGGTCTTGATAAACCACCCAAACGCACTTTGAAAGGAATTGGGTCTGAAATCAGAACCGAAACACACTGCAACAACATTCCAAATTGTTTTACTAACGTCACAACCAAAAAGTAAATGGTCATGAGTCTCCACTTGATCACAGAAAACATACATAGGGTTCCCCACCCAATTCCGTTTCCTCAAATTATCTCTAGTTAGAATTGCATTATGATTCAATAACCAACCGAAAATCTTAACTTTCAAAGGGACACAGCACTTCCAAATAAGACTACAAAGCTCATCCTTTGAGGTAGAACAAATAGAGAGCAGTTTAAACATCTTGGCTACAGAAAAATTCTTTTTACTACCATCTGACCAATAACCACTATCCACACCATCTACAAAACTAAAATTCTGGCAACGACTAATAACTTCGTTCCAAACAGCCTGATCATCAGGACTCAGAGTTCTATTAAAAGGAACATTCCACCTTACCTCTCTGGCTTTAGAAACTGAACAAACTTTAAGACTACAAGCCGAAAAAATGCCAGGGTATTTAACTTTCAAAGCAGTATCAAGCAACCAAACATCCCCCAGAAATCGGTTAGATTACCATCCTTAACCAACATCCTCCTATTTTTAAAATACAGATCTTTCACCGAAAGGATGTTTTTCCAAATAGAAGAATCATTCACTCCCTCTTTAACCTGATAAAGAGGTTTACCCAAAATGTATTTTTTTCTAACCAGATCTTGCCACAACCCTTCTCTCCCATCTAATTTCCACCACCACTTTGTGAGAAGACTAATGTTCACATCCCTAAGATTTCTAATTCCTAAACCTCCTTTCTCTTTCTCCAAATAGACTTTACCCACCTCATTAGGTGATACTTCCTTTTCCCTGCATTACCATACCAAAGAAAAGCTCTCCTAATCTTATCAATTCTTTCTACAACCCCTTTAGGCAGACGGAATAAGGACATAAAATAAATAGGCATATTAGAAAAGCAAGAGTTTAAAAGCACCACTCTTCCACCCAAAGACAAATTAGTGCTTTTCCACATAGCCAATTTGTTTTTAATCTTAGAAACCAGAAAATCTCAATCTCTACTCAAAACCTTTTTAGCACTCATAGGCATTCCTAGGTACTTAATAGGGAAACTACCCACTGGACAAGTGAAGACCTCTGAATAATACTGATCTAGGTTACAATCCCCATTGATTATGAAAATTTCACTCTTTTGAAAATTTATCTTCAAACCAGAAATATTCTCATAAATAGCCAGCAGAAATTTCATGTGTTTAGCCCCCTCTAAATCGTTCTGTAAACAAATAATAGTATCATCAACATATTGAAGATTAACAATACCACGATGGAAAAACCTACTGGCTAACCCACAAATATAACCCCCATCTGTGCTTTATAAATCATACAACGTCTTCAGCTTATAGCGATCATTTCCTCGACGCCTCCTTCCATGACAGTTTCCTCTAGGTTTGGAAGGCAACACCTTAAATAAAGTGAACTTCTTTTGCTTGGCTAGTCCTGCATAACACAATTTTCACCGTGAACAACATCTATTGGGCGTGAATAACATCTTGGAAGGCCAACACCTTAAATAAAGTGAACTTCATTCATTACCCATGGTTGTCCCCACAGCATCTACTCTTCAAGTGTCCTTTTGCGAGGCATGTTTGGAGGAAGATCTGGCAATAGATAAATCTCGCAGGGTCACAATTGGGCGTAAGTCTATCGCATGTGGTTGGGCTCTGCTATTCAGGCTGGACTACCAAGATCACAATGAAGCGACGCGGACCTGGAAGTAACATAATGAGGGAATCCTTCAAAACAAATTTACTTCACTGCAAGAAGTCTTCGACCTAGTTATCAAAAAAATCCAGTGTTGAACTTTAACACGTAGAATTTTGTAGTAACATATTGACCTTGACTTAGTTAGTTATAGAAGCTACCAAGGATAAAAGCTAAACTAAAAATCAAATCAAGTTAAATCACCCTTCTTATTTCTCACTTTATCGCTCTTTCACTACTGTGGACCGAGGATTACAGTGAAGCAGACCGGGTCTGTGGTGCGGTAGATCGATCATTCTGGGAAACCTAGCACGGAAGACCGAGTATGTGGCCAGCAGACCAAAGCTCTGTAGCAATCTCCTAGTGCTGTTCACAGCTCGACATAAAACCAAATACAATGTGGTTCTTAATTGGAATGACGAATTGAACTCAAATTTGAACCGTAGCTTCTTTAGAATGTCTATCACCTAGAACAACCAAGAATCAGAGCTCTAGTGCCCAAAGGCTCGACCTTTTCACGATTTTTAAAAACTAGGTTATAAACCGGGCAAAAGACAAAATTTCAATCCATGGCCAGCAAGGGCCACTTGATTAAGGTGATTCTAAGTGCGCTTCTACATGATTTGTGATGTAGAATCGCTTAGCTACAAGCACCAAATCAAAAAAAAAACAAATATTTCAAGGATTCAAACCAAGAATGTCAAAAGCCAAAACAAAATCAAACTGGGGGGAAGGAGCACGAAAAATCAAACCATATATTGAAGCTTGCGGAAGAATGATTACAGCGGAATGATTGTGAAGGATCAACACAAACCCATCTCCAAGCACCTTGAGTGACTTAGCTAACATATCTCCTCATAACCTCTAAAATCCTTCAAAATTCACAACCTAATTTCTAACACAAGAACTCTTTATATAGTGGAGGCTCAACCAGCCACCAACCAGAGTTTCATCTCACATTAAAATATAGGCTCACCTAAAACCCAACAATACATCGAGTTTTCACTCTCTCACAGCACGCTTCTAAAAGCGGCTCCAGAAATTGAACCGATAACCCAGATCGATCCATCTTGCTCTCCAAGATGATCGATGACCTAAACCACTTTTCTTTACACCGTGGTTTCTCCAAAACTACCGTTCCTTGCTTCCTTGGTTGCCAAGTCCGCCACACATCCAATTCTCTTTGTACCACTCCGGCTTGCGCACCTCGAAGTCTTCATGTCCAATCACTGGTTCGATCAACTCATGAGAACCCTTGATCACCTGGACAGTGGATCACCCATCCAGATTCTTGATTCTTTTCGCCGACATCAACCCCATTCAGGTCACCTACGCACATGAGACAAACAAACCATTTTCTGGAAACAAGCATATCTCAACTTGCTCCACATTAGTTCAAGATCACCTACACTACATCAAGATCACCTACACTACATCAAGCTATCATGAAAACTACATGAAGCGCATGCCAAGCCAAATAAATTTGCAATTTCAACACATTTGATCATAAGCACCTAAGTCCCTACATCGCTGTGCACTTTATCATTTTCTATGAATTTTTCTGTTGCTCAAATAAAAAAGTTGTCAACACGAAAAACGATGTATCATGAAATTCTCTACAACTTTCATATATAACACTTAATTTTTTGAGCACAAGAAGACCTTCAAAATGCGACAGTCCAAAGATGTGTAGGCCGGTCCATGAGCAGTGGACCAGGTTGGCCCGCGAGGCACCTTTGGCGGACCAAATGGCTCTGGAGGCTGGTCCGCGGACTCTATTGTCCAGCAGACCCGATCTGTGGTACACAGCTCTCGGTCACTTCTCTCCGATCTTAACCTCTAAAAACCAATTTTGCAACCATACATGATACTCACAAAATTCAATCTATCATATTGTCAAATACTCATCACATGATCTCTCACATATATCTGTAGCCCAAATTTAGTTTGGGGAATGGTGTTGGTCTAGGAGGATTATAAGTTTTTTTTACAGCACATCAATTTCAGTTCACATATATATGTTTCCTTCACCCTACCAGTTCTGTAAATGAGTCTCATCATGTTTGTATTTAAACACATCTAAAAAAGGAATAATTGATGATATGCTCCAAAGTTGAAGGAGATTTGATGGTCTGCCCTCCTATGTGTGTGTGACATGTAGGCCTTGGTCCTACGTGTGAAAGACACATATGGGACAAATCATCAATTGTCTCAACTTTCAGGCAAATCCTCGATTGTACATCTGAAAAAGAGACAATAAATTCATCGATCGGTATGCGTTCTGGAGGTATCCTACTTGGGGTAAATCTAATGGTGTTTGACATAGGCTCTATTGTGGAAGGTAATTGAGTAAGCCAATGACTGTAGCAAAGTGACTCTACCTTACCTAATATGTGGAGACTTTAATATTATGAGGCGATCAATCGATAAGAACAAAGAACCCTTTGACACTAGATGGCCATTTTTATTTAATGCAGCCATTGATAGCCTCAACTTGAGAGAAATAGAGTTGGCTAGGAGAAAATATACTTGGGCTAACAACTTACAACTACCAACCTTTGAGAAGTTGGACAGAGTTCTTATGAGTACTGAGTAGGAATATAGATATCCTCTGGTTACTATTGAGGCTCGTGAGAGAATTTTGTCAGATCATACGCCTTTGCTTCTGAATACTAAGAAGTCATTTCATCTTACTAACCAGGCAATGTTCAAATTTGAATTGAGGTGGTTACTTCGAGGTGATTTTTTTGATATGGTTGCTACTATGAGGCAAGCTGAGCAAAGGGATAAAACTCCCATTGAAAAATGGCAAAACAAATTGATAGCTATCAAAAAACACTTGCGTGGATGGGCTTAGAATGTTAATAGGCGTACAAAGAAAGAAAAAGCAAGCTTATGTGCCCAAATAAATAATATGGACAAGAAAGCTGAAACTTTTGGCCTGTCTGAGCAGGAGCTTATTTTAAAAAGATCTCTTGCTGACAGACTAGTACTTTTGTTGAGAGAAGAAGTGGAGTGGTATCAACGTGCTAAAACAAAGCATCTGTTAGAAGGGGACAATAACACAAAGGATTTTCATCTAGTAGCCAATGGCAAACATAGAGTCATAGTTGGTGATGCTAGATTAAAAGATTATATTACAAAGTATTACAAAAGCTTTTTTGGTCCACCAGAGGATAATCTTTTTGCCTTGGTCGAGTCCTTTAGGGATGATATTCCACAAGTAAGCAAATGATATTCCACAAGTGAGCAAGGAGGAAAATGATATTATTACAAAGCCTTTTTTTCTGAGTTCGAAGTGAGAAAGGCAATTTTTCAAATGGAGCATAATAAGGCACCATGACCGTATGGTTTCCCAGTAGAGTTTTATCAGGTTTTTTGGGAGGTCATCAAAGTAGACATGTTGTCTTTGTTTGAGTCCTTTTATGAGGATACCTTTTCTATAAAGAGACTCAATTATGGTGTGATTACTTTGCTTCCAAAAGTGTTGGAAGCCAAGAGTATTCAACATTATAGGCCAATTTGTTTCCTTAATGTTAGTTATAAGATTTTTATGAAAGTGGCCACTAATAGAATTACACTTATGGCTGACAAGGTTATTAGACCGACTCAGACAACATTGTTGCCAGGCCAAAATATTAAGGAAGGGGTGGTGATTCTTAATGAAACAATCCATGAAATGCATCGCAAAAAAATTGAATGGGATCATCCTAAAGTTGGATTTTGAAAAAGCCTACAATAAAGTTAAATGGCCATCGTTGCTTCAAACTTTAAGAATGAAAGCTTTCTCCTCTAAGTGGTGTACTTGGGTAGGGAAATTCTTGTTTGGTGAAAGTATAGCGATTAAAAGTCAATGATGGCATTGGTCCTTACTTCCAAACGTGGAAAGGTTTGAGACAGGGTGATCCTTTATCGCCAATTCTTTTTAATTTAGTGGTAGACATGTTGGCCATTTTGATCTTAAAAGCTAAGCGAGATGGACAATTTCAGGGTGTGGTTCCACATCTTGTTGACGATGGTTTATCCATTCTTCCATATGCAGATGACATCATTCTCTTTCTCAATCATGAGCTTGAGGAAGTAGTTAATTTAAAGTTGTTCTTAGTACGTTTGAGCAGCTCGCTGGCCTAAAAATTAACTTTCATAAGAGTGAGCTTTTCTGCTTTGGAGAAGCTAAAGATTTTGAAAATCCGTATTCGAGTCTGTATGGCTGTGGTAAGGGTACTTATCCATTTAGATATTTGGGTATTCCTATGCATTTTAGGAAATTGGTAATGTTGATTGGAAGTGTGTTGAGGACCGCTTCGAGAAAAAAATGAGTAGTTGGAAAGGTAAACACTTGCCTTTAGGAGGTAGACTGGTGTTTACAAATTCAGTTTTAAGCAGTTTGCCTATGTTTATGCTTTCTCTTTTTGAGATTCCAAGGGGGAGTGCTAAGAAGACTGGATTATTTTTTATCCAGATTCTTTTGGTAAAATGAGGATCATAAAAGGAAGTATATATTGGCTAGATGGGATATCCTTTATACCGCCCAAAAGATTAAGAGACACATAATAAATGTTTGCTTAGTAAATGGTTGTTTCAACTGTTTAATGAGAATGGAGTTTGGCAAAATTTACTTAGGAATAAATATTTATTTAATAAAACTCTTAGGCAAGTGCATAGTCAACCGAATGACTTGCAATTTTGGAAAGGTCTGATGTAAGTAAAGGATGTGTTTTTTTGTCTTATAAACTCCAACTTCGTGATGGTATGAATTTAAGATTTTGGGAAGATGCTTGGCTGGGGCCCTCTCCTCTTCGATATCAATACCCCAATTTGTTTTCTATTGCAAGGAAGAAACATGTCTCTGTGTCTGAGGTGTTAAAATCAAAATCCATACAAGTTTCCTTTCGTAGGTCCTTGATGGGGCAGAGATTATTAGACTGGTATGATTTAGTGACCAGGTTGCAAGGAGTATAACTCAGTCAAGAGCAGGACAAGGTCATTTGGAAACTTGTAAAGAATGGTCAGTTCTTGGTTCACTCAATGTATCAGCAGTTGATGAATATGAATGTGACCACTCCACACGAGTTAATTTGGGGACTCCGTCTTCCTCTAAAAATAAAAATCTTCCTCTGGTCTTTAAAGAGTGGTGTCATTTTAAAAAAGGATAATCTGGCAAAACGCAATTGACCGGGTAGTCTAAAGTGTGACTTCTTGTCAAGAATGAGATGATACAACATTTATTCTTTGACTATCATTTGGCTAGGTCTGTTTGGCGTTTAATCCATATAGCCCTACGACTGTAACCACCCAAAAATATGTCCCACGTTATTGGGAATTGGATCTCTGTGTTAGGTTTAGAGCTTAAAAATAAGGTTCTTGTTGGTACAACAACTACTTTATGGGATATTTGGTTATGTCTGAATGATATGGTCTTTAATAATAAAAACGCATCTCTTTCTTGCAAGTTATCTTCCAAGGAGCCCGTTGGTTGAGTCATTGGGATTGCTGCAAAATGAGGATGAGCGAGAAGAAGTTCTCCAGGCGTGCCGCTCCCTTGAAATCGTCACTATGATGTTCTTTTTCAAGCATGGCTAGACGATAAATAATAGGATTGCTGCTTAGTGTTTTTCTATTCCTATTGATAGAACAATTAATCTGTGGTTCGGCATTTTATATGTTGGTGTGAACTACTTATATTGGATATTGGCCCGTCCTGTACATAGAGGTCGAAACTTTTCCTTTATCTAAAAAAAATGCACGATTCTCCATCTAGCAACCTAGCTAGATAGGCATACATTCTGTAAATGGATCACATTCACATCTCACCGATCGTGCTGCTACTACTCACCGAGGCGGACAACCTCAACCGCCTTCTGGATGTCAGCCACGATGTGCGATATGCCTTCTGTGTGTGCCACCAGCTCGCCGCCTCAAGTTACCTCCAGCTCTCCGGCCTCGATTAATTTCAACAACTATTATCGAAAAGCCAGTAGAGAGGTAGGGTACCACCTCATCCCTTAAAATGGATGGACTCTTCCCTGTCAATACCTCCAGTATCACCACGCCAAAGCTATACAAGTTGCTCGTTGGCTTGAGAAGCCCCGTGTGCAAGTATTTTGCATCAAGGTACCCAACTGTGCCGCGTGTGGGTTAGAGGGATTAGGCTTCAAAAGGGAAAAATGGACAATTCACTAAGATTTTGAATTTGAAAAATAGAAGTGGGCTCTAGAGTTATACTTCGAACAAAGTGATTAAACATAGAACTATGAAAATATGAACCTTGAATAAATTTGAAATAGTGCATAGGTACTTGTAGGTTTTGAAATAGTCAAAATACCACTCTTAGGTTTACAAATAGTAACATGTTGCTATGGTAGTTTTTGGAATAGTGGTCCAAGGATTTGGCATGAGAGTAACAATATCATTTTGTGAAAGGTTTCCAACATAATAATTCAAATTATTATTTGAATTCTAAAAGGATTTGTTTTGGTGATTAGAAATAGTATTTAGGACTAAATACTTGATTATATGAAAATATGCAATTTGCACAAGATCAAAGGTTTATAAAGTAAGCATTTAAGTTTAGATATGAAAATTGGCTCTATTGCCATAATTAAAACTTAAAGCTTGAATTGGGTTATTAAACATTATGATATTTAGAAATCTCAAAGTAATACATGGAAAAGTTCATTTGTAAATTAGTGCAAAGATTTTGTATTCCTACATGTGCTAACTTTTTCATACTAGTGAAACCTTGTTTTGATTACCATGCTTTTATATACGTAGGCTATGGTTTTTGCAAGAATAAGCAAAGGGGTTTAGACAAGGTCTCAATTAGCTTTGAATTATACAGAGCTTTTATTTTGGAGAATTGTCATGCAAAGAGAAAATATGGCTGGCTTGTCAACTGCCTTGTTGAGGTCATCCACGACGTCGGATATGGCTGGCCGGTCCTTTCCCTGCTTCTGCAAGCATTTCACTGCTGTGTGCGCCACCAGCGCCAGAGCCTCGAGTTGCCACGGTGTTGGCTTTGGTACTTCCGGACGTTTATCTAGCACATCCTCCAGCTCTCCGGCCTCGATTGATTGCATCAACCATATCGATCGAAAGGCTAGGAGACAAGTCTGGTACCACATCCTCCATTAAAATGTACGGACTCTTCCCAGTCAATACCTCCAGTATCACCACACCAAAGTAGTACAAGTCGCTCGCTGGCTTGAGAAGCCCCGTGTGCGAGTATTCTGGATCAAGGTACCCATATGTGCCGCACATGTTCATTTCTTCATCCTTATTCGCCTTATCAAAGATAACCGATGTGCCAAAGTTTGATATGTGCGGCATCCAGCTCTCATCAAGGAGGATATTGGACGATTTGATGTTGCCGTGGATGACCCGCCACTACTACAGAATGGCTCATCCTCGACCCCTCATCACTGGCGGCTATTTTGGTCACCACCAGTGATGAGGGTCACAGGACCCCCGCGCGGCTTGGAACAGACACCAACCGCCAGTGATGAGGTTGTACGGCTAACCGCCAGTGACAGTTACATATCACTGGCGGTTCAAACCGCCAATGACGGTTACATATCACTGGCGGTTAGTGTTAGAACCACCAGTGATAGTTTCCTATCACTGGCGGTTATAAAGAGAACCGCCAGTGATAGTTAGCATATCACGGACGGTTACAAAGATAACCACCAGTGATAGTTTTCGCTACATAGTACTGACCCTACCTCCATTATTGGTTCTCTGCTCACTCTGTCTTCTTCCTATTCGACTGTAGCGGCGGATGCAGCGGCGGCTGTAGCTAGAGTTGGTTCAATTCCAACTGTTTTTTTGAAGATCCAAGTGGTTTTTTGAAGATCCAAGTGCTAGAGGTTAGTGATGCTTTTTTATTTTTCTTTAATTTGTACATCTTGTTTTTTAAGATCAAAGAACCTACTCTAGATTAAGTGCTTTGAGATCTAGATATATAAATATTTGTAGGTTTGTAATATACATGGAGAGTAGGATAATTAATATCTTTAACTTGTGATGTGTTTTGCATGTGTAGAATACGAGAAAAATAATTAATGGGATAAGCAACAATTAATTTATAGTCATATATAGGAGGAAGTAATTATTTTAGCTAGTTTTGAGCATATGCCAATTAATTAAATAATATGCAAACTATTTGTCATACTAGCTTTGTCGTCCTAAGGCAAACTTTTGTTCATAAAGTCTTTTATTTAGAAAAAAAGTGTAACCATGTAATAATTAAAAAAACCGTGGATACATTTTTGCAAATAATGGACAGATCATGGATGTACACAAAAAATCGCGCGACGGAAGAGCCGCGCTGGCGGATATGCAAGAGAGAGGGGTTGACTTGATATGTTGTCCTTGTGTTGATTGCGATAATTTGAAATTGTATAGAAACTCATCTCAAATCGAGTTTCATCTAATTAAACGGGGTTTCAAAAAAGGTTATTCTTTTTGGACGTGTCACGGTGAGACACAGAGTACAACTGAGGGTGAAGATGACGCTTTTGAAGTAGTGGATAGTGATGATGCGGGTGTCGAGTGTGATGATGTCGGTGAAACATTAGATGAGGAAGTTTACGAGTTCGATAGAATAATGCGTGACGTCGAAACAGACTATGGTACTACGGAAGAGTTCATTAAATTCGGAAAATGGTCAGAGGAGTCCAAGAGGCCAATCTTTCCTGGTTGCAAGGTGAAACACACTTTATTGGCGACTGTGCTTGAACTCCTACAATTGAAGGCTAGGAACCATTGGTCTGATAAGAGTTTCATGGAGCTCTTACGACTACTGAAGGAACTTCATCCCCAGAAAAATTTGATGCTAGAAACAACATATGGTGCCAAAAAAGTTATTTGTCCCTTAGGATTGGACGTGCAGAAAATCCACGTATGCCCCAATGACTGCATCCTATACCATCACAAGTATAGTAACCTGCACTCATGCCCAGAGTGTAAAGCATCCCGCTATAAGAGAAATGTCAAAGCCCGTAACGACGACGAGGATCAGGATGCCGACCTTAATCCAGAAACCCCAACAAAGGTTTTGTGGTATCTGCCAGTCACTCCTCGTTTGACACGATGGTTTGGAAATGAGAAAGAGTCTAGACTTCTCAGGTGGCACTCAGAGCATAGTAAGAAAGATGGAAAGCTTAGGCACCCTGTAGACGCTTCGCAGTGGAGAAACATTGACTACAAGTTCCTGGATTTTGGTGCAGACCCTAGAAATTTAAGGTTTGGATTGAGCACAGACGGTATGAATCCATTTGAAAACTGGAGCAGCAAGCATAGCACATGGTCTGTGAACCTATGCATATATAATCTTTCTCCTTGGCTCTGCATGAAGAGGAAGTACATTATGATGTGCCTACTAATCCAAGGACCAAAGCAGCCCGGTAATGATATAGGTGTGTACCTTGCACCATTGGTAGAGGAACTACAGATGCTGTGGAACGAAAGGGTCAGGATATGGGATGCGGATTGACGAGAGAACAACACGCTACGTACAATGTTGTTTTGCACCATCAATGATTTTTCCGCACTTGGAAACCTTTCGGGCATAAAAACAAAAGAAAGTAAAGTTTGTCCTCACTGCTTAGATGATACAGTAAGTGTGTGGCTCAGGAATTACCGGAAGACTGTGTATATGTGCCATCGACGGTTTCTACGTGTGAATCATCTATATCGCAAGATGACCAAGCAGTTCGATGGAACCAGTGAGAATGGATCGGCTCCACGCATACTTAGTGAAAAAGAACTGCATGATATGTTTACAGGCCTGCATGTTAAGTTTAGAAAATGTGAAATGGGGAGAAAGAGGAAGAAAACAAAAACCAGTGAAAACGGCATATGAAAGAAAATGTCAATTTTGTGGGATCTACCTTACTGGGAGGAACTATATGTTTGACGCTGCTTGGATGTGATGCACGTGGAGGTTAACTTTTGCAATAGTTTGGTTGGTTCATTGCTTCATATGAAGGACAAAACGAAGGATGAACTAAACGCACGGCTCGACTTAGTCGATATGAACTTAAGAAGCGAGTTAGCACCAATAATTAGTAGTACGGGCAGGACAGAACTTCCTCCAGCTTGCTTTACTCTATCCAAGGCCGAGCGAAAAGAATTTTGTCAGTACTTACATGGTGCAAAATACCCATCCGGGTACGCTGCCAACATGAAGAGGATAGTGTCCATGAGTGACTTGAAATTGTCTGGAATGAAGTCACATGACTGCCATGTTCTAATGACTCAGATGATTCCGGTTGCAATAAGGAGTATATTGCCTCCGCGAACCATCACAAGGCTGAGCTTGTTCTTCAATGCAATCTATCAGAAAGTCATCGATCCTGATACTCTTGATTCGCTACATAACGAAGCAATAAGAATTATATGTGATCTCGAGATGTATTTCCCCCATCCTTCTTCGATATTATGGTACATCTCATGGTTCACCTTGTTCGGAAAATAAAGTTATGTGGCCCGGTGCTTCTACGTTACATGTATCCGTTCGAGAGGTACATGGGGATTCTAAAGTCATACGTACGCAACCGATATCGTCCTGAGGCTAGCATTGTCGAATGGTATGCAACAGAGGAAGTGATCGAATTCTGCATTGATTACATGTCGCAAGTTGACCCCATAGATGTGCCCGTATCCCATCATGAGGGTAGGCTGCATGGTATGGGCACACTTGGCAGAAAACAGATCACACCCAATGGAGACATATACCGTAAAGCGCACTTTATTGTTCTGAAACATATGACAGAGGTGGCCCCTTACATAGAAGAGCGCAAGGATTTCATACGCCGCTAGTACCCAAACAAGACGGAGGCTTGGATAAAAAAAGGAGCATAACCGTCGTTTCAATGATTGGTTCAAGGCACGACTCACTGGAACACAGTGCTTTGATCTACTCTTATGGCTAGCAAAGGGACCAAGATACACGGTGGTGACATGGCAAGGATATGACATAAATGGGTACATATTCTACATGATATCTCAAGACAGAAAAAGAGCTCGTTCTATGGTTTCATTGAGGAGATCTAGGAACTGGACAACATGATTTTCAAAATAACCCTTTTTTGGTGCAAATGGGTCCAAAGTGGAGGGGTTAAGAAATCTGATACGTTTGGTTTGACAATCGTTGACCTCGCCCGAGTGGGATATAGAGATGACCCTTTTGTCCTTATAACCCAAGTTTTACAGGTCTTCTATGTCATAAATTCTGCTGATAAGAACAAAAATATTGTTCTTAGTGGGAAAAGAAGAATCGTTGGAGTCGAGAATGTGGTGGACGAGGAGGATTACAACCAATTCGATGAAATACTTCCATTACATGATGAAACTGATCCAAAATCAAGTGAAATGGCCAATGCAACCACCTATGTGCGCACCGATCATCAAGAAGGGCTGTTTGTTGAGGATTAATTGTACTGTTTTATTTGTATCTTATATTTGAGTTATGTAATCCCATTTTGTAATGTAATCCTATTATAGAATGTATAATGTAATCCAATATAATCCTATTATATATTCCTATTATAATCCTATATAGTCCTGCATGCAGTACTATTATATAGCCCTATTATAATCCTATTATATAGTCCTAATATAGTCCTATTATATAGCCCTAATATAGTCCTATTATAATCCTATTATATAGTACTATTATAATCCTATTATATAGCCCTAATATAGTCCTATTATAATCCTATATAGTAATGTATAGTTCTATTATATAACCCTAATATAGCTATCACTGGCGGTAATCTCGTGCGCCACCAGTGATACTATCACTGTCACTAGCAGTTATGTCTTGAACCGCCAGTGATGGTCTACTACCACTAGCGGTTATCACATGAGCCGCCAGTGATACTATCACTGCCACTGGCGGTTATATCTTTAGCCACCAGTGATGGTCCACTACCATTGGCGGTTATATAGTGAGCCGCCCGTGATGGTCCACTACCACTGGTGGTTATGGTATGAGCTGCCAGTACAGTTACCACTATACATATCCCAGCCGCGCCAAACCCCAAAATTTTCCCAAGTCCCGCGCGCACTCTCTCGTTGCTGAGCTCTCGTCACCGAGCCCTAGCCGCCGCCCTCGTCGCCGAGCCTTCGTCGCCACCGCCCACATCGCTGAACCCTCGCCGCCGCCCTCGTCACCGAGCCCTCGACGCCGCCTTCGTCGCCGCCGCCCTCATCACCGATCCCTCGACAAGAAGTGGATGGCTTCCTTATCAGCCGGAAGCGCCTGTTCAAGAGATCCCTCGACGTCTGCGTCCGCCGGCTCCGACGCCACGCCCACTACTAGAGAAACAGTCTTCCATACCAGCTTATCAGTCCCGATAAGATACGAACCGGTATTAATAGTAGCATCAGTCCCGGTTCGTAGTTCCAAACTTCAATCGGTTAAATCGCTCACATTAGTCGGTTGATAATACCAACCGGGATTGATGCTCCTCCCATGCTTGAGCTAGTACAGCCCCACCGGCATGGAAGCTCATCGATCCGGTTCGTAATACCAACCGGGATCAAAATAAACTTTAGTCGGTTAGTGTTACGAACCGGATTAAAACCTCATCTAAGGAATCTTTAAAAGAAATGCATATCCTAGTTATATCAGAACGCGTGGGTGGGTGAGTTGGTTAGAAAGGTGAGTGGGGAGTCACGAGATCTCGGGTTCGAGTCCCACAGAAGCCATATGTGCGCATTATATTTTTAAATATATTTCTAACATCTATCGAGTTGAAACAACCGGACCGATGGCTCCATGCCATCAGTCCCGAATTGCCTATCCCGGTTCCAAAACCGGGATTGATGCCGGTTTGGAACCGGGATTGAAGGCTCAATCCGTGGTAGTGGCCCTCTACTGCCCCGCCCTCAAGGTATTTGCTTATTCTTTATTTAGGCATAGTGGTGACCATGGAAGAAAAGATGTTGAAGTTGGCCACTGAGTTGTTTACTTTAGGTGTAGTGGTGACCAAGGTTAATGCTGTTCTTTGTTTACTTTAAGGTTAATGAGTATTTTTAGAAAAATGGTGAATCCCCGAATCGTGTTGATGTGTCCATATCGGTGCTTCATAATTGTGTAGTGATGAAAAACAATTTTGATTGACATGGTTTTCAGAGCTGCATTATTGTTAACATGTTAGATGATTATACCAAAATAAATCCAATACAGTGTTTTATAAAGTTCCATGATTTGTCCATAATCCGCTGGCTGTGACTGTAGCATCTATGTGGGTGGGTCCTAAGCCGGTCCAAGTGGGGCAGAAGCTGCTTGCTCATGAAGTGTCATCTTTAATACTAGCACAAGTCCCACATTCCTACGTTGCCATATGCTTCGTCAATTTGCCAGTTGATACTTTTTTTCTAGGCAGCGTCTTGATGCCCTAGATGCTACTTGCCATGCTGCTACCTGCCTGGCACTTTTTTTTTTTTTTGCTAGGACAGTAAGACACTGATCCAGAGCCTTATTATTTTATTTCTTATAGACTTGATGGAGTTTGTCACATTTTCCTTTTATATTTTCTTTTGTATTTTTGTCGGATTATGGTTTATGGTTGGGATGCATGGTTGGCTATGTAAGAATTACAAGAAAGATTCACCTTTTTACTTAGGAACTTTCAGTCTGAGTGCCCCCCACTACAGTAAGATTTTTTTTTGAGATCTGGAAAGAATGTGTCTTGATGTCCTGCTACCATTGCTACTGTAGGAGCTCACTGCTGCTAGCATTTGTCGGTGCTTTGTACAATATTGATGTGATACTGAAATTCTGACTTGGTAGGCAGTAGGCCAGCATTTTGGTATTTAGACACAGATATTTGGCTTGGTAGAGTAGTGATTTTAACCTTCTTGAGCTCCTTTGCGCAAAGTCAAAAAATTGTCATCCTAGGCTGGCTGGGCAGCACTTTGCCATCATACAGTATTTCCAAATTTCCAAACTTCCAATCAAAACTGCCATCTGGCTTGTATTTGAGGGTTGAAACTAAGTCCATGAGTATATGAAATAACTTGCCGAAAGGGAATAATCCTATGAAATATTCTAAAACCGGCACAAATACCTGGATACTTATGATGTATGGGTTCTAAAACCGGCACAAATATCTATCTGTGTTTATAGTTTAGAATCTGGTTACGAAAGGGAATAATCCTGTGAAATATTCTCTGGTAGTATGCACAACACAAAGGGATATGTTTTCATAGAAAGTTAATTACTTCTCTTGTATGTTGGAAGGCTAAATTTCCTGATGTTCTCTTGTATGTAGAATGGACCCTGAGGCCATCCCTCAAACAGGGGCAGCGCCCGAGGCCACCCCTCAAGCGGGGACCGCGCTTGAGGCCACCCCAGCTGTGAAGAGAAGGGTTAGCAGAGGGCCAAGTAAGCTCAAGACCGATGTTGTTCATACCATCACAGAGGTCAGGAGAGGAGGTGTACCGGTTCTTCCCACGAAAGCTGTATCAGCGTATCAAACAATGTGCGGGGTGGTGGCTAGGGCACGAGTCCCATGCACCACCAACACCTGGAAGGACCTCATCGCTCAAGAAAGGGATCAACTATGGGAGGAGCTCAAACGGTCGTTTCAATTCCCTGAAAACTCTCTTCCTGAGGTGCGAAAGAACACACTGAAGCGCATGGGGATCACCTGGAAGAACTGGAAGTTGGATCTTGTCAAGGATTTCGTCAATGAGGAAAAGACCCCGTTTTAGAAGTACCCTTTCATTACGAATGAGGTGTGGGAGGAGTTCAAGAGGATGAAGACAACTGAGGAGTTCAAGGAGTCCTCCATCAAACACAAGGCCATTCAGGCCAAGAACACCCCACCCCACAGACTCAGCACCGCTAGATATGCCGCAAAAGAACGCGAGTGGGAGCTGGCCGACTGCGCCAGTGAGCAATCTGAAGCCACCACAAGGCTCACCAACACGCGTGCTGACCATTGGATCAGGGCTAGGGTCAAAGTCACACCGACGGGGCCAGTTTTCTCCACACCTGAGACTGCTGAGGTGGTTTAAAAGCTGGTAAGTGCACAATGACCCTTACAATGTTTACTTTCGTAACAGCCCAATTACAATTTCTCCACATATTGCAGATTGAGTATGACAGGCAAGCATCGCAAGGCTCCTTTGTCGAAAACAGGGAGCAAGACATCCTAACTGAGGCCCTAGGAAACAAGGAGCACCCAGGCCGTACGCGGGGCATCGGGGTCTACGTTACCTGGAAGGAGGGATTCCCCAATGACTATCTCTACTAGAAGAAAAAGAAATATGTACATAACTTAGAGGATGAAATTCAAAATAGGTACGCGCAGAAGCTGAGAAGATACGGGCAGAATGGGAGCCTCGGGTACAACAGTTGGAGGAACTCGTAAGGAACAGACCCGAAGCCAACCCTAATACACAAGCTCTCGGTTGCACCCCTCCATTTAAAAATAGTTGTGCTTTCGCACCTTCGCCCGATAAGGCTGGCCCAACGAAATACCCGGTGGATGACATCAAGGAGATTATCCATTGCTTGCTCCAAGTTTCATATAGCGCCGGTGTTTCACTCGAGGTGGCCCGCGGTGTGGTGTACCCCTGCATTTCGAGGAAGAAGGTTCATGGTGCGGACTTGGCGGCGGGCTACGCAAAGGTCCAGGTAGACGCTGTTATGGACAACACCGCAGTGAAGATCCCACTTGTGAATCCCCCCAATGATGAAATCATAACAGTTGGGGATGTTGTCCATAGTTTTGTCCAGTGGCCCAAGAAGGATATTACTCTTCTACCAAATCTTGAAGAAATCGAGACCGGTGGCGTTGGACCCATAGATCCGATCCGTAACGATGAAAAGGAGAGAACGAAGAAAGCCATGTCTGCGGTGGCCCCTCAATCTTTGAAGACAAGCTCACAGAGCAATAAGCGTGCTGCATCCTCACCACCAGTATGCTATTGCTCTCCAAAGAAGGGGAAACGAATCGTCCGTCAATCTCCGGCGCCTAAGAGGAAGATTCACTGGGCGTAGAAAGGAAAAAATTTCAGATGGGAGAACCACTGCATGCCCTTGCCGCATTAAAAGACATGGGTACGGCCTGCCAGAACCTACATGATTATTACCTCAGGAACTCACGCCTTCCCATGAAGGAACGATCATACAGTATCGTGGGTAAGGTGAAGCGCAAGTATTTCCTGGATGATAACGATAGTTATCTTACCATAACCTTCGAGGACCTGTGGTATATGTATCAATTACAGGAGTTGGACGTCTCTCTCATCCGCTGCTTTGCAGTGTAAGTGTATACAAGTCTTGCGTAATATCAGTGTATATTTCTTATCCACTTATACACTGATCACATATATCTTACTTTTCAGCCAAATGTACCTAGTTGCCAAACGAGGTCAAGTCCAGGCCAATTTTCTTGACCCTGGCATTATCACCAGGACAACATAAAGGGGATAGAAAGAATACCGGGCAATACCTGAAGAGGGCCTTGATTAACAGGCAGGACAAAGCATACTTCTTGTTGCCCTTCAACAAAAATTTCCATTGGATCTTGCTGCTCATAGAACCTAGCGAAAACAAGGTTGTCTACCTCGACTCGTTTAGGATGAGCCCCACACACGAGTGGGAAGATTTAAAAGGCCTACTCAATGCGGTGTTCAGGAGTTATGTCAAGGGTAGGGGCAAGCACAATGCTGCGATGGGCATGGAACTTAGACATATAGAGAAATTTTCAGTAAGTGTCTATTCACACTTCCTCATAATAAAATAGAAATTTTTTTAGTGCCTACCCTACTGATTATTGTGCCTTGTCATCTTTATACTTCCTTATGTAGTGTCACCAACAGCCTGGAGGCTATGCTTGCGGCTTCTACGTTGCACGACATATGCAAATCACTCTAGGATTACGAGCAAATAAAGATCTGAATATTGGAGATACAAACCTCGATTTCAATTCTCTTGCAGACATTAGAGATAGTTTGGCTATGTTTATTAATATTCAAGTTATTGACCCAAATGGTCGTCTAAACAGTGGACGCCTATAGTTAACTATAACAGACATATTGTATAAAGTGATGCATGTCCTGTAATAACTTTCTTATATTAATATATAATATGTTCCTTTGAATTTGATGTTGTTCTTATTTAGATGAAATCTAGATGTATATGGATGAAATCTGAATGTTTATTGATGAATCTGTTTATGGATGAATATGGATGAAATCTGTTTATTTGAATTCTAGATGTATATGGATGTATATGTATATGGATGAATCTGGATGAAATCTGTTTAGTTGATGTATATGTATATGGATGAAACTAGCCACCATTAGAATAATCTGTTTGAATGTTTATGTATATGGATGAAAAACCAAAACCTGGATGTATATGTATATGATGAAATCTGTTTATTTGAATTCTGGATGTATATGTATATGGATGAATAGATGTGTATGGATGAAATATGGGGCGAGCTAATTATTTTTTTGACCCTGGAAAAGATATCACTGGTGGTTCATACGGTAACCGCCAGTGATATGCACCGTCATTGGCTGTTTTAACCAAATTAAACCACCGGTGAAGGTCTACATATCACCGGCGGTTTTGGTGAAAACCGCCAATGAAAATATGTTATCACCGGCGGTCCGCCGGTGATATTATTAATATCACGAGCGGTTCTGTTACGAACCGCTAGTGATAATTCATATCGCTGGCGGTTCCATACCCGCCAGTGAAAATCTCTGATTATCACTGTCACATAATCATTGTCGGTTTGAAAACCGCCAGTAATATGAGTTCAGAACCGCCAGTGATGACGTATCCTGCACTAGTGCGCGGCACAGCATAGCAGTGCATGTACTCAATGGCCCGCGACACGCCGAGCAGTATCTCAATGCGTGTTCTCCAGGACGTTGTCACCAATGAAGAGCACGACGGTGGCTGACGACGAAGTTGGTCGTGGAGTGATCCATTTTCCATGTACTCATAAACAAGCATGCGCTCCTCCTCCTGCACACTCCAGCTGAAGAGGAGAAAGATGTGCTTATGGCGGAGGGAAGCAGGGCCAGTCTAAAGAATTTTGGGGTCCAGAGCGAGCAAAAGTACATGGTCCCTTTTTTTACTAACATAGTTATTATACCTAAATTGAGATTTAAAAATTTTTCTATGGTCCCTTTTTATGAATTCATCGCTTCTTGATCATGCTTTCTTTTTTTTTCCTTTTTTTCACATCCGGATAAATATTTTCTAGTGGACATATTGATATCGCATCAACAATAGTCAAGACAATACTGCAAACGGGTAAATACACAATGACAGAACAATAAAGAGAGAATAGCCAGCAGACAATAGACAAATAACAATTAATAAACTAGCTTTAGTTTTAGAACATGAACACCTGGGATTGGGATTTAAGAACTCAGACTCTAGGAGACTCAGATCGGTATTAGTGGATGCTCTAGATCACATCCTCGGTGGCTCTGCGTCCCAGCTAGGTGGCTAGCCGTCGGTTGGCCAGTGGCACGCCAGTTCGGCAGTTCGCCAATCGTCAATCGCCGGAGGGATGAGTAGACGAAGGAAACAAGACAACTAGCAACGATGAGTCAAGTGACTTGTGAGCAATTACTGGAGTCAAAAGAATACTAAACGGCGAAGACTACGGAGTCAGCTATCAATGTGTTGTATTAATTGGGCTAATAAGCCAACAACCGGCCTTGTCATGTGGGCTAATTTATTTAGCAGGCATCGAACCAACTTGCACTTATATTAATAGTAATACCTGCACACTATATAGGCTGAAGCCCTAAAAGATTGGGGGGCCCTGATGGTCGCACCGGCTGCTCCCCCTTTGGGCCGGGCCTGGAGGGAAGAGCCTATGGTGAGCTCATTCCTGGAACTCCTCGAACCCTTCTAGTGATCTGGGCGAGTTGTGCCTTTGCCAGCGCTTGATGGCCGCTTGCCGCCTATCGGGAAGCCTGCCCATGTCCACGATGCTAAAGATACTTTGGCCCATCACTGTATGGGCGAAGTTATTGGTTGCCGTGTCCTTATAATATGCCTTGTCCTCAGCGACCTCGGCAGCTTCCTAGAACAGACAACACAAACAAAGTTGTAATCATATCTTTCAATGAAACCAACAACGAGGCCATTTTGAAGTAATAATACAAAGACAAATTAATTCAGAAGTGCTTTTGTCAATTAATTGTACCAGCGAAGACTTGTACTTGGAGCCGCCCCATGACACGGTAACTGAGTCATCGATATCATCTGGACGCATGGGGTTGTTGAACGGTTGAGACTGAGACATGAAGCCTCCTGATGACATTGATCGAAGCCTGTTGTAGAATTGATCAAGGTGTCGGGTGATGCTGCCGATGAAAGGGAAGGCGTGCAAGTAAGACATGAGCCTGCTGACTTCCAACTTGATACGGCTGTGTGGTACCACCGTTGCCACTTGCCCTGGAGTGGCCTGTGGTGCTATTATACCCAAATCATTACCTCTTTCTCGGCGATCCCACACTGAAAACGGATCAGATATCCCTTCTTGAACTCTCTCGACTCGGGTACTGGCCAGCATCACACCCATCTTGAACTTTCCAGTTCTTGTATCTCTGGAGGTTTGCTGAAAAAAGGCATTACTAAGACTTGCCTCTCCATTAACAAGGACTAGGACGAGATGACCTCCTAGGACCGGCATTGCATTTTCAGATTGTGCACACACTATGCAGCTACTGAATTCCTCTGAATCCCAGTAATCTTGACCAGCGGCATTGAAGTCACTGTAGAGAACTACGACCTCCACGGAAGCTGAAGACAGAGGACCAGATGTGATCTTCGTGTTGCTCTCATCATACAAAGCAATGTCAATGAGATTTCCATCATCCGCTTTTATTTGCTCCCATGTGTAATAGTCCTTGCACATCTTATTCACAAACTGCAATTGATACTTTTTGTTCAATTTCCTCCTTAGTGGTGCCCTGAAAATGAAATGACATGTTATACAAGTGGATAAAAGTTAGCAAGATGGTTGTTAAGTGTTAGCTGTACACAATTCAAGGGCTAATTACTTCATAGTACAAGACTGATAGCTCTGAATAACAGAGGTGGGATTGAGATAGTGAACGCACTCATCATCTGGATCATCAGGTTCAAGTGGTTGAATGAGAACACCTCTGTTCTGATGAGTCTGCATGACGTGCTTCGTTGTGGTCGTAATCTTGAGATTCCTCATCAAGTTTGTTAAAAGCGAGGCTTGTTCATTAAAACATAACCTTTGGTACAAGCCTTCTGAATATGTGGTCAGTGAGTCATAGTGTTGAGGCATGAGGCGCATAGCAGAGAAATCGCCACCATGTATCTTTGTTTGGCTGCTATACAGCGGCATGAGCTGATCAAGAAGATTCCAATGTTTGGTTGGCTCCACAAAAGGCCTATCCCATAGGAGCTGCACTGGAAACATCTGTGTCGCGTCCGGAAATGAAAAACCTGGACATAATTTGCACAAGACAATGATGCATAGGGATTTGATAATTGTATTTTTGTTTCATGTGGGGAGGGTTGTAGTGCTAATATCACCGATAATAGGATTTTATCCGTGATAATCAGCTCGTATTCTCAGACAAAAAATTGAATTCAATTTTCTAAGGGAAAATTGATTTGATGACATTGAAAGAAGGCATATTTTGGTTTCTACTGTCGAAATGAAACGATACACTTTAATACAACTGAAATGTGCCCCGTTCCATTATTTAGCATTCCATCCACTTCTATTAGGTTTTTTCACATTTTGTCTTTTTCTCCAAAATACATCATGTGGAAGTGTTGATATATGATCCAAACTATGAAGACGGCAAAGTCCTTTGGAGTGAAGAGGCCCTCCTGGGGCCTTGCGAAGCAGGGAATGGGGCCTCGGAGCGGATTTGTTTGTGTTCAACTCTAAGCTGCCACCCTATATAAAGTCCTTTATAAGCCGCACACAGGAAGATAAGTCATATTGTAAATCTCCCCACGTTTTGTAACTCTCGAAATAATGAAGGTTTTACTGAGTTGGCGCATGTGGTTTTTTCCTGTAAGGGTTTTCTATGTAAAATTGGTGTCTCATGTTCTTGATCTACTTCTGTTTTGCCTGGCGCTTTGCTAGTAGAAAGTACCAAATTACCCCCATTTCCCTTTCCCACCCTGGCTGTGCTCTCCCCACCCTAGGCCCCAGTCATTCCCTCTCCCTACCCCCGCTCGCTCCTGATGCCGACGTTCATCCCTGCCATGGTCGGCCATCGGCGCCGCCTCCTTCCCCTGCTAGCGTTGCCCCTCTCTCCGCTCTCCTGCCACACGACCCACCCGCAGTGGCGGCGAGCATGGAAGCCTCCCATCCAAGAGCAAGGCAGGTAGTGGTCTCATGGACGGCCAGTAGAGCCGACTCTGGGTGGTGCGATGAGGCAAAGCTTCAAGACGGTGCATGGTGGAGATGTCCAGGCACATTGATAGCAGATCTAGGCCCATGCACCATGGTGGCCATAGGCTGACCGCAGGTGGCGATGAGGGTGGTACTAAGGTAGCCAGCATGTGATGTTGAGGCCCGTGTGGCCCATGATTACTTATGGTGGGAATAGTACCATCTTACTGTCGTCGAGCGAGTCGGACAATAGGTTAAAAATCGTGATAAAGGGGACACACAAACTGGCTAAATGTCACCACCCTTTTGGGATATTGTGCCCCTTCCTTTATAGGGTTATAATATACAAGAGGACAAAATTACATGCTAGATTACATGGGTGCCCCTGGTGCATTAGCGGCGGACCAGGGTGATGACGAGAGTTTACAAGGATATTACAGCTATCATAACGGCCTAGCGTAACTCAAAAGCCACTAAGTATGTTCAGGGGGCAAGTCGCCTTGAAAAAAGGCTCTGCCTCCTGGTTTTGTGGGTACCCTCTTCTAAGGATGAAGCATCTTCCGCGGGTGGTGAAGTACCCTAATCTAGGGATGAAGTACTTTTAGCCAAAGATGCTAGTAATGTCCTTCACTGCATACAACTCTTTGCGTTGCTCCTTGCGCTCGAATCACCTTGCAACGAGGAAATATATTGAGATAGGCTCCCCTCGCGTTCGTAGGACGTGGGGCTGAACTCACGTCATCGTCTCCGTCGCCAACTGCACCTACAATAATATCCTCCGCAAAGTTTCTCCTCCGTACATCTAGCCAAGGGGTATAGGTGATCTCAGCCTACAACAGGAGCCCCTCATGGTTAAGGACCTGCAACGCCATGCTCCTTGGTCGTGCCTACGCTGAGCCTCTCTACTACCTATTCCCTTCGACATGGAGTGTAAGTTACAGGTGTCCTACGATGACACGTTCGCTACACCCGAGGCATCGCGAGTACCTGCCCCAAGATGGCGTCACTTGGCTAACGGTTGTGAAAGCACAAAAGCAAGAACGTTTGAGAATAGGTGACATAAATGCATGGCATGACACCTTAGTAGACGGAAAGAATGGCAGCTATGAGGGTTACGGGGTCTCACACCATTGGACGCATAGGTGTAGTCTTTATTCCCTTTCTTACATAAATGATTTGCTTCTGTCCCACAACGTCGATGTAATGCACCAAGAGAAGAATGTGGCTGAGGCACAACGTCGATGTAATGCACCAAGAGAAGAATGTGGCTGAGGCAATCTTCGGAACGAACTTTGACATACCCGATAAGAGCAAAGATAATGTTAAAGCACGTCTTGATTGTGCGCTAATATGCAATCGACCATTCATGAACATGATAGAAGGGCGGACGAAGAAGTCAAAAGCTCCGTACTGTTTAACTGTAGCATAGAGGAAAGAGGTTCTAATCTATTTTCAAGAGAAGCTCAAATTCCCCGATGTGTATGCGTCAAACCTCGGTCATGGTGTGAATGTTGCACGAGGAAAGATACATGGCATGAAAAGCCACGACTACCACATCTTCATACGAGACCTCATGCCCGTCGTGTTTCATGGGTACGTACCCGAAGAGATCTAGAAAACACTTGTTGTATTGAGTTTCTTATATAGGAAGTTATGTGCTAAAGAGATAAAGAAGGAAGAACTGACCAAACTTAAGGATGATATAGCTGTGCTTGTGTGCAAGCAAGAGAACATATATGTCCCCGGCTTTTTCAATCCAATGCAGCATCTTCTGGTGCATCTACTTATGAAGCAAAGCTAGGAGGGCCTGTTCAGTAGAGGTGGATGTGTCCTATAGAACGTCGGTTGAAAAGTGTCTGAGCAAATGTGAAAAACAAGGCACGCGTTGAAGGTTCAATAGCCGAGACTTGCTACATCCAAGAGATCACCAACTTCACCAACAAATATATGGCGAGAGAGAACAATGTGAACATTCACGTACCAAGATACAACGCAGTGCACAATAGAGTTTAATCCGACTTAAAACTATTTCTTATCCAAGGCAATCCGGTGGGAAGGAGTACAAGACGAGAGTTATTACCGAATGAAAGGTTGGTTGCACTCTTATACGTGTTCGACAACATGAAAGAAATGGAAGACATGCAAAAGTAAGTTAGACACGCTTCTGTTTCACTTTGACAACACGGTTTTAATCGTAAGTTCTATTTGTAGGCAATTTGTCCGCACCGAATAGACTAGAAGAAACGAACCCGACCCAGAGCAGACGAGCATGCTCAGAAAGAGGGTGCTGGAGCCAGACGTCCAAACTTCTTGGTCTAGTTTTGGAAACATGTAAAATCCTTTAAACCATTTGGCCATATTGAGTAGCATTCATTTTCTAACCCATTTTTCTTTCTATTACACAGTGCACTGCACACGCTAGCGTACACAATGATCTTCGTATCATATAGCACGAGTGCAAATAGAGTGTAAAAGTGCATTGGTGTTACGATGTAAATGGGTTCCGCTTTTGATTTGCAGCTCACAAGCGAGCAAAGCCTAATTTGCGAATGGTAAACAGTTGTGTCCTGTTCTACGAGGTCGATGGGGTTGAGTACTACGGCATCATTCAGGAGATAATCAAACTAGTATTCGAAGGAAGTAAAGATCTCTTAGTTGTTCTTTTTCGTTACAATTGGTTTGACCCTACTAGCGGGGTAAGATGTCGACCAGAGCTTGGCTTAACAGAGGTAAAATATACATCGAGGCTTAGAGAATATGATCCGTTCATCCTCGCTAACCAAGCCGAGCAAGTGTACTACCTACCTTATCCATGCACTAAGCTAACAGACGACAGTGTTAAACGCGACGAGAAAGATTTGAAGTCATGGTGGATTGAGTACAAAATTCGACAGCCTGGATGATTGCTAGTTCTGACGGCCTACGATTATGAGGGTCCAGTGCAAGAGCAACGGTTGAACGGCAATTTTGTCATCGATATTGAGCTGGGACTGGACAACCTAGTTGCCACGGTCGACGACGATGATGTGGAAGATCGTGGTGACCAAGACGAACCTAATGACGTTGAACCATCGAACGATGATCCCCTCGATGTCGATGCCAATTACTTCTAACTCAATGGTACATCCATATGTTTTGTCATTTACTTTGTTCTCGCATTTCGATTTAACTTGCTTAATTTTATTTTTTCGCATTACGATTTACCTAGCTTGTTTATTTTACTTCATATGTCACTTACTAACCCTTTGAAATTTGAAATGCAGGATGCCACCTAGCTTTTTCACGCGCTCTACGCGGGAGAACGAGGACGAGACTCCCGAGTCCGACCAGGAGGGCACACCGAGCTCTGGCCAGGAGGACAAACTAGGGTCCGACCAGGAGCTGGTGCTTACCTAGGAGTCTGAGGCCGGCCAGGCAAACACCCTGGGGTCTAGCCAGGCGGCCAGCTCTCAGGCTCCTAGGAAGAAAAGGGACCAGAACAGGGTGCCTAAGGCACCTACAGATCCAAGCTAGCGGATCCCGATCGAGATCGAAGGGGATAGATATGTATGAACAGAAAACTCTTTTTCAATCTCTTTGATTAACCTTGCAAATGACTAAATTTCTTCCAATCTCTGCAGTAACATGTCTACGGTCGATCCAAGGCACAAGACCCAGCCTAAGAGTACGCTAAGGGCCCTCATCAGGCAGTACTACCCTAGCATGGTGGGAGATGACTAGGACGCTCACCTAGCGTACACCTGGAACGACTACAAGGCAGCCCAGCATGGCGATAGCAGCACCGCCGCACAGTGCGTGCAGAGTTCTAGGCAAGCTACGTAATCTGTTTAGGGTCTCGATGTTTTCATTATGTTACTAATCTAGTTGCTTGACCTCTTTTCAACTTAGGTACTATCCCCATGACGGCCTTACAGATGCGGACTTCGACTCAATCCCGAGCGAAATCGCGGGGACGCTGGGAGGCACTCGTCGACCTTGGGCGATCCGGAGTTCTATGAGAGGTCCAAGATGGCCAAGAAGAACCGGGCTGACAAGGACCAAAATTTTTTGGAGATTTTATTCCATTGTTGTCCTGAGCCGGACAACATATCCCTTTCTCTACTTATTCATGTATGTTCAAAGCATTGATTTCCCTGCTTTTTTATGTTTCCCCTGCAATTTCATGGCTCTTCACAATTTCTACATTTATTACATTTTCCTATCAACTAGCGCGGTTAGCCAGCTAAATCACCCAAGAAACCACTAAAACCCGTCAGGAACCCGCCCAAAACCCATTGTGCAACCTTAGGCCCACTTTGATTTTTTGAATTTGAATTCATCCTGTTTTCAACGTTTTTAGCGGTTTTTGACGCCTTTTCGAACAGGTTTCAAAACCTTGCATGTACCACATGCTCCTATCATTGTAGTCGTGATGAAATATGGAATTGGATAAGTTGAAAAAAGTTGTCACTGTGCATATCCCACGTTCCAGTAACCATAATCTTACTTTACTGGACTTCACTAGGGAAATCAATGGGTTTTGTAAAATAAAAATAATTGCATTCATAAATGAAAGGTGTAGCAGGGCATTTTTTGTACAAAAAAAGTAAATATAGGGTACAAGCTTGTACTGCCCTAAGTTTAACTTATAGATGCCAAAAGTAGAAACATGAAAATAAAATAAATATTCCAACATGAACATGTGGGTGGTAGGAGAGGTTGCACATTGCAGTAGTATTTTAACTACAAAGTTTATTTATTGCTTTAATTATGGAGCTATTCGCGACACAAGTCCATACGCTATATATATGCCTGAACATGATATCACTTTCTTTTATTGAAATGATACATCTATTGGTGTGTGTGGTGTGCATGGTCGTCTTAAAGGTTCACTGTCCTAAAAGGCCACAAATCTAAGTATCAGGAAAATACAATGGAAAATCAACATAAATGGGGAATGTGGTATGTATCAAACGCTATATGTATCAAACGCTATATGGTCAACAACCGCATAATAAGGATAACATACTGATTGGGCTTATCATCAGCGAATGTGTACCTTCAGTCCATTGGTAGTTCTCTTCATAGTCCAAACGCCATCGTTGCTGAATAATAAAATAGCGAACAAATGCAAAGAGAGAAGTTAGTGTAGCCTACACTATGGACATGAACTGAAATAAAACGTTGTGCTCTGTGATCTTAGATGTATGCCTTTAGAATTATTTTATGTGTCAAATTCTTGTGTGAGTTAACCTTTTATTTTGATAAAATTACACATTCCCCCTGAACCTGCAGTAAATCTCACTTAGCTCCTGAATTTGAACTTTACTTTTTTGCCCCCTAAAGTAGTATCCATTTGCGCCCTAACCTCAAAGTCGTTAGGGCTTCCTTTACATGTTGAGATGGCACCTACGTGTGTTCCACGTCGTTGTTAAGTGTTGACTAGGTTATCCATGTGTACAAGGGATAGTGGCTTGGCATCCACGTGGGTACCACATCATCTTTCTAACCAATTTTGAGAGAAAATTACATCGTTGCCTCCTAAACTTACAACAAATCTGGCTTAGCCCCCGAACTTGAAATTACTTTTTTAGCCCCTTAAATTTTGTCTCCGTTTGCACCCTAACCCTAGAATCGTCAGCGTGCCCTCAACTCGGTTGAAGATGGAGGGGAACGGCGGGGCCGCGACAAACAGGGGTTGCGGATGGTTTGGGTGAGCGGCGAGGCAGAGCCACATGGCTTTGGGAATTTGTGATTACCTTAGTTTTGCCCAGGGTAGCATTTGTGTACAGGTCAAAAGAATTTTTAAGACTGGAGTTTCATCTGTTAATGGTTTTGGGGTTAGGGTACAAATGTATACAAGTTTAAGCGTCCGAAAAAGTAAAATCTTAATTTCAGTGGGCTATGAGGGATTCGACACATGTTCATTGGGCAATAATGTACTTTTTTTGAAGGTAGGTTAGAAAGATGATGTGGCATCCACTTGGATAGCACGCCACTATCGCTTGTATACGTGGATAGCCTAGTCAACACTTAACAATGACATGGAACACACATAGATGCCACTCAACGTTTAATGGAAATACTAACGGTTTTGATACTAGGGTGCAAACTAATACAAGTTTAGGGTTCAAAAAGTAAAGTTCAAGTTTGAGGGACTAACTGAGATTTGCTATAGGTTTAGGGGACAATAGTGTAATTCTCTTTTATTTTGGTATACTCATCACAATTTCCTCTACAAGTAAAAAGGCCACAAAGATTCAAACATGTAGAGGACTTCCTTGCTGTTTTATGCCCTTCGTTTTCAAATATAAGCCAATTTAGTACTATTTTGTTTTCCTAGATTGTACATGCTATCCAATTATTTGATGACTTTTTACCCTTTTTTGCTTGTATATATCCCTCCTTTTAAATGATAGATTTTTATTTCAAACACTAACATAATAAAGAATTTGAATGAGGTTAACATGGTCTTTTGAAGGTGTACATTGGACTTGCGTTGTTGATTTTTTTCAATAAATAGAGTACTTACATCATCAGTTGGTTCCACTAAATGTTGTGGATCTTCTCCAAGTGGGTTATCCATGTTTGCTGTAGGAAGTAATTGTTCTAGAACTATATCAATTCCTGAAACAAAGAGAGAAACATTAAGATCTGCATCATTTGAAAGAGGGAGCATACAAAACAAGGGCTTCAGCACTTAACCATTTCCTGCTTCCTGGATACGAATAGTTGGAGATGATGGGCTATTTTGTTCTTGACCATTTCCAAGAGCTTTCCCTGAAAAAAAAGAAAGCTTGTAGTCAAATTGTTTGCAAAACTTTTCTCGCAAAAAAAAGAAGTTACAACCATGTGCACCAAAATATTTATTAAAAAGAAGTTGACCAGAAGAGTGGTGTTGTTATACGCAAAATCTCAAGAAAGGAAGTTAACTATTAAAATTTCAGAAAGGACAAACAATTACTTTGTTTATTTGACTTCTTAGATGAGTCCCGCACTAGGAAATGATTTGATAATCCTTCTAGAACTCGTTCTTCTGATTGCGACAGTACCATCACGCCAAGCCTAACATTCTTGTTACCAGAGTTATTCACAATTGTAGCATTGCTGTGACGGTGACTCCCTCCAGTCAAATAGAATGTGCAGTTACTAACTATTGATTTTATTCCATGATTCTCATCTCCAGTTGCTGAATTCCCTCGCCGTGGTCTCACTATGCTTTTCTCAAAGTCCTCTCTAGACCAATTGTATTGATTGTTGTCTTTGTTGAACTCTCCATTAAGGACAACCATCATAACCTCTGCAGAGGCAAGAGGGTGATTAGGTGCAATTGGATTACCACCATCATACAGAGACACCTCTATGTAATTTCCAGCATTAGTTTGTACGTTTTTCCTCGTTTCAACTGTCTCGTTCACCACACTACTGATTTTTAGTCGGAATCTTGGTGGCTTCATTTGATTCGGTTCTAGTCTGCAAAACAAATAAAAGTACACCAAGCTATGCCAAATATGAAAATGGAAAACACACTAAGAAGGAAATGTGTATAATTACTCCATTTGAGTCTATTATAAACACATTCAATACTGTGGAATATGTATTGAGCATTTGTGCTTGTGCCGAAACAAAATATGACCGAAGTGCAGCTCAACATGTAGTGTTTACTATTTTTAATAATAGCTCCAATAACTCACTCTGTGCACCATAAAAAAAATAATGGTCGCAAAGAACACCTTGAGGGTGGAGATCCATCACAACTTGAGCAATTAAGTCGCTCCAATTGTGTGTATAGTGATATGTTATCTTCATTAAGCTTCTTCAATTGTTCTTTTATGTCCTTGAGCTCTTCCTTGTGCTCTTCCAGCATCTGTTTGATCTCTTTAGTCTGAGGAAGAGAGAGAGAGGGCATATCTATAACTCATAGTCAAATAGGGTGAAACTTTGAGTTATAAACTAGTACTATTGTAGATAAGTTGAGTTCAGTAAAGTTAGTACCAATCAAAACGTGGAACCTTTTTTACATTGAAAAACAGGTCGTCAAGTATTTTCAATCCTAACAGATTAGATCTGAAAATCAAATGGAATTGGAATCTGAACCCACCCCTACCCCAGCCTAAATCTTTGTGTTATCCCCTGTAACCCTTCAACCCTCTTAGTTCTCTACTTCTCTGACAGTGGCTGGTTCTGGCCCAGCTGCCATACCCTCCGGTTTTCAAACCCGAAACAAAGTTAAATTTGAACTTCGGGACTTCAATTAATATGCTAAACCGTGAGTTTTTTTAGATAATGGAAAACAAACCATAAGATGTATCAAGTATTTGTTTTACAGGAACATGTAAAAGTACCAGTTTGACTTGAGTTTCTCTCAACTCTGCAATAATGACAGCACGGATGTCTGAAGAACCTGTAAGTGGAGCTTCTTCTGCAGACATCTCATCGCTTGAACTGCGTGTTATGGTCTCCCCCAAGTTAGGTGAGAAAATCAGACAAGCGCGCAAGCATAGAGTTACTTAAAATGCACTAGCTACACACCTCGAGCAAGAGAAGCTTGAATCGCCTCCCCGCTGCCGCTGCCGTCTCTTCCGCGCCTTCGCCATTCCTCACAAACAACACAGGCGCAGCTGCTCCTCCTTTTCCACTGGTTGGAATCCTGAATCATACGAGTTGAAGAGATAATACATGATTTAGGGGACAATGGAGTGACAAGAATATCGTGAATTACGGTAGATTCGAGGTTCGGCCGTGGCTGAGTTTGGGAAGTCCGTATGAAGTCGAGCGGATGTGAAGAGTCGGCAACTGAAAGAAGCAAAGGTTTCATCGGAGAACTAGCAGTGTGACATGCGCGGCTAGATTCCTTTTTCTTATATTTTTATTTCATTATTTTTTTGTTATATTTGATATTGACTCTTATGTCTCTTTTTTAGTTTTGTAGTTGTTATGAACTCTTTTTCTTTTTTATTCCTAATATTTGTATTTTTATTTTTTATTATAGTTGATATAAACTTTTTCTTTCGATCTGTTTTAAATTGATATGGACTCTTTTTTCAGTTTACAGTTGATTAATGTGGTGTCTTCGTTTTTCCTATTTAAATATATATATATATATTAATTTTTATATATCTATCTTCTCATTGCTCTCCACGTTATCTTTGTAGATGTTAGTGGCGACTCGTCTTGCCAGCTACGACTCTAACTCTAGTTCTTCTCCTTTAGCTCGCATATATAATAGCTTCGTTTGTTCCTATTTTAATATTATTTATTTTACTTTTTTGTTTTTTATTATAGTAGATTTGGACTCAATTGCTATATTTTTTATTTTAATTTTAATTTTTTTGTTTTATTTTTGTTTGATATGGTCTCTTTTTGTAGTTTTACAGTTAACATAGACTTTTTATTATTTTTTATTCTGAGATTTAATTTTTTTTATTTAATGTAGTGGATATGTGATCTTTTTCTTGTCTTGTAACTGATATGGCTTTTTTCTTTTTATTATATATATTTTTTAAAATTTTGTTATGGTTAATATAAACTATTTTCTCACTTTGTAGTTTATATTTATTTGATATGGACTCTTTTTTAATCTTACAGTTGACATGAACTTTTTATAAATTTTTATTACAAAATTTAGATGTTTTGTTATTAATGTAGTACATGTGGGCTCGTTTTCTTGTCTTACATCTCATATGGTTTTTTATTACATTTTTTTTTATTGTGGTTAATATGGACTATTTTCTCACTTTATAGTTTACATGAGCTCTTTTTCGTTTATTACTTATTTACAATTTCTAGTATTTTCATGTTTTAATATGGACTCTTCTTTTTTTCTAGGTTAGGTCATTATAATTTCGACCCACTATAAATGATGGTGTAGATTTTTTTTATTTTTATCTAATTAACATTGAAAGAAAGCAATCTGTACATGCACATTTTGATAATGCAACATCTAATACGATTTTATTAATATATATTTGCATACATGAGATATGGAAATTGGTGGATTCATATACATGTGATACAAATTTGGCTGCCGTTCGTATACGGATAAGATTTGTTTGACATGAACTATCTCTCCCTAGTATTACATGTCTAATATAATTTGGAGTCTACTTTTTAATCTACGCCATTATTAGATGGGTCCATTGCAATCAATGGTATAGATCTTTTCTTTTTCTCTGGTTATCATGGAAATTTCTCTGATTAATTTGCTAGCTCTGTTTACTCCTGCATTGTATATAAGATAGATAGATAGATGTAATCGATGTGAACTCCTTTTCTTGTACTGTAATTGATACGATCTCTTTTTCAATTGTTCACTTATAAATTATTTTATGTTTTATTGTAGTTAGTATCTACTTTTTTATTATTATTTAGCCCAAATTTTTAGTTTTTCGCATAATATTCTAGTTGATACAGACTCTTTTTCTAGTTTTGTAGTTGATACAGACCCTTTTTATTTTTTATTCTAATTTTTATTATCATATTTATATATTTTTTATTATTTTATTCTGAAATTTTACTATTTTATTAATGGACTCCTTCTCTATTATATTTATTCTGAATTTTTAAAATTTTATTTATGGAATCTTTTTATATTTTTAGTTTTGAATATTTACTATTTTATTTTTAGACTCTTTATTCCTAATATTTATTATTCCAAATTTCTATTATTTTTATTTATGGATTCCTTTTCCTATTTATGCACACTTTCGTATTATTTATTGTAGTTGATATGAACTCTTCTTTTTAATCCATATTTATATACTCTTTCCAATTATTTGTTTCTATTTTTTATTATCTTATTTATGGAAATTTTTAATCTAACATTTTATTATTTTATTTATGAACTCTTTTCCTATTATATTTATATCAAATTTTAATTATTTTATTTATGGAATCTTTTTGTATTATTAATTTTTATTTTTGGATTCCTCTTCCTATTATTTTTATTGCAAATTTTTATTATTTTATTTATGGACTCTTTTTCCTATATATGGAATTATTTATTGTAGTTGTTATGGACTCTTATGTTTAATTCTTATTTATGGACTCTTCTTCTATTATATATATTCCAAATTTTATTATTTTATTTATGTAATATTTTTACATTATTAATTTTGATATTTTACTATTTTTATTTTTGGGCTCTTTTTCCTATTATTTTTATCCTGAATTTCTATTATTTTTTATACTCTTTCTTATTATTTATTGTAGTTGATATGGACTCTTCTTTTTAATTCTTATTTATGGACTCTTTCCTATTATCTGTTTCTATTTGATGGACTCTTTCCTATTATTTATTGTAGTTGATATGGACTCTTGTTTTTAATCTAAGCCGTTATAATATGACCCACTGTAATCGATGGTGTGATCTTTTCTTTTTCTCTAATTTATATGAAAATTTCTCTGATTAATGTGGTGGCTCCATTTAACTCTGTTTTAATATAATAACAGATAGATGAGCCAAGGCTACTGACATCTTATAGGCATAGGCACCACGTAGCAAAAGTTGTTCGGTTGTTTTCTCACAAGGGTATAAATTAGAGAAATTTTATGGTACACCAAAATAAATACTAGTCATTTATTCCTCTCGATGTAATGGTCCAAATTAATTTTGAATTTTTTTTATTACCAGTGCAGTATTTATTGTTTTATAGTACAATGATGATATATATATATTTTTTGAAGGATATCGATCCCCCTAAGCGAACATTTAAATATGAATTATATTGCTCCCTATTAGTGCTCGTAAATGTACGGAGAAAGGTAGGAAAGTGGAGAGGTTAATGGATTAATCAATTACTAGTTTTTTTTAGAACAATCAATTACTAGTTACTGTAGTTCTTGGTTTGGAAGGTAAAGGTGCAGGAAGCAAAGGTAAAGTACAGAGTGTAGCGCTTCATTGCACCTCCTAAGAGCGTTCACAATGCATCGTTACTATAAATCATTGCAACATATGCCATGTCATCTAAGTAGTAGTATAAGAAACAGTAGACACAATGCATAGCTACTTGAGATAGTTTCTTACATTTATTAGTACTGCTTATTGATTGGTTGAAAAGTTGTGGGAAGAAACAGTGAGAACCACAGTGGATTGCTAAGTCGTTACTGGTGTCTCGATTGATGTGAAGTAACGATTGCTTATTGTTATTTAGGGCATGTACAAAGCCATTAAATAGGTGGTCTCTTAGAGGTGATGTGGAAAGATTTTGCTGATGTGGCGGTGAGAGAAAGAGAATAAATGTTAGAGTTGTCTCTCGGTGAAGAGACGACTCTTCACAGACTCCTAGACAGAATTAGAGACGAGCAGCATTAAATAGCATACAGGCTCTTGTGCATGTCCTTTGTACATGCTTATTTTTGTACTTAGATAAATGTGCTAAGAGACTCTCCTTGACTCTCCATTGTACATGCTTATTTTTGTACTTAGATAAATGTGCTAAGCAACGATAGGCTTCTTTCTCCTTATTAAATACTTGTCATGTCACTCTTTTTTCCTACATGACAGACTAAGCAACGATCATAGTACCAGCACTGCGAACGCTTTAATTAGTACCATCTGTACAATTATTAGTTAAGCTCCCGTCCGTGGTAAAAAAAAATCTAGTTTAGTTACTATAGGCAGTTCTTAGTTCGAGTGAATTTAATTTAACCCATCCCTATCATGTGCATTAGAAAAGCGTGACTTCGACGAATTTACCATAGGCATCCCAACAACCCTGCTTATCGAAGCGCCGACTGGGTCAACGTTAGGAAAGGCCCCGGCAGCGTTAGGGAAGCCTATAGGAAGTCCGTATGAAGTCGAGTGGAAGTGAAGAGTAAGCAACTGAAAGAGCAGAGGTTCGTTCTTTACAGCTTAAACTAGCTTATAATCTATCATTATTTTATTTGTCAAATTTTACAAGCCTTGCGTTGTACTATTTGTGGCCATTTTCTCGGGGTTTATATTGATTCTTCTCAAAGTTATAAAAATTATTTTCTTAATATTTTTTAGTCTTTCAAAGTCATTTTTTGAGAACTCTCAACTTTTTAGACTATAATCTACCGTGGTTTTTAGCCGCAAATAACAGTCCCTTAGAAAATTATGGTTCTGCAAGAGATGGGATCGAGTAGGGCTTTCAGCTAGTCCCATGTTTCGATAGGGCAATATTTGCTCCAGATCTCCTCAACCTTGCAAGTACAAGGATTAGCACTGCGCTAGGCTAATATGATGTTGTTTGTAAGGCCATTTTTAAAGCTACACCTATTTTCTGACCCTATTTTAATATTTATCTATTTTTTGCTCTGGTTTTATTTTCAACCCTACTTAACCCTGACCATATTTCACTATTCCCTACATATTTATATCTTATATTTTACTCGCTAATTCCATTTTTACTATTCACAGCCCTATTTCTATAGTTATTGGGTCAACTATAATAACGGTATAGGTCCACCATTACGGATGTTCTAATTGACCAAGGCAGAATAATGGGCAAGGAGCATGTTTAACCTTGGAAATATGCACAAGGATGAATTGTATCAAATCTTTGCGCATCAAACCACAATCAAAGTGGTCATAAAAAATTCTAAAAAGTCTTGATTCGATAAGTCATGACTTGGGTGTTTCAGGCTACTTGCCTATGACTTACCATTTCCTAAAACCAAGCACTTAGTCTAACAAAATGTTCCAGCTTTGGAAGCTTTTAAAGTTCAACATTTTAGTCATCCAGCAACAACTGATCAAAACAATGCGGAAGGTGATCTAAACCATGACCGGTGTTTCTACTTCAACCCAGGGGCAAAGCTAGGAAGGGCTTTGGGGGTGCATGCGCACCAGGTTCAAAAATAAAATTTAGCTAGGATTAAATCATTTATTCCGTGCATGCACACCTTAATCAATAGGTGTGAACCTCTACTTAATACTAGTGCACCACGGTCACTTTTGTTCTAGTTCCACCCCAACCATACGAATAAATAAACAACATCAATATAGGTCACCACGTAGCAAAAGGTGTTCGGTTGTTTTCTCACAAGGTGCAAATTAGAGAAATTTTATGATACACTAAAATAAATACGAGTCATTTATTCCTCTAGATGTAATGGTCCAAATTGATTCTATTTTTTTATAGCACCAGTGTAGTATTTATAGTTTTATAGTACAATGATGATTTTTTTTTGAAGGATATCCTCTAAGCGAACATTTAAATATGAATTATATTACCGCCTATTAGTGCTCGCAAATGTACCGAGAAAGGTAGGAAAGTGGAGAGGTAAATGGATTACTCAATTATCAAGGCAGTTCTTAGCTCGAGTGATTTTACTTTAATCCATCCCTATCAGGTATCAAGGCATTAGAAAAGTGTTGACAATGACGAATATCCTAATTTACCATAGGCATCCCAACAACCCTCCTTGTCCGAGCGCCGATTGGGTCAACAGTCAGCAATTGCGGTATACAGAGGAAAGGCCCAGCAGTGTTAGGGAAGTCTATGGGAAGTCGAGTGGAAGTGAAGAGTGAGCAACTGAGAGAAGCAGAGCTTTCATCAGAGAATGAACCAAAGGCTACTGACATCTTTCCCTGTGAGTCCCTTGGAACTTGTTATGGTCCTGCAAGGGATGCGAGTAGGGCTTTCAGCTACTCCCATGTTCCGACAGGGCAATATTTGATCGAAATCTCCTCAACCTCGCAAGAGACCAGGGCAGAATAATGGGCAGGGAGCATCGTGTAACCTTGGAAATATGCACAAGGATGAATTGTATCAAAGCTTTGCGCATCAAGTTAGAAATGGCTCATGCCCTCCACGGATGTGTCAGCATATAAGAGGCTTGCTCGTTGTAGAATCTCGCGATCCTTCATTAATCTTCCCTTCTGCATATGAGTGTGGATTTGCAGCTTATGTTGCACCCACACACCCCTCTGAAAGTGAGCCATACTACTGTCTGATTAATCGCATGCGAAGGAGCAGTGATCAAATGGCGGCAGCATGGGACACACTGGGGAAGGCGGCAAATCTCGCGCAGCTCTCAGGACTGGATGCTACCATGCTCGTCGTTGCGATCCTGACAACGCTACAGTTTCCTCACAGCCACAAGCAATGCGTGAAGCTCCAGGGGCGCGTGCAGGCGCTCCGTCAGTTGCTGCAGCTGCCGACTGGTTGCTGGACTGTCACCATCCAGCGCTCGGAGATTGGGGGTTTGGTTAGCAAGGCGCTCCAGGACGCAGACGCCCTGATCGAGACCTGCAGCAAGAGCTCGCTCTGGTGCCGCCTCCGCAATGGCAGGAGCATGGCCACCAAGCTCCGCGACATGCGCAACGCCATCGACTCATACTGTGGCATCGTCGTCGTCGCCAACGCCTCTCTCATGATCGCGCAGCCGAATCCTTGCCCGCCAGCTAAAGCTAGGTCAGATATATACTCCACCCTAGGCCTAGTATGTTAATTTCTTTACATGATTCAGAAACACTGCAGCTACTTACATCAGTGCATGGATTCAGTTGATCTGAAGGCATGTTATGACTGGCAAATTAAGCAGGATTCAGGTGAACGACGATGCACCGGAAGGCGAGCTGTCAGCAACTGGGTCTTCCATGGGTACTGAGCCTGGCATTCACTGCCCGATGTTGACCAGGAAGGAATCTGACTGTGACATTCACCGCCTCCATTTTGGCCACCAAAGAATCAGCAGTGAGACACACACTACAGATGACGAAGACATCGACGCCTAGGACGACGGAGACACACATTGCCTTAGATTCCTTTCTAGCTCGTCATCGTGTTGATGTATGTATATTAACTTTTGCGTATATACTTCACGCTTCAAAAATACAGAACAAATGGCCAAAAAATACGAAATTTTGTCATGTAAGAGATTTCAACGAGAAGATTAAGATGAATAGTTTGGATCATCCATTTTGAGTTTCGGATTTTATAAACTAAACGCAAAGCAAGGTGTCTTCTATCTATATATATATATATATATATATATATATATATATATATATATATATATATATATATATATATATATATATAATGTTTTGCTATCATTAGTCGCAAAGCACTGATCTTTCCATGCTTCGCATCGTGTTTGCGAAATTGGTAATCGAATTGGACGATCCGAACCAACCATCTCCTTCATCTCGCTAAAATCTCACTACTAACAAAATTTCACATTTTTTTGAATTTTTTACTATTTATTTTGTATTTTTGAAAATCTATGATCTAATTAGTTGTAGACCCTCCAATAATCCCGAAAAAAATATGAAACAAATAGTAAAAAATTCCAAAAATGTGAATTTTTGTCAATAGTGAGATTTCATCAAGACGAAGGAGATGGTCAGTTCGGATCATCCAATTCGATTACCGATTTCGCAAACAGATGTGAAGGACAGAAAGATCCGTGCTTTGCGACTAATGATAGCAAAACTCTATATATATGTGTTTCCTTCACCCTACCAGTTCTGAAAATGGGTTGTAAATGGGTCTCAGCATGTTTGTATTTAAACACATCTAAAAAAGGAGTAATTGATGATATGCCCAAAGTTGAAGGAGATTTGATGATCTGCCCTCCTATGTGTGTGTGACATGTAGACCCTGGTCCTATGTGTCAAAGACACATATGGGACAAATCATCAATTGGTCTCTCAACTTTAAGACAAATCCTCGATTGTACATCTGAAAACGTGTTCTGGAGGTATCCTACTTGGGGTAAATCTAATGGTGTTGACATAGGCTCTATTGTGGAAGGTAATTGAGTTAGCTAATGACTGTAGCAAAGTAACTCTACCTTACCTAATAGGTGGAGACTTTAATATTATGAGGCGATGAGTCGATAAGAACAAAGAACCCTTTGACACTAGATGGCCATTTTTATTTAATCCAGTTATTGATAGCCTCAACTTGATAGAGATAGAGCTGGCTAGGAGAAAATATACTTGGGCTAACAACTTACAACTTACAACTACCAGCCTTTGAGAAGTTGGACAGAGTTCTTATGAGTACTAAGTGGGAATAGAGATATCCTCTGGTTACTATTGAGGCTCGTGAGAGAATTTTGTCGAATCATACGCCTTCGCTTCTGAATACTAAGAAGTCATTTCATCTTACTCACCAGCCAATGTTCAAATTTGAATTGGGGTGGTTACTTCGAGATGATTTTTTTGATATGGTCACTACTACGAGACAAGCTGAGCAAAGGGGTAAAACTCCCATTGAAAGATGGCAAAACAAATTGATAGCCATCAAAAAAACACTTGTGTGGTTGGGCTAAGAATGTTAGTAGGAGTACAAAGAAAGAAAAACAAGCTTATGTGCCCAAATAAATAATATGGACAAGAAAGCTGAAACTCTTGGCCTGTCTGAGTAGGAGCTTATTTTAAAAAGGTCTCTTGCAGACAGACTAGTACTTTTGTTGAGAGAAGAAGTAAAGTGGTATCAACATGCAAAAACAAAAGCATTTGTTAGAAGGGGACAATGACACAAAGTATTTATCGACTTGACCAGGAGGAAGGAGTCATAGTTGGTGATGCTAGATTAAAAGATTATATTACAAAGTATTACAAAAGCGTTTTTGGTCCACCAGAGGATAATCTTTTTGCCTTGGTCAAGTCCTTTAGAGATGATATTCAAGTAAGCAAATTATATTCCACAAGTGAGCAAGGAGGAAAATGATATTCTTACAAAGCCTATTTTTTTCTGAGTTTGAAGTGAGAAAGGCAATTTTTCAAATGGAGCATAATAAGGCACCATGATCGGATGGTTTCCCAGTAGAGTTTTTTTAGATTTTTTGGGAGGTCATCAAAGTAGACATGTTGTCTTTGTTTGAGTCCTTTTATGAGGATACCCTTCCTATAAAGAGACTCAATTATGGTGTGATTACTTTGCTCCCAAAAATGTTGGAAGCCAAGAGTATTCAACAATATAGGCCAATTTGTTTCATTAATGTTAGTTATAAGATTTTTATGAAAGTGGCCACTAATAGAATTAAACTTGTGGCTGACAAGGTTATTAGACCGACTCAGACAACATTGTTGCCAGGCCGAAATATTAAGAAAGGAGTGGTGATTCTTCGTGAAACAATCCATGCAATGCATCGCAAAAAAAATTGAATGGGATCATCCCGAAGTTGGATTTTGAAAAAGCCTACGATAAAGTTCAATGGCCATTCCTGCTTCAAACTTTAAGAATGAAAGGTTTCTCCTCTAAGTGGTGTACTTGGGTAGGGAAATTCATGTTTAGTGGAAGTGTAGCGATTAAAGTCAATGATGACATTGGTCCTTACTTCCAAACGTGGAAAGGTTTGAGACAGGGTGATCCTTTATTGTCAATTCTTTTTAATTTAGTGGTAGACGTTGGCCATTTTGATCATAAGAGCTAAGTGAGATGCACAATTTCAGGGTGTGGTTCCACATATTGTTGAGGATGGTTTATCCATTCTTCCATAGGCAGATGACATTATTCTCTTTCTCAATCATGATCTTGAGGAAGTAGTAAATTAAAGTTGTTACTTAGTACGTTTGAGCAGCTCTCTGATATAAAAATTAACTTTCATAAGAGTGAGTTTTTCTACTTTGGAGAAGCTAAAGATTTTGAAAATCCGTATTCGAGTCTGTATGATTGTTGTAAGGGTACTTATCCATTAAGATATTTGGGTATTCCCATGCATTTTAGGAAATTGCGCAATGTCGATTGGAAGTGTGTTGAGGACCGCTTCCAGGAAAAAATGAGTAGTTGGAAAGGTAAACACTTGCCTTCAAGAGGTAGACTGGTGTTGACAAATTCGGTTTTAAGCAGTTTGCCTATGTTTATGCTTTCTCTTTTTGAGATTCCAAGGGGAGTGCTAAGAAGACTGGATTATTTTTTATCCAGATTCTTTTGGTAAAATGGGGATCATAAAAGAAAGTATAGATTGGCTAGATGGGATATCCTTTATACCTCCCCAAAGATTAAGGGGGTCTTGCCATTATTAATCTTGACATATAATAAATGTTAGCTTACTAAATGGTTCTTTCAATTGTTTAATGAGAATGGATTTTGGCAAAATTTACTCATGAATACATATTTATTTAATAAAACTCTTACACAAGTGCATAGTCAGCTGAGTGACTCGCAATTTTGGAAAGGTCTGATGAAAGTAAAGGATATGTTTTTTTGTCTTACAAACTCCAACTTCGTGATGGTATGAATTTAAAAATTTGGGAAGATGCTTGGCTGGGGCCCTCTCCTCTTCAATATAAATACCTCAGTTTGTTTTTTATTGCAAGGAAGAAAGATGTCTCTATGTCTAAGGTGTTAAAATCAAATCCATACAAGTTTCCTTTCGTAGGTCCTTGATGGGGCAGAGATTATTAGACTGATATGATTTAGTGACCAGGTTGCAAGGAGTATAACTCAGTCAAGAGGAGGACAAGGTCATTTGGAAATTTGTAAAGAATGGTCAGTTCTCGGTTCACTCAATGTATCAGCAGATGATGAATATGAATGTGACCACTCCACATAAGTTAATTTGGGGACTCCGTCTTCCTCTAAAGATAAAAATCTTCCTCTGATTTTTAAAGAGAGGTGTCATTTTAACAAAGGATAATCTGGCAAAACGCAATTGACCGAGTAGTCTAAAGTGTGGCTTCTTATAAAAAATGAGACGATACAACATTCATTCTTTGACTGTCATTTGGCTAGGTCTGTTTGGCGTTTAATCTATATAGCCCTACGACTAGACCACCCAAAATTATGTTTCATGTTATTGGGAATTGAATCTCTGTGTTAGGTTTAGAGCTTAAAAATAAGGTTCTTATTGGTATAGCAGCTACTTTATGGGACATTTGGTTATGTCTGAATGATATGGTCTTTAACAATCGAAAACACATCTCTTTCTTTCAAGTTATCTTCAGAGGAACCTACTAGTTGCATCATTGGAATTGCTGCAAAATGAGGATGAGCGAGAAGAAGTTCTCTAGGCGTGCCGCTCCCTTGAAATTGTCACTATGACGTTCTTTTTCAAGTATGGTTGGACGATGAATAATAGGATTGCTGCTTAGTGCTTTTATATTCCTGTTGATAGAACAATTACTCTATGGTTTGGTATTTTATATGTTGGTGTGAACTACTTATATTGGATATTGGCCCGTCCTGTATATAGAGGTCGGAACTTTTCCTTTATCTAAAAAAAATGCACGATTCTCCATCCAGCAACCTAGCTAGCTAGGCATACATTCTGTAAATGGATCACATTCACATCGCACCGATCGTGCTACTCACCGCGGCGGACAAGCTCAACTGCCTTCTGGATGTCAGCCACGACATGCGATATGGCCGACCGGTCCTCCCCCTGCTTCTTCAACTCCAAGCAGCGCGCTGCTGTGTGTGCGACCAGCTCACCGCCTCAAGTTACCTCCAGCTCTCCGGCCTCGATTAATTTCATCAACCATTATCGAAAAGCCATTAGAGAGGTAGGGTACCACCTCATCCCTTAAAATGGATGGACTCTTCCCTGTCAATACCTGCAGTATCACCACGCCAAAGATGTACAAGTCGCTCATTGGCTCGAGAAGCGCCGGGTGCAAGCATTTTGGATCAAGGTACCCAACTGTGCCGCCTGTGGGTCAGAGGGATTAGGCCCCAAAAGGGAAAAATGGACAATTCACTAAGATTTTGAATTTGAAAAATAGAAGTGGCCTCTAGAGTTATACTTCGAACATAGTGATTAAATATAGAACTATGAAAATATGAACCTTGCATAAATTTGAAATAGTGCATAGGTACTTGTAGGTTATGAAATAGTCAAAATACCACTCGTAGGTTACAAATAGTAACATGTTGGTATGGTAGTTTTTGGAATAGTGGTCCAAGAATTTGGCATGGGAGTAACAATATCATTTTGTGAAAGGTTTCCAACATAATAATTCAAATTATTATTTGAATTCTAAAAAGATTTGTTTTGGTGACTAGAAATAGTATTTAGGACTAAATACTTGATTATATGAAAATATGCACTTTGCACAAGATCAAAGGTTTATAAAGTAAGCATTTAAGTTTAGATATGAAAATTGGCTTTATTGCCATAATTCAAACTTAAAGCTTGAATTGGGTTATTGAACTTGATAATATTTAGAAATCTCAAAGTAATCCATGGAAAGGTTCATTTGTAAATTAATGCAAAGATTTTATATTCCAACATGTGCAAATTTTGTCATACAAGTGAAGCCTTGTTTTAATTACCTCGCCTTTATATACCTAGGCTATGGTTTTTGCAAGAATAAGCAAAGGGGTTTAGACAAGGTCTCAATTAGCTTTGAATTATATACAGAGCTTTTATTTTGGAGAATTGTCATACAAAGAGAATACAGATCTTGAATTAATAGCAAAAGATGTTACACAACCTAACTAGTCACACATTCTGTAAATGAATTAATAGCGCGGATCGTGCAAGCTCAACTGCCTTCTCGAGGTCATCCACGACGTCGGATATGGCTGGCCGGTCCTTTCCCTGCAACTGCAAGCACTTCACTGCTGTGTTCACCACCAGCACATCCTCCAGCTCTTCGACCTTGATTGATTGCATAGTAGAGAGGAAATATACAAGTCACTCCTCCACTATCACCAAGCCAAAGTTGTACAAGTCGGTCGTTGGCTTGAGAAGCTCCGTGATGTGGTATTCTGGATGCATGAACCCATATGTGCTGCATATGTTCATTTCTTCAGCCTTATCCGCCTTATCTAAGGTAACCGAAAAGCTTGTCTACGGATCCCGGGACATCCTGGCTCTGCATTACCTCCGGATCCTGGAGGTGCAGTAGCAGCTCTGTCTGCTTGCTCTTCCTCTTGTTCCGGCGAGCCATCTCTGCCACCTGCATGATCTTGGACATGAGCCTGCTGACTTCCACCTTGATACGGCTGTGTGGTATCACCGTTGCCACTTGCCCTGGAGTGGCCTTTGGTGCTATTGTACCCAAATCATTACCTTTTTCTCCTTGATCCCACACCGAAACTGGATGGAAACCTGATGTTCCTGACATCAAGGTGGCGGGTGATGCTGCCGATGAAAAGGAAGGCGTCATCAAGCGCGTCCTCGAATGTGTCATCAAGCGCGTCCTCGAATGTGTCGGAAAGCTTGTCTACGGATCCCGGGGCATTCTGGTGCTGCATTACCTCCGGATCCTGGAGGTGCGGTAGCAGCTCGGCCTGCTCGCACTCCCTCTTGTTCCGGCGAGTAAGGCTGTGTGGTATCACCGTTGCCACTTGCCCTGGAGTGGCCTGTGGTGCTATTATACCCAAATCATTACCTCTTTCTCGGTGATCCCACACTGAAAACGGATCAGATATCCCTTCTTGAACTCTCTCGACTCGGGTACTGGCCAGCATCACACCCATCTTGAACTTTCCAGTTCTGGTATCACGGGAGGTTTGCTGAAAAAAGGCATTACTAAGACTTGCCTCTCCATTAACAAGGACTAAGACAAGATGACCTCCTAGGACTGGCATTGCATTTTCAGATTGTGCACACACTATGCAGCTACTGAATTCCTCTGAATCCCAGTAATCTTGACCAGCGGCATTGAAGTCACTGTAGAGAACTACGACCTCCACGGAAGCTGAAGACAGAGGACCAGATGTGATCTTCGTGTTGCTCTCATCATACAAAGCAATGTCAACGAGATTTCCATCATCCGCTTTTATTTGCTCCCATGTGTAATAGTCCTTGCACATCTTATTCACAAACTGCAAATGATACTTTTTGTTCAATTTCCTCCTTAGTGGTGTCCTGAAAATGAAATGAAATGTTATACAAGTGGATAAAAGTTAGCAAGATGGTTGTTAAGTGTTAGCTGTACACAATTCAAGGGCTAATTACTTCATAGTACAAGACTGATAGCTCTGAATAACGGAGGTGGGATTGAGATAGTGAACGCACTCATCATCTGGATCATCAGGTTCAACTGGTTGAATGAGAACACCTCTGTTCTGATGAGTCTGCATAACGTGCTTCGTTGTGGTCGTAATCTCGAGATCCCTCATCAAGTTTGTTAAAAGCGAAGCTTGTTCATTAAAACATAACCTCTGGTACAAGCCTTCTGAATATGTGGTCAGTGAGTCATAGTGTTGAGGCGTGAGGCGTATAGCAGGGAAATCACCACCATGTATCTTTGTTTGGCTGCTATACAGCGGCATGAGCTGATCAAGAAGGTTCCAATGTTTGGTTGGCTCCACAAAAGGCCTATCCCATAGGAGCTGCACTGGAAACATCTGTGTCGTGTCCGGAAATGAAAAACCTGGACATAATTTGCACAAGACAATGATGCATAGGGATTTGATAATTGTATTTTTGTTTCATGTGGGGAGGGTTGTAGTGCTGATATCACCGATAATAGGATTTTGTCTGTGATAATCAGCTCGTATTCTCAGACAAAAAATTGAATTCAATTTTCTAAGGGAAAATTGATTTGATGACATTGAAAGAAGGCATATTTTGGTTTCTACTATCGAAATGAAACGATACACTTTAATACAACTGAAATATGCCCTGTTCCATTATTTAGCATTCCATCCACTTCTATTAGGTTTTTTCACATTTTTTTCTCCAAAATACATCATGTGGAAGTGTTGATATATGATCCAAACTATGAAGACGGCAAAGTCCTTTGGAGTGAAGAGGCCCTCCTGGGGCCTTGCGAAGCAGGGAATGGGGCCTCGGAGCGGATTTGTTTGTGTTATTACCGAATGAAAGGCTGGTTGCACTCTTATACGTGTTCGAAAAATGGAAGAAATGGAAGACATGCAAAAGTAAGTTAGACACGCTTCTGTTTCACTTTGACAACACGGTTTTAATCGTAAGTTCTATTTGTAGGCAATTTGTCCGCACCGAATAGACTAGAAGAAACGAACACCTCACCTAGCGTACGCTAAGGGCCCTCCTCAGGCAGTACTACCCTGGCATGGTGGGAGATGACTAGGACGCTCACCTAGCGTACACCTGGAACGACTACAAGGCAGCCCAGCATGGCGATAGCAGCACCGCCGCACAGTGCGTGCAGAGTTCTAGGCAAGCTACGTAATCTATTTAGGGTCTCGATGTTTTCATTATGTTACTAATCTAGTTGCTTGACCTCTTTTCAGCTTAGGTACCATCCCCGTGACGGCCTTACAGATGCAGACTTCGACTCAATCCCGGACAGAAACTGCCCGGACGCCTGGGAGGCACTCGTCCGGCACTGGGCCAGTCCGGAGTTCTATGAGAGGTCCAAGATGGCCAAGAAGAACCGGGCTGACAAGGACCAAAATTTTCAGAGTTTTTATTCCATTGTCAACTTGAGCCGGACAGCATATCCCTTTCTCTACTTATTCATGTATGTTCAAAGCATTGATTTCCCTGCTTTTTATGTTTCCCCTGCAATTTCATGGCTCTTCACAATTTCTACATTTATTACATTTTCCTATCAACTAGCACGGCTAGCCAGCTAAATCACCCCAGAAACCACTAAAACCTGTCAGGAACCCGCCCAAAACCCGTTGTGCAACCTTAGGCCCACTTTGATTTTTTGAATTTGAATTCATCCTGTTTTCAACGTTTTTAGTGGTTTTTGATGCCTTTTCGAACAGGTTTCAAAACCTGCATGTACCACATGCTCCTATCATTTTAGTCGTGATGAAATATGGAATTGGATAAGTCGAAAAAAGTTGTCACTGTGCATATCCCATGTTCCAGTAACCATAATCTTACTTTACTGGACTTCACTAGGGAAATCAATGGGTTTTGTAAAATAGAAATAATTGCATTCATAAATGAAAGGTGTAACAGGGCATTTTTTTTTGTACCAAAAAAGTAAATATAGGGTACAAGCTTGTACTCCCCTAAATTTAACTTATGGATGCAAAAAGTAGAAACATGAAAATAAAATAAATATTCCAACATGAACATGTGGGTGGTAGGAGAGGTTGCACATTGCAGTAGTATTTGAACTACAAAGTTTATTTATTGCTTTAATTATGGAGCTATTCGTGACACAAGTCCATACGCTATATATATGCCTGAGCATGATATCACTTTCTTTTATTGAAATGATACATCTATTTTTTAGTGTGTGTGGTGTGGTCATCTTAAAGGTTCACGGTCCTAAAAGGCCACAAATCTAAGTATCAGGAAAATATAATGGAAAATCAACATAAATAGGGAATGTGGTATGTATCAAAAGCTATATGGTCAACAACCGCATAATCAGGATAACATACTGATTGGGCTTATCGTCAGTGAATGTGTACCTTCAGTCCATTGGTAGTTCTCTTCATAGTCCAAACGCCATCGTTGCTGAATAATAAAATAACAAACAAATGCAATGAGAGAAGATAGTGTAACCTACACTATGGACCTGAACTGAAAGAAAACATTGTGCTCTGTGATCTTAGATGTATGCTTTTAGAATTATTTTATGTGTGAAAATTGTTGTGTGAGTTAGCCTTTTATTTTGAGAAAATTACACTTTCCCCCTGAACCTGCAGTGAATCTCACTTAGCTCCTGAATTTGAACTTTATTTTTTTGGCCCCTTAAAGTAGTATCCATTTGCGCCCTAACCTCAAAGTCGTCAGGGCTTCCTTTACATGTTGAGGTGGCACCCACATGTGTTCCACATCGTTGTAAAGTGTTGACTAGGTTATCCATGTGTACAAGGGATAGTGGCTTGGCATCCACGTGGGTGCCACATCATCTTTCTACCAATTTTAAGAGAAAATTACATTGTTGCCTCCTAAACTTACAACAAATCTAGCTTAGCCTCCGAACTTGAAATTACTTTTTTAGCCCCTTAAATTTTGTCTCCGTTTGCACCCTAACCCTAGAATCGTCAGCGTGCCCTCAACTCGGTTGAAGATGGAGGGGAACGGCAGGGCCACGACAATCAGGGGTTGCGGATGGTTCGAGTGAGCGACGAGGCAGAGCCACATGGCTTTGGGAATTTGTGAGTACCTTATTTTTGCACAGAGTAGCATTTGTGTATAGGTCAAAAGAATTTTTAAGACCGGAGTTTCAACTGTTAATGGTTTTGGGGTTAGGGTACAAATGTATACAAGTTTAAGCGTCCGAAAAAGTAAAATCTTAATTTCACTGGGCTATGAGGGATTCGACGCATGTTCATTGGGCAATAATGTACTTTTCTTTGAAGTTAGGTTAGAAAGATGATGTGGCATCCACGTGGATGGCATGTCACTATCGCTTGTACACGTGGATAGCCTAGACAACACATAACGATGACATGGAACACACATAGATGCCACTCAATGTTTAATGGAAACCCTAACGGTTTTGATACTAGGGTGCAAACTGACACAAGTTTAGGGGTTAAAAAAAGTGAAGTTCAAGTTTGAGGGACTAACCGAGATTTGCTATAGGTTCAGGGGGCAATAGTGTAATTCTCTTTTACTTTGGTATACTCATCACAATTTCCTCTACAAGTAAAAAGGCCACAAAGATTCAAACATGTAGAGGACTTCCTTGCTGTTTTATGCCCTTCGTTTTCAAATATATGCCAATTTAGTACTATTTTGTTTTCCTAGATTGTACATGTTATCCAATTATTTGATGACTTTTTACCCTTTTTTGCTTGTATGTATCCCTCCTTTTAAATGATCGATTTTTATTTCAAACACTAACATAATAAAGAATTTGAATGAGGTTAACATGGTCTTTTGAAGGTGTACATTGGACTTGCGTTGTTGATTTTTTTCAATAAATAGAGTACTTACATCATCAGTTGGTTCTACTAAATGTTGTGGATCTTCTCCAAGTGGGTTATCCATGTTTGCTGTAGGAGGTAATTGTTCTGGAACTATATCAATTCCTGAAACAAAGAGTGAAACATTAAGATCTGCATCATTTGAAAGAGGGAGCATACAAAACAAGGGCTTCAGCATTTAACCATTTCCTGCTTCCTGGATACGAATAGTTGGAGATGATGGGCCATTTTGTTCTTGACCATTTCCAAGAGCTTTCCCTGAAATAAAAAAGCTTGTAGTCAAATTGTTTCCAAAACTTTTCTTGCAAAAAAGAGAAGTTACAACCATATGCACCAAAATATTTATTAAAAAGAAGTTGACCAGAACAGCGGTGTTGTTATACGCAAAATCTCAAGAAAGGACGTTAACTATTAAAATTTCAGAAAGGACAAACAATTACTTTGTTTATTTGACTTCTTAGATGAGTCCCGCACTAGGAAATGATTTGATAATCCTTCTAGAACTCGTTCTTCTGATGGCGACAGTACCATCACGCCAAGCCTAACATTCTTGTTACCAGAGTTATTCACAATTGTAGCATTGCTGTGACGGTGACTCCCTCCAGTCAAATAGAATGTGCAGTTACTAACTATTGATTTTATTCCATGATTCTCATCTCCAGTTGCTGAATTCCCTCGCCGTGGTCTCACTATGCTTTTCTCAAAGTCCTCTCTAGACCAATTGTATTGATTGTTGTCTTTGTTGAACTCTCCATTAAGGACAACCATCATAACCTCTGCAGAGGCAAGAGGGTGATTAGGTGCAATTGGATTACCACCATCATACAGAGACACCTCTATGTAATTTCCAGCACTAGTTTGTACGTTTTTCCTTGTTTCCACTGTCTCGTTCACCACACTATTGATTTTTAGTCGGAATCTTGGTGGCTTCATTTGATTCGGTTCTGGTCTGCAAAACAAATAAAAGTACATGAAGCTATGCCAAATATGAAAATGGAAAACACACTAAGAAGGAAATGTGTATAATTACTCGATTTGAGTCTATTATAAACACATTCAATACTGTGGAATATGTATTGAGCATTTGTGCTTGTGCCGAAACAAAATATGACCGAAGTGCAGCTCAACATGTAGTGTTTACTATTTTTAATAATAGCTCCCATAACTCACTCTGTGCACCATAAAAAAAATAATGGTCGCAAAGAACACCTTGAGGGTGGAGATCCATCACAACTTGAGCAATTAAGTCGCTCCAATTGTGTGTATAGTGATATGTTATCTTCATTAAGCTTCTTCAATTGTTCTTTTATGTCCTTGAGCTCTTCCTTGTGCTCTTCCAGCATCTGTTTGATCTCTTTAGTCTGAGGGAGAGAGAGAGAGGGCATATCTATAACTCATAGTCAAATAGGGTGAAACTTTGAGTTATAAACTAGTACTATTGTAGATAAGTTGAGTTCAGTAAAGTTAGTACCAATCAAAACGTGGAACCTTTTTTACATTGAAAAACAGGTCGTCAAGTATTTTCAATCCTAACAGATTAGATCTGAAAATCAAATGGAATTGGAATCTGAACCCACCCCTACCCCAGCCTAAATCTTTGTGTTATCCCCTGTAACCCTTCAACCCTCTTAGTTCTCTACTTCTCTGACAGTGGCTGGTTCTGGCCCAGCTGCCGTACCCTCTGGTTTTCAAACCCGAAACAAAGTTAAATGTGAACTTCGGGACTTCAATTAATTTGCTAAACCGTGAGTTTTTCTAGATAATGGAAAACAAACCATAAGATGTATCAAATATTTGTTTTACAGGAACATGTAAAAGTACCAGTTTGACTTGAGTTTCTCTCACCGCTGCAATAATGATAGCACGGATGTCTGAAGAACCTGTAGGTGGAGCTTCTTCTGTAGACATCTCATCGCTTGAACTGCGTGTTATGGTCTCCCCCAAGTTAGATGAGAAAATCAGACAAGCGCGCATGCATAGAGTTACTTAAATAGCACTAGCTACACACCTCGAGCAGGAGAAGCTTGAATCGCCTCCCCGCTGCCGCTGCCGTCTCTTCCGCGCCTTCGCCATCCCTCACAAACAACACAGGCGCAGCTGCTCCTCCTTTTCCGCTGGTTGGAATCCTGAATCATACGAGTTGAAGAGCTAATACATGATTTAGCGGACAATGGAGTGACAAGAATATCGTGAATTACGGTAGATTCGAGGTCCGGTCGTGGCTGAGTTTGGGAAGTCCGTATGAAGTCGAGTGGAAGTGAAGAGTCGGCAACTGAAAGAAGCAAAGGTCTCATCGGAGAACTAGCAGTGTGAAATGCGCGGTAGATTCCTTTTTCCTATATTTTTATTTCATTAATTTTTTTGTTATATTTGATATTGACTCATTTGTCTCTTTTTTAGTTTTGTAGTTGTTATGGACTCTTTTTCTTTTTTATTCCTAATATTTGTTATTTTTATTTATTATTATAGTTGATATAAACTTTTTCTTTCAATCTGTTTTAATTGATATGGACTCTTTTTTCAGTTTGCAGTTGACATGGCCTCTTTTTTAATTCTAAATCGTTATAATATGGTCTCACTATAATTGATGGTGGAGATATTTTCTTTTTTATCTGACTACCTTTCAATATAAGCTATTATAATCTGGCCTCACTGCTATGGGGGAGATCTTTTCTATTTTCTCTTTACGTGAGGATTTCTTTGATTAATGTGGTGGCTTTGTTTTTCTATTTTAAATAGATATATATATATATATATATAAATTAATTTTTAGATATCTATCTTCTCATTGCTCTCCACGTTATCTTTGTAGATGTTGGTGGCAACTCGTCTTGCCAGCTGCGACTCTAACTCTAGTTCTTCTCCTTTAGCTCGCATATATAATGGCTTCGTTTGTTTCTATTTTAATATTATTTATTTTACTTTTTTGTTTTTTTATTATAGTAGATTTGGACTCATTTGCTATATTTTTTATTTTTATTTTTATTGTTTATGTTTTATTTTTGTTTGATATGGTCTCTTTTTGTAGTTTTACGGTTAACATAGACTTTTTTATTATTTTTTATTCTGAAATTTAATTGTTTTTTATTTAATGTAGTAGATATGTGATCTTTTTCTTGTCTTGTAACTGATATGGCTTTTTTCTTTTTATTATTTTTGTTTTTAAAATTTTTTTGTGGTTAATATAAACTATTTTCTCACTTTGTAGTTTATATTTATTTGATATGGACTCTTTTTTAATCTTATAGTTGACATGAAATTTTTATTAACTTTTATTACAAAATTTAGATGTTTTGTTATAAAATGTAGTAGATATGGGCTCGTTTTCTTGTCTTGCATCTGATATGGTTTTTTATTATATTGTCTAATATAATATGGAGTCTACTTTTTAATCTACGCCGTTATTAGATGGGTCCATTGCAATCAATTGTATAGATCTTTTCTTTTTCTCTAGTTATCATAGGAATTTCTTCGATTAATTTGCTAACTCTGTTTACTCCTCCTTTGTATATAAGATAGATAGATATGTGTAATAGATGTGAACTCCTTTTCTTGTACTGTAATTGATATGAACTCTTTTTTCAATTGTTCTCTTATAAATTTTTTATGTTTTATTGTAGTTAGTATCTACTTTTTATTATTATTTAAACCAAAATTTTAGTTTTTCACTTAATATTGTAGTTGATACAGACTCTTTTTCTAGTTTTGTAGTTTATAGAGACCCTTTTTATTTTTTATTCTAATTTCTATTATCATATTTATATTTTTTTATTATTTTATTCTGAAATTTTACTATTTTATTAATGGACTCCTTCTCTATTATATTTATTCTGAATTTTTAATATTTTATTTATGGAATCTTTTTATATTTTTAGTTTTGAATATTTACTATTTTATTTTTAGACTCTTTATTCCTATTATTTATTATTCCAAATTTCTATTATTTTTATTTATGGATTCCTTTTCCTATTTATGCACACTTTCCTATTATTTATTGTAGTTGATATGAACTCCTCTTTTTAATCAATATTTATAGACTCTTTCCAATTATTTGTTTCTATTTTTTATTATCTTATTGATGGAAATTTTATTCTAAAATTTTATTATTTTATTTATGAACTCTTTTTCTATTATATTTATATCAAATTTTAATTATTTTATTTATGGAATCTTTTTGTATTATTAATTTTTATTTTTGGACTCCTCTTCCTATTATTTTTTATTCCAAATTTCTATTATTTTTATTTATGGACTCTTTTTCCTATATATGGAATTATTTAATGTAGTTGTTATGGACTCTTCTGTTTAATTCTTATTTATGGACTCTTCTTATATTATATATATTCCAAATTTTGTTAATTTATTTATGTAATATTTATATTATTAGTTTTGATTTTTTACTATTTTCATTTTTGGACTCTTTTTCCTATTATTTTATCCTGAATTTTTATTAATTTTTATACTCTTTCTTATTATTTATTGTAGTTTATATGGACTCTTTTTTTAATTCTTATTTATGGACTCTTTCGTATTATCTATTTCTATTTGATGGACTCTTTCCTATTATTTATTGTAATTGATATGGACTCTTGTTTTTAATCTAAACCGTTATAATATGACCCTACTGTAATCGATGGTGTGGATCTTTTCTTTTTCTCTAATTTATGTGGGAATTTCTCCGATTAATGTGGTGGCTCCATTTAACTCTGTTTTAATATAATAATAGATAGATGAGCCAAGGCTACTGACATCTTATAGGCGTAGGCACCACGTAGCAAAAGGTGTTCGGTTGTTTTCTCACAAGGGTATAAATTATAGAAATTTTATGGTACACCAAAATAAATACTAGTCATTTATTTCTCTCGATGTAATGGTCCAAATTAATTTTGAATTTTTTTATTACCAGTGCCGCATTTATAGTTTTATAGTACAATGATGATATATATATATTTTTTGAAGGATATCCCCCCTAAGCGAACATTTAAATATGAATTATATTGCCCCCTATTAGTGCTCGTAAATGTACGGAGAAAGGAAGGAAAGTGGAGAGGTTAATGGATTAATCAATTACTAGTTTTGTTTAGAACAATCAATTACTAGTTACTGTAGCTCTTAGTTTGGAAGGTAAAGGTGCAGGAAGCAAAGGTAAAGTACAGAGTGTAGCGCTTCATTGCACCTCCTAATTAGTTAAGCTCCCGTCCGTGGTAAAAAAAATCTAGTTTAGTTACTATAGGCAGTTCTTAGTTCGAGTGAATTTAATTTAACCCATCCCTATCATGTAATCAATGCATTAGAAAAGTCTATGGGAAGGCCCAACTGGGTCAACGTTAGGAAAGGCCCCGGCAGCGTTAGGGAAGTCTATGGGAAGTCCGTATGAAGTCGAGTGGAAGTGAAGAGTAAGCAACTGAAAGAAGCAGAGGTTCATTCTTTACAGCTTAAACTAGCTTATAATCTATCATTATTTTATTTATCAATTTTTACAAGCCTTGCGTTGTACTATTTGTGGCCATTTTCTCGGGGTTTTTATTGATTCTTCTCAAAGTTATAAAAACTATTTTCTTAATTTTTTAGCCTTTTAAAGTCATTTTTTGAGAACTCTCAACTTTTTCAGACTATAATCTACTGTGGCTTTTAGCCGCAAATAACAGTCCCTTGGAAAATTATGGTTCTGCAAGAGATGGGAGTAGGGCTTTCAGCTAGTCCCATGTTCCGATAGGGCAATATTTGCTCGAGATCTCCTCAACCTTGCAAGTACGAGGATTAGCACTGCGCTAGGCTAGTATGATGTTGTTTGTAAGGCCATTTTTAAAGCCACACCTATTTTTTGACCCTATTTTAATATTTATCTATTTTTTGCTCTGGTTTTATTTTCAACCCTACTTAACCCTGACCCTATTTCACTATTCCCTACATTTTCATATTTTATATTTTACTCACTGGCCCCATTTTTACTATTCACAGCCCTATTTTTACCGTTATTGGGTCAACTATAATAACGGTATAGGTCCACCATTATGGATGTTCTAATTGACCAAGGCAAAATAATGGGCAAGGAGCATCGTTTAACCTTGGAAATATGCACAAGGATGAATTGTATCAAAGCTTTGCGCATCAAACCACAATCAAAGTGGTCATAAAAAATTCTAAAGTCTTGATTCGATAAGTCATGACTTGGATGTTTCAGGCTACTTGCCTATGACTTACCATTTCCTAAAACCAAACACTTTGCTTTCTCAAAGCCAAAGTCTAACAAAATGTTCCAGCTTTGCAAAACCCCTCATTAAAACTTTTAAAGTTCAACATTTTAGTCATCCAGCAACAACTGATCAGAACAATCACTACTAGAAAATAGGGCATCACAAGCGGTACATCACAAGCGGTTCAATACGCACCACTTCTAATAGTTGCAACACAAGCGGTTCAATAGCTCAATCTAGAAAACCCCTTCTAGAAGCGGTTCGTAATACGAACCCCTTCTAAAGTCCAAGCAACAGAAGGGGTTCGTGTCACGAACCCTTTCTAAAGACCCCTGTACCTCTAGCAGCGGTTGGGGACACGAACCCCTTCTAAAACCCAAGCAACAGAAGGGGTTCGTATTACGAACCGCTTCTAGAGGGGGCTTTAGAAGAGGGTTCGTATTACGAACCGCTGCTAGAGGCCTATTTTTCGAATTATTAAAAGAAAAGCTTGTCTTATCTTATCAGAGAGCACGCGTGGATGGGTTGGCTAGTTGGATGAGGCATGGGTCACGAGGAGGAGTGAGGTCCTGGGTTCAAATCCCACATACCCCAATATTCTTTATATTTTTAGACACCACTAGACACGGTTCGTAGAACCGTTTCTGGTGCTCCCGCGAGCATCAGTCGCGGTTGCCTACAACCGGTTCCAAAACCGGTTCTAAAACCTGTTTTGGACCGGTTGTACTAGCCGATTTGCTAGTAGTGAATGCGGAAGGTGATCTAAACCATGACCGGTGTTTCTACTTCAACCCAGGGGCAAAGCTAGGAAGGGCTTTGGGGGTGGACGGGCACTAGGGTCAAAAATAAAATTTAGCTAGGATTAAATCATTTATTCCATGCATGCACACCTTAATCAATAGTTGTGAACCTCTACTTAATAGTAGTGCACCACGGTCACTTTTGTTCTAGTTCCACCCCAACCATATGGATAAATAAACAACATCAATATAGGTCACCACGTAGCAGAAGGTGTTCGGTTGTTTTCTCACAAGGTGCAAATTAGAGAAATTTTATGACACACTAAAATAAATACGAGTCATTTATTCCTCTCGATGTAATGGTCCAAATTGATTTTGATTTTTTTATAGTACCAGTGTAGTATTTATAGTTTTATAGTACAATGATGATATTTTTTTAAGGATATCCTCTAAGAGAACATTGAAATATGAATTATATTACCGCCTATTAGAGCTCTGAGCTCGTAAATGTACCGAGAAAGGTAGGAAAGTGGAGAGGTAAATGGATTACTCAATTATCAAGGCAGTTCTTAGCTCGAGTGATTTTAATTTAATCCATCCCTATCAGGTATCAAGGCATTAGAAAAGTGTTGACAATGACGAATATCCTAATTTACTTGTCCGAGCGCCAATTGGGTCAACAGTCAGCAATTGCGGTATACGGACGAAAGGCCCGGCAGCGTTAGGGAAGTCAGTATGAAGTCGAGTGGAAGTGAAGAGTGAGCAGCTGAAAGAACCAGAGCTTTCATCAGAGAAAGCTACTGACATCTTTCCCTGTGAGTCCCTTGGAACTAATTATGGTTCTGCAAGGGATGCGAGTAGGGCTTTCAGCTACTCCCATGTTCCGACAGGGCAATATTTGATCGAAATCTCCTCAACCTCGCAAGAGACCAGGGCAGAATAATGGGCAGGGAGCATCGTGTAACCTTGGAAATATGCACAAGGATGAATTGTATCAAAGCTTTGCGCATCAAGTTAGAAATGGCACATGCCCTCCACGGATGTGTCAGTATATAAGTGCACGTTGTAGAATCTCGAGATCCTTCATTATGTTGCTGTCCCATCTCCATCCACCAGCTGATTCATCTTCCCTTCTGCATATGAGTGTGGATTTGCAGCTTATGTTACACCCACACACCCCTCTGAAAGTGAGCCATGCTACTGTCTGATTCATCGCATGCGAAGGAGCAGTGATCAAATGGCGGCAGCATGGGACACACTGGGGAAGGCGGCAAATCTCGCGCAGCTCTCAGGACTGGATGCTACCATGCTCGTCATTGCGATCCTGACAATGCTACAGTTTCCTCACAGCCACAAGCAATGCGTGAAGCTCCAGGGGCGCGTGCAGGTGCTCCGTCAGTTGCTGCAGCTGCCGACTGGTTGCTGGACTGTTACCATCCAGCGCTCGGAGATTGGGGGTTTGGTTAGCAAGGCGCTCCAGGACGCAGACGCCCTGATCGAAACCTACAGCAAGAGCTCGCTCTGGTGCCGCCTCTGCAATGGCAGGAGCATGGCCACCAAGCTCCGCGACATGCGCAACGCCATCGACTCCTACTGTGGTATCGTCGTCGTCACCAACGCCTCTCTCATGATCGCGCAGCCGAATCCTTGCCCGCCAGCTAAAGCTAGGTCAGATCAGGGTTATAAAAACCGGCGAAAAACCGCCAAAACCGGCGGTTTCTCGCCAAACCGCTGGCCGGCGGTTTGAGAAACCGCCGGTTTTTGCCCGGTCAAATTCAAAAATTTGAGTTTGAATTTTAATTTTAAAAAAATTAAGAAAAAATCTTATAAAAACTAGATGGTTTTTAGAAGGGTTTTTATGAAGCAAAATTTTAAATTAAGACCTATTTTTAAAAATTTTTTCAGACCTATTTTTCTTTTTTCCATTTTCCACAATTTTCCATTTTTCCCGGCGGTTTTTAGCCAGAAACCGCCGGGAAACCACCAAAACCGGCGGTTTCTCGCTAAAAACCGCCGGAAAACCGCCCCGCCTATTTGCCCGTTTGATTTTGAATTTACACGGTTTTTACCGGTTTTGGGCGGTTTTTGCCGGTTTTTGGCGAAAAACCGGCCCACCAGGAGGGCGGTTTCGGGGCGCCGATCGGTTTTCTAAACCCTGGGTCAGATATATACTCCACCCTAGGCCTAGTATGTTAATTTCTATACATGATTCAGAAACACTGCAGCTACTTACATCAGTGCATGGATTCAGTTGATCTGAAGGCATGTTTTGACTGGCAAATTAAGCAGGATTCAGGTGAACGACGATGCACCGGAAGGCGAGCTGTCAGCAACTGGGTCTTCCATGGGTACTGAGCCTGGCATTCGCTGCCCGATGTTGACCAGGAAGGAATCTGACTGTGACATTCACCGCCTCCATTTTGGCCACCAAAGAATCAGCAGTGAGACACACGCTACAGATGACGAAGACATCGACGCCTAGGACGACGGAGGCACACATTGCGTTAGCGTGGGTTTTTTCAGGTTATCTTATCAGCTTATTTGACTTATATCGTCACTTTAAGAATTTTCCAAGGTAGCCTCGAGAGCCGGATGCCCTTTGTATTTAGGGTTTAGGTGGCTTTAGACACATTTACGAGATAAAAAAGATTTAAAAATTAATAAAAAAGTGAAATAAGTCAAATAAGACACATAAATAAAAGTCAAATAAGTCATATTTATGTGTCTTATTTGACATATTTTACTTTTTTAATTAATTTTTAAATCCGTTTTTTTATCTCTTAGGTGTGTCTAATAACTCCCTAAACCCTAAACACAAAGGACACCTGGCTCTTGAGGCCATCTCAGAAAATTCTCGAAGTTACGAGATAAGTCAAATAAACCGATAGATAAACTGAAAAGAACCGCACCTTAGATTCCTTTCTAGCTCGTCATTGTGTTGATGTATGTATATTAACTTTTGCGTATATACTTCTTGCTTATAAACTCTCTCAAGCACTTTTAAGGTATAATAGAGGTAAGAATTCTTTAGATTGTTCGATGAAACACATATGGTTTAATTGAACTCATCATCTTATCCCCTAAGGGGTAAGAGTTTGGGGATAAAAGTTCTCAACATCATTGAAAGAAGAAAAATGAATGGTCTAAATCATTTTGAGTACGTGTTAAAAAAATCTTCTTATTTAGTTGAACTGCTGTTATTCCCCTCTGCATGCTTTGATCATTCCAGTCCCAATTGAAGATTTTGAGAATTAATTTCCTTTCAAGTCTCAGCTCAAGTGTATTTCCCTATTTTGTTTTTCTGGCACTGGTTTAGTGCTAAAATAAGTAGCATTATTTCGTTCCAAGTTGACATTGGACATGAACGGACTCAAAGCAGAATGTTACCTTTAGCACCTCACGTGGCGAAGAATGGCAGGCCCATTATGGCACGGCCCATGGCTCGGTGGTTCCATCTCGACGAGACTACCGCTTGTTGTGGGCACGTGTAGGCATTTCTACCGGAAAAATATGGATTACGGACCACTTGATTACGGTACAACGTCGTATGTGCTCAAGAGTATACAAGTACTAGTTCACTCCTAGAATCTAGCGAAAATTTTTTTTCTATATAACTGCAGCGTCTTCTAATTTCTTTCGTGCTATCACATTCGTACCCTAACCTCAGGATGCAAAAGAGGGCGGGTAGGACCGATCCTGTGCTTGGACTGCTGATCCATGAAGCAGGGAGGAGGGTAATGGCCGACCCGCCCCTCAGAAGTTCTTGACCCTGCTAACCCTTTAGGGACAAGGGCCGACCACATTAGTTGCTGGTCAGCACAATCGTAGCAACCGCGCATGCTCATCAATCATAGTTTAGTCACAGATCAAGGAGTTAAATCAATTGCAGATACATATTCATATGGATTGCAGCTAGCTAGCTAATAATCTCTCTAATCATATTCCCCGTGTCTCCCATTTCTGTCACAACAAAGGTTAATTACAAGACCTTCGAATCCATGTCCTACAGCTCACTACTCCTGATCATATTAATCGATTGACCAACCATACATGGTAGTTGTTCTACTAAGACAAAGAGATCAAACAGCAAAAGAAAAACCAAGTCCAAAATGGAAAAAAAAAAAACTTCTTCTAGCTAGAGCTTCCTCGCCATGCCGGGTTAGAGCTGAGCTAGTTGTTGACCTATAATAAAACCACCAACCCAAAGTTAACGATGACTTGATCTCATGTTAAAATTAACCCATATCTGAAAGATCGCTGTTTTTTTTTAAAGAACGGAAGCTTTATGAAGCAACAGTTTGAGCTGAGAGCATGTATGTCTTGCACCTGACAACAAAAGCAAAGCATGTCGGCCATCCAGCAAAAAAAAAATACTGAAGTTGGGGGGCAGAATTCACTATGTTGGACATGGGCAGCAGAAGCAAGACTACAAAAGTGCAGTCCTACAATGAACAAAACAATAGTTGTCAATGAAAAAGTGTCAACAAGATGTATAAATATATTCATGTATGCTTGCAACTGATGTTAACCCTTTTTGTTTTAGACTCACATCAACACTTGTATAGCTACTTGCAATAGTACTAATTGAGAGAATTTAATTCAGACCCACAGAATTTACAAAGACTTTATAAAGATCTATAATTCCCTAATAAAAAAACAATAGTGCTAGTTTCAACACTTGTTTTATTTCAGGCTCACAGAATTTAGGAAGATCTATAACTCCCTTAAGTACTGATTAAGACAAACTTCAGAAAGAGGTTGATATCAAATATGCTAAAACCTTCAGACAGTAAGAAAAAACAAGTGGGAGTGACAAGGAGAACTACCTGAAACCATAACTCCTCTTCCTAGGGATGGCAATGGGTACGGGTATGGGTAGAAACCATAATTTCAGGGTATGGTTCCACATCTTGTTGAGGATGGCTTATCCACTCTTCCATATGCAGATGACATTATTCTCTTTCTCAATCATGATCTTGAGGAAGTAGTTAATTAAAGTTGTTACTTATTACGTTAGAGTAGCTCTCTGCCCTAAAAATTAACTTTCATAAGAGTGAGCTTTTCTGCTTTGGAGAAGCTAAAGATTTTGAAAATCCGTGTTCGAGTCTATATGGTTGTGGTAAGGGTACATATCTATTCAGATATTTGGGTATTCCCATGCATTTTAGAAATTGCGTAATGTTCATTGGAAGTGTGTTGAGGACCACTTCGAGAGAAAAATGAGTAGTTGGAAAGGTAAACACTTGCCTTTAGGAGGTAGACTGGTGTTGACAAATTTGGTTTTAAGCAGTTTGCCTATATTTATGCTTTCTCTTTTTGAGATTCCAAGGGGAGTGCTAAGAAGACTGGATTATTTTTTATCCAGATTCTTTTGGTAAAATGGGGATCATAAAAGGAAGTATAGATTGGCTAGATGGGATATCCTGTATACCTCCCCAAAGATTACGGGGGTCTTGCCATTATTAATCTTGACACATAATAAATGTTAGCTTAGTAAATGGTTGTTTCAACTGTTTAATGAGAATGGAGTTTGGCAAAATTTACACAGGAATAAATATTTATTTAATAAAACTCTTACACAAGTGCATAGTCAGCCAAGTGACTCGCAATTTTGGAAAGGTCTAATGAAAGTAAAGGATGTATTTTTTCGTCTTATAAACTCCAACTTCATGATGGTATGAATTTAAGATTTTGGGAAGATGCTTGGCTAGGGCCCTCTCCTTTTCGATATCAATACCTCAGTTTGTTTTCTATTGCAAGGAAGAAACATGTCTCTGTGTCTAAGGTGTTAAAATCAAAATCCATACAAGTTCCCTTTCGTAGGTCCTTGATGGGGCAGAGATTATTAGACTGGTATGATTTAGTGACCAGGTTGAGTATAACTCAATCAAGAGCAGGACAAGGTCATTTGGAAATTTGTAAAGAATTGCCAGTTCTCGGTTCACTCAATGTATTAGCAGATGATGAATATGAATGTGACCACTCCACATAAGTTAATTTGGGGACTCCGCCTTCCTCTAGAGATAAAAATCTTCCTCTGGTTTTCAAGGAGAGGTGTCATTTTAACAAAAGGATAATCTGGCAAAACGCAATTGACCGAGTAGTCTAAAGTGTGGCTTCTTATCAAGAATGAGACGATACAACATTTATTCTTTGACTGTCATTTGGCTAGGTCTGTTTGGTGTTTTATCCATATAGCCCTACGACTGAAACCACCCAAAATTATGTCTTATGTTATTGGGAATTGGATCTCGGTATTAGGTTTAGAGCTTAAAAAGAAGGTTCTTATTGGTACAGCGGCTACTTTATGGGACATTTGGTTATGTCTAAATGATATGGTCTTTAACAATCGAAAACACATCTCTTAATTTCTTGCAAGTTATTTTCAGAGGAGCCCATTGGTTGCGTTATTGGGATTGTTGCAAAATGAGGATGAGCAGGAAGAAGTTCTCTAGGTGTGCCGCTCCCTTGAAATCATCACTATATATGACGTTCTTTTTCAAGCATGGCTGGACGATGAATAATAGGATTGCTGCTTAGTGCTTTTATATTCCTGTTGATAGAACAATTACTCTGTGGTTCGGCATTTTATATGTTGGTGTGAACTACTTATATTGGACATTGGCTACATAGAGGTCGAAACTTTTCCTTTATCTAAAAAAAATGCACGATTCTCCATCCAGCAACCTAGCTAGCTAGGCATACATTCTGTAAATGGATCACATTCACATCGCACCGATCGTGCTACTCACCGCGGCGGACAAGCTCAACTGCCTTCTGGATGTCAGCCACGACGTGCGATATGACCGACCGGTCCTCTCCCTTCTTCTCCAACTCCAAGCAGCGCTGCAGTGTGTGCCACCAGCTCACCGCTTCAAGTTACCTCCAGCTCTCCGGCCTCGATTAATTTCATCAACCATTATCGAAAAGCTAGTAGAGAGGTAGGGCACCACCTCATCCCTTAAAATGGATGGACTCTTCCCTGTCAATACCTGCAGTATCACCACGCCAAAGCTGTACAAGTTGCTCGTTGGCTTGAGAAGCCCCGTGTGCAAGTATTTTGGATCAAGGTACCCAACAGTGCCGTGTGTGGGTTAGAGGGATTAGGCCCCAAAAGGGAAAAATGGACAATTCACTAAGATTTTGAATTTGAAAAGTAGAAGTGGGCTCTAAAATTATACTTCGAACTTCGTGATTAAATATAGAACTATGAAAATATGAACCTTGAATAAATTTGAAATAGTGCATAAATACTTGTAGGTTTTGAAATAGTCAAAATACCACTCGTAGTTCTACAAATAATAACATGTTGCTATGGTAGTTTTTGGAATAGTGGCCCAAGGATTTGGCATGAGAGTAACAATATCATTTTGTGAAAGGTTTCCAACATAATAATTCAAATTATTATTTGAATTCTAAAAGGATTTGTTTTGGTGACTAGAAATAGTATCTAGGACTAAATACTTGATTTTATATAAATATGCACTTTGCACAAGATCAAAGGTTTATAAAGTAAGCATTTAAGTTTAGATATGAAAATTGGCTCTATTGCCACAATTCAAAATTAAAGTTTGAATTGGGTTATTAAACATAATGATATTTGGAAATCTCAAAGTAATCCATGGAAAGGTTCATTTGTTAATTGATGCAAAGATTTTATATTCCGACATGTGCAAATTTTGTCATACAAGTGAAGCCTTGTTTTAATTCCCTTGCCTTTATATACCTAGGCTATGGTTTTTGCAAGAATAAGAAAGGGGTTTAGACAAGGTCTCAATTAGCTTTGAATTATGTACAGAGCTTTTATTTTGGAGAATTGTCATGCAAAGAGAATACAGATCTTGAATTAATAGCAAAAGATGTTGCACAACCTAACTAGGCACACATTCTCACTAGTGCAGAATACGTCATCACTGGCGGTTCTGAACTCACATCACTGGCGGTTTTCGAACCGACAGTGATTATGTTACAGTGATAATCGGAGATTTTCATTGGCGGGTGTTGTAACTGCCCAAAATTGTATTAATACTCTTGAGAACACTTCTGCGATGTGTGTGTAAGGAATTCCCTGTAGATTTCTATGCGACAGCATAATTTTAGGATTTTAAAATTTTGTTAAAAAAGCCATAAGAATTTGGTAATTTACTTGAATAGATTATTAAAAGCTATATACTAGGTCCTGCTTAGGAATATATAAATTATGACAATATTTAGGAAAAGTTGGAATGTGAATTCTAATAAACCTTAAAATGAGTATATATTTACACACACATAGCACATACACACATATATATGTGTGTGTGTATATATATATATATATATATATATATATATATATATATATATATATATATATATATAGACACACACACACATATAGACATATTCACATAAGCATAAAAATGAATAATTGTACTAAAATTCCTAGGAAAATTCTAGAAATTAGTATAGACCCTAATTGAAAGCTTGACTCAATTGCTGACCAAATTGAGCCACTGTGGGACCCACATGGCAGTTCCTAGTTCCTCTCTGCCCTAGTGGGCATTTCCTCGAGCAGCTGAGCTGCCTCGGCTCACACTACTCCCCGCCGGCAATCCAGCTCGCGGCTGCCGAAATCGCCCAGGAGATGCCTTCCTTGGCTGCTTGTGCATGTCGTCTTAGCCTATGCGGGCCCACAACTGCGCCGAAGTGACATTCCGCCATTGATTCGCCGTCGTTCTCTGTCGTCGTGGCCGACCAAGCCGCCTTGTCGGGCTGACGACGTCTGGTCGCGCCAGGCACCGCCCGCGTTGCCCAATGGCTGCCCTGGTTGCGCCATCGATGCCTCTAGCACCGCCGCACCCTCGGCCTGGCATTGCCGCCTTGCGCAAGCCACCTCGCTGCCTGGCTCGGAAACTCGCCCCGTGCGAGTAAGCCACCGCCCCAATCCACAAATGAGACGCCGAGCTCCCTTGCAACCGGCTTGACCATGCCCGTGACCGCCGGACAATAAAAGAGCTCCGGCCGAGCTTTAATGCGGCCGCACCGCATCGGCCCTTTTCTTTCTCTTTTCACTCTCTCATCGATAGCCTAACCTAGACATCCCTAGCCTCCACTCTTGCTCGCGTTTGCTTCGCCATAACCTCGTGATGCTCCTGCCCGAAGGAATTGGTCGGTGACGCTCTGAGCTCGTCGGATCGCTCTCGCCGCTGCTGGCAGCCCAGTTCTTCTCCCTTTCCGATTTCTTCCCCTCTGGTGAGCTTCGCGGCAATTCCTTGCACCGTGAACTTCGCGTGACTTCTCCTCACACATTGCTCCCCCCTCTTGGCCCAGAGATTCACCGGTCTTCCCCAGCACAGTGAGCGCGCCGTCTCCCCTGTTCGACCTCCTCGTCGACAATCCACCCCGGGCACCCTCGACCACGAATAACCACTAGGTGAGCCTCCACAAAGTCCGCCGATGCTCATGCGCGCGATGTTTCTTCATTAGATCGCCTCTAGTTCATTTACTCATGTCGCCGGTAGCCGGTTCCGCCGTCGTGCATGGCTCCGCCGTGTCCGGCCGTTTCTGGTCATTAGATGCGCGTTAACCTACGGATTCTAACGTACCCAAGAACTCCCCAAACGGAGCCCTGTAGCTCCGGCTAGCCGTCGGCTAAGCCTCGGCAGTGCACACGCAGGCCAGAGGAAGACGATGACTGTTAGCCGTCCGATCAGCGCCAAGATCCGTGCGATCTCGCCACTTCCGGTCGCTGACTGGTGGGCCCCAGCTGTCGGGTGCTCACCGGTTTAAAAATTTCCGCACGGCCTTTGCGTGTCGCTGACATGTGGGCCCTCCGCTTCGCTGACGCCTTCGCTCGTGTAATGCGTCTTTTTGAAATACGCCTTCGGCGTGGCTGGCTCGGCCACGAGAAAGCGGGCTGGCCCAACACTGTTCACCGGTTTTTCCCCAAATTTATGAATAAAACAATAATAATAATTAGAAACGATTTATTTAAAATATGTAGGGTTCTTTAAAAAATTCTGGAAAATTTATGGTAAATACTAGGGCTTGTGATAGATTTATTAAAAATAATACCACAAACAGTAATAGAACACTTTCCTCGGATTAAATTCTTTAGCTTATTTTTAGGGTATTAACCTATATAGAAAAATAGCAGAAATAGATTGTTGTTTATCAAAAATAGGTTAACACTTAATAAAACCTAAGAAAATCGTGGGTGGTTAATAATAACCTTCTGGACCTAGGAAAAATATAAAACCTATGGTATAACTCATAATCTCGTGTCATCTTAAAATTGGCCTAATTAAAAAACCATGGTTAATTAGTTTAGTTTTCCTAAACCTATTTACCTATCCAAAGTAAGTTATTTCATAGCATGATAAGATTGTAAAACTGTTATTTTTAATTAGTCTTGTAACATGCAATATCATGGTTATATATATATATATATATATATATATATATATATATATATATATATATATATATATATATATATATATATATATATATATACACACACACACACACACACACACACACATATATATATATATAAAACATATATGAACATATCTTCCCTACACAACCACTTAACCCTACTATGCTAGAATAATAGTGATAAAATAAGTTGATGAAGGAAATACTTCAAACAAAATGTGGGTTAACATATTCTAGCTTTTGGAATGCTTTACACGCAATAACCCTATTTTCTCCTATTGGGCTAGTTAGGGTAGAAATTACACTATTACATATATATGCATGTATTATGTGCATCATCTTGTTAGCACCCTGCTGCCAATACGGTAGAAAGTATTACTTAGAAGGATCATGGAACTTTCTCGATATAGATTCTTATATTACATATATATATTTAGTTAAACACGTAAAATGTAAACGAACGAATAAGAGCGATTGCGATTGCATCCCATGTATCATCTTTTTCCTCGCCGCATGGTGTTTATGCTGAATCGTTGATTCTCCGATTAGACGTAGAGGATCCGGAAGGACAGTTCGAGGAATCCACACAGAACCTGGACTTTAATACCCAAGGCGAGTTAACACTTCTCCTATAGGGTGTTTGCTTTTACTAGGGAGAGTCAGCTTTTCCTAGTGCGAGTTAACAACCTTCCTAAAATAGTGTTTACTTTTACTAGGGAGAGTATGCGCTTTCCCTAGTGCGAGTTAACATCCAATAATTCATATTGAATCCCAGATTTCTAAAGTATTTGATTTACAGTATTAAACTGCATGCTCTTTAGGTAAATATTCCTATTTGCTTAATCATGATATATCATGCCATGTTATTATTTGTTATTGTTTGACCCCGATGATATTGCCTTGTTATAGTCATCTGTCATTTGATCTTGCTATTGATCGTTTTGATGATCACCCTTGGTAGCCTGGTTAGGTTAAATAAACTGATTTAGACTCCTAAGTCTTGGTTAAAATCTTGCTTAGATATTGCTCAGGTCCAACTATTAATTTTAGGCTTAGAATTGCCTCGGAACGGTGAACCGACATTCACCGGACATGATCACACAATGAATATGGTTAACTGCAATTTGGGCCTGGCATGCCAGTGTGTGTATGGTTGTGATGTGCTGGGTCTGGCATTGGGTAAGAGATGGATTAGCAGGGCTACGTGTTTTGAGGAGCTAATCGCCCACATACGTAGTGCATGGAAGAGGAGCGCAGCGAGATCCGCGTAATGCCGAGCGCTGCCCCAAAAGGAGGGGTTCCGCCACATCGTGTGATTCACACGGAGGGTGCGAGTTAGCCGAAGAAGGAAGTGCATAAGGGTGAGGCCTTTTGTGGATTGGCTGGGCTAAATCAAGGATTCCCCCAGATGGGTGCATCAGGGATGCACAGTGTGACGACCGATGTATGAAATGATTCCAGCTGTGTAACTCTTGCATTAGCCTACTGATCCAAGGCCTAGTGCAGGACCAACCAATTCTCGCAAGGTAAGCCGAGAAGGGCCGCGACAAGAGCTGGTATCAGAGCATACGACTGTAGGAACCCTAAATCCTGGCTGCTAGCTAAGGATTTCACGTATTTTTTTTATATATATAAAAATACTTCCCCAAAACCATTCTTGTATATCTTGTCTTCTGATTCCTTGGCTTCACACTTATACTATCTCTTACTCAAAAGATTTCCTTGGTTTTGTAGATGGAAGACTAGGTTTCTCACAGCTTCTCACTGGAGCGTGCTACCTATGGGTACGATGACCCTTTGCACGCCAGCCAGTTGGTCCTCGTCCTCCGTCAGCTCTCAGACTTCTTGTGCTTCGACGATCGCCCTTGCTACTTCTGGAGGCTCGTCCGTACCCTGCCTCGCTTAGGGTACATAGTGGAGGTTCGGGTCTACTACCACCAAATGGACACTGTGGCCCATAGCTACCGGACGGAGACACCCAGGGACCACTTGAACCCCGCCATCAATGATGCGGCAGCATTGGCGATACAGGGGCTACAGGAGGAGTACCACGACGACTTGGAGGGCACTTCCTTCGCCCGACCTTCCCTACAGCACTTCGCACTGCTCCCAGGCTTTACCAGTGCCACGCCTTCACTGAGGGACTACTTGGAGAGGGTTGCGCGCCTTCACCAGGGCACGGAGACAGATCGTGACAGCGCCCTTGAGGAGATCAGCTTCCTCCGCCACTCTCTTCGTGTGGCGGATAACCGCCTACGGGTGGTTGGTCGACGCCTTCACCACTACGCCAGCAGTCTGGCGATGTGTAGACACCAGAGGGACTCCGCGCTTGCTCAGTTCGCTCGACAGCAGGTGAGGGACCCTTCCCTTTCCCCTCCGGGTCCTCAGTTTCCTCCGCCTGAGTACCCTAACCGCCGCACTACCATGCGGAAGCCGGGTCTTCCTCCTAGTGCCTTGGTGGGAATTCCTCGTCACGACACTTTCCTACTGACTTCCTTGTCACTGCAGGAGTACTCTTGTGACTCGGAGACCTCCGTGGACTTGCCTGCTACTCCAGTCGTGCCGCCTGCTGCTGCTGCTGCTGTGTCTTCTCAGCGGTCGCTGGAGGACTTCGTTGCTGTTTCCACCCGATACCCGGCTGGGAGACCGGTGATAGTTTACACTCGTCGCCCCCACCCTTGAGTAGTTAGTTTGAAGGACTGACATAGATCAGGAAATGTGTCTTTTGTTTCGCCATAGTAGATGATTGGCGACTTGTGTCCTTGTCTTGATGATTGTACTTTGGTTGTATGGTGTAAGACTGGATGGCTGTTGCCGCTTTTGGTTATCTTGAATGATATATGTTTCGTTGCTGCATTTTATAGTTTTTATTGGTATTGGCCTCATGCATGCATACTTAGCTATAACTATAAGGATCATCATAATGCAGATGGTACGTGGTCGTGGGGCTGCCCGTGGCCAAGGGGTAGATCTGGGCCGCGGTGCCGCTCGTGGCCAAGGAGCAGGCCAAGCCCGTGGTGCTGGCACAGCTAGAGGCCGTGGCCGCGGTCGAGGCCGAAATGATCTACCTCCTCCTCCGGCAGGAGACCCAACTATGGCCCAAGTTTTAGCTTATCAAGCACAAATGCTGGGCCAAGTGCTGTTCAATCAGCAAGCAGACCGGAACCGAGGTGATGGATCTAAGCATGCTGCTTTTATGAGGGCCAATCCCCCTACTTTCGCCCAAGCAACTGATCCTGCTGAAGCAGAAGATTGGTTACGCACTATAACTAAGAACCTGGAATTGATCAGATGTCCGGAAGAGGAGAAGGTGCGCTTGGCCTCTCACCTGCTAGTAGGACCAGCAGGTGTGTGGTGGGATAACTACGTCGCCACCCGGCCAGGTGTAGAAGAAGTTGTGGAAGAAAATGAACCCGTTGAAGACAGAGATGCTAAGGAAGCTCAACAAGCTGATGGTGCTGAGGTGCCACCTTATGTTCCCCCAGTCCAAGGGTTTATTCCATGGGGATAATTCGTTACTGCCTTCAGAAATTTTCACATACCCATAGGAATCATAAGGATGAAGAAGTACAAATTCCGTCGACTCTCTCAGGGAACGATGTCAGTTTTCGAATACCTCACTAAGTTCAATGAGCTTGCAAGATATGCCCCTCAAGACATTCAAAATGAAGCTGAAAAGATATACTGGTTTTTGGAAGGGATGGATTTCCGGTATAAGGCTCGCCTTAGGATTATGGAATACTAAAACTTCCACCAAGTCGTCAACAAGGCTTTGGTCTTAGAAAGGGACCTGAAAGGCGAGGATCTCTCACGCAAGCGCAAGAGGGCTGAGCGTACGGCCGCTAGATCAAGCCGTACGGGACAATTTAAACCTCGACCTTCTCAAAGAACTGGTCAGCAATCTTCCATGGTCCATCGCGGTTATGCTATGAGGGGTGGACGCGGTGCTGGAACCCCTGGTTTTCAAACTCTGGCACCGACTGCTCCCCGCAACGCACCAGGCACTCAAAACAGGGTGCCAGGCAACTGCTACCTATGCCACCAGCCTGGGCACTATGCCGCCAACTGCCCTAACCAGAATCGTACAAAACCTCAAGGGAATGTTGTGCAAGGTCGTGGCAGAGGTCGCCCAACGCAGAATCAAGCTCAGGGCATGGGACGTGGAAGACTCAACCACATCACCGCAGAAGCAACTCAGGAGGAAGAAGGAGTACTTGTGGGTATGTTTGGAATTCACGATTCCCCAGTACAAGTTTTATTTGATTCTGGTGCATCACATTCATTTATATCACAAGAATACGTAGATAAGCACTAACTACAAACCTTTGCTCTTAATAAGCCCTTGACCATAAGATCCCCCGGTGGGACACTTAAGGCTTATAGATCCTGCAGTGGGTAGAAATAAGAAAGGAAAGAGTAGGATTCCACTTTGACCTAATGGTCATATCTGGATTAGGAATTGATGTCATAATCGGCATGGATTGGCTGAAGCTCTACAAGGGGTATTAGATTACGCCAAGCGAGAAGTCAGGCTTATGAAGGATGGTGTGTTCGAGAGGGTTTGGAAGGTCGATGAGCCCTACAGATGGGGCAGAGCTATCTGGTATCTCAAGGAAGAAAATCCGAGTAAAGTCAAGGTAGTTCAGGAATATTTGGATGTGTTCCCAGATGATTTACCTGGTCTACCGCCTGACCGAGAAGTAGAATTTGTTATAGAATTAACACCTGGCACAGCCCTGATCTACAAGACATACTTCAAGATGAACTCGGAAGAATTGGAAGAGCTCAAGAAACAACTGGATGAATTATTGAGCAAAGGTCTCATCCGACTAAGCTCGTCCGGTTGGGGTTCCCTAGCCATGTTGGTGGACAAAAAGGATGGTGGGCACAGATTAGTAGTGGACTATAGGGCACTAAATGCAGTCACTATTAAAAATAAGTATCCACTACCTAGGATAGATGACCTGTTCGATCAACTCCAAGGAGGTACATGTTTCTCCAAGATCGGCCTTCGATCTGGATACCATCAAGTGAAGGTTCGAAAAGAAGATATACCCAAAATAGCATTCACCACCCGGTATGGCCTGTTTGAATATCTAGTCATGTCATTTGGATTAACCAACGCGCCGGCTTATTTCATGAACCTCATGAATCTAATCCTGATGGAATACCTGGACAAGTTTGTCATCGTTTTCATTGACGACATCCTCGTGCACTCCAAATCAGATGAGGAGCACAAAAATCACTTAAGAGCGGTATTGGACAAACTCAGAGAGCATAAGTTATATGCAAAGTATAGCAAGTGCGAATTTTGGATCAGCGATGTTAGCTTCTTAGGACATATCATATCCGCTGAAAGAATCAAGGTGGATCCATCCAAAATTGACACGGTCATGAATTAGAAAACACCCACCACTGTCAAGAAAATTCACAGTTTTCTGGGTTTGGCAGGATATTATCGGCGATTCATCGAAGGATTTTCAAAAATATCCCAACCATTGACCCAGCTATTGAAAAAGGAAAGAAAGTTTGAATGGACCGAAGAGTGTGAACTCAGTTTTTGAAAGCTCAAAACTCTTCTGACTACCACACTTGTTCTTGCCACCCCAAATATCGCTAAGAAGTTTGAAGTGTACTGTGACGCTTCCCGACAAGGATTAGGATGTGTACTGATGCAAGATGGTAAGGTTGTAGCATATGCATCACGGCAATTGCGCAAGCATGAGGACAATTACCCAACTCATCATTTGGAACTTGCTGCCGTAGTTCATGCACTTAAGCTGTGGAGACATTTTCTGATGGGAAAGCAATGTGATATCTACACAGATCACAAGAGCCTGAAATATGTGTTTACTCAAGCCAACCTCAACATAAGACAGAGAAGGTGGTTAGAGCTGATCAAGGATTATAATCTAAACATCTTGTACCACCCTGGCAAGACTAACGTTGTAGTAGATGCTCTAAGCAGGAAGAACCAGTGTAACTTTCTGACGGTGTTCCCAGGAGAAAACATGAATAGCCAAGAAGATACCACCTCGGAGCAACTACTAGAAGAATTAAATAAACTGTGCCTGAATCTTGTTAAACCTGGAGATTTAGCCAACATCACGGTTCAGCCAGATCTGATTAACCGTATCAAGGATAAACAACAGAACCTCCCCAGTACCCTTAGACTCGAAGGACTGATGAACAGGGGTTTTGGAGCCAAAATTTTTAAGGATGAACAAGGAATTCTATGGATGGAAAAGAGGATCTTTGTGCCTCCTGATCCGAAACTGAAGGAGGAGATTTTAAAGGAACCACACGAGTCACCTTTCGCCATGCATCCAGGTTGTACAAAAATGTACCAAGATCTAAAGGCGATCTTCTGGTGGCCTCGAATGAAAAGAGATGTGGCAGAGCATGTGGCCAAATGTAATACTTGCTGTTTAGTTAAGGCAAAACACCAATGTCCAGCAGGACTCCTGCAACCAATCAAAATACCGGAATGGAAATAGGATGAAGTGACCATGGATTTCATTACAGGACTTCCCTGGTCTAAAAGTGGCCATGACTCTATATGGGTAATAGTAGACCGGTTAAAAAAGGTAGCTCATTTCCTCCCAGTCAAAACCACTTACAAAGGAAGCAAATTAGCAGAACTGTTCATCTCCCGGATAGTCAGCCTTCATGGAGTCCCTAAGAGGATCATATCTGATCGTGGTTCACAGTTTACTTCAAAATTTTGGAAAGAACTCCATAGCGCCTCAGGCACCAACTTGACATTTAGTACGACATACCACCCTCAAACGGATGGACAAACGGAAAGGACTATCCGAACCCTAGAAGATATGCTTCGAGCCTATTCCTTAGAATTCCCTGCGGAATGGGAAAAATGGCTGCCCTATGTGGAATTTGCCTATAACAATAGTTATCAAACCAGCCTACAAATGTCTCCTTTCGAAGCTTTATATGGAAGGAAATGTAGGACCCCTCTGTATTGGTCCGAGTCTGGAGAAGGATAGGTATTTGGAAGGAATACTCTCCAGGAAGCTGAAGCAAAAGTCAGGATAATTAGGAAGCAATTGCTGGCTGCTCAATCCCGACAAAAGAGTTATGCCGACCATCGTCGGAGAGATCTATCTTTCGAAGTTGGAGACTATGTGTATCTTAAGGTCTCACCATTCAAGGGAACTCGTAGATTCCAAGTCAAGCGAAAATTGGCCCCAAGATTTTTGGGACCTTATCAAGTTCTGTCTCGCAAGGGAATGGTCGCTTATGAACTCGACCTTCCGATAGATTTGGGAGAAGTGCACAACGTGTTTCACATGTCCCAACTCAAAAAGTGTTCGAGAAACCCTGAAGAAGAACTAGTTCAACCGCCCGCCGTCTCCCTACAATCCAACTTGAGGTATCAAGTCGAGCCTATTCAAATCACAGAGACTCGGGAAAAGGAACTCAAGAATAAGACCATTCGGCTTTGCAAGGTGCAATGGGGCAGCCAATCTGGAGGACATCTTTCATGGGAAACAGAGGAGAAGATGCGTCAAGAATTCCCCTATCTATTCGCTGCATAGAATTAGCAAATCTCGAGGGCGAGATTTATTTTTAGGGGGGAGGGATTTGTAATAGCCCAAAATTGTATTAATACTTTTGAGAACACATCTGCGATGTGTGTGTAAGGAATTCCCTGTAGATTTCTATGAGACAACATAATTTCAGGATTTTAAAATTTTGTTAAAAAAGCCATTAGAATTTGGTAATTTACTTGAATAGATTATTTAAAGCTATATACTAGGTCCTGCTTAGGAATATATAAATTATGACAATATTTAGGAAAAGTTGGAATGTGAATTATAATAAACCTTAAAATGAGTATATATTTACACACACATAAGCACATACGCACACACACACACACACACATATATATATATATATGTATGTATGTATATGTATATATATATACACACACATATAGACATATTCACATAAGCATAAAAAGGAATAATTGCACTAAAATTCCTAGGAAAATTTTAGAAATTAGTATAGACCCTAATTGAAAGCTTGACTCAATTGCTGACCAAATTGAGCCACTGTGGGACCCACATGGCAGTCCTAGTTCCTCTCTGCCCTTGTGGCATTTCCTCGAGCAGCTGAGCTGCCTCGGCTCACACTACTCCCCGCCGGCAATCCAGCTCGTGACTGCCGAAATCGCCCAAGAGATCCCTTCCTTGGCTGCTTGTGCGTGTCGTCTTAGCCTATGCGGGCCCACAACTGCGCCGAAGTGACATTCTGCCACTGATTCGCCGCCGTTCTCTGTCGCCGTGGCCGACCAAGCAACCTTGTCGGGCTGACGACGTCTAGTCGCACCAGGCACCGCCCGCGTTGCCCAATGGCCGCCCTGGTTGTGCCATCGATGCCTCTGGCACCGCCGCACCCTCGGGCTGGTATTGCCGCCTTGCGCAAGCCACCTCGCCACCCGCCTCGGACACTCGCCGCGTGCGAGTAAGCCACCGCCCCAATCCACCAATGAGACGCCGAGCTCCCTTGCAACCGGCTTGACCATGCCCGTGACCGCTGGACAATAAACGAGCTCTGACCGAGCTTAAATGCGGCCGCACCGCATTGGCCCTTTTCTTTCTCTTTTCACTCTCTCGTCGACAGCCTAAACCAGACATCCCTAGCCTCCACTCTTGCTCGCGTTTGCTTCGTCATAACCTCGTGATGCTCCTGCCCGAAGGAATTGGTCGGTGACGCTCCGATCTCGTCGGATCGCTCTCGCCGCCGCCGGCAGCCCAGTTCTTCCCCCTTTCCGATTTCTTCCCCTCTGGTGAGCTTCGTGGCAATTCCTTGCACCGTGAGCTTCGCGTGACTTCTCCTCACACATTGCTCCCCTCTTTTGGCCCAGGGATTCGCCGGTCTTCCCCAGCACCGTGAGCGCGCCGTCTCCCCTGTTCGACCTCCTCGTTGACAATCCACCCCGGGCGCCCTCGACCACGAATAACCACTAGGTGAGCCTCCACGAAGTCCACCGATGCTCATGCGCGTGCTGTTTCCTCATTAGATCGCATCTAGTTCATTTACTCATGTCACCGGTAGCCGGTTCCGCCGCCGTGCATGGCTCCGTTGCGTCTGGCCGTTTCTGGCCTCGACGAGGCCATCATTAGATGCGCGTTAACCTACGGATTCTAACGCACCCAAGAACTCCCCAAACGGAGCCCTGTAGCTCCGACTAGCGTCGGCTAAGCCTCGGCCGTGCACACGCCGGCTGGAGGAAGACGATGACGGTGAACCGTCCGATCAGCGCCAAGATCCGTGCGATCTCGCCACTTTCGGTCGCTAACTGGTGGGCCCCAGCTGTCGGGTGCTCACCGGTTTAAAAATTCCCGCGTGGCCTCTGCGTGTCGCCGACATGTGGGCCCTCGGTCCCACATGTCAGGTTAAGTGGAAGCGCTCCGCTTCGCTGACGCCTTCTCTCGTGTAATGCGGCTTTTTGAATACGCCTTTGGCGTGGCTGGCTCGACCGTGAGAAAGTGGGTCGGCCCAACACTGTTCACCGGTTTTTTCTCAAATTTGTGAATAAAACAATGACAGTAATTAGAAACGATTTATTTAAAATATGTAGAGATCTTTAAAAATTCTAGAAAATTTATGGTAAATACTAGGGCTTGTGATAGATTTATTAAAAATAATACCACAAACAGTAACAGAACACTTTCCTTGGATTAAATTCTTTAGCTTATTTTTAGGGTATTAACCTATATAGAAAAATAGCAGAAATAGATTGTTGTTTATCAAAAATAGGTTAACACTTAATAAAACCTAAGAAAATCATGGGTGGTTAATAATAACCTTCTGGACCTAGGAAAAATATAAAACCTATGGTATAACTCATAATATCGTGTCATCTTAAAATTGGCCTAATTAAAACCATGGTTAATTAGTTTAGTTTTCCTAAACCTATTTACCTGTCCAAAGTAAGTTATTTCATAGCATGATAAGATTGTAAAACTGTTATTTTTAATTAGTCTTGTAACATGCAATATCATGTATATATATATATATTATATATATATATTATATATATATATATATATATAACATATCTTCCCCACACAACCACTTAACCCTACTATGCTAGAATAATAGTGATAAAATAAGTTAATGAAGGAAATACTTCAAACAAAATGTGGGTTAACATATTCTAGCTTTTGGAATGCTTTACACGCAATTACCCTATTTTCTCCTATTGGGCTAATTAGGGTAGAAATTACACTATTACATATGTATGCATGTATTATGTGCATCATCTCGTTAGCACCCTGCTGCCAATACGGTAGAAAGTATTACTTAGAAGGATCATGGAACTTTCTCGATATAGATTCTTATAATACATATATATATTTAGTTAAACACGTCAAATGTAAACGAACGAATAAGAGCGATTGCTCATCGTTTTCCTCGCTGCATGGTGTAAATGCTGAATCGTTGATTCTCCGATTAGACGTAGCGGATCCGGAAGGACAGTTCGAGGACTCCACACAGAACCCGGACTACAATACCCAAGGCGAGTTAACACTTCTCCTATAGGGTGTTTGCTTTTACTAGGGAGAGTCAACTTTCCCTAGTGCGAGTTAACAACCTTCCTAAAATAGTGTTTACTTTTACTAGGGAGAGTATGCGCTTTCCCTAGTGCGAGTTAACATCCAATAATTCATATTGAATCCCAGATTTCTAAAGTATTTGATTTACAGTATTAAACTGCATGCTCTTTAGGTAAATATTCCTATTTGCTTAATCATGATATATCATGCCATGTTATTATTTGTTATTGTTTGACCCCGATGATATTGTCTTGTTATAGTCATCTGTCATTTGATCTTGCTATTGATCGTTTTGATGATCACCCTTGGTAGCCTGGTTAGGTTAAATAAACTGATATAGACTCCTAAGTCTTGGTTAAAATCTTGCTTAGACATTGCTCAGGTCCAACTATTCATTTTAGGCTTAGAATTGCCTCGGAACGGTGAACCGACATTCACCAGACATGATCACACAATGAATATGGTTAACTGGATTTTGGGCCTGGCATGCCAGTGTGTGTATGGTTGTGATGTCTTTGCAATGCGCATCGGGTCCGCATTAGGTAAGAGATGGAGTAGCTGGGCTACGTGTTTTGAGGAGCTAATCGCCCACATACGTAGTGCATGGAGGACGAGCGCGACAAGATCGCGTAATGCCGAGCGCTGTCCCAAAAGGAGGGGTTCCGCCACATCGTGTGATTCACACGGAGGGTGCGAGTTAGCCGAAGAAGGAAGTGCATAAGGGTGAGGCCCTTCGTGGATTGGCTGGGCTGATCAAGGATTCCCCCAGACGGGTGCATCAGGGATGCACAGTGTGACGTCACTGACTAACTGCCTGCGGGAGATAGTTCCTAACACCACAACGCGCAGGCCATCGCGCGGTAGTGCAAGTTTTTGAGATTCAGGGGTAGTTACGACCTGTGGGCGTACCCTGTCTGCTGCCATGCTTGAGGTGAAGACACTTTCATGTCGTCATCTGAGGATGATCTAGGTCCATTCTTACAGAGAGCCGTGAGTCTAGCGTGGGTCGGCAGCCCAGTTAGAACGAGACCGAGTACTTTGCTGGGGAATGTGATCCACAACGAGTGCGCCACAGTCGGAAGATGATGGCGGGAGTGGTAAGAGAACGTTTGGCAGAGTGTAGGGAAACTGCCATGGGATTGGTTGTGTATTGAAAAGGAAATATGACAAATATTCAACTTGATATAGAAATTTGGTTAAACTGCTAAGTCATAGGCTTTGATATCCAAAACTGGCTTATCTGCAAATAAATAAACGCAGCCTTTCCTTTGAAACCTCTGTCATTAGATGCATTGGGTTGGGTGTTAGCTCGCCAGTGTTTGGATGACACTGACCTCGCATAAATATCTATCTTTAGACATGGAGGACCCCATTGAAGAAGATGCCAACGATTGTCATGAGGAAGGAGACCCTCAGTTCCAGGACCAAAAGTAGTTACTCGAGATAGGGTTTTGTGCGTTCCGCCAGCCGTGTGTGGTTACACAGCCACTGGTGTGATTTTGTTGTTCATTTCAATCATGCAATTTGCATTTTGAAGGATTTCCGCTACTCTGTTGAACTCTGGACTGTAACTAAGGCTTAATGCCGTTTGCTACTAATACGATCTGATGATCACGGTTATGTAATATTTGGACGACCGATGTATGAAATGATTCCAGCTGTGTAACTCTTGCACTAGCCTACTGATCCAGGGCCTAGTGTAGCTCCGACCAATTCTCGCAAGGTAAGCCGAGAAGGGCCGCGACAGGTGTGCAACTGCTAATGATATGCATGATCACTGGCGGTTCGTAACAGAACCGCCCGTGATATTAATAATATCACCGGCGGTTGTCGTGAGAACCGCCAGTGATAATAGATTTTCACTGGCGTTTTTAACCAAAACCGCAGGTGATATGTAGACCTTCACCGGTGGTTATTCTTTGGAACAGCCAGTGAAGGTGCATATCACTGGCGGTTTTTGTATGAACCGCCAGTGATATCTTTTCCAGGGTCAAAAAATAATTTCATCCATACACATCCAGAATTCATCCATACACATATACATCAATTAACATCCAGATTTCATCCATATACATCCAGAATTCAGAATTCAAATAAACAGATTCATCCATATATATATACATCCAGATTTCATCTTGAATTCATCTACATATACATATACATCCAGAATTTAAATAAACAAATTCATCCATATACATATACATCCAGAATTCATCTACATATACATATACATCCAGAATTCAAATAAACAGATTCATCCATATACATATACATCCATATACATCCAAAATTCAAATAAACACATTTCATCCATATACATCCAGATTTCCTCCATAAACAGATTAATCAATAAACATCCAGATTTCATCCATATACATCTAGATTTCATCTAAATAAGAACAACATCAAATTCAAATGAACATATCATATATTAATATAACAAAGTTATTACAGGACATGCTTGCACTTCATACAATATGCCTGTTATAGTTAACTACAGGCGTCCACCGATTAGATGACCATTTGGGTCAATAACTTAGGTATTAATAAACATAGCCAAACTATCTCTAATGTCTGCAAGAGAATTGAAATCGATGTTTATATCTCCAATATTCAGATCTTCATTTGGTCGTAATCCCAGAGTGATTTGCATATATCGTGCAACGTAGAAGCCGCAAGCATGGCCTCCGGGCTGTTGGTGGCACTACATAAGGACGTATATAAATGACAATGCACAATAATGAGTGGGGCAGGCACTAAAAAAATTTTCCATTTTATTATGAGAAAAAGTGTGAATAGACACTTACTGGAAATTTCTCTATATGCCTAAGTTCAATGCCCATCGCAGCATTGTGATTGCCCCACCCTTGACATAACTCCTAAACACCGCATTGAGTAGGCCTTTTAAATCTTTCCACTCGTGTGTGGGGCTCATCTTCAATGAGTCGAGGTAGACAACCTTGTTTTCACTAGGTTCTATGAGTAGCAAGATCCAATGAAAATTTTTGTTGAAGGGCAACAAGAATTATGCTTTGTCATGTCCGTTAGTCAAGGCCCTCTTCAAGTATTGCCTGGTATTCTTTCTATCCCCCTTTATGTTGTCGTGGGTGACAATGCCAGGGTCGAGAAAACCGGCTTGGACTTGACCTCGTTTGGCAACTAGGTACATTTGGCTGAAAAGTAAGATATATGTGATCAGTGTATAAGTGGAGAAGAATTATATACACTCACATTGAGCAAGAATTGTATACACTCACACTGCAAAGCAGCGGATGAGAGAGGCGTCCAACTCCTGCAATTGATACATATACCACAGGTCCTCGAAGGTTATGGTAAGATAACTATCTTTATCGTCCAGGAAGTATTTGCCCTTCATCTTACCCACGATACTGGATGATCGTTCCTTCACGGAAAAGCGTGAGTTCCTGAGGTAATAATCATGTAGGTTTTGGCAGGCCGTACCCATGTCTTTTAATACGGCAAGAATATGCAGTGGTTCTCCCGTCTGAATTTTTTTCCCTTTCTGCGCCCAGTGAATCTTCCTCTTAGGCGTGGGAGACTGACGGACGATTCGTTTCCCCCTCTCTAGGGAGCAATAGCGCACTGGTGGTGAGGACGCAGCACGCTTATTGCTCTGTGAACTTGTCTTCAAAGATTGAGGGGCCGCCCCTGACATGGCTTTCTTCATTCTCTCCTCTTCATTGTTACGGATCGGATCTATAGGTCCAACGCTGCCGGCCTCGATTTCTTCAATATTTAGTATAAGAGTTATATCCTTCTTGGGTCACTGGACAAAACTATGGACAGCATCCCCAACTATTATGATTTCATCATTGGGGGATTCACAAGTGGGATCTTCGCTGTGGTGTTGTCCGTGCTGGCGCTTCACTGGGCTTCACAGAGTCTGCCGCCAAGTCCGCACCACGAACCTTCATCCCCGAAATGTAGGGGTACACTACACCACGGGCCACCTCGAGTGAAACACCGGCGCTATACGAAACTTGGAGAAAGCAATGGGTAATCTCGTTGATGTTGTCCACCGGGTATTTTGTTGGGCCAGCCCCATCGGGCGAAGGTGCGGAAGCGCAGCTCCTTTTAAATGGAGGGATGGAACCGACAGCTTGTGTATTAGGGTTGCTTCAGGTCTGTTCCTTAAGAGTTCCTCCAACTGTTGTACCAGAGGCTCCCATTCTGCTCGTATCTTCTCCGCTTCTGCGCGTACCCTATTTTGAATTTCATCCTCTAAGTTATGTACATATTTCTTTTTCTTGTAGTTGAGATAGTCATTGGGGAATCCCTTCTTCCATGGAACATAGACCCCGATGCCCTGCGTACGGTCTAGGTGCTCCTTGTTTCCTAGGGTCTCAGATAGGATATCTCGCTCCCTGTTTTCGACAAAGGAGCCTTGCTATGCTTGCATGTCATACTCAATTTGCAATAGTGGAGAAATTGTAATTGGGTGTTACGAAAGTAAACATTGTAAGGATCATTGTGCATTACCAGCTTTTGAACCACCTCAGCAGTCTCGGGCGTGGAGAAATCTAGCCCCATCGGTGTGACTTTGACCCTAGCCCTGATCCAGTGGTCAACACGCATGTTGGTGAGCCTTGTGGTGGCTTCAGATTGCTCACTGGCACAGTCGGCTAGCTCCACTCGCGTTCTTTTGCCGCATATCCAGTGGTGCCGAGTCTATGGGGGTGGGTGTTCTTGGCCTGAATGGCCTTGTGTTTGATGGAGGACTCCTTGAACTCCTCAGTTGTCTTCATCCTCTTGAACTCCTCCCACACCTCATTCGTAATGAAAGGGTACTTCTAAAATGGGATCTTTTCCTCGTTGACGAAATCCTTGACAAGATCCACCTTCCAGTTCTTCCAGGCGATCCTCATGCGCTTTAGTGTATTCTTCTGCACCTCAGGAAGAAAGTCTTCAAGGAATTGAAACGACCATTTGAGCTCCTCCCATAGTTGGTCCCTTTCTTGAACGGTGAGGTCTTTCCAAGTGTTGTTGTTGTATGGGACTCATGTCCTAGCCACCACCTCGCACAGATCCAGCTTTTGTGGGAAGGACCGGTACACCTCCTCTCTTGACCTCTGTGATGGTATGAACGACATCGGTCTTGAGCTTGCTTGGCCCTCTGCTAACCCTTCTCTTCACAGCTGGGGTGGCCTTGGGCGTGCTCCCTGCTTGAGGGGTGGCCTCGGGCGCTGCCCCTGCTTGAGGGGTGGTCTCAGGGTCCATTCTACATACAAGAGAACACCAGGCAATTTAGCCTTCCAACATACAAGAGAAGCAATTAACTTTCTATGAAAACATATCCATTTGTGTTGTGCATACTACCAGAGAACATTTCATAGGATTATTCCCTTTCGTAATCAGATTCCAAACTAGAAACACAGATAGATATTTGTGCCGGTTTTAGAACCGATACATCATAAGTGTATGGACATCTATGGACATCATATGTAGATATCCACCATTATCTAAACCAGCACTTTGCCACGACCTATGAAGGGTCAAAATTGAATTGGGACGAGTGGAGGGCCAAAGTGGTCTTTTCTTTCTCTGCTTTCTTAATTTTCAATATATTCAATGTCATGTATAGTATCCTTATTTACTATTGTCTTGTTCTTAATTAGCTTTGCAACTTCATCAGTAATTATGCATACTAGAAGTATGGAAGGAGGAGCAAGTAGGGTATTGTAAGGGCCATGTATCATACTACAAAAGTAATCGTGCCCTAAGGGCGCGCCGTTCCTTCCTAGGTTAATATCGCGCCCCTTCTCGGCTTACCTTGCGAGAAATGGTCGGACCTGCACTAGGCCCTGGATCAGTAGGCTAGTGCAAGAGTTACACAGCTGGAATCATTTCATACATCGATTGACCAAATATTACATAACAGCGATCATCGGATCACATTAGTAGCAAGCGGCATTTAAGCCTTAGTTACAGTCCAGAGTTCATCAAAGTAGCGGAAATCACCCAAAAGGCAATTTGCAAGTTCAAAAGAACAACAAAATCACACCAGCAGCTGTGTAACCACACACGACTGGCGGAACATGCTAAACCCTATCTTAAGCAACTACTCTTGGTCCTGATACTGAGGGTCGCCTTCCTCGTGATAATCGTAGGTCCTGATACTCTGCCAAACAATCTCTTCACACTCCCGCCATCATCTTCCGAGTGTGGCGCACTCGTTGTGGATCACATTCCCCAGCAAAGTACCCGGTCTTGTCCTAGCTGGGCTGCCGACCCACGCTAGAATCACGGCTCTCTGTAAGAATGGACCTAGATCATCCTCGGATGACGACATGAAACCTATCTTCACCTCAAGCATGGCGGCAGAGCAGGTACGCCCGCAGTCGTAATCGCCCTGAATCCCCAATACTTGCACTACCGCGTGATGGCCGGCGCGTTGTGGTGTTAGGAACTATCTCCCGCAGGCAGATAGTCAGTGACGTCACACTGTGCATCCCTGATGCACCCATCTGGGGAATCCTTGATTCAGCCCAGCCAGTCCACTAAGGGCCTCACCCTCATGCACTTCCTCCTTCGGCTAACTCGCACGCTCCGTGTGAATCACACGATGTGGCGGAACCCCTCCTTTTTGGGCAGCGCACGGCACTACGCGGATCTCGCCGCGCTCCTCTTCCATGCACTACATATATATATAACCATGATATTGCATGTTGGGAGATTAAATCAAAACAATAGGTTTACTATTCTAACATGCTGTGTAATAACTTATTTTGAACAGGTTCATAGATTAGGAAAGTTAAGCTAATTATTCATATTTACTAATTATGCCATTTTTGAGATAACATGTAATTAGGAATCATGCAATAGATTATATTATATTTTCCTAGGTCCAAAAAGTCATTTTTCAACATCCATGATTTTCTTATGCTTAATTAGGTATTAATCTATTTTTGATCCACAGCAATCTGTTTTGCTATTTCTCTATATAGGTTAATACCCTAAAATATGCTAAAGAATTTAATCTGAGGAAAGTGTTTGGTTACTGTGTGAGTTACTATTTTTAGTAAATCCATCACAAGCCCTAGTTTTTACCATAATTTTTTCAGAATTTTTAGAGATATCTACCTATTTTAAATAAATCGTTTCTAAATACTGTCTTTGTTTTATTCACAAAATAGGTGAAAAATCGGTGAATAGTATTGGGCCGGCCCGCAACGTCGCGGCTGAGCCAGCCACGCCGAAGGCGTACTTCGAGAAGGCGTAACACGTGAGTGAAGGCGCCAGAGACGAAGAGCGCCTCCACTTATCCTAACATGTGGGTCCGGAGGCCCACATGTCAGTGGCTCTGAAGCTAACTCGCGCGCGATTTAAAAATCTACACAGTGATGTGCACACATCTTGGCGAGCATCCGACGACCGAGACGTCGTCTTCTTCCCCCGGCCGGAGCGGCGGGGTAACGTCATGAATCCGGCGAACATTCGGCGGTTCATCGGCGGCGCTACAGTGCATCATAGGGGGTGTTCTTGGGCGCGTTAGGTTCTACGTGAGTAGCCCAAGGACGCTCCGACGTGGTATTTGCCGGCGGAGGCTAGTAATGGTGGCTAGCCGCGCGGTGGCGGAGAACTTCCACGGGGAAGTTTGGCTACGGCTCTACGAAGCTTCCTAAGCTAAACTAATGTATCGTGAGTGAGAGAGGTACTCGAGAAGGCTCACCGAGCTATGAGTCAAGGTAGAGGAGGCGTGGATTACGCTGGCGACGAGGAAGCCCACGCCGCTAGGGAGCTCCGGTGATCCCTTGGTCCGATTAACCTAGGCGAAAGGGGCGAGTGGGTGAGGTGATGCTATGTGCGTGAGCAATCGACGAGGGACTCACCGAGACGGGAGAATTTGGGAAGGGGGTGCTCCCGAGTCGGCGGCGGTGAGAAGAGCTCTACCGACGACTCAGGGGCTCCGGGGTCGATTCCTTTGGCAATGAGCAAGGTGGCGAAAGGAAGAAAGGGGCCGGTGCGGCGCGGCCGTATATGAGCTCAGCCGGAGCACACGCATGGTCCTGGGCTCCGTGGGGAGGTCCGGTCGGTCACAAGGATGTCTCAGCGCCGATTGGCGGGCTTGGGCGGTGAGGAGGTCACGCTGGCGAAGCGTGAGCTGCTGGCGGTGAACCAGCGTGCCGGCGACCAAGTCGGCCTGACTACTGGTGAGCCAGACCATCAATGGCATGTCTGGGGCACCCATTGGGCAAGCCTGGTGGTGTTTAGGGGCAGCCTTGGCCTGCTGGCCGATCAGGTGGCTTGATCAGCCATGGCGGGCAGACTGCGGTGGTGAGCAGTGGTGGGGCGTCACATCGAGCCGAGCGGGTCCACTGCACCATAACGACGCCACAAGCCGCCAAGGAGTATCTCTTGCGAGGATTGAGCGGCTATGGGGATTGAGCCGGGGCGAGGAGGATGGCTCGCGTCGGCCAGCTGTTCGGTGGATTGCCCACAAGGGCAGAAAGAGAGTGGGACTGCCAGGTGGGCCCCACCCTGGTCAATTTTGGTCAACCACTAAGTCAAACTTTCAATTAGGGTCTAAACAAATTTCTAGAATTTCCTAGGATTTTTAGAACCATTTAGCATATTTAAGCTTATGTGAATATGTGTGTATCTATATACAAATACATATATATATATATATGTGTGTGTGTGTGTGTGTGTGTGTGTGTGTGTGTATGGATGTTTATGTATGTGTAAATATATTCCCAATTTAAGGTCTATTAGAATTTAAATTCCAACATTTCCTAAATATTGCTATAATTTATAAATTCCTAAGCAAGACTTATTAATTAGCTTTTAGTAATTTTTTCAAGTGAAATTACCAAATTCAAATGGCTTTTTTAAAAATCTTGAAGCTGTGTTGTCACATAGAAATTTAAACAAAAATCGTCATAACCTTACGCAATTGTACAGAAGTGTTTTTAAAATACTAATACAACTTTGGGCTGTTACAAATCCCTCCCCCCTAAAAATAAATCTCGCCCTCAAGATTTGTTAATTCTATGCAGCGAATAGGTAGGGGAATTCTTGACGCATTTTCTCTTCTGGTTCCCAAGAAAGTTGTCCTCCGGATTGGTTGCTCCATTGCACCTTACAAAGCCGAATGGTTTTATTCTTGAGCTTCTTTTCTCAGGTTTCTAGGATTTGAATAGGTTCGACTTGATACCCCAAGTTGGTTTGCAGGGTGTCGGCAGGCAGCTGAACTACTTCTCCTTCAGGTTTTCTCAAACACTTTTTGAGTTGGGACACGTGAAACACGTTGTGCACTTCTCCCAATTCCCTTGGAAGGTCAAGTTCATAAGCGACCATACCTTTACGAGACAGGACTGGATAAGGTCCCACAAATCTTGGGGCCAATTTTCCCTTGACTTGGAATCTGCGAGTTCCCTTGAATGGTGAGACCTTAAGATACACATAGTCTCCAACTTCGAAAGATAGGTCTCTCTGACGATGGTCAGCATAACTCTTTTATCGGGATTGAGCAGCCAGCAGTTGCTTTCTAATTATTTTGACTTTTGCTTCAGCTTCCTGCAGAGTGTTCCTTCCAAATACCTGCCCTTCTCCGGACTCGGACCAATAGAGAGGGGTTCTACATTTCCTTCCATATAGAGCTTCGAAAGGAGACATTTGCAGGCTGTTTTGGTAACTGTTGTTATAGGCAAATTCCGCATACGGCAGCCATTTTTCCTATTCCACAGGGAATTCCAAAGCGCAAGCTCGAAGCATGTCTTCTAGAGTTCGGATAGTCCTTTCCGTTTGTCCGTCCGTTTGAGGGTGGTATGCCGTGCTAAATGCCAATTTGGTGCCTGAGGTGCTATAGAGTTCTTCTCAAAACTTCGAGGTAAACTGTGATCCACGATCAGATATGATCCTCTTAGGAACTCCATGAAGGCTCACTATCCGGGAGATGAATAGTTCTGCTAGCTTGCTACCTTTGTAAGTGGTTTTGACTGGGATGAAATGAGCTACTTTGGTTAACCGTTCTACTATTACCCATATAGAGTCATGTCCACTTCTAGACCGGGGAAGTCCTATAATGAAATCCATGGTCACTTCGTCCCATATCCATTTCGGGATTTTGATTGATTGCAATAATCCTGCTGGGCGTTGGTGTTCTGCCTTAACTAAGCAGCAGGTATTACATTTGGCCACATAATCTGCCACATCTCTTTTCATTCTGGGCTACCAGAAGATTGCCTTTAGATCTTGGTACATTTTTGTACAACCTGGATGCAGGGCGAAAGGTGACTCATGTGCTTCCTTTAAGATCTCTTCCTTCAATTCCGGGTCATGAGGCACAAAGATCCTCTTCTCCATCCAGAGAATTCCTTGTTCATCCTTAACAATTTTTGCTCCAAAACCTCTGTTCATCAGTCCTTCGAGCCTAAGGGTACTTGGGTGGTTCTGTTGTTTATCCTTGATACGGTTAATCAGATCTGGCTGAACCGTGATGTTGGCTAAATCTCCAGGTTTTACAAGATTCAGGCTTAGTTTATTCAATTCATCAAGTAGTTGATCTGAAGTGGTATCATCCCGGGTATTCATGTTTTTTCCTGGGAACACCATCAGACAGTTACACTGGTTCTTCCTGCTTAGAGCATCTGCTACTACGTTGGCCTTGCCAGGGTGGTACAAGATATTTAGGTTATAATTCTTAATCAATTCTAACCACCTTCTCTGCCTCATGTTGAGGTTGGCTTGTGTGAAAACATACTTTAGGCTCTTGTGATCTGTGTAAATATCATATTGCTTTCCCATCAGAAAATGCCTCCACAGCTTGAGTGCATGTACTACGGCAGCAAGTTCTAAATCATGGATTGGATAATTGTCTTCATGTTTGCGCAATTGCCGTGATGCGTATGCTACAACTTTACCATCTTGCATCAGTACACATCCTAATCCTTGTCGGGAAGCATCACAGTATACTTCAAACTTTTTAGCTATATTTGGTGTGGCCAGAACAGGAGTGGTAGTCAGAAGAGTTTTGAGCTTCTGGAAACTGAGTTCACATTCTTCGGTCCATTCAAACTTCCTTTCCTTTTTCAACAGCTGGGTCAGTGGTCGGGATATTTTTGAAAATCCTTCGATGAAACGCCGATAATAACCTGCCAAACCTAGAAAACTGTGAATTTCCTTTACAGTGGCAGGTGTTTTCCAATTCATGACCGTGTCAATTTTGGAAGGATCCACCTTGATTCCTTCAGCAGATATGATATGTCCCAAGAAACTTACACCACTGATCCAAAATTCACATTTGCTGTACTTTGCATATAACTTATGCTCTCTGAGTTTGTCCAACACCGCTCTCAAGTGCTCTTCATGCTTTTCGTCCGATTTGGAGTACACAAGGATGTCGTCAATAAAAACGACGACAAACTTATCTAGGTATTCCATCAGGATTAAATTCATGAGGTTCATGAAATAGGCTGGTGCATTGGTTAACCCAAAAGACATGACTAGATATTCAAATAGGCCATATCGAGTGGTGAATGCTGTTTTGGGTATATCTTCCTTCCGAACCTTCACTTGATGGTATCCAGATCGGAGGTCGGTCTTGGAAAAACGTGTAGCTCCTTGGAGTTGATCAAACAGGTCATCTATCTTGGGTAGTGGATACTTATTTTTAATAGTGATGGCGTTCAATGCTCTATAGTCCACCACTAGTCTTCGTCCACCATCCTTCTTGTCCACAAACATGGCGGGGGAACCCCAAGCGGATGAACTTGGTCGGATCAAACCCTTGCTCAGTAAGTCGTCCGGTTGTTTCTTGAGTTCTTCCAATTCTTCAGAGTTCATCTTGAAATATGTCTTGTAGATTGGGGCTGTGCCAGGTGCTAACTCTATAACAAATTCTACCTCTCGGTCAGGCAGTAGTCCAGGTAAATCATCTGGGAATACATCCAAATATTCTTGGACTACCATCACTTTACTCGGGTTTTCCTCCTTGAGGTACCAGATAGCTCTGCCCCATCTGTAGGGCTCATCTACCCTCCACACTCTTTCGAGCACACCATCCTTCACAAGTCTGACTTCTCGCTTGGCACAATCTAATACTCCCTTGTAGAGCTTCAGCCAATCCATGCCGATTATGACATCAACTCCTAATCTAGATATGACCATTAGGTCAAAGTAGAATCCTACCCTTTCCTTTCATATTTCTACCCATTTGCAGGATCTATAAGCCTTAAGTATCCCACCGGGGGATCTAATGGTTAAGAGCTTATTAAGAGGAAAGGTTTGTAGCTGTGCTTATCTACGTACTCTTGTGATATAAATGGATGTGATGCACCAGAATCAAATAAAACTTGTACTGGGGAATCGTGAAGTCCAAACGTACCCACAAGTACTCCTTCCTATTGAGCTGCTTCTGCGGTGATATTGTTGAGTCTTCCACGTCCCATGCCTTGAGCTTGATTCTGCGTTGGGCGACCTCTGCCATGACCTTGCACAGCATCCCCTTGAGGTCTTGCACGATTACGCTAGGGCGGTTGGCAAGATAGTGTCAGTGGTGGCATAGGTAGCAGCTTTTCGGTACCTGCTTTGAGTGCCTGGTGCATTGCAGGGAGCAGTCGGTGCTTCAGTTCGAAAACCAGTGGTTCCAGCACCGCGCCCACCCCTCATAGCATAACCACGGTTGATCATGGAAGATTGCTGTCCAGCTCTTTGAGGAGGTTGAGGTTTGAATTGTCCCGTACGGCTTGATCCGGCGGCCGTACGTTCAGCCATCTTGCGCTTGTGCGAGAGATCCTCGCCTTTCAGGTCCCCTTCTAACACCAAGGCCTTGTTGACGAGTTGGTGGAAGTTTTAGGTATTCCAAAATCCTAAGGCGGGACTTTACCGAAAATCCATCCCTTCTAGGAACCAAACTATCTTTTCAGCTTCATTCTGAATGTCTTGAGGGGCATATCTTGCAAGCTCGTTGAACTTAGTGAGGTATTCGGAAATTGTCATTGTTCCCTGAGAGAGTCGACGGAACTCATACTTCTTCATCCTTGTGATTCCTATGGGTATGTGAAAATTTCTTAAAGCAGTGACAAATTCTCCCCATGGAATAAACCCTTGGACTGGGGGAACATAAGGTGGCACTTCAGCATTATCAGCTTGTTGAGCTTCATCGGCATCTCCATATTCAGCAGGTTGGTTTTCTTCTACCTCTTCATCTTCCACACCTGGCCGGGTGGCGACGTAATTATCCCACCACACACCTGCTGGTCCTACTAGCAGGTGAGAGGCCAAGCGCACCTTCTCCATTTCTGGACATCTGATCAATTCCAGGTTCTTAGTCACAAGTCGTAATCGGTCTTACCTTCAGCGAGATCAAGAGCTTGAGCGAAGGTAGGGGGATTGGTCCTCATAAAGGCAACATGCTTAGGCCCTTCATTTCTATTCCTGTCTGCCTGCTGGTTGAACAGCACTTGACCCAACATTTGTGCTTGATAAGCTAAGACTTGGGCCATTGTTGGGTCTCCTGCCGGAGGAGGAGGTAAATCACCTTGGCCTCGACCGCGGCCACGGCCTCTAGCTGTGCCGGCACCACGGGCTTGGCTAGTTCCTTGGCCACGAGCGGCACCGCGGCCTAGATCTGCCCCTTGGCCCCGGGCAACTCCACGACCACGTACCATCTGCACGATGATGATCCTTAAAATTATAGCTAATTATGCATGCATGAGCCAATATCAAATAAATCCAATAAATGCAGCAACGAAACGCTTGTCATTAAAGATACCCAAAAGCGGCAGCAGCCAATCAGTTTTACATCATACCACAAAAGTACAATCATCCTGACAAGGACACAAGTCGCCAATCATCTACTATGGAGAAACAAAAGACACCAATTCCGATCTAGGTCAGTCTGTCAGTCAAACTAGCTACTCAAGGGCGGGGACGACGAGTGTAAACTATCACCAGTCTCCCTGCTGGGTAGCGGGTAGAAGCAGCAAGAAAGTCCTCCAATGATCACGAGAAGGCACAAAGAAGAATAAAGAAGAAAGCGGCTCAACTGGGGGAGCAGGTAAGTCCACGGAGGGCTCTGAGTCAGAAGAGTACTCCTGCAGCGACAAAGAAGTCAGTGGGGAGGTGTCATGACGAGGAATCCCCACCAAGGCACTAGGAGGGAGACCCCGTTTCCGCATGGTAGTGCGGCGGTTAGGGTACTCAGGCGGAGGAAACTGAGGACTCGGAGGGGAAAGGGAAGGGTCCCTCGCCTGCTGTCGAGCCAACTGAGCAAGCGCGGAGTTTCCCTGGCGTCTGCACATCGCCAGACTGCTGGCGTAGTGGTGAAGGCGTCGACCAACCACCCGTAGGCGGTTATCCGCCACGCGAAGAGAGTAGCGGAGGAAGCTGATCTCCTCAAGGGCGTTGTCACGGTTTGTCTCCGCGCCCTGGAGAAGACGCGCAACCCTCTCCAAGTGGTCCCTCAGTGAAGGTGGGGCACTGGTAATGCCTGGGAGCAGTACGAAGTGCTGAAAGGAAGGTCGGGCGAAAGAAGAGCCCTCCAAGTCGTCGTGGTACTCCTCCGTAGCCCCTCAGACGCTAATGCCGCCAGATCATCGATAGCGGGAGCAGTGGTCCCGGTGTCTCCGATCAGAGTGTGGGCCACCGTGTCCAGCAGGTGGTAGTAGACCCGAACCTCTACAATGTACCCTAAGCGAGGTAGTGACGGACGAGCCCCAATAGCAGGGCGATCGTCGGGCTGTGAAGTCCGAGAGTCAAGGAGGACAAGGACCACTGGTGGCGTGCAAAGGGTCGTCAGAATCAGAGGTAGCACGCCCCAGTGAGAAGCTGTGGGAAACCTGGTCTTCCATCTACAAAATCAAAGAAAAAATCTTTTGAGTAAGAGATAGTACAGGTGTGAAATCAAGGTATCAGAAGACAAGATATACAAGAACAGTTTTGGGAAAGTATTTTTTTATATAAAATGCACGAAATCCGTACCTAGCGGCCAGGGTTTAGGGTTGCTACAGTCGTATGCTCTGATACCAGCTCTTGTCGCGCCCCTTCTCGGCTTACCTTGCGAGAAATGGTCGGACCTGCACTAGGCCCTGGATCAGTAGGCTAGTGCAAGAGTTACACAGCTGGAATCATTTCATACATCGATTGACCAAATATTACATAACAGCGATCATCAGATCACATTAGTAGCAAGCGGCATTTAAGCCTTAGTTACAGTCTAGAGTTCATCAGAGCAGCGGAAATCTCCCAAAAGGCAATTTGCAAGTTCAAAAGAACAACAAAATTACACCAGCAGCTGTGTAACCACACATGACTGGCGGAACGTGCTAAACCCTATCTTAAGCAACTACTCTTGGTCCTGATACTGAGGGTCGCCTTCCTCATGATAATCGTAGGCATCTTCTTCCACAGGGTCCTCCATGTCTAAAGATAGATATTTATGCGAGGTCAGTGTCATCTAAACACTGGCGAGCTAACACCCAACCCAATGCATTTAGTGATAAAGGTTTCAAGGAAAGGCTGGTTTATTTATTTCAGAAAAGCCAGTTTTTGGAAATCAAAGCCTATGACTTAGCAGTTTAACCAAATTTCCATATCAAGTTGATTATTGGTCACATTTCCATTTCATTACACAACCAATCCCATGGCAATTTCCATGCACTCTGCCAAACGTTCTCTTCACACTCCCGCCATCATCTTCCGAGTGTGGCGTACTCGTTGTGGATCACATTCCCCAGCAAAGTACCTGGTCTTGTCCTAGCTGGGCTACCGACCCACGCTAGACTCACGGCTCTCTGTAAGAATGGGCCTAGATCATCCTCGGATGACAACATGAAACTGTCTTCACCTCAAGCATGGCGGCAGACAGGGTACGCCCGCAGGTCGTAACTACCCCTGAATCCCAAATACTTGCACTACCGCGCGATGGCCGGCGCGTTGTGGTGTTAGGAACTATCTCCCACGGGTAGATAGTCAGTGACGTCACACTGTGCATCCCTGATGCACCTGTCTGGGAGAATCCTTGATTCAGCCTAGCCAGTCCACTAAGGGCCTTACCCTCATGCACTTCCTCCTTCGGCTAACTCGCATCCTCCGTGTGAATCACACGATGTGGCGGAACCCCTCCTTTTGGGGCAGCGCACGGCATTACGCGGATCTCGCCGTGCTCCTCTTCCATGCACTACGTATGTAGGCGATTAGCTCCTCAAATCACGTAGCCCAGCTACTCCATCTCTTACCCAATGCTGGACCCAGTCCGCATTGAAACACAACCATATCCAATCCTTTCACACACACTGGCATGCCAGGCCCAATCTCCAATTAACCATATTCATTGTGTGATCATGTTTGGTGAATGTCGGTTCACCGTTCCGAGGCAATTCTAAGCCTAAAATTAATAGTTGGACCTGAGCAATGTCTAAGCAAGATTTTAACCAAGACTTAGGAGTCTAAATCATTTTATTTATCCTAACCAGGCTATCAAGGGTGATCATCAAAGCGATCAATAGTAAGGCCAAATGACAGATGATTAATTCAAGACAACATCGTCATGGTAAATTGACAACAAGTAAATAAGTGGCATGATATATCATGATTGAACAAATAGGCATAAGTACTAAAAAGGGCATGTAGTTTAATACTGTAAAATAAATACTTTAGAAATCTGGGATTCAATATGATATTATTGGATGTTAACTCGCACTAGGGAAAGCGCATACTCTCCCTAGTAAAAGCAACTTCCTATAGGAGAAGTGTTAACTCGCCTTGGGAATTGAAGTCCGGGTTCTGTGCGGAGTCCTCGAACGGTGCTTCCGGATCCTCTACGTCTAATCGGAGAATTAACAATTCATCATAAACACAATGCGGCGAGGAAAAGAATGATGCATGAAATACAATCGAGATCGCTCGTATTCGTTCATTTACGATTCCTGTGTTTAACTATCTATATGAATCTATATATCGAGAAAGTTCCATGATCCTTTTAATTAATACTTTCTACTGTATTGGTAGCAGGGTGCTAACGAGATGATGCACATAATACATGTATATATATATATAGGTAATAGTGTAATTTCTACCCTAATTAGCCCAATAGGAGAATATGTTTTATCTTGTTTAAAGTACTTTAAATAGCTAGAAATATGTTAACTCACATTTTGTTTGAAGTATTTCCTTCATCAACTTATTTAATCTTTATTATTCTAGCAGAGTAGTGATTAAGTGGTGTTTAAGTGATTATGTTCATAATTGCTATATATATATATATAGATATATATATATAACCATGATATTGCATGTTGTGAGATTAAATCAAAACAACAGGTTTACTATTGTAACATGCTGTGTAATAACTTATTTTGAACAGTCTCATAGATTAGGAAAGTTAAGCTAATTATTCATATTTACTAATTATGCCATTTTTGAGATAACATGTAATTAGGAATCATACCATAGATTATATTATATTTTCGTAGGTCCAAAAAGTCATTTTTCAACATCCATGATTTTCTTATGTTTAATTAGCTATTAATCTATTTTTGATCCACAGCAATCTGTTTTTGCTATTTCTCTATATAGGTTAATACCCTAAAAATATGCTAAAGAATTTAATCTGAGGAAAGTGTTTGGTTACTATGTGAGTTACTATTTTTAGTAAATCCATCACAAGCCCTAGTATTTACCATAATTTTTCCAGAATTTTTAGAGATCTCTACCTATTTTAAATAAATCGTTTCTAATTACTGTCTTTGTTTTATTCACAAAATAGGTGAAAAATCGGTGAACAGTATTGGGCCGGCCCGCAACGTCGCAGCTGAGCCAGCCACGCCGAAGGCGTACTTCGAGAAGGCGTAACACGCGAGCGAAGGCGCCAGAGACGGAGAGTGCCTCCACTTATCCTGAATGTCAGTGGCTCTGAAGCTAACTCGCGCGCGATTTAAAAATCTACACAGTGCTGTGCACACATCTTGGCGAGCATCCGACAGCCGAGATGTCGTCTTCTTCCCCCGGCCGGAGCGGCGGGGTGACGTCATGAATCCGGCGAACATTCGGCGGTTCATCGGCTGCGCTACAGTGCATCTTAGGGGGTGTTCTTGGGCGCGTTAGGTTCTACGTGGGTAGCCCAAGGACGCTCTGACGTGGTATTTGCCGGCGGAGGCTAGCAATGGTGGCTAGCCACGCGGTGGCGGAGAACTTCCACGGGGAAGTTTGGCTACGCTTCTACGAAGCTTCCTAAGTTAAACTAATGTATGCGTGAGTGAGAGAGGGACTCGAGAAGGCTCACCAAGCTATGAGTCAAGGTAGAGGAGGCGTGGATTACGCTGGCGACGAGGAAGCCGAATGCAGGCGGAACAGAGCCCACGCCGTGTCGGGACACGGCCGTAAAAGACCGAACCCTTCCTGTGCATAATGTACTGGTCCCAAGAATCATCGCTAGTACACACAGTTATCAAACAGAGTGATACATTGCCATAATTATACAAGGTACAAGGTCGGGGAACTTGTCCCGATTATAAAGTCCATGCCTATCTCTTCCCATTTCCACTCAGGCACCTCTAACGGCTGCAGTAAACCAGCTGGACGTTGGTGCTCTCCTTTGACCCTTCGACATATATCACACTTTGCCACATAATCTGCAATTTCTCTCTTAATACCTGCCCACCAGTACGTACTTTTTAAATCCAAGTACATCTTGGTGCTTCCTGGGTGCATAGAGGTAGGGGTTTCATGCGCTTCCTTGAGAGTGATATTTTTAATCTCTCTTTTGTTGGGTACAAAAACCCTTTTCCCAAACCACAATACCCCTTCTGCATCAGTAGAAAATCCAGGTGCTTTTCCTTTCAAAATCCGGTCCTTCACCGCCTGAACCTCTGCATCCTGTTTCTAAGCTTCTTTGATCTGGCTGAGCAAGGAGGGCTGCAATTCCATGGCATTTAATGAGCCGTACTTTCTTATTCCCAAATTCAACTTGGCAATATCTTTCTGGAGAGCGGGTTGAGCTTCAAGCAGCGATAGCGAATTGCAGTACACCTTACGGCTGAGGGCATCTGCCACTACATTGGCCTTACCAGGATGGTAGTGAATGCCGGTGTCATAATCCTTAATTAATTCCAACCATCGTCTTTGCCTCAGATTCAAATCAGGCTGAGTAAAAATGTACTTGAGACTCTTGTGATCAGTGTATATTTCAGTCCTATTGCCAATAAGGTAGTGTCTCCAAATTTTTAGGGCATGAACAACTGCAGCCAACTCTAAATCATGTGTAGGGTAATTCTGCTCATGTGGTTTCAACTGTCGGGATGCATAAGCCACCACTTTTCTTTCTTGCATTAACACATAGCCAAGACCTTGCCGTGAGGCATCACAAAATATTTCAAAATCCTTATGAACATCTGGCAGTGTCAAAACTGGAGCTGTGGTGAGTTTCTTTTTCAGTTTCTTTTTCAAGTCTTGAAAACTGGCTTCACAAGCCGGTGTCCATTCAAACTTTTTTTTCCTTCTTCATCAGTGTAGTTAAGGGTTTGGCTATCTTGGAAAAATCTGGGATAAACCGACGGTAATATCCGGCCATTCCAAGAAAACTACGGACCTCGGTCACAGTCCGAGGCGGTTTCCAGTTGGCCACGGCCTCGACCTTCTCGGGGTCAACTGCTACACCTCCTGCTGATATGACATGACCAAGAAACAACACTTCTCCCATCCAGAATTCACATTTGCTAAACTTGGCATATAACTGGTGTTCTCTCAACCTTTGCAGAACCAATCGAAGATGGTGCTCATGCTCTCCTTCTGTCTTAGAGTATATAAGAATATCATCAATGAATACTACTACAAACTTGTCTAAATAATCCATGAAGACCTTATTCATAAGATTCATAAAATAGGGAGGTGCATTGGTCAGTCCAAATGACATGACAGTGAACTTGTACAACCCGTAACGAGTGGTGAAAGCCGTCTTGGGTATATCAGACTCTCTGATTTTTATCTGGTGATATCCTGACCTCAAATCAATTTTTAAAAATACACAGGCTCCCTTCAACTGGTAAAAAAGATCATCAATTCTGGGGAGAGGATACTTATTCTTAATAGTGACTTCATTTAAGGACCGGTAATCCACACACATCCTCAATGTATTATCCTTCTTTTTTACAAAAATTACTGGGGCTCCCCAAGGTGAAACACTAGGCCTGATAAAACCTTTCTCTTGCAACTCTTCTATTTGAGACTTCAACTCAGCCAATAGATTGGCAGACAGCCTATACGGCCTATGAGATATAGGGGCTGTCCCAGGAGCTAAGTCTATGACAAACTCAGTGTCCCGGTCAGGTGGCATTCCTGGCAGTTCTTCTGGGAACATATCAGGATATTCTCTAACCACAGGAATGGAATCCAAGGCACTTGCTTCCAACTTATGCAGAAGGATAAGTTCTTCAGCAAGATTGTTAGAGGTAAATATAATCTCCTGCCCATCCTGATTCACCAAACTGACTCTTTTAAGGGCACAATCTATCTGCCCTTTATACTTAGCTAGCCAGTCCATGCCTAAGATCACTTCGATTCCCGTAGAATCTATAACAAACAGGTCTGCTAGGAATTTACTATCTTGTATCCTTATGTCAACCGCGGACAAATCAATGTTGTATGCATGATTTTCCCTGGAGACTGAATGACCATAGCCTTCTTTAATGCACCCACTTTTAACCCATGCTTTACAACAAAAGTTTCAGTGATAAATGAGTGCGTTGCACCAGAATCAAAAAGAGCAGTGGCAGGTACTGAATTAACCAAAAACTTACCCATGACTGCACTGGGATCCTGCTAGGGCAGCTTCTGCAGTAACATGATTAACACGCCCTTTTCCAATAGCGTGGGTAGCACCGGCGCGTGGAGAAGCGCTGCGTCCACGACCAGCAGCGGGTAGACGCTGCGGGGCGAACTCAGTCTTGACTGGCACCAGGGCCATACTCTTGGAGGGACACTTGTTGGCATAGTGGCCCATCTGATTGCAGGAGAAATACTTGACAGTAGACATGTCCTTGGGAGGCCGTGGCGAGTCTTGTTGGTGAGGAGCTTGAGCCAAAGGACGGGTTCAACCATCGAAAGACGGCTTCGCCGAGCAAAGACTTGTGCTCCCGGCGGCGCTTAAAGTAATGCCTAGAACTTTCGCCTCATGATCGTTCTTACGAGCCATTTTATGCTTCTTAGCAATAACACAAAGGCGTTCAACATGCTCTTGCACAATGGCCCTATCAAACATCTCGTTGAAAGGTCTCATACTCCATCGAGGAAATTCCGCCGAATTTCGGGTCCATACCTTCCATAAAGTACCAGATCTTATCTTCTTCGTTTCAATTTCCTGGGTGCATAGCGAGACACCGAGTGAACTTGGTGAGATATTCACTCAAGCTCATCGCCTTGCTTCAAGTTCTGAAATTCCCTTCTTTTCATGTCCTTGACTCCTCTAGGAACAAACGTAGCCTCAAATGCTCCCACAAATTTAGCCCACTCGATGTTCTGAGGATTGGGATGACTATCACAATAATTATCCCACCATTTGGCAGCTGTCCCACTCAGGTGATGTGCAGCATACATCACACTTTCACGTTCCCCACACTGAGCTAGGATGAGTCTCTTTTCTGTTTCAGAAAGCCAATCTTCTGCAATGATAGGGTCAAGCTCTCCAGCAAATTCTCGAGGTTTTGTGTGGAGGAAGTCTGACAACCTGGTGTTGTGATGCATCGGAAGTGGCTGCGAGGCAGGAGCCTGAACCGGGGTAGGTGGAGGTGCCCGGTCCCTAGCCATCTCCTGCATCATCTGGAGTTGCATCTGCATAATCTGGCGGAGTGTTGGCTCTTCCTCAGGTGGAGGTGGTGGATTCTGCTGTGGTGGCACATCTGGCTGAGGTGGCTGCTGAGGCTGAGCTGCCGGAAGTGCTCCAACTGGAACTGGCTCACCAGGGGCTGGCAACTGAGGAAGATCAGTAGGCAAGTCCTGGGGTTGCTCACGGGGAAGCAACGCACGTCCCAAACCGCGACCGCGACCACGGCCACGTCCAGCAGCGCGGCGACCAACACGCCAAGTGATAACCATCTAGGGAGAGAGAGCAGGAATGAGGACGAGATAAACTAAAGGAGGAGAATAACATCTAAATGTATGCATCATTTTTATTTATTTTTTTTTTACCACACACATGAAATTAATTACTGGGGTCCAACCAAAGACTTGTTGAACCACTTACTAGAAAATACGGTTACAGGGGGTACTACACCAACAACCACAAACCCAACTAAGAAACAACTTCAGGATTATAACTCCTGAAGCAAACACACACACGCAACTACAGACGCACTAACGAGGAAGGAAGAATAGAATCCAAGCCACAAGGACGGCGAATGCAGCAACAGGAACCCACCACGGAATGGGAGCATTCCGCATCTCATCGAGGAAAAATTGGAGCTCATTTGGGAGTGGAGGCGGACTTGGCGATCTGCTCCGGTCGTCTTCCCCATCGCCGGTGAAGCAAGCAGAGCTCGGCGTCGAGATTCTGAATCGTCGCTGGTGCACGACTAGCAACGCGAGGCGAAATATAGTGGAGTCCGTCGGCGTGCTCGCCCCGAAAGGAAAGCGGCGAAAAGGAGCTGGTGCAGCTCGCTTTGCTAGATCCTTCCGAGGCGGATGATGGCGAGGTGGGCCCGAGTGCTCAAGAAAAAAATTTTTTATATATTTTTTTATTTTATTTTATTTTTTTTTAAAGCCAACATCATAATATATATATATAGCACTCATAAGGTACATACAGGGCATGCCGTATCACATCTACCGATACGGTCAGCCGGCACACAACAGCTAACTACGATACTTACGGGTACAACCCACACCCTAAAACTCATCAAAGTCGGTCTCAGAGGGCAAGAACATCCTCTGTTCATCGTCTTCTTCTTGGTGGGCAACAGGGCACCCAACCACGAGAGGGGCAATGAGACCATGGACGAGTGTTGTTGAGGTCCACACTGGGAGGTGGAGCTCGGATCCCGGAAGGGTAACTTAGCCGAGGGTCGGGGGACAAAGGTAGATGTAGCGGAAACAGGGGCAACTCGGCTGTGGCCTGAAAGGCACGGGTGGAAGCGAACGCAGGAATGTCTTCCGGAGGTGGACTCTCTTGTGCAATTGGTGGGTCAGGAGCAGGCACGGTAGCAATAGGGAGTGAGGTGACAGTGGGTACGACTGGAGAAGCATCGGGGGGCACGAACAGGTGCGGCAGCAGTAGTGGTGGTGCTAGATACAGCAGCGGGAAGATCACGGAGGCGTTGATTCTGTCGTGCGAGGAGGCGGATCTTCTTGCGAAGGGCAGCCTTCTCCATGAGGTGGTGCGAATCGCGCTTCTTGAGCTCTCGATTCTCCTTCTCAACCCCGGCCAAGGTGGCCACGGTCTGGTAGGCAGTGTCGATCTCCTTCAGTGAGGTGACGTAGGCGTCATCGAGTGCTTGGACCATCTCAGTGAGGTGGTAGATGGTAGGGTCACCTCGCCAAACCGAACGAGCATGGCTGTACCGCTCATCGCGCACTCGAGCGGGAAGTAGCGAACGCCGTCTTGCTCAACCGCCGGTGAAGATGCTACTGAGTCGCGGGAGGGCAAGCCGGGCGGCATCTGGATGGCGCCCGAAAGCCTTTGGGCGCGCGTGGCACTAAAGCGCGCGGGTCCTTGCGAAGGGCAAAGTCCTGCGCAAAGATGGTCACGCCAACCATCCGGCAATGGCGTCCTCCACGGGTGGTGGTGGCGCCGTGAAAAATGGGGTCCTGGATCCCCAGGGCACTAAGCATGAGGAGCAGCTGGCGAACGAAACCGTCATAGCTCACACCTAAACCTAAAGCGAACGTCGGCATCTACACAACCAAGAAGGAGAGTTAGAGAAGAGTCGAGTAAAAAGGGGTAGGGGAAATTTTGCAGAACATAGGTTTATATAGAGACGGAGGCCTTCAGGGGGTCTACTAAGGGTTCGTCCTAGAGCAAGGTGGCTCTGATACCACTTCTGTTGGGACACGGCCGTAAAAGACCAAACCCTTCCTATGCATAATGTACTAGTCCCAAGAATCATCGCTAGTACACACAGTTATCAAACAGAGTGATACATTGCCATAATTATACAAGGTACAAGGTCGGGGAACTTGTCCCGATTATTTTACATACATGTCAGCACGCAGGCTGAACCATAGAGTACACAGTGAAAATCACGGGCTAAACACACAATACAACTACTCTTAGATACAGAATCCTACAGGCATCTTGTCTGTAGGAACGGACCCTAAGCTTCACTCCTCAGAAGACTCCTCGTAGTCCGACTCGTCGTAGTCCTCATCATCTGCCACGGAGTCAAATCCTGCCTCTTCACCTTTTGAAATTTTAAAAGAGGGGGAGAAAATAGGGGTGAGTACTAATACTCAGCAGGGGAAAAGACATGACATGATGTGGTAGCTTTGTACAAAGGTGGCTTAGGTGTTTTGCAGAAAAGCCTTGAATAAATTTTTCCTAGTGAGTTAAAACTGCGGTTTTAATAAACATCATTTTCAGGGCTCCAATCTTGTCCGGCTCGGTCATTCGCCAGACGGAACTGTTCGATCGACCTGGCGAACTATACTCCTGGCTCGGTCATTCGCCAAAGGACTGTTCTAGCCATCCGTCGACGTACTAAGTTCGAACCACCATCGCCTCACGATGGGTCCCAATAGTAAAATCTGAAACGGCGGTCCTTTGCCAAATTATTTTAGAAAACTCCCAAATTTTATAAAAGAAGTGGCTACCATATGAACACTCGCTTATGCGCTCATAACCATGAAAGCACGGCTGTCATGACAGCTTTTATCTCTGTAGAGGGGTACACTTTACCTCGAGAGGCTTCCTCACGGTTGCGTTCACCACAAGTCCCCGGGCCCTAACTCGATTGCTTCCCACCAGGAGGTCGCAACAGAGCCAGAGGACCGGGAACCAGGCCTGTCCCATACCAGGACCCGAGGTTGTACTGTAAAGCTAGGCTCGTAGATTCATAGGATGAACAGTCCTTAGACTAGGAGGGAACAATTTTAAGCCCCGGTTTACAAAATCCACGGTGTTAGAAAACACCAACACGGTGCATAAAAGCACCCACTGGCAGAAAGTTCCTCCTAGTCGGAATATTTGAGGGGGAGAAGAATAAGAATACCCATACCCGGCATCGTGTCCCTCCGATGCCTATTTTTCCAAACAAGTTTATAAAGACATTTCCAGTAAACATGAGATATAACATGATTTCGTTTTGCGGGCATTTCATTTTAAACAACCTAAGTCCAATGGAAAGTAGATAATAATTAATCTAGCTACACCTGGTTTTATATTAATGGATTGTTATAGCAATACGGTTAAATAGGTCTAGCTAGTCACTATTAAACTAGTTTTAATATTTTAAAACTAGCATGCACATTTATAAATTCCTAATAAAACATTTTAATAAAAACAAAGGCTATGACAATATGCGCCAAAGGACTCGCCTTGAGTTTGGGAACTTGGTAGCAAGGTCCTCGGCGATGGTGCCCTCCACTAAGACGCCCTCCTTCGACGGAAACGACACAAGACGCTGAATATGCCCAACAAATCAAACACAGAACAATCAGGCTACCAGTACAAATAATCACATCTTTATTATTTAAAATGGATTTTGTTATTTCCTTTTTATTTTATTTTATTTATTTAAATATATATATATATTTTTTAGAAGACCCACATGCGATGAACCAATAGACTAGTCCTAAAGCTAAAGCTGACAGAATCTTTAATAAATAACCGGGTCTCAGAATTAAGCAGAGACAGCTCGACTAAATGGATGTGAGCCACTCGAAAAAGGATGGGGTGCTCACGGGGGTTCAGGAGTTCTTGCGCAGCCCTGAACGATTAGGCACCAGAAGATCGACGCGACATCGCGCGCGAGGCGGTTCAAAGGTCTGCGCGCCAAACCCAACACATGAGAGGAGAGCCCGGGACGCGGTGGCGCAAAGAGAACTGACAATACTGACCGAAGCCGAAGGCGACGAGAAGGCGCGGCCAAAAGGGGCGGCGAAAAATAGAACCTCGATGGTTCCAATATAAGCGCGCGACGGCGAGCGTCGTTAGGATTTGCTCGTGAGAAAATGAGCGACCGACGCCGTGGGGACGCCACGCCACGGCAAGCTAATTAATCAAAGTGCAATTACTCAAGACCGACCGTAGCGAGCCAGCAAGCAATTTCAAGGCGACGCTCAATCGGACTGAGCACGGACGTTGAGGCGACGGTCGAGCGAGAGGACGAAAGAGGCAGAGCGAGGGTGATCGTGATGCAGCTTGAAGTGCATCAACATGACGAGAGAGGGATTAGAGGGTGCCGTGATTGAGGTAGAGACCGCAGCAGCATCAAGGGCAAGATCGCTTTGCTCTGCAATGGCAACAATAAGTAGCAAAGAACAAGCATGCAATAAGAAGAAAGACGCAGCAGCGAGTATAGTGAGACTGTCATGCATGCATGCAAATAAAGAGAGGAATTAATGCAATGCTTGCATGCAATGAAAATGAGTATGAGAGAGTGAGTACGGGAGAGTGACATCCATGCAAAGAAAGGACAAGTGCATGTCATGCATGGAAATGACAAGAGTATAAATGTGAGAGAGATTAGAAAATGAGAGACATGATGTAAAGAAATGACAAGAGCATGTCATGCATGCATGTAAGAAAGAGATGAATTAATGCCATGCATGCATGTAAATATTTGTGAAAGAGAGTGCACGGGAGAGTTATGCATGCAAAGATTTGACAAGTGCATGCCATGCATGCATGCAACTAAAATGAGAGGGATTAGGAAATGTGGGTTAAGGAGAGATTAGGAAATAAAGAGTAAGGCTCATGCTCAGCATCTCCAGCGCGAACTAATGCCAAACACTATTAGAATTATTATTTAAAATTTATTTAAAATTATCATTGTAAAAATTTAAAAATACTTAACATGCCAAATTGAATTATTAAAAATTTGGGATGTTACACGCCGCCAGGGAGCTCCGGTGATCCCTTGGTCCGATTAACCTAGGTGAAAGAGGCGAGTGGGTGAGGTGATGCTATGTGCACGAGCAATCGACGAGGGACTCACCGAGACGGGAGAATTTGGGAAGGGGGTGCTCCCGAGTCGGCGGCGGTGAGAAGAGCTCTACCGACGACTCAAGGGCTCTGGGGTCGATTCCTTTGGCAATGAGCAAGGTGGAGGTGAGGCGAAGCGGATACGCACACGAGCCAGGTGCGGGGAGTGCGGGAATGGGCTGGCGACGAGGAGGGGGCGAAAGGAAGAAAGGGGCCGGTGCGGTGCGGCCGTATTTGAGCTCGGCCGGAGCACACGCATGGTCCTGGGGTCCGTGGGGAGGTCCGGTCGGTCACAAGGATGTCTCAGCGCCGATTGGCAGGCTTGGGCGGTGAGGAGGTCACGCGCGGCGAGCGTGAGCGCGCGGCGGTGAACCAGGCGTGCGCCAGCGACCAAGTCAGCCCGGGCTGCGGCTGGAGCCAGGACCATCAATGGCGTGTCCGGGGCACCCATTGGGCAAGCCTGGCGGTGCCTAGGGACTGCGCGAGCGCGTGGGCCGACAGTGTGGCTTGATCAGCCACGGCGGGCAGACTGCGGCGGCGAGCAGTGGCGGGGCGTCACATTGGAGCCGGAGCGGGGTCCACCAAACCATAACGACACTCACAAGCTGCCAAGGGAGTATCTCTTGCAGGGATTCAGGGCAGGGCTGTGGGGATTGAGCCGGGGCGAGGAGGATGGCTCGCGTCGACCAGCTGTTCGGCGGATTGCCCACAAGGGCAGAAAGAGAGTGGGACTGCCATGTGGGCCCCACCCTGGTCAATTTTGGTCAACCACTGAGTCAAACTTTCAATTAGGGTCTAAACAAATTTCTAGAATTTTCCTAGGATTTTTAGAACCATTTAGCTTATTTAAGCTTATGTGAATATGTGTGTATCTATATACAAATACATATATATTTATATTTATATATATATATATGTGTGTGTGTGTGTGTGTATGGATGTTTATGTATGTGTAAATATATTCCCAATTTAAGGTCTATTAGAATTTAAATTCCAACATTTCCTAAATATTGCTATAATTTATAAATTCCTAAGCAAGACTTATTAATTAGCTTTTAGTAATTTATTCAAGTGAAATTACCAAATTCAAATGGCTTTTTTAAAAATCTTGAAGCTATGTTGTCACATAGAAATTTAAACAGAAATCGCCATAACCTTACGCAATAGTACAGAAGTGTTTTCAAAATACTAATACAACTTTGGGCTATTACAGTTAACTTTCTTTAACTATTTTCAATAATAAATAAACAACCTAAAATCAACATTCCATGGCTAAAGTTCCAATAAAGTAATAAGGTAATTTACTTTGATGGACTTCAGCAAGCGCTTGAAGACTATGACTGTGTTTTATATGAAATGGTGACAAGTCGGGAGAATTTAAACAGTCGAAAAGACCCAACATCTGCAAAGAAGCTGAAATCTTCTCGTAAAGGTTTCAGTGTTCTTGGTTTCATACAAAAGCAAATGGCACGTCTCCTTTGACTGGATTACCAGCTAGATTGCCTTGATTATGGCAATGAGAAATGGCAACATGCTAACTTGGACTTCGAGACATTCAAGCAGCTTCAGGTAATATTTTAGTTAAAATTATGCCTTTGATTTGCCTTTTAATAGTCTATATTTTGTTTAAACTATAGAACATGAAAACATGAAGCACATTTCTCACAACTTCTAATTAAAAACTTCACATAGAAACAGAGAGAATATGCATACTAGTTGGACCATGAGGGCGGGGTGGTAGAGGTTGTGGCGCCGAAGCCGGCGAACGTAGACGTCGAGGGCTCACTTGAACGCGCGCTTCCGGCTGTTGAGGAAGCCATCCATTTCTTGTCGAGGGCTCAGCGACGAGGACGGCGGCGACGAGGGCAGCGTCGAGGGCTCGGCAACGAGGGCAGCGACGAGGGCTCGGCGACGAGGGCGGCGGCGACGAGAGCCAGCGGACGTAGATGCGAGGGCGGCGGCTAGGGCTTGGCAACGAGAGAGTGCGCGTGGGACTTGTGAAAATTTTGGGGTTTCGCAGGGTTAGGGTATGTATAGTGGTAGCTGTACTGGCGGCTCATACCATAACCGCCAGTGGTAGTCAGACTAGCACTGGCGGCTCACGATAACCGCCAGTGGTAGTAGACCACCACTGGCGGCTCAGGATATAACTGCTAGTGACAGTGATAATATCACTGGCGACTCACAAGATAACCACCAGTGATAGCTATATTAGGGATATATAATAGAACTATACATGACTATATAGGATTATAATAGGACTATATTAGGGCTATATAATAGGATTATATTGGATTACATTATATATTCTGTAATAGGATTACATTATATAATGGGATTACATAACTCAAATATAAGATACAAATAAAACTGTACAATCAGTCCTCAACGATCAGCCCTTCTTAATGATCGGTGCGCACATAGTGGTTGCATTGGCCATTTCACTTGATTTTGGGTCGGTTTCATCATGTAATGGTGGTATTTCATCGAATTGGTTGTAATCCTCCTCTGTTGCATACCCTTCGACAATGCAGAATTCGATCACCTCCTCTGATGCATACCCTTCGATAATGCTAGCCTCAGGGTGATATCGGTTGCGTACGTATGACTTTAGAATCCACATGTACCTCTTGAACGGATACATGTAACGTAGAAACACCGTGCCACATAACTTTATTTCCTGAATAAGGTGAACCATGAGATGTACCTAATATCGAAGAAGGATGGGGGGAATACATCTCGAGATCACATATAATTCTTACTGCTTCGTTCTGTAGCGAATCGAGAGTATCAGGATCGATGACTTTCTGATGGATTGCATTAAAGAACAAGCTCAGCCTTGTGATGGTTCATCGGACGTCCGGAGACAATATACTCCTTATTGCAACGAGAATCATCTAAGTCATTAGAACATGGCAGTCATGTGACTTCATTCCAGACAATTCCAAGTCACTCATAGACACTATCCTCTTCATGTTGGCAGCGTAACCGGATGGGTATTTTACACCATGCAAGCACTGAAAAAATTCTTTTCACTCGGCCTTGGATATAGTAAAGCAAGCTGGAGGGAGTTTCGTCCTACCCGTACTACTAATTATTGGTGCTAACTCACTTCTTAAGTTCATATCAACTAAGTTGAGCCATGTGTTTAGTCCATCCTTCGTTTTGTCCTTCATATAAAGCAATGAGCCAACCAAACTATTGCAAAAGTTAACCTCCACGTGCATCACATCCAAGCAGTGTCGAACATATAGTTCCTCCCAGTAAAGTAGATCCCACAAAATTGACCATTTCTTCCATATGCCGTTTTCACTGGGTTTTTGTTTTCTTTCCCTTTCTCCCCATTTCACATTTTCTAAACTTAACATGCAGGCCTGCAAACATGTCATGCACTTCTTTTCCACTAAGTATACGTGGAGCCGATCCATTCTCCCTGGTTCCATCGAACTGCTTGGTCATCTTGCGATATGGATGATTCACACGTAGAAACCGTCGATGGCGCATATACACAGTCTTCCGGCAATTTCTGAGCCACGCACTTGCTGTATCATCTAAGCAGTGAGGACAATCTTTACTTCCTTTTGTTTTCATGCCTGAAAGGTTTCCAAGTGCGGGAAAATCGTTAATGGTGCAAAACAACATTACACGTAGCGTGAAGTTCTCTCGTCGATCCGCATCCCATACCATGACCCCTTCATTCCACAGCATCTATAGTTTCTCTACCAATGGTGCAAGGTACACATCTATATCATTGCCGAGCTGCTTTGGTCCTTGGATTAGTAAGCACATCATAATGTACTTCCTCTTTATGCTGAACCAAGGAGGAAGATTATATATGCATAGGTTCACAGGACATGTGCTATGCTTGCTGCTCCAATTTCTAAATAGATTCATGTCGTCTATGCTCAACCCAAACCTTAAATTTCTAGGGTCTGCACCAAAATCCGGGAACTTGTAATTAATGTTTCTCCGCTGCGGAGCGTTTGCAGGGTGCCTAAGCTTCCATCTTTCTTACCATGCTCTGAGTGCCACCTAAGAAGTCTAGATTCTTTCTTATTTCCAAACCATCATGTCAAACGAGGAGTGACTGGCAGATACCACAAAACCTTTGCTGGGGTTCCTCGATTAAGGTCGGCATCCTGATCCTCGTCGTCGTTACAGGCTTCAACATTTCTCTTATAGCTGGATGCTTTACATTCTGGGCATGAGTGCAGGTTGCTATACTTGTGACGGTATAGGATGCAGTTATTTTGGCATCCGTGGATTTTCTGCACGTCCAATCCTAAGGAACAAGTAACTTTTTTGGCACCATATATTGTTTTTAGCATCAAATTTTTCTAGGGAAGAAGTTCCTTCAATAGTCGTAAGAGCTCCGTAAAACTCTTATCAGACCAACGGTTCCTAGCCTTCAATTATAGGAGTTCAAGCACAGTAGCCAATAAAGTGTGCTTCACCTTGCAACCAGGAAAGATTGGCCTCTTGGACTCCTCTGACCATTTCCTAAATTTAATGAACTCTTCCGTAGTGCCATAGTCTGTTTTGACGTCACGGATCATTCTATCGAACTCGTAAACTTCCTCATCTAATGTTTCACCGACATCATCCCACTCAACACCCGCATCATCACTATCCACTTCAAATGCGTCATCTTCACCCTCAGTTGTACTCTCTGTCTCACCGTGACACGTCCAACAAGAATAACCTTTTTTGAAACCCCGCTTAATGAGATGAAACCGTGAAACAACATTGCACTTAGCGTGAAGTTCTCTCGTCGATCCACATCCCATACCATGATCCCTTCATTCCACAGCATCTGTAGTTTCTCTACCAATGGTGCAAGGTACACATCTATATCATTGCCGAGCTGCTTTGGTCCTTGGATTAGCAGGCATATCATAATGTACTTCCTCTTTATGCTGAGCCAAGGAGGAAGATTATATATGCATAGGTTCATAGGACATGTGCTATGCTTGCTGCTCTAATTTCTAAATGGATTCATGCCGTCTATGCTCAACCCAAACCTTAAATTTCTAGGGTCTGCAACAAAATCCGGGAACTTGTAGTCAATGTTTCTCCACTGTGGAGCGTCTGCAGGGTGCCTAAGCTTCCATCTTTCTTACCATGCTCTGAGTGCCACCTAAGAAGTCTAGACTCTTTCTCATTTCCAAACCATCGTGTCAAACGAGGAGTGACTGGCAGATACCATAAAACCTTTGCTGGGGTTCCTCGATTAAGGTCAGCATCCTGATCCTCGTCGTCGTTACGGGCTTCGACATTTCTCTTATAGCTGGATGCCTTACATTCTGGGCATGAGTGCAGGTTGCTATACTTGTGACGGTATAGGATGCGGTCATTTTATCATCCATGGATTTTCTGCACATCCAATCCTAAGGAACAAGTAACTTTTTTGGCACCATATATTGTTTCTAGCATCAAATTTTTCTAGGGAAGAAGTTCCTTCAATAGTCGTAAGAGCTCCGTAAAACTCTTATCAGACCAACAGTTCCTAGTCTTCAATTATAGGAGTTCAAGCACAGTAGCCAATAAAGTGTGCTTCACCTTGCAACCACGAAAGATTGGCCTCTTGGACTCCTCTGACCATTTTCTAAATTTACTGAACTCTTCCATAGTGCCATAGTCTGTTTCGACGTCACGGATCATTCTATCGAACTCGTAAACTTCCTCATCTAATGTTTCACTGACGTCATCCCACTCGACACCCACATCATCACTATCCACTTCAAATGTGTCATCTTCACCCTCAGTTGTACTCTCTGTCTCACCATGACACGTCCAACAAAAATAACCTTTCTTGAAACCCCGCTTAATGAGATGAAACTCGATTTGAGATGAGTTTCTATACAATTTCAAGTTATCGCAATCAACATAAGGACAACATATCAAGTCAACCCCTCTCTCCTGCATATCCACCAGCGCGACTCTCATAAACCCTTGCACCCCATTCACGTACTCTTCCGTCTTATGATTTCTCGTGTACATCCATGATCTGTCTATTATCTACAAAAATGTATCCACGGTTTTTAAAATTATTACATGGTTACACTTCTTTCGAAATAAAAGACTTTATGAATAAAAGTTTGCCTTAGGACAAAGCTAGTATGACAAGTAGTTTGCATATTATTTAATTAATTGGTATATACTCAAAACTAGCTAAAATAATTAATTCCTCCTATATATGACTACAAATGAATTGTTGCTTATCCCATTAATTATGACTACAAATTCATGACCATATTAATATATTGTTGCTTATCCCATTAAATACTTTCTCTCGTATTCTACACATGCAAAACACATCACAAGCCAAAGATATTAACTATCCTACTCTCCATGTACATCACAAACTTACAAATATTAATATATCTAGATCTCAAAGCACTTAATCTAAAGTATGTTCTTTGATCTTCAAAAACCGGATGTACAAAGAAAAATAAAAAGCATCACTAACCTCTAGCACTTGGATCTTCAAAAAACCACTTAGATCTTCAAAAACCACTTAGATCTTCCAAAAAAGTTGGAATTTAACCAACTCTAGCTACAGCCACCGCCGCATCCGCCGCTACAGTCGAACAGAAAGAATATAGAGTGAACAGAGCACGAATAATGGAGGTAGGGTCGGCACTATGTAGTAAAAACTATCACTGGCGGTTATCTTTGTAACCGCCAGTGATATTCTAATAATCCTAGCAGTTCTCTTTATAACCGCCAGTGATAATTTAATTTTCCTTGCGGTTCGAACACGAACTGCTAGTGAAAGTTTCCGTTTTCCGCCAACTCCCTCCAGTTTGTCCGTACACAACTATTTCTGGCCGTTTTAAAGTGAACCGCCAGTGATATGTAACCGTCACTGGCGGTTATCCGTACAACCTCATCACTGGTGGTCGGTGTTCTGTTCCAAGCAGCGCGGGGATCCTGCCGCCAATGATGAGGGGTCAGGGATGAGCCATTCTGTGGTAGTGTCCGTAAATGGATCACATTCATATCGCACGGATCGTGCTAGCCACCGTGCGCGGCGGACAAGCTCAGCTGCCTTCTCGAGGTCAGCCACGACGTCGGATATGGCTGGCCGGTCCTCTCCCTGCTTCTGCAAGCACTTCACTGCTGTGTGCGCCACCAGCTCGAGAGCCTCGAGCTGCCTCGGTGTTGGGTTTGGTACTTCCGGACGTTTATCCAGCACATCCTCCAGCTTTCCAGCCTCGATTAATTGCATCGTAGAGATGTCGCATACCACCTCCTCCCTTAAAATGTACGGACTCTTCCCAGTCAATACCTCCAATATCACCATGCCAAAGTTGTACAAGTCGCTCGTTGGCTTAAGAAGCCCCGTGTGCCAGTATTCTAGATCAAGGTACCCATATGTGCCGCATAAGTTCATTTGTTCATCCTTATTCGCCTTATCAAAGGTAACCGATATGCCAAAGTCCGATATGTGCGGCACCCAGCTCGCATCAAGGAGGATATTGGACGAATTGATGTCGCGGTGGATGACCCGCGGCACAGCATGGCAGTGCATGTACTCAATGGCCCGTGACACGCCGAGCAGTATCTCAATGCGTGTTCTCCAAGGCGTTGTCACCAATGAAGAGAGCGACGGTGGCTGATGATGAAGTTGGTCGTGGAGTGATCCGTTTTCCATGTACTCATAGACAAGAAAGCGCTCCTCCTCCTGCACACTCCAGCCTAAGAGGGGAGCGATGTGCTTATGGTGGAGGGAAGAGCCAATGGTGAGCTCATTCTGGAACTCCTTCTCGAACTCCTCTGGTGATCTGGGCGACTGGTGCCTTTGCCAGCGCTTGATGGCCACTTGCCGCCCATCGGGAAGCCTGCCCTTGTACACGGTGCCAAAGGAACCTTCGCCGATCACTCTGTCAAGGGCGAAGTTATTGGTTGCCATGGCGAGCCTCACGGCGCTGAACTCTTCAACTCCATATTTAAAATAGGAATATGCCATGTCCTCAGCGACCTCTGCAGCTTCCTAGAACAGAAAAACATACACTAGTAAGCATATCTTTTTACCAAGAACCAAGACCATTTTGAAATCAGAAAGTGCTTCTATCAATTAATTGTACCAGCGGAGACGTGTGAGTTAACCTTTTATTTTGAGAATCATTGTGCTCTATGATCTTAAACGTATGCCTTTAGAATCATTTCCTGTATCAAATTCTTGTGTGAGTTAACCTTTTATTTTGAGAAAATTACACTTTCTTCCTGAATTTGTAGTGAATCTCACTTAGCTTCTAAACTTGAACATTACCATTTTGGGTCCTTAAAGTTGTATCCATTTGCGCATTAATCTCAAAGCCGTTAGGGCTTTCTTTAAACATTGAGATGGCACCTACATGTGTTCCACGTCGATGTTAAGTATTGACTAGGTTATGCATGTGTACAAGAAATGGTGGCTTCGCATCCACGTAGATACCACATCATCATCGGATGAAGATGGAGGGGTACAGCCGGGCAACAGGGGTTGCAGATGGTTTGGGCGAGTGGCAGGGCAAAGCCACACGGCTTTAGGAATTTGTGATTGCCTTAGCTTTGCCCAGGGTAGCATTTGTTTACAGGTCAAAATAATTTTAAAGGGTGGAGTTGCATCTGTTTATGGTTTTTGGGTTAGGGTACAAATGTATACAAGTTTGAGGGTCCGAAAAAATAAAATCTTAATTTTGGGGGGCTATGTGAGATCGACACATGTTCATTGGGCAACAATGTACTTTTCTTTGAAGGAAGGTTAGAATGATGATATGGCACCCAGGTCGATGACACGTCACTATCGCTTGTGCACATGGATAGCCTAGTCAACACTTAATGGTGACATAGAACACATAGATACCTCTCAACATTTAACAGAAGCCCTAACAGTTTTGATGCTAGAGTTCAAACTAATACAAGTTTAAGGCCCTCCTTCTCTTCGGCTTATAAACAAAAGAGCAATGTTTACTTATTTTGCTGCGGTGGGCTCCACCATTGAGGCCCGCTAGCAGGGAATCCGACCGGTCTCGCCATCCTCATGTGGTAAAGGACCTCATTGGTGGATCCCACTGCATCCTTGGTCAAAATAAGCAAACATTGCTTATTTTCTTATAAGCCGAAGTAAAGGGGGCCTAAGGGTCAAAAAGGTAAAGTTCAATTTGAGGGACTAAATGAGATTGCTGTAAGTTTAGGGGGCAATAGTGTAATTTTCTTTTATTTTGATATACTCATCACAATTTCCTCTACAAGTAAAAAGGCCACAAAGATTCAAAAATGTAGAGGACTTACTTGCTGTTTTATGCCCTTCGCTTTCAAATATATGCCAATTTAGTACCATTTTGTTTTCCTATATTGTACATGTTATCCAATTATTTGACAACTTTTTACCCTTTTTCGCTTGTATATATCCCTCCTTTTTAATGATCAATTTTATTTCAAACACTAACATAATAAAGACTTTGAATGAGGTTAACATGGTCTTCTGAAGGTGTACATTGGACTTGCGGTTTTGATTTTTTTCAATAAATAAAGTACTTACATTGTCAATTGTTTGTACTGAATGTCGTATATCTTCTCCAAGTTGGTTATCCATGTTTGCTGTAGGAGGTACTTGTTCTGGAACTATATCAATTCCTGAAACAAAGGGTGAAACTTTAAAATCTGCATCATTTGAAAGAGGGAGCATACAAAACAAGGGCTTCAGCACTTAACCATTTCCTGCTTTCTGGATACCAATAGTTGGAGATGATGGGCCATTTTGTTCTTGACCATTTCCAAGAGCTTTCCCTGAAAAAAAAGCTTGTAGTCAAATTGTTTGCAAAACTTTTCTCGCAAAAAAGAGAAGTTGCAACCATGTGCACCAAAATGTATGTAAAATCTCAAGAAAGGAAGTTAACTATTAAAATTTCAGAAAGGACAAACAATTACTTTGTTTATTTGACTTCTTAGATGAGTCCCGTACTAGGAAATGATTTGATAATCCTTCTAGAACTCGTTCTTCTGATGGCGACAGTACCATCACGCCAAGCCTAACATTCTTGTTACCAGAGTTATTCACAATTGTAGCATTGCTGTGACGGTGACTCCCTCCAGTCAAATAGAATGTGCAGTTACTAACTATTGATTTTATTCCATGATTCTCATCTCCAGTTGCTGAATTCCCTCGCCGTGGTCTCACTATGCTTTTCTCAAAGTCTTCTTTAGACCAATTGTATTGATTGTTGTCTTTGTTGAACTCTCCATTAAGGACAACCATCATAACCTCTGCAGAGGCAAGAGGGTGATTAGGTGCAATTGGATTACCACCTTCATACAGAGACACCTCTATGTAATTTCCAGCACTAGTTTGTATGTTTTTCCTCGTATCAACTGTCTCATTCACCACACTACTGATTTTTAGTCGGAATCTTGGTGGCTTCATTTGATTCGGTTCTGGTCTGCAAAACAAATAAAAGTACACGAAGCTATGCCAAATATGAAAATGGAAAACACAATAAGAAGGAAATGTGTATAATTTCTCGATTTGAGTCTATTATAAACACATTCAATACTGTGGAATATGTATTGAGCATTTTGTGCTTGTGCCGAAACAAAATATGACCGAAGCGCAGCTCAACAAGTAGTATTTACTATTTTTAATAATAGCTCCAATAACTCACTCTGTGCACCATAAAAAAAATAATGGTCGCAAAGAACACCTTGAGGGTGGAGATCCATCACAACTTGAGCAATTAAGTCGCTCCAGTTGTGTGTATAGTGATATGTTATCTTCATTAAGCTTCTTCAATTGTTCTTTTATGTCCTTGAGCTCTTCCTTGTGCTCTTCCAGCATCTGTTTGATCTCTTTAGTCTGAGGGAGAGAGAGAGAGGCATATCTATAGTCAAATAGGGTGAAACTTTGAGTTGTAAACTAGTACTATTGTAGATAAGTTGAGTTCAGTAAAGTTAGTACCAATCAAAACGCGGAACCTTTTTTACATTGAAAAACAGGTTGTCAAGTATTTTCAATCCTAACAGATATGATCTGAAATTCAAATGGAATTGGAATCTAAACCCCCCACCCACCCCCACCCCAGCCTAAAAGGGAAATTTCAGTTTATAACATTAAATTCGAACGCCTCACTGAGAATGACATCCAATTGGCCTGCAGGCAGTGACACTGTGCACATGAATTTCTTCACTTTTTCACATTTTGGCTTATTTTCTGACTTTTGCTTTGTTTTTTCCTATTCATGGACACGGTTGGACCGTTTTGCCCCCGAGCTCCCCCTTCTAATCTCTTGGCTGACAGGTGGACCCTACTCGTCAGTGAGACAGAGTAGGGCACGGCGGAGGGGCTGCTGTCCTCGCTTGCCTGCAGCGAACGGCGACTCGTCGGTGGCCAAGGACCATGGCTAGAGCTACAGGGAGCTCATACGTGCCTAGATAAGATCGCAGCGTACCTAGAGGTGGCCAGAAGCTTGCCTGCGGTGTGCAGGGCGGCGGCGGCGACGGAGCGACTGCGTGGTGCGACTACAACGAACGGGAGTCCTATTCTTTCATGGGGAAGCATCTAGGTACTATCGTGAAGCTCACGGTGCGCTCGGTTTGGCCTGAGATGCTTCGTAGATGGCTGGCAACGGTGAGGTGGTCCGCTGGAGGAGCTCGTCAGCGGTGGCCAACTCCGGTGGTTTCCCGCTTAGATTGACAGAGGGAAAAGGATCAAGGACCAACGTAGACCAACGTAGATGGAGAAAATGCCTCCAGATAGAAGCTTTGCTCACCGTGAAGTTCGGTCGACGGTGGCCGGCAATGGCGGTGGCGGCGACAAAGCGACGGCGTGGTGCGACTACAACAAAGACGTGCTCTAGGTGACGCCGCTGCACGTCGAACAGCAGCGCAAGGTCCGACACCGCCACCGTCACCCGCCTCTTTGCCTTCGGCCCGGTCATCCACGGCACGCATTCCGGTGAGCAGGGCACGGGAGCGACCCTATGGACCAATTATTCACTTCCCTCGAGGGCTCGAGGGCAAATCAGTCCGATCACATCCAAAAAAGGGGAGAAAGAAAGGAAAAGCTAAGAAATAAGCCAAAATGTCATGAACCGAAGAAATTCGTGTGCACAGGGTTACTGGGTGAAAGGCAACCCAATTTGGTGTCAATCTCAGCGAGACGCTTGAATTTAATGTTATAAACCGAATTTTCCCGGCCTAAAATCTTTGTGTTACCCCCTGTAACCCTTCAACCCTCTTAGTTCTCTACTCTGACAGTGGCTGGTTCTGGCCCAGCTGCCATACCCTCTGGTTTTCAAACCCGAAACAAAGTTAAATTTGAACTTCGGGACTTCAATTAATATGCTAAACCGCAAGTTTTTTAGATAATGGAAAACAAACCATAAGATGTATCAAGTATTTGTTTTACAGGAACATGTAAAAGTACCTGTTTGACTTGAGTTTCTCTCATCGCTGCAATAATGATAGCACGGATGTCTGAAGAACCTGTAAGTGGAGCTTCTTCTGCAGACATCCCATCGCTTGAACTGCGTGTTATGGTCTCCCCCAAGTTAGGTGAGAAAATCAGACAAGCGCGCAAGCATAGAGTTACTTAAATAGCACTAGCTACACACCTCGAGCAGGAGAAGCTTGAATCGCCTCCCCGCTGCCGCTGCCGTCTCTTCCGCGCCTTCGCCATTCCTCACAAACAACACAGGCGCAGCTGCTCCTCCTTTTCCGCTGGTTGGAATCCTGAATCATACGAGTTGAAGAGCTAATACACGATTTAGGGGAGAATGGAGTGACAAGAATATCGTGAATTACGGGAGATTCGAGGTCCGGCCGTGGCTGAGTTTGGGAAGTCCGTAAGTGGAAGTGAAGAGTCTGCAACTAAAAGAAGCAGAGGTTTCATCGGAGAACTAGCAGTTTAGTTACTATAGGCAGTTCTTATTTCGAGTGAATTTAATTTAACCCATCCCTATCATGTAATCGAGGCATTAGAAAAGCGTCGACTACGACGAATTTACCTAGGCATCCCAACGACCCTGCTTATCCAAGCGCCGACTGGGTCAACGTTAGGAAAGGCCCGGCAGCGTTAGGGAAGGCTATGGGAAATCCGTATGAATTCGAGTGGAAGTGAAGTGTGAGCAACTGAAAGAAGCCGAGGTTTGTCCTTTACCGCTTAAACTACCTTATAATCTATCATTATTTTATTTGTCAATTTTTACAGGCCATGTGTTGTACAATTTGTGGCCATTTTCTCGAGGTTTTTATTGATTCTTCTCAAAGTTATAAAAACTATTTTCTTAATAATTTTTTAGTCTTTTAAAGTCCCTTTTTGAGACTCTCAACTTTTTCAGACTATAATCTACCATGACTTTCAGTCGCAAATAATAGTCCCTTGAAAAATTATAGTTCTGCAAGGGATGGGAGTAGGGCTTTCAGCTAGTGCCATGTCCCGATAGGGCAATATTTGCTCGAAATCTCCTCAACCTTGCAAGTACGAGGATTAGCAGTGCACTAGGCTAATATGATGTTGTTTGTAAGAGCATCCGTAGCAAGTACTTTATAATACTATAGCTTGGAATAGAGTAGCTGATGCAGGAAAGGAATCTTTTAGAGTGTAGTGTAAAGTGTGAAGATATTTTAGAGTGAGTGTTAGACAGAGGGAGCAGTGAATAGTATTATAGAGTAGGAGGATAGAGTAACTCATGTGGATGGTCTAAGGCCATCTTTAAAGCTATACCTATTTTCTGACCCTATTTTAATATTCATCTATTTTTTGCTCTGGTTTTATTTTCAACCTGTAACAACCCAATTTGGGCCAAATTTTAAAATTTAAAATTTTGAGTGCAAGAAAAATATTTTTCTTACTAAAATGCTAAATGCAAATCTACGTCATGTATTTTTCCTACTTTCAGAATTTTTTTGATCCTATCTAACTGGCTTGTATTTCATATAACTACATCTATTTTCGGATCATGAATAGTAACAAACCAAATAATCAATAAACCTGTTTTCTATATTGCTAGAATGCTGCAAATTTTCTAACCCTGAGTACTGTTTTCGATTGAGGAATAATACTTTGAAGCCCAAACCTTGATTCCTATATAAGTCTAACACATCATAAACGAGATTAGGGTCATATTCAAAACATATGACACAATTACTTAAAACTAAAATTAGAAATAAAATTCTAAGTTTTACACTTAAAATATATGCACACATATGCTAAACTTTTTACTTAGAAAATTTGATCCTTTGTATGGTTAAAAATTGAACCTAGCCTTATGTGAGGAATTCAAATCATGAAAAAAAAATTCACCCTTCCTATGAAAACCACATTTCAAATGCATAGTTGGATTTGAATTCAAATCAAATTTTGGCCTAGAGCTTCAATTTGGCTACAAATGAATTCCTCAAAATTTCCAGATAAATTGCTACTAGACCCCACTGGTCAGCCCCCTCTCTCTCTCCCTCTCTTTCTTTCTCTCTCCTCTGTCTCTCTCACCCGGTGCCTCTCTCTCTCTCTCTCTCCCTTCCTCAATGGCTCTCTTGTTCTGGCCAAGCTGCCCCGTGGCTGCTGCCCCCTGGCGACGTTGAACGCGTGGCCAGCTTCCCTCTGCGCACACCAAGCCACGGTCGCTATGCCGCGTAAGCCGCGTTGACTCCCCTTGATAGCTCCGCGGCTCCACCGCGCGTCTGCTCCTCCACCGACCGGTTGCCCCGGTTGCACGCCACACCGAGCCCTAGTCTCCCCTAAGACCACCTGGTGCCCCCGGCAAACTGTGCCGCAGCTCACACTCGCAGCCCTCTCTGTTTCTCCCCTACCACATGCCGCGACACGTCGATTCCTCCACCACGGTGCATCCCAAGCCACATGGTCGCAGCCATGTCTTCCTCACCTCCTCCTCGCCAACATCCTCGAAGCAATTGAGCCGAGACGCCTTGGAGCTCGCAGCATCCGCGAAGTCCTCCCCGCTGGGCAAAAATTACCCCCTTTCGAATCCTAGCCGCTCCGGTAAGCAGCTCGTCGATTCCTCGAGCATAGAGCATCCTTAGGATGCCTTTAACCATTTCCTCCTGTCAATTTTGCATGCCGAATACCGGAATCCTCTGGCAACGTGTTCCCATTTCAGCCGCCGCCGCCCTGCTCGTCGCCGACTGCCTCCGATGCGCCTCTGCTGCTCTCCATGGCCGATGGTACCCCCTTAGTGCCCTATTGATGCTCTTGAGCCTATAGGTTAGGCCGTAGCCGTGCTAGTTCGCCGCGGCCGTGCTGGCCGCCGTGGGAGCTCATCGCGTCGCCGCTATAGGCGGTCGTCGGCCTCACCAACTTCACCTTTTTGTGCGCGGGGCCGTGGGGATCCTGTTTCGGCCATCGGACCTCGTCGCCGAGACCTCTCCTGCTGGCGCCACCATGCCCCGGCCGTCAATGGCCACTGCGCCTGACCAAAACCGTGGAGGAAGACGACCTCCACTGGGGGTAGCCGCTGTGTGGCTAGCATGTGGGCCCCTGGTCCCACATGTAGGGTTGGAACCGAGCCGAGCCTAAGTGAGCCAGGGCTGGCTCGGCTCAGGCTCGATAAAAGTTCGGGCCGGCTCGTGAGTCTCGTGATGAAAAAAAATAAAGATGCATCACATGTACATGAATGAACCATGAACAAAGAGCCATATATCATATATACATGAATGAACCATAAATAATGAACCATTGAATATATATGTATACAGGTAACACAATTATATAGAAAACCATGAATACTACGAAGCTGTGCGGCAAACGAGCCCTCGCGAGCTGAAACGAGTGAGCCAAGGGCTGGCTCGGCTCGGCTCGTTTTCTGGGCCAAGCTGGAAAGTGGGCTCGAGCTCGGCTCATTTTCAAACGAGCCAAGCCCGAGCTGTTCGCGAGCCGCGAGCTAAAGTTTCAGCCCTACCCACATGTCGGTAAAAGGATGCGCAAAACACGCTTTACGCTTTCCATAAACCTTTTGCGGTTTTCCGAAAAACCCGTCTTCGGTAGGGCTCTCAAGAGGGTCGCGCTTGGGCCTACCAAAGACTATTCATTGAGTTTTTTCTAGCCTTTTAACAATTTAGTTACTAACAGTAAATAAAATTGAATTATTAAAAATAGTTAGATAACTCCAAAATTCCTAGAAAATTTATGATAAATACAAGATGACATTCTTGCTTTAATAAAAATACTTTGGTGAACAGTAACATAAATTATAGCCTCTGATTAAATCTAAAACCTATTTTTTAGTTATTGATAAATGTGTTTCCCATCTACTTTAAATGATTATAGAGTTATTAAAAATTTATAAGAAAATTTCCAGTAGAACATAAATATGGTTAAGAAAGTTAAGAAATTTATTGCTCAATTCGAGGAACCCTAATACTCACTTGATAATTAATTAGAGAAATTAACAAATTTCCTTTTGTATAAATAATGCAGAAACAGAATCTGAATTATTTTAAATACTAAATGACTTTAATTAAATCTCAAATTTTTGCAAAAACATTGTGAACCCCTAATGAATTTATTAAAGTTATATGACCTAAATAAACTTGGTAGGATTATCTAATTATTTAATTTAGGTAAATAGGGTCTAAAGATTGCAATACATTTAATTTATTACTCGCTTATAATTTGCAGCAACACCCCTACTCATAAAATAACAAAATTATTTACTGGGAGCTGATGAAGGAAATACTTCTTACAAAACTATCTTCCGTATACAACTATTTGCTAACCTATAGGCAAATTATTAGGGTAGCATTATGCATCATCGCATATCATCTTCATAACGCTCACACCAACGTTATCTTTTTGTAAGTTACTATATAGTAGCAGGATCATGGAACTTTCTCGATGTCTAGGTTAAGACTTAACGTCAGTCCTCGATAGCTTAGTAAGCGGGTTGTATTCCATGCATCATGTTTTCTTATTGCACATTGCTGCTTTATTTATTGTTCTTTGAATAGTTTCGTTAATAAACGCTAAGGAGCCAGAAGGACATTTCGTAGAGCAGCAAGAAGGCCCTCAACAGTGTCAGGACCTAGGCGAGTTAACATTCATTTGATCATATTGATCCCAGTTTTTAATTAAATTATTTCCTTTTTAAGTATCAAATTACATGCTTTTCAATTATGAGTATCTATCTTGTTAATCATGACATATCATGCCTGCTTTGTTGAATTATCAATATCCCATGATGATTGTGTTGATGATCATTACTTGTTGAATCACCACCTGATCGTCTTGTTGAATCACCACCTGGTTTAGGAACAAACAGTTATTAGACTCTTAAGTCTATGATTTGAAATTTGTTAGACTCATAAGTCTGGCTAAAATCTTATTTAGACATTGCTCAGGTCTAATAATTATTTTTAGGCTTAGTTGCCTCGGAACGGTGAACCGATATTCATCGGACATAATTATACAATGACATGGATAACTGGATATTGAGCCTGGCATGCCAGCGTGGGTGTTTGGTTGTGGTTGTGGTTGTGGTTTTGTACGGACAGGGTCCGATACAGTGGGGTAGCAGGGGCTACGAGAGCAGGAGAAGGAAGTTTGTACAAATGGGCAGGGTGGACCCAGTGATAGGGTGGAGTGCGGGCTTGCCCTAACAAGAGCGCGGAGTCATACGCGTAGCAGGAAGGCGCTGCTACTTGCCTAAGGGAGGTGGTCCCAACACAACGCGTGGCCATCGCGCGGTAGTAGGAGATGGGGGTCACATGTGGTGGTTTGCGAAACCAGCCCTTAGACGAGAAACCCCATTCTAAGAAGGTCCGGCTTGGGACGTCACCTGAGGGTGATTTAATCACACTTACTGGACTGGCAAATCCAGTAGAGTTGTGGTTCACAACGGGTCGCCAACCCAAAATATGATGGCGGGAGTAAGGAGATGTTTAGCAGAGTGCATGGAAACTGTCATGGGTTTGAGATTTAATTATGGTTTGGAACTAAAACTCTGGAATAACACGTTAAAAGTAGAACTTTGTTAAAACTGCAAAGTTATAGGTTTTGATTCTTAAAATTGGCTTTCTGCAAAACAAACAAACCCAACCTTTCCTTTGAAATCTCTATCACTAAGTACATTAGGTTGGGTGTTAACTCACCAATGTTTGGATGACTCTGACCTCGCATACACTTACTCTTTTAGATGAGTTTGAGCAAGACTTACTACGCCTGCCATGAAGACAGTGCTTAGGAGCTCGCTGACGATCAAGTCTAGGCTTAGGGCGTCTCTCCAGTCGATTGCTTAGGCATAGCCGGCAAGAGACTCTTTGGGATCTTTTATTGCACTCTGATTCTTTGTTGCTCTTAGACTATTTTGGGCCAATGTGCCATTTCGTAATATTTATTAGCCTTCAGGCTTAATTCAGGTACTTATTGTAATATAAGTCTTTCACTCGTATAAAATGATCCGGCTATGTAAATGGTGTGTACTACTGTACTGATCCAGGGACTAGTGCAGATCAAGTGGTGACGAAGAATACGCCCCACACAAACCTACTTAACCTTGACCCTATTTCACTATTCCCTACATTTTCATATCTTATATTTTACCCACCGGCCTTTTTTTACTATTCACAACCCCATTACTACAGTAATTGGATCGGCTATAATAACAGTACAGGTCCACCATTACGGATGTTCTAATTGACCGAGGCAGAATAATGGGCAAGGAGCATCATGTAACCTTGGAAATATGCACAAGGATGAATTGTATAAAAGCTTTGTGCATCAAACCACAATCAAAGTGGTCATAAAAAATTCTAACAAGTCTTGATTCGATAAGTCATGACTTGGGTGTTTCAGGCTACTTGCCTATGACTTACCATTTCCTAAAGCCGAACACTTTGCTTTCTCAAAGCCAAAGTCTAACAAAACGTTCTAGCTTCGCAAAACCCCTCATGGAAGCTTGTAAAGTTCAACATTTTAGTCATCCAGCCACAACTGATCAAAACAATGAGGAAGGTGATCTAAACCCTGACCGGTATTTCTACTTCAACCCAAGGGCAAAGCTAGGAAGGGCTTTGGGGGTGCACGGGCACCAATGTCAAAAATAAAATTTAGCTAGGCTTAAATCATTTATTCCATGCATGCACACCTTAATCAATAGTTGTGAACCCCTACTTAATAGTAGTGCACCACCGTCACTTTTGTTCTAGTTCCATCCCAACCACATAGATAAATAAACAGCATCAATATAGGTCACCACGTAGTAGAGGGTGTTTGGTTGTTTTCTCACAAGGTGCAAATTAGAGAAATTTTATGATACACTAAAATAAATACGAGTCATTTATTCCTCTAGATGTAATGGTCCAAATTGATTCCATTTTTTTTATAGCACCAGTGTAGTATTTATAGTACAATGATGATTTTTTTTTGAAGGATATCCTCTAAGCGAGCATTTAAATATGAATTATATTACCGCCTATTAGTGCTCGTAAATGTACCGAGAAAGGTAGGAAAGTGGAGAGGTAAATGGATTACTCAATTATCAAGGCAGTTCTTAGCTCGAGTGATTTTAATTTAATCCATCCCTATCAGGTATCAAGGCATTAGAAAAGTGCTGACAATGACGAATATCCTAATTTACCATAGGCTTGTCCAAGCGCCGATTGGGTCAACAGTCAGCAATTGCGGTATACGGAGGAAAGGCCCGGCAGTGTTAGGGAAGTCTATGGGAAGTCGAGTGGAAGTGAAGAGTGAGCAACTGAGAGAAGCAGAGCTTTCGTCAGAGAATGAACCAAAGGCTACTGACATCTTTCCCTGTGAGTCCCTTGGAACTAGTTATGGTTCTGCAAGGGATGCGAGTAGGGCTTTCAGCTACTCCCATGTTCCGACAGGGCAATATTTGATCGAAATCTCCTCAACCTCGCAAGAGACCAGGGCAGAATAATGGGCAGGGAGCATCGTGTAACCTTGGAAATATGCACAAGGATGAATTGTATCAAAGCTTTGCGCATCAAGTTAGAAATGGCTCATGCCCTCCACGGATGTGTCAGTATATAAGAGGATTGCACGTTGTAAAATCTCGAGATCCTTCATTACGTTGCTGTCCCATCTCCATCCACCAGCAGATTCATCTTCCCTTCTGCATATGAGTGTGGATTTGCAGCTTATGTTACACCCACACACCCCTCTGAAAGTGAGCCATACTACTGTCTGATTAATTGCATGCGAAGGAGCCGTGATCAAATGGCGGCAGCATGGGACACACTGGGGAAGGCGGCAAATCTCGCGCAGCTCTCGGGCGTCGAAGCTACCATGCTCGTCGTTGCGATCCTGACAATGCTACAGTTTCCTCACAGCCACAAGCAATGCGTGAAGCTCCAGGGGCGCGTGCAGGTGCTCCGTCAGTTGCTGCAGCTGCCGACAGGTTGCTGGACTGTCACCATCCAGCGCTCGGAGATTGGGGGTTTGGTTAGCAAGGCGCTCCAGGACGCAGACGCCCTGATCGAGACCTACAGCAAGAGCTCGCTCTGGTGCCGCCTCTGCAATGGCAGGAGCATGGCCACCAAGCTCCGCGACATGCGCAACGCCATCGACTCCTACTGTGGTATCGTCGTCGTCGCCAACGCCTTTCTCATGATCGCGCACCCGAATCCTTGCCCGCCAGCTAAAGCTAGGTCAGATATATACTCCACCCTAGGCCTAGTATGTTAATTTCTTTACATGATTCAGGAACACTGCAGCTACTTACATCAGTGCATGGATTCAGTTGATCTGAAGGCATGTTTGGACTTTGGACTGGCAAATTAAGCAGGATTCAGGTGAACGACGATGCACCGGAAGGCGAGCTGTCAGCAACTGGGTCTTCCATGGGTACTGAGCCTGGCATTCACTGCCCGATGTTGACCAGGAAGGAATCTGACTGTGACATTCACCGCCTCCGTTTTGGCCACCAAAGAGTCAGCTGTGAGACACACACTACAGATGACGAAGACATCGACGCCTAGGACGACGGAGGCACACATTGCGTTAGTGTGGGTTTTTTGGGCTTATCTTATCAGTTTATTTGAACTTTAAAAATTTTCTGAGGTGGCCTCGAGAGTCGGATGCCCTTTGTGTTTAGGGTTTATGTGGCTTTAGACGCGCTTACGAGATAAAAAAAAATTTAAAAATTAATTTAATAAGTGAGATAAATCAAATAAGACACGTAAATAAAAGTCAAATAAGTCATATTTATGTGTCTTATTTGACATATCTCACTTTTTAAATTAATTTTTAAATTTGTTTTTTTATCTCGTAGGCGTATCTAATAACTCCTTAAACCCTAAACACAAAGGACACCCGGCTCTTAAGGCCATCTCGGGAAATTCTCGAAGTTACGAGATAAGTCAAATAAACCGATAAGATAAATTGAAAAAAAAACGCACCTTAGATTCCTTTCTAGCTCGTCATTGTGTTGATGTATGTAATTAACTTTTGTGTACATACTTCTTGCTTATAAACTCTCTCAAGCACTTTTAAGGTACAATACAGGTAAGAGTTCTTTAGATTGTTCGATGAAACACACATGGTTTAATTGAACTCATCATCTTATCCCCTAAGGGGTAAGAGTTTGGGGATAAAAGTTCTCTACACCATTGCACGATGAAAAATGAATGGTCCAAAACAGTTTGAGTGCATGTTAAAAAAATCTTCTTATTTAGTCGAACTGCTGTTATTCCCCTCTGCATGCTTTGATCATTCTAGTCCCAGTTGAAGATTTTGAGAATTAATTTCCTTTCAAGTCTCAGCTCAAGGGTATTTCCCTATTTCGTTTTTCTGGCACTGGTTTAGTACTAAAATAAGTAGCATTATTTCGTTCCAAGTTGACATTGGAGATGAACGGACTCAAAGCAGAGTATTAGCTTTAGCACCTCACGTGGCGAAGAATGGCAGGCCCATTATGGCACGGCCCATGGCTCGGTGGCTCCATCTCGACGAGACTACCGCTTGTTGTGGGCATGTGTAGGCATTTCTATCGGAGAAATGTGGATTACGGGCCACTTGATTACGGTACGACGTCGTATGTGCTCAGAAGTATACAAGTGAAGTATACAAGTACTACTTCACTCCTAGAATTAGGGCTGGAACTCTGGTTCAGGCTTGCGAGCTGGTACGAGCCCAAGCCGAGTCTCCTCCTCAGCTCAGTCAATTTGGCGAGCCCAAGCCGAGTCAAGGGTGGCTCGCTCGCTGCTCGCTCGTCGCTCGATCGATCGAGCGAGTTACCCTGCACCTGGCCCGACCCGAGTCCCCGACTACCACTACCAGACGTCCCCGCCCCTAACCCTAAATCCCCGCTCCTGCCTGCCCCACCCGAAATTTCCCTGTCTCGCCTCGCGCAGTCGCGCTCTCCGCCTCGCCTCGCCTCGGGCTCTGGTCCTCCTTGGGCGGCGCCGGCGACGCCTCCTCCGTCCCCTCGTCACGCCTCCTCCAGACATCCACCCCTGCGGCCCCCTCCTCCAACGAGCACCCCGCAGCCTACTCCACCTTCGCTACGGCAATTTTGACGGCGACGGCCACGACAACTTCAATGGTGACGGCAACTTCGCCTCGCCTCCTTTGGATCCAGATTTGGACGGTGGCAACGGCGGCGCAGCAACATCGACGGCGACGGTGGTGCGGCGACTTCGACGACAACGGCAACTTCAACTTGCCTCCTCTAGATCCAGATCTGGACGATGGTGACGGCGGCGCGGCAACTTTGACGGCGACGGTGGTGCGGTGACTTCGACGGCAACGGTGCGACAATTTCGACAGCGTGATGACCTCCCTTTCCTCTCATTCTTCGGGCTCCAGCCATTGCACACCGCCCCCCGCCCGCTTCCCTTCCCCTCCTCCGTCCAACTCGAGAGCGCTCGTGAGCTGGACCAAGCCTTCGATGAGCTCGAGCTGAGCCTCCTACCTGGCTCGATACCCTCCCCGAGCCCGAGCCGAGCCAGGCCGAGCTCGCTTGGACTCGGCTCGTTTCCACCCCTACCTAGAATCTAGGGGAAAAATTTTTTCTATATCACTGCAGAGTCTCTTAATTCCTTCCGTGCCATCACATTCATACTTTAACCTCAGGATGCTAAAGGGGGCAGGTAGGACCGATCCTGTGCTTGGACTGCTGATCCATGAAGCAGGGAGGAGGTTCAAGGGCCGACCCACCCCTCAGAAGTTCTTGACCCTGCTAACCCTTTAGGGACAAGGGGCGATCACATTAGTTGCTGGTCAGCACAATCGTAGCGACCGTGTATACTCAATCATAGTCAGTCAGTCACAGATCAAGGAGTTAAATCAATTGCAGATACATATTCATATGGATTGCAGCTAGCTAGCTAATAATATCTCTAATCATATTCCTCGTGTCTCCCATTTCTGTCACAACAAAGGTTAATTACAAGACCTTCCAATATCAACAGATATTACAGCTCACTACTCCTGATCTTATCAATAGATATTACAGCTCACTACTCCTGATCTTATCAATAGATATTACAGCTCACTACTCCTGATCTTATCAATAGATTGACCAACCATACATGGTAGTTGTTCTACTAAGACAAAAAGATCAACCAGCAAAAGAAAAACCAAGTCCAAAATGGGGAAAAAAAAAAACTTCTTCTAGCTAGAGCTTCCCCGCCATGCCGGGTTAGAGCTGAGCTAGTTGTTGACCTATAATAAAACCACCAACCCAAAGTTAACGATGACTTAATCTCATGTTAAAATTAACCCATATCTGAAAGATCACTGTTTTTTTTTAAAGAACGGAAGCTTTATGAAGCAACAGTTTGAGATGAGAGCATGTATGTCTTGCACCTGACAACAAAAGCAAAGCATGTTGGCCATCCAACCAAACAAGAACTGAAGTTGGGTGGCAGAATTCACTATGTTGGACATGGGCAGCAGAAGTTAAACTACAAAAGTGCAGTCCTACAATGAACAAAACAATACTTGTCAATGAAAAAGTATCAACAAGATGTATAAATATATTCATGTATGCTTGCAACTGATGTTAACCCTGTTTTGTTTTAGACTCACATCAACACTTATATAGCTACTTGCAATAGTACTAATTGAGAGAATTTATTTCAGATCCACAGAATTTATATAGACTTTATAAAGATCTACAATTCCCTAATAAAAAAATAGTGCTAGTTTCAACACTTGTTTTATTTCAGGCTCACAGAATTTAGGAAGATTTATAACTCCCTTAAGTATTGATTAAGACAAACTTCAGAAAGAGGTTGATATCAAATATGCTAAAACCTTCAGACAGTAAGCAAAAACAAGTGGGAGTGACAAGGAGCACTACCTGAAACCATAACACCTCTTCCTGATGTTTAAATTGATACAGGCACATCTAGTACATGCTGCATACAGGCACCTCTTGAAGTCAACACTTAAAATAAACAATGAACAAAATACTAAGTAACCTATCAAGATCATGAATGAATTATTTAAAATGTTACCTGACCAAGGTCAACTAGGTCATGGATAGAGACCATGATGTACTTTGTAGAACCTACAGTTTATTTACGAATAGAAGATCAACATGGTGTTCAAATGAACCACTTTAAAGGAAATTTGAGCACATTACCATTACCTGATGTTGCTCTATACCAATCTTGTAGGCAAACGAGTGCCTGAACTGTCTCTGTGGACAACCTGCTACGAAAATCACCAATGATTCTTCCACTGGTGCTGAAAGCTGCCTAGATGCAACTGAGGAAGCAGGAATAGCTAGCACATCTCGTGCTATGCGAGCCAAGATTGGGTACTTGGAGGAATTAATCATCCACCAATTTAAAATATCAAAGTCCCTATATCGTTGAAGTGGGGTATCCTCCAAGTATCTATCAAGTTATGTAGATGCCTGGTCTTGCAAATGAGCCATAAGATGTTGATCCTAGTCAGCAAATAGGTCATTTTCTCCTATAACCATCTCATGTTCACCTTATGGTTGCACAAAGTCAATATTTCCATTTTCGTCTCTTATTTGAGAAGAGTATTCTTCAAACAATCCATGGAATACTTTCAGCACTTTATCCAGTCTGTTCTTAGCATCAGCGAGAAAGGCTTGCTTGAGACGAAACTCAATATACTTTAATTTGAATCTTGCTCAAATATGACAGGAATGTATAGTGACACATATGACTTCATCGAATATTTATTGAACTTCTTTTGCATACCTCGTACCATTATGCCAATATCAATGTCCACCTTAGAGGCCTCCCTTTGCAAAATCAATTTGATATTCAGCATCTCATTGAAGTACAGATTTGAGGTTGGGTACTTGATCCAGAAATTACCTTTGTAGAATCATAGAAGACATTCAAAAATTTGCACACTACTGTTGGTGTTTCCCATTCTTCAAAAGAGAGTGCATATGTGTATTTTGAATCTTGCAATGCTAATGAAGCAAATGCCCTCTTGTAGAGCAAGGCTGTCTCAAGCATCAAATATGTCGAGTTCCAGCTAGTGGGAACATCTAGAGATGGTTGTTTCATATTTTTGCAAGAGATATCTTCTTGAGCAAAAATTTTCTCAAATTTCTGTTTTCAGGATTGCGACGACTTTACGTACTTGGCACTCTCACGAATGTTTGATAATGGGGTCGATGAACTTCAATCCATCCTTCACTATGAGATTTATGACATGCACAACACAACGGTTGTGAAGCAGCTTTCCTTTCACTAGAAGAACATTCTTGTCCACCAGATTTTGCTTCAACAGATCAACCATTGCATCATTCGCACAGGCATTATCTAAGGTGAGCCCAAACAATCTATCTTCAAGAGACCAATCCCGAATGCACTTGAGAATATTAGTGAACATCGCCACTCCAGTATGAGATGTCTCGACAACAAAGAACTTGATGACTCTTCTTTGGACTTCCCAATCAAAGTGGATGAAATGACAAGTTATACACATGTAACTGAGAGTTTGGTTGGATATCCACATGTCAGCAGTTGATGGAACCTACAATCTGCATTTTCTGAAGATCTCTTGTAGAGAAAATTTCAGACCTCCAAAATCTCTCATTCAATAACTCTTAGCTGTTGTCCGATAAACCACTTTGAGCTAGGGATTTAGACTTGCAACAAACCGTCTAAAGCCATCATACTCCAGAAACGAGAAAGGAATCTCATGTAATGGAAGCATTCTCACAAGCTTATCCCATGCAACTTCAGGATCAAAACTCCAGTTCTTCAAGCGAAGACCATCAAGAGACTGTAGTGTAGAATTTAGATTCTCGACAATCTTGAGAGAATTTTTCCTTTTCTTGCATCTCTTCAAATGCTTCACCAACGAACTTTTGTTCGCTCCACGTTTGGCACTGGTTTCTTGTTCAAAATGTTTGTATTTCCCTTTGCAAACTTGGTTACCAACAAGAGCTTTTTTACGGTCCTTGAGGAGGTACCGGGAGGTACCATAATTTCTAGTGTAAATTATGGTACCTCTCGGTACCTCCTCAGTGTTAGGTACCAGGAGGTACCACAAATTAACACTAGAAATTGTGGTACTTTCCAGTACCTCCTCAAGGACTGTAAAAAATCTCTACCAACAAAGGCAGGAATGTACTCCTTCCAACACTCAGACCTAAATTTTTGTACACTATCTACAATCGATGCAATGCCACGAACAATGTGATCTTGGCCACCAACCTCATCAGCAATGTCATCATTGTTACCAACCTCATCGGCAATGTCACCTTGGTCAGCAACCTCATCGTCATCACCAAGATCATGCATTTCATCATCTTGGCGAAGTGAAATATCACCATGAGAAGTATCAATGCAGAGTGTTGTTGGTGTTCTGAATGCATCAACTAGAGAAAGGGACACATTATGTGAAACCAACACCTCCGGGGACCTTGCCACTGAAGGTGACTTCATCTACGTAGAAGCAAGAGGCAAACCACTATTTCCTTCTATTTCTTGCGTGTCCGGATTAGCCATGTCGATGACCTTTAATTAGAACATATCAAATATTAATTCAAACAACAAAATAACAACTCAACGGCATCGTTGGATCTATTCATCAAAGAAATAATTATTGGGGGTGTTTGACACACTAATCTAAACTGCATCCATGTTTAATTTATTAGACCAAGTAGGTTATTAATAATTAGAGAGTCCCTATTTTAATGCAATTGTAGATCTTTCATTAGCCAACATAGGCATTTAACTAGTCGATAGCACCAAAACAATCCTAAAATCGTCAATCAGTTAAAAGCTAAAGAATTAATCGATTCATGTGCCCTATTCTGTTCATTGAAGTGAAAGCAGTAAAATGAAAGAACAAAGAAAAGGTCTGTCAGGCTTCGACCAGATGCGTCAGCATCCACAATCTACCTGCTTGTCCCCTCTTTCCCCACCTCCTCGACGGTGGCCGAGCCCCGCGTCAAGTGGCGGCACTACTAGATCCAAGGTCCTAAGGCAGCGGCGGCCTTTCCCTCCCCATTCTCATCACCGGCAGCAGAACCCTACGTGAGGCGGCGCTGCTTGACCCTAGGGCAGTCAATCGGCGACGATGCAGCTTGACCTTAGGACGCCATCGTCTCGCCCAACCTGGAGCTCGATGGCAAAGCTTCGTGAGTGGAGATCCAGTGCGGTGGTGCCTAGGGTCGATCCTAAGGGCATCTCCAGCAATTTACCCCATTTTCCTTTTGCTCCATCACTATTGTTGTTCCACCTCATCAATAAGACTGACGCATCCCTATTCACCTCCCTAGCAGCAGTTCCATCACTATTTCTACTCTCTACTTTCACTAGTCACTGCCCCATTGTCTCATTCCTCATCCTATCACTATTTTCTATAGTGATGGGGCAATGGGGCTTGGACATGTTACCGAAGATGCCCTAAGGGCCAAGGTCCCAAGTACCCTTTTGGCCCTTTTTTTTGGGCCCACACCATGGACCAATCGTGGTAAAAAATTTGGCATGGTTCAGAGGGCCAAGTGGGCAGAACCGCCCCCTTGCACCCCTACTCTAACCTTATATGTCATCTTATTCACAGCTTGATACCTTGCATTCCATCACTATTAGCTCCATTAGGGTTGACCGTTAGAAAGCTAACATAATGTCCAAAATACCCCTACATTGTAAAACTTTGACAAATTGTAGCTCCTATGTTTTAACTCCAAATGGAGTGATTCAAAATTTTAAATTTACATATAATCATGTTTTATTTCCTAATAAACTTTTATAATTATCTATAATATAAAATTACAATATAGAAATTAATTTTTTGACGCTATGTATCATTAATTCTAATATAAAATGTCACATCACAAAAAATTTTAATTCCACGGGCGCATTTGAGGACACAATTTTTTGAATATACAAAAGGTTTTCTCATATTTTTACAAATTCTCCATATTTTTAGAAATTTATCTAATTTTACTATGTATTGAAAAGTTAGGGCCATAGGTGTCTTTATGTAACTTTGTAATGGCTTGATTAGTCAACAGTGACATAAAATGTACGAAGCTACGAATGAGATGTCACATAAAGTTAGAGTACGAATATGATGGCATGGGAGGAATTAGGAGACTCTGCAGTGCCGTAGAAAGATTTTTCCCTAGAATTTACTTCAATTGATTGATCTACTGACTGTTTGGTTATTCGGGATTGTGGGCTAGCCCAGTATGGACAATATTCTTACCCACACCTTCCCATGGGCTTTGCGGGCAAAATAGTACTTGTGAATGCAATACTTTACTTCATCCTGGCCTTCCTTCTTTGCTTCCTCAAGTTGTCAACAAGTGTGATTAAGGAAATGTATAAGATGTGGTGCAACTTCTTATGTCATGGCAATGGCTCCTCTAATCCTAGTGGCAATCTGATTGTATGAAAAATTATTTGCAATCCTAAGAAACAAGAAGGGTTAAGCATTATCGATTTGTCTATTCAAAATAATAGACTGCTCTTGAAGTTTCTCTATAAATTTATTTCATCGTTTTGACACTCCCTGAGTGCAATGGACTTGGCAAGCTTTCTATCCCCGCTCTCTTAGGAATCGTGGCATGATGCACCACTAGCCAAACAACTCTTAGAGCTCTTTTCGGTATGATGTCACAAGAAGTCAACTATACACGCATTCTTCTTGGTCGCCACTCAGCAGCAAGGAGAGTTGTTTATGCCCAAAGCATGGAGTAATCATAGTATGCAAGTGCAAAATATATTCCATGCTTTTCAGCAACATGCAGACCCCTAGAGTAATTCTTCGAACAATAATAGATATAGCTCGAATAAATTTTGCAAGTATATCACAACTAGAAACTTGCCCTTCCATGCTTTTAAAATTATTTGAAGAGTAATAATAAACTTAAGCACAAGTTATTCCTATGGTTAATTTTGATCAACCAGATGAATTCACAAAGCCTTTTTCATTGGAAGGGTATTTGGAATGGATATGCGGTTTGTTCTCTGTATTAGTCGAACGTGGAAGAAACTTTACTTTGCATCCAATGTCCTACTACAAAAGATATTTGGTTTCTTTTAAAGCTATCTTTTCCGATGGTATCACAAGACTAGCTTATTATGATTCAAGCTTTTGCACAAGCAAATCATGATATTTGACCTATCTACAAAGAACTATTCTCTCTTGTTTGTTGGCACATGTGGTTTTAGAGAAATGAGAAGATCTTCAGCTCAAAATTGCATCCTTCATCAATGCAGCTTCTCTGTGCCATGGGGATTAAATCCTTTGGGAAGTTATTACTTAATGGCTTTGCATGTTGGAGCCGAACTAAATTTCTAGTTGCTTCTTCTTTCTCCTCCATTTCTTCTCTCTCGTTTTGTTTGGTTTTTCAGTTTCTATAGCTTAGGCTTTGTATACATCATTTAACTAGACAAACTTCCTATGCTTTGCTATGAGGAAATCTAAATTTCCCCATCGAGGCTATGAGCAAGCCGGTCATATGCTTTCAATGACTGTACATGGGTTATATGCTTTTGGCTTCGTTGTGGACGATTGGTGCTACGCAGTACGTGGCATGACGCATCGCAAGCAACATTGTGGATGACAGCAAAGGTTGGCACACACTATACTCTGGTTGTACAAATACCGAGAATCTTGAGAGGTTGAATCAGGTAAGATGAGTTTATTACGTTGGATGACATAGTGAGTAATTTTGATGAAGTAGATGGATTTATTGCATTGGATGGTATGGTGGGTAATTTTAATGAGATGTGACATCGCTCACCACTTAGCACAAGAAACTTTTAATAGTAGAGATAAATGACCCTGAGAGTTCTTAGTTATTTTTATTAAAAAAAGTATGCAGATTGGGTTATGCGAGTTTGTCTTGATCACGCAACAAAATCTTTAACCGCCAGATGTAATTACTAGTAGATCAGATGGCAGCTTTTTTTAGTGAATGGTAATGCAGGATTCGAGTGAACATGATGCGTCAGAAGGCCGCCTCGTTCTAAATTAGGGTCTCAAATCCCACGGAAAATTATTGATTTCCCAGGTGAAATCGCTAACGAATAGGATATGGATCTCAAACCCTAAACCGTTTAAATTTAAATTTTAAAATTTAAATTTAAAATCAGGTAAAAAGATAAAAAATTTATATAAATAGTATAAATATTTAAAGAGGATGATGTAAGTCATGTGGATTTTGTAATTACCATTGCCTCATCGGTGTAGGCATTTCATCAAACAACCCGTGGGCACGCCACGGTCGTGCTCTCTGCCCGCCCTGGCCGTGCTCCTACTGGCCGCGTTGCGCTCTGTCCTCGCCAGCGTCGCATTGTAACGATGCTCCGGTCGATCATGCACCTTACTCGGGAACGGATAAGACAGACATGATGAGAGGAATCGAGGATAAGGGAGACGGGAGAGTGCATGTTCTGGTTTCCTCGTCTCAGTCGTGCGCATAAAGGGATTGGTTTCTCAAGAAAACTGGTCATTTTTTCCCGTAAAAGAAAAACGTTTTTTTTTCTGGATTTCCTACAATTTTCCGATTTGGAATCGCTCCAGGAGGTTCATAATTCAAATCATGATATTTGGTCAAATTTTAACGGTAAATCAAAAATCGCTGGCAAGTTGGATTTAACCCTAAAACGATTTTAAAAACTCAGTCTGGACTGTGTGCCTATGTGTCCCATGACAAGCGCATGCTGAAAGACCCATCTCACAACAATAGAGGGTATAAATAGACGTGCGCGCACCCGCACTTGCCCATCGACAAAGGCATGCGTCTACTGTGCACATGCTAGAAAATTAAATGAAAGCTCTAAGCTCTGGACTAACACGCTTGTATATGTGTAACTCATTTTAATTGACCTGGAATCAAATCCCAGGCAAAGAAAAGTGTTGGCACCAAAAGTTGACGATCAGCTTAAACACATCTGGGCTTAGAGATTTGAATCCCTATCAGCACCAAATCCGTGGGTCAGGGGCGGACCCACCACTCGGGCTGGGTGGGCCGCGGCCCGAGCTAAAATTTTTAACCCTCTTATACCAACTTAGAGGTATGCAGAGTAAGGCCACCAAATTTAGGCCTAGGTAGAGCAGTGCAGAGCAGCGGCAGTCCAATCTGCGTAAGGCCTAGCACTTTAGAAGACACATCACGGCCCATTAGCCCAATGAAAATGCGTAGTTAGTTCGCTGTCTATCTAGAGTCCAGACCTCCATCTTCCGCTCGCAACCTCGCACCAAAATTTCTAGGGCTAGCCGCCGCCGGCCGTGGCGCCGCCTTCGCCCTTCGGTCTCGCACTCTCGCTGTCTCGGACCTCTCAGTTGCAGGCTTGCTGCTTGTAGTAGCGCTGAGCCGCTGCCGGTCAGCCCGCACTCCGCAGCGACAGGCTTGAGGTATACCGGCTGAGACTCCGGTCCGGGCGTCCGGCTGTTTGGTGCACCCGCGTGGCCGCACGTTGCACTATTCAGTCGATTCAGCCGAAGACACTGGTCACTGGATGCCTCACGCCTGGAGGCTTGGACACTGCGTCACAGCCGTCGCTCCGATTCAGACTTCACTCTTCAGTCTTGTGTGCCTTAGTGCCTATATTTTTATTAGTTTATGGTTTATTAAGTCCATGACAGAAGTAGGTTGATTTAGGCTTGCCCTACCTAGATTTTTATCCTGGGTCCGCCACTGCCGTGGGTTATGGGTGTGCCCGTCGATTTGACCTATAAAATGGTAAGGAGAAAAAATAATTAGCTTTAATTGCCGGTTAAAGTCAGAAAGAGAATAGATGAACCTGCTAAAACTTGCACAAAGAATTAACATATCAAAGTATAATGAAACCATCGGCTTAAAAAGAGTCTAGGCCAGTAGCTTCAAAAATAAATGTCACTGTTCTAGCTGATATAAATCAGTTAAATCAGCAACATGATAAATACTGCTAATCTCGCTGACACAAATAAACTGACTAGTAGAAAGGTAAACAGACCATCAACTAGTTGTAAAGCCAAAAGGTTGATGGATTGAGAGTTGGGCTTGAACAATGCACGAAACGGCTGTATGCAACAATATTGAGTAAAGCACAAGATTCTTATTAGGCCAAAGCTGATGGAAGCCAGTGGATCGAACCAAATCGAGGCAGTATTTATTTGCAAGCAACTTACGATCGGTGATGCGCAACAAGTTAATCAAATGTGAGACACGACGAAACTAAAGGCGACAAGAAGTAAATAACGAAGAGAAGTAAATTGTATTGATTGATTGTTAGATTATGGCCCCGTTTGGCACAGCTCTAACTCCCAGCTTCATCTCAGATATGGAGTTTGTAGGTTAAAATAAAGTGATTTAAGTTTATATTTTTAGTTTAAAATATAAATAAGATGATTCATCTAAACATTTCCAATGTACCCACAACTCCAGCTCCATGACTTTCTGAAGTTAAGAATAGGGTGTTCTACCAACTCCACCAATTTTGGTGGAGCTGGAGCTGTGCCAAACGGGGCCTATACAAGCACCTTCATCGGCTTGGTATTTGTACTATCTTCCCTAAATAATTCGACTAGGACTTTTGGAATCGTATTCTATACGAACTAACTTCCAAAGATACGACCAATCCCATTATAGCCAATGCCTTACGTTGACGTTTGACTTGGTCAACTTGCCTCGCATGATTTCACTATCTTGCCCTTCTAGCCGATGTCTTCCATAACCTTCTATTAACTTCAAAAAATGGTGCCAACAAAACGTAAAATGGCATCGACTGTTGCGTAGGTCGTCCGAGACGAACAACCTCGCCCTAGTCAACTACGCGAAGTGTTTTTCTTGACCCATTTTTTCAACTTGAGGAGCTTGAGCCAGCTTATTCCTTTGTCACAGCTCACATTCCTCCATGTTCGGAACAAGTGCTGCTAAAATGCTAACCTTTGGGGAAGCAGGGGCAGAGCTTAATGCAAGCCAACATGGACCGCGGCCTCTCATAAGATTTTTTTCCTTATCAACTACTGCTATGCGGTAGCAATTCTATCATTTCTAAGCATATATCCTAGGCCCTTAACCTTGCTTGGCCCTCCTCAGATTTGTGTTCAAGCTCCGCCTCTGTTGAGAAGTCATTTTTTGAACTGAGCTTTGAGATTTTTATGAAGCCCTAGGGCTGCGAAGTCTATAGGCTTTACACAATTAATGTTTAGAGTGGCTGAGCTGAATGAATAAGCCGGTTGAACCGAATTTTAAGCTAAACTTCGAGAAGTTCTTAAATCCGCTTCTTAAAGCTGGTCCACTTCGTTTACGTTATTATTAAGAGTTTTTGGATCTATCTTCATTATTTTAAAAAATTGGGCTTAAAATTCCAAAACATTTAACTTTTCAATTGGCTAAGCCTAAGCTCAATTGAACATGGTGTTAATTGGTTGGGTGTACGAGGTCAAGCCTGGTGGCACCTTGTTTGGTTTCCTATCGCTCCCCGCCTAGCCCACATCAGAGCATCCCCAACAAGAGCATCCCCAACAGTTTCTCTATCCTCTATTCTCTAAAACGCTGTTCACCACATTACCCAAAACATTCTCTCAATTTTCTAAAATTTCTTTACACCTTATGCTACATTTACTAAAATTTTCCTCATCCAACAGGTTCCCTATCCGGATCCCCAAATAAATAGTGTTTTGGGGAACCATTTGCCACACCTATTGGGATGCTCTCACATACCATTTCACTGTTCCGACATGTCTCTAGTGCAAACGTAGGAATCAACTGTTTCCACCGTGCCAGGCTCGAGCGAGCTCTCGCATAGCTCGGGTGGCGCGCGATGGCCAGACAACGCACGGGATGACTGCGGCGGATGGTGGCGGCGGCGGGATGGTGCACGGGGTGATCTACAGTGCATGGTGGCTGGCACGCGGTGGCGATGCGCGGGACGATCGCGACGGAGGCGATCGTGGGGCGTCTGGCATACCGACGCGTCTAGCTAGGGTCGGCACGCCCGTGCCATGGTCGTACGTCACGTCCAGGGCTCGATCGATCGTTCTTGGAATGGCTGGCGCTGCCCTTGGCTGCGTACGGTGCATTTTGGGATAAAAAGTCTTCTTTATTTGTTGCCTAGATACATGCAACGGGGATATTCCCTCGGATCAACGGAATGGAATGGAAGATCGGGAGCACGCGTTTTCCTACCTTGTGCATGCGCGAGCTCTCCAGCAATCCCTCTATATCCATTCTCTCTCTTCCGTAGTTCCGTTCCTTCACACATAACACTACATTTTAGGGCTTGTTTGACATGCCCGATCCCGGTTGGGATCCCGGCCCAATCCCGGAGTGGTCCACACCCGCGTGGGATTTTTTCCCGTGTGAGTTCGTGTGCGCATTTGGGAGCATGCACGTTGTCTAGGTTTTTTCTGGCCCAACCCCGCCGCTATCCCCAGGGAAACCGTCCCCTCCTCGCGACTCGTGGAAAACTTCCCCGTCTCGCTCATCGCTCGATCTCACAACACGAACCCTACATCATACTTGCTCCCCAGCCACCGCGGCCGACGTTGAGCCCTTCGCCGTTGACGCAGCGGCGGCACTTCTCGTCGACGCAGCTTCTCGGCACCCCCAACGGCGCAGCTATGGTGAGGCACCCCAATGGTGGCGCAGCTCCTCGGCGGCGGCGAGGCTTCCTTACGGCGACGTGGCACGGCTCCCTGCGGTAGCAAGACGCGGATCCCAACAGCGGCGAGGCACCAGCTGGTGGCGCAGCTCCCTCGGCACCCCAACGATGGCACAGCTCCTCGGCAGCAGCGAGGCTCCCTGACGACGACGCGGCGCAGCTCCCCACGGTGGCAAGACGCGGATCCCGGCAGCGGCGAGGCACCCCAACGGTGGGATCCGTTGGGCGGCGGTGATGTGGGGAGCCATGCCGCAGGGGGATCTAGATGTGGCCTCCAAGGCGCTGGGGTAGGGGGGACGTGAAGGCGGTGGCGAGCTCCAAGCCAGGGGAGGAGACTAGCAAGCCGGTGCCCACTGCGGCTGCGACAGGGAGAGCTGGTGCAGCAGTGATAGCGAGAGGATGGGGATGGGGATGGAGATGCGAGGAAGGAAGCTTCGAGGGGAAGCACAGGGAATCATCGAGGGGAATTTTGCGAGCTGGCTTTTTTTTTCCCTGGGAAGTAAAGTGCCACAAAAAATCCCCTAGGATTAATTTTTCCGAGAAGAAAATCCTCTGCCACCCAAGCAAGCCTTTAGAAGATTCATTTCCTCAAAAGACCCTCTATCTCTAGAACATGATCTAAATTTAAGTTCAAAAGAACCACGCAACTGGTCTCAAGACTCAGCAAATCTTGTGTCCTGCACTAATCATGTACATGTGCTCCTCGGTTTAAGAAACTCGCTGGCGAAGTGTAGTTTCTCCGAATTTGGCGTTCATCCAACTTGGCCCACACGCAATTGCACTGCAGTGTTTGTCAACGAATGGAGAAGGAAATCGTTAAAAAGGGAAAAAGACGCGGTGCGCTGTGGTACTCTTTGGAACTCCAGACGTATGTGTTATTCACGGCTTATTTACTTATATTTTATCTATCTATTATTTATCATCAGACCTTTCTACGGTAGTCTCGAGAGTTGAATCCAATTCATTTAACTTGTTTTTAGAGCATTAAGAAGTGTGCGCCTTCGAGATTAATATTATCAAATAAATAATTTGTATGTACAACTTAATGGTATAACTTCACTCGTGAAATACTTTCGCCCTCAAGAATAGTGCTTCGCCTAAATAACTACATATTTTGCCCGCGCGACATTTTACATTGGTGTTGAAAATAAGTTTAGTTTAGGCGTACAATAGTTTCACTACCGTTGGGCTTTCAAGACTCAAAATTTGCTTTTAGATGTCGTTTCTCGAAAAATGAAGGTGCTTCTTGAAGCTCCAAAAGTCTAATCAAATAAAACGTTTCAGCATCTCAGAGCTAATTGGTTTTCAGTTTAGCCGGAAAGAACACGAAAACCTTGATCATTTATAATTTACGGGCTGAACAAGATTTTTTTTGTCAAAATTACATACAAAACTGTATTCAGAGTTATTTATTTTTTTGGAAATAGAACTTTGTTCTTGGCTCTAGACGATCCTAGGAATCAAATCTGTGTGGGTAAAAACGAACAACCTCACTCTTATCACTAGGCTACAATTAAGCCCATCTACTCAGGATTATTTAGATGGTTTTCATAGTTTAGGAGGGGCTGTTTAAACGGTCTTCAAAGCTGAGGAGACATGGCACATAGTTTAACATATAGTGGGTTATATAGATAGAGAGCTATACTTAGTAGTTTTTCATTTATTTGAAACCACTATCAAGTTACAGCATCTTAAGCAGACACTCTATATGCCACATTTCTTCATCTTAGAGACTATCTGTCGTTCTAGCAGACTCTATTTTATTCCCTATTTTACAAATCTTCTATCTCACTCGTTAAATATAAGGGCTCTCTCTACTCTCCCTATATGTTTTATATCACCTGGGATTTAGACAGTGCTACGGAAGACGGTAGAAATCTTCAAAGCTGATTTTAAAGAAAATCGTAGAAGATGGTCAAACTAGCAACTGCATTCGGATCGAGACAAGAAAGAGAGGACAAACGATACGACTCTCCGCCCTTGACTTCGGCTTTGCCAATAGCAAACAGGTGTCACAATAACCAACTGCCACGTGTCCCAACTTTGCAACCCTTTCTCTGTCGAAAAATTCCTTTAGGAGCAGAGGAAAATTGCACGAATATTCCTATCCTAGGAGCAGAGGAAAATTACAAATCTCCAACTAGTAGAAAGAAACAAAGAAAGAAAGAAATGGAATTTTTTTATCTTAGGAGCAGAGGAAAATTACACGAATATTCCTATCCTACGATGAATAAAATAGCTTCTCCTCGAACTCCAAGCTCCACCTCTGTTCACTTCGCTCCCAGCTCTACTGTCCCGTTGCGTTTATTTCTCTTTCTCCCCCTCCTCTCCGGCCGCGTCCACGCGATGTCTCTCTCTCGGCCTCGCAATTGGGGGGAGGAGGACGACGGCGACGGAGGATCGGACCGGTCGCCGCCGCCGAAGCGACCCCGGTCCTGCTGCCGCTGCTGCCAGTGAGTTCACTGCTAGAATCTTGCTCTGCTAGTTACATCTTCTCTCTTTTTGTCCTTGTACTTCTTACAGTATGCACGCGTGATTTTCAGGGATTACAGTTAAGGATAAATGTTGTTGTCAGGTATGCTGAGAGACCACGCTATTCTCTGGTCACGACCTTTGATTTGCAAAACGCAGTATTCTGGATCTCTGTGCACCGTAGGAATGACCTGCAACTATTAATTGCTAATTTAGGGTTAATGTGTGCTTCAGTTCAGAATTTCAGATATTGTACTGAAAAGGCATAGAATGCCCTGTCCCCAGCCCTCATGTTTGTCTCACCATCCCTCGCCGTGTCATTTTCAGTGAAAAGAACAGCGTAAATGGTCCAAGTGACGAATCCTTACAATGAAAAACATATATGGTAATCTGCAAAAAAAAGGTTATGTTTGTGGCTGGGGAGTAATTTGTAGGAACAAAAGTACGGATTTAGGGCGCGTTTGGTTTGTGCCTAACCTTGACTCACCTAAAGTTAGCATGATGCCACAAGTGTGGCAGAACTAACTTGGCTAAACTTAGCTTGTGTTTGGTTCATTACCGTGCTAAACTTAGCCAAGCCTAAGAATTTTGTGGCACGCGTTTGGTTTCTTACCACACATCCCCTTTAGGCGTGTCTTAGAGGCTGTGGCAGCCGTTTGGATAGTTGCCACATATTAGTTGCCTAAGAGCATGGACAATTATCATACATGTACAACAATATTTCTCACCACTTCGCATGTGACTTGTATATGATTAAAGCATAGAGATAAGTATATTACCATGCGGAACACATTGATTATAAAAACATGAGGGAAAAAATCACTCGGCCACATGGCCCCAATCAGCATCAAAGCAACAAACCACGACTAGAGAAAACAATAACACATTGATATAACACGGTATGATGTTTCACTGATTTCACATGATACATGGATGAATTAGCTGTACCAACAACATGCACTGAAACTCATTTACTATGCACCAATGTTTCACCTGTCTTGTACCTCAACAATTATCTTTAGTTACAACATTCTACTAGCACAGTGAGATCATTCCCTTTGATACACAAATCAGTCCAGAAATTAAAATGAGTCATTGTAGGCCACCCAAGAATTATGGATATGGCAAAAACAAGAAAACAGATCATGGCAAACCTTCCATTTCGCACATATAAAATGTCAGTAGCCAGTAACATGATAGCAGTTCACATAGCAGTCCTGATAATTTACAGATAATTTACAGATAGCAGTTCACATAATTTACAGATAGCTGCCTACATACATAGCAGTCTCATAATGGCAATTAGCTTACACATAGCAGTTCAACATGTTGTTCATGCACATAACATGAACATACCGGTCAGCACACCCCCAAAAGACCCAAAATGAACCCCTTTGTCCATGTCTATCACATTAGCAGTCCAACATCTAGTTCATGCACATAACATGAAGATACCGGTCAGCACACCCCAAAAGACCCAAAATGAACCCCTTTGTCCAAAAGACCCAAAATGAACCCCTTTGTCCATGTCTATCACATGGCATTGTCAGTTAGGTGCTTGTAAACCCAAGTTTGCAAGGTTGCATCACTTGCATTGCATAAGAACCCACGTAGACCCTTGTTCTCATTGCAAGCCAGGAACATACCTACTATCAACTTCTGATCGGTGGTTATTGTCATGGCTTCTATCTTCTTCCACAAAGCAACATGAGGGTCAGAAAGGTTTAGAAGTTCTGGTATGGTAGTCGCTTCAAGGGATTGTTGTAGTGCTTTCAAGGTTTCACTGATTTCTTCTGTTGACTTTGAAATCCGACTCCTCATCTTGGATGGCTTCTTCGTTGGTGAGTTCACGCTTCTCCTACGCTTTGCTCCAGAGGTTGAGGAGTTTTTCTCACCACTTCGCATGTGACTTGTGGTGGCCTCTGTATCTAAAGGAGAAGGCAGTGTGTCTGAGTCATTACCGGTATTACCTTCAGGTGGAGCATAGCAAGTTAAGTCATTGCATCCTTGAAACTCATCATCTGACACTTCAATCTCATCCATGCAAGTTGAAGGATCCATTGCCAAAGAACCATCTGCATTGGTTCCAGTAAATAAGTCATGCATTTCATGATAGAACTTGATGGGTTTAGATAGGAGTCGCCTTGCCCTATCCTACAATCAATGCAAAATTTAAATTAGTCGATGTGACACATCAACAAAAACACAGAAAATACTGAAATATTATATGCACTCACATTTAGGGTTGTCTTCTCTGATTCTGAGATTATGACCAAACACCTTGTTGTATCAAATGAGTTGCCACTCTTCGCCAACGCAACAGCAACATACTTCCAATTTTCCTTGTAGTGCCTATAGTGACGCTCTACCTGTGCGACCGTCACCCCCATGTTGAATTTTTTGTTCAAGGCATCGGCACATTTCTGTTGATGAAGCTTCTTGAACTTAAATCCTGCATGCTGTTCCTTGGAGAAGTCGATGTACCAGTCTAGCATGAATTTGGTCTGACCTTCATCCCAAGAGATGGTCCTTTCACGAGTAGGCCCATCGTCTTCAGCCTTCTCCTTTCCTTTACCCATCAATATGCACAACAACAAAAATTGAAGGACATATATCTAACAATTTAATACAAATCAGGATCAAGTGGAAGTACAAATTCAGCGGTAAGTGAACTGAAGATACAGCTCATATACACACATAAAACAAAATCAGCAAGCAATAAGTAAATTAAATTCGATTAAATTAGAATAGGTAGCATATAGCATAGGTTCAAATACCATAACATCGATTAAATTACAACATTTGTCTTGAAATACATGTGAAACACATGGACATGACTATAACATGTAGCTAGTAGAAGCAACTCTATCATCCCACATTTGTTGTGCTAGCTCATCTCTTTTGCGAGCCCATGCTCGATTATCTGCTTGTAAGTCAGCACGAGTACGACTACTCCTTGGAAGGTTTGCATACCAATTTAAATCATCGTACACGTACTCATCAGGACCATCATCTAGGATAAAGTTATGCACTGCACAACAAGCAACAACTATCTTCACTTGAGTTTTAAGAGGGAAATATGGTTGACTTGAAGAAATCTTGAACCTATTTTTCAATGTTCCAAAGGCCCTTTCAACCGTTGTTCTAAGAGAAGAGTGTCGTAGATTAAACAATTCTTTTGGTTTCTCTGGCTGCCTAGTGCCTTGAAATTCTTTAAGGTGATATCTAACACCACGGTATGGTGGTAGTATGCCCTTCCTAGCTGCATATCCAGCATCAGCTAAGAAATAGTGACCTATTTCATGGCAATAAATCACAATTAGTTGCAGCAAGGTGCAATCGTACATATAGTGACCTACATTTAATACCTTCAGGTATTTTAAGACCAGTAGGTCTAGAAAGAGCGTCGTCAAGCACATAGGAATCATGCGCTGATCCCTCCCATCCAGCTAGAACATATACAAATCATAGGTCGAAGTCGACGGCTGCTAAGACATTTTGGGTAGGATAGGTCTTTCTACCAATAAATCTGTCCTTCATGTGTATAGGTACAAATGCCGCTATGTGTGTACCATCCAATGCTCCTAAACAACCCTATGAAGAAGACACAAAAATGTGGTCTTGTTATGGCTTGGTACATAAGGAAGAAGTTAGGGTGAAAATATGTGTGTTCGTATCTCGAAGTAAGGGTGAAATCTGCCCAAGCTAGTTGTTATCTTCGTATGTGTCTCTGTGGTCCTGATGGTAATAATATCGCGTGAAAGGACACACATCGCATCTAACACCAAGTTGAAATACCTACTGATTGTCTCACCGGACCGGTTGAACTCAAAACCCGTCGATCTGTTAGTCCATTTGTGTCCAACAATATGCATGAAAATGGCAACTTGTTCCTCCACTGTGACATGCAAGGTATCAACTAGCAGCCCACGGTTCCTAAGATGGCTGCACAATCTATGAAAGACAACCTTTCTCATGCGGAGTTCACTAATACAGTGGGCTTCGGTGCCATTATATAGTCGATTCAATCGCAACTCTCTCGCCATGTCTCTATCTGACATAGGTCCATATGTCACAGCTTTTCTTGACAACTTTTTTAGATGAAGCTCATACCAATGAAGAGTTACCCATATAGCTAAACTAATAATTAGCCTTCTCCTTTGCAAGTAATGACAATAATATTTATAGTACTGGAGGTATAACTTCCGCGCACCCATCTATGGAAGAATGAAACAACATGAACATACACAAAAGTGTGAGGGAAGTTACATAAATGCAGCTATGAAAAAAATAGCTAAACTGCCAATGAAGGAAAAATACATGTTCTACATGGGTTAAACTGACTATTTCAGAAAAATACATGTTCTAGATGGGTTAAAATGACTATTTGAGAAAAATTAGGATACCTAAAAATGAGTTCATACTAATTTTCCAAGGATGATGTGAGAATGTGACGTATCTGAAAATTTAAGACTATTGTAATAAGGGTTCATATTAATTTCCCAATTTCTAAGTTGTACATGACAATGGATCAAGCGGTTCGGCCCTAACATACACACATATTAACCAGAGACCTCCAATATGTATGCAAATAGCTGAGATTAGTAGAACCATTTGTTATAAACTAAAATATTGCTAATCTCTTTCATCGGTGATGGAAAAAAGTCCAAGATTCAAGGAAAAATACATTGACCTCATTCCAATCCACAAGATTTGACAAACAAAGCCAAACATCTAGCTAGTAAGCAAAGCATCCAACTGGACACACCACACAGCCGACTAATTTTACCTTGCCAAATGCCGCTGTCGTCGTGCTGCCGCTCGACCGGTTCGACGGGCTCCTGGAGGGAGGCGACGTCACGGCGAGCTCCTGGAGGGAGGCGACGGCGCGGCGAGCTCCTGGAGGCGACGTCGCGGCGAGATCCTGGAGGCGGTCGGGCGCTGCGCTACCACCACCAACGCCCACAACGGGCTGCGCCTCCCCCGTGCTGCACCGGCCGCACGCCGCTCCCTCCGCCGCCGTCAGGGAACGAGGCCGCCGCCGCCCCCTTCCTTCTCCTCTCGCTGGGAAACCCTAGGTCGGGGTCTCCTCCATCGCCTGCCGGGATAAAGGGGCAACGAAAAAGGGAAATGAAGCGAATGGGGAAAGCGGGCCGGGCGCCGTAGGCACTTGTGGCGGCCGAATCGGTCGCCTAACTTTGGGGGCAAATTTGTGCGGCGAGCGGTGCGGGCCACGCCTAAGGAGCTGTGGCGAGCTAAGGTGAGTAAACCAACCAAACGATTGCCTAAGGACATGTGGCTTGCCTAAGTTTGGATGTGGCTGGGTTAGTAAGCAAACCAAACGCGCCCTAAACCAACCAAACGATTGCCTAAGGACATGTGGCTTGCCTAAGTTTGGATGTGGCTGGGTTAGTAAGCAAACCAAACGCGCCCTTAATCCACAATCTTTGAAATCAAAGGATAGATTCAAAAAAAAAGAAGCAAACTCTAGTATAACAATCAATCTCTCATTCCAGGTGTACTATTGATCATAACACACCCCAAGTATTGTCACATGCCAACGATTCAGGGGCCACGATTGATCTTTCCAAGAATAGAGTTAGGTCAGAGATAGTTCATTGAGTGTGATAATAACAGTGTTCATTTTCAAGAAACTCATTCAAGTAATGTTTATTTGGACAATCTTCAATCTGATTACCATCTGTACTTAATGTTTCTTGTATGTTCTATCTCGAGTTGCGCTAATGATTACCAAAATTAGAGAGATTCATATATGCTTTTGTCAGATAGAATGGTCCAGACGAGTCAAGGGTTTGGAGCCAGGACTACTTTTGTTAATGATATTTCTTGTTCTTCTGTTTGTGCATGACAGAGACACAAGAGATTTCTATGAGAGGCAGATGGAACTACTCAAGAAGGAGATGAGATGCATGTCACAGGGGCACAAGGAGGGGCTTGAATCCATACGCAGGGAAATGCAAGAGCTCTACAAAACAATTTACCCAAAATTCAGTGAGATGGGTGAGGGCAACCAGCGAAAGCAGCAGAACCATATGGCCTTAATAGCGGTATGTACTTTTATCATTCAGTTGCTAATTAAGATCAAAATTTCATCTCAGTCCTCGTGTTTGGGAAATTTGGAGATATGAAATGTTTTGAGGCATCAATTTTAAATATGAGTGTGGGTGACCCTGACAGTGATTATTAGTTTGAGAGTTAAGTCCGTAATAAGCTATGTTCATCTATTGCCTTTTTTAGGTTTTTTTACGAACCAGGCATCATTATTACTAATGATTGTTTTTTCGTTCATCTACATTAAGAAATTTTTGGAACCTTTTTTTTTTATAACAGGAGACAAGTAGATCTCACGGTTGTGTTCAGCAATCTCCTGATCTTAGGTTGGTAATCTTTGCAACAAGCCAGCTTCTTCTTATGGCGTTTTAATGTTTTTTACTTGTACATTGAGATGCAGCATGAGTGCATGACGTGTACATTTTAAACTTGAGTTCTATGTCAGTAAAACAATTGTTTCACATCTACTAATAATGTTAATGTGTTTCGAAATGATTTTTTTTCTTATATTCGTATTAATAATTTAATGTACTGGAAATAGTGCCATGTATATTTTGTTTATTGTTCTTTCTTTTTGTTACATCAAGTGCTAATCAAAGTAATAATGTAATCTCTTGTCATGTACGAAATATCCGTGGTGCTCTCAATTATATTTCTTTATGGCGAGTTTAATATGAGCATCTTCCATCATGTAAATGTTTGATAAATATGTTTTGATTTCTTTGCATTACCTTTTTCAGGATGTCGTCTCATCAGAACTGCATCACGACATTTCGATTACAATTTCTAAATTCATGCAGTAATGATAAGTATTCAAAGCACGAAATAAAGGCAGATGATGGGACTCCTCTTAAGGTGGCCATATGTGACAGTAACAACACGATCATTACATATGAACCCTTTTCATCAATGGGTGTTCAAATTGTAGCCATTAATGGTGATTTTGACAATGGTCAGAAAGGGCATTGGACTAAAAATCACTTCTGTAGTAATGTAGTACATGGAAGACCTCAAAAGGAAAATCTACTGCATGGGAAGCTGCAATTCAGGCTACAAAATGGTGTGGGTTATCTCAATGGTGTAAAATTCCAGGACAATTCCAGTTTTGTTCGACGCAAAATGTTCAAGTTGGCAGTCATAGCTGATGATGAAAGAATTATGGAAAGAATTCAAGAAGGAATAACTGTATCTTTTCCTGTGAGGGATGGTCGGGGATTTGGTAAGTTCATGTATGCTTATATACTACTATCGATCATTCAGTGCTTCTTTCCGAAATAAATATACCTACATCAGATTATTTGCACTATAAGACTGAGTCAACAAAAACATCCATATCTAAGCTGAAGTTGGATTAGTAAATGGAAAACTAAATCTATTTGCCTTCTCGAAAAAGAACATTTTCCCCTTTGTTTATGCTTGTCATGGACTATGGAGTGCAAATACAATCTTTAGAAACTCAACGCCCTCCATTATTTTCATAAAAAGAAAATTTTAATCCATGGATATGTTTATAGAATTGAGACCATGGTAACCGAATATGTCTAGCAATGAGGCTGTGTAGTCTTCTCCCAACAATTTCAGTTTATGATAACTGGCATCTTTGTTTTCTACAGCATCAAAGAAGAATCCCTATCCATCCCCGAGTGATCCTGTACATAAACTAAAAAAAATCGCAAAAAATGGTGACAGGCACAAGTCACTAGAGAACAATAATATCAAGACAGTGGAGGACTTCTTACGTTCTTACAAGGATGATAAAAATCTTTGGAATGTATGGGAATGGGTACTTCGATATTTGTTATTTTATCTCCTATGAAATATTGAATGTGACTGACATAATACGTCTACTATAAAACTGTAGGTTTTAGGGAATATTTCAGACCATGACTGGAATATCATCGTTGAACATGCTCATAAATGCACTCCAAGAATAGAAAGGTATTCCCATCGCATTCAGGAGAGAGACATGTCTGACGAACAAGAGCCAATTTTCAGTAGCAGTGACAGCTTGTACCTTCGGGGATCATCCTCAGTGCAACCTACAGTGCAAGGAAGATTTCATGGTCAGGAACTTGGGTTATTTTCAATTCTTTATCAATTTTCTTTTTTTCCTGATGATTCAATTCATGTTCAATACCTCTTCTGAAATTAATTCATGTTCAATACCTCTTGGTTTTGTTCCTTAGAACAAATTAATGTCAAAGTTGCGCACCAGCAAATTTCTTCGACAGTCAATGGACTATCATCTGGTGTACCACTGGATGATATACCAAGTGAGTTTAGCTTGCAACCAAATACCTCATGCCAGCACGTGATGCCCCATGGTGATTATACTTTTTTTTTTGGGATGTACTATAGATTTATCTCACATTTACCCAGTTCGAGAAAACAACTTTGCTATTATGTTTGCCATGAATATTCTGCGGAACATTTTGGGGTGATCCAAGTAACCAACCAGCAAATTTCATCCACAGGAAATGGATATCTGTCAGTTATGTCTATGGCTAATACCCTTGAAAGGTCTATCTCACTGCAACCGGATTCTTTGCAGTGCAATAAAGTGGATGATGGTAACAATATTACTCTTATCATACAGTTTTGTAGTTAATGTTTTGGCAGAAAAGATGTGGTGTTTACCCGCCCACTTATTGCATCAACAGGGAATAAATTGATACCCAGTTCATCTGCGGAGAATATCTTAGATGGGTCTACCTCACTGCAAACTAATCCTCCAAAACACAACACAACGAGTAATGGTAAACATTCCTAAATGCCACAACGCCTTTTGTTTTGTTCCTATCTAGAAATACAGAATTAAGTTAGCCCCAAAAATTGTGGAACAATAATCCATAGTGATAAGTCATTTGTAGCAGTGCTCTCAAAAAACCGAAGTCATTTAACAGTGCAACATCGTCCGAAAAAAAATTTAGCAGTGCAACGGGTGACCTGACGAGTATGATTCCCACAGATGGACCTCATCATAATCCAAGGGCGACAGGCTCCCACCCTCTGCATCGCCGGTTAAAGATTGCTACCACTGTCGCTGCGGCTGTCATCATCTGGAAGAAGGTTGCCGAGAGCCCAAGGCTCACGATCCCTGTGTACTCGGGGATCACCCAATCTCCCTTGAGCGACAACCCGGAGTCGTTTGTTGGGTTTTGACTCTAATTTTTATTGGATTAGGACTTAATTTTGGACTCTATTTTTAGGCCTATTTTCGGCTATATATAGCCACCCATTGTACATGTAAACCCTAAGCCCCCTAAGCCGTCGTAGTGATTGTTTTCCCCGTGCTTTTTTTCCTCTCCACATTGGAGAGGTTTTTCCACGTTAAACATGTTCGCGTGCGTGTGTGTGGTGCCCTAACCCTAACAAGTGGTATCAGAGCATACACCTGGGTTCCCGTCGGCGCCGCCCTTCGTCGACGTTGCGTTGCCGTTGCGGGCACCCGCCGCCGCCTCCGCGTGCGAGCCCTCCGTCGCTGGGCCCGTCCCGTCGCCGTCCGTCGCGGCCATCTCCAGATCCGTCGCGCCGGCCTCGGATCCGTTGCCTTCGTCGCCGTCCTGCGTCGACCTCACACCGTCACCGCGCGCGTTCTCCGTTGTCGCCGCGCGCGCGTCCTCCACCGCCGGCGCTGCCAGTTCTAGGCTTGCGCAGCCCCGACGCGCTTCACCGGCGTCGCGTTCCGCCTGCCGCCTCCCGTGCGTCTCGCGCACATCGCCGTCTCCGTCCGGCTACTCCGCGCCGGCGTCTCGTCGCCCGGCTGCACGCCCGAGTGGAAGCATTGGGAGGAGGACAGCTCGTGGTGGTGAAAAGCTTCTGCCAGGTCCAAGGCAACATTGAAGAAGAGGACGTGTGCCTTGTGCACGTGAAGAAAGGCCCAGTTCACGTGTCCCCGTGCAGTGAATAAAATTAACAGTGCATTGCGTGAACAGCACTGCCTAGCACTGTTTTGGTCAAAGAAGTGCTACGTCCACCCTCTGATCTACCAGGGAAATTTATTTTTCCTTCGTTCAACAGCTGATTTGCACCTTTTATTTTCGCCATTATGTCTGCAAAAATTGACATTGCGAAGTTCGATGGCAAGATCAGTTTTTCTATCTGGCAGGTTCAGATGAAGGCCGTTCTTACGCAGCTTAGTGTCCGAAAGGCACTTCTTAAAAAGCCGGAGGATATGTCCGCAGATGAATGGGAGGAAATCGATTAGAAAGCTTTGTCTGCCATACAACTCAGTTTGTCCACAGATGTTTTGCGTGAAGTCATTAACGAGAAGACTGCCGCCTCATTGTGGAAAAAGTTGGAGACGCTATACATGACGAAAAGTCTCGCCAATAAATTGCGCCTTAAAGAGCGTCTCTACACTATTCGCATGGCAGAAGGTACCTCCATTCAGTCTCATCTTAATGAGTTTAATTCAATCATCATTGATCTAGAGCAGCTAGATGTGAAAATTGACGATGAAGATAAGGCAATTTTGTTGGTTGTCTCTTTGCCTGCTACCTTTAAACACTTTAAAGAAATTATGCTTTATGGCAATCATGATACCCTCAGTTTTGAGAATGTTAAATCAAATTTGTTGTCAAAGGAGAAATTTGATGTTGATTCTCGTTCCGGTGAAAAGGGTGAGGGGTTAATTGTTAAAGGTAGATCTGAACAACTAGGCAGTTCTAATAGATCAAAATCTAGATCTAAATCAAGAGGTCGTAAATCCAACAATTTTTGTCGTTATTGCAAAAAGAACAATCATGATATTTCTCAGTGCTATAAATTGAAAAATAAGGAGGAAAGGCAGAAAAAGAAGGATAATGAGAAATCTTCAGCCGATGCTAGTTTTGTTGATCATAATGATAGTGGTGAGGCTCTTATTACTACATCTGACATTAAGAAACGTACTTATTGGATTATTGATTCTGCATTTACTTTTCATATCTGCCAATATAAAGAGTGGTTTTCTACATACACTCCTGTTGATGATGGTGATGTTGTTATTGGTGATGAGTCTCCACTTGAAATTTCTGGCATTGGTTCTGTTCAAATTAAAACTCACGATGGTACAGTTAGGACCCTTAATAATGTTCGCCATGTTCCTAGAATGAAAAGAAATCTTATTTCTCTTGGCACCATAGAAGCTTTGGGTTACAAGTTCACCGGTGAAAATGGTGTTCTTAAGATTTCAAAAGGCAACCTTGTTGTGTTAAAAGCTGATCGCGTAAATAGTCTGTATTACTTGCAAGGATCCACGATTCTGAGTTCTGCAATTGTTTGATTGCATCCAATCCTCACAATACCAAGATTTGGCACATGCGCTTGGGTCATATGAGTAAAAAAGGTATACATCTCTTGCATAAGAAAGGACTTTTACATGATATTGGCAAACTTGATTTCTGTGAGCATTGTGTTTTTGGCAAACAAAAGAGGGTCAGTTTTGCTATTTCAACTTACCAGAGTAAAGGAGTTCTTGATTATATTCATTCTGATCTTTGGGGTCGTTCACCTTTTCCTTCTCTTGCAGGATGTGAGTATATGATTACTTTCATGGATGATTTTTCTCGCAAAGTTTGGGTTTATTTCTTGAAATACAAGAATGATGCTTTTCCCACTTTCAAGACTTGGAAAGCTCTAGTTGAAAATCAAACTGACAAGAAAATCAAGAAATTAAGAACCGACAACGGATTGGAATTTTGTAGTGGTGAGTTTAATGCTTATTGTGCTGATCATGGTATTGCAAGACATCTGACTGTTCTAGGTGCTCCTCAACAAAATGATGTGGCAGAACGAATGAATCGTACTCTTCTGGAAAGGGCTCGTTGTATGCTCTCCAATGCAGGCCTATGGGAGAAGCGTGCTCTATGGGCTGACAGTGCTGCCACAGCTGCTTATTTGGTCAACCGTTCTCCAAATTCAGCGATTGATTTTAAAATCCCAGAAGAGGTTTGGTCAGGTAACCCTGTTGATTATTCTAATCTAAGAATTTTTGGGTGTCCTGCTTATGCTCATGTTAATAATGGTAAATTGGAGCCTAGAGCTAGAAAATGCATATTTGTTGGCTATGGTCTTGGTGTCAAAGGATATCGTTTATGGTGTCCTGATTCTCGCAAGGCGATCGTTAGTCGTGATGTTACTTTTGATGAAAAGGCTATTTATTCATCTGATGGTAATACTGCAAGTGAATCAGAAATTTCTGGTGATGGTACAAGTCACACTGAGTTTGAATCTACTTCATCTGTTGATTCTGCTACTAGTTCTTCTTTACAACCAGTTGCTACATAATCAGATGATACTCTTGCTAGTGTTGATCCAATACCTCCTGCCACTAATGATCATTGCATTGCTCGAGATAGAACTAGGAGAAATATCCAGTTGCCTGCTAGATATCGTGACACTGATAATGTTGCCAACTATGCTGCACAAGATATTTGTGATGTTTTTGAGCCTTCTTCTTATTCTGAAGCTATCTCATATGAAAACTCTTCCATGTGGTTGTCTGCTATGAATAAAGAAATTGAGAGCCTTCACAAAAATTGTACATGGGATTTAGTTGAGCTTCCTGAATGTAAAAGACCTTTAAAGTGCAAATGGATTTATAAGAAGAAGGATGGTATTTCTGGAGTTGAACCAACAAGATGGAAAGCTCGGTTAGTGGTTAAAGGTTTTGAACAGAAGGAATGTATTGATTTTAATGAAGTTTTTTCTCCTGTTGTTCGCCATACTTCTATACGAGTTATGCTTGCTTTAGTTGCTTTATTTGATTTGGAGTTAGAGCAACTTGATGTTACAACTGCTTTCTTGCATGGAGACTTAGAGGAGGAGATTTATATGACGCAACCTGATGGGTTTGTTGCTTCTAGAAAAGAGCATTTAGTTTGTCATCTGAAAAGTCTCTTTATGGCCTCAAACAAGCTCCAAGGCAGTGGTATAAAAGGTTTGACTCATTTATGATGGCACAAAACTATTCTCGCAGCAACTATGATCATTGTATTTATTTTAAACAATTTTCCAATGGATCATTTGTGTACTTGCTGCTTTATGTTGATGATATGCTCATTGCTTCACATGACAAATCATTGATTGATCAATTGAAGGCTCAACTTAGTCATGAATTTGAGATGAAAGACCTTGGACCAGTAAAGAAAATTCTTGGAATGGAAATTCAGCGTGATCGGAAGGCTGGTAAATTATTTCTATCTCAGAAAAGCTACATTGAGAAAGTTCTTGAAAAATTTAATCTCAATGATTGCAAGCCTGTTTCTATGCCATTTGCTTCACATTTTAAATTATCCTCAAGTCAATGTCCTACCAATGAAGAAGACAAGGACTATATGTCTCGCGTACCGTATTCTAGTGCTGTTGGTAATCTTATGTATGCTATGATCTGTACAAGACCTGATTTGGCTCATGCTGTTAGTGTGGTTAGCAGATTTATGCATAATCCTGGCAAGCAACATTGGAATGCAGTCAAGTGGATTCTTCGTTATTTGAAAGGTACTTCTGATTTTGGCTTGATATTTGATAAAAGCAAGGTGAAGACAAATAGTGTTGTTGGGTTTGTTGATTCTGACTATGCTGGTGATCTTGATAAAAGAAGGTCTATTTCTGGATATCTGTTTTCATTGTGTGGTTCTGCAATAAGTTGGAAAGCTTCACTACAGTCTATTGCTGCCCTTTCTACTACTGAGGCAGAATATGTTTCAGCGACTGAAGGTGTTAAAGAAGCTATTTGGTTGCAAGGTCTGGTTTCTGAACTTGGTATTCCACAGAATATTAATACTGTTTATTGTGATAGCCACAGTGCTATTTGTTTAACCAAGAATGATATGTACCATGCCAAGACCAAGCACATTGATATCAAGTACCACTTCATCCGTGATATTGTTGCTGAAGGCAAGATTATTGTGGGAAAGATACACACTGATGAAAATCCAGCAGACATGCTTACAAAGCCACTTTCAAACACCAAGTTCAAGCATTGCCTTGACTTGGTTGGTATTCACGGAGCTTAATACCCTACGGGGTTGAAGGGAGACAATGCTACTATGGATTTAGAGTCAAGGGGAGATTTGTTGGGTTTTGACTCTAATTCTTATTGGATTAGGACTCAATTTTGGGCTCTATTTTCGGGCCTATTTTCGGCTATCTATAGCCACCCCTTGTACATGTAAACCCTAAGCCGTCATAGTGATTGTTTTCTCCGTGGTTTTTTTTCTCTCCACATTGAAGAGGTTTTTCCACGTTAAACACTGTGTTCGCGTGCGTGTGTGCGGTGCCCTAACCCTAACAGTGGTCTCCTTCGATGCTGCTTGAGTGGCTAACTCAAGTTTCTCCTTGATTTACTTTCTGATTCTTTTGTTCTCCTCTTCAGCTTCTACATGTACTGAACTCTTATACCCTCTTCGGTTTCTGCGTGTATTGGACTGATATTTCTCACTTGAATACAACGTTACTAGTTTTTGTTAACATGCAAGGGCATTTCAAATACAGCAGTATTTAATTGTTTCCTTTTTGTATTATCGCCGGATCAGACGCAAATCATGAACAAATAGCTGCTGCTGTTGATCATGGATTGCCCATGAGGAGTGAGCAAGCATTACATATGGGTTGATCACTGCTGCCTCCAGGTGACCCGACCATGTTTCTTGTTTGGTTTGCAATGTTAGCCTTAGAGAGTGTTCTATTGCGCTTTTTTACTTATTTTATCTACTTATTTCCAAATTAAAAAGTCAAATATTTTGCTTTTAAAAGTCTTTCTTTTTCTATCTTGAAACCATGTATCAGTGCTCTTAGAAATAAGTCAGACGAAAGTTGAAACACATCATCGAACTTTATAATTCAGCTTATAAGCAAATAAAAAGAAATACCGTGGTTTACATTGGGCTGTCCCTATAACTGTCTCTATGAACCGTATAATCATTTAATGTTGTTTATATATTTTTTTGGTTTTTGGTTTATGGTCGGCTTAAGATCTGTAGGCAATTTCTTTCTTTCTCTCTTTCGTCCATTTGAGCAAGAAGATGACATAATATTTGTTATGGCAGCTTAGGTCATCTTCATTGCTGGGCCTAAAAGTGGCCTAGCCTATCACTATTCATAGCTCAGAAATGTTTCATCCCTATTCCAGCACATCACCATTCACAACCCTATCACAATTCAGCAAATTATTGTTTGTCCTATCCACTGGAATAAAATTTTCAGCAAAACTTCATAGGCATATTATATTAATCGGACAAATTAATAATTTAGGAAATAGACTTGTTTAAAATAGAAAATGGCATGAAACACAAATAATTGGAAATTAGTATGATTAATTAATACATAATGCAAATTCCACATACATCAAGCATAGACATAGAAGGGATACAATTTTATTCGTACAACAAAGAGCCATACATGACGAATCCGAATCACATGCCTCCACGTAAGGGCCAGTGGTGCTCAATAAAGTCCTGCTGAAGGCGGTGATGGCCAAGGCGGCACCTAATTTGCAGGTGTCTTTGTAGGGACTGGTTGAGTTCATCATTGTGGTCCCTACTTGGTTGGACCTCCACCCCTGGTGTACTCGTAATCGGTGATGTGTTGGAGGCTATACTGGCGCTTGTCTTCCACTATCATGTTGTGCAAGATAATGCACATGATCATGATGTTGTTCATAAGTGCTCTGTACTCCACTGCAACGCTTTCCCACGGATTATAGTAAATCGGGCCTGAAGCACCCTGAAAACCCTTTCAACGTCATTTCGGGTGGGCTCGTGGACATGAGAGAAATGTTCGTTCTTCGCCCCTAGCGGATGCTGTATGGTTTTGACCAAGATTTCCCACTAAGGGTAAATACAATCTGCCAGGTAGTACCCCATGGTGTACTCATGTCCGTTCACCGTGTAGTTCACTCAGGGCGCTCTTCCTTCCGCTAAGTGCGAGAAAAGGTTTAACCTATGGAGGACATTGATGTCATTCAGTGAGCTCAGAAGCCCGAAGAATGCATACCAAATCCATAGGTTGTACGATGTCATGACCTTCAAAATAATAGTGGGACTGCCCCCTCCTCGTGTACTGCCCTGTCCAAGAGACAGGGCAGCTCTTCGACTCCCAGTGCATATAGTCGAGGCTTCCTAACATTCCAGGCCACCCCCTACTGTTCGATATGCATAGTTGGTTCTCCACTTCGTCTCGTGCAGGTGCCTACAGGTATTGGTCACCGAATACAGAAATGACAGTCTTAGAAAACAAGTTCAAAGATTTCAAAGTGGTTGTCTGCCCGATTCGAAGGTACTCGTATAACGAATCAGCTGGACAATCGTAAGCGAGCATTCCTAATGGAGGCTGTGATTTTTTGATACGCCGACAGCCCGGGGTCATCGACCGCGTCGTCCCTCTAGCGGAAGTAATCACAATTAGCCTCAACGGCTTGCAACACCCTCATGAATAATGGCCGCCGCATCCGGATTCAAGTGCCATTGTTATTTGAAGCCACAATAAAATGATACTACCTCCGCCAGAAAATGTGACCCCCATGTACAGGGTTCTCGGAGAAGTAGTCATGGTAGAGCCTATCGTGTCCGCCTTGATGGTCGCGATAAATGTACCGGCGACGTCGACGAGGAAACGCACCTGCATTGCTGAAAGAGCCTTCGTCCCCAAAAAAGTTGTTAGCGGCAAACTCATTGAATAACTGGCTAGCGTAAAGATCCTTGGAGAGCATCCGTAGCAGGTACTCTCTAACACTGTTCATCTGGATAGAGTAGATACTGGAGAAAAGAAATCTTTTAGAATATTGTGTAAAATATGAAGAAATTTTAGAAGGATAGATAGAATGTAGGGTGAATAGTATTATAAAGTGGAAGAATAGAGGGTCACCTGGAGATGCTTAGCTCGTCTAGCATTTCCTGCTCATACGAATCGTTGCTCTCACTAGAACTCATTATCGTAAAGTGAGGAAGTAGTAGTATCTATGCGGGATAGTTCGTGGTGTCTGCCCAATATGCTGCTCGGTTGGCTAGTTCGTGATGGATACGAGTGCAAACTAGAATTACATATGGGTGGTTCGGCGCGATGGAACTAGAACCAAATATACCGTGGTTCATCAGCTATAACTTTTATATTGCAGGATGTCTAATCTTTAAGTTAGGAAGTACACACATGATAGAAAATAAACTGATCTTCACTAAATTTGTTTTAGATTTGGGTTTCTGTGCACCCCTGAAACAATCTAGCTCCGCCCCCTTGCTGTGCACTGTCACCCCGTGGGTGAATATCGGCCGGCCCCTCGTCTGTGCACCTGCACGCTACTCTGCCCAGCCGAATCATCCAAAGTGTTCTGTTCCCTCGTGAGGGAGGCCCCGGTGCGTAAATCCAAACGAGCATGAATCTTTCTACTCAAAGGCTCAAAGCTGCCGGCTAGATGACAGTGCATGCATGCACCCATAGCGGCCATTGCAGAACGCGCCACAGTGTACATCCAAATGCATCCATAGCATCAAATAGCAGGAAATACATCACATACGAACTAGTTCATTCATCATCTCATTCCACAAGAAGATGGAAATAAATTAAAAAGTACCTACGCAGACATTATTTCCTGATGGGTACACTCACCAAGGAAAAGAATTGTCCAAACCACGACGAAACATTGAAGATTGGTTCAGAAACAAAAATATGTGATGAAACATTGAAGGACTAGGATGCCCTGCCACCTCTGCATCTCGGCCTCCTTCCTGCTTGGCCTGTATGTACAAGCAAATTGCTAACATTAGTGCAATTAACAACTACAGAAATTGCTGCACGCGGAGTAAGCACGATTAGATTAAAACCCAAGCTTGACACACGAACTTATGGAAACAACATGTAGTTATTTACACCTTGGGCCTGGACTCAACGATAGCAACCATTCTCCAACAAAATTGTCGAGTTTTAGTTCAACTGTTCTATAATTAAACTAACATGGGATTACTATTACTCATCATAGTATAGTCATACTCAGCCACTGCACAAGAATTGAACCCAATATGTAACTTACAAAACTATGCACAACCAATTCATCTCATCAGTGGGTCAACCAATTCAAATCTCTCTCTTATTTCAATCCCTATTGCTGAGACAGAAGTAGATGACGGTGAAATTGAATAGCATTGGTAGCCGTTTAGTTTTTTCTATTTGACAGCATAAAACCCATGCTGGACAACATGAAAACTACATACTCGTGTAAGCAGACTTATCATACTTATCTCGTGTCTTATTTGATTTATCTCACTTTTTTATTACTTTTTGAGTCGGATTTTTTTTATCTCGTAGGCATGTCTATAAGCTCTCTAAACCCAAAAATTGAAGACCAACCGGCTCTCGAGGCTACCTTAAAAAATTCTCGAAGTGACGAGATCTAGGCAAATAAGTAGATAAGAAAAGCTGAAAAGAACCCACCCTAAGCCTTAGAATGGGTCGAGGGGGAGTATACACGACGACGGGTGGTATTGATGCCTTTATTATTCAAATTGAAGCTCTCTATGATCCACCGGATTGAGTCCGGTGGTCACCAGACTGGGTCCGGTGGAAGTGTCTCTGAAAGGTTAAAAGCTGTGAACTCTCTGTGCACCACCAAATGCAGAAAGGTCTTAAAGGGGTCGAGGTAGCGGATTGAGTCTGCTGGGCCATCGGACCCCATGGGAAAATGGCCAACGGACTGAGTCCGATGCATTCTACACGCATGGGGTAGGCTAGGGCAGCGGACTGTGTCCATTCGTCACCGGACCCAAGGCATTAACTGCCACCGGACTGAGTTTAGTGGGCATCGGACTGAGTCTGGTGGAATCCAGAAAGTTGCGCAAGTGAGACCCCTACAGGATTTGCGGCCACCGGACTCAGTCCGGTTCCACGGGACTCAGTACGGTGGAGCCCCAACGGCTTGTTTCTGCAAGATTCCGAGTTCCAATGACTAGTTTCCGGGCTTGGAGCTATTTAAGAGGGTGGGTGAGCTCTATTACTGAAGTTTTGAGCATTCATTGAGCTAACCTAAGCCATTCAATAGCCTTGAAAAAGGAGAGCACCTAATTTCCTTGCAAACTCATCCATTTAAGTGATTCTCTAGCCTGGTTGAGTGTGCATCTTGAAGAGCTCTTGATCCGGTGTGATCAAGACACTTGGGGCTTGTTACTCTTAGAGCAAGAGCTTCTAGACAGTCTCTCGGAGGAGAGGTGACAAGTGATCTTCCGACGAGCTTGTGGAAGACCTTGGTGGTTGTACAAGGTTCTTTGGAATTCACCTTGCCGGAAAGGCGAAGGACTCTCCGAATCAACAACCCAACTCGTGGTAGAGTGTGGAAGGAGTTATACTTTTAGCAAGAGTGCTCTAACGAGGAGTAGAGAGAAACCTCGAACTTCAGAAAAAAAATCCTTAAGTCTCCTTTTATTTCTGGCATTTACTATTCCGCACTTATTTACATTTGTTGTGTTGTTTATGTTTTAGACTCGATCTCTTTTAGCTTGTTTGTTAATATTGTGGGTCTAATTCAACCTTAATTGAAAGAAAATTTAAAATTGCCTATTCATCCCCTTTAGGCCATCAATCCTATTTCACGTGGTATCAGAGCACTAGGTTTCTCTTGTATTGGCTTAACCGCTAGAGAATGGCTTATGTGGGAATTAGTGTTGGGAGAGCTCCGGTCTTTAATGGCTCAAATTATAGCTATTGGAAGATTTGGATGCAAACATATTTAGAGACCATGAACTATGATTTATGGATTGCCATGCAAACCAGTTATCCGTCTTTGGCAAATAAAATGGCCCTCACCGAACTTGAAATCAAACATCGACAACTCAATGCCCAAGCTAGGAATGCAATTTTCTCATGCTTGAGCATTGAGGTATTTGATTATGTGAGCAATCTCATCTCCGCTCACAAAATTTGGATCCTCTAGCTATACCGGTATAAGCTCATAGGAAACAGATGCATGTTGCATTGCATTGACAGATGGTGAAACAGATAACTTGACAGTTGTGTTATATGAATTTAAATGTTGATATGTAGTTGTACTTTTTGATTAATGTATACTTGCTGAGTCGTGGACTCATTCTGGCTTATTTTGGTTTTTAGATGACTGTTAACGGCGACATGCATGGGATGGGCATAGCACCTCACTTTTGATACAAGAAGACACAATTCATTTATCTAGTTAGTTTTGATAGTCATAGTCATTTGCAACCTAGGTGAATGAATTTAACTAGAGAAACATTTATTTTATATCTTGTTCTGTTTATGGTGTTGGATGTTCTACTATTATCGTAACGGTCTTCATCGTCAAAGCTAAAACTCATATGCCAGTGGTGATAAAGCTTGGTCCTTCCTTATGTTGGTTATGCTATGCTCATGGGAATTATATTCATCTGCTTGTGATGTCTCTGTTGTGTGGATTAGTTCAACTTTATGGAGAGATGCTACCGAATTTTATAAGTTTTTAGGGTATTAGTAGCATTCCAGGCCCTGGTTAGGGTTGGGTGTCACATATACCGTCGTTCATCACTCGTCCACCAACGCAACTGGTCCGGCTGACGAAGCAACAATCACACACTGCATGTTGAACCAAAGATGACAGAATTGAGAGAGCTGCTGTCGTGTCAATAAACTCCGAAGATCGTGCCTCCAATAGCCCTGATCAACAGCCTGAAACACCCTTAAATTGTGATTTCGCGCAGCAGCAAAACACATGAAGGTGCTAATTCAGCCTGTGATCTCCCATTGAGCCATCGGTAAGCCCAGAAGTTAGGGATTTGCCATCTCCTATAGTTGCTATTGTGCTAGCCCTGAACAAGGACTGGTCACATGGCACTGGAAGGCCTATCCAAGGTTTGCTTCTATAGTCCTATCTCCCAAGGCAGCCGCATCCACGGTGGCCGCAGGGCCCTACCCAACCTGTCGATGTTTTTTACGCCCAGCCCACCATAGGTCTTTGGCCTACAAACCCGCTGCCAATTTACATGGCATGAAATTAGAGAAGCTAAACTTTAAGAGCTTTCTGAAACGGTTTGGGGGAGTTCCTTCCATTTTGCTCTACTCAGTTTTTAGGGCTTTGTGCAGTGGCTTTAAAATTAGAGAAGGCCAAAATACCCCTGTAGTAGGATGCATTTTTGTAAATAATGAATTTGGGGGGTGTTTGGCAGAGTTCCAACTCTCAACTCCACTCTAGAGCAGTGCCAAACGCCCTAACTCTACGTAACTCTAGAGCAGGCAACTCTATGAAGCAGCCTTCCTCGCAGTTCGTTTTTGTGGAGCAACCTGAAGGGTGCTCCACGAAGTTGTGGATCTGCTCTATAGTGGATTTGCTCCACAGTGGAGTTGTGGAGCAGAGCTGAAAAATTAAAGTTGGAGCCCTGCCAAACACCCCCTCTGTAGTGACATCAGTGTAAAAAACCTTAAAAAAGGCTAAAAACAAAGTTTTTGAGTTTTGACTTTCCGATACAGAGAGTATTTGCCTATTCAAATACCAAATGGTTAGTTTATCAAGTTTTTTTAAACACTAAAGCTAAACAACAGTTTTTTTGTGGAGTTTCAGTTGATGCACATACCTACGCCGCGCCGCCACTGTCTTCCTCCTTGCCGGTGTCGCCTCGCCGAAGCTCCGCCACGTTAGGTTTAGGGGAAGGGTGCCCTGGGTGCCCTCGGGCTTAGAGGGAGGCCAGTGGGAAGCGGCGGACTGGTGGTAGGGGCGGCGAGGTGCCCGCGGCGGCGCCAGAGCCGCGGGCTCGGGAGAAGGCGGCCAGGCAGAGGCAGCTAGGGGAATCGGTGCTGGCGGTAGGGATGTTAGGGTGGGTGGGGTGGAGCGGCGGCGGGAGGATTGGGGGTGCAGCTGCGAGGCAGCGGCGACGCTGCCGGCCGCGATTAGGTGGGCCGGTGGCGGCATGGGAGGCACGTGGAGTGGCGAGGAAGAAGAGGGAGAGGGACGGCGCCAGCGAGGAAGAAGAGAGAGGAGGAGGGGCGGTGTCAGTGCCGGTAAGGAAGAACGGGAGGCAGAGATGAGATCGCGGAGGACGGGGGGCGGGGTGCATATTAGGGGATCCAGCGGCCCATGATCGTCAACTGATTTTTTTTTCCAGTTGACTGTGCGGTAGCCAAACCCTTTTTTAAATCTTGAAAGTGCTTTGTTAAAGCTCTCAAAAATAAGTGAAAGGAAAACAAGCTATCTTGGCAAAGCCGTTTGAAGCTTTCAATTCTAGCATTTCAACAAATTAAGCCACTACAGCAAATAAGCCTTGAAAGTTTAGCTACATGTACCATACAAATAAGGGTAACGCTTCCCTGAAGACATCCTATGCGTCGGACGGGACAGGTGGCTTGACCCTTCTTTTTGCTAGGTGCTCACCTAATTAATTTAGGGGCTCGGAGTTGGCTCCTAGCTAGGCTGCACTTTAATTGCTTGGCTCGCGTGCGTGACCAAACCTCTGCACACTAGCACGAGTGCCACGCGCAACTCATGTACCGGCCGTGCCGTCCATTCTTTGTCGCTGGCTCGGACACCACGCACAATGGGTGGGCCCACCCCTGTCGCCTCCACTTTTTCCAACTCCAGTGCGCGGCTTCCTCCACCGAGCGGCTCCTTCCTCGCACTGTCTATTTGCTCACTCGTCCAGGCTAGTGGCCATGCGCGTTGCTACTCGCTGGCTTGCTGGCTGCCGGCTTCGACTCCACCGCTCTGTCCTCCCTCTTTTCCGTGCACCCTCTTTTCTCATCTTTCTTTCTCTCTCTATTCCTCGTCTCTTCTCTCTCTATCTCTCTTTGGAAAGGACAGTGAGCGAGTTTAGAGCTTTTGGTGGCTGGATCTGGCGAGCACGGCGTGGGAGCTCGCTGGATCCGGAGAAGAAGAGGGTTAGAAAAAGGTTTATTCCCATTTTATCATAAAACCCTCAGTCATGTATGTGCGAAACTTTGGTTTTTATCCGGTGAAACTTGGTTTTGTTCTTATAAAACTTCTTATATTTGCACGGATGATTTTTGAACAACAATAAAACATGAAGTTTTATCAGTAGTTAAGCCAAGTTTTATTAGTACTTATTTAAATTTTATTGGTTCTTCTTCAAGTTCCATTAGTCGGTTTGGCCAAGTTTTATTGCTCCTTTTTAAGTTTCACCAGTGGTTTAGCCAAGTTTTATTGGCACTTTCAAGTTTTATCTTAGTTAGCCAAGTTTTATTGGTATTTCTTCAAGTTTTATCAGTAGTTTTTACCAGTTTCAGCAGTTATTTTGCAAGTTTCATCAGCTTTCGTCTTATTTCATATGTATATTGTCAAATTTTATCAATAGGTTTTCCAAGTTTCATCAATTATTTTCTAAATTTCCATGCTGATGTCAGCATGATGTCATGCGTCCGATGGAAATCATTCCATTGGATGTCCAATCCGAGGCGCTCACCTACAAATAACAAATTTTTGTGACTCGAAGGAATATATATTATATAAAGATTCTAATAGCAGGAGATAATCCTGGGCCCAGATCCCCCCTTAGGTGAAAAGCGTAATTTTCACCTTTAGGTTGAAAACTGAAAAGTGATATTCGCTTCAAAAAGGAGACACGTGATAATTAATTAACTAAGTACAATAGTACAAAGCCAACCAACAATCCTGTCCTGCCAAGATCATCACTCGAATTTTCGATTACAAAAATGCATTTACGTGACAAGAAACTGTCCTAAAAGTAATTCATAAATAAATTAACTATATATATACACTAGCTAGTGCTATCTACAGTCGTGACTCGTGAGTCGTGTTTGCTGGCTTGCTGCACTACCACTGGCCTAGCTAGCTCGCCGCCGATGGCTGGCTACGGTGGTTCGAGTGGCGGGGCGGTAGACGGCCTGCTTCTCACGGCGGCCGTCGTTGGCGATGCTGAGGTCCATCACCATGAAGCAGTTCACGATCCCCCTCTCGATGTCTCGGAACCTGCCGGCGTCCTTGCCGGCGGTCAGGAGGCTGCAGAGCAGGCCCCTGTGCCGGCAGGACTCGACGAGCTTAAGCGCGTCGAGGAGCGCCTCGCCGAGCCTATCCAGCAGCACCCTCCTCGCCGCCGTATCCTCGGCCGCCTTGGGGTCGCGGAGAAGCTCGACCACGTTCTCCACGCGCTCGGCGAGCTCCAGCCACATGCTCCTGCTCCGGCGAGCTGTCCGTGCTGCCCTGCCGATCGCCTGCGCTACCTTGATGATGATGCTCACCTCTATATTGACCAGCCGAGCACTGATCAATTGTTCAACCTGCGTGTGATATAATTTACATGAGGATAGTGAGTCCGCAGGGTTAACGTGATATGAATGGAAAGTATAACAATAATAACGTTTTTATGAGAGATAGACTATATGATTTTGGTAATACTGGGAAAAACTGAGTGAAAAAGGTAAAAACAAAATATTAATTAGTTGAGTAAATATTTGTATATATCGGGCCGCAAATGAGTTGAACAATATCATTGAGCCAAACGTACATATGGATGTAATTGGCTCGTATACGGCTGGATACCATTAATTCTATATTTGTATCCATTAAAAATAGAGCTTTTTTACGGTCCTTGGGAGGTGCAGAGAATGCACTGATTTGTAGTGTAAATTATAAGACCTTCCTAGTACCTCCTCGATGTTAAGGTACTTGGGAGCACTATAAATTAACACTAAAAATTATGGTACCTCTTAGTACCTTCTCAAGGACTGTAAAAAATCTCTTAAAAATATGGATATGTGGCCCATCACAGACAGTGTCAAATAAGAATACAAATATGAATAATACCGATGGTATTAGTTACAAATATAAAGCGGATAGAGATCAAATTTGATATGGATATGAATATTTTTAGTCGGACAAGCCAAAAATTAGAGATCATTTATAACACATATATAACAGATTAAAGATAGACTATCGACGTACGATTAATGACCGAATTTGCTTAGTGCGACAAGTATGGTCTTGTTTGCCTTGACTTGTATTAACAAGTGAAGCAGGCTTTACGTTAATTACAAGACAAAGCCCTGTCGCATGGCAACGTGGGCGCGAAAGCTGAGAGTGAAAGGTGTGTCGTCTGTGGAGGCTTTGCTAGAATAATATCTGTATTATAGATTTGGATATTATCCAAACAAAAAACTCAGATATTTCTTGTACGTATCCCTTGGATACCTATGTTCCGTGTCCTATCCATATGTGAGAAAATCATCCAGATATCCGAAAAACTATCTGAATCACTATTTGAACTGATTCTGGCAATCAGTTGGAAAATATCCGTTCTGCTCTCACCCCTAATCATATATATTGCAAAAATAAACACATTTACTGGCTATAACTTCTTAACACTAGCTATAACCATTTGGCAGGTTGTGTACGTCTCATGACGTAGAAGCCAAGACACGGTTCCATTTTTTTTTAAAAAAAAAACCCTATCCTAATCAAAGTATATTTTTACGAGATAAGTCAAATAAGTCAGATTAAATAAGTCAGATAAGTTGAAAAGAACACCCCTAAGCAAAGATCACATGACCCCTAAAAGATATCGGGGATCTCCAAGCCCTCACTAATCTGTATCATCATCATCTACAATCCCTATCCACAAAAGTTTTGTTTTGTCCCTTGTCCAAAACTATCGGTATCACCTTCTTGATTGCCAACAAAACATTTTCTTACACAGAAGAAATTGAAAGGAAAAAAACAGAGCCAAAAACAATCACGGAACAAAAAAGGAAGTATTTTTCTTGAGTTCTCGGCGTCGGCGAGGCTCTTCAGTAATGGCCGCCCCTGCCGGCGACCATGTCGTTGTAGTGCTTGAGCGACTCCTGCCGCTGCAGCCGCATCTCCATTTTGATCTTGTTGATGAAGGCCTCCACCTTCCCGTTCAGCTCGTCCTGCCCCAGCGACGGCTCGCGGCGGATCTTCCTCCCTCCGACTCCCCCTGCGCCGTCGTTGAACGTCTCCGCCTTCCGCATCGTCGCCGGGGGCGCCGCCTCCTCGCTGTCGCCAGACGGGCGGCGACCGGGGCGGCTCTCCCAGGTGTCGGACTTCTTCAGGTGCCGCGCCAGCGGCGGCGCCCGCCCCTCCGTGATGGCCTTCCACGTGCTCTCCAGCGTCTCCTCCTCCAGCGGCACCGGCGCCGGCCCAGGCGCCGCCTTCAGATCCATGGCCACGGCCTCCGGAGCCTGCACCTGCGGGACGGGCACCACCATCGCCATGGTCACCACCGGAGCCGACTCCGACTCCTCCGCCACCGCCGCGGCGTGGGCGGTCGCCTTACGGTTGGTCTGGAAGCGGGACGCCGCGATGGTGATGATGATGGCGTTGATGACGAGGTACAGAAACGGCGGCGTGAGCCACGTGGCCGCCGCCGCCTGCGCGCGCGGCAGCTCCTCGGCCACGTACCCCGCAGCCGCCGGCCCAACGAACCGGACCCCCGCTGCCACCAGCACCGCCGCGGCGGCCGCCGTCGCTGCCTTCACCGTCCGCGCATACCCCATCCCAGCCCCCTTCCTCACCTCACCTCGCACCCGCAGCTTCCAAACCCTTCGACCGTTTCCTTCCTTGTGCGGCGTGTGTCGTTCAGTGCAGCGAGCATCAAAATATATTTTTCACCATGGAAAAAAAATGCAATGTTCTATTTCTGAAGAAGTAATTAAGACAGCACAATTCTCAAGCTAACATTTGGTTCACTTCCATCATAAAGGTAAAATTTAGAACTAGTACGTATCCTAATCACCAAATACTAAGCATTGAACGGACAAAAGAAGTGTAGATGTCATTTTTATGTTATTGAAGATAAAAATGGAATAAGAAAGCTCTTGCTTACCTTTTCTTTCCCAGAGTCACCATGAGCTTCTTTAGCTGCATCTTCGTTGTCATTTATTTCAATATCATCAAATGATAGATAATTGTCGTCCTGCAAATCAAGGGTCCCTAGTTTCCGAAGCTTGTGGTAATGTGTACCTACCAATCTCATGTAGCTGTAAATCGCAATGGGTGCAAAAAAAGATGGATACATTTTCTGGATTAAGTACATTAACCAGGCGATATAAACTTTTTTGAGAGCGTTGTTTCAATTATTTGCACCATATCTTCGTTATCTTTTTATTAAGGCGCTAAGACACTACAAATTTCCTTCAATTGTTGTAGAACACTCAATGTGTCACTTGCATGTGGGCCGTGCGGCTATATATATCAGTGATTCAATTGAAAAATATATACAATTTGCAATGTCCCATGTTAATTTTCCCTACTATTAATTGGTTGAGTTGCCTGCACAGCTGCACAATTGCATGGCTAGCTATTATAATACTTATATTTTATCTAAAAATAGAATTATATTTGTTCCACAACTTTTCATAGTTATAATTGAAAATATAGTTCCCTTCACACCATCATTTGTTTTCCAGAAGGCTAATGTGAAAGATGCATTATTACGTTAAAGCTTTCACCAAAGTTTGAGTGGCTATTGGCCATAGCTAACCAAAATAATAAAATGTATTATAACGATGAAAATAAAGGTAATAGTGCATGTTTAACCTTGAAGGCCCGGTTCAATTGAAATGATTTCTGCAGGTGCTCCAGTAGACCTGACAATGATTTGTTAGTGGAGGCAAAATGTGGTGGTCAGAGTTTCGGAAAAAAAAATTATCAGTGTCATATCTAAAGAACAAGTGAGATACCCAAATCTTAATGTATACATACAATGATGTGCCATTCATTCCATCAAGTGTCACAGGTCTGTTTGCAACCATCGTATGATCGAACTGCATACTGTCCTTTTTCTCATGAACTAGGAGCTCCAATTTCCCCGGAACGATTTCTTCCCCATGATAGTTGGATATAATCTGTAACAAGAAGAATACAGAGCATCAGTCAGCGTTGAGACAGGCCGGTTATCCTGGCATGCAGATTCTTACGCTCTGTAGCTTTTCTTCATCCATCTCTGAATTCTTCAGTATGTTTCCCACCATAAAGGTGTTGTGGCTAACTAAGCGTGTATGGTAGTCTTCGTTTTGATTGATATTTTCCAGCAGGCATACATCATCAGCTAGTTGCGGAAAATGTCGTTTCGATGTGGTACCTAAAATGCAACTTTGACAGCTAAATCTATATGGTTATTTGAAAACATAATAAATAGTATTAAAAAAGTATTTTTAAAGATAAATCTATATATGTAGTCCCTATCAAATATAAATATTTAAAAATATATCTGTAACCAAAGTTTTGAAAGTTTGGCTAGACGAATACTCGAAAGAAATTCTTATGTGATTGTAGGCCGGAGGGAGTAGCAAAAAGATACCTTTGCCTTGGCGATTCATCACCCAAAATGGTTCAGATATGCCTTCTTGAACTCTCTCGTCTGGGGTACCGGCCAGCATTACACCCATCCTAAACTTCTCAGTCCTGGCATAAACGGAGGTTTTCTGGAAAATGGCATCACCAAGACTTGTCTGCCCATCAACAAGAATTAGGACTAGATGACCTCCTAAGACAGGAGTCTCTTTTACAGACCGTGGACGCACTAGGTAGTTACTGAATTCCTCTGAAGTCCAGTCATCTTGACCAACGACATTGAAGTCACCATGGAGAACTACTACCTCAATGGAAACTGAAGACAGAGGACCAGATGTGACTATCGCGTTGTTCTCATCATACAAGGCTATCTTAAGAAGATTTCCATCATCTGCTTCTATTTGCTCCCATGTGTAATAGGTTTTGCGCACCTTATTCACGAACCGCAATCGATACTTTTTGTGCAATATCCTCTTTAATGGTGGCCTGAAAAATGTTTTCCAAGTGGATACAGGTTAGGAAGATTGTTGTCAAGAGTGATCTATACACAATTCGTTTACAAGTTTGATAGCTCTGTATTACTGAGGAAGGATTGAGTTGTATTACTGAGGAAGGATTGAGTTAGTGAACGCACCCATCATCTTCATCGTTGGGTTCAATCGGCTGAATGAGAACACCTCTGTTATGAGTCTGCATGACTTGCTTTGGCATTGTAGTAATCTCGAGAACCCTCATCAACTTTGTTAAAAGTGAGGCTTCTTCATTAAAACATGAGCTTTTTTACCGTTCTTGAGGAGGTACCGGGAGGTACCACAATTTCTAGTGTAAATTATAGTACTCTCGGTGCACTCTCCTCGATGTTAAATCTTAGGAGGTACCACAAATTAACACTAGAAATTGTGGTACCTCCCAGTACCTCCTCAAGGACCGTAAAAAGGCTTGTACCAAAGGTTATGTTTAAAACATAACCTTTGGTACAAGCCTTCTGAATAAGTGGTCAACGAGTCATAGTGTTGAGGCATGAGGCGCATGGCATCGAAATCACTGCTATGAATCTTTGATTGGCTGCTATACAGTGGCATGAGCTGATCAAGAAGGTTCCAACGTTTGCTCAGCTCCACAGAAGGCCTATCCCACAGGAGCTGCACTGGAAACATGTTCACGTGCTCCTGAGATGGAAAACCTGAAGAAAAAAAATTCAATAACTTTAATGGCCTTCACTAGGGAATCAATGGGTTTAGCAGAATAGAAAAAAAATCACCTTCGGAGATGAAAAGTGTAATAGGACAAATTTTTCAAAAAAAGAGAGCAAAATATAGGGGTAAGAAAGCTTGTACTCCCCAAAAATTGACTTGTGGGTGCTAATAATTGAAATATAAAAATAAAATAAATATTTCAACGTTAACATGTGGATGGTAGGAAGATTGCACATTCCAGTAGTATTTTTAACTAGAAATTTTATTTATTGCTTAGATTATGGAGCTATTCAACACATGTCCAGACGCTATATGCCTGCACATGATTTCATTCTTTTTTAAATGGTTCCTCACTTTCTTTTTTTCGAGCATGCTGTCATCTTAGAGGATCACGATCCTAAAAGGCCACAAGTCAAGAGTCGGAATGAAAATTGTGGTATGAATCAAACTATCATCAACCAGATATCAGGGTAATATACCAATTGGGCTTGGAATATGTTGGCTCATTGGGTAGTTTCTTATCGTCAAGGAATGTGCACTTCCAAGCTTGGCTGTCCCCTTCAGTGGCGAAAGCCGATTGTTGCTATATAATAAAATAACAAATAGATGCGAAGAGAAAAGTTAGTGTAACCACTATGGATATGAACTGAAAAAAAATCATTATGCTCTATGATCTTAAATGTGTGCCATTAGAGCAACTGACATGGTAGAATTATTTTTTGTATCAACTGCTTGTGCGAGTTAATCTACATTTTTTGATACACTCATCATAATTCCTTCTACATATAAAAAGATCACATAGATCGAAATGTGTAGGGGGCTTCCCTATAGTTTTGTCCTAAAAGGACTATATCCAAAATTTTTAAGCAAAACTAAGTTTTATTCCATACATTTTCAAATATATGCTATTTTAGCTTAAAAATTTTGTTCCAAGATAGTTCATGTTATCTAATTATTTGAGATGCCCTTTTTCCTTTGCATATATCCCTCCATTTCCATTTTAAGTATTATATCATATAGTCTGTACAAAATTGACAAATAAAGCAGCAGTATCTTATAAGCTAGCTTAAGCTGTAAACACAAGGCCCTTAGTCTCAGTCCGAACACAACCATTTTTTCACATTAAAAAACAGGTCACCTAGCATCTTAACTCCCAACAAATGATATTTATTGTTCTCATGCCGTTAAGGAAATTATCAAATTGAATTGAAATCTGAAGCTTTTCGAAATTCTCAGTATTAACCCCTGCAACCCTCTTAGTTCTCTGACAGCGTCTAGTTCTGACCCAGCTGCCATACCCTCTGGTTTTCAAATCCGAAACAAAGTTTAAATTTGAACTTTCAAAGATTGTTTTATATGCTAAACTGTGGGATGTATGTTTAACAAGAACCTGTCAAAGTACCTGTTTGACTTGAGTTTCTCTTATCGCTTCAACAATTATAGCACGAATGTCTGAAGAGCCTACAAGCGGAGCTTCTTCTGCAGACACCTCATCGCTTGAACTGCATGTTATGGTCTCATCCAAGTTAGGCGAGATTTGATTGAAGCAAAGTAAGATATCAATCAGGTAAGAGCGTATGCAACTGCATACAGTAATCAAATAAGACACACCTCGAGCTGGAGAAGCTTGAGTCGTTCCCCCTCTGCCGCTGCCGTCTCTTCCGCGTCTTCGCCATCCCTCGCAAAGTCGCAGCTCAGACAACCCAGGTGCACCGGCTGCTCCTTTTCCGTTGGTTGGAGTCCTGAATCACACGAATTAAAGAGCTAATTCGTAATTTAGGGGAGATGTAGGAGTGCCCATCCGTGGCTGAGTTTGTTGAAGTTTAGTACGGCTCTAAATAGCTTTTGCAGTGAAATCTGACGAAACAGTATTTCCGTCTGTCTTGAAAATGGAAATCGTGATATATTGTATTAAAAGAAATCCAGGGATAGGATGGGAAAACAAGGAAGTCTGTGTGGCGTCTGTATGAACTTATGAAGTCGAGAGGATGTGAGGACTGAGGACTGACCAGCTGAAGGGTGCTTATTTTCAAGAATCGTGTTCTGCTTGTCCCTCTGAGCTAGTTCAGTGAACAGAGGAGCAAACTGAGAGGAGATGGCGGTATGGAATGGCATTGGTCAGGTGGCCAACGTTGCGCAGCTTGCTGGGGAGGATGCGTCTGGGCTGATCACGATGATTCTGGAGGCGGTGCAGACGATCAGGAGGAACAAGGAGATCTGCAAGAAGCTTGCACGGCGTGTCGAGGTGATCGGCGACCTGCTACAGCAGCTTCATGTGGCACAGCTGATGCAACACCCAGAGACAAGGAACCCGGTGGAACAACTGGAGGAGACACTCTGGCTGGCATTCATGCTCATCACATCCTGTCAGAACAGCAGCTTCATGTATCACTGCTTCACGGGAGGGAACCAGGCTTGCCGGTTCCGTGAGGAGGAGGATATCGTCTTCTACCGCCAGCTCTTCCCTCCGTGTGGGATGCTCGGCCGAGACACCATTCGTCACCTCTGCCGACCCTATCAATATAGTCATTCCCTTAGCAGCGAGGTACCGCCCATCTCAACATCGGTTGCTAGATACAGATCAACGGTCAACCACACGCCGCTAGAAGCAGCAGCTTCATCGCCTTAGCTGCACTGCTCTTCTTCCTTCTCCTCCTCCTTGCAACAGGTGAAGTAGTACAGCCACCCACGAAGCTTCCTCCAAAGCAGCTCCTTTCGGCGACTATGCAGTCAACGTACCTCCCGCGTGATCTTCCATCTCGGGTCTCGTCATTAGCTTCAGTCTTCCCAGCGTTAACTAATTCTTCTTCCTATCACTAGCAGCCTAGAACGCACGCACACAGTACTCAAAGTTCTGATCACTCCACTGCCATGGCGCTGATGGCCGGGCTGGGGCAGGCGGCAATGGTGGCGCAGCTGGTCGGGGTGGACGCCGGCGGGCTCATCTCCACGATTATGCAGGCAGCTGCCACGGCTCGCCAGAACAAGAAGGAGTGCGAACAGCTCGCGCGCCGCGTCTTCATGATCGCCGAGCTGCTGCTGCACCTCCAGGACCCGGAGGTTACACGGCGTCCGGAAGTCCGGCGGCCCCTGGAAGGACTGGGTGACACGCTCCGGGAGGCGCACGAGCTGGTCATGTCGTGCCAGGGGAGGAGTGCGACCTACCGGTTCTTCACGGCCGGGAGACAGGCCGATAGGTTCAGAGACGTGAAGAGCAGGATCGACTCCTACCTTCTTGTCTTCCCCTTCGTCAGCCACATCGACATCACTCGGCGCCTCGATAGAATCTACAACATCCTGCTTCCAAATGAAGCAGGCATGCCGTCGGCAGGCTCGCAGCCAGAGTCCCAACTGGTACAATTAATTGATCGAGCAGTAGCACTAGTACTGAACTCAATTGCTTGCGGTTTCAGGAAGAGAAGGTTACTAGCTACTGTTTTCATTATGTGTGCTAACTGCTAATAGGCAGCAGAGGTTCCTCAAGAGCAGCTGGTGGCATCCCACGGAGATGGACTTCGACGTTGACACGGTGATCGGCACAGGTGGCTTCAGCAAGGTGTACAAAGGCAGGCTTCCCGACGGGCGGGAGGTAGCCATAAAGCGCACGGCAGCATATCATATGGAAACACAAAGGGAATTCCGGAACGAAATCAATATTCTCTCACGCCTTCGGCACAGGCATGTCATCCGCCTCATTGGCTGGAGCGTGCAGGAAGAGAAACACCGCCTGCTATCATTCCAAACAAACGAGAAAGAGCGAATGCTCGTGTACGAGTACATGAACAATGGCTCTCTGTCCGGGCATCTGCATAGTGAATCCTGCTCCTCGCCGGTGAAGACATCCTGGAAAACGCGCCTCGAAATTCTGCTTGGAGTGTCGCGTGGTATTGAGTACCTTCATTGCTCTGCCGTGCCAACAGTCATCCACCACGACGTCAAGCCGGCGAACATTCTCCTTGACGACAGCTAGGCGCCACGTGTGACGGACTTTGGCCTGTCGGTCACCTATGATGATGCAGATGAAAATGAACTTCGGGTGGCAGGCACTTTTGGATACGCAGACCCAGAGTATTGTCTAACAGGCCATGTGAAGCCGTCGAGCGATGTCTTTAGCCTTGGTGTGGTGATGCTGGAGGTACTGTCGGGCAAGAAGGCAATTATCTTCGATGAATCCATGACAGAGGGTGAGTATAGCGGATTGAAGGCGTTGTCGATCTGGGGGTTGGAATTGATTGAGGCCGGAAAGCTGGATGAGGTGCTAGATAAGCGCCCAGGGGTACCGGAGCTAACGTTTCGGCAGCTCGAGGCAGCGGAGCTGGTTGTGCAAACGGCAGCGCGTTGCCTGCGGTAGCAGGGAAACGACCGGCCGGCCATATCGGATATCGTGGCCAACCTCGAGAGGGCACTCGAGCTTGTCAGTAGTCACGGTGACTAACCCGATTGATCTATTTGTGAATGCAAGCACGGTAGAACTCAAATGCGCATGGATATTTGGCTGATGAAGACGATGGATGCTACCATGTAGTACCATAATTGCTTAAATATGTCCTAACTAACAGAGTATCCCACACATTTGCATGGCTAAACTTCTTTTTACTGTAATTTTATTTTATTTTTTTGTTGTCTTTGCTATGGACTCTTTTGCCTCTTTTTAAGCGACTAGCAAAGTATTCCATACTGTAGCCTTGACGGGAACACAGATTTTTAAGGAACACATGTGTTTCACATGGTAGCCACTTTTTGGCGCCAACGAACATCAAAACGGAATGAAGAACAAAGTTCATGCCTAAAAGGGAACTTTTTTTTTTTGAAAAGCTTAGACTAATAAAAATATGCACCTTAAGCCATCTCCAATGGGTGCCCCAAATCGGTGCCTTATACATTGTAACAACACTGTAGTAAAAGTGACAGGACATTGAATAGTGAAAAAATAGAGTGTGAATAGTGCTAAGACAAGAGTTGGGTAGATAAATAGTGATAGGGCAGCTCTATTTGATGAGGTAGTATATGAATAGTGATAGGACAGAGGATTCATAGAGCAATGGCAGCTCAGATGGCCTTAATAGCCACTTGTCGAAGCGCTGAGCCACTGATTGGGTCAACGCTTGTGGTACACCAAGGAATGGCCTGGAAGTCCCTTGGAAGTCTATATGAATGTTGGAATAAAAAAAATCAAGATAATGATGATTAGATAATAATTAATCTTGTTTCTAATTAAAAATGAAATTAATATTTATCTGTAAAATTTAGAAAAGGATTAAGATAGAGGTTGATACAAAATCCTATCTAAATGAGACATTATCTCTATCTCTATCTCTAATCTCCCAGCCTTAGCCCCTCATCCTATAAAAGCAGGCCGAGGCCTTGCCTCGCACACGGTGGAAAATACGAAGACACACACAGACGGAGACGGACGGACGAAAAAGCAGATCGGGCGCACACGAAGATCGCAAACGGGAGGACAAAAAGCAGATCGAAAGGGAGAGCAGATTGCAGCACGCAAGCAGAGAAGACGGAGAAAAGCAGACACAGACTGCATCACGCGAAGCAGAGAATGTGAAAGAAGCACAGCACAGATCGGAGACGTGCAAGCCCAAAGCCAAGTGACACGCGCAAGAAGAGAAAGCAAGGTAAAAAGAAAAAAGAAAAAACTCATGGATGGAATTGCCTCGGGTTGGGAGGAGATTCCCGGTTCCTCTCTTTCTTCTGGGTTTCTTCACGTCTTGTTCTTGCTCTCTCTCTCTTCCTCCCTACCATCTATTTCCTTGATGCCTTTTTCCTTTGACCGAGTTCTGCTTTGGCTCCTAGCTTCTTTTCTTGCTTCCTGCGCTTCATCTCTTTCTTGCTCCTTGCTTTTGCTTGCTCCTTCCAGCTGGCGCCTCAGCAGGCCCGGTCCTGGGATTTCGGTGGCCCGGAGCGAAGCTAAAAATAAGGGTCCTATAATAATAATAATAATAATAATAATAATAATAATAAACACTTCAATGCATTCAAAATCAACATTCAAATCAAATAATTTATGCATATTACCTTCATCTATACGTTTCCTTTTTTTCCTTTTCTAACTGCCGGATGCATACTTTCTAGATGACATGTCCGCGCTGCAATTTTTAAAAAGACAATTAGTGATCTACTAAGGGACAAAGGTACTGCCAATCTGCCATAATTTAATAACGGATCAACTAACAAAATTAGTAAATTACTTATGAGGGATGAGGGCATCTCATGTCACGCCTCACCTTGTTGGTATTCTTTGCTGCGCGTCTTGAGATGTGAGACGGGCGACGGCCGATGGGAGACGCGACACAAGATACACGCGACACGCCAATTTCAGCGGCCGCGGCGGCGGCGATCGGCCGATCGGCCGCGTTCTTCAGCGCAAGAATAGGCAAGAGCACGCGGATAGGCGGCGCAAGGCGAATGCGGCGGCTGCGAAGCGGGGAAGGGCCGAAGGGAAAGCCAATCGTCGGCTCGTCGCGTCACTCGCGTGATCACATCGCCGACGCCAGGGGCCTGCGCATCGGCGGCATCGCTGATGGAACATGGGACTAGCCGCCATGCTGCTAATTGCTACCGATGCAATACGTACTTGGATCAATGATGGGCCGCTTCGGGCCTTCGGCTTCAGCCTTCAGATCGTGGCTGGGCAGTCTGGCCGGCTGGCCCATTAGGCCATTATAATTTATACGGTACCCTATACGGGAATACGGTTATGTAATATACATATGGGTGGGGCCCCTTCGTTTTGGGGGCCCGGGGCGGGTGCACAGCTGGACCCCCCCCAGGGCCGGGCCTGGCCTCAGCTCGTGAAACGGCCATACCGTTTCATGCCGCCGGCCTCGTGCTACGGCGGCCGTGCTGCTGCCTGGCCTGGCTCCTCGCTGCTCCACCGAACCACTAGGCTGCGCCGATTCCTATTGCTCCAACAAGCCGCCTACACGCCCCTTCGACGCCTCACGCTGTGCCGTCTCTGCTGCACAGATCGGCAGCGCCGCGCGCCTCTACGTGCCACCTTGCCGCCATGGCCGCTACCACCGTCCCAGTCGCCGCGTGTCATGACCGCCGCCGCCGCCCCGCCCGCCGCGTGTCCCGACCGCCGCGCGTTGTCCCGGCCCCCGCCATCCCGACTGTCTCTGTCTTGACCGCCGCGCGCCGTCCCGACCGCCGCCTTCCAGGCCACCGCGTGTCGCGGCCGCCGCCGTCTTGACCGCTGCCTGCCGTCTCGGCCGCCGCCATCCCGGCCGCCACGGGCCGTCCTGGCTGCTGCCGTCCCGACCGCCGCCGTCCTGACCAAAGCCGTCGACCGCCACGCCCCGTCTCGGGCTCCGCCGTCCCGACCGCAGCCGTCGACCCCCACGCGCCGTCCCGGCTGTCGCCGTCCCGACCGCCGCATGTCGCAACGGCCGCGCGCCGTCCCAGCCGCGTGCCGTCCCGGCCGCCGCTGTCCTAGCCGCCGCGCGCCGTCCCGGCCGTTGCACCGTCCCGGTCACCGCGCGTCCTGACCGCCTTGTTCGTCTTCTCCAGCCCGCCGCCTGCGTCGGCCTCTGTCGCCGCGCGCCTTGGCTGTAGCGCCATGCCTCTATCACCACGCGCCTTGGGCGCAGTGCTGTGCTCCGGTCATTGCACGCGTCGGCTGACGCCATCTCTGCTGTGTGACGTTCCGGCCGCGTGATGTCCCGGCCGGCCTGTGCCTCAACTTCGTCGTCCCACGCCTGACGCTACTGCGCGACACTGTTCTGGCAGGAGACCTCTGCACTGACTGTGTCCAACAGGGCAACATATCCGGTGCAATTAAATATTTCGTGCAACCACGATGCACCTCTACTAAAAAAGTTTTAAAAAATTCTGAAAAAAATTATAGATGTACATCTAAACCTACCCCATCTACATATAAAATTTCATGATCAAATTGACCCCAAATTTATCTTTTTTTGTAACTTCTAGAATAGGACGAATTTGATCATGAAATTTTATATGTAAATAGGGTAGGTTTAGATGTACATCCATGATTTTTTTTAGAATTTTTTGAAACTTTTTTTAGTAGGGATATATCACGGTTGTACGAAATATTTAATTACACCGGATATGTTGCCGTCCAACAGTCTTGTTGCCTCCCTTTGATTGCTCACCGCCATGTCGTGACGATTATTAAACTCATGGAATCAACATTAAGGGATGCTGTCAAATTGCCAAGCAAGGAGCTATTGCAGTATTATCGTCAAGTTGTGACGTTGCCACCAAGAATGTCATCTACACCTATTCCTAAGTTAATTGAACCATGGTGATTAGTGAAGAGGAAAAAGGACATAGCCTAATGAACCTGCTAAATGCGTCCATGGAATTTCAATCCCACGATACTATTATTTCACCGGAACAAGTATCAATGTTTCAATCAATAATCAATATCAAACATCGATGATTCAAAAGCTATCAGTACTCACGTCCAAGATCAACACTCGAGGATATTTCCGATGACGCCAGTGAAGACGTCAACTTCAACTCCAAGCCATGTGCAGAACCGTGCACCCATCAACACAAATTCCAACTGGCGTTTGATGAAACAAGATCAAGCGACACGGACGGACGAAGCCAAACAATCAACGGCTACGCTAGGCATCGCATGGGCCCAAATCTACCCCATGTGTTCTGCCGTCGCCACACCGATCTACACCAACCAGCACGGTGAACCACGAAGCGAAGAAGAGAAGAAGACAACAAAGTAGCTTAATCGGAGATGTTCCGCATGTCAATTGCGGATGTAATTAACTGGGAGTCCTTCCGAGGCTTCAGGATCCAGAATTTCCACAATCGTCAAAGATGGATGTCTACAGCGCAAACTATCTACGGGGATCTATATTTTGTTGTAATAACGAAATATAAGCGTTCCTATTTCTTTCTTTCTTTTGTGTATTTCTATACACTGGCACGCCTACGAATTATTTTTGCGTGTGAACAGTGAATTCGAAAGAATGTTAGGAGGGAGCAGAATTAGGGCATGTTCTTTTCAGCTCATCTGTCTTATTTCTTATTTGTTTATTTGACTTATCTCGTAACATTGAGAATTTTCTGAGGTGGTCTTAAGAGTCGAATGCCCTTGGTTTTTAGGATTTAGAGAGCTTTTAGACACGCCTACGAGATAAAAAAAACGGATTCAAAAAGTATTAAAAAAGTCAAATAAGTCAAAATAAGCCACGTCTTCCAAACCCTTCTTAACATTCTCCAGATCTTGTACAGTAGCATAATGAATTTCTTCGGCTTCCACTGCTTGATCTCAAGTCTGCCTCGGCATGATGGTAGCAGGGTAGGAATTCCTTGGTTTTGAAGCTCAGGGATTTTACCAGAGTTAAAAACTCCAACCCTCACTCGATTGACTAGGGAATCCTCGAACTGGCTCAACTTTTTGGGGATTTTACCACAAAGTAATGAACTTTGCAACTAAAAGCAAAAGCAATATCGCTGGAAACATCGGTCCATTGTAGCCCACAAAGTTACTGGTAACGACAAGATACTGTAAGTACGAAAACCCATTGTAGCCGCTGAATTCTCTTGACTAGGCACATCCAACAGCCTTAGCTTCAATCTCCTAGCTGCTTACAACGAAATCGGCGCTGATTGTTTCCTGCCAGCGACTACCAATTCAGACTTCAAACTGAAATTTCGGACTTCTTCAGATTGCTGGGTTTGTGACAACCATGCCTTGGTGTCTCCCTCTTCCAAGAACCGCACAGCACCTTCTCCACCATGTCTCGCCCCCGAGCTCGGTCACAATCCTAGGCAAGCATTTGTTGCACAACATGCATGAATCCGCACTAATTCCCCAAATCCCCAATTTGAACTCAAGAAAATCAACAAAAATCAAAAGAAATAAAACACAAATGAGAAATGGTACAAGAAAAGACTCAGAAGAGAAGGAAATGGGTTCCATCTAGTGGCGTTCTGAAGCACAAGAGGTGATGAGAAATGACTTTACTATACAAGAAGGCAATATATCCTACGTAGTTCTTTTCATATACACACCATATACACCAACTAAAAAGGTTGTAAAAAATTCTAAAAAAATTTGTAGATGTACTGGTAAACTTACTTTACCTATGTATAAAATTGTAAGTTCAAATTCATTCTATATTAAGAGTTACAAAAAAAGAGAAAATTATATCAATTTTGAACTCTTCAAATTTGTTAGAATTTTCTTTTTTTTATAACTCTTGATATAAAATGAATTTGATCTTAAAACTTCATACATAGGTAGAGTAAGTTTAGGAGTATATCTACAAATTTTTTTAAAATTTTTCACGATATTTTTTATTTGGTGTACACGGTGTGTACATGAAAAACCTGTGTACACAGGATATGTTGCCATACAAATTTTTTTAAAATTTTTCACGATATTTTTTATTTGGTGTACACGGTGTGTACATGAAAAACCTGTGTACACAGGATATGTTGCCATACAAGAAAGACATAATGTACATTTGCTAATTAAATAATCAAATTTGCTTACAAGTCGTCAAAATGAACATTAGAAATAAAAAACATACCACATGTCCAAAAGTGCATACACAAGAAACATAAGCTAGCACCATATAATTTTCAATTAATCATGTAATTGTCAATTAATCATATATTTTTTCTTTTGATCATATTTCAAATCGAGCTAGAAAAATAAAGTGATAAAAATGATCTACAAAGATGATATGCACACTTGATCACTGTATTTTTAAGCACCACACAAGTATTAAATGATTATGTAGATAGCTTTTATAGACAATCTATTGTATAAACTCTCTCTAGTGTTGTCTATAGATAACATGGCAATGGCTATAGACATCCACCGTCTCAATCATTATGCATGCTCTAATGATGTTCATGTCTCCCTATGGAGGCACTAAAGTCCTCTTTTGGTCCTTCAACTCCGCATGTCCCATTTTAGATCTTAAAAACTAAAACCGCGTGAACTCGGTCCTTTAATTATAAAATTCAGACACAAAGAATCACTTGATCGATGAAACTGTGGGTTTTGATTGTTTTCGTTCATGTGGCCATTAGCTAATACCGCCATGTGGACTACCACATCGACAAAAACTAGCCAAAATCCCAAAATTGCCCTTTATGGTTCTAAGGAACCATTTGCCTCTAGCCTTGTAAATTGTTTTTTTTCCTTTCGCCTGCCAAAGTGTCAATTGTCACCGCGTTTTTGTACGTTCAGTTTGTGCATAATTAATCTGCGTTCCTGTGCTTGCAAACTTTCTAATTTTATTGGTACCCCTCTGTATTCTTGATTCTAGTCATAATTGAAGATTCCGAGGACTGATTTTCGTTGAAGTTTCGGGGTCTTTCCGTGTTGTCCTGTTTGGCACCGGTGCAGTAAAAAGTAGCTCTAGTATTATCTATCTGTTATATATGTTATTTTATATGATTAAATTATGTCACGATCTTGCTAGGAAATTGGGAATTTGAGATCGAGATTTGGGAGAATTGGAAAACCAGAGAGGAGAGGAGAGGAGATGCAGTAGGAGAAGTCAGGGTTTGGGGAAGACTCTGGTGCGATTCTTTTCAGCTTATCGCGTTTTCTTATCTCGTTTGCTTATTTGCTTTCCGAGGTGGTCTCGAGAGTCAGATCCCACCTGTTCGACTTGCGTTAGAGAACTTTTAGAGTCTTCGAGATAGAAAAAAAAGGAATCCAAAAATTAAAAAAATCCCGATAAGTGAAATAAGGCAACGAGATACTTATTTTCCTATTTCAAAGACGTGTCTAAAAGCTCTCTAACGCAAGTTGAATGGATAGGATCTGACTCTCGAGGCCACCTCGGGAAGCAAATAAGCAAACGAGATAAGAAAACGCGATAAGCTGAAAAGAACCACACCTCTGATTACGCCATCTCATTGTTGTTGGATCTGGAACAGTGCACCAATATATAACGTTAAACTTTTTTATTTAATATTTATTTTAAATCTTTTTTTTCAAAAATAATCGTCGGAAAAAAATATTGCGAAAATGGGTGTCTGTTGCCTGAATATGGGGCGATCGCCCCATATTCGGGCGATAGGTAGGTAGCATTCAGAGCGAGAGATTCATCCGGACTCACTTGCGTTGATGGTGGTAAAGCTTTCTTCAACTGCGATACATGTATGACTGGGTGAATTTGACTGTTGGGGTAGCAATTGCAGCCGATATGCCGACAAACCCACACGTTGAGTAATCTGATATGCCCCAAAATACTTGAAACATAGCTTCTTGTAGGATCTTTTCACTACTGACTGTTGAGCAAAGGGCTATAACTTCAGGTACACCCAATCACCGACCTGAAATTCCTTTTCCATTCAATTTTTGTCAGCTTGGCTCTTCATACGCTGTTGTGCCCGAAGAAGACGTTGCCTGATCAGATCAGTCATCACTGTGCATTCCTTAAGCCATTCCTCTAAATCTGCCAACACAGCAGCATGAGAATTTGATATACCAAAATGTCTAGGTGCATACCCATATAAAACTTCAAATGGAGTCCTTCCGAGAGCAGATTGGTAAGATGTGTTATACCAAAACTATGCTTGTGCAAGCCATTTGGACCATTTGACAGGCATGCATGAATCAAGCAGCGTAGATACGTTTCGAGACATTGGTTGAGACGCTCGGTCTGCCCGTCAGTTTGAGGATGATAAGAAGAGCTCATGTTCAGTCAAATATCAGCCAATATGAAAAATTCCTGCCACAATGTGCTTGTGAAGACCCAGTCTCTATCTGAAATGATGACACTAGGGAGTCCATGCAGCTTATACACATGATTCATAAACAAAAGAGCTAAGAATTTGTCAATCACCACTAAGATTGAGTCAAAATGCTGAGATTTTGGCAAGCCCTTGATGAAGTCCAAACTAATAGTGCGCCATGCTTGAGAAGGTACAGGTAAAGGATGTTGTAACATCCCAACCCAACCAAGGTTCGGAATGCTACCAACACCCTAAAAACATAGAAATTTTGACACCATCTCCCCTTTAATCTCTAACAATCCACACATTGCAATTAGATATCTATATCCAATGGCCATAAGCACATATCACCATCACATAGACAATGGTTCCTTTACACCAGGAACCCATCACCACTGGTTCTTACCTCTTACGGCGATGAGGACAATTACGACCATAAGGCAAACATTTCATAGGAAATTGATACACAGGTCTAAACATAGACTTCTAATCTAAACTAGGTGAACCTTACTAAGTTATGATATGTGTGCCTGTGCCAAAAGTTGAAACTTCAACCATCCCATGCATGTCGCCAGCAACGATCACCTAAAACCAAAGTAAGCAAGAGTGAGTCCACGACTCAGCAAGTATAAACAAAGAGAATATTCAACATCATCAATAAATCCATGATCCATAACACATCTATCATGCCATCTGTTTATGTAACTTCCACATATCACATAACACATCTACGCTCATAACAAATCAATAAATCCATAACACATTTATGTAACTTCCACTGTTCATACCAATGCAATGCAATATGCATCTGTCTCTGTGAGCACATATCGGTATAGCTAGGTGCACACCCGTCGATGCCACGCCTTGCTCATTCTATTTTAGGCGGGGACCAATCTACTCCACTCCCGTGGAGTGCCTACCTAAGTAGATCTCTCCCTCCCACTGTTGTGGGATGCCTACCCAAGGTAGGTCCTGTCACATGAATGTAGTGTGATGATGTCGCAATGCAACAATCGCAAGAACTGGTATAGATAAAAAACATAGAACTTACATGGCATCAATAACATAAACATTTCAGAATAAACATTCATCACCTTTCAAAAACTTTTGATTAACATATACTTGCCATTCTAACCACTGAAGCTAGATCGACGCGCAGCTGACGCCGAACCTGCACCAACACCTAAAAGGAAGTGGTGAATTTCAATACAATGCCCTCAGAAATAACACAATATATGATCCGTGTCGCACCTACACGCATCCCTTGACCCTCGCCACCCAAATCACCTTTGTACAACTAACAAAACATAGAAAATCATCAATTTCTATTTTCTAGACAGCACTACTAAAACAGCCATATCTCCCAAACCGCTTATCTGTTTTTCATGTTCTTGTTCAAAAGAAAGATAAAATCCATACGCACAATTTCTGTAACAGGGCAGAATGCCAAATCACGACCTAACTGGGTCAAAACCTCCTCCGAAGTTGCTGCATACAAGATGAATCTATTAAAATTTATCCCCCAACGACTAACCATCAGTACACCATGAAATTAGCATTTAATTATGGGGCAAAATCATGAGAACGCATCTAAGTTCGTGACTAAAACATCAATTGCAAGGAAATAGGGCTCAAGCACAAGCCCTAACCTCAATCTCTTCCTCCTTACCCTCCCTCTCCTTCCTCTTTCCTCTTCCTTATCCTCCCAATCTCCTTCCCCATCTCTAGCCAGCACCTTGCCTCCTCTCTACTCGCCACCAGTGACTCGGGGATGAGGACGACGTGCGACAGAGACCGGCTTGGGCGGCGGAGCACCAGCGCGGGCAGCGGTGCTACGGCGCGGTGTCGACAGCGTTGGCACAGGCGGAAGCACAGGCGATGGCGCTGCGTGATGACTAGGCCAGGGCAGGGAGGGAAGGGGGGGTTGCTACGATCTGGTTCACTGCCCCTCTTCTCTCCTCTACGTGGTGGAAGGGTGGGCCAATGGCCCGTCCTGGCCTAAGGCCCAAGGTCTCACAGATGTAAAATGCCAGGCTTCAATGTGTTCAGGTTTGGTTTGTTGACAAATCGGACAGTTTGTAACATACCTTATCACATCCTGCTTAAGACTTGGCAAAGCAAAAAGTGACTTAACTTTGTGATAAGTAGCAGCAATGCCACTGTGACCGCCTACACCACTATCATGAAAGGCTTGCAGAACAGCATCTTGAGCTTCCTTGTGGTTACCCAACCATACTTTACTATAACCTGATAATACCTTCACAAAGAGAGACCTTTTTCATTTGTCCCTATGAGAGCCAGATCTTGTAATAACTGTTTACTGGCTGGGTCTTGTTGATAACTGTCAACAACCACTTCTAACCTTTTAGGTTTACATGTAGACATGGCTTGCAATTCTCCTTCTTCAGAACCTCTTCCAGAGAGAGCATAGCTGCTGAATTTTCTAATACTTTCTTATATACAATCTTGTATTGCAACCCAGTCAATTTGACAAAAGCTTTGTGCTGGATTCCAGTTGTTAAATGCTGGTCTTCGAAGTGTATCACACTTTTGTGATCTGTACGGATAACAAAAGCATTATGTTGCAAATATGACCTCCACTTGTCAACTGCCATCATAATAGCTAGGTATTCTTTCTCATAAGTCGACAAGCTTTGATTCTTCAACCACAATGCCTTACTGAAGTAAGCTACAGGATGACCAGCCTGCATGAGCACAGCTCCTATCCTACAGTCACAAGCATCTGTTTTCAACACAAATTCTTTAGTGAAATCTGGTAAAGCAAGTACTGGAGCTGACACTAAAGCTTGTTTGATTGCCAAAAAGGCTTGTTGTTCATTGTTAGTGCAGACAAATGGTGTGTTCTTCTTGAGGAGGCTTGTTAGTGTTTTACTAATAATACCATAATGCCTAACGAATTTTCTGAAATAAACTGAAAGGCCTAAGAATCCCTTCACTTGTCTAGCAGATGTGATTGGTGGCCAATTCTTAACTGCCACAATCTTGGCTGGATCAGTGGCTACACCAGCAGAACTAATGACATGACCAAGATACTCCAAATGTGGTTGAGCAAAAGAGCACTTAGATTTTTTTATGAATAACTTGTTATCAGCTAAGATCTGAGAAACCTCCTACAAATGATAGCGATGTTCCTCCAGAGTAGCACTATATATTAGGATATCGTCCAAAAAAACCAGCACACAATGTCGAAGAAGATGTCTGAAAATGTGGTTCATGATGGCCTGAAAAGAAGCTGGTGCATTTGTTAACCCGACGGGCATAACTTTGAATTCCCAATGTCGATGATGTGTTCTAAACGTTGTCTTAAATTCTTCACCCTCCTTTATCCTTATTTGATGATAACCTGAGCGCAAGTCCAGTTTAGTGAACCACTTAGCCTCTTGCAACTCGTCAAGCAATTCATCGATAATAGGCAAAGGGTACTTGTTTTTCACGATAATAGCATTCAATCGGCAATAATCTACGCAAAACCGCCATGTCCCATCCTTTTTCTTAACCAAAATTACTGGACAAGCATAAGGGTTGGAGCTACCTTGCACAATGCCCTGTGATAGCATGTCCTGGACTTGACACTCTATCTCATCCTTTTTGTGTCAACCCATATCGATATGGTCTCACATTCACTGGCTTTGCTCCAGGGATCAGTGGTATGGATCGATCAAAGGCCCTTGAAGGTGGTAATTCAGTCGGTTGCTGGAACAAGTGTTCATTGCTATCAATAACTTGTTGCACCGAATAAGGAATTGGATTGGTAACGTCTTTTTCTTCGAACTGATACAAGCACACCATATGTGAAACACCTCCATTTTTAATAAGACCATACATCTTCTTTGCAGATATTTTAGTGCATCTGTTAGTGAAATCATTCAGGCATGTGAGGCTTATTTGAGTTCCTTTATGGTTGAAATACAGGGCTTTTTTCTGCCAATCTACCCACATAGGACTGCATTTCTCTAACCACTCCATTCCCAAAATGAGATCATAGCAGCCCAAAGGAAAAATTCTGAAATCTGTACGGAAAGTATGGCCTTGAATAAGGTATTGCAGCTGATGTACTCCAGTAGCACAGGACAATTGCATTCCATTAGCAATAGTGACACTGACAGTTTGAATTTCTTCAGTTGGCAGTTTTAGTTCTTGAACAAGGTGTTGACTAATAAAATTCCCACTACTCCCTAAATCCACTAATATAGCAATTGAACGATTACCAATGAATCCTTGTAGCTGAATAGTACTCTTTCCTTGAATTGCTTCAGCAGCAAATTGAGATAAATGAAGGACTGCATCATTAGTCATCTCCACCACTGCTTGCTCTTGCTCATCCTCTGGATGTACATCCACCTGCAAAGCATCCATCAACTCTTCCAATATATGTAAGGGAATTGATTTGGGACACTTATGGCCTGGTTGCCAAGGCTCCCCACATTTCATGCACAGCCCCTGAGCTTTTCTTTGAGTGCGCAATGCTTCATATCGATATGTTGCCTTGTTCTTGTCTTCATGTTTGTTCTAAAAAGGTGTGGCACTGAGCACTCCTTTGCCATTGTGAGGTGGAGGAGTTCTATAGTTGGACCTCGTATATTCTTTGCTGTCCACTTTTGGAAAAGCTTTCTTGCAGGACAATGCCAATTCCTCTTCCTGTAAAAGTGCCAAGGACAAAGCCACATCAACAGTTCTAGGTTTATGTAGGACTAAGGCAGATCTAATATCAGGTTTCAATCCTTCAAGGAACTTGCTGACAAGAAAGACTTCATCGTAACTATTATTATGAGCCAACACCTTATGCGCTACTGCTTGAAAAGCTTCATAATACTCCTGAGCTCCCTCAGTTTGTCCAATGGTAAGCAAACACCTCATGGAGTTGTGGTATAAGTTTTTACCAAACTTTTGTTCTACAGCTACACAAAGTGCTGCCCAATTATCAACACAGCGATGAGCTTCAAATGTCTGAAGCCACAGGGCAGCAGTACCCTGAAAATGCAAAGTAGCAAACTCTGCCCAAGACTCTGAAGGAATTGAAAACATGCGAAAGTATTTTTTGCACTTGGTTTTCTAAATTTTTGGGTGATCACCATCGCAATGGGGAAAATCAGTTCGCGGCATGCAAAAATCCAAACCCCCAAATCCAACCCCTCTGCTATTACTGACAAAACGCGAGCCTCCGTGATCTGGAAAATGCTGAGCAAAGGATTGTCGTGGCAGAGACTCACCCCTGACTAGGGTATGCTCAGAGATGTCCTTAATCTCAAAAACACTACCCTGGTGTTGGTTCATGTGTGCCCCTTGTTCATCTGCCACCAGCAAACCCTTCAATGCTTGATCCATCGAAGGTCTCCAAGCCTCCGTGTCTTTGTCAGGACCCGGTTTTACTAAACCGAACCCTCTGTGTCACGGTATGAGTCCCAAGGATCCGTGCTCATACCCATAGTGAACAAAGAAGAATTACCAGTATCACACTGCATAACTAAATAAAATAATCAGAGTGCAACAGCTCCATTTATTACAATAGTTTATAATGACCATAAATATTCACTGAAAGCAACTAAGAAGCAAATGAAAATCGACAATGGTGTCCTATCACGGCCATGGGCACGCACTGAATGGGAGCCGCTAGTAGTCCTGCACATCCTCCGGATACTCCGCAACGAACTCCTAATCGTACTCTTGACCTGCTTGTGGAATAAGCAACCCCGAATAAAAGCCGAGGTTAGCACGCGAATGCTAGCAAGTCTTCCCTGGGAAGGGCCAGGCTAGGCTCATCCTAGGAAAGGTAAGGGCTCTTTTGCATAAAAGCATTTAACTTAGGAGTATAAAAACATTTAACAAAACATAAGTAAATAAATAGCAGTTCTCAGGATTAATCTCAACAATAACATAAACATGGCTTAATTCCCAAACTCAGTGTCTCATATCTCAGATTCTCATCATCTCAAATCATCATCTCAATATAGTTCTGATGCTCGTTCTCGTTCACCATGAATCATCTAGCAACGGCACACTGCCGGAAAAACCTTACCCAGGTCAAATTAATTAAGGTGTAGCTACGATGTGAAAAACCATTAAGATGCTCATAACCGGGAGCACGGCCATTCGAATGGGTTTATACTCTGCAGAGGTTGTACGCTTTCCCCGCAAGATACGATATTCCCCCGTCGGAAAGTATCATAACAAAATCCATCGAAAGACCAACCCCGGGTCTGTCACGGTCATACCTGATATTACACACAAGTACCCCAGGGGCTTCGACCATACCTGATATTACATACAAGTACCCCGAAGTTCCATCCCCCAGGCTATACACCGGCGATGACGCATCCTTCAGGACCTCACCCACGGTGCAAGGACGGTGACAACCCCGATGTTACTCTCCCTCTAGATCAGGCCCATCCCATACCGGGCTTGCGGTCGCACGGGAGATTCTCAGTTAAATCCATCACGATCATCGGTCCTTAGGGACCGGAGCGTCGACCCGAGTCACCCGCTCCGAGTCAAATTATTAGTTGGTCAAATTTTAATTAATGGGTGAACAATCCCACCATAAAACCCAAGTTCTCATGCCTCAACTCAGATAATCCACATTCGCATATTAAAGTGATTAATGATGATCGTATAAGTGGGAATCACTCCTCAGGGACTATCTAAGCAATGCTAAGCCAACTAATAATTAAAAAACAGTAGCAAATAATATAATATCATCATTCTAAGGCTTGTCATGATCGTGGGTGCATACCATGTAAAAGACGACATGCACAAGGAATCACTATAGCAAATACGACCGATTTAATTAAATAGCAATTTTGGTAAAATCTAGAAATTGGGATTCTAGGGGAAAGACTTGCCATCCTGTTCTTCTTGACCTTGCGGAACATCGGCGGCATCGTCGAACTCTCCTTCGTCACCCACGTGATCTATCGCACGCAAAACGAGAGAAACAATAATAAATAACAAAAACAGTAAACAATTTGAAAAATCATATAAAAATTACAGTAGATAGATATGAATTTTATAAATTTTTAGAAACTGGAATCGCCGGATTTATTGTTTGGATGAACGAGTAGCGAAATAGTGAAGAAACACTATTGCTGAAATTCGGAAAAAATAGGAAAAGTTACTGTATCTACGGGCCAGCACTGTAGCTCACAGCCCACACAGGAAGGGATAAGGTAGTGCTGGGTGGCTTGTTGGACAACACAAAGAGAGAAATCTAGAGAGAAAAGGATAAGAGAAGAGAGAGAAGAAAGAAGAGGAAGGAGAAGGAAGAGAGGAAGGAGGAAGAAGAAAAAGAGAGAGAGAAAGAGGCGGCGGTGACAGGCTCCGACGAGGGCGATGGCGGCAGATCCGTGGCGGCGGCGCTGGTGAGCCTCTGGCGACGATCGGCGGCGGCGTGCTGGCGAAGACGGTGTGAGGCGGCCTCACGGCGGGGGCGGCTCGGTGAGGGCGCGGCGGAGAGGCGGCGGCGAAGGCGGCGGCGGTGTGCCTGGAGGAGGCGCGGCGAGCAGGCGGCGGGGCGGCGGCGGAGCAAGCTGCGCGACGCGTGCGACGACGGCGGCGGCGGCGGCCCCAACCGAAGCGGCGGCGGGGGAGAGGCAGCGACGGCATCTTGTGAGGGCAGCGGCAGCGGCTGCGGCGGCGGCACGGGTTTCGGACACGGCACCACAGGCATGGCGGTGCGGCTTGCAGCGCCGGCGGCGTGCAAAGCCGAGGGGTAGTGGTGGCTACCTCGACATTGTTGACCACGGCAACAGCGGCGGCTGCTCGCCAACGTGACGACGACGAAGGCAGGATGATGGGCAGCGGCTGCTCGTGGCAGATTAGTTTTGGGGAAGGGATTAGGGCTAATTTGGGGTGGTTTATATAGAGGGGATTAGGGATGATCTCGTGTTGGGCTCGGTTTGGGCCGGGTTTAATCATTTTTGGGTTTGTATAGAAAAATTAGAAAATCAATTTTGTTGGTTTTTAGGATGTCACAAACCTCCCCCTTAACAGGAATCTCGTCCCCGAGATTCGAACAGAAGAGGTCGGGGAATTCCGCTCGCAAATCCTCTTTTGTTTCCCACGTTGCCTCCTTCTCTGAGTGATGATTCCACTGATCTTTGCAAAACTTGATCTTACGGCTTCTGGTACATCTCTCAGATTCTTCCAAAATCTTTACTGGATACTCGATATAGGTCAAATCCTCTCGTAAATCCACATTCTCCAACGGGGTCTGTTCCTCTGGCACACGCAAACACTTCTTTAACTGAGACACATGGAACACGTTGTGCACATCGGACAACTGCGGCGGTAGTTCCAACTGATACGCCACTTCTTTCTTTGCAAGAACACGGAACGTCCCAATATACCTCGGTGCTAGCTTTCCATTGACCCTGAATCGACGAATACCTTTCATTGGTGACACCTTCAGATACACAAAGTCATCCACATTAAACTACAAGTTACGGCGACGATGGTCTGCGTAGCTCTTTTGTCTCGACTAGGCTGCTTTCAACCGACTCTGAATCATTCGGACCTGTTTATCAGCCTCCTTTAATATGTCTGGTCCAAACACTTTATTTTCCCCGGTCTCTTCCCAAAATAGCGGGGTACGGCACTTGCGACCATACAATGCTTCAAACTGCGATATCTGAATACTTGACTGATAGCTGTTGTTGTACAAAAATTCTGCATATGGCAAATTGGTATCCCAACTGTTCTTACTTTCCAGCGCACAAGCGCGAAGCATATCCTCCAAAATTTAATTTGTCCTCTCAGTCTGACCATCTGTCTGGGGGTGATAAGCAGTGCTGAAATTTAACTTAGTTCACAATAATTTGTGCAAACTCTGCCAAAATCTGAATGTAAATTGAGAACCACGATCGGACACAATTTTCTTAGGAACACCATGCAAACATACAATCCTGGCCATGTATAGCTCCGCAAGTCGATCACTGGTATAAACAGTTTTAACCGGTATGAAATACGCAACCTTGGTCAGTCGGTCTACAATTACCCAAATTGAATCAAACCCTCACCTTGTCCTTGGCAGTCCGGTTATAAAATCCATACCTATTTCTTCCCACTTCCACTCGGGAATCTTCAGGGGTTGCAACAATCCTGCGGGACGTTGATGTTCCGCTTTTACCTGCTGACAAATATGGCATAGTGCCACATACTCTGCAATGTCTCTTTTCATTCCGGTCCACCAATACTTTTCTCGTAGGTCTAGGTACATCTTAGTACTGCCTGGATGGATGGAAATAGCAAATTTGTGCGCCTCACGAAGAATTATTTCCTTTAATTCCTTGCTGTCCAGTACGAACAATCGCTTCCCGAACCAAATTACTCCATCATTATCTATTGAAAAACCTGCAGCTTTGCCTTTATCCATTCGGGCTTTGATGTGGGAGCTTTCTTCATCACTTTTCTGTGCTTCTCTGATCCGTTCATCAAGCGTAGGTTTCACAATCATCGCATTAACCATTCCATGCTTAGCAATACATAGATTTAGTCTTTTCATCTCCTTAATTAATTCCGGACGATGTTTCTTTCGGCTAAGTGCATCGGCAACAACATTGGCTTTTCCCGGGTGATAGTGAATCCCAACGTCATAATCGGCGATCAACTCTAACCACCTTCTTTGTCTCAAATTCAGATCTGGTTGCGTGAATATATACTTCAAACTCTTGTGATTGGTGTAGATTTCGGTGCGGTTTCCCATGAGATAGTGCCTCCAAATCTTTAGGGCATGCACAACGGCAACTAATTCCAAGTCATGGGTCGGATAATTCACGTCATGCGGCCGAAGTTGATGAAATGCGTAGGCTACAACCTTTCCTTCTTGCATAAGCACACAACCCAAACCATGCTTTGAAGCATCACAAAAGATCTCAAAATCTTTCCGATTATCAGGCAACACAAGTACCGGTGCGGTGGTCAAACGCTTCTTCAATTCCTGAAAACTGTACTCACAAGCTGAGGTCCATTCAAACTTTTTCTCCTTCTTTAATAACTGAGTGAGCGGTCTCGCAATGCGCGAAAAGTCTTCGATGAACCTTCGATAATATCCTGCCATCCCATGAAAGCTTCTGACCTTCATCACGGTATCCGGTGACTCCCAATTAAGTACCTCTTGTACCTTGCTAGGTAATACTGCAACACCGTTGGCTGAAATGACGTGTCCTAAGAAAGAAACTTCACTCAACCAAAATTCACACTTGCTGAATTTTGCATATAGCTTGTGTTCTCGCAACTTCTCTAACACCAAACGAAGATGTTCGGCATGCTCTTCTTCACTATTTGAATATATAAGGATATCATCAATAAACACGACCACAAATTTGTCCAAAAACTCCATAAATACTTTGTTCTTCAAACTCATGAAGTGGGCAGGTGCGTTGGTCAGACCAAAAGACATCACTATGTACTCGTATAGACCATAGCGAGTAGTGAACGTAGTCTTCGGTATATCCTCCTTTCGGATCTTAATTTGGTGATAACCTGACCTCAAATTAATTTTTGAGAACACACGGGCTCCTTTAAACTGATCAAACAAATCATCTATGCGGGGCAATGGATACTTATTTTTAATTGTCACCTCATTTAGTGACCGGTAGTCCACACACATTCGCAATGTGTTATCTTTCTTCTTCACAAAAATGACTGGAGATCCCCACGAAGATGAACTAGGTCTTATAAAACCTTTATCTTGCAACTCTTTAATTTGCTTCTTTACTTCTGCTAACTGATTAGCGGACATACGGTACGGCCTCTGGGATATCGGCGCAGTGTCTAGAGCTAACTCTATCACAAACTCCACATCACGATCTGGCAGTAAACCGGGCAAATCTTCGGGAAATACATCCAGGTACTCACAAACAACAGGAACTAACTCCAACGGAGGGTTTTCAGGCTCTTTCCCATCACTTTTCAAAAAAATTAACGGTGCTGGAATTTCCCAGAATCGGTGTGCTCGACTTGAATTCAACTTTAATACCACTATTGCTGACCAAATTTATTGCCCTCTTTGCACAATCTATTTGTCCTTTGTGTTTTGCCAACCAATCCATACCCAAAATTACATCTAACCCTTGCGATTAAATGAGGATAAGGTTTGCAAGGAATTTCACTCCTTTGATGTTGACAGATACTTTAGGACAGAACCTATCAGCAAACATGGCTTTTCCCAGGGATTGCACTACTAGAGGGGTTTTGAGTGAACATGTTTCCTAATTATTTTGTTCCACTAAGTTGTTCAATATAAAAGAATGCGAAGCTCCAGAATCAAATAAAACTGTAGCAGGGATTGAGTTAACTGAAAATTTACCCAACACGACGTCGGGTGCATCCTGGGCTTCCTCGACGGTGACATGATTCACACGATCTATCGCACGCAAAACGAGAGAAACAATAATAAATAACAAAAACAGTAAACAATTTGAAAAATCATATAAAAATTACAATAGATAGATATGAATTTTATGAATTTTTAGAAACTGGAATCGCCGGATTTGGAGTTTGGATGAACGAGTAGCGAAATAGTGAAGAAACACTATTGCTGAAATTCGTAAAAAATAGGAAAAGTTACTGTAGCTACGGGTCAGCACTGTAGCTCGCAGCCCACACGGGAAGGGATAAGGTAGTGCTGGGTGGCTTGCTGGACAACACAAAGAGAGAGAAATCTAGAGAGAGAAAAGGAGAAGAGAAGAGAGAGGAAGAAAGAAGAGGAAGGAGAAGGAAGGAGGAATAAGAAAGAAGAGAGAGGAGAGAAGGAGGGCGGCCGGCGACGGGCTCCGATGAGGGGCGGTGGCGGCGGTCTGGCGGGCGGCGGCGCTAGCGAGCCTCGGCGCGGCAACGGCTGGTGGCGGCCGGCTGCGGCAGCACGCGGCAGAGGCGGTCTCACGGCGGTGGGGCGGCTCCGGCGAGGGCGGCGCTCGGCGGGAGGCGGGCAGCGCGGGCGGTGGCGCGGCGCCACAGAGGAGGAGGCGCGGCGGAGCAGGCGGCAGCAGCACGCGGCGGCAGGCTGCGCGGCGTGGCGCGCGAGGCGACGGCGAGCTGCGGCGGCGTCAACCGAGCAGGGGGGGGCAGCGACGGCATGCGCGGGGAGCGGCGCGGCAACGGCTGCGGCAGCACGGGTTTCGGCACGGCACCACGGGCAGCGCGGCTGCGGCTTGGCCCGGCCGGGGGCGGCGTGGAAAGCTGAGGGGTAGTGGCGGCTACCTCGAAGTTGTTGACGACGGCAACAGCGGCGGCTGCTCGCGAGCATGACGACGACGAAGGCAGGATGATGGGCGGCGGCTGCTCGTGGGCTAATTTGGGGTGGTTTATATAGAGGGGATTAGGGATGATCTCGTGTTGGGCTCGGTTTGGGCCGGGTTTAATCACTTTTGGGTTTGTATAGAAAAATTAGAAAATCAATTTTGTTGGTTTTTAGGATGTCACAGTCTTGCTGCCGGCGATCGATGCCAATCACCGTGGACAATATCAATTTCACGTCCTCAGTCAGACTCTTCACGTCATTACTCAGAGACGAGAGACAGGTCTCCATCACGATCGGGAAATTAGGGAAGATCTGCTCAGCTGCTTGCGCCCAGAAATGGATCGCCGAACCAAATTACCTCCTCTAGCTCGTCCAGACCTCAGGCATAGGGATTTTACCACCACCTTGCAGTGGCAAACCTGTATCTTGGATACCACTATGTCACGATCTTGCTAGGAAATTGGGAATTTGAGATCGAGATTTGGGATAATTGGGAAATCAGAGAGGAGAGGAGACGTAGAAGGAGACGTGGTGATTCTTCATAAAACAATCCATGAAATGCATCGCAAAAAAATTGAATGGGATCATCCTGAAGTTGGATTTTGAAAAAGCCTACAATAAAGTTAAATGGCCATTCCTGCTTCAAACTTTAAGAATGAAAGGTTTCTCCTCTAAGTGGTCTACTTGGGTAGGGAAATTCATGTTTGGTGGAAGTGTAGCGATTAAAGTCAATGATGACATTGGTCTTTACTTCCAAACATGGAAAGATTTGAGACAGGGTGATCCTTTATCGCCAATTCTTTTTAATTTAGTGGTAGACATGTTGGCCATTTTGATCTTAAGAGCTAAGCGAGATGGACAATTTTAGGGTGTGGTTCCACATCTTGTTGAGAATGGTTTATCCATTCTTCCATATGCAGACTTTTATAAGAGTGAGCTTTTCTGCTTTGGAGAAGCTAAAGATTTGGAAAATCCGTATTTGAGTCTGTATGGTTGTGGTAAGGGTACTTATCTATTCAGATATTTGGGTATTCCCATACATTTTAGGAAATTGCGTAATGTCGATTCGAAGTGTGTTGAAGACCGCTTCGAGAAAAAAATGAGTAGTTGGAAAAGTAAACATTTGCCTTCAGGAGATAGACTGGTGTTGACAAATTCGGTTTTAAGCAGTTTGCCAATGTTTATGCTTTCTCTTTTTGAGATTCCAAGGGGAGTGCTAAGAAGACTAGATTATTTTTGATCCAGATTATTTTGGTAAAATGGGGATCATAAAGGAAGTATAGATTGGCTAGATGGGATATCCTTTATACCGCCCCAAAGATTAAGGGGGTCTTGCCATATTAATCTTGACACATAATAAATGTTTGCTTAGTAAATGGTTGTTTCAACTGTTTATTGAGAATGGAGTTTGGCAAAATTTACTTAGAAATAAATATTTATTTAATAAAACTCTTACGCAAGTGCATAGTCAGCCAAGTGACTCGCAATTTTGCAAAGGTCCGATGAAAGTAAAGGATGTGTTTTTTCGTCCTAAAAACTCCAACTTCATGATGGTATGAACTTAAGATTTTGGGAAGATGCTTGGCTGGGGCCCTCTCCTCTTCAATATCAATACCCTAGTTTGTTTTCTATTGCAAGGAAGAAACATGTCTCTGTGTAAGGTGTTAAAATCAAAATCCATACAAGTCTTAGGCCCTTGATGGGGCAGAGATTATTAGACTGGTATGATTTAGTGACCAGGTTGCAAGGAGTATAACTCAGTCAAGGGCAGGACAAGGTCATTTGGAAACTTGTAAAGAATGGTCAGTTCTCGGTTTACTCAATGTATTAGCAGTTGATGAATATGAATGTGACCACTCCACACAAGTTAATTTGGGGAATCCGTCTTCCTCTAAAGATAAAAATCTTCCTCTGGTTTTTAAGGAGAGGTATCATTTTAACAAAGGATAATCTGGCAAAACGCAATTGACCGAGTAGTCTAAAGTGTGGCTTCTTATCAAGAATGAGACGATACAACATTTATTCTTTGACTGTCATTTGGCAAGGTCTGTTTGGCGTTTAATCCATATAACCCTACGACTGAAACCACCCAAAAATATGTCTCATGTTATTGGGAATTGGATCTCTGTGTTAGGTTTAGAGCTTAAAAATAAGGTTCTTTTTGGTATAGCAGCTACTTTATGGGACATTTGGTTATGCCTGAATGATATGGTTTTTAACAATAAAAAACGCATCTCTTTCTTGCAAGTTATCTTCAGAGGAGCCCGTTGGTTGCGTCATTGGGATTGCTACAAAATGAGGATGAGCAAGAAGTTTTCCAGGCGTGCTGCTCCCTTGAAATTGTCACTATGACATTCTTTTTCAAGCATGGCTAGACGATGAATAATAGGATTGCTGCTTAGTGCTTTTATATTCCTGTTGATAGAACAATTACTCTATGGTTCGTCATTTTATATGTTGGTGTGAACTACTTATATTGGATGTTGGCCTTGAATGTTGGCCCGTTCTGTACAGAGGTTGGAACTTTTCCTTTATCTAAAAAAAAAGCATGATTCTCCATCCAGCAACCTAGCTAGGCATACATTCTCTAAATGGATCACATTCACATCGCACCGATCGTGCTACTCACTGCGGCGAACAAGCTCAACTGCCTTCTGGACGTCAGCCACGACGTGCGATATGGCCGACCGGTCCTCTCCCTGCATCTTCAACTCCAAGCAGCGCGCTGCTGTGTGTGCCACTAGCTCACCGCCTCAAGTTACCTCCAGCTCTCCGGCCTCGATTAATTTCAACCATTATCGAAAAGCCAGTAGAGGGGTAGGGTACCACCTCATCCGTTAGAATGGATGGACTCTTCCCAGTCAATACCTCCAGTATCACCATCCCAAAACTGTACAAATTGCTCGTTGGCTTGAGAAGCCCCGTGTGCAAGTATTTTGGATCAAGGTACCCAACTGTGCCGCGTGTGGGTTAGACGGATTAGGCCCCAAAAGGGAAAAATGGACAATTCACTAAGATTTTGAATTTAAAAAATAGAAGTGGGCTCTAGAGTTATACTTCGAACATAGTGATTAAATATAGAACTATGAAAATATGAACCTTGAATAAATTTGAAATAGTGCATAGATACTTGTAGGTTTTGAAATAGTCAAAATACCACTCGTAGTTTTACAAATAATAACATGTTGCTATGGTAGTTTTTGGAATAGTGGCCCAAGGATTTGGCATGAGAGTAACAATATCATTTTGTAAAAGGTTTCCAACATAATAATTCAAATTATTATTTGAATTCTAAAAGGATTTGTTTTGGTGACTAGAAATAGTATTTAGGACTAAATACATGATTATATGAAAATATGCACTTTGCACAAGATCAAAGGTTTATAAAGTAAGCATTTAAGTTTAGATATGAAAATTGGCTCTATTGCCATAATTAAAACTTAAAGCTTGAATTGGGTTATTAAACATAATGATATTTAGAAATCTCAAAGTAATACATGGAAAGGTTCATTTGTAAATTAATGCAAAGATTTTATATTCCAACATGTGCAAATTTTTTCATACAAGTGAAACCTTGTTTTTTACCATGCTTTTATATACCTAGGCTATGGTTTTTGCAAGAATAAGGATGGGGTTTAGACAAGGTCTCAATTAGCTTTGAATTATATACATAGCTTTTATTTTGGAGAATTGTCATGCAAAGAGAAAATATAGATCTTGAATTAATAGCAAAAGATGTTACACAACCTAACTAGGCACACATTCTGTAAGTGGATCACATTCACATCGCACGGATCGTGCTATCCACCGCGGCGGACAAGCTCAACTGCCTTCTCGAGGTCAGCCACGACGTCGGATATGGCTGGCCGGAACTTTCCTTGCTTCTGCAAGCACTTCAGTGCTGTGTGCGCCACCAGCACCACAGCCTCGAATTGCCTCGGTGTTGGCTTTGGTACGTCCGGACGTTTATCCAGCACATTCTCCAGCGCTCCAGTCTGGATTGATTGCATCAACCACGTATCAACCTCCTCCCAAAAAATGGATGGACTCTTCCCAGTCAATACCTCCAGTATCAGCACGCCAAAGTTGTACAAGTCGCTCGTTGGCTTGAGAAGCCCCGTCATGCAGTATTCTGGATCAAGGTACCCACATGTGCCGCATATTTTCATTTCTTCATCCTTATCAGCCTTATCAAAGGTAACCGATGTGCCAAAGTTTGATATGTGCGGCATCCAGCTCTCATCAAGGAGGATATTGGACGATTTGATGTTGCCGTGGATGACCCGCGGCACAGCATGGCAGTGCATGTACTCAATGGCCCGCGACACGCCGAGCAGCATCTCAATGCGTGTTGTCCAGGACGTTGTCACCAATGAAGAACACGACGGTGGCTGACGATGAAGTTGGTCGTGGAGTGATCGGTTTTCCATGTACTCATAGACAAGCAAGCGCTCCTCCTCCTGCACACTCCAGCCTAAGAGGGGAGCGATGTGCTTATGGTGGAGGGAAGAGCCAATGGTGAGCTCATTCTGGAACATCTCCTCTAGTGATCTGGACGAGTAGCGCTTGATGGCCGCTTCCCGCCCATCGGGAAGCCTGCCCTTGTACACGGTGCCAAAGGAACCTTGGCTGATCACTCTGTCAAGGGCGAAGTTATTGGTTGCCGTGGCGAGCTTAACGGCGCTGAACTCTTGAGCTACATATTTATAATATTCCTTGTCCTCAGCGACCTCGGCAGCTTCCTAGAACAGACAACACAAACAAGTTGTAATCATATCTTTTTATGAAACCAAGAACGAGGCCATTTTGAAGTAATAATACCAAGACAAATTAATTCAGAAGTGCTTTTATCAATTAATTGTACCAGCGATGACTTGTACTTGGAGCCGCCCCATGACACGGTAACTGTGTCATCCATATCATCTGGACGCATGGGGTTTTTGAACAGTTGAGACTGAGACATGAAGCCTCCTGATGACATTTAGAGGGATTAGGCCCCAAAAGGGAAAAATGGACAATTCACTAAGATTTTGAATTTCAAAAATAGAAGTGTGCTCTAGAATTATACTTCAAACTTCGTGATTAAATATAGAACTATGAAAATATGAACCTTGAATAAATTTGAAATAGCTCATAGGTACTTGTAGGTTTTGAAATAGTCAAAATACCACTCTTAGGTTTACAAATAGTAACATGTTGCTATGGTAGTTTTTGGAATAGTGGTCCAAGGATTTGGCATGAGAGTAACAATATCATTTTGTGAAAGGTTTCCAACATAATAATTCAAATTATTATTTGAATTCTAAAAGGATTTGTTTGGTGACTAGAAAAAGTATTTAGGACTAAATACTTGATTTTATATAAATATGCACTTTGCACAACATCAAAGGTTTACAAAGTAAGCATTTAAGTTTAGATATGAAAATTGGCTCTATTGCCATAATTCAAACTTAAAGTATGAATTGGGTTATTAAACATAGTGATATTTAGAAATCTCAAAGTAATCCATGGAAAGGTTCATTTGTAAATTAATGCAAAGATTTTATATTCCAACATGTGCAAATTTTGTCATGCAAGTGAAGCTTTGTTTTAATTACCTCGCCTTTATATACCTAGGCTATGGTTTTTGCAAGAATAAGTAAGGGGTTTAGACAAGGTCTCAATTAGCTTTGAATTATATACAGAGCTTTTATTTTGGAGAATTGTCATGCAAAGAGAATACGGATCTTGAATTAATAGCAGAAGATGTTACACAACCTAACTAGGCACACATTCTGTAAATATATCACCATTCACATCGCACAGATCGTGTTACTTACCGTGGCGGACAAGCTCAACTGCCATCTCGAGGTCACCCACGACGTCGGATATGGCTGGCCGGTCCTTTCCCCGCTTCTGCAAGCACTTCACTGCTGTGTGCGCCACCAGCTCCAGAGCCTCGAGTTGCCTCGGTGTTGGCTTTGGTACTTCCGGACGTTTATCCAGCACATTCTCCAGCGCTCCGTTCAGGATTGATTCCATCAACCACATCCAATCGAATACCACCTCCTCCTCCCATAAAATGGATGGACTCTTCCCAGTCAATACCTCCTCCCATAAAATGGATGGACTCTTCCCAGTCAATACCTCCAATATCACCATGCCAAAGTTGTACAAGTCGCTCGTTGGCTTGAGAAGCCCCGTGTGCAAGTATTCTCGATCCATGTACCCATATGTGCCGCATATGTACATTTCTTCATCCTTATCCGCCTTATCAAAGGTAACCGATGTGCCAAAGTTTGATATGTGCGGCATCCAGTTCTCATCAAGGAGGATATTGGACGATTTGATGTCGCGGTGGATGACCTGTGGCACAGCATTGCAGTGCATGTACTCAATGGCCCGCGACACGCCGAGCAGTATCTCAATGCGTGTTCTCCAGGACGTTGTCACCAATGAAGAGCATGACGGTGGCTGACGATGAAGTTGGTCGTGGAGTGATCCGTTTTCCATGTACTCATAGACAAGCATGCGCTCCTCCTTTCTTCGGAACCATCGAAGGAGGCGCCCCTCCTGCTGCACACTCCAGCCAAAGAGGAGAACGATGTGCTTATGGCGGAGGGAAGAGAGAATGGTAATCTCATTCTGGAAATCCTTCTCGACCTCTAGTGGTCTATACCGGTTACAGCAGCGCTTGATGGCCGCTTGCCGCCCATCGGGAAGCCTGCCCTTGTACACGGTGCCAAAGGAATCTCTGCCGATCACTCTGTCAAGGGTGAAGTTATTGGTTGCCGTGGCGAGCTTCACGGCGCTGAACTCTTCAACTCCATATATATAATATTCCTTGTCCTCAGCGACCTCGGCAGCTTCCTAGAACAGACAACACAAACAAATTGTAATCATATCTTTTTATGAAACCAAGAACGAGGCCATTTTGAAGTAATAATACCAAGACAAATTAATTCAGAAGTGCTTTTATCAATTAATTGTACCAGCGAAGACTTGTACTTGGAGCCGCCCCATGACACGGGAACTGTCTCATCCATATCATCTGGACGCATGGGGTTGTTGAACAGTTGAGACTTAGACATGAAGCCTCCTGATGACATTGATGGAAACCTGATGTTGTAGAATTGATCAAGGTGGCGGGTGATGCTGCCGATGAAAGGGAAGGCGTGCAGGTAAGAGTTGAGCCTGCTCTGCACGTCTCTGAACTCGTGCTGGTTGGCCGCGCTCTTTCTCTCGAAGGCTGTGACTTGCACTAGCTGATGCGCGTCCTCGAGTGTGCCCAAAAGCTTGTATATGGATCCCGGATCCTGGAGGTGCGGTAGCAGCTCGGCCTGCTTGCTCTTCCTCTTGTTCCGGCGAGCCATCTCTTCCACATGCCTGATCTTGGACATGAGCATGCGGGCTTCCACTTCCACCTTGATACGGCTGAGCGTGCGGGCTTCCACTTCCACCTTGATACGGCTGTGTGGTATCACCGTTGCCACCTGCCCTGGAGTGGCCTGTGGTGCTATTATACCCAAATCATTACCTCTTTCTCGGTAATCCCACACTGAAAACGGATCAGATATCCCTTCTTGAACTCTCTCGACTCGGGTGCTGGCCAGCATCACACCCATCTTGAACTTTCCAGTTCTGGTATCACGGGAGGTTTGCTGAAAAAAGGCATTACTAAGACTTGCCTCTCCATTAACAAGGACTAAGACGAGATGACCTCCTAGGACTGGCATTGCATTTTCAGATTGTGCACACACTATGCAGCTACTGAATTCCTCTGAATCCCAGTAATCTTGACCAGCGGCATTGAAGTCACTGTAGAGAACTACGACCTCCACGGGTTCTGAAGACAGAGGACCAGATGTGACCTTCGTGTTGCTCTCATCATACAAAGCAATGTCAACGAGATTTCCATCATCCGCTTTTATTTGCTCCCATGTGTAATACTCCTTGCACATCTTATTCACAAACTGCAATTGATACTTTTTGTTCAATTTCCTCCTTAGTGGTGTCCTGAAAATGAAATGACATGTTATACAAGTGGATAAAAGTTGGCAAGATGGTTGTTAAGTGTTAGCTGTACACAATTCAAGGGCTAATTACTTCATAGTACAAGACTGATAGCTCTGAATAACAGTGGTGAGATTGAGATAGTGAACGCACTCATCATCTGGATCATCAGGTTCAAGTGGTTGAATGACAACACCTCTGTTCTGATGAGTCTGCATGATGTGCTTCGTTGTGGTCGTAATCTTGAGATCCCTCATCAAGTTTGTTAAAAGCGAGGCTTGTTCATTAAAACATAACCTTTGGTACAAGCCTTCTGAATATGTGGTCAGTGAGTCATAGCGTTGAGGCATGAAGCGCATAGCAGAGAAATCGCCACCATGTATCTTTGTTTGGCTGCTATACAGCGGCATGAGATGATCAAGAAGGTTCCAACGTTTGGTTGGCTCCACAAAAGGCCTATCCCATAGGAGCTGCACTGGAAACATCTGTGTCGTGTCCGGAAATGGAAAACCTGGACATAATTTGCACAAGACAATGATGCATAGGGATTTGATAATTGTATTTTTGTTTCATGGGGGGAGAGTTGTAGTGCTGATATCACCGATAATAGGATTTTATCCGTGATAATCAGCTCATATTCCCAGACAAAAAATTTAATTCAATTTTCTAAGAGAAAATTGATTTGATGACATTGAAAGAAGACATATTTGGTTTCTACCATCGAAATGAAACGATACACTTTAATACAACTGAAATGAGCCCCGTTCCATTATTTAGCATTCCATCCACTTCTATTAGGTTTTTTCGCATTTTTTCTTTTTCTCCAAAATACATCATGTGGAAGTGTTGATATATGATCCAAACTATGAAGACGGCAAAGTCCTTTGCAGTGAAGAGGCCCTCCTGGGGCCTTGCGAAGCAGGGAATGGGGCCTCAGAGCGGATTTGTTTGTGTTCAACTCTAGGCCGCCACCCTATATAAAGTTCTTTGTAAGCCGCACACAGGAAGATAAGTCACATTGTAAATCTCCCCGCGTTTTGTAACTCCTGAAATAATGAAGGTTTCACCGAGTTGGCGCATGTGGTTTTTTTCCTGCAAGGGTTTTTCATGTAAAATTGATGTCTCGTGTTCTTGATCTACTTCTATTTTTGCCTGGCATTTTGCTAATAGAAAGTACCAAATTACCCCCATTTCCCTTTCCCACCCTGGCTGTGCTCTCCCCACCCTAGGCCCCAGTCATTCCCTCTCCCTACCCCCGCTCTCTCCTGATGCCGACGTTCATCCCTGCCATGGTCGGCCATCGGCACCGCCTCCTTCCCCTGCTAGCGTTGCCCCTCTCTCCGCTCTCCTGCCACACGACCCGCCAGCAGTGGCGGCGAGCATGGAAGTCTCCTATCCAAGAGCAAGGCGGGTGGCGGTCTCATGGACGACCAGTAGAGCCGACTCTGGGTGGCGCGATGAGGCAAAGCTTCAAGACGGTGCATGGTGGAGATGTCCAGGCACATTGATAGCACATCTGGGCCCGTGGACCTTGGCGGCCATAGGCTGACCGCCGGTGGTGATGAGGGTGGTACTAAGGTAGCCAGCGCGTGATGTTGAGGCCCGCGTGGCCCATGATTACTTATGGTGGGAATAGTACCATCTTACTATCGTCGAGCGAGTCGGACAATAAGTGAAAAATCATGATAAAGGGGACACAAACTGGCTAAATGTCACCACCCTTTTGGGATATTGTGCCCCTCCCTTTATAGGGTTATAATATACAAGAGGACAAAATTACATGCTAGATTGCATAGGTGTCCCTGGTGCATTAGCGGGGGACAAGGGTAATGACGGGAGTTTACAAGGATATTACAGCTATCATAACGGCCTAGCGTAACTCAGAAGCCACCAGGTATGTTCGAGGGCAAGTCGCATTGAAAAAAGGCTCTGTCTCCGGGTTTTGCGAGTACCCTCTGCCAAGGATGAAGCATCTTCCACGGGTGGTGAAGTACCCTCTGCTAGGGATGAAGTACTTTCAGCCAAAGATGTCAGTAATGTCCTTCACTGCATACAACTCTTTGCGTTGCTCTTTGCGCTCGAATCACCTTGCAACAAGGAAATATATCGAGATAGGCTCCCCCCGCGTTCCTAGGACGCAGGGCTAAACTCACGTCATTGTCTCCGTCGCCAACTGCATCGGGGTCCTACAATAATATCCTCCGCAAAGTTTCTCCTCCGCATATCTGGCCGAGGGGTATAGGTGATCTTAGTCTACAACAGGAGCCCCTCACGGTTAAGGACCTGCAAGGCTGCAACGCCATGCTCCTTGGTTGTGCCTACGCTGAGCCCCTCTACTGCCCATTCCCTTTGGCATGGCGTGTAAGTTACAGGTGTCCTACGGTGACACGTTCGCTACACCCGAGGCATCGCGAGTACCTGCCCCAAGATGGCGTCACTTGGCCGATGGTTGTGAAAGCACAAAAGCACGAACGTTTGAAAATAGGTGACATAAATGCATGGCATGACACCTTAGTAGACAGAAAGAATGGCGGCTACGAGGGTTACGGGGTCTCACACCATTGACTAACAGTGCGATCTTTATTCCTTTCAGTATACAAATGATTTATACGTCCCTAGCGTCGATGTAATGCACCAATAGAAGATTGTGGCTGAGGCAATCTTCAGAACGAACTTTGACATAGCTGATAAGAGCAAAGATAATGTTAAAGCACGTCCTGATTCTGCGCTAATATGCAATCGATCATCCATGAACATAATAGAAGGGTGGACGAAGAAGTCAAAAGCTCTGTACTGTTTAACTGTAGCATAGAGGAAAGAGGTTCTAGCCTATTTTCAAGAAAAGCTCAAATTCCCCGATGTGTATGCGTCAAACCTCGGTCACGGTGTGAATGTTGCACGAGGAAAGATACATGGCATGAAAAGCCACGACTACCACATCTTCATACGAGACCTCATGCTCGTCGTGTTTCATGGGTACGTACCCGTAGAGATCTGGAGAACACTTGTTGAATTGAGTTTCTTATATAGGAAGTTATGTGCTAAAGAGATAAAGAAGAAAGAACTGACCAAACTTGAGAATGATATAGCCGTGCTCGTGTGCAAGCTAGAGAAGATATATGTCCCTGGCTTTTTCAATCCAATGCAGCATCTTCTGGTGCATTTACCTTATGAAGCAAAGCTAGGAGGGCCCGTTCAGTATAGGTGGATGTGTCCTATAGAACGTCGGTTGAAAAGTGTCTGAAAAAATGTGAAAAACAAGGCACGCGTTGAAGGTTCAATAGCAAAGGCTTGCTACATCCAAGAGATCACTAACTTCACAACAAATATATGGCGAGAGAGAACAATGTGAACATTCACGTACCAAGGTACAACGCAGTGCACAATAGAGTTTAATCTGACTTAAAACTATTTCTTATCCAAGGCAATCCAGTGGGAAGGAGTACAAGACGGAAGTTATTACCGAATGAAAGGCTGGTTGCACTCTTATACATGTTTGACAACATGGAAGAAATGGAAGACATGCAAAAGTAAGTTAGACACGCTTCTGTTTCACTTTAACAACACGGTTTTAATCGTAAGTTCTATTTGTAGGCAATTTGTCCGCGCAGAATGGACCAGAAGAAACGAACCCGATCCAGAGCAGACGAGCATGCTCTTGAAAGAGGGTGCTGGAGCCGGACGTCCAAACTTCTTGGTTTAGTTTTGGAAACATGTAAAATCCTTTAAACTATTTGGCCATATCAAGTAGTATTCATTTTCTAACCCATTTTCTTTCTATTACACAGTGCACTGCACATGCTAGCGTACACAATGATCTTCGTATCATGTCGCGCGGGTGCAAATAGAGTGTAAAAGCGCACTGGTGTTACGATGTGTATGGGTTCCACTTTTGATGTGCAGCTCTTGAGCAGGCAAAGCCTAATTTACGAATGGTAAATAGTTGTGTCCTATTCTACGGGGTTAATAGGGTTGAGTACTACGGCATCATTCAGGAGATAATCGAACTAGTATTCGAAGGAAGTAAAGATCTCTCAGTTGTTCTTTTCCATTACGATTGGTTTGACCCTACTAGCGGGGTAAGATGTCGACCAGAGCTTGGCTTAATAGATGTAAAATATACATCGAGGCTTAGAGGATATGATCCATTCATCCTCGCGAACCAAGCCGAGCAAGTGTACTACCTACCTTATCCATGCACTAAGGTAACAGACGGCAGTCTTAAATGCGACAAGAAAGATTTAAAGTCATGGTGGGTTGAGTACAAAGTTCGATGCCCTGGAAGATTGCTAGTTCTGACCAAGCCGAGCAAGTGTACTGCCTACCTTATCCATGCACTAAGGTAACAGACAGCAGTCTTAAATGCGACAAGAAAGATTTAAAGTCATGGTGGGTTGAGTACAAAGTTCGATGGCCTGGAAGATTGCTAGTTCTGACGGCCTATGATTACGAGGGTCTAGTGCAAGAGCAACAGTTGAACGGCAATTTTGTCATCGATATTGAGCTGGGACTGGACAACCTAGTTGCCACGGTCGACGATGATATGGAAGAAGATTGTGGTGATCAAGACAAACCTAATGATGTTGAACCATTGAACAATGATCCCCTCGATGTCGATGCCAATTACTTCTAACTCAATGGTACATCCATATGTTTTGCCATTTACTTTGTTCTCGCATTTCGATTTAACTTGCTTAATTTTATTTTTGTCGCATTACGATTTACCTAGCTTGTTTATTTTACTTCATATGTCACTTACTAACCCTTTGAAATTTGAAATGCAGGATGCCACATCGCTTTTTCACGCGCTCTACGCGGGAGAATGAGCACGAGACTCCCGGGTTCGACTAGGAGGGCACACTGGGCTCTGGCCAGGAGGGAACACTAGGGTCCGACCAGCGCTTACCTAGGAGTTTGAGGCTGGCTAGGCAGACACCCTGGGGTCTAGCCAGGCGGCTGGCTCTCAGGCTCCTAGGAAGAAAAGGGGCCAGAACAGGGTGCCCAAGGCTCCTACAGATCCAACCCAGCGGATCCCGATCGAGATCGAAGGGGCCAGGTATGTATAAACAGAAAACTCTTTTTCAATCTTTCTGATTAAGCTTGCAAATGACTAAATTTCTTCCAATCTCTGCAGTAACATGTCTACGGTTGATCCAAGGCACAAGACCCAGCCTGAGAGTACGTTAAGGGCCCTCGTCAGGCAGTACTACCCTGGCATGGTAGGAGATGCCACCTAGAACAACTACAAGGCAGCCCAGCACGGTGATAGCAGCGCCGCCGCATAGTGCGTGCGGAGTTCTAGGTAAGCTACGTAATCTGTTTAGGGTCTCGATGTTTTCATTATGTTACTAATCTAGTTGCTTGACATCTTTTCAGCTTAGGTACTCGGACGCCTGGGAGGCACTCGCCCGGCACTAGGCTAGTCCGGAGTTCCGTGAGAGGTCCGAGATGGCCAAGAAGAACCGGGCTGCCAAGGACCAAAATTTTTCGGAGTTTTTATTCCATTGTCGACCTGAGCCAGACAACATATCCCTTTCTCTACTTATTCATGTATGTTCAAAGCATTGATTTCCCTGCTTTTTTATGTTTCCCCTGCAATTTCATGGTTCTTCACAATTTCTACCTTTATTACATTTTCCTATCAACTAGCGCGGTTAGCCAGCTAAATCACCCAAGAAACCACTAAAACCCATCAGGAACCCGCCCAAAACCCGTTGTGCAACCTTAGGCCCACTTTGATTTTTTGAATTTGAATTCATCCTGTTTTCAACAGTTTTTAGCGGTTTTTGACGCCTTTCGAATAGGTTTCAAAACCCTGCATGTACCACATGCTCCTATCATTTTAGTCGTGATGAAATATGGAATTGGATAAGACGAAAAAAGTTGTCGCTGTGCATATCCCACGTTCCAGTAACCATAATCTTACTTTACTGGACTTCACTAGGGAAATCAATGGGTTTTGTAAAATAGAAATAATTACATTCATAAATGAAAGGTGTAACTGGGCATTTTTTGTACAAAAAAAGTAAATATAGGGTACAAGCTTGTACTCCCCTAAATTTAACTTATGGATGCCAAAAGTAGAAACATGAAAATAAAATAAATATTCCAACATGAACGTGTGGGTGGTAGGAGAGGTTGCACATCGCAGTAGTATTTTAACTACAAAGTTTATTTATTGCTTTAATTATGGAGCTATTCGCGACACAAGTCCATACGCTATATATATGCCTGAGCATGATATCACTTTCTTTTATTGAAATGATACATCTATTTTTTAGTGTGTGTGGTGTGGTCGTCTTAAATGTTCACGGTCCTAAAAGGCCACAAATCTAAGTATCGGGAAAATACAATGGAAAATCAACATAAATGGGGAATGTGGTATGTATCAAACACTATATAGTCAACAACCGCATAATCAGGATAACATACCAATTGGGCTTATCATCAGCGAATGTGTACCCTCAGTCCATTGGTAGTTCTCTTCATAGTCCAAACGCCATCGTTGCTGAATAATAAAATAACAAACAAATGCAAAGAGAGAAGTTAGTGTAACCTACACTATGGACATGAACTGAAATAAAACTGCTCTGTGATCTTAAATGTATGCCTTTAGAATTATTTTATGTGTCAAATTCTTGTGTGAGTTAACCTTTTATTTTGAGAAAATTACACTTTCCCCCTGAACCTGCAATGAATCTCACTTAGCTCCTGAATTTGAACTTTACTTTTTTGGCCCCTTAAAGTAGTATCCATTTGCGCCCTAACCTCAAATCCGTTAGGGCTTCCTTTACATGTTGAGGTGGCACCTACGTGTGTTCCACGTCGTTGTTAAGTGTTGACTAGGTTATCCATGTGTACAAGGGATAGTGGCTTGGCATCCATGTGGGTGCCACATCATCTTTCTAACCAATTTTAAGAGAAAATTACATTGTTGCCTCCTAAACATGCAACAAATCCGGCTTAGCCCCCAAACTTGAAATTACTTTTTTAGCCCCTTAAATTTTGTCTCCGTTTGCACCCTAACCCTAGAATCGTCAGCGTGCCCTCAACTCGGTTGAAAATGGAGGGGAACGGCAGGGCCACAACAAACAAGGGTTGCGGATGGTTCGGGTGAGCGGCGGGGCAGAACCACATGGCTTTGGGAATTTGTGATTACCTTAGTTTTGCCTAGAGTAGCATTTGTGTACAGGTCAAAAGAATTTTTAAGACTGGAGTTTCATCTGTTAATGGTTTTGGGGTTAGGTACAAATGTATACAAGTTTAAGGGTCTGAAAAAGTAAAATCTTAATTTCAGTGGGCTATGAGGGATTCGACGCATGTTCATTGGGCAACAATGTACTTTTCTTTGAAGGAAGGTTAGAAAGATGATGTGGCATCCACGTGGATGGCACGTCACTATCGCTTGTACACGTGGATAGCCTAGTCGACACTTAACGATGACATGAAACACACATAGATGCCACTCAACGTTTAATGGAAACCCTAACGGTTTTGATACTAGGGTGCAAACTGATACAAGTTTAGGGGTTAAAAAAGGTAAAGTTCAAGTTTGAGGGACTAATTGAGATTTGCTGCAGGTTCAGGGGGCAATAGTGTAATTCTCTTTTATTTTGGTATACTCATCACAATTTCCTCTACAAGTAAAAAGGCCACAAAGATTCAAAAATGTAGAGGACTTCCTTGCTGTTTTATGCCCTTCGCTTTCAAATATATGCCAATTTAGTACCATTTTGTTTTCCTATATTGTACATGTCATCCAATTATTTGACGACTTTTTACCCTTTTTCGCTTGTATATATCCCTCCTTTTTAATGATCAATTTTTATTTCAAACACTAACATAATAAAGACTTTGAATGAGGTTAACATGGGTCTTTGAAGGTGTACATTGGACTTGCGTTTTTTATTTTTTCAATAAATAAAGTACTTACATTGTCAGTTGTTTGTACTAAATGTCGTATACCTTCTCCAAGTTGGTTATCCATGTTTGCTGTAGGAGGTAATTGTTCTTGAACTATATTAATTCCTGAAACAAGGAGTGAAACATTAAGATCTGCATCATTTGAAAAAGGGAGCATACAAAACAAGGGGTTCAGCACTTAACCATTTCCTGATTTCTGGGTACGAATAGTTGGAGATGATGGGCCATTTTGTTCTTGACCATTTCCATGAGCTTTCCCTGAAAAGAAAGCTTGTAGTCAAATTGATTGCAAAGTTTTCTCGCAAAAAAGAGAAGTTGCAACCATGTGCACCAAAATATTTATTAAAAAGAGGTTGACCAGAACTGTGGTGTTGTTATATGCAAAATCTCAAGAAAGGAAGTTAACTATTAAAATTTTAGAAAGGACAAACAATTACTTTGTTTATTTAGCTTCTTTGGTGGGTCCCGCACTAGGAAATGATTTGATAATCCTTCTAAAACTCGTTCTTCCGTATGCGACAATACCATAACGCCAAGTCTGACCCTCTTGTTACCGGAGTTATTCACAATTGTAACACCACTGTGACGGTGACTCCCACTAGCCAAGTAAAATGTACAGTTACTGACTATTGATTCTAGTCCATGCTTCCTATCTCCTGTTGCTGAATTTCGTCCCTCTGATTCAATTATGTTTTCCTTGAACTCCTTTTTGGACCAATTGTATCGATTATCATCTTTGTTGAACTTTCCTTTAATGATAACCATCATAATCATTGCGGAAGCAAGATGATGATCAGGCGCAATTGGATTACTACCATCATACAGATTCACCTCTATGAAATCTCCATGGTTAGTCTCTATGTATTTCCCCGTTTCAACTTTCTTGTTCACTTCACTAGTGATTTTTAGGCAGAATCTTGGTGGCTGTATTTGATTCAGTTCTGATCTGCCAAAAACAAAAGTATAAGATCACCATAGTTCTAAAACAAGAGAACACCAAGAGGGAAATGTGTACTGTTACTTGATTAGAGTCTATTATAAACAAGTTAAATTGAAATCTGCATTGAACATTTGAGCTTGTAACAGAAAAAATTATATTTCAGTTCACCTCTCTCTACATGGGATTATATTTAATAATATCTCCAGAATAACTCATTCATGGCATTGTAAAATATGATGATGACATATAACACCTTGGAGCAAGAGATATGTCACCACTTGAGCAGTTAGGTCGCTCTGAAAGACTGTTTGGTGCGATGTAAACATTTGACTTCTTCAAATGTTTTTCAATTCCATTTATCCTTTCCTTGAGCTCTTCCAGCGTCCGTCTGTCCTCTTTCCTCTCTTTCTTGTCATCTTCCAGCATCCGTCTTATCCGTCTGGTTTCTTCAGCCTGAGAGACAGGTCAGATTTGCTGATCAAATGGCCTGAAAATTTGAATTCTAACACTGCGAAGTATTTCAATTTAGAGAAGTTGAGTACAGTAAAATTAGTGTCTCAGTCATACAGAAGGTATATTTACTCCATACTACGAGAGAATCATAGCAAAATTAATTCAGAGCTCTACCTAACAAGAAGCTAAGGTAACCTATAGACTCTATTTTGTTGGTTTGGCTCGGTAAAAAATATATATAAGCGCACAAATAAATAACAAAATTTTAGGAGTCCAGACGAGCACGCAAATAAAAAGCACATATACATGAAAATGAGAAAAGTTCGCTAGAATGAAGCGGACCTGTGCTGATTGCTCGCTCCAACCTGAAATTTGGTCAGTTTAACAATTTGATTGGTACTATGAATTTGAACGCGAAATTAATTTCCAATTAATGCTCTATGAGCGCCTTGGATCGAAAATAAAGGTTTTTTTTTTATAGCAGATGTATGCAGATCTGCCTGAAACAAAGTCCACCTGTGCCAAGTATTTGTGTAACAAGAAGCTAAGAACAGGTAAAAGTACCCCTTTCATCTGAGATTCTCTTATTGCTTTGATACCCATAATTATATCACGGAGATCCAGAGATCCTGCAGGTGGAGAGTCCTCGGTAGACATCTCATCTCCACTTGAGCTGTGAAGTATATTGTCGCTGTGAAATAAGATTTGAAGGAAAATAAAAGCTCAGTCAGGTATTGTCGCTGTGAAATATAGCAGGAGAAGACATACCCCGAGCAAGAGGAGCCTGAGCAGCTCTCGCGCCCCCTCTGCTTCTGCCTCCTCTTCCGCGGCTTCGCCATTCCTTGCAGCCGCTCACGCTCCGGCATCCAGCCTCCCTAAACCCAGACGTCCTCTGCTTCTGCTTCCGCTTCCGCGGCTTCGCCAGGCTCCTTTTCTTTACAGCCTCCCAGACGTCCGATGGATTCCGCGCGCTCAAAAGCTTCGGCGCTTGCGCGTGAGATCACCCAAACCAGCTTCTCTAGGTTTTCTTCTCCAAAACAATATTAGCGTCCCATCTATCAATCCTTCTAAAATTCCTTTATATTTTATATACTACACTCTAAAAAATTTCTTCCACCATCAGCTACTCTATCTTTAAAAAAACAGAGGTACAGTGTTATAGAGGACCTGCTACGGATGCTATGAGCGTGGAGTAGACACGTTGTTGGGTCTCGCCGCTTTTTCGGTTTTTCCTGCCTCTCCACTTTATTTCTTCCGCGTAGAAAGGCCAGGAGGAGGTGCATCCCCATTTTCGTCACAAACTTTGAACCATGTAGGAATGAAACTTGGATTTTGTCTCCTAAAACTTGGATCTTGTTCTTGCGAAATGTTTTGTTTTTGCATCTGTGTGGGGGCTCGTCGAATCTAGAGAAGAAGAAGACTAGGAGGATGTGTACCCCTATTTTTTGCCACGAAACATAAGACATGTACATATGAAACTTAGGGTTTGCCAGGTGAAACTTTGCTTCTGTTCTCGTAAGACTTTCTTATTTTGCATCGGATGATCTTTAAACAACAGTGAATTATGAGGTTTCATCGGTAGTTAGCCAAGTTTCACTGGCACTTCTTTAAGTTTTATCAGTATATAAGCCAAGTTTCATTGTTATTTCTTCATGTTTCATATGAACTTGTTCAAGTTTCAACAGTATTTAGCCAAGTTTTATTGCACTTCTTTAAGTTGCATCAGTAATTTTTTCAAGTTTTATTGGTCTTCTTGAAATTTCATTGGTACTGTAGCCAATTTCATTAGTATATTTTCAAGTTTCAGTAGTTATTTTCATAAGGTCATCAGTATTGTAGCCAAGTATCATTAGTATTTTTTCAAGTTTTATCAGTATTTATAGCCAAGTTTTATTAGTACATTTTTTTAATTTCAACAGTTATTTTTCAAAGTTTCCGTGATGATGTCACGCGTGGCGCCAATAAGGGCACTCCCAATGCAGGTTTCTTGATAGTTTCTACATGTACCATGTAGGATGAAAGGTTTATGTGGTAGCAAATTAATGCAGAGAGAGAGGGTTAGAGTTTTTTAAACTAGAAACAGTATTTTCATTGAATGCTTTAGCTTAAGAAACGGTAGAACTTAGCATTAGGGTACTGATGGTTTCTAGATGTGAAGAAAGAGGGGTGGGATGCTTTGGACAGTGAGAATGTAGTAGATGGATATTTAATGATGAAACTATGTCAAAAAACAATGCATTGTATCTGTTGTATTAATTGATTTTTTTAATAACATGGCTCCATTTGAAACGAGTTGAAAAAACTCTCCATTATAAGTGCTCTAAACACCCCCAACCAGAGGAATCAATAAAGTGGGTCTTGGTCGACAGGAAAGCGGTCTGAGTGGGCGAGCAAAGAAAGCCCAACCCGTGCAGTCGGCGTAGCATGCGCAATTCCCTAGCCAGCAAGTGGCCAACGCCGGCTTCCCTGCAGCCCTCCAATGGACAGAATAGAACTAGCGGCAACTTGATCCCTTGAGCTTCTCCTGGAGCATCTGACCAACCCCTCTATCTCTATTTTTCCTTCCATGCTAAAATTCTTTCACGTTTTACGCTACACTATAAAAAATTTCATTCTTTTGGTAGATACTCTGTCTCTAAAACACTATGGCCTTGTTTGATACATGGTTTTGTAATACTAGAATTTGCAATTGTGTACATATGAAAACCATGGATTCACTAAACTCCACTAAACTCTGGTATTCATTGAAACTATCACCTGTTTGGATACATGGTTTTTAGGATAGTATTTATTGGAACTATCACCTGCTAGTGAGAGCTAAACCATGAAAACTTTAGGTTGGAGTGAAGTTTCAAATACTTTAAAAATATCATGGTTTCTACTAAACCATGGTTTTGGAATAGAGTATTTTTTAGTCATCCAAACACCTCATGGTTTTGAAAACCATGGTATTTTCAGAAACCATGGTTTTGTCTCGAAACTATGAAAATACTTTGTTGCCAAATAGGCTCTATTTCTTTATGTATTTGCAATGACTGCTAGAGAAGTTCTTAATTCCAGCTGCATCCGTATGATATAAACTAAACAGGGTAGCCGTAAACTGAGGATAAGAATAGTTTTTTTATATAAACTTGTTTGCTGGTCTTTAGCAAATTTGGGCCAGGGTGTTACGGCCATCATCTACACAACTAGGAAAATTTGGAAGGAGAGAAACATGCGTCTGTTTCAGCTGACTAGTTTCACACAAGCCCAACTCATCACAAGAATTCAGGAGGATATCCTAAGCCGGAGGCAATTTACCAACCTTGTAATCAACAGTTAGACAACTCCCTTAGTTTGGTGGCTTGAATCCACCCAAACCCTCTCTTTTCTCCCTACATTTTCCTCTTGTTTAGTATACAGCGCTACATTCTTTTAATATAGCGGCAGTGCTCATGTCTTTTCATTCAAAAATAAAAGATTACTCTGGCCCCTAGCGAGGATGGTAAAGGTGCATGACACGAAGGTACTATACAGAGGGCAGTGCTTCATTACACCTCCTAATTAGTATTATTTGTATAGTTAAGCTCCCGTCCATTATTAAAAAAAAATTCTACTTTTGTTCTAATCATTTCAGTCCATCCCTATATAGGCATTAGAAAAGCGTTGATTATGACCGCCGAATGGGTCAGCATTTGCGGCATGCGGAAGTGTTGGGGAAGTCCAGGGGAAGTGCGTATGAAGTCGAGGGGAAGTGAAGTCTGAACAAGGGAGAGAAGCAGAGAGCTTTCATCAGCGAGGGTGCCAATTAAGGACACTGGAATGTTGCCTGTGAGTCCCATAGAACTAATTCAGGTTCTGCAAGGGATGCGAGGAGGGCTCTCAGCTAATCCCGAAGTCTCCCATGCGCCGACGGGGCAATCCTCGCTCGAATTTTTCTCATCCTTACAAGTAGGCAGCATATTCGGTGCACCCAAATATACGGTGCAACCGTGGTGCACCCCTACTAAAAAAAGTTTTAAAAAATTCTGAAAAAAATCATGAATGTACATCTAAACTTTCCCCATCTACATATAAAATTTCATGATTAAATTCGTCCTATGCGAGAAGTTACAAAAAAGACAATTTGGGGTGCATTTGAACTTGAATAGTAGATGGGGTGCATTTGTCTTTTTTGTAATTTCTAGCATAGGACGAATTTGATCATGAAATTTTATATGTAGATGGGGTAAGTTTAGATGTACATCCATGATTTTTTTCAAAATTTTTTGAAACTTTTTTTAGTAGAGGTGCACCGCGGTTGCACCGTATATTTGGGTGCACCGGATATGTGGCCTTACAAGTATGCGGATTACGAGTGCATTAGGCTATATGAGTAGCCCATTGTAAGAGATAGCAGGACAGCGAGCAGGGATCGAGCATGCATCCCGCAACCTTGCAAACGTGCACAAGATGAATAGTATTAAAGCTTAATTTGTGCATCATGAGGCTGGCACGTAGTATCTTGAGATCCTTCACCACATTACAGTTTCATCTCCATGCACATGCAGATTGATTCTCTCTCTCTCGCTTTTTTTTTTTTGGGCTTACTCCCCTGAAAGTGAGCCAGCTTACTACTGTCTGGTTCGTCGCAAGTGAAAGAGTAGCGATCAAATGGAGGCAGCATGGGATACACTGGGAAAGGCAGCAAATCTCGCGCAGCTCTCGGGCATCGAAGCTACCATGCTCGTCGTTGCGATCCTGACATGGCTGCAGTTTCCTCAAAACCACAAGCAATGCGTGAAGCTCCAGAGGCGCGTGAAGATGCTCCGTCAGTTGCTGCGATGCCCAACTGGTTTCAGGACTGTCATCATCCAGCACCCGGAGATTGGGGGTTTGGTTAGCGAGGCGCTCCAGGACGCCGACGCCCTGATCGAGACCTACAGCACGAGCTCGCTCTGGTGCCGCCTCGGCAATGGCAGGAGCATGGCCGCCCAGCTCCGCCACATGCGCAACGCCGTCGACTGCTACTGCGGCATCGTCGTCGTCGCCAACGCATCTCTCCTGATGAAGCAGCCGAATCCTCGTTGCCCCATAGATGTTCGGTCAGATGCTCAACCCTCGTATATATATCGGTTTGTTTACATCATCCCACATTAGAGCTGTGCGTGTCTGAGTCAGGTGATCTGAAGGCATGTTCTGGTTTTGCGAATTGAGCAGGATTCAGGTGAACGATGATGTGCCAGTAAGCGTGCTACCTGCAACTGCGTCTTCCGTGGGGCTTGATTCTGATGTTCACAGCCTCGATTGATATTGGCCTCGAAGGAATCGGCAGTGAGACGACTTAAAGATATGAGACGATGAAGCAGCATCGATCGTCGCCTGAGACGAGGAGCAGAAGCCTGCCCTTGGAATCGATTCCTTTTGCGCCGGCCGTCATCTTGCTGTATATTCAGCTTCTGTGTGCTGTGTGCTTGTATAATTAACTCTCGTTGTTTATAGTTGGGACCGTACAAACAAAGGGCATTTTACAGTCTATTCGTTGTATCAGAGTTTGGTAAATCACCTTATATCTCAACCGAACAATTTGGTCTGGTTCTTGAAATTACCCATTAAAATTAAGATTTTCATGTGGTATCTAGAAAAAAGCATTACCCTAACGATAGATAATCTTGCTAAATGAAATTGGAAAGGTAGCCACAAATGTGTTGGCGTTTAGCCCAAAATTGCTCTAGGGTTAAATGCCCCAACAAGTTCTCATTTAATTGGGGGATGGCTTCAAGATGTTGAAAGTAAACCCAAAAAAAAAAAACAAATTTTGGTTGGCACAGCGGTTTATGTTGGGCTATTTGTTTTTTTATCGAGATGATTTTATATTTGACAAATAGAAAGTTTTATCATTTATACAGGTTATCTTCTGGAAAGCCTACTGGTTACGCTATTAGTCCTTATTGCAGAAAGAGGACGAACAAGATTCAATACTCATTGTGTGTCATTCGCTACAGATTGTGGCTGTCTTGATACACCAAAAATGGATGGCAATTTAATAACCAAATTAATGATGCCTGAATGGCTTATTCATATGTTCGTTTCTTTTTTTTTAATGTAAAACAGTCTTACATTGTGTTTAATATGGTTGTATTGAACCATATACATTTATGATTAGAGACCGGAACAATTTTCAATTATCTAAAAAACATTAACTCTCATTTTAGTCGTTGGTTGCGCTGCCAGAGCTGGAGGCGGTGCGATGGCAGTCATCGAAGAGAAAGGAGCCTAGGCGCGGCCGCTGGCTACGACTGGGGAAGCACCGACGAAGCGGGTGAAGAGCCTGGGCTCGAGGTGAACAACGCAAGCTTCTATCAGAGCATCCGTAGCAGACACTCTATAACACTGTAGTTCTGATTTTTTTTAGGATAGAATAGCTGATGGAAGGAAAGAATCTTTTAGAGTGTAGTGTAAAATGTTAAGGAATTTTAGAGAGATGGATAGAGATGACGCTAATAGTGTTTTGGAGGAGAAAATTTAGAGGAGTCAGTGTGGATGATCTCAGAGGGGTGCTAGGGGCTCCACATGCAACCACTGCAGGGGAAGCCGCTAGAGGCACCAAGGCGCTTGAAGTCCGGGGCCGAACATCGCCGCCAAGACGACGCTTGATCCGACGGCGGGTTGTTTTGTTGGCCCTGCCAACTGCGGGAAGGCTGCAAGGTCAGTGACGTCGTGGATGAGTGGTGGTGTCACGACAGGGGTAGGGAGAATGCCATCCCCAACCTCAAACGAGCTCTCGCAGAGACTGGGGGTGGCCTGCAGCTGAGGGCGACAAGGACCGACACCTTCTTGAGCTGGGGTCGCCCTTGTGCCTAGGAGGTGAGCGCGTCCATCTGCCATGGTCACGACCATCCTGACGCCCATGGTCCTGGCCCAGGTCGGCTACTTCGCAAGTGAGGTCTTGGATGTGCCGCGAGCTACAGTCATGGCGGTCAAGGCGGTAGTCGTCGCGGTCATCCTAGCCTTCACGGCAGTCTCGATACGGGGGCGCTGGGGTCGCATGGCGCCTGCGAGGACGCCGTCCCTCGTCGAGAACCCCAAGGTGCCAGTGGAACTGGGTCATGGATGGAGGGGAGGAAGGCCGAAGGTGGGAACCCAATGAGTCGTGGCTAAAGCCGGCTGAGACCGGGAGAGATCTTCAAGCAAGTCCAAGTGCACAAGAAATTTGAAGCACTGGACCTCTGGCATCAGGAGCACTAAAGAGTGCCCCGCCTCTGGCGAAGAAGAAGCGTCGTCGATGGACGGGGTAGCCATCGAGAGGTAGTGGATGAGGGGGATGGATTCCATGCTGTCGATCCACGCCCAAAGGCTGAGGGATGAGGTGTCCTCCATCCGTTGGGAGAGCTCTTCAACAAAGTGGAGGGCGCACGAGTCTCCAATGATTTGCTCCACCACCTTAGAGCATCCGTAGTAGAAACCCTATAAACACTATAGCGCTGACTTGGCGAGGATAGGGTTTCTGGTGGAGTAAAGAAATCTTTTATGGTATAGTGTAAAGTGTGAAGAAATTTTAAGGGGATTGATAGAGTTGTGGTGAATAGTATTTTAGAGTAGTGGGGATAAGGTTTCTGGTGTGGATGCTCTTAGCTGACCAAACATGGAGTGGAACTCCATCAAGGCAAAGGCACACATGGTGGCGGAACTTCTCAGTGTCGTGGGTGCGCGGCCCCCAAATTCGACCCTCGAGCTCGATGAAGGAATGGGTGAAGCAACCGCGTTGGACGGCCAGCTCTCGCTGCCGTGGGGTGGCAAACTGGGCAAGGTAATACTCGAGAATGTGGCGCGTGACGGCCACATCCGCCCAGGCCACTCTGCCGGTGGTGAAGAGAGCGGGACGGATGGCATTGATGGAGCTCTCCGGGTCATCGTCACGGTGGCTCCTAGTGACCCAGATGGTGGCGAAGCAGTTGCACAGACGCTCCAGCTCTCGCATCGCCTTTAGCTGGAGCAGCCACGAAGCTGCCTCCTTGCAGGGGACGGTTGTTAGAGCATCAGTGGTAGACACTCTATAACACTGTAGTTCTGACTTTTTTAGGATAGAGTAGCTGATAGAGGGAAAGAATCTTTTAGAATGTAGTGTAAAATATGAAAAATTTTAGAGGGATGGATAGAGAGGACGTTAATAGTGTTTTGGAGGAGAAAATTTAGAGTAGCTAGTGTGGATGCTCTTAGGTGCGCCAGGCGGGAGGCCCTCCATGGGTGGGGCTTGAGGAAGTGTCGCACTGCCGCATGGGTGGTATCCTGAGAGGAACAGGCGGGAGACGAAGCTTGGCGAGGCGGTGAACCGCTAAAGTGCCCAACGTGGAGGCGATGGCGGCATTTAAGGGGTCCCCGCAAGCGTGATGTGATGATCGGAGGCCAAGCAAATAAAGCAACGCTTGGTCTCCTTGTCACAAGATTTCCGCCGCTTAGGAATGAATGTGCCGGATGCATGGGAACTCGAGGCGGAGTAAAGCCGGTTAGTGGTTCAACTTGAAAGCGGCGCCGCTTCCTCCACCAATGCCTCACCGAACGGTCTCCCAGTGTCGGCTCCAAAGGTGGGAGCGAATGGGCGAGGTGGCAGTGAGAACGAAGGGGCAGTGTGTGCCACGGAGGCTCCAGGCGGCTTAACGTGGCAGATTTGCTTGTTCAGGTGGCTCGAGACGCCCATTCAAGCAGATCTAACTCGCAACGATGCCGATCGAGACTACAAAGAGGAGGAAGAGGCGGGGCACTAGAGATTGGGTTCCATGGGGCGGGCGTGCTTGGGAGAGAGACCAGAGGCCAAGGAAGGCAATCGCTGGACTTGAGGCACGGCCGAGCTGGAGTTGCGGTGGCGTTCTGTCGCAGGGACAGGAGCGAGAGCAGGAGGGCATCGCCCCTCAATTCAATGCCACCTCCCATGGCGTTGTCAAGCCATGTTCTGATCAGAATAATCTAGGCATGCCATCCCAAATCAAGTCGCATTTAGAGGCCGAAACGGGATCTCGTCATTTGCGAAAGACACTGTCACGCTGTCGTGTATCAATATTGCGTCGATGAATCGGAGGGGAGTACAACTGCAATGACGTCGGCCGGCGCGCTACTTCTGCTGATGAGGGTCTTGTACTCTGCAATGCGAGCATGGGCCACATGTGCTCATCTTGTCATGCTAGCAATGGCAATCCCCTCGATCATTCGCTCGACGCTGCTCATCGTTTGCGCAACTGATGGAAAACCGCCGTGCTGACCTTGCCTTCTCTCACCATGGTTGTGACACGCCGCCGGCAATAAAGACCAAAGTACTCTCTCTAATTAACAGCTAGTATACTATATTCTTTAATGTTTAGATAGTCATAGTTGGATGTACATTTGCTATTGCTACCCTCGTCAGCACACCACATACGTGGCAAGTGTTTAGGATCTCCCCTCGATATATGTCCGTGTGTCTAGTGCCAGTCGATATGCCATATCGTGTGACCACTCTGGGTCCACATGTGCCATATGCTATACGCCTACACCGCTACGTTCGCCCGAACAACGATGAGTGATGGTTGATGCTCTGGTACCATCTATAATGCCTTGGGTCAAATTCGTGTACAGTCTAGCCCACATAAGGGGTTGGTCCACACATACATAACACCACTCTTGAGCTTTCGGCATCGCTTTGCCCAAAAGGTTAACTTGAGGTGTTATGTTCAGGTCAACTAGGCATTATATACTGGTGCAACTCTTTCAATACTAGTAAGATGGTACTATTCCACCACAACCATTCAACATGGGCCATATGGACCTCGCAATCAACAAGCCGGGTATTACATTCACCCTTTTAATAGGATGGTGCCCTTGTTAGCACATCGCATATTTGGCAAATGGTCAGGATCTCCCGTTGGTATGCGACCATGTGTTCAAGTTCTGCCCATATACCATGCCTTGTGACCACTCTGGGCCCACATGTGCCATATGCCCGTACCACTAAGCCCATATGCGCCTGCTCAGAGAGGGTTGATGCTTTGATACCATTTGTAACACCCTGGCCCAAATTCGTTTAAAGCCAAGCCTACCTAAAGGGCTGACTCATGCATGCATAGCACCACTCCCGGGTTTTTGGCCTTGCTTTGCCAAAAAGATTAACTCCGGGTGCTATGTTCAGGTCAATCAGGCATTATATACTAGTATAACTTTCTCAAGACTATCAAGATGGTACTAATCCACCACAACCAATCCACATAAGCCATATGGACCTCACAATCAATGGGCCAGGGTATTACACTCACCCCTTAATGGGCTAACTCCCTTGTCGGCACACTGCATATGTGGCAAAAAAGTTCAGGATCTCCCGTCGGTATGCGACCGTGTGTCCAGTGTCGGCCTATATACCATGTCGTGTGACCACTTTGGGCCCACATGCGCCATGAACCATATGCCCGCGTCAATAAGCCCACACACACCTGCCCAACGAGGGCTGATGCTCTCATACCATCTGTGACACCTTGTCCCAAATTCGCTTAGAGCCTAGCCCGCCTAAGGGGCTAGCCTGCACATGCATAGCACCATTCTTGGGTTTCTAGCCTCACTTTGTCCAAAAGATTTAACCCAATGAGCTATATTCAGGTCAATCAGGCATTATATATTGGTGAAACTCTCTCAATACTAGCAAGGTGGTAATATTCTACCACCACCAATCCACACGGGTCATATAGGGCTCACAATTAACGGGTGGGTATTATAAATTAGTCTGTATATTGTTTGCAAGACATAAGAGGGTGATGGTTAGGGAGCATCCTGTGGGGCATGTCCATTTACCCACCACACGATCTGCACTAGTTCCAGGATCAGTACACTAGTGCACACCTTTCACATAGCCGAAATCATTTCATACAAGTGAAAAACTTATATTACATAAAATACCTGTATTAAGCCCGAAGGCTATTAAGTGTTACATCACAGCGCATTGGCCTAAATAGTTATAAAAGTCCAAAAAACCAGAGCACGGGAAACCAAAAGATCAATGGTCTCGTGCCGGCTATGCCCAAGCACTCGACTGGAGAGATGCCCTATGCCTCGCCCCGATCGTCAGCATAATCCTAATCTCCGTCTTCATAGCAGGCATACTGATCCTACTCATATTCCCCATCTAAAAGAGAATATGAATACGAGGTCAGTGTCATCCAAACACTAGCGAAACACCCAACCTGATGCAATTTTTAATGATAGGGGTTCCAAAGGAAAGGTTGGGGGTTTATTTATGTGCAGAAAGCAAGTTTTATAAACCAAATTCTATGACTTAGCAACTTTTAACCCAAAGTTCTATTAATCATTATTTTCATTATTGTTGTCCATCACAATCCACACTCCATAGTCCACAATCTACAATCCATAATCCACACTCCACACCATCCTTAGAACTACTGTACACACCCGCCATCATATTCTGGGTGTGGCGCACCCGTTGTGAATCTTACGCCAGCGAAGTGCCCGTTCTTCCCTAACCGGGTTGCCACGCCCGCACTAGAGTCACGGCTCCCTGTCATGTAAGACCTAGATCATCTCACGGGTGACGACATAATCCTGTCTTCACCTCATGCATGGCAGCAGACAGGGTACGCCCGCAGGTCGTACTACCCCTGAATCCCCATTACTTGCACTACCACGCGATGGCCATGCGTTGTGGTGATAGGAACCAAATCCCGCAGGCATTTGGTCAGCGACTTTCCGCTGTGTGTCTCACTACACACCCGTCCAGTCCTCTCTAGGAGTCACATCTAACCGGCCAGTCCACACACATTCACATTCACTTGCTTCTTCTGCTATCGTTCCTCCGTGTGCCCTGCACACGATGTGGCGGAACCATCCATGGTGGTAGCGATTAGCAGCTACGCGTGTTGCCCCGCGCTCTTCTCAGCACCGCGTCTGTGAACGTATAGCCCTCTTCACATCACACCTCTTCACATCACACCAGTAGCCAAGCTACTCCACCTTAACCACAAGCCGGACCACGTCCGCTTTCCCAATCACAATCCAAGACACACACTGGCATGCCAAGCCCAATTTCCAGTCTCCAAGTTGTTATGTAATCATGACCGGTGAATATCTGTTCACCGTTTCGAGGCCAAATAAGCCTTAAGATTATTAATTGGACCTGAGCAATGTCTAAACAAATTTTAACCAAGACTTAAGAGTCTAAAATTGTTTTATTTAACCTAGCTGGCTATCAAGGGTGATTATCAAGGCAATCATTCATAAAGTCAAAAGACATATGATTATTATCAAGGCAATATCATCGAGGTAGAACAATAACAATTGAAAACAAGGCATGATATATCATGGTTAAGCAGATAGGTTTAATTACTTAAAGAGCACGCAGTTTAATACTGTAAATAAAATATTTTAATAAACTGGGAATCAATATGATCTATTAGAATGTTAACTAGCACTAGGAAAAGTATAAACTCTCCCTAATAAAAGCAAACACCTAATAGAAAAAGTATTAACTCGCACTAGAGAAAAGTATAGACTCTCCCTAGTAAAAGCAACACTCTTAAAGGGAGGTTGTTAACTCGTACTAGGAAAAATCGAGATTCTCCCTAGTGAAAGCAAACACCTTAGAGGGTGAATGTTAACTCGCCTTGGTCTTGTACGTAGTGGGGTCTTCTAGCTGATCTTCAAAATGTCCCTCTGGCTCCTCGGCGTCTATTAACGGAACGAGTTCGAAGGACCATAAATAAATCACTAGTTTGCAATAAGAAGCATGATGTATGATATGCTCTTGCTAAGTTAAGCGATCGGCGAATGACGATAAGTCTTAATCTAGATATCGAGGAAGTTCCATGATCCTACTACTGTATAATAACTTACAGAAGATAACGGCAGTGTGAATGCTATGGACATGATATGCGACGATGCAAAATGCTACCCTTAATAGACTACCCATAGATTTAGTAAATAAACGTATAAAGCAAAAATAGATTTTTGTTTGAAGTATTTCCTTCATCAACTCTCGGAAGAATACTTATTGTGCTTGGCTTGGTGTTGGCTATATTACTCTTAAATCAATGAGGAATTATTAACCTGAGAGTATCCGTAGGTATAGGGGTAATTAAGTTCCTGGGTTTACCCTAGTTAATTAGTTAAATAATCCTACTAAGCCTTATTGAGGTCTTATAATTTTAATAAATTTGTTAGGGGCCAATAATGTATCGGTAAGATTTTAAGATTTTACCTGAAGTCATTAGTATTTAAAATAATCTAGATCTAGTTTCTGCACCAATATTACTAAAGGAAATAGATTAAACTACTCTAATTATTTATCCAATGAGCAATAGAAATCCTAGAATTGTACAATAAACTTCTTAAATTCCTAAAGCATATTTATGCTCATCTAGAATTCTATTATGATTTTAAGTTCTTAAAACTCACTTAATAGAAAAAGGCTATCTTAAGTATTAATCCAGAAATGGGTCAAATAAGGCCTCTAGGTTAAAATAGGTGACTAAGATAGGGTACTAATAGCCAATAAGATTAAGCATTTTCATGACGTAAATATCTCCTATTAGCAGTTACAGAGAAATTCTCCACTTAGGTTTCCATACTCTCTACAGTATTTATAGTAAAAGTTTCATAAGTTCTAAACATCAATTGCTGTTTTAAATAGCATTATCTATTTCCAGGTTTAACTTCTTAAGGGAAAATCCTTATATGTTGAACTATTAAGCTAAACAGGGAATTAAGCTACCTACTGTTCATCTAAGTTTTTTTAATAATTCTAGCACATCATCTAGTATTTATCCTGTTATTCTAGAATTTTATTTTGATTAAAAATACGTGTTCCATCTAGTAATAATACAATGTAAACAATTGAATGTGGCTAGATAAAAAATGTTTTCACTAGGATATATAATTCTAAAAATAAACTAGTCACACAAGAAACGCCTAAATAATGTTTATACTGTACCTAATTAGTTGCAGAGTTTTCCAACCCTTTTTAACTAAATATAAACATTGAGGTCACAGTTTTTAAAAATATTTTCCTATAGCTAGAATATTGCAGAAAATTAAAATATGCTCAGAAAATTATGAAAAATTCATGGAAACGAGATTACGCCCCGATCTATCCATTTTAACTTGTTTCACCTTGATCGGACAAATGAAGAATTTTTGCGGCCCTTGGGAAGGTCATGAATTTCTTGCTCTTTAGTGGTTACAGAGGAAGCAATAGGAGCATGTCTTCTTTAGCAGCCGGCAGCTGCAGCGTAGCATCAGCTGCTGTCGGGATGGAGGCGCCATGGGGGAAGCAGGAGGCGGCGAGCTGGCGCGGCTGCCGGGGATGCCGAGCCGCAGTGGTGGCAAGGTGGTGGAGACGGCGCCGGTGGGGAGGAAGGCCGAGTGGAGAGGAGCCAGAGGCGGTGGCGCCGGGAGGAAGGTAGGGGTCGGCGCCCGCCTGGTGCGGGATGAGAAGGGGAAGTGAAAGTGCGCGGTGGAGGTGGAGTGCCGAGGCCAGGCAAGGCGGTGGCTGGCGGAGGAGCAAAGGCGGCACTGGGGCACAGCTCGGGGTGGCGTCGGTGGTGAGGAGGAGGCTACTGGAGCAGAGCGCTGTGGCTAGTGAAAGATGGCAGGGGCGGCGCCGAGGTGAGTGATGTGCAGATCTAGGCGTGGTGTAGGAGACACGGCATGGTGGTAGAGCTGTAGGGAGAGGTGGAGTGGCGGCGCTGGCCAGTGGAGAGGCTGGGGCGGAGGCAGCCATGGAGTGAAGGTGGAGCTCCGGGGTGGAGGATGAGGAGGACGGTGGAGCCAAGGCTGGACTTAGCTCGGGCATGGCTGGGGAGGCACCTGCGGTGAAGAGGAGGCAGGAGCGGTGGCGCCGACACTCCGGACACCGGGCAGAGGCGCGGTGGAGCTGAGGCGCTGGACGTGGAAGCAGATCTGGGGAGAAGGGCGACGCCAGCGGCTTGGAAGAGGAGGCTACTGGGTGCCAGTAGCGACGAGGAGGAACCGGCCAGAGGAAGCAGAGGCCGTGCCGGCTGGAGGGGAAGGAGGTGGAGCTACGCCAGTGGAGGAGCAGAAGCGGCAGCGGGTGGCCATGGAGGGGCACGATGGAGCTTCTCCAAGGAGGTTCCGCCTGGGTGACGGAAGAGGATGGAATGGACGAGAGCAGAGGCAAAGTAAAAATGGGGCTGCGCCGGTGCAAAAGAAGGCAGTGTCAAGTGGTGCAAGCGTGTTGCTAGGGGCAAGCACGCCACGGGAAAGCTAGAGTAGAGCGGGGACGCCACGAGGCAGGGCTACTCCGGACCGAGGTGTCACGGGAGAGAGAGAGAACGCGTGAGAGGGGAGAGAGAGAGCACCGGGAGAGTGAGTGAGCAAGAAGCTGACCAATGGGCCCCACAAGGTCAAGACTGAGTCAAGGTCTGGTCAAATGTGGCAATGACCACTAGCTATTTTCTGAGATAATTAGAAATTGTATTTGTGGCTAAGTTAAAGCTCTAGGCCAAGTTTGATTTGCATTCAATTTCAAATTTGGATTTGGATTGAGGTTTCATATCAAAGGTGAATTGTGTTTTCTGATTAGAATTCTTTTAGGTCAAACTATGGCCGGGTTCAATTAAATCATATTAATGACTAAATTTTCTATGGAGAAGGTTAATCATATACTATAATTACATTGGAATTTACGCAAGTACTAGTACTAGAGTTTTACTTGTAAATATAATTCAAGTTCTTATGTCTTATATTTTGAATTTACTGATGTGTTTTGGGTTAGCACCAAATTTTGGGGCAAATTCAGGTGTTTTAATATGGGCGCAAATGCTAAATTAGGTTTTGTAATAGAATATGTTCCTCACATAGAAGATTTGTTTAAATGTTTTAAAATAAGGTACAAATGTAGTTCAAAACCAAACGGATTTCAAAGATATTTTTCCCAAATGCATGCACTTCCCATAATTTTCAAAATGTCCCAAATTTGGGATGTTACACATCCCCAACGTTGGAAACATAATATGCACAAGGATCGATGAATATATAGTATCAAAGCTTTGCACATCAAATTTCAGATGGATTTATGCTTTATGCCCTCCACCGGCTTCTATATAAGAGGCTCACACGTAATAGTTTCTCGAGATCCTTCATCACATTGTTGTCCCATCTCCATTCACCAGCAGATTCATCTTCCCTTCTTCATATGAGTGTGGATTTACAGCTATGCTACAAAACACCCCTAAAAGGCATGCCACTATGTTTCATGAGCCTACTCTTTCTTCATTAGAGGAGGTAATTGTTGCTATTGTTCAAGAAAAAACTAGATTGAAGGTGTTATCTTGTTTTAAATGTTTGAGGTACCCAACCAGTTGTCAAAATCAGATAATGCTATAAATGTGGAAAAAGAGGGGCACTTAAGCCGTGATTATTGCGCTCCACACAAACTGAATCAAGGAAGAGGAAGGAGCGGTTGCATAGGTGGTTTTGGAGAAGCTAGATGTCGTCGGACGCAAGCATCGGGAGCTTCCCGTTGCCGTTCTGCCGCCACTGCCAAATCTTGGACACCGAGAAGCTATCACCTTTGCTCGCTGCCCCGATCTTCTTCCCCTCGACACCTGGTGAGCAACCCGAGCAGCAGCACCACCACCACGACCCGCCGGCAAGCAAACCCCCCGCGCGAGCCCACCAAACCCTAGAGCAGAGCAACAAGCAGAGCGCAGAGACGGAGCGGAGCATACCTGTGCGTTGTCAAGCCATGGCCGTCGCCCGGCGGCGGAGTCGACTTGGCGCAGCAGGAGGATGCACGGATGGCCGGGGAGAGATCCAGGCGACAAGCGCTGGCCGACGGAGTGCTCCAGGCGGCAGGTTGGGGAGGATGCCCTAGCTCTACGCCTGGCGTAGTTCACCAGGTCCAGGCCAGCCGTCTGCCATCTGGTCTAGGAGAACTGGAGATTGGAGAAGGTAAAGATTTATGATAGATTGATAGTGGGCTGTGCTTGGCCCACATAAACCGAATATCCGAATAAGAGTTATCCGGATAATCCGTTTTCGTATCTGTATCTGTCAAATATAGCTCTCCCGAATTCGAATCTATATCCGAGAAAAAAAAAATCCAAATCCGTATCCAAAACTATCCGAGCCTATCCGAATTTGTATATGACCGGATCGGTCAGGAACTATCCAAGCCGTTTTTCACCCCTATGCAAGACCCTGCTCCAACCGCCTGTAAGTTCCCATGGGCCCCGCCACAGCGCACTGCTCCACGACCACCTCTCCAAATCCAATCTAGAACCTCCTGCACGCTCTCAACGCGACACCACGCACTTGTCTGTGCACAGCCACATGCCGCACCTAGGTTGTACATCCACGACACGATACCTGCCAGCAGTGCCGTCATGACGCCCCTGCACAACATCCGGTCGCATCGCCCACCATGACGCTCCGCCGCCCCAATCTATCCGGCCGCTCGCCACGTCTGGTGGCCGGTTTGATAGTGGGTGCCGAAGCCCTAGTCTTCGATGGCTACGTTGCCGACCCAATCACCATGTCTGGTCGATCCTTGCCAATGGTAGCCCATCGAACAGTTCGAGTTGCTTGCCCGAATTGTCCGACACCACCGATCAAATCGTCAATCGCCGCCATGCTCCACCTTACGTTGAATCTAGCATTTCTCCTCGGCACACGCGTGTATGCATAATCCTTGTGCCTCCACCAAGATAATCCGCATCGCCATCCTCAGCTAGACAACTTGTTAGAGCTCGTTGCGGTCTGACCATCTCATGGCCCATAGTGATCTGGCTCCCCTCGAGACCAACACTTGGTCTTAGGACCAGGTCCCATTGGACCTGCCATACTTACAGGCCCAATTGGAACTACGACCAAGGCCTTGGGCTAACTCTACGCAAAAGACTAGCCTTATGGGTGAGGGACACCCCCACCTTTTAAGTCGTGCTCCCCCATCATCGATATCTGATGTGGAACTAAACCCAACAATCGCCCCTATCACACATCGGAACCCATCCGACAACTGTGCAATCTCCAGGAGATGATTCAGGTTTCAGACTTGAAACTCTGATACTACTTGTTAGAACCCGTAGCGGTCTGGCCATCTCATGGCCCATAGCGATCTGGCTCCCCCCAAGACCAATGCATAGTCTCGGGCCCAGGTCCCATTTGGCTTGCTACGTCCACAGGCCCAACCAGAACCATGACCAAGGCCTTGGGCCAACTCTACACAAAAGACTAGCCTTATGGGTGAGGTGCACCCGCACCTTTTAAGTCGTGCTCATCCCCACCTTTTAAGTCGTGCACCCCCATCACCGATATCTGATGTGGGACTAAACTCAACAAGGGGTGGCGGCCGAGCGGCAGGAGGGTCTGCGTGCGAGTGGAGGGGAGGGGAGCGGAGGCGGCAGCGGGGACTAGGGTGGCAGCGTCGAGGGAAGGTGAGGGGAGCAGGGGTGGTGCCTGAGCGGCGGGAGCATCCGCGAGAGGAGGCGGATGCAGACGGAGGATAGCAGAGTGGAAGTGATCGGCGCAACAAAATCGGATCGGTGGTTTGCTAATCGTGATTGCGAATTTTTTCAAAGAGAACGTACCGGCAGCCACCACATCGTGTTTTTTAATAGTAGAGATAGTGGCGGCTTAGGGATTGATTCCAACCGGATTGAGTTGGAAATCAGATTGGATAAGAGTCCCGATGAAATTTGATTACTCGTTCCCTTAAAGGATAGGGAGAAGGGATGGGTTTAGGTGTTGCACGACTGAGCTAAAAGCGGTCAGGGTGTAAAGGACACGGCTACAGAAACAGAAAGGGAGAAAGGAAATAATAAAAAAAAGAGAAAAGAGAAGGAAAAAAAGAAAAGAGAAGAAATAATTTTTAAAAAAAAATTTGAAGTATGTTTTTAATTGAACAAGACGGAACCTAGTTAAATTTTTAATCCATGATTTCAGGATGTCACAGTTCACTTTTTGCATGATGGATATCATAGTTCTATCGATTTGGTTGTCTCAAGTTGGTGCTTCTGTTTTATCAAGAGATAATCATCTAGCTGTTTACAATGTTAGCAACGCATAAATTGGCGATGCATTAGATACGTAGTTACCAACTTGGCTTAATATGGATAGAGTCTGCAACGCATAAGATGTGTGGTTACTATATTAGCTCGCAATGCATGATTAAAGCATTTGGAGGAATGCGCATGGTCTCAAAGCTTCAAGGCAGCCTGGAAGCATAATTTAAGCATAAATGGTCATATGGCCCACTTGCAAGTGAATTAGATAATCATTAATTTCTACTTCTTTTAGCTGTAGGTTTGAGTCCTGTTTTAAGACTGTAAACACTATAATATTATCTCTAAGCAGCATGAACGCTCATAGTGTGAGTGGCGTGAAGAGGCTCGCATGGAGTCATAGAGAGAGAGAGCAAACCTACGTATGGATATTAAAACCAGAGCACAGTTATAGGAATAGTGAAAAAGGCCTATACGACCACCCTACAAAACTATAGTTCATCTCAGAGTATATACAATATTGTGATATCAACTATTTATAATTTATAACCCCCTAGGCTATGATCCAACGATTGGCCTATATTTGGAGTACGACACCACTATTCATGTCCTTATTCCTAGCCCCATCACTATTCATCTACTTAAACATGATTTTATTTTTCCAATTCCTACATATCTGTCTCTTATATTTTTATTCTTAGCCCCATTTTTCACAACCCCATTTTTACATTAATAGGCGCTGCTACACTATTAGAATAGACCCACCATTAGACGTGCCCTTATCACATAAGGCATAAGCTAATTAAACACAAGGATAGAGTAAAGTGTAGGGATCCAATTGAGCAGTCAATAAGCTGGCCTGAGATAGAAACATTTAGATATATTTATTGAAGGACGTGAAGAATATATATAATTTAGTTGTAAAATATATCTTACCAATGTCTACAGGCGATAGGAAATAGATTAAATATAGAACCCACGTGGAGACAGCAAAAGATAGCACTACGCACATGGAATGCTCTAAAAAATAATAAACCCCATTTAGGGAAGAAGAGCACAGCCACCACTGAAGACATGGCCGCAAGGCACCCAGAGCTGGCCGGAGCAAAAGTTTGTACAAAGAAAACAAGGAATCGAGGAAAAGAGCAAAGAGCTGGGCAATATAAAAAAAAGGGGGCAGACCAATGAGTCGACTAATCCCTTCCTCCTCTTCTCCTTTCCCTTTGACTAGTGTAGCTTCACACGCCTTCACTGTCACTCTCGCCCTCGTCGGCCACCATATCCGTAGCTGGCAGCGTCCTAACTGCCTTACAGCTCCACATCCACATCGTTTCCCTGTGGTGGATGATTTTAATTCCCCTCTTTCTCCCTCTCTTGATAAGAAGGTATGGAGGCGAAATTAAATCTCAATTTTATCTGTACTTTGTTCTATGCGATGTGTGTATAGTTGAGATCAGTTCATGTTTTGTGTAACTAGCAAGTGTTGGAGTGTTGTGATTTGCTGACCCTTTTCGGATTTACAAATATTTGTAGCCTTCTATAGCTAGTGCATGATCCTACCAAGCTCTGTAGAATGACTTTGCAACCGCTGCACTATCAGCTGCTGTGTGCTGCTAACAAACTTGGCTAGCTATCCATCCAATTCCTTCATCTATATGGGTGCTTACACTCGAAATTGCAGTTGCATGGTGATTTAGATGTTAATATTCACCTTGAGAGGATGCTACTACCGATGAATAAGTTAGCATAGCATTGATTTTGCATTGGATTGTAGCACACTAGAAGAATTTTGGCACACTGCATTTTCTCCTAATTATGCTGATTTATTTGTGAGATTTTTTACGGTCCTTGAGGAGGTATTGTGAGGTACTACAATTTCTAGTGTTAATTTATGATACCTCCTGGTACCTTAACATTGAGGAGGTACCGGAAGGTGCCACAATTTACACTAGAAATTATGGTAACTCCTGATACCTTCTCAAGGACAGTAAAAAAGCTCTTTATTTGTTAGTTGCAACTAGAACACTTGCATGCATCCTCGCTCAACATACTATGCTTGTGAATTGTACGGGATTGTACAAATTTATGTGTAAAGATATATCAAATTATAAATTTTACTTCAGATGGACAAGTGGCTTAAGTAGAGAAACACTACAACAAAATTGCACATAGATGGTGGTCGACACAGATAGTTCTATCACTGATTCACCATAGGTTCTAAAGGTCCGACCTACGAAAAAGTGTAGTTAGTTCACGTTGAAAGCTGACAACAATACATAAAGTTGGAGAAAGGCTCGTGCTATGGTGCTTGGTATCCTTGTCCCTAACTTCCTTCACTACTCCTCACCATTTCCGCCAACTTAAAGTTGGAGAAAGACAATTAATCATGTCGTTCAACGGTGAATGTAGCCCTAACTCGAAAGCAAAATAGCACACAATCCATCTATGTTTTTAAAAACCTACACAAAACTACTTACTCTCGATGCCCATAGTAGGAATGACATCGACATCATTGATAGAGAGCTATGTACGACAGAAATTAAGCAGTTCTTGGTTTTCAACCGAAGCGCAGGAGCTCCGTCAATTCATTCAAGGAGTAAATACAAGAAAAAGAAAAAAAAATAACACAATGCAAAGCATCCAACCACACCTCAACAAAACACTACTAACTCGGTCTAGAGCTGAACACTACCAATTTAGCGAGAAAGCACCACTATTAGGTCCGGCCACTACCAGTCAACCCGACGACGCATCCGCCCACCAAAGTACCGACGCCGGCCAAGCCCGAGCACACCCGCGGTATGCAGAGACACTCACGCCACACTCTAGATGGCGGCCACCCAATAAGCAGTTCTTGTTGAGTCTTAGTTCTTGTTGAGTCCTGCCATGCCCGTCAGTAATAAATATCACCACAGCGAAAAAAGAATCGGATTTCCGGAAGTGGTATCTTAGGTTGGTAGGCTACAATCACAATTGTTATTTTGTCGGATTTCCGGATGGTATCTTAGATCGGTAGGTTATGATTACAATAGTTATTTTTCTGGTGTCCAAGTGTACCATGGAAAGGTGTTTCATAGTATGTTTTTGCAATTGCAGGTGATCGATCAAAAGTGCAAAAAAAAAAAATGTCAATACCAACAGACTATCGATGGCGAGGTGCTGCAGCGTGCCTTAGTCAACCTGTGACCGATGATGATGAACCAAATCATGCTGCTCTTTTGGTAGAAATAATGGACCTAGTCAACAGGTGCTCATCTATGTTTTTATGGTGCTCCTAGATAATTATGAATCGTTCATTCCATCATTCTGCATAATCCAAGAGTCACATTCATATTACCTCATTGGGAGTTTAATTTTCCCCCGGAACCTCATAGATAAGGAGTAGTTCATCTACTATTAAAGGGCTAGTATAGTCAACAACTAAATAGTAAACAAGAAAATATATTGTATTATGATATATTTCAATAAAAGCATGTCCCTCCATGCTTCCTTTTTTATTTGCCCCATTAGAAACTAATTAAAGGGGTAGGGCAAACAAAATGAAAATGGGACGACAGAAATAGTTTATTTTTACTCCTAGTCAACGACTACATAGTAAATAAGAAAATATATTATATTATGATATATTTTAATAAAAACATGTCCTCCATCCCTTTTTTATTTGCCCCATATATTAGAAACTAATTAAAGGGGTAGGGCAAACAAAATGAAAATGGAATAGAAATAGTTTATTCTTACTCCTATATCTTTTTTTTTTGTGCTTCTTTACTGACATAGTAGATATTTTGCTACCATTTTTCTGTGAAACTGATTGTCTCCTTTAATTTGCTAGAACATTTCCTTCATTTTTTTGATTCATGTTGCCACATGTAGTAGTAGTTTGCCTTTTTTTGCTTTTAACTGTCAGCTCATGTTTCTCAACATAATTTCGTTTCCTCTTAATTTTTATATTCTGACTAAGATTTTTCTATAAATTATTCCGACATAGGCAAGATACCGAAGTAATTATATAATTGTTTATCATTCTCGTTGTGTTTTTGCTACTCTCTTTGCAGGTTCCCGAATCCTACAGATTACATTGTGTATAGATCTAGCTACAGAGAATCAGATATCTTGCGCCATGTGTTTCGATTTGATAATGCCCCATATGAGTCCATTTTTCGAGATGGATTCAAAGCAAGGCTTCAAGCAGGCACTGACGAGAAACAGTACTGCAATATGGAGCAGTATGTGAATAGTGATGGGAAGCCTCTTGACAGTCGAAGAGACATCCCTTATATCTTTGTTAGCACTACCCTAAGCAGTAACTGGCATCCCAATGTCCACGGCAATGATGGTGGCAATGGCATTACCGTATATCGTTATGAGATATATGCCCCTGGAGGAATCTGGGTTGCTCAAACATTAGGGGACCGTTATCAGTACCGTGCTCAAGATGAGGTTACCTTTATTGAACGTGTTGACCCTCGATATATTCGATCTGCACAACGTTTCACTCTCACAAGTGGCGGAAGGTTTTTACCTTTGAAACCCTTAGCTTATGATATTGCAAGATTTTTTTGGTTTCAGAGAACTTTACCACGTACAGGGTGGAGGGGATTAGATTATTGAAAGCGTTTTTGAAGGACATATATATGCTCTCAAGTAACCATTTGACAATAGAATAATAACACCGAGGAATAATAGCACCGATTGTTATTGGTTTTGGAATAATTTTAAAGTTGACTGTGTTTGGGCTGTGTACACACCTCAGGATATAGACGCTGGATTTTATCCATTATCTAAAAAAAATAACACCGATAAATGCAATCTGCAACCTTGTTTCAATATAACCAATCGTTAAGGTAATATCCTAGCTTGTACACTTCAAAAAATTGCAAAAAATCATAATAGTAGAATATGTGCATTGTGGAAGAAAAGAGAAAAGAAGTAGACTTATTGTACAGAAGTTGAGTACTATCTTTGATCTTTTTTGTTAGGTGCACATACATATCATCATAGTTCTGCAACAAAAAAATGTAAAGCACGCATATACGATAATATTTTTGTGGAAATCTTTCTATGTACACAGATGTTTCACATGATTCACTAAGATGGGTGGGGGCGCACCAAATTCGCCTTCATTGTTCTCAACTCCAATTGATGTCAGATAAATTGGTTATGTACTATCGATTAGTATCTAATGTGCTTTCAGTTCTAAGCAATGAGCATACACATATAACTGGCTATACTGCAGGTTTACAAGACGTACACGAGCGGATACTATCCTATACATAGACAGGAACTTCAATCCTCATCCACAGTCACTGAAAATCCAGAATCCAGTTCGTCATTACGTTGATGAAAATCGCAAGCGGAGGGATCTACAAATTCAAGAGTACCCAGAGCGTCCAGAGCGTCGACACCTAGATGATGCTGTGATCGAGCGCCCAGAGCACTCAGAGCGTCGACCAAGGCGGCCAAGACGTACAAATGATGCCGAGATCGAGCGCCCACAAGACTCGTAGAGGCCGACGAGGCGGCGGCGACGCAGATGATGCTGTGATCGAGCGCCCACAGCGTCGACGGAGCGGGTCGCTACGTGCAAATTAATGATGCCTTGGTCGAGTATTACACGAATGGTGTGACCAACGTTGACAACTACATTGACTCCGCGTTCCGGGCTAAACAGAACGAAGCCTACATCTTCATCAAGCAAGAGTATGTTCTCGTGAACTACGCGCCTGCAGGATCAACCGATTGCAGAATAGTCGACGGTCCACACTTGATAGGCAATGGTTTCCCCTCTCTCGTGGGCACTGCCTTTGCGCAAGGATGCTGCATTTGGCTGTCACAAGGATGATGAAGAAATGATCTTTTCTGGGGATCTCTGCGCAAGGATGAACTATGTACCAGGGACCTGCACCGGAGATTGGATTCTGCAAGGTCGTCCTAAAACCATCAGGCAGATGTTTCCCTTCTTCCAAGGGACCAGATTCAAGGAGGGGATAGATGCTGCATTTGAATCCTTCTTTGAAGGGAAAGCCTACATGTGAGTTCCCATGCTTGCGCAACTGTGAGTTTGAAAGAGACATTGGGGCTGCCTTTGCCTCGCATCGGGAAAATGAGGCTTACCTATTCAAAGACAACAGCTATATTCTCCTTCACTTTACCACCCCTGGATAGGGTTGCAAACCGATCGGATACGGTCGGATAGCAGTAATATTGTATCCATATCCATATTTATTTTTCGGATACGGATCGGATACGGATAGTATCTGTGGGACCCCGGTTTTTACCAAACCGGACCCCTCTGTGTTACCGGTATGAGTCCCAAGGATCAGTGCTCATACCCACAGTGAAACAGAATCATGATACCAGAATAAAGCTGCATTAGCTATTAAAATAATTCAGAGTGCGGCGGAGCAAATATATTACATTAGCGGAGAAATATAACACACGTTAAAAAGAAGCAAATAGTTACAATCAAAAGTAGTGTCCCATCACGGCCACATGCACACGCTGAGTAGGGAAACAGCTAGTAGTCCGGAGCAACGTCCGGGAAGATATCAACGTTATCCTGAGCGTCCTCGTATTCTTGACCTGTTCATAGATTGAACAGCCCCGCATAACATGCAGGGTTAGCATTTTACTGCTAGCAAGTCCTTCCTAGGAAGGGTCAGGTTAAGGTTTACCTTAATTAAGCTGATGGTTAATTTGCATAAAAGCATTTTACTTAGAATTGTAAAAGCCTTTGAAAAACATATATTAATAAATAGAAATTCTTAAAAGAAACAAAATTTAAACAATTATCCTCCCAGGTCTCAAGTTCTCAACTCATTATTCTCAGCTCATTATCTCATCTCTCCTCCATTCTCAAATCTCAAATCTCAATTCTCAAATAACAAACTCATAATTCTTGTCTAGCAACGGCACACACGCCGGAATAACCTTACCCATGTCATTTTAAGAATGGTGATGCTACGTTGCGAAAGACCGCTGAGACACTCTTTAACCGAGAGCTCGGCCATTTAAATGGGTTTACTCTGCAGAGGTTGTACGCTTTACCCACAAGATACGATATCCTCCCGTCGAAGGATATTATAACAAAACCCTCCAGAAAATTAATCTCGGGTTTAAAACACGGTCGTACCTGCTTCACACAGATACCCAGAGAAATGCTTCAGCACAAGTCCCTGGCGATACCCCGGTGATGTTTCACAATTCTCAATTCTCAATTCTCAACTTCATACTTCTCAATACATCCACCGTGCAAGGACAGTGAGTAATCCCGACATTTCTTTCCCTTTAGATTAGGCCCGTCCCATACCGGGCTTGCGGTCGCACGGGTTGATCCCAGGTAAGTGTGTCACAATCATCGGTCCTTAATCTCGGAGCGGCAATCAATCACAAACCCGATACTCGTGCTCACATGCACCCACCTTACAATCCATCCGCTCCCGATCCCATTTATTAGTTGGTCAAATTTTAATTAACGATGAACAAATAAAATCCCACCATAAACCAAAATATCAATTCTCATATCATATGTGTATTGTGGAGGATCAGATCCTCGATAACCTATCTGAGCATCTCTAAGCATCTAGTATATTTGAAAACAGTAGGTATTAATATCATACACTATACTAGGGCCAAGGGTTTGTCGGTGGATGTATATATATCGAAAAGATATATACATTAGGCAATACTATATGACCATACGGTATTTTTATCAACATAGCAATTTTGGAAAAGCTATAAAAATTAGGATTCTAGTGGAAAGACTTGCCTTCGGAGTAGTCGTATTCTTGCGGTGCGTCAGCGGCGTCAAGAAATTCTCCTTTGGCGTCCGAACGTTCTATCGCACGCAAAACGAAGAAAACAACCAATAAATCACATATATAATAATAAAATTTTAGAAATTATACAAAAATTACAGAAGATAGTTGTGATTTTTATGAATTTTTAGGAATTGGAATCGCCGGAATCGGAGATCGGATGAATTCGGTGTGAAAGATAGAAGTTTGAGGCTTAGGTAAATTCCAGAAAATGAAAATGTCACTGTAGCGCGGGACCCACTGGTCAGTCCAGATTGAGCTCTAGATAAGAACAAAGATGCTGGGCTGGTCTTCACCGTGGGAGAGGAAAGCTAGTGAGAGAGCCAAAGAGAGAGAGAAGGAGAGGGGAAAAGAGAGAGAAGGGAGGAGGAAGGAAGAGAGGGGCGGCCGGTGGGCTTGGCTCCGGCGGTGAGGCTCCGGCGGCGCTCCGGCGATGGGGAAGTGGCGGCAGGCAGCGCAGCGACCGGCACTCGGCGGCGGACCACTGCGGCAGCGTCGGTGGAGGAGCTAGGGGCGGCGCGGCTGAGCAACGGCCGGCGGCGGCGCTAGGGAGGAGGCGGCGTGACTGGGTGGCGGCGTCGGCTACCGGCGCTCGGCGAGGTTGGAACTCCGGCGAGGTCGGCCGGCGGCGGCGCGGCTCCCAGGGCAGCGGCGACGGCTAGCTGCGGTCGGCAACGGCGCCGATGGATCTGGGCCCTAGCCACGGGCGGCGCGACGCAAGGGAGGCGGCGGCTTGGGGCGTTGGGCCGGCAGTAGCTCCAAGGGCGGCGAGCTAGGGAGGAGCTGCAGCGGCAGTGAGCAGGGAAGGAGGCGGCGACGGAGTGGTGCTGGGCATTAGGATTGAGGGTTTTGGGTGCTTGGGTTATGCAGGGATACGCGTACGTATACGTGTACGTGTACGTGTCCAGAGGGTCGCGCTGGCCGTCGTGCATGCAAGCCGCATGGGCGTGGTGCATGCCGGCCACAACAGGGGCGAGGTGGCCACCTCGGGCTGCAAGCTGCCACGGAGGGCAGTGGCAAGGATAGCCAAGATAAGAGAAGAAAAACGAGATTTTTCTTGTAATATTAATTTTGAGAGAAATTAGAAATGCAAATAGATGGGATTTTAAATAATGTAATTTCTTTGTAGTATAAATTTTTGGAGAATCAGAGAAGTGAATATATAGAATTTCGAATTAAGTGGTGCCTTTTAATATATCTTCGTGTGAGAATGAATGGGGAGTGATAGCAAATATGATTTTAGATTATAGCGTTTCATTTAGTTGAAAAATATTAGCAAGACATTATTTTATTTGTTTATTTGTTTGGATGTCACAGTATCAGATATGGATATGGACACGGATAGTATCGGATACGGACACGGATAGCTCGGATACGAACACGGATACTATAGGTTCAAATATTGTTCGGAACGGATAATTTCTCGGATAATACGCAAAATACATACTTTCAAAGGAAGCATCAAACATTTAAATTACACATATATATTTAATACACAAGAAACATAAAATTTTATAGACGCTACCAGGGCGATGCGGTAAAGGCATGAAGCACCAGCACTCTAGCATCCCAGCTAATTGGAACGGTTCGGCCTAAGCAGGGAACAATTCGGCCTAAGACCATAAGCACCACTAAGTCCACTAGTGCGGTTAGGCCTGAGCACTCACTACAACACACCTAAGATTCTGTGACATTAGGTTTTTGTCACTGATCAGTGAAAATATGTCATAAACTACAATCTGTGACGCTTGCATGACAAATTTTGGTTCGTCACCTATCTGACGTGACTAACTACCTTCTATGACGATTTGGGGTTTTTCGTCATAAATTCTATGACGATATTAGTCCGTCATTGATTTTGTGACGTTTCAAAATTGTCATTGACCCAGGAAAAAACGTCACTAAGTATCAACTAAAGCTATTGCCACGTGGATTGAATTCGTCATAAAATTATGCACCCGATGACATGGAACTGATGTGGCAAACGGTAATTCATAGGCCACATTACAGATAGCTCACAGAAGTATATCCAGTGTCATAAAAATATCCATAATTCAAAGATGTCCGCATTTCAGCATATATCCAGAATTCAAAGATGTTCACATGACCATAACTCACAGAAGTTTAAATATCCACTTTACAAAATAATAGCAGCCACAAGTTCATTTCATAGGCCACATTACATCAACCAGCAACACAGATAAACAAAGTTGAAGCTACCAGTACCACTGATTGTAAACAACCAGCAACCTGTTCAACCATCTAATAGGAGGAAGCACAAGTTAAACCAGGAAGCACTTGTGTCCAAAAAAACCAGCCACCAAGTGCTAGAAACTAGAAGTTCAACCAGCAAGCACTTGTCCAAAAAATAGACAGGAAACAGCCACTAGCTGCTAGGATCCAAAATGATGCTTCATACTTTGAACGCTGTCAGCAGAAGAGTATTAATTACGTAGAAGATATTCCCAAATGATGCTTCATACCAAGTTCATGAAAATATTTGTAATCACATTTATCTGAAGATACAAAAATAATGTAGCCCATATTTCATATCATCGTATTTGTGTAGTCAAACAATCCCTATGGTCCCCATAAGAAATGACCGAATGAACTTACCAGATTTGCAAACAAATTACTGCCACTATTGATCAATTTCAAAGATATGCTAGCTTTTGAATAGTTTATAAGAGAATCTTTTTCAAGTTTATCAGCCTGAAAGGGTAGATGAATAGTTAAATACCATGTTAGTATGTAAAAAGCATGAAATGGAATATCACACAGTGCTATCAGCATGCAGAGGATTATTTAAGGGACAACCATTCTAGCTTGGTCATGGTTTAAAATCAACCAACCTAGCTTGTTGCTAATGCACAAAAGGCCATGCTTGATGCTTTACTCCAAACCATGGCACTTGTGGTCTGCAAGAGAAAAACCCCAACATTCAGAATTGAGCAATACTTTGGTTCATCTAGCTCGTGCATTCACACGTTATTCATATAACATATTGAAAGCTACCACGTTATTCATATAACACGTTATTCACCCTAAGAGACTAAGATAATCTTATCATCCATCCATCTCACAATCAATGGAGAATGTCTTTGTACCCCAAATCTGAAAGCTACCACTTGAAAAATAATAACTTGACACATCCATCATTGATTAGAAGATGGATGGAAGAGATGACGCAAAGCTAAAGTTTGCTTTTGAAAGCAAAGGCAAGTGACACTGCATTTTGTCGTTAATCCAAAAGAATGTCACAAATTTTGCAAGTGTAGCATCACTAATAAAACATGTCTGAATGTATACAGCTAAGGGAATCAACATGGTTATGTAATTACCTGAGTTTGCAAGGTCAATACTCGATAAGAAAAATGTTGCAAAAATACCAAAAAACTTAATGATACCATCAGAGAAATAAATGATTCTATCTACTTTATATATTGTCAAAGTGTCAGTGCCACTCCATGATATGCCAGCAGGAAATTAACTCAGGAAGAATTCAACCATTCAAAGAAATCAAAATTCAATAGAACAGTTATGATTATCAATATATCCATTAGCTATATTGCATCACTGTTTTTTTTAAGAGCATAGAGGATTGAAACTTTGTTTTTCTTCAGCTGGTGGCACACGATCTATTGATAGCACGCCAAGCCTCTAGCACACGATCTGTTTCTTTCACCCCATTGTTGGACTGCTGCCCTAACCTACAAGGCTTCACAAACAGAAGAAAATAACATCTTTTGACTCTAATTGTAGTGTGTATGTGTATGCAAGCTTTAAATGCAGGACTCATTTCTTAGAACCTAATTATTACCATGGCTAGACCAAGGTTCATGCATGTCAACTTGTTAATAAGCCAACCCAAACAGAAGAAAATAACAACTTGTATATGCTCAGTACTTGTACCTGCGAGGAACAAATGGAACAAATGGAAAGACCTCTTTCAGTATGCTGCAACATAGAGCCTGCAATCCTCTGTTCAGCAACTTTCTCATAATCGTATTTGAGATCTGTAGCAGAACCTTTTAAGCCTCTTATACATCAAGTATTTGAGATCTGCATCGTGCCATGAAAGGGATGGCGCCCAGCTGCAGAGGCGTTGATTGGGGGGCAGCAAGGATGTGAATTGGGGCTGCTCGATCTGAGAAGAAGGGGGACAAAGGTGATTCCAGTGGCAGCAACAAGCCGCAGTATCACAGCAGCGGCAGTACCAAATCCCAATCAAAATTGCAGGAAACTTGTTATCAAAAAAAAATTTGCAAGAAACAAGAAGGGAAAATGGGGAAGGGGAAGAATAAGCTCACCGGTACTCACCTAGAAGAGAAATCAAAGAGAGAGCTGCCTCCCTGCTGCAGCTGGACATGGGGAAGGAGGAGGACTGGGGAGGACACCGGCCTGTGGAAAAACCGAGGGAGAGGAAGGGCTCGGCGTTGCTGCTCCCTGACCCGCTGCATGCGAAGAGGGGTGAGGCTGCCTGCTGTAGGGGATGGCCAGCTGCAGAGGAGGGCATGGGCGCCGCCGGCTGCTGCTGCTTGAGGGCGCCAAGGAGGGGAGCTCGCCTGGGGAGGGAGGAGGCGCCGACTTGGACAGCAAGGAGGAGAGGGGAGGGCTCAGCCTCCTGCTTGTTTGGTCGCAGCGTGGATCTGGGGATAGGGGAAGGGAGAAATTTTCAAAGCTCTAGTAAGGCAGTTGGCGGGCAGTGAAATTTTCACGGTAGAAGGCGGCAGAGCTGAATTATTTTGGTATAGTAGTATTATCTGTAATAGCTGTATTAGTACTAATTGTACATTAATAGATTATTGTAAAATAAAAGAATTATATAAGTCTGAACGTGTATAGTTTTAAGAGTGAATAAACGTTTCATGTGTTTTTGCCCCTTCGTATGTATATCTTTATAGTGATTAGTGATATTCTTAAAAAAACAAAGTCATTATTAGAGAAGTTTGAATTAGGAGAAGCTAAAAATATTTATCACATGTATAATGTATAAATAAAGTTTTGACCAAAAACAAACACCGGCTGGGATGGGCCTGTAACCATTAAATGAAGTTTAGCAAGCCCAAAATGTATTTAAAATGAGTGTTCATGAAAATATTTTGTAAATTGCAACAAACGAAATTTTATGACGCTCTAGCTTTGTCATATGTGCTCACCGAACCCTAGTGACAACAATATTTCGTCACAAATTTTTGTCCAATGATCTATGACGTTTTTTATTGGACGTTAGTGACGTTTTTTGTGACGATTTCCCATATTTGTCACTGTTCCAACCCCGTATTGAACCTTATGACGCCTTCTAGAAAAATCGTCATAGATCAATGACGTTTTAGTCTGTTGTCATGCGAAAAACGCCACGAATCCTGTGTGTTGTAGTGATTGAGCGATAGTAAGTACCGCATAAAGCGCTTTTGAGCAAATAGTAGTACAAAGCGGTTGAAACGGCCAGCCGAGTAATCGCAGAATAATGGCGGGTGGGTGGGCTTAGCCTTGAGATGATTCGGATAATATTCATCGGATATTATCCATATTTTTCTTCGGATACTATACCACGGATATTATCTGCATGCATTATCCGTATCCGTATCCGTATCCGTATCCGCATCCGCATCTTAATATCCATATCCGTATCCGCAAAAAACAGCCGAATATCCGTATAAATATCGAAACCACTATCAGTATTGGTTTGGTCGGTCGGTCGGTCGGAAATTATCTGCTCCGTTTGCATCTCTACCACTGGATGCACGGGGGACTATACTATTGATGGTCCCAAGAGATCGTTCCTACAAACTGGCCCTCTTTGAAGGACTTCCTTCCTCGCAAGAACATTGGGCCGGATGCTTACCCGTTTAAGGCATCTCCACCATTGTGTTCAAGTCTTATACCTATCACTGTAGCAAACACAGTGATAGGGCATGGAATAGAAAAAGTAGAGTATATAGGAATAGTGATAGGGCAGGTGTTGAGGAGGTGAATAGAGATGGGACAGCCCCATTTAGTGAGATGACGTGAATAGGGATGGAGTAAAAGGAAAATGAGGCAAACTGCTTGAGATCCCCCGAGTGAGAAAACCTTTGCGGTAGCGAGGACCGCATATGTAATCAGCTGTGAAGCGTGTGTGTGGGCTCGCCGGCACGCTCGTCCCGGAGTCCCTGTATTTGTGCATGAGTTCGTCTGAGTGTGTGCATTTGTGTTGTGTGAAGAGAGATCAGTACGCTGCCTACTATCAAACAAAAAATAGTATTCCCCGCAAAGAAAAAAAAAGGTGTGTTCGTCTGATTTCCTGCATGTGTTTGAGAAGAGTGAGCTAGCTTGGAGTCCCTGCATACGTGTTTGTCTTGAGTCCCGTATCGGTACGTATGTGTTTGTGAGAGAGTAGTATATGTATACTGTTAATTCTATCGTCGAAAAATGCTACGGGGTGTCGGGTGAGATATTTTTGGTCAGATAGGAAAAAGAACTTGCCTCACAGCCACACACGAAGATTCCTCGAAAGCAGCTCCTTTCGGCGAAAATTTTGAAGGACCCGGTCCTTCCAAACCTGGGAAGGACCTGCTTCTCTCCATTTTCTTTTTTTTTCTTTTTTGTTTTCTTTTTTCTACGTCGTTTAAAAATTCCGAAAAATAGAAAATTTGCAAAAATGGAACCATGCCTGCATAAAGAAGGTCTATAAAAAGTTTGGATGCTTTTGAAATTTTTTTGAAATTCGAACATTTCCTTTGCACTTCTACGCAGTTTAAAAATCCAAAAAAAGATAGTTTGCAAAGGAAATATTAAAATTTCAAAAAAAATTTCAAAACATCTAAACTTTTTATGGACCTTCTATTTTTGCAAACTTTCTATTTTTTAGAATTTTTAAACGGCGTAGAAAAAAGAAAATAAAAAAGAAAAATGGAAAGGAAGCAGGTCATTCCCAGGTTTGGAAGGACTTGGGTCCTTCAAAATTTTCTTCCGCAGTCACGCGTGATCTTCCATCTCAGGTCTCGGCATTAATTAGCTTCAGTCTTCCCCGCGTGAACTAATTCTTCTTCTTACCACTAGCAGCCTAGAACGCACGCACGCACACAGTACTCAAAGTTCTGATCACTCCACTGCCATGGCGCTGATGGCCGGGCTGGGGCAGGCGGCGACGGTGGCGCAGCTGGTCGGCGTGGACGCCGGCGGGCTCATCTCCATGATTATGCAGGCAGCTGCCACGGCTCGCCAGAACAAGAAGGAGTGCAAGCAGCTCGCAAGCCGCGTCCTCATGATCGCCGAGCTGCTGCTGCACCTCCAGGACCCGGAGTTGACACGGCGTCCGGAAGTCCGGCGGCCCCTGGAAGGACTGGGTGACACGCTCCGGGAGGCGCACAAGCTGGTCATGTCGTGCCAGGGGAGGAGCGCGGCCTACCGGTTGGTCACGGCCGGGAGACAGGCCGATAAGTTCAGAGACGTGAAGAGCAGGATCGACTCCTACCTTCTTGTCTTCCCCTTCATCAGCCACATCGGCATCACTCGGCGCCTCGATCGAATCTACAACATCCTACTTCCAAATGAAGCAGGCATGCCGTCGGCAGGCTCGCAGCCAGAGTCCCAACTGGTACAATTAATTGATCGAGCAGTAGCACTAGTACTGAACTTAATTGCACTAAATTAAATTGCTTGCGGTTTCAGGAAGAGAAGCTTACTAGCTACTGTTTTCATTATGTGTGCTAATAGGTTGCTCAAGAGCAGCTGGTGGCATCCCACGGAGATGGACCTGACGAGTTCACTAAAAAGTTGGGTGAAGTGTTGTTACCTCTGTAGTGGCGGCAGCCCTTGATGGCATTGGCGACAGTGGCGGGCGTCCTACCAGTAAAGTTGATTGCACAGTAGCAGCAGCAGCTGTTTCAAATCTTGTTGCAGCATTTTTCTGCTGCTTTGCATGCCTTCTTTATATGTAAAAGATGCTTGTGTGAATATTCAGACCCTTAAGTCTTTGTATGAATATAGTTACTGTTTGTTTGCTGTGTTTTCTTGCTGCGTTTTCTGATGTTCTAACCTGATTGCTCTAGCATGACCATCATATGAAGTTTCGACCCTTGAGGCTTCACACCATGACATTAGCATTTGGATTCCATATAGAAGACACTGATCTGGGGACAAGATATTAGCACTAACTACATGGATATGGACCAGAACATGAATTGGATATATTTGCATTCAGTCTCAGTTTCAGTTCTCTAGTTAACTACTCTTGTATATATTTGGATTTGGATATGAATTGTACATGTACAGCTGAAATTGTATGAATTGTGCATTTGCACTTAACAAGAATTTCCAGTGTATGAAAGATTGCTTTTGTTGTTGTTGTTAGGCATGAGAATTTTATTTGTTCGTGTTGCTTTATCAATGAATGAATATGCTGTATGATAGCACTATGTCATTTAAAAGAGTAGCAGCAGTTGAATTGAGCCCATGTATATGCAGTTTAAATGAATCAATGCTGCGATGTTGTGTTCTCATGAGCTTGTCTATGACATGAAGATAGTGCATGTATCATGGGTTACTCCTCATATATAATGTGACTCTTTACGTTTTACATTTTGTCAGAGACAATTTCAGAAAAATCAATCAGTGCACTCCATGGCATCCAAGCTCATGTAAAATTGTGGCCTGAAGCTTTGCATTATTATGGATTGTTTCCAGAAAGTGCATACATAAGCCTCCTGTACATTGAAGTGAAGCTCATTTAATTGCATCGGAAACACTGCTATTGCTGCTAATTTTGGCATCCAAACCATCGATATTGCTGCTAATTTTATACAAAGATAAGAAGTTGCTACTAATCTTCATGCTAGAACTAACACGTCTAATATGATACATGGGCACTAATCTGGATTTACAATCTCACAAAAAGATCCTTACACGTCTTACCTGGAATTTCACCAATGCTCTCTGAAATCTCAATGTCTTTATTTCAGAGATGCAAAACATACAAGTGCATGATTTTAAAGAGTATTAAATGCTGAAGCTCGTCCCTATGACAGATAAAATCACATAGAATTCTCTGCATCTAACTTTTATATGAATATTCTGACCCTTGAGAAATTTATGTCATCAAATTTATCTCAAAATCATCTGTATGTTAGATTTTGTAAATGAATCAGTCATGGAGATCTGTATTCACTTTCAATTAATGCCAAGCTTCAGGCCATGTACAGATCTGTATTCACTTTCAATTATATGCAAGGCAATGTATGATTTCAAATACAGTCATGAAACGGCCATGTATGATTTAAAAGCAAGACAGTAATATGAATGCTAAGCTTCAAGCATATCTTCACCATTTCAATTCTGTCAAAGCTGTCAAAATAGCATGAGTTTGAATTTCTTTACACCAATCAGTACTGAAAACCCAATCAGTATGTAAAATGGGTCACTCCTTTAAGGCTTGAAAACTTGAATTCCTTTACAACATTCACCCAGATCAAGCAATTAGCATACAACATTAACAAGATGGCACAATTAGAAGCACAATTCACAAGTGCTGATGTGTTGAATGTTACTCAATTGATCTTGATCCATTTCGGTTAAATTTATCATGACACAAACACAATTCTACGTACACAAACAAGATGAGAAATTGATGAATTGCAGTCAGCTGTAAACTCAGCACATTCCTACTACTGAAAACAGCTGATTCCTATTGCATGAGCTCTGCACTTGTGGCATCTGGTGGCTTGGCTCCTGGCCTTGCAGTTCCTAGCTGCAAGGCTCCAAGCCCACCCAATAGAGCAGTGCAGGACGTCGAGTCGGGGCAGGGGAGGAAGACGGTGTCGCCGGGAAATCCCGCCGACGGTGAGAATCAGCGCCCCTCCCCGGTGATGGAGAGGACGCCGAGAAAGTGGTGGTGAGAGAGCAGAGCGCTCAGTGAATAAACTAGTACTAATGTGAATGATCAGAATGCTTGGTCTCTTTCATTGATGAGCTTATTAATTTATACAACTTTAGGGCTAGGGTTTACATGCATGAAAAATACCCAAAGTACCTTGACCCATGGGGAATACCCAGATTGCCCTGATCTCTGGATCGTCGATCCTACAATCAATGGCTGGACTAGTTTCTTACAATGCACGCTATCCTGCTCCCTAACATGCCCTTGAGGGACATACTCTGACAAAGTTGTTGATTTTATTTGATTTGATTCGTTCTTGTCAGAGGCTGTCACGAAGTCTTCGTCTTCTGACCCGAAACTTGTCAAAGATCACTCTCGGTCTTTCTGAAGGGTCTTCGTAAATCTCTCGGCGAGACATCCTCCGCCATCCTTCGGTGGAAATCCCGAGGACTCTCCTTGCTTGAGATGCACTCGGAATGCTTTATCCTTATCCTCTGCGTCCCTCTCGACCCCTCGCGCATGTCCAAGTCTTCCCCTCATGGTCTGTCTTTAGGTCATTTCGGATAAGATTCGTCACTTACCCCTTCGGGTAACACTCTTCACGAAGAGTCTTCGCAGCATCTTTGTGGACATCCACCTCTCTTGGAGATGGGGTGGCTGCCCCTACAACAGAAGCCCCTTACGGTCATGTCGCCACCTCGCCGTGGTATCTGGCCGGAATATCCAGCCCCCCTTCTCCACGTCGAGGTGGTGTTCCCGAAGATGCTGTTTCTTTTCTGTCTCCGATGATATCTTCGTCTGTTGACGTGACCTGGACTTGACGTTCTGACCTTGTCAGTGGCCTCGAAGTCAACGCGTTGCTCCTGTCCGTTGATCGTCACACGTGTCGTCAGATCTTGTAGGCGCCCGTTGGAATTTTCTCTATATATGTATTTTTTTTTCTGTGCCTGTTCGGTTTCTTTGCCGCGCATCGTCGCCATTGATGTGGACACGCGGCACTCATCTGTGTCCTGTGGTCTTCTATATAAGGGGTCGCGTCACTGTTCTTCTTCCACACTCTCACTCTTCAAACTCAACCTCCCGCCGTTTCGTTGCTCTCGCTTCTGTGCACTCCTTCCGCCGGCACCGGTTCTCTTGCTCTTGCGTACTTCGTCCGCCGTCGCTAGTATTCCCGCTCCTGTGCTTTCTTCCGGCTACTGCTGATTTGCTTGTCCTCCTATCGCCGGCCGTTCTCGCTCTCGGGTTTTCTTTCCGCCGCCGCCGCCCGTGGATCCTCGCCTTAGGTTCTCCGCCGTTCTTCATCGCCGACTAAGTTTTCAGGTACGGCACTCGCCCGCACTGTTTGTTTAGTTCAGGTTATGGTGTTTCGGTGTTTCTTTGGGTTTGACGCCGGCGAGTTTTCCGGCGAGGTTCTTGTGTCGGTTGCAACGCCGTTCACATGCACCTTTGTACGAGTAGTACTTTGTCTTACAAAGTTTTCGTAGTTCAAATTCTGTGGAGGTTGCTCCTGTCTGTCTGCCTGCCTTCTTTTTTTTTCCTTTTTTTTCTTTTTTTTATTGTTCCGAAGGGCTGCTTCTGGGAAGTACTGATTTCCTCTTTTATGTGCAGTCTTCGGAATCTTCGATGGCCCCGAAGAAGATCTTGAGTCCTGCAGACCTTGCACGGCTATCTTGGGAGCTGGGACAGTCGAGGATGACGCCGGACATGCTCGTGAAGGTGTCAGGCTGCTCTCCTGCGGACGAAGGAGACTTTAGACTTCCGGCTCCGGAGACAACTCCACAGGCAAACGCCGACGAGGCGGTCATCTTCAACTCACAGATGCAGGCGGGTCTTCGGATACCGTGCACCCGCCTCGTTGGAGAAGTCCTTGAGCTCTACAAGGCGCAGCTGATTCACTTCTCTCCAAACACTGTGGCCCCGCTGGCGGTGTTCGAGTGGGCGCTTCGAAGCCACGGTGCGCAATCAAGTGCCCGAGTCTTCGGGTTCCTTCACGAGGCTCGGTGGCAGGGGAAAACCAGCGGGAGCGCATTCGGGTGCCTAAACTTCGTCATGAAGTCGGCCCATTCCGCGGATTTCCCGCCCTTAGCCACGAAGAAGAAGTGGGATGGAGCGGATGGGCTGAGCTGGAAGCTCTACTGGTTTTACCAGAGGGTGGATGCCGAGGATGCTGCACTGAGGTACATGCCGGGCGCCGCGGACTGCATCAAGTTTCCGGTGGAGAAGTTGTCAGGCTCCGAAGAGGCGCAGGCTCCGAAGAGGCGCAGCGGCTCTTACTTCAAAGGATCAGCCGACGCTTCTCCATACGATGCCTCGCCGAGGAGTTCTACGCGACCAAGGTGTGGCCGTTAATGCGCAGCTGGGAGGACTTCGTCATCGTCCGCGAGGGGGGCGACCAGCTCACTCTTCGTGATGAAGACCACCATCCCCGGAAGCTGGAGTTGGCCATGGAGAGGGCCGAGGAGATGTTCGGGCCCCTTCGTCCGGACGAAATCGCGCGAGCCCGCGAAGCTGGGGTGGGCGCACGTGTCAACCGTATCCTTGGGGTGGTTACCCCTTGGGCAGAGCCCGAGCTAAAGAGGGGCGGGAAGAGGAAGGTCGCCGAAGGCACTGCCGCGGGCCCGTCAAAGCGACCCCGTGGTGAGTACCCCTTTACCCGCTATATTTCTCCGGTCTATCGTCTAACTTTTATTCTTCAGAAGCCGCCAGCGCTGAGGACGAAGAGGAAGATGAAGAGGAGGCTGAGGCTGAGGCTGAGGAAGAGGGTCGCGTGGCTGAAGATGACCGCACTTCCCGGACACGGCTCCTACGAAGTTCATCCTTCGGGTCGGGGTCCTATGTCTCCTGAAGGGGCCTCCGTTGACGTCGCCACGGAGGCCGACGGCTATACTGCTGGCTTCGTGGTTGACACGGAGTTTTGGTTGACTGATTCTCCATCCGCCGAAGGTTTATTATCATGTCTTCATCACAGTGCTTATTTATTTATTTTATTTATTTTTATTTATTTTTTTAACTTATACTTTCTGTTTTTTGTAGAGGGGGCTCACGAGGACCTACCTCCGGTGTCGGACTCGGGGGCCGTTGATGCCAATGCCGCGACTGACGCTATCTTGGCGTTGGTGGCAACCAATGCGGCGGAGAGGGGATCTTCGTTGGCTATTACGGCCGCCCCTATCGCCACAGGTTCATCTTCCCCCGTTGCGGCCGAAGGAGGAATTCAGCGAGCGTCAACTACGCTCGGCGCCTCATCTTCGGCAGCAGCGACCACTGTCGATGGAGGAGCCTCACGCGCGACTCCCCCGGCGCCCGGGGGTGCCCCTGTCTTCGTTAGCTCCCGTCTGGGGGCTGATACTATACTTCCCGACGATCAAGTAGCGGCTGTCATCGGGGGTTTGCCTTCGGCAATCCTCGACCGTTGCGAAATGCTCCCCTTGTTGGATAACATGCGCAACATCGAGACATGCCTTGCTACGGTAAATATTTCGCCCTCTTCGCTTTTTTTTTAATTTATGGCTGTGTTAAACCTTTGCAGAGCTTAGCTTGCAATCGTGCCGCATCGGCGCAAGTATTGGGTCTTTCGGCGAGGTGTGCAGTTCTCGAGGACCGCATTGCCACCCTCGACCAAGAGAACCATACCCTTCAAGAAGTTAGCTCGAAGGAAAAGGAGCTCGTGGTCCTCCTTCGGTCAGAGAAGGAGCAGGTGGAGCAGCGTGCAAAAGTGCCGAGGAGGCCTTGGTTGCGCTCCGTGCTGAGCTTGTAGCCCAACGAGCTGAACTCGAGTCATCACTCAAGGAGTGCAATGGTTTGCACGACGAAGTTAAAAATGGAGCCGTGGAACTCGGGACTCTTCGGGGTTCGATGGAGAAGTTTAAGCAATAGCTGGAGGCGCTACAAGCAGAGCTTCTTTCCTTGGGTCAAATTTTTGCGAAAGAGATTACTAGACTCGGGACTGTTGCAGTGAGCGCTCTTCCGAGGAACTCGGATTTGGCTGTCAAATATTTGAAGGAAGCCATCGGGACCTTCGTTGAGGGGTCTTTGCGTTATGGATCAGACTACGCCGTCAGCTCTATTTTCGCATTTACGACGAAGTTAAGGGGCACTGGGTGCACACATTTTTTAAGTAGCTCATTTCCAAGTGTGCCATACCCTTCGGCCTTCATCGCCAGCTCGTTCGACCGCAGCTCCCGCCAGGTTGTTCGGGATTTTTTAACAAAGTTCTAGCGATCTGGGGGTCCTGCTTTCTGCCGCGCTTTCATGGAGCACGCGAGGAAGTAGACCTCTTCGGTTCCACCTCCGAGGACAGTGAGGCCCCAGTTGTCAAGCGAAGATCCTCCAACGGTTTCTGTTCCTCAGGATCCCACAGATCCTATAGATCCGAAGGGCAAGAAGCCAGCGGAGTAGAATAGTGGTAGTTTTAGGATTGTAACACTTTTGCTAATGTAATATATGATCTCCTGTTTCGAAGTTATCTCGCATTTGTAAGTGAACTTGTTTATCTTCGTGATATTTTATTTTTATTTTGCCCGCACGATACTTCTCCGTCTTATTACACTCCCTACACGTAGTATCATTAGCGTCGTCGATAATCGCGAAGGCCCATAGCCCCCAAAAGTTATGTTTCGGGCGCTTGGCGCGAGCGTTCTTGGCCTCGCGTCAGCCCCTTAGCGTCTTTGGCATACTTACTGCTCAAGGCTCGTGGGTCTGAATTCTCTATTTCGGTGCTTGGCGCGAGTCTTTTTGGCCTCGCGGCCAAATTTCTTAGCGATTTTAGCGATTTACCGCTCGCTGAAGGCTCGTGGGTCTGAAGGCTCTATTTCGGGTGCTTGGCGCGAGTGCTCTTGGCCTCGTGCCGCCCCTTGGTGCTTTTAGCGATTTACCATTCGCAAGGCTCGTGGGTCTGAAGGCTCTATTTCGGTGCTTGCACGAGTGCTCTTGGCCTCGCGCCAATTTCTTGGCGCTTTAGCGATTTACCGCTCATGAAGGCTCGTGGCCCGCGAAGGCTCTATTTCGGGTGCTTGGCGCGAGTGCTCTTGGCCTCGTGCCAGCCCCTTGGCGCTTTAGCGTAATTTACCATTCGCGAAGGCTCGTGGCCCACGAAGGCTCTATTTCGGGTGCTTGGCTCGAGTGCTTTTGGCCTCGTGCCAGCCCCTTGGCGCTTTAGCGCAATTTACCGTTCGCGAAGGCTCGTGGCCCGCGAAGGCTCTATTTCGGGTGCTTGGCGTGAGTGCTCTTGGCCTCGTGCCAGCCCCTTGGCGCTTTAGCGCATTTACCGTTCGTGAAGGCTCGTGGCCCGCGAAGGCTCTATTTCGGGTGCTTGGCGCGAGTGCTCTTGGCCTCGCGCTAGCCCCTTGGCGCTTTAGCGCATTTACCGTTCGCGAAGGCTCTTGGCCCGCAAAGGCTCTATTTCGGGTGCTTGGCGTGAGTGCTCTTGGCCTCGTGCCAGCCCCTTGGCGCTTTAGCGTAATTTACCGTTCGCGAAGGCTCGTGGCCCACGAAGGCTCTATTTCGGGTGCTTGGCGTGAGTGCTCTTGGCCTCGCGCCAGCCCCTCAGTCAGACTGAAGTGTGCTTAGGAACATGCTCTTCTTTTTCATTCCTTTTTTGATTTACATGTTAGCGGTTACATTTCCTTATGAATTTTCTCCGATTGCAGCCGTTCTTGGGCGTCTGAGCCTCGTTAAAAACTCCGCTCGTAAAACCCGCTAGGGAAAAACCGAGTCAGAGAAAGAGTACTCAGCGCTTCTTCATCGCTTCATGAATAATATTGGATCAGGCTCTTCGAGTTCCATGTGTTTGAGACCGAAGAACCGTCGAGATTGGAGAAATGGAATGATCCTTGCCTTGTTCCGTTGATTTCAGTGTTTTGGTTTGTTCGCTCTGTAACTTCGTCTCACTCTCCGGCCGGACCGAGGGCATGTAACCCTTCGGCCTGTATTGTGAGTCGACCCTCTCCGTAGTTTGTACTGGCTTGAGTCTTGGTATGCCTTGGAGTTCATTTTTCTTTACCGATTGTTGACATCCTCGGACGGTAATAACGCCTCCTTCAATGGGCATTTTCATACAGAGGTAGTCGTGATGTATGATTGCCCCGAAGGCATTGATGATTCCTCTTCCGAAGATGGCGTTGTAGCGATACTCCATGTCAATGACATCAAAGCATATACTCTTTGTTATCTTCCTTTTGCCTTCATGAAAAGTTATAGGTAAAGATATCTGGCCAATAGCAGCCACAGGTTCCCCTCCGAACCCTATGAGTGGCATGTTCGATGATGTTAGCCTATCTTCTGGTATATTGAGTTGTTTGAATACGCTGACGAAGATGATATCTGCTAAGCTTCCTCCATCCACCAGCGTCCTTTGCACGTCATATTCTGCAATCTCAGCTGTAATCACCAAGGGATCTTGGTGTGGGAATTTGACGCCTTTGGCGTCGGTTGTGTCGAAGGTTATCGATGGAGCCGGTGTTGGTTTCGTTGACGCTGAGACGTGCGACACCTCGTGAATGAATTCTTTTCTCTTTCTATTCGATAGGAGATTCAGCGAGGATCCTCCGGTGATGACATGAATAACCCTTCGGTTTTGTTGTTCAACATTGTGAACCCTCTCCGGAGATTCGCGGTGCTGATCCCTTTGTCGCTGGTCTTGCCTTCGCTGACGCTTCTGGTTCTGGTAATTATCCCGCTGTGCTTTGACAGCACTGCACTACTCGGTTGTATGGGAATAGTTTTCTCCATGCACCGCGCAATATCTCTTTTCCCTGTTCTCCTGATCTCCTCCTCGGAGCCTATCATTCCTATGGTAATTCTCCCTACGGTAGTTGTCGTTCCCTCGATCATCATTTCTTCTTGTGCTATCTTTTCGATAGCTGTGCTCGTCCCTTCGGGAATAGTAATCCCTTCGGGAATACTCTCCCCCTCTATTGTTGTCGATGGCTATTTGCTCGTCTGCTTATTTGGACTCAATGTTGCTGACCTTTTTGCTGAAATTTTGATGTCTCTTGTTCTTCTCTGAGTTGCTCTCTTTGTGGCTATCACGATTCTTGTTTATATTTAGCTGGCCTTATCTCCTCAAATTTTCTTCCTCTCCCTTTGCATATCCTTCAACCTCATCGTAAAGGAGCGCAGCTGTTTGTGGGGGATCCAGAGTCAGCTTGTGTAGAAGGGGTCCAGGTTGAAGACCTCTTCGGAATGCATTGATTACCGAAGAGTCAGAAACATCCCTTATCTGGCATCGTACAGCAGCAAATCTTTTATATTAATTTTTTGTGCTTTCCTTCTTGCCCTGTTCCAAGACAAAGAGATCCCCTTCCACCATTCTTTGGATATAATTGCCTTGAAAGTCTGGTGATACATGGTGTCGGGTTCCTCTCAGCCACCCACGAAGCTTCCTCGAAAGCAGCTCCTTTCGGCGACTCTGCAGTCAACGTACCTCCCACGTGATCTTCCATCTCGGGCCTCGGCATTAGCTTCAGTCTTCCCCGAGTGAACTAATTCTTCTTCTTATCACTAGCAGCCTAGAACGCACGCACACAGTACTCAAAGTTCTGATCACTCCACTGCCATGGCGCTGATGGCCGGGCTGGGGCAGGCGGCGACGGTGACGCAGCTGGTCGGGGTGGACGCCGGCGGGCTCATCTCCACGATTATGCGGGCAGCTGCCACGGCTCGCCAGAACAAGGAGGAGTGCGAGCAGCTCGCGCGCCGCGTCTTCATGATCGCGGAGCTGCTGCTGCACCTCCAGGACCCGGAGGTGACACGGCGTCCGGAAGTCCGGCGGCCCCTGGAAGGACTGGGTGACACGCTCCGGGAGGCGCACGAGCTGGTCATGTCGTGCCAGGGGAGGAGCGCGCCCTACCGGTGGGTCACGGCCGGGAGACAGGCCGATAAGTTCAGAGACGTGAAGAGCAGGATCGACTCCTACCTTCTTGTCTTCCCCTTCATCAGCCACATCGACATCAGTCGGCGCCTCGATCGAATCTACAACATCCTGCTTCCAAATGAAGCAGCCATGCCGTCGGCAGGCTTGCAGCCAGAGTCCCAACTGGTACAATTAAGTGATCGAGCAGTAGCACTAGTACTGAACTTAATTGCACTAAATTAAATTGCTTGCGGTTTCAGGAAGAGAAGCTTAGTAGCTACTGTTTTCATTATGTGTGGTAATAGGCTGCAGAGGTTGCTCAAGAGCAGCTAGTGGCATCCCACGGAGATGGACTTGAGAAGTTCACCGTGGCGGAGCTGTCTGCAGCGACCTATAACTTCCGCGTTGACACGGTGATCGGCAGAGGGGGCTCCGGCACGGTGTACAAAGGCAGGCTTCCCGACGGGCGGGAGGTAGCCATAAAGCGCATGGAAGCGGGATGTCGCCAAAAAGAATGGGTGTTCTGGAACGAAATCAATATCCTCTCACCCCTTCGGCACAGGCATGTCATCCGCCTCATTGGCTGGAGCGGGCAGGAAGAGAAGCGCCGCCTGCTATCATTCCGAAAAATGGAGAAAGAGGTAATGCTCGTGTACGAGTACATGAACAATGGCTCGCTGTTCGAGCATCTGCATAGTGAATCATCGTCCTCCTCGCCGGTGAAAACATCCTGGAAAACGCGCCTCGAAATACTGCTTGGAGTGTCGCGTGGTATTGCGTACCTTCATTGCTCTGCCGTGCCACCAGTCATCCACCGCGACGTCAAGTCGGCGAACATTCTCCTTGACGATAGCTGGGCGCCGCGCGTGACGGGCTTCGGCCAGTCGGTCACCTATGATGATGCAGATGAAATTGACGTCCTAGGCACTCTCGGATACGTAGACCCAGAGTATTGTCGAACAGGCCATGCGCGGCCGCTGCGACGTCTATAGCCTTGGCGTGGTGATGCTGGAGGTACTGTCGGGCAAGAGGGCACATTTCTTCCATGAATGCGTGATAGATGAATGCATGATGAGGGTGAGTATAGCGGATTTATCGGGCGCTGGAAGGTGTTGTCGATCCGGGGTTGGAATTGATTGAGGCCGAAAGCTGGTTGAGGTGCCGGATAAGCGATCGGGGTACGGAGCCAACGCTTCGGCAGCTTGAGGCAGTGAGCTGGTTGCATAAGCGGCGGTAGCGTTACCGCGCGGTCGCAGGAAAGGACCGCCGGCCATATCGGATGTCGTGGGCAACCTCGAGAGGCACTCGAGCTTGTCACCGCGTGACTAACCCGATCGATCTATTTGTGAATGCAAGCACGGTAGACTCAAATGCGCATGGATATTTGGCTGATGAAGACGACGAATGCTACCATGTAGTATCATAATTGCTTATGGTATCTATCTCCAACAGAAGCTCCAAAGTCAAGTCTCTGTACACATCTCTAAATCACTATTCGTTCTTTATATTTCTATCCTCTCCAGTAAAATATCTATCCAGAAAAACTATAAAGATTGATATAGAGAGCCATAACTTTAGAGACTCAGAGAGAGAAACTCTAAATTTAGAGGCTAAGATAGAGATTCTGTTGAAAGACGAGACTCTAAATATAGAGAAGAAGGATCTGTTTTACAAGCTCTACTGGACATGCTCTTAGATATGTACCAATAAACAGAGTATCACACGTATTTGCACGGCTAGATTTCTTTTTACTGTAATCTTATTTTATTTTTTGTTGTATTTGATATAGACTCTTTTGTCTCTTTTTAAGCGATTAGCAAAGTATCCCGTATTGTAGCCTTGATGGGAACACAGAGGTTTAAGGAATTAGTATTTTGGATGATAGCCACTTTTTGGCGCCAGCAAACATCAAAATGGAGCGAAGAACAAAGTTCATGCCCAAAAGGAAACTTTTTTTTTTGAAAATAGACTAACAAAAATATGCACCTTAGGCCATCTCCAATGGGTGCCCCAAATCGGTGCCTTATACATTGTAACAACACTGTAGCAAATAGTGATAAAACAGTCAATAGTGAAAAAATTAGAGTGTGAATAGTGCTAAGATAAAAGTTGGGCAGATGAATAGTGATAGGACAGCCCTATTTGATGAGGTGACATGTAAATAGTGATAGGACAACGGATTGATAGGGCAATGGTTGAGATGGCCTTAATAGCCGCTTGTCGAAGCGCGGAGCCACTGATTGGGTCAACGCTTGTGTTACGCCAAGGAATGGCCTGGAAATCTATGTGAAGTCGAAAGAATGTTAGGAGGGTGCAGACGAGAAGAACAGAGGTTTCATCAAAGAATGAACCAAAGCTAATGACATGTTCCCTGTAACTCTCAACCTTGCACAGATATCTGGAGATCTTGCTGGAGTTTCCTTATGTGCATTGTGGAAGAAAAGAGAAAAATAGACTTATTGTACAGAAGTTGAGTACCATCTTTGATCTTTTTTTTGTTAGGTGCACTGCACATACATATCTTCATAGTTCTGCAACAAAAAAATGTAAAGCACGCATATACGATAATATTTTTGTGCAAATCATTCTATGTACACATATGTTTCACATGATTCACTAAGATGGGTGGGGGAGCACCAACTTCGCCTCAACTCCAATTGATGTCAGATAAATTGGTTCTGTACTATCGATTAGTATCTAATGTGCTTTCAGTTCTAAGCAATGAGCATACACATATAACTGGCTATACTGCAGGTTTACAAGACGTACACGAGCGGATACTATCCTATACATAAATAAGAACTTCAATCCTCATCCACAGTTACTGAAAATCCAGAATCCAGTTCGTCATTACGTTGATGAAAATCGCAAACGGAGGGATCTACAAATTCAAGAGTACCCAGAGCGCCCAGAGCGTCGACACCCAGATGATGCTGTGATTGAGCGCCCAGAGCACTCAGAGCGTCGACGGAGGCGGCAGCGACGTGCAGATGATGCTGTGATCGAGCGCCCACAGCGTCGACGGAGCGGGTCGCTACGTGCAAATGATGCCTTGGTCGAGTATTACACGAATGGTGTGACCAACATTGACAACTACATTGACTCCGCGTTCCGGGCTAAACAGGAGAATGAAGCCTACATCTTCATCAAGCAAGAGTATGTTCTCGTGAACTACGCACCTGCAGGATCAACCGATTGCAGAATAGTCGACGGTCCACACTTGATAGGCAATGGTTTTCCCTCTCTCGTGGGCACTGCCTTTGCGGAATATGGAATTGATGCTGCATTTGGCTGTCACAAGGATGACGAAGCAATGATCTTTTCTGGGGATCTCTGCGAAGGATGAACTATGCACCGGGACCTGCACTCGAGATTGGATTCTGCAAGGTCGTCCTAAAACCATCAGGCAGATGTTTCCCTTCTTCCAAGGGACCAGCTTCGAGGAGGGGATAGATCCTGCATTTGAATCCTCCTTTGAAGGGGAAGCCTACCTGTTCAATGGCTCAGAGTATGCTCACATAGACTACTGTAAGCCAGCCCTGGTGGCTAAACGTCTCATAACCGATGGGTTCCCGTGCTTGCGCAACTGTGAGTTTGAAACAGACATTGGGGCTGCCTTTGCCTTGCATCGGTCAAACGAGGCTTACCTATTCAAAGATAACAGCTATATTCTCCTTCACTTTACCACCCCTGCTGGATGCACCGGGGACTATATTATTGATGGTCCCAAGGAGATTGTTCCTACAAACTGGCCCTCTTTGAAGGACTTCCTTCCTCGCAAGAACAGTGGGCCGGATGCTTACCCGTTTGAGCGAGAAAACCCTCGCGGCAGCGAGGACCGCATATGTAATCAGCTGTGAAATGAGCCTTATTTACATGCCAATGAAGCGTGTGTGTGGGCTCGCCCGCTCGTCCCGGAGTCCCTGTATTTGTGCATTAGTTCGTCTGAGTTTGTACATTTGTGTGGTGTGAAGAGTGATCAGTATGCTGCCTACTGTCAGCTAGTGAGAGCGAGGGCGAGAGTTTAATACAAGGTGAGCGAGTATTATGAGAGAGAGAGAGAGATTTCAAGCAAAAAATATGCTGTGTAGAAGACATGCCGTGTTATGTGTAACTCATGAGTAGTTTGTCTTCTCTCTTGGACATGCCTGATGGTTCTGGAATTGAAATGTTGATATTTAGTTACCTGCTCTTGCTTCTTCGATATATTCATTGTTGAAGTTTTGAAGCAAGCTGTTGGCTATGTTGAGAGTAAGTTCATATAGGTGACTAGGTGAGCGGTTGCATTTCTGTAAGTAGAGTCCGGGAGAGGAGTCCAGGACAGGCAGGAAGCACAACTTGTTTTGTTGTTCACCTCCTTGCTACAGTAGCTCGTTTTGTTGTTCATCTCTTTGAAGCACTTCCTTCCTCGCAAGAACAGTGGGCCGGATGCTTACCCGTTTGAGCGAGAAAACCCTCGCGGCAGCGAGGACCGCATATGTAATCAGCTGTGAAATGAGCTTTATTTACATTCCAATGAAGCGTGTGTGGGGGCTCGCCCGCTCGTCCCGGAGTCCCTGTATTTGTGCATGTGAGTTCGCCTGAGAGTGCATTTGTGTTGTGTGAAGAGTGATCAGTATGCTGCCTACTGTCAGTCTGTCGTTGAGAGCTAGGGCGAGAGTTTATTTAAAAGGTCAGAGAGTATTGTGTGAGAGAGAGAGCCTTCAAACAAAAAATAGTATTCCCCGCAAAGAAAAAAAAGGTGTGCGCGTCTGACTTCCTGCATGTGTGAGAAGAGTGAGCTAGCTTGAGTCCCTGCATACGTGTTTGTCATCAGTAGTATGGGTGTGTTTGGTTGCCGTATAAGTTTAGCCAGGCTGTATAATCTCAGCTAGACTGGTGGGATCTGGCTGAGGTGATGCAAGGGGATATTGTTTGATTGATTATATGAGATTGAACAGACTGCAGAGATGTTGTTTGGTTGACTACCAACCTTGACCACAAAATAATTCTATCGCCGAATAAAGCTACGGGGTGTCGGTGAGATATTTTTGGTCAGATAGGAAAAAAAAACCTTCCTCACAGCCAGCGACGAAGCAGTTCGCGCGAGACTGCAGTCAGCGTACCTCCCGCGTGATCTTCCATGTCGGGTCTTCCCCGCGTACCTCTCAGCATTAATTAGCTTCAGTCTTCCTTGAACGCACGCAAACGGCATCTCGGGCTCTCGGCATCTCGCCTAGGGTACTGTTTTTCTCGTGTTTCACTACAGGAATACGAATTATTTTCGTCGGCCAAAACCCGACGAAAACGGCTAGTACGCCGACGAAACTAGCTAGACGAAAATAGACGTTGTTTCATCGGCAGCCGACGAAATTACACTATTTTCGTCGGCCTAGCCTAGCCGACGAAATTAAGATCTCGATGCCCAGCAGCCAATCCACGGGTGACGTATGTTTTATTTTCGCCGCCCAGCCGATTTAAATTAAATAACGTGACGTGTCACATGTATTTTCGCCGCCAAGTCGATTTAAAATACCATTCCAGCCGACGGCAATTGGTTATTTTCGCCGCCGCCGATTTAAAATACAATTCCCAATGACGGACTGTCATTGGGAGTTTTATTTTGTCGCTTGGCGATTTAAAATAATATTTTTTTCCCAAAAAAAACAGGATACCTAAAAAATCCCAGAAAATCACAGAATTCACAATAAAATCTCAGAAATTCACATAAATTATCACATGCACATATCATCACATAACATTCATCGTTTACATCCACAAACACATTATCACATTCACATGACCACATATCATCACATAACATTCATCGTTTACATCCACATACATATTATCACATCCACATGACCACATATCATCACAATAGGCGCAAAGACCATTTTACAATCAGAAAAGTGCATGAAAGTAAATATAGTGTTCAAATCATTCCATATCAATGACATAAAGCGATAAACAAATGATAGGCACGATTAACATAGAATTACATTGTTCAACTTGCGGTGTGTGGAAGTTATGGCCACTACCGCATCACCCCCGAATTTATATATTGGTCGACAAAGCGCCCCGAACCACTAGCGACATCACCTCCAACATTTGTTCCCGGTCCAAAGAAAGGTGTTGTCGAACCCTATAGGATTATTATTTAATTTCACGTAAAAGACCAACGTTCTGAAAATGACAAGTTACAAGTACGTACCATTTGCGGGGATTGAAAGAAAGGAGGTGCAGGAGGAGGATGAAATGTAGGCAAGTTAACAGCAATGGATCCAAGGTGCGAAGCTAAAATATCCTAAAAATTATAGATATAAGAACTTTAACAAATATATGTGACAAGACACCAATTAGTAAACTAAATGATTAAATCTATAAAAATTACATATGATTTGCCCATTAGCCCTATATACAAGTATGGATCATCAAATTTTATTATTTCACATACATACTCAACCATAGCGAAGCATTTATAAAACACACATAGCATGTATGATATAAATTTGATAAATTTATCGAAAATGATAATGACAAGTGTTTTAAGCCTAAATGATAAAGACTACACAAATAGTCAAAATCTACTCATTGTATGTATAAAATGTTATTTTGAACTATTGGAATCGTAAACAACTTTACTTACTTGAAAGTATTGTTGTTGTTGTGCCTGCCATTGAACAAAATAGGCTTGGGTTTACATTGCACTCTCGTGTTGCTACCTCATCATTTCCTGTTGTTGCCTCATCGCCTCCCGTTGTTGCCTTAATTCCTCCTCTAGTCTTGCCTCACGTGAGCTCCGTGCACTGCTTTGGGATGATTGAGATGACCTCGCCTCTCCTAAGGCCTCACTCGAATCCACGACCCCATTAAACATAGCAAACCTGCCATGTTTCTTACCACCACCACTTGTGTACAAGGCCACAAGATCGACATCTTCTCTTCGCCAGTCGTACTCTTCCCTATGAAGTTCGACCATTGTTTCTCCGTAGCGTGCCTGCAATATTAATTAAGTTAAGGCAATATTTTGGAATTTCATTTAAATAGAATGTACCACGTCGATACTACTAACCATGTTCTGCGTCGCTGACGAACTGCAAAGCTGGTCTGGTTGCGTAGGATCACCTCCTCGGTGGCCCCGGATATATGTTTCAATGTAGCTTGGTGCATTTCCACTTTCAGCCACCTATAGCTCAATGTTAATTAGTAAGCATAAGTATAACCGAAGTTAAAATTATTAGAATGACACCGTGATGAACGTACCATTCGACGCGCGAGACGAAGATGTCCATCGGCGCCATACCGCTGAGTCACCCTTGGACCCGCCGCCGGTTGCCCTCTTCTTGCATGATGGTCCACGAAAGTCGCCGAGACCAAGAGGGCACAGAGTGCGTGCCATGCATCCGGCATTTCCGTAACCAAGGCAAGTCCACCTCGAGGTACTCATCCTCTCGAAGGTAAATCTATGAAGCACCTAACTTCTTGTTCATGTCCTCCTTTTTAATCTTCTTGTAGTACAAGCACACCGCTTGTATACGAGCATTCGACATCATATCCTTGGTCACCCTTGTTGCAGCTTTGTCAAACACACATCTGGCCTTAACAGCAAGTAAGTTCTCCTGACCCTCTGGCAAACGGTACCTCTCCTAATTGGAAAAAATGTTGAGTTAGACAATTTAGTATAGACATCATAATCTTTTAAATGAAGTGAAACCAATATCATTACCCAAAAGTCCTTCCACACCCTCTGCGCAACATTTCCTCTTGACCATTTATAGCCAACCTATAGTGGTCCCACTTCATAGCCGGGCCGAGAAACACCTTTAATCACAACCATCCCTGATAGTGGTACCGACAGAGAGATCCCAATGTAGCGCTCACAGCCTTAATCGATTTCGACCTCCCAGCAACATCAATCCATTGCCCGCAGAATACAATTTTCAAGTAAAATAGATCATCAATAGTTTACTACTAACAAATTATAAGTACAAACTTGCCAATCACCATGTGGCACGATCACCCTTCTTGACCTAGAGTCTCAGAATTATGGAGGAATCAAATTAGATCCCCTATACTTGAAATATACACATAATATTAAGCACAAATAGCTAATAAAATATAGAATTGTTGGTTGCTTCAAAAATTATTACCTAAAGACGGCTTCAGCATCTTCCCCTCATCCTCTGCCTCATCACCACAATCACCACCTCCAGAAACATCATCTTCCCTAGCCCCATCTTCACCAACCTCCTCATTCTCCTCCTCCGCCTCTGCCTCTTCACTATTCCCACCTCTAGCATCAATCTCATTCTCCTCTTCCCCTACCTACACAAATAAAATGCAAGATTAATAAGTATCATATGAATGTAAAAGAAAATTTATATTAATTAGAACTAGAACCTCTGGTACAGCCTCCTCTGATGGAACAACCTCCCGCGAAGCGTCGTCAAGGCATTTCTGGAATGCGCTTCGTCGACTCTGCTGAGAACTACTGCCCATAAATAAAGAACCGCCTACTGAACCTTGGCTTTTTGAAGATGAAGAGCCATCTTTCTTCTTGCCTTTTGAAAGCAACTTGCCACCAATATGAACAAACGACCTCATCCTATTTATGAAAAAGTCAAAACATTAGTACGTAACAAAAAAACATTAAGATTATATATTAAAATAATGCAATATTTATGTCGTTACACTGATTAGAAGTCATCGGCATCAGGAGGTTCAATGGTAATATTGTGCAAACCACCACGCTACGCCATTGCCGTTTCTTGTTTTGAGTCTCCGTGTCACGCCTTTGTCGTTTTTTTTGCAGTATCCTCTACAATAATATCATTAGTGTCGCCGACTATTTGTTCAAGCGCCAACCCGCCTCTATTCCAAATGAGTTGGGTAAATCTCCTTCTTGGTATGCCTCTTGACCGTTGCTATCGATCTCATTTTCCACATAACAATCATCTCCAGGGGTGTTCAACCGACCAGGAGGAGACACCTTATGAACAACCCACCACGGTGCCAAATACGACTTGTTGCATGGATATGACATATAATAAACCTGTTCAACTAGGTGAGCCAGTACGAATGGATCGTAACCTGTAAGGCGTGACTCATGATTAACTTCTACCATCCCAATTTTGTTGTTACGTTTTGTTCCTTTCTTGGGATCAATGCTAAACCAATCACAGTAAAAGAAGACTACCCTGAAGTTTTTTGCCCCTCCGAATTTGAACTCTACTATGTCCTGAATAACACCATAAAACTCAGTGGCACGACCATTCACGTCATACGCCTTAGTGACAATTCCACTATTCGCTGTGGTCGCTATGGTGTTTTGCTTCAAATTTGGTGGAACGGAAGCGCCATCCGCTGATATCGTAACGTTCATAACTCTTTGCGGTTGTGCTTCCATGTGATAATTGGCGTAGCTCCTCATGTACGTCACATTCCCTCATACACTGCAATATTAGTTAACTTTTTTAATTGAATTACTTAAATACAATTTGTTATAGTGGAGTGTTACGAGAACAATATATGTTGTCGAAACCAAGCTTATTTAAACTAGGACCACCGTGTAAACCTTGACGCCGTAATTTGTCAAGTTGTTTAGGGTAGGTTGTCGTATGGATCTCCAAGATTTATCATCAAACAACCCGCAGATTATTCAACGATATTGAGTACTTGTGTGTCAATAGATTTATGAGGATATTGAATGGAAGTACTTACTTGAAATACTTGTCCATTTCCTCGATGTTGGCGCATATATACAACAACGCTGCATTCCATTCTTGCGGAGAAAGCTCATGATTAGAACTATCACCCATGCCTTTGCCATTCCATTGGAATATTTTTAGATTCTCGATAAGGGGTCACCAGATGTGTGGTATCGTGGGATATGAGCATTTATGTTATGTTCATCTCGCAAAATATGTGCTCACGTATACGATATCTCCTTAAGATAGAATGCTTCGCGATACATCCTTCAACTCGTGCTTTGTTACGCACAGTTCCTCAAGTTTCTTCAGTTCCGTTCTATTGGATACATCCATCGGTATTTGACATGAGCCCCGCAACCTCCGCTTCAGTATGGCAAATGTACCAATAGATGTTGCATTACGTTCATAAAACCTGGTGGGAATACCTTCTCCATTTTGCATATAAGCACTGGTATATCTTTCTTCAACGTTCTCATTGTTGTTTTATTTATTTCCTTAGCACATAGCTGTCTATAGAAGAAACTTAGCTCTGCCAACATTGTCCAAACATCGTCCTGTAAATAACCATGGAACATTACAGGTAGAAGCCTTTCCATGATAATATGGTAATCATGGCTCTTCAAACCATTTATCTTGCCTGTTACAATGCTCACTGCTCGTCTTAGGTTCGCTACGTAACCATCAGAAAATTTGACATTTTTCAACCACATAAGTACCTCCTTTCTCTCGGTAGGTTTGAGACAATAGGGAGCACGTGGCTTCCCTCTCCGTCCGGCTCCGTCTGACCTCACCTCAAGGGTAGGACGATTGCATATCTCGGCCATGTCCTTACGTGCTTTAATATTATCTTTTGTTTTATCTTTGAAATCAAAAATCGTACTGATGATGCTTTCTGCAACATTTCGTTCTTGATGCATCACATCGATATTATATCTAAGGATTAGAGATTGAGCATAAGGAAGACTCCAAATGCAAGTTATGTGAGTCCAATTGTGTGTTTCTTTGATCCCTTCATATCCATCCCCTGTATTGACTAAATTATTGTGCCAAGCAACAATCTCATGACCGGTCAAACGTTTCGGTGGCCCTTTACTAATGGTCGTGTCTTTGCGGAAAGCATTATTCTGTTTCCTGAACGGGTGATTAGGAGGCGTGAAACGTCGATGACAGTCGAAGAAGCAGAATTTGCCACCATTTTTCAAACGAAATGCATCTGTGTCACCCATGCAAATTGGACAACACAATCTACCATGTGTGCTCTATCCCGAGAACATGCCATATGCAGGAAAATCGTGAATAGACCAAAGATATGCACCACGCATGTTAAAGTACTCTTTTCTGTTGTTGTCATATGTCATCACCCCATTCCATAACTCTTTCAACTCATCGATCACTGGTTGCATGAACAAATCTAAGTACTTTCCTGGATGGTCAGGCCCCGGTATGACAAGGGTTAAGAAAACATACTCATCTTTCATGCATATCGAAGGTGGCAGATTATATGGAATTGCAAAAACAGGCCTACATGAGTACGAGGCCGCACTTGTGTTGAAAGGTGTGAAACCATCAGTCGCCAACCCAATACGCACATTGCAAGGGTCTTTGGCGAAATCTGCGTCATATTGATCCAACGCCTTCCAAGCCTCGGCATCAGAAGGATGACCCATTAGCCCATCGTTCTCATGAACGCCTTCTTTGTGCCACCTCATATGCTTCGCAGTCGTCCTAGATAGGTACGACCGTTGAAGCCTTGGTATTAGCGGCATGTGTCGTAACACCTTCACTGGCATAGTTGTCATCTGCATATTCCCATCTTCGTCGACCATCTCCATATATCTCGATTTCTTACAATACACACAACGATCCTTGTTCTCGTGTTCCTTCCAAAACAACATGTAATTGTTAACACATACATCAATCTTTTGGTAAGGCATTCCCAGACCGGCCAACAGTTTTTTCGAACGGTAGAAGTCCTTCGGCATCTTATGAGGTTTTGGAAGGATATCAGAAATCAGATCGACTATATCATTGTAACAATTTACAGAGAGATTGTACTTAGATTTATAGCCATGAGTCGCATCACAGCGCCAAGCTGTGTCACCTCCGTAAACTCATGCAAGCAATCTTCTGAGGCAGAAAGTAGCCTAAAGAATTTCTCGACCTCTGGCCCAGGGACATCCTCAAACTGATGAGCAATATCATTGACTAGCTCATCCATTCTATCCTCAGGCTCATCTGATTCATCGACATAATTCGACGTCGCTCCTATCTGTGATTCGCCATGCTCGAACCATGTCAGATAATTCGGCATGAAACCATATTTACAAAGGTGATGCTCCATACTAGGCTTGGACTGTGGAGCAAAGTTTCGGCACCTAGAACAAGGACATTTTGCCAACCCGCCACCAGGAGACGAGGAATAAGCGTGATCCACAAAACCTTGTGTTTTAACCATCCATTCTTCTGTGTGTGCCCCAGTGCTTGTCCAACCATCGTACATCCATCTACGGGCATCTCCCATTTTGTATGCTATACTGAATGCATGAATAATTGTGAAAGTGGTTTACACATCCTACCAAGAGATCTAGGCAAAGATAGGTCCTAAACCCACATAGGAATGGACAGTTAAGCCCGATTTTTATGGCATGCCATACAATCCGAACGAAATTTCGGCAGCATAACCACGCTGTTCCCCGAATGCACGACCGATTGATGTGCATCGGAGAACAACTGGGTTACGCTGCTGAAATTCCCGTTCGAATTATACGACATGTCATAAAAATATGGGCTTAACCGTCCATTCCTAGGCTGTCCAAAAACGTGGACAATTCCGGAGCGACAAAGCTCACAACTTAATGTGAACCATGCCGCTTCCGAACGGGTGACGTATAGGTTGGGTGACTTGTGTTTATGAAATTAGAATCCAATAAAATGTTCAATCTAAATAAATGAAGCAAAAATTATATTTAAAACACAAGGTTCGACAACCAATGTTGCAAATATTTACTCATAGATAATGCAATGTTAAAAATATTTACTCATAGATAATTCATTAAATTCTAAAAATTATAAACTAAACAGATTGATAATTGATAATACCTACATAATATTATGTTATCTACCATTAAAAAGAACATAATAATTAATATACAAATTTATTAACCTATTCATTAAATTCAAGAATAATTAACATACACTAATGCATCACACAAAATTACATAAATGTATCATAATAATTTACTACATGAATATAACATAAAAATTATGTTATCTACCAAAACAATAAATTTACTCATTAAAAGAAAAATTAGACTTACGTCGAAGGAGGCGACGACCATGAGGCAGTGAGCCATTTGGGGACACTGGCGGGCGCGGCCGAGGCGGGCTAAGGTGGCATGGGACGAGCCGAGCCGGGACTGAGGCGCCACGGCCGAGGACTCCAGGAAGTGTTAGGCGGCATGCGGGCGGGACGCCGACGAAAATAACGTTGCGACCTTTTTTATTTTTTCCGCGCGATATTTTCGTCGCCGACGAAAATAAAGGCCGGCGGTTTTTATAAAATTTTTCACCATTTCGAAGCCGTGAATTTTTTTTCAAATTTTTCTTTACACTATTCCCATCGGCTTAGCCGACGAAAATAAGGGCCGGCGATTTTTAAAATTTTTTCCCCGTTTTATTTCTGTCGGCTTAGCCGACGAAAATAAAGGCCGAATAAGGGCCGGCGATTTTTAAATTTTTTTCCCCGTTTTATTTCCGTTAGCCGACGAAAATAAAGGCCGCCGCGCGTGGTGGTTTTCAAATTTTTTGTGTCCTTATTACCGTCGGTCAGGCCAACGAAACTATTATTTTTTTTTAATTTCGTCGGCTAGGCCAACGAAAATAAATGATAAAAATTTCAATTTTCGGTGCGCGGCATTTGTCCAGCCATTTTCGTCGGTCTGGCCGACGAAATTAGCTCGCGGGACTGTAAACGTCGGCCCAGCCAACCAAGATAGCAGTGACGTCGGCTAGGCCGACGAAAATTCGGTTCTTTTCATCGGTTTTGAGTTGGCCGACGAAATAAAGCATTTATTTACGTCGGTTTCTCTGAGGCCGACGAGAATATAGGTGGCCGTCGAAACTAGATCGTTTTCCTGTAGTGTTTGTGTTTACGTTTGTTTATAAGCTACTCTCTCCGGTCACAAATATTTGACGTTTTTGACTTTACACAATCTTCAAGATACAACTTTGACCACTAATTACTATTGTAATTTATTTTTAAAATCCACTAAAATTGTAATATTATTTAAGTACTTTTTGAGACGAATCTATATATATAATTTTTATGTGTATAATCTAATTATTTAAAAGGCTATTCGTGACTCAAGTTTCAAAACTTTGACTAACAGTATCTCAAACGTCAATTATTTGTGATCGGAGAGAGTAGAAATTTGTTATTTTTATACAAGTCAAACGCTTTAACGTTTGTTAGGCAATTTTGTAGGTCTTACTATTTTTTCTCAAAACTCTCAAAACCATTTTTTCTATAATTTTTTGATCTCTCTGATGTCTTTATCGAGAAACTACAAATTTATAGCTTATAAGTAAACGCAATCGTAACCGCCAAAAGAAACACTACCTAGAACGCACACACACAGTACTCAAAGTTCTGATCACTCCATTGCCATGGCGCTGATGGCCGGGCTGGGGCAGGCGGCGACGGTGGCTCAGCTGGTCGGGGTGGACGCCGGCGGGTTCATCTCCACGATTATGCGGGCAGCTGCCACGGCTCGCCAGAACAAGGAGGAGTGCGAGCAGCTCGCGCGCCGCGTCTTCATGATCGCCGAGCTGCTGCTGCACCTCCAGGACCCGGAGGTGACACGGAGTCCGGAAGTCCGGCGGCCCCTGGAAGGACTGGGTGACACGCTCCGGGAGGCGCACGAGCTGGTCATGTCGTGCCAGGGGAGGAGCGCGGTCTACCGGTTGGTCACGGCCGGGAGACAGGCCGATAGGTTCAGAGATGTGAAGAGCAGGATCGACTCCTACCTTCTTGTCTTCCCCTTCATCAGCCACATCGACATCACTCGGCGCCTCGATCGAATCTACAACATCCTGCTTCCAAATGAAGCAGGCATGCCGTCGGCAGGCTCGCAGCCAGTCTCCCAACTGGTACAATTAATTGATCGAGCAGTAGCACTAGTACTGAACTTAATTGCACTAAATTAAATTGCTTGCGGTTTGAGGAAGAGAAGCTTACTAGCTACTGTTTTCATTATGTGTGCTAATTAATAGGCTGCAGAGGTTGCTCAAGAGCAGCTGGTGGCATCCCACGGAGATGGACTTGAGGAGTTCACCGTGGCGGAGCTGTCTGCAGCGACCTCTAACTTCCACGTTGACACGCTGATCGGCATAGGTGGCTTCGGCAAGGTGTACAAAGGCAGGCTTCCCGACGGGCGGGAGGTAGCCATAAAGCGCACGGGAGCATATGGGAGTATGGAAACGGAGTTCCGGAACGAAATCAATATCCTCTCACCCCTTCGGCACAGGCATGTCATCCGCCTCATTGGCTGGAGCGTGCAGGAAGAGAAGCGAATGCTCGTGTACGACTGCATGAACAATGGCTCGCTCCACGAGCATCTGCATAGTGAATCATCCTCCTCCTCGCCGGTGAAGACATCCTGGAAAACGCGCCTGGAAATACTGCTTGGAGTGTCGCGTGGTATTGCGTACCTTCATTGCTCTGCCGTGCCACCAGTCATCCACCGCGACGTCAAGCCGTCGAACATTCTCCTTGACGACAGCTGGGCGCCGCGCGTGGCGGACTTCGACCTGTCGGTCACCTATGATGGTGCAGATGAAAATGAATTTCTGGTGGTAGGCACTTTGGGATACATAGACCCAGAGTATTGTGGAACAGGCCATTTGAAGCCGTCGAGCGATGTCTATAACCTTGGCGTGGTGATGCTAGAGGTACTGTCGGGCAAGACGCCACATTTTTTGGATGAATGCGTGATAGAGCGTGAGTATAGCTGGAGCCAGAAGGTGTTGTCGATCTGGGGGTTGGAATTGATTGAGGCCGGAAAGCTGGATGAGGTGCTGGATAAGCGCCCGGGGGTACCGGAGCCAACGCCTCGGCAGCTCGAGGCAGCGGAGCTGGTTGCGCAGACGGCAGCGCGTTGCCTGCGGCTGCAAGGAAACGACCGGCCGGCCATATCGGATGTCGTGGGCAACCTCGAGAGGGCACTCGAGCTTGTCAGTCGCGGTGACTAATCCAATCGATCTATTTGTGAATGCAAGCACGGTAGAACCCAAATGCGCTTGGATATTTGGCTGATGAAGACGATGGATGCTACCATGTAGTATCATAATTGCTTAGATATGTACCAACTAGCATAGTATCGCACCCATTTGCACAGCTAGATTTCTTTTTACTGTAATCTTATTTTTTTTGTTGTATTTGATATAGGAGCTTTTTTACGGTTCTTGAGGAGGTATCGGGAGGTACCTGAAATTGTGGTACCTCCCGGTACCTCTTTAGTGTTAAGGTATCAGGAGGTATCATAAATTAACACTAGAAATTATGGTACCGTAAAAAATCTCTTCATATAGACGCCTTTGTCTCTTTTTAAGCACTTGGGAAATCTATGGTCATTTGTGTAAATTTTTTACAAACATACCGTACACCAAACATACCGTACACCACACTGAAACCTCTATCGAATTGATAGTGTGTCACATTGATTTTCAGGCATGCAAACTTGAGTTATATCAAGTAGTGAGATTTTTTACAGTCCTTGAGGAGGTACTGAGAGGTACCATAATTTCTAGTGTTAATTTATGGTACCTCCTGGTACCTAACATTGAGGAGGTACCGAGAGGTACCATAATTTACACTAGAAATTGTGGTACCTCCCGGTACCTGCTCAAGAACTGTAAAAAAGCTCATCAAGTAGTAGTACGACCTCATAGGGTGCCAGGGGGTGCCAGCCTCCCCTCTGGCTGCCGCGCCTTCATGCTACTTTCTCACGGCCTTCATATGCCTTTTTACATAAAGATTAGTGATTGCATAACATACGTAGTCTTTGTTTTAACCTATCAAAATTTTGGCTTGATTACGACCTGCATAGATGTGATGCCCCATCCTTGGGCCCTGGAGATGGCCCAGCCAACCCATTAAGCCCCATAAAAATAACAGGGCAGCAGCAAGGATGGGGATCGATCCCCATCATTCCTACAGAAGTGCATTGTCTGCATTTACGTGTGCTTGCCATTCTCTGCTACTAAGCGCCGAGGTTCACCTCTCCCACATGTTTTTCCCCACCGCCGCCACTAGGAGCCACCTCCGTCCGAGGAGGCCAGTGGCGGACCAGCAAAGCTCGGTGGCGCACTGGGCTATGCAGCCAAGATGGGGAGCACGCATCTGAGCTCGCTGTGATCCAGAGGAGAATAGGGCGGTGCTACCGTGAGACAAGCATGACGCACGGCTGGCCATGGTCGAGCTCATCGCCACCGCCATGGATGAGCACGACGCGCCGTGGATGAGCACGAGGAGCGGCCAGCCATGGATGAACCGCTGCCACCGTGTGTGAGCTCCCATGCCAAACAAAATGAGAAGGCATGGATGAGCCACAGATGAGCACGATGCGCCGTGGACGAGCACAAGGAGAGGCCATTGATGGGCTGCCGCCGTCGCCGTGTGAGAGCTCCCATGCCAAAGACAACTGAAAAAGCATCGATTCTTCTATTAATCAACTAGGGGGCAGTTTGGTTGGTTGAATACTCTCAGCCTGGCCTATATGAATGAACCAGGCTGGTGGGAACTGTTAGACTTAATCGTATGACTTTAACCAAGATCGTCATAGCCTAAAACATGAACACCTATGAACATTAGATTAGAGGGGTTTTACCGTTAACGGAAGCCATGGATTTAGGCTGTTAAGCCTGCCTAGTGATGAGTCAGTGCAGATGAGCAGTAGAGGACGCATGGAGTTGGTAGCAGCACGAACGGCGACGTCCTTGAGTGGCGACAGCCTTCCTAGATCGATGCAGCGCTCTCCTCAATCGGTTAGGACTTAGGGTTTGTGGGGATGGACGAGGAAACATGAAGCACGTTGGTGCTTCGTGGTGCCGGGTCTCCCTTAGGTTTTTATAGCGCTGCACGATGGGGGGCCGTGACCAAACCGTGTGAATCGCGACCCCGATCAGGGCGTGGATTAGCAGGAGGAAATCCCCTAATTACATGACTTTCCTTGTTAGCCAAGATCACACTAATAGGAACCAAGATGAAGGGATACAAGACTGATGTTTGGTTGGTGTATTGCTCAAGCCAGGCCTCACAGTTGCTCAAGCCGCCCGTCTCCACTCATGCTCCGCCATCTCCTCCCTGATGCCATTGCCACCGTCGCTGGGGAAGAAGGACGCCGCGGCATTAGGGTCGTAGGACCCATCGGACGGGGAGGGGGAGGGGCAGGGCTGGAGCAGGAACTTGTTGGGCTGGACGCGGCCGCTGGTGCTGGAGCCTCGTGGGGTGGGGAGCCCGATGCTGTTGTGCATCACGGCAGCGATCTGATGGGTTCCCTCCTCTAGGGTGGTGGCGTTGTGGGGGTCCGTTTAGGTTGGGACTTCCGTGTTTGGAAACACAATGGAACGACGTGAGAGCTCACTGGATATGGAGAAGAAGAGGGCTAGGAGAAAGTTTATCCTGATTTTGTGATGAAACTCTTAGCCATGTATGTGCAAAACTTTGATTTTATCAGATGAAACTTGGTTTTGTTCCTATGAAACTTCTTATATTTGCACGGGATGATTTTTTGAACAACAATTGAACATGAGATTTCATCAGTAGTTTAGCCAAGTTTTATTAATACTTATTCAAATTTCGTTGGTTCTTCTTCAAATTTAATTAGTCGATTTGGCCAAGTTTTATTGCTCCTTATTCAAGTTTCACCAATAGTTTAGCCATGTTTATTGGCACTTTTAAGTTTTAACAGTAGTTACTTAAGTTTTATTGGCATTTCTTCAAGTTTCATCAGTAGTTTTCTCAGTTTCATCAGTTCTCATCCCTGTTTCATATATATTGTCAAATTTTATCAGTAGGTTTCTAAGTTTCATAAATTATTTTCTAAGTTTCCACGACGTGAGCATGATGTCATGCGTCCGATGGGAATCATCCTATCGGACGTCTGATCCGAGGCGCTCGCCTCTTCAGAATTTGATGAGAAAAAGAGAACAGGGGCGAGACGATGAGAATAGTAGCTTGTGGATAGAATTTTTTGGTAGCTATTACATTGGATTCCAGCCTCTTATAGAGGAAAAGTAACAACTAAAAGCAAAAGCAGAGTCGCTAGAAACATCGCTCCAGGCTCTGACAGTTACAAGTAACGACAAGATACACAGTTAGTACGAAAACCCATTGTAGCTGCTAGATTCTCTTCGCTACGCACATCCAACGGCTTAGCTTCAATCTCCCCAGCTAGAAACAGCTAAGCCCTCTATGAAGTCCATAGTAACACCACTCCAGGCTTGATCAGGCACTAGGCAGGGGTTGTAAAAGGCCTGGATAAGGTACATGTTCACTCTTATTTTTCTGTCACACAGGGCACTTCTTAACAAAGTGTTGGAATGATTTCCTCATGCCATTCCAGAAAAATAGTGACTTGAGCCTCTGATAAGTAGCATCCTCCCCAGAATGACTACCCAGGGCAGAATCATGAAGAGACTCAATCAACCTTTTCCTTAAGCCCTCCACATTTCCTATGACAATTCTGGTTTTGTATCTGAGGATTCCTCCACTGATTGAATAAGGTGGTTCTGCATCAGCTTTTAAACTCACCTTAGCTATAATGTCTTTACAGCACTGATCTTGTTCATAGCTTTCTAGAACTTCATTGGCCCATGTGGGTATTTGAAGTAGCTTGATTAACAATTTATGCTGTATGCCTTCTGACAGTTTTTGTTCTTGAATGTATCTCAAACTCTGCTGATCAGTTCTGATTATTAATTCAGATCCCATAAGATAATGCCTCCATTTTTTTAGAGCCTCAATAATAGCAATAGCTTCCTTATCATAAATAGGCAATGCCTTAGCTCTAGGGCCCAATGTCTTGCTCATATAGGCCAAAGGTTTTCCTCCTTGCGTTATAACAGCCCAATTCCTTGTCCACTAGCATCAGCTTCCAGAATAAATGGTTAGGAGAAATTAGGTAAGGCTAGTACTGGTGGTCTTGTCATTACTTCGTTTAACTTCTTGAGAGCTGCTTCTTGCTCTTTTCCCCACACAAAAGAATTCTTTTTCAAAGCATCAAAGAGAGGTTTGCAAATAAGGCAGCATTCGTTCCGGTGGTTGTGGCACGGCGTGGCGCGTTCCGCGCGCGGTCAAAAGGCTGCTCGCGTGTTCGCACCACGCACGCGGAACGCAACGCAACGCACCGCGCCGCGCAAAAAAAGGACTCTAAGTCCATAAGATTGTATGAACCTCCTGTAATATCCAGTTAACCCCAAAAAAACGGACTCTGAGTAACATCTTGGGGTGTTGGCCGATTCAGCACTTCCCTCATTTTTGAAGGCTCAGTAGAGACCCCCTCACTGCTGATGATATGGCTCAGGTATTCAATTCTATCCTTTCCAAAGGAACATTTGCTTTTCTTAGCAGATAGTTGATTTTCCTTCAACACTTGCAGCACCAATTCAAGATGTTGAGCATGCTCATCCAAGTCTTTACTATAAATGAGTATATCATCAAAGAAAACTAACACAAATTTCCTAAGGTATTTCTTTAAAATAGAATTCATTAGTGCTTGGAATGTAGCAGGTGCATTTGTTAACCCAAATGGCATTACTAAATATTCAAAATAGCCACAATGAGTTGTGAAAGTTGTTTTGTAAATGCCCTCTTCCTTCATTCTTATCTGAAGGTAACCAAATGTCATAGGCATACAACACCTACCCCCAACGACCCGGAGATCTGCCTAGCGGTGAAGGAAGCTCGCGAAGCAGAGCATAGGAGATGGCGCGAAGCAAGGCACCAGGGACACCTAACGAAGGAAGAGCCAGGCTGGGCGGGACTCTTCATGGCCTAAAAGGGAGCGCAGGCGCCTCGGCATCAAGCGAGGCAAGACGTTACAAGGGAGTTTCCTTAATGGCCAAGAAGCGCAAGGGAACCAGAAGTATCGTGGGACCTAGGCGTGGCAGGAAAAGCATCATGGCCCCTGCTACAGGTGACAGGGCGAAACAAACCCCAAAGTTGTAATTCCCCTTGCAACCTTACTTTAGCTCGCCCACTCAGGGGCAAGGATGTACAAATGCCATGTAAAAGGGGGGAAAGCCCCATATTGCCCCCAAGTTATAAGGAAAAAATTTCTATTTTGCCAATCTTCAAGAGTGGCTTCGCTATTTTGTCACTCTTCTCTCACTGACACATGAGACCATCTGTGTCTATGATAGTAGGCCAGAGTGGCAAAATGGCGAAGTCCATTATTAAGAGTGGTATATTTGTAAATCTCCCCAAGTATAAGGCGGTTCGGGGGCACTAGGGGTAAATTCCCATGTAAGGACATTGTAGCCCCTGCTTTAGCCGCCTTGCCAAGGGCATATCGGGAAGAGGCGTTGTAACCACTACGCGATATAGGATGGGGTGCAAAAACTCTATACACAACGACACGCAACACAAGATCAAATCAATACGAAGAAACAAGTGGCTACTCTCAAGGACCGAGGAACTCTCATGTGTTCTTTGCCATGTCCTCAAGAGCTTGTCCCGGTTAAGCTAGTTACTCTGCAAAGGAATGCAAAGCTTCAACCAGGGCAGCCCCAAAATCTGTGCTCCAGCTTAGGCCGTCGGCACCAGACCTCTGGTCTATCTTGGAGAGAACTTTTGACCCCTACAATTCATCCAAAAGATCCTCTATCACAGGAATTGGGTATTTGTTTTTTATTGTATTTTTATTCAGTTGTCTGTAATCAACACAGAGCCTCCATGTGCCATCCTTTTTCTTAACTAGTATAGCAGGAGAGGAAAGGGGGCTCATGCTAGGACTAATGGTCTCAGATTGAAGAAGTTGGTCCACAATTTCCTCCATTGTGTCTTTTTGTTTATGAGCCATTCTGTAATGTCTCATGGTCACAGTGAGTTTCTCATCAATTAAAGGAATATGATGATCATATTGCCTTTATGGAGGTAGTCCCTTGGGTTCTTCAAAAATTCCTTGGAATTCGTCTAGCACTTCTGACAATGGTGAAGGAACACCTTGCAATTCATTCTTAGCCCTGTTTTCTTGAACATGTATCACAGCCCCAATATCCCCTTTTTTAAAGGAAAAAGTCTATTTTGCACTCTGAACTATCGCGCTTCGTCAACATCACTCCCCGAACTACAAAACCAAGTATTCTAGCCCGCAATACTTGCAAATAGACGCACTTTACAACCCACAACTATTTTGCATGGCGGTTTTGCCACCATGGCGTGATGTGGCGAACCAGTCAACGTTTTCTTTTTAAAATTTTTTTAAATGTGGGGCCCACATGTCATCCCTTGTTTCCTTTTCTCTTTTCTCCTTCCTCCTCCTCTCTCTCTCTACCATAGCACCGCTTTGCCCTCGGTGCTCAATGACTTCTGACGGGCAGGCGGCGCTGCGTGCAAGATCTGAAAGAAGAAGAGCCGCTCCTAGCGTCGCCCTCTCACCCTCCCAACGCTTCTCTCCCCCGATGCCGGCCCTAACGCCGTCCTTTCCCCCGACACCGGCCTCGATCGCCCTTTCGATGCCAGTCTTTGCCTTTTTCGCCGCCCCAGCGCCGCTTCTCTTCCAGATGTCAGCCCTAGCGCCGCCCTCCCTCGACGGCCAGCGCCACCCTCTCTTCCTCCCAGCGCCTCTTTGCCCTCACGCCGGCCCTAGCGTCGCCCTTCCCCCAATGCCGGCCTCAGCGCCGCCCTTCCCCGACGCCCAGCGTCGTCCCCTCCCCCTCCCAGCCGGCCCAAGCGCTGCCCTCCCCCGATGTCGGCCCCAGTGCCTCCCCTCCCATGCGCGTGCCTAGAGGGAGAGAGAGAAGAAAGAGAAAGAGGGGGGAGAGAAGAAAGAGAGAGAGCGACGTGGAATACACATCTCATGACCGACTAGGCAAAATTTGCATATGTGTACAACTTATGTGATGAAACCGCCTCCAAAACCGCCCTCGAGGTGTTATTTGGGCCGGTTTCACGGTTTTGCGGGCTAGAATACCTGGTTTTGTAGTTCAAGGGGTGATGTAGATGAAGCGTGATAGTTCAGGGTGCAAAATAGACATTTTTCTTTTTCAAAATTTTCTGCAATTTCTCTACTGAAATTATAGTATGCTTCCTTGGCATGGTCTTATCACTAAAAGTTACTTCTTTCACCCCATCTTTTAAGAGAGAAATATTTCTTGTCTTAAAGTTGAGTTTGATAGGGCTGTGTTTGGTGATCCAGACTATTCCTAGTATTAAATCATAAACATTGAGGCTCAAAACTCTGAACTGATCAGTGAAAGTCTCTCCCTGTATGCAATAAACACATGGTTCACAGATAGCCTTGCTATATAAAGTGTCACCATTAGCCACAATCACTTTCAAAGGATTAGCTTTCACTAGTTTATCCTGAGTCTTGATTGCAAACTTGGAGTCTATAAAAGATATAATACTCCCACTATCTACCAATGCAATACCCTTTTGTTTTCCCATCTTGAACCTCAAAGTGAAAGTTCTACTAGCAGTGATAGTTCCCTGCACAACATGTACAGAAATTAACACAAAATCTTGTTTGCCTTCCCTGGTTCTGCATCTTCTTCATTTATCAGTCCTTCAGGGGTTATTTCCTCTTCCACAACTTCTTCTTCTTGAACCTCCAAAGCTTTCACTTGAACATTCATTTTACAATGTTGCTTGTGACCAGGATACCACTTCTCATTGCATCTAAAACACCGCTCACCATCAAATTTGTTCTTTCTGAGTTCCTGCACCTTTTCTCCCCTTCTGCCTTACGTTTTTGTTGTGGCCCACATTTTTGTTAATTATGAACCTGTTTTTGTTCATATTGGTGTTAAAATTCACTGGGCCCCTTCTAAAAGGATTTGATTGCTCTAACCTCCTAGCCATCCAATAGGCATTAACTAGGCTTTCAGGTCTTTGAATTTGGATATGGTTCTTGATGTAGTCATGCAACCCAGCTATAAAGCTCTTGAGAAAGTATATCTCAAGTAAGCCTTGATTGTCTCTTTTGACCAAGCCCATATATATCTCAAAATTGTCAATATAGTCCAAAACTAAGCCCACTTGCTTCACTTCATGAAAAGATGCTAACACATCAAGTTCAAACTTCTCATTAAATCCGATGCCAACCATTTTGCAGAAGTGAGACCATGGTAGGGTGCTAGTGTTCACAGCTGAGCTAGAAAGCCACTCATCAGCTCTACCTTTAAAATACAATGTAGCAATTTCCACCCTTTGATGGACTGGTACTTGTGCAATTATGAAATACTTCTCAACCTTCTTGATTCATGAGTCTACATTATTTCCTTCGAATTCAGAAAATTGTAGCTTAGGGCCCTTGGGAAATTGTCTCTAATAATAATCCCCCTGCCCATGCCTACTCATAAAACCCTAAGCCTCTCTGTGCTCATGCACTCCATACTCCTCAAACCCTGGAACATTTCTATTGTGCTCTCCATTACCATTCATAGAATGACTAGGTGGAATTACTGGATTAGGCATGGGTGTACTGAATATGGGAGGGTACAAATTACTCATCAAAACAGCAGGTACTGTTTGTCCATAAGGAAAAGTGGAATGCCCTGTTTTAGCTCTTAAAAACTAAAACCACGTGAACTCGGTCCTTGTTATAAAAATCAAACACAAATAATCACTTGATCGATGAAATAGTGGGTTTTGATTGTTTTCGTTCATGTGGCCGTTAGCTAATACCGCCACGTGGCCCACCACATCGACAAAAACTAGCCAATATCCCAAAATCGCCCTTTGATTGTTTTAAGGAACCATTTGCGTCTAGCCTTGTAAATTGAGGGACTGAGTCTACCCAGTTTCAATTTTGAGCGATCAAAATGGGACGAAGAAGTCCGGGATCAAAACAGAGCTTTTTCCAAAAAAAGTTTTGACTAATAAAAATATGCACTCTAACAAACGCTACTTGAATCGCTGAACCGCTAAGTGGGTCAACGCTTGTGGTATACCAACTATTACCAGGGAAAGGCCTGGAAGTTCATGGGAAGTCTACGTGAAGTCGAAAGAACGTTGGGAGGGAGCAAGCTAGAAGAGCAGAGGCTTCATCAGTTCATCAGACAATGAGCCAAAGCTAATTACATATTCCCTGTGAGTCTCTTGGAACTAATTCTGTAGCTGGAAGGTATGAGAGGAGGGCTTTCATCTATTCCCATGTGCCAACCAGAGCAGTATTGCTCAGCTTCTGCTCAACCTAACAAGTATGCAGATTAGGAGTGCACTAAGCTATACGAGTAAACCCATCGGTTGTTTGTTAGCCGTTTGCTTAATAATGGCAGGGCCATCCGCTAACCTTGGAAACATGCACGAGGATGAGTAGTGTCAAGGATCTGAAAATCAAGTTTCAGATGGATTGTGTCCTCCATATCCATGAACGTATATTTAAGAGGCTCCCATGTAGCAATTTGAGGTCCTTCATCACATTGAGTTTCAGTTTCAGATTGATTATGTGTCCTCCATCTTCTGTTTGATTCGTCGCGTGCGAAGAAAGAGTGGTGCCCAAATCAAATGGCGGCGACGTGGGACATCCTGGGGAAGGCGGCAAATCTCGCGCAGTTCTCGGGGCTGCAGGCGATCACGCTCATCTCTGTAACCATGGCTTGGCTGCAGTTTCCTCAAAACCATAAGCAATGCCTGAAGCTTCAGGGGCGTGTGCAGGTGCTCCGTCACTTGCTGCAGCTGCCGGTTTTGATTCAGCACTCGGAGATGAAGGAATTGGTTACCAAGGCGATCCTGGAAGCCGACGCCCTCGTCGAGTCCTACAGTAAGAGCACGGTTTGGTCCCGCCTGTGCAGGGGCAGGACTGATCTGAAGGCATGTTTGGCTTGCAAATTCAGCAGGATTCAGGTGAAGGATGATGGGCCAGACGGTGTGCTATCAGCAACCGTGGGTACTGATCCTGACATCCACTGCCTCGATATTGACCAGGAAGGAACCTGATCTTTGCATATTCAGAGCCTCGGTTTTCGCAACGGAAGAATCGGCAGTGAGACACACACACTACAGATGACTCGACCAAGAGACATCTTTGTCTGAGATGACCAACAGACCTGTACTCGCCATTGTTTTTTTTTTCTTTCGCCTGCCAAAGTGTCAATTGTCACCGTGTTTTTGTATGTTCAGTTTGTGCATAATTAATCTGCTCCACAGTGCTTGCAAACTTTCTAATTTTATTGGTACCCCTCTGTATCCTTGATTCTAGTCCTAATTGAAGATTCCGAGGACTGATTTTCATCGAAGTTTCGGGGTCTTTCCGTGTTGTCTCTGTTATATATGTTATTTTATATGATTAAATTATTTCACGATCTTGCTAGGAAATTGGGAATTTGAGATCGAGATTTGGGAGAATTGGGAATTCAGAGAGGAGAGGAGACGCAGTAGGAGAAGTCAGGGTTTGGGGAAGACTGATTACGCCATCTCATTGTTGTCGGATCTAGAACAGTGCACCAGTATATAACGTTTACACGGCCACTTGGGCCAATACGGGTCGTAGCCCATGTACTAGATTACCTAGCTAGCCCAGTTGTCACACTCCCCCCTTCTTTAGCTGGAGCTTGTACTCAAGCGATGTAAACGACGCTGCTGCTGAAACAGCTCTCAGGTTCATCCAAAATTCCCAATGAGCAGGTAAGTTTTCCCAGCGGAACAACCCAAAAGGCATTGCTTTCTGACCGTTTCGATGAAGACGAACTTGAGAGAGGATCGTCGGTGTACCCAGCGAATTCATAGCCACTACCAGCGATTTGGCTTTTACAAGCGGTTCCAAACCACTTTTACAAGCGGTTTTGGAACCGCTTACATAAAACCGTTTGTAGCACTGCTGGGTACCGGTTAAAAAGAGATAATTTTTGGGGAGGAGTGGGTTTCGAACCCAGGACCTCACCTTTCTTGTGACCCACACCTCACCCTGCTAACCAACTCATCCCACGCATGCTTTCTGATAAGATAAGACAAGCTTTTCTTTTAACATTTTAAAAACTAGACTTTTACAAACGGTTCAGGACACGAACCCCTTGTAAAGATTGGGTTCGAACGCTCAAGCTTTACAAGGGGTTCGTGTCCCGAACCGCTTGTAGACACTTGTAGAACTTTTACAAGCGGTTCGGGAGGCTTTACAAGGGGTTTGTGTCCAAGCTTTACAAGGGGTTTGTGTCCCGAACCGCTCGTAAAAGTCCTATCCTGGCTCAGCCTTTTAAACCGCTTGTGATGGCACTATCACAAGGGGTTCGTAATGAACCCTTTCTGATGTGCCCTTTGTGATGCCTATATCTCTAATAGTGAGCATTCAGAGCGAGAGATTCATCCGGACTCACTTGCGTTGATGGTGGTAAAGCTTTCTTCAACTGCAATACATGTATGACTGGGTGAATTTGACTGTTGGGTGGTAATTGCAGCCGATTGCCGACAAACCCACACGTTGAGTAATCTGATATGGCCCAAAATACTTGAAACATAATTTCTTGGAGAATCTTTTCACAACTGACTGTTGAGCAAAGGTCTATAACTTCAGGTACACCCAATCACCGACCTGAAATTCCCTTTCCATTCGATTTTTGTCAGCTTGGCTCTTCATACGCTGTTGTGCCCGAAGAAGATGTTGCCTGATCAGATCAGTCATCACTGTGCATTCCTTAAACCAATCCTCTAAACCTGCCAACACAGTAGCATGAGAATTTGATATACCTAAATGTCTAGGTGCATACCCATATAAAACTTCAAATGGAGTCCTCCCGACAGCAGATTGGTAAGATGTGTTATACCAAAACTATGCTTGTGCAAGCCATTTGGACCATTTGACAGGGCACGCATGAATCATACAGTGTAGATATGTTTCGAGATATTGGTTGAGACGCTCGGTCTGCCCGCCAATTTGAGGGTGATAAGAAGAGCTCATGTTCAGTTAAATATCAGCCAATATGAAAAATTCCTGCCACAATGTGCTTGTGAAGACCCGGTCTCTATCTGAAATGATGACACTACGGAGTCCATGCAGCTTATACACATGATTCATAAACAAATGAGCTATTGCCAGGGCTGTGAAAGGATGCCCTCGATGAAGTTCAAACTAATAGTGTGCCATGCTTGAGAAGGTACAGGTAAAGGATGTTGTAACACCCCAACCCAACCGGAGTTCGGAATGCTACTAACACCCTAAAAACATAGAAATTTCGACAGCATCTCCCCTGTAATCTCTAACAATCCACATATTGTAATTAGATATCTATATCCAATGGCCATAAGCACATATCACCATCACACAGACAATGGTTCCTTTACGCCAGGAACCCATCACCACTGGTTCTTACCTCTGACAGCGATGAGGACAATTACGACCATAAGGCAAACATTTCATAGGAAATTGATACACAGGTCTAAACATAGACTTCTAATCTAAATTAGTTTCAAAATTATCTAAACTAGGTGAACCTCACTAAGTTATGATATGTGTGCCTGTGCCAAAAGTTGAAACTACGCCAATCCCATGCATGTCGGTAGCAGCGATCGCCTAAAACCAAAGTAAGCAAGAGTGAGTCCACGACTTAGCAAGTATAAACAACGAGAATACTTAACATCATCAATAAATCCATGATCCATAACACATCTGTCATGCCATCTGTTTATGTAACTTCCACTGTTCATACCAATGCAATACAATATGTATTTGTCTCTGTGAGCTCATACCGGTATAGCTAGGCACACACCTGTCGATGCCACGCCTTGCCCATCCTATTTTAGTGGGGACCAATCTACTCCACTCCCGTAGAGTGCCTACCCAAATCGGTCTCTCCCTCCCACTGTTGTGGGATGCCTACCCAAAGTAGGTCCTGTCACATGAATGCAGCGTGATGATGCCGCAATGCAACAATCCCAAGAACAGGTATAGATAAAAAAAAACATAGAACTTACATAGCATCAATAACATAAACATTGCACAATAAACATCCATCACCTTTCAAAAACTTTTGATTAACATAGACTTGCCATTCTAACCACGGAAGCTAGATCGACACGCAACTAACGGCGAACCCGCACCAACACCTAAAAGGAAGTGGTGAATTTCAATACAATACCCTCACAAATAACACAATATATGATCCATGTCGCACCTACACGCATCCCTTGAACCTCGCCGCCCAAATGACCTTTCTACAACTAACAAAACATAGGAAATCATCAATTTCTATTTTTTGGACAGCACTACTAAAATAGCCGTATCTCCCAAACCGCTTATCCTTTTTCACTTTCTTGTACTCAAAAGAAAGATAAAATCGATACGCACAATTTCTGTAACAGGGCCGAGTGCCAAATCACGACCTAACTAGGTCAAAACCTCATCCGAAGTTGCTGCATACAAGATGAATCTATTAAAATTTAGGCCCCAACGACTAACCATGAGTATACCATGAAATTGGCATTTAATCATGGGGCAAAATCATGAGAACGCATCTAAGTTCATGACAAATACATCAATTGCAAGGAAATAGGCTCAAGCACAAACCCTAACCTCAATCTCTTCCTCCTTGCCCTCCCTCTCCTTCCTCTTTCCTCTTCCTTATCTTCCCTACCCCCTTCCCCATCTCTAGCCAGCACCTTGCCTCCTCTCCACTCGCCACCAGCGACTCGGGAATGAGGACGACGTGCGATGGAGACCGGCTTGGGCGGCGGAGCACCAGTGCGAGCAGCGGCGCTATGGCGCGGTGTCGACGGCGTTGGCACAGGCGGAAGCACAGGCGATGGCGCTGCGTGACGACTAGGGCGACGGTAGGCAGGGCGCATCGACGGAACGAGGCAGGGGCGGCGGCTACGATCTGGTTTGCTGCCCCTCTTCTCTCCTTTACGTGGTGGAAGGGTGGGCCAATGGCCCGTCCTGGCCAAAGGCCCAAGGTCTCACAGATGTAAAAGGCCAGGCTTCTTAGTGTGTTCAGGTTTGGCTTGTTGACAAATCTGACAGTTTGTAACATACCTTATCACATCGTGCTTAAGACTTGGCCAAGCAAAAAGTGACTTTACTTTGTGATAAGTACCAGTAATGCCACTGTGACCGCCTACAACACTGTCATGAAAGGCTTGCAGAACAGCATCTGTACGGATAACAAAAGCATTATGTTGCAAATATGACCTCCACTTGTCCACTGCCATCATAATAGCTAGGCATTCTTTCTCATAAGTTGACAAGCTTTGATTCTTCAACCCCAATGCCTTACTGAAGTAAGCTACAAAATGACCAGCCTGCATGAGCACAGCTCCTATCCCATAGTCACAAGCATCTGTTTCCAACACAAATTCTATAGTGAAATCTGGTAAAGCAAGTACTGGAGCTTACACTAAAGCTTGTTTGATTGCCAAAAAGGCTTGTTGTTCATTGTCAGTGCGGACAAATGGTGTGTTCTTTTTTAGGTCTGTTAGTGTTTTACTAATAATACCATAATGCCTAATGAATTTTCTGAAATAAACTGAAAGGCCTAAGGGCATCTCCACCAATGTGCCCAAGCCCCATGCCCCATCACTAGCAAACAGTGATGGGGTATGCAATGGGAAAAGTAGAGTGTAGGAATAGTGATGAGGCAGTTGTTGGGAATGTGAATAGGGTTGGGGCAACTCCATTTGGTAAGGTAGCATGTGAATAGGGATGGAGTAAAAGGGAAATGGGGCGGACTGTTGGAGATGCCCTAAGAATCCCTTCAATTGTCTAGCAAATGTGATTGGTGGCCAATTCTTAACTGCCACAATCTTGGCTGGATCAGTGGCTACACCAGCAGAACTAATGACATGACTAAGATACTCCAAATGTGATTGAGCAAAAGAGCACTTAGATTTTTTGATGAATAACTTGTTATCAGCTAAGATCTGAACCTCCTACAAATGATGGTGATGTTCCTCCAGAGTACCGCTATATATTAGGATATCGTCCAAAAAAACCAGCACACAATGTCGAAGAAGATGTCTGAAAATGTGGTTCATGATGGCCTGAAAAGAAGCTGGTGCATTTGTTAACCCGAAGGGCATAACTTTGAATTCCCAATGTCCATGATGTGTTCTAAACGTTGTCTTAAATTATTCACCTTCCTTTATCCTTATTTGATGATAACCGAGCGCAAGTCCAGTTTAGTGAACCACTTAGCCCCTTGCAGCTCATCAAGCAATTCATCGATAATAGGCAAAGAGTACTTGTTTTTCACTATAATAGCATTCAATCGGCAATAATCTATGCAAAACAGCCATGTCCCATCTTTTTTCTTAAGCAAAATTACTGGAGAAGCATAAGAGCTGGAGCTACCTTGCACAATGCCCTGAGATAGCATGTCCTGGACATGACACTCTATCTCATCCTTTTTGTGTCAGTCCATATCGATTTGGTCTCACATTCACTGGCTTTGCTCCAGGGATCAGTGGTATGGATCGATCAAAGGCCCTTGAAGGTGGTAATTCAGTCGGTTGCTGGAACAAGTGTTCATTGCTATCAATAACTTGTTGCACCGAATAAGGAATTGGAATGGTAACTGCTTTTTCTGCCAACTGATACAAGCACACCATATGTGAAACACCTCATTTTTAACAAGACCATTCATCTTCTTTGCAGATATTTCAGTGCATCTGTTAGTGACATCATTCAGGCCTGTGAGGTTTATTTGAGTTCCTTTATGGTTGAAACACACGGCTTTTTTCTGCCAATCTACCCACATAGGACTGCATTTCTCCAACCACTCCATTCCCAAAATGAGATCATAGCAGCCCAAAGGAAAAATTCTGAAATCTATCCAGAAAGTATGGCCTTAAATAAGGTATTGCAGCTGATGTACCTCAGTAGCACAAGACAATTGCATTCCATTAGCAATAGTGACACTGACAGTCTGAATTTCTTCAGTTGGCAGTTTCAGTTCTTGAACAAGGTGTTGACTAATAAAATTCCCACTAATCCCTGAATCCACTAATATAGCAATTGAACGATTACCAATGAATCCTTGTAGCCGAATAGTACTCTTTCCTTGAATTGCTTCAGCAGCAAATTGAGATAAATGAAGGACTGCATCATTAGTCATCTCCACTACTGCTTGCTCTTGCTCATCCTCTGAATGTACATCCACCTGCAAAGTATCCATCAACTCTTCCAATATATGTAAGGGAATTGATTTGGGACACTTATGGCCTGGTTGCCAAGGCTCCCCACATTTCATGCACAGCCCCTGAGCTTTTCTTTGAGTGCGCAATGCTTCATATCGATATGTTGCCTTGTTCTTGTCTTCATGTTTGTTCTCAAAAGGTGTGGCACTGAGCACTCCTTTGCCATTGTGAGGTGGAGGAGTTCTATAGTTGGACCTCGTATATTCTTTGCTGTCCACTTTTGGAAAAGCTTTCTTGCTGGACGATGCCAATTCCTCTTCCTGTAAAAGTGCCAAGGACAAAGCCACATCAACAGTTCTAGGTTTATGTAGGACTAAGGCAGATCTACTATCAGGTTTCAATCCTTCAAGGAACTTGCTGACAAGAAAGACTTCATCGTAATTATTGTTATGAGCCAACACCTTATGCACTACTGCTTGAAAAGTTTCATAATACTGCTGAACTCCCTCAGTTTTTCCAATGCTAAGCAAACTCCTCATGGAGTTGTGGTATAAGTTTTTATCAAACTTTTGTTCGACAGCTACACAAAGTGCTGCCCAATTATCAACAGAGTGACGAGCTTCAAATGTCCGAAGCCACAGGGCAGCAGTACCCTGAAAATGCAAAGTAGAAAAATCTGCCCAAAACTCTGAAGGAATCGAAAACATGTGAAAGTATTTTTCGCACTTGGTTTTCCAAATTTTGGGTGATCACCATCGCAATGGGGAAAATCAGTTCGCAGCATGCGAAAATCCAAACCTCCAAATCCAACCCCTGTGCTATTACTGACATAACGCGAGCCCCCGTGATCTGGAAAATGCTGAGCAAAGGATTGTCGTGGCAGAGACTCACCCCTGACTAGGGTATGCTCAGAGATGTCGTTAATCTCAGAAGCACTACCCTGGTGTTGGTTCATGAAGCTTTGCCGCATTGGCCGAAGAACCGCTGGACTTGGAGTAGTCGGTATCGAAGCTCGCTCCAGCGAAGTGATGCGCGCCCCTTGTTCATCCATCGCCACCAGCAAACCCTACAACGCTTGATCCACCGAAGGTCTCCAAGCCTCCGTGTCTTGCAGCCGGCGATCGATGCCAATCACCGTGGACAATATCAATTTCACGTCCTCAGTCACACTCTTCACGTCATTACTCAGAGACGAGAGACGGGTCTCCATCACGATGGGGAAATTGGGGAAGATCTTCTCAGCTGCTTGCGCCCAGAAGTGGATCGCCGAACCAAATTATCTCCTCTAGTTCGTCCAGACCTCAGGCATAGGGATTTTACTACCACCAGAAGCTCTTTACTGATCGAACCAAAGGAAGGATTGAATACCCAAAGATCGGCTAAATCTGATACCACTATGTCACGATCTTGCTAGGAAATTGGGAATTTGAGATCAAGATTTGGGATAATTGGGAAATCAGAGAGGAGAGGAGACGCAGAAGGAGAAGTCGGGGTTTGGGGAAGACCCTGATTACACCATTTCTCATTGTTGTCGGATCTGGAGCAATGCACCACTAGTATATAACGTTTACACGGCCACTTGGGCCAAAACGGGTTGCAACCCTTGTACTAGGTTACCGGCTAGCCCAGCTGTTACAAATTACTTCTGGCCCCCCACATCGTAAGATGTATATAGCCCAAATGTCTTACAAGATAATAAAAAAAACTGCTAAATAAAGCTTGAAAGGAAATGAACAACGCCAACCTATTACAAGTCCTCCATCCGTACCAATTATTGAATAAACTCATAGATACTAATTCCAAAGATTGGCACGCCATGATGGTCGATGTGCGGTTTTCATCCTTCTGCATTGAAGATATACTGAATAAAAGTAATATCCTTGCATTTGTTAAAAATCAGATCATTTCAACAAATCCAAATGGACTACAAAAAGCTAGCAGTGCCAGTCAAAATATATTTTTTCATAGAATCACCAATTCCTGGTAGTCAAGTACTTCTCATATGTCTAATACTATGAGGTGCGCTCAAGCCTAGAGCTATATAAACAACACGTCACGTAGCTCTCGAAAACAAAAGTAAAGAATGGGTGTTGTATGGTCTCATTTTTATTACAAAAGCAACACTTCTGACTACCCCTCCAAAACCTCTTTGTTAGATTATCTTTTGTAAGAATAACACCTCTATCAATATACCAAGAAAAAATTATATCTTGAAAAGGATTTTTAATTTCCATAACAACTTATTTGTATAGCACAACCTGCTCAATCATTCGTCGATACATGAATTGTACAAAAAATTGACCATCGCTATTAAGATTCAAAAAGAATTTGTCCCTCTGTTGTTCAATATGGATATTACTCATAGCAAACACTAACGTATTCCAATCAACAAGATTCTGTTTCACCAAGGTTCTCCGAAATGAGAAAGAAATGGGCAATGTATTGAGAACACATGCTACTGTAATATGACGATCCCTTGAAATTGCAGAGGATCCTCTTAATGTGAAATATCCTCATCTCTTTGCAATATGTTATATATGTAACACAGGATCAAATTATATATATGTAAATTTGTTTGATGATAAAAGAGTTTGAATTTGATAAGATTTAAGTTTGTCTAGTATACTAACCCAATCTATATGCTTCCAGTTGATTTTTGTCCGATTGGAACCTCAGCGTCGGAAGTTAGAGACATCCATGTGCTATATGGAAAGCCAAAGGAAAACGTTTAGGCCTGTTTGAAAAAAATGTATATTCGTCGTTTCTAGGCAAAACCAAGTTTTATGGGATTACCATGATTTTTAATACTATGAGGTGTTCGTGAGTTAATTGTGCTTTCAGTCTGGCTCCCCATCAACATGAGGTGTTAATTCGAGGCCTGTGGTAATCTGGCGTGAATTCTTGAGGGGCTTCCGTTTGTGTTACTTAGTGCTGATTATTGTTTTTTATAACATGAGATGGGAATAATGCGTGTTGATTATTGCTAATATCTTCATATAAGGGAAAAAAGAGAGGGCATCATGGAATGAAGCACAGACTAGTTTATTTCAGATTATTTTGGGTGAATGCACATCAAGTAGCTATGACTTTATTTATTTCAGATTAAAACATGCCAACTAGCATTTCTTTGTAAATGAGCAACATAATCACTCCTTATAGCCTGTGTGTTGTAAGGATACAACACCTATCTCCTACGACTTAACAAGCAGGCAAGGAGCAAAGGAAGCGCCACGGAGTGAAGGGAAGCCCGTGGCGATAGACAAGGAGCGAAGGAAACACCACAGAGCGAAGGGTAGCCTGGGACGCCAGGCGATCGAGGAGTCAAGCAAGGCAGGGCTCCGCGAAGCATGAAAGATCGTGCTGGCCACCTCTCTTCGGCATCAAGTGGAGCAGAATAGGGTAGGGGAGTTTCCTTAGCGACCAAGGAGCTCAAGGAGACAAGACGTATGTTGGGACCTAAGGCATGCCAGGAAAAGCATCATGACCTATGCTACCGGAGACAGGGTGTAACTACCCTGGGAGGTTGTAATTCCCGTTGTAACCCTACTTTAATTGCGTTGCCTAGGGGCAATAGTGTACAAATTATGTAAATGGGACGAAAACCCATTCTTGCCCCCAAGAACAAGGCGATTCATTGGCATTAGGTGTCAATTTCCTCCTAAAGACGTAGCAGCCCCTGCTTTTGCCACCGGGCTAGGGGCAAACTCGGCCAGGGCATTGTAACATCCCCTCCCATATAGGACAGGACAGGATGCAAAAAAAAAAAACTTTGTACACAGAAGAAAAACAACAACTCAAAACCAACTCAATATGAACAAAAAGAAAAAGAAGAATATGCTTCCCAAGGGAGGAACTCGAGCTGTTCATCGCATTGTCCTCACGAGCTTGTTCTGGTTAGGCTGGCTACTTCGCCAAGTAGCCCCAACGTTTACTCGGGGCAGCCCCATTTTCTGTGGTCTAGCTCAGGCCGATGACGCTATGCTATTTGATTTCTTTTCCAAATTTCCTGCACTCCGTCGTTTATTGAGAGGTAGCACATCATTTGAATACTCTATGTCTCCATCTAGAGCATCCACTATCTCAGATGGGTTGATGTCCATACTGCTGTGATTAACCCAATGGTCAGACCCAGCATTACTTTAGATGCAATTGTGAAGAACACAGGAAGCGAGCATAATATCTCTCCGTTAGTCAATGGGGTAGTAAGGTGCATATTTCAATATAGGAAAATTCATCTTCAGAACACCGATAATGCGTTCAACATGGTTGCGGATTTGTACATTGTAACATCCCTATTTTTAAAAATTTAAAGATGCATAATCATTGCATGTGATTTGAGCATTATAAAAAGAAAATCATAAAAAAATTATTTTTGAAAATGTGCAAGTTACTATATTTAATTTTCTAAAATCCTAATTAAGGGTTTAGCTTTTAAAATATTTAGTTTCAAAATGTCTAATTGCAGAGAACCTACTTTAGCAATTTATGGATTAATAATTTCATTTTGGGTTAGAAAATAGCCAAATTTGAACTCAAATTAAATAAAATTTAGCATAAAATTAAATTGATCAAACATAGCAAATGTCTATTTTATAATTAGGCCTTAGCCCTAACCCTCTCTCTTTTCCCTCACTCATGACAAGTGGGTCCCACTTTTATTTCCAAATTGGGAATTTCCCTTTTTGTCCTTTCCGTTTTTGGACTTTCCCAAAATAGCCCCCTTTTTTTCCCTTCCCTAATTTACCCCTCCCCTAATCCTATCTAACCCGTTTCCCTGGGTTTCTTCTCCCTCTCCCTCGAACACTCCTCCTCCCTCACTCCCTTAATGCCTCCTCTTCCATCTGCAGGTGAACACCCTCTCCGGCCGATCCCTTCCATCACCCTTCCCCTCTCACACTCTTCTTCCCATTTTGCCAGGCCGCCGCCGTTGCCGCCGCCGGAACGCGCCATGCATCGCAGCCGAAGCTCGAGCTACCTCGACGGCGTCACTTGTCCCCACTAGGTAATCCTCCTCCCTTTTGGCTCTTTCCCTTTCTCTAAGCCCCTAGGAGTCCCCCCTCGCCGTCGGCGCCACCCACCCTCGCCGGAGATGGCCGGCGAAGGTGCTCCTCCCTCCGCCCCGCCCCAGCCATGCCGCCGCGTCGCCTCGGCCAACCTCTCCCCTCGCCGTCCCTGCCAGAGCCTTCCCATCCCTCCCCGATACTCGCCGACCCCGCCACCTCCCTCCTCTCGCCGCCATTCGGCCGGGCAACGGAGCGTCGCCGTCCTCCTCCATCACGGCCACCACCGAGCTCGCTGCTGACTCTCCCCTGGCTAGCCGACCCTACCCCCGAATCCCCCTCGCCTACCTCTCTCTTTCCCCATTCCTTCCCTCGCAGGAGCGCCACTGCTCACTGGAAATCGCCGCCGCCTGAGCCGCCTCCCCACTCTTCCCCTGCTCTAGGTCGCCGACGGGCAGGCCCCGCCTGTCAGCCGGCCCGAGCAGCTGACGGCCGAACCCCGCCGGTCAGCCCCTCTCTCTCTCTCAGGCCGGCCACACCCCGCTCCCTTTCTCCCCATGGGCAGCAGCTGCGTCCCGTGCCGGCCGACGACACCACGGCGCCGTGCCGAAAGGCAGTTGCCTCCGTCCTCGGGCCTTGTGTTGTCTTTGGTGCGGACAAAGCCGCCACGTACTAGGCCACGCGTCCGCCCGCGCGGTGCTCTGTGTCGCGCCTGGGGGTAACGAATCTTGTAGCCTTTTCCTTATTAATTATCTATCCTATGTGGTGATTAGAATGAGATCTTGGGAGTCTGTAGTTCATAGCGGGGAATTCGTTGATTAGTATTGAAATAGGATCGATGGCCTAGTGGGGGAGGTGAATAGGCAATTTTAAATTTTCTTTCAATTAAGGTTGAATTAGGCTCACAATATTAATAAACACATTAGAAAGAGATAAAGCCTAACACTCAACTAACACAACAATATAAATAAGTGCGGAAGAGTAAATGCAAGAAATAAAAGGAGATTCAAGGATTTTTTTTCCGAGGTTCAAGGTCTCCCTCTACTCGTCGTTAAAGCACTTTTGCCAAGAGTATAACTCCTCCCACACTTTACCACGAGTTGGGTTGTCGACTTGGAGAGTCCTTCGCCTCTCCAGCAAGGTGGACTCCAAAGAACCTTATACAACCACCGAGGTTTTCCACAAGCTCATCGGAAGATCACTTGGTCACCTCTCCTCCGAAAGACCATCCAGGAGCTTTTGCTCTAAGAGTAACAAGCCCCAAGTGTTTTGATCACACTAGATTAAGAGCTTCTCAAGATGCACCCTAATTAGGGATAGAGACACACCAAAGTGGATGAAAACTTAAGAACAAAGTGCTCTCTTCTTCCAAGGCTATTGAATAGGCTTGGCTAGCTCAATGAATCTCAAAACCTTAGTAAAAGAGCTCACCCACCCTTTTAAATAGCCCCAAACCTAAAAAGTAGCCGTTGAAACTCGAAATCCCGTATAAACTGGCCATTGGGGCTCCACCGGACTCAGTCCGGTGACTGCAAATCCTCTAGGGTTCTCACCCGTGCAACTTTCTAGATTCCATCGGATTCAATCCGGTGGTATAGTTAATGCCTTGTGTCTGGCAGCGAACAGACACAGTCCGCTGCCCTAGCCCACCCCGTGCGCGCGCTTCTGGAACACACCGAACTCAGTCCGATGGCTATTTTCCCACGGTGGAAAAACCAAATCTCATTTTTATTCCCCCAAGCACCATGAATAAAATTGGATCAAGAACAATCAGATCGAAGTTTGTAACGAAGAAATTTTTGCCAGATCATTGAGAGGAAAAATAGAAACGAGATTAGCGTATCTTTTGTTCCTGATAGCAGCGGACTGAGCACAGCTGCAACTGCAAACAAGATGAGGTGAAGTATGGTTTTTTATCAGGGGTATTCGTGGGCAGCGCCAAGAAGATCAGATATTTTTTCAATTAGGGTTTCCATCGTGTGATAACTGATGGCAATACGAGGTGAAGAGTGATCCGGAACATGCTTTCCAAGACGAGGTGACAACAGAATGGTATGGAATCAATCGAACCACGTCGAGAAGGAGGACGAAGCAAAGCAGCACGAAGACGAAGGATACGAGAGGGATTCATGGACGCTTACGGCGGTGCGATTGATGCGAGTGGCCGGCTCCATGTCTCCTCCGCCGCCGCCGCGGCGCACCATCCTCGACTCACTCCTGTCCTCGCCGCCGCTCTCGAAGCCCTCCGCCGCAGCCGCCCGCGCTCGTGCGCCTGCTGCTTCTTTCTCCATCGACCAATTCGCCTTTGGTCTGTCGTCTCCTTGTCCTCCCATCTTTCTTAAATCGACGACCCTCCTCCTCGATATATCTCCAGTCCGGTTTGTTTGGGATAAATAAAAAACGCACTTGTTTTGCGAGGAATAAATATATTTTCACAGCACCATGTTTGTTTGGGATTATTTAATTCAAGCTCTCAGTCTTTCACACTTACTGTGTCATGCTTTCGCACTGCTCGCTCCACTTTGTGCTCAATTGCATCATGTTTCTACACCCTTACATTTAGTACATCTCAAGTTAATCCAAAGTTTCATAAAACACAACACACTAAATAATGAAGCTACACAAATATGATGATTTGGTATATATTAAGCTAATAAAAAACTTCCTAAAATACAAGACACTAAAATAAGAAAGTAAGTCAAATAAATAGAATAAACCCTAACTGATGAATGGTGGAGATGGATGATGTATCGTCATTCACCACTCACCACTAGAGACTTTTTAAATTGCAGAGATTATTGAATCAAAAATGGTATCTACAAATCTGTATCATTTGAATTTCACAAATTAAGATATATCGCCAGAACTTTGCCCTCAATCTTTTAAATTTTATACGCGCCAAAATATTTTGGATGATATCTTTGTTTATGTCACCCTAGTTTTCGCCTCACCAGGAATGTACCATCTGCGCTAGCCCAGGATCTGTCTTGCTAGCGCGACATGTTTGCAATATGCTGGATCATTTCATACAATTATTGATGAAATATTTTATATTTACCACATAACGTAAGATATACATAGTAACTTCAAGTTTGTTAGACCAAATAAGCCAAATGTTATGACATGCACTAGGAATTGCTAAGCCAAATATGCATACTTTAATTAAATAGCAATTTTGGCAAAATCTAGAAATTGGGATTCTAGGGGAAAGACTTGCCTTCCTGCTCTTCTTAAACTTGCGGGACGTCAGTGGCGTCGATGAGCTCTCCTTCGTAACCCATGTGGTCTATCGTACGCAAAATGAGAAAAATAACAATAAAAACAGAAACATTAGATAAATTTAAAAATTATACGAAAATTATAGTAAATAGATATGAATTTTTAGAAACTAGAATCTCCGGATTTGGAGCTCAGATGAATTCGCAGCAAAATAGCGAAGGAACACTATTCACTGAAATCCAGGAAAAAGGAAAATCTACTGTAGCTCATGGGCTGTACTGTAGCAGGTCGGCCCAGATGGAAAGGATAAGGTGCGTGCTGCTGGTAGCTTGAGAGAGAGCGCAGAGAGATGGAGGTAGAGTGAGGGAGGTAGAGAGAGAATGGAGAGGAGAGAGAAAGAGAGAGACGGCAGGGGACCCAACAGCGGCGGTGTGCACAGCGGCGGCTGCGGCCATAGCGCGATGGTGGCGAGCTGCGGCGACGCAAGTGGCGGTGCAGTGCCGCGGCGGCTCAGCCAGGGAAGCAGTGGAGCAGCCAGAGCGGGGCCGCGTGGCCCGACATAGCGGAGAGCGGCAGCGCGAGGCCCGACAGCCACGCACGGGGTTGGCGAGGCGGCGACGGTGGTGCCAGGGCAACGCAGCGGCAGCGGCGTAGCGCGGTGGCACGACATCAGCCACAGCTCGACCCGACTCGCGGAGTGGCGGCGGCCAAGGCCGAGGCACGCAAGGTCGAGGGTAGGGAGACGGCACGCGGCGACTACCTTGACGACGTCGACAACGGTGGCTCCGGCAGGCGTGGCAACGATGACGATGACAGGCTTAGGTATAAATCGGTTTTGGGGGAATTAGATGAGGATTAGGGTTTAAATAGGGGAAATTAGGAATGAGCTTGGGTTGGGTTGGGCCCAATCCACAACGGATTTGGGACTAAATCTAGTTGCTTTAAGATGCGAAAAAACAAAGTAAGAAAACTAATATTTTTTAATTTTTGGGTGTCACAAAACGTTAACTGTTTGTGTTTCTGTTCTTGTAATGGAAATCAGGGGTGTTCCCCTCTGCTACAAAAAAAATACTTTGCCATGGCCAACCCCACCTATCTCGCCAACATCTCCACCATGGCTATCCGGCTCTGATGACTCTGGCACGATGGCAGAGGAGTCCGACACGCAAGAGGAGATGGATGACGACTCCGGCGGCGAGATCCGACGTGAATGAGGAGGCCGATAGTGAGGAGGATTTTTTGTGGGCTCCCGGTTCTACGGGCAAAATTGGAAGGCCTCTCCGTGCCATCACTGCCCTAGCCTAGGATCTGTCTTGCCGACATAGCGCGGATTTACAACAAAGTGATAGAATCATCTCATACAAGCATTGTTGATAATATTATTACATAATAACTGGCTCTATTGCCATAATTTGAACTTAAAGCTTGAATTGGGTTATTAAACATGATGATATTTAGAAATCTCAAAGTAATCCATGGAAAGGTTCATTTGTAAATTAATGCAAAGATTTTATATTCCAACATGTGCAAATTTTGTCATACAAGTGAAGCCTTGTTTTAATTACCTCGCCTTTATATACCTAGGCTATGGTTTTTGCAAGAATAAGCAAAGGGGTTTAGACAAGGTCTCAATTAGCTTTGAATTATATACAGAGCTTTTATTTTGGAGAATTATCATGTAAAGAGAATACAGATCTTGAATTAATAGCAAAAGATGTTACACAACCTAACTAGGCACACATTCTGTAAATATATCACCATTCACATCGCACGAGGTCAACTGCCTTCTCGAGGTCATCCACGACGTCGGATATGGTTGGCCGGTCCTTTCCCCGCTTCTGCAAGCACTTCACTGCTGTGCGCGCCACCAGCTCGAGAGCCTCGAATTGCATCGGTGTTGGGTTTGGTACTTCCGGACGTTTATCCAGCACATCCACCAGCTCTCCGGCCTCGATTAATTCCATCAACCATATCGAAAAGCTAGGAGAAAAGTCAGGTACCACATCCTCCAGCTCTCCGACGTCCTCGATTGATTGCATCGTAGAGTGGTCGCATACCACCTCCTCCCCTAAAATGGATGGAATCTTCCCTGTCAATACCTCCAGTATCACCACGCCAAAGCTGTACAAGTCGCTCGTTGGCTTGAGAAGCCCCGTGTGCAAGTATTCTGGATCCATGTAGCCATATGTGCCACATATGTTCATTTCTTCATCCTTATCCGCCTTATCAAAGGTAACCGATGCGCCAAAGTTTGATATGTGCGGCATCCAGCTCGCATCAAGGAGGATATTGGACGATTTGATGTCGCGGTGGATGACCCGCGGCACAGCATGGCAGTGCATGTACTCAATGGCCCGTGACACACCGAGCAGTATCTCAATGCGTGTTCTCCAGGACGTTGTTACCAATGAACAGAGCGACTCTGGCTCAAGATGAAGTTGGACGTGGAGTGATCCCTTTTTCATGTACTCATAGACAAGCAAGCGCTCCTCCTCCTGCACACTCCAGCCAAAGAGGAGAGCGATATGCTTATGGCGGAGGAAAGAGCCAATGGTGAGCTCATTCTGGAACTCCTCGAACTCGTCTAGTGATCTGGACGAGTTGTGCCTTTGCCAGCGCTTGATGGCCGCTTCCCGCCCATCGGGAAGCCTGCCCTTGTACACGGTGCCAAAGGAACCTTGGCCGATCACTCTGTCAAGGGCGAAGTTATTGGTTGCCTTGGCGAGCCACACGGCGCTGAACTCTTGAGCTCCATATTTATAATATGCCTTGTCCTCAGCGACCTCGGCAGCTTCCTAGAACAGACAACACAAACAAGTTGTAATCATATCTTTTTATGAAACCAAGAACGAGGCCATTTTGAAGTAATAATACCAAGACAAATTAATTCAGAAGTGCTTTTATCAATTAATTGTACCAGCGAAGACTTGTACTTGGAGCCGCCCCATGACACGGTAACTGTGTCATCTATATCATCTGGACGCATGGGGTTGTTGAACAGTAGAGACTGAGACATGAAGCCTCCTGATGACATTGATCGCAACTCGATGTAGTAGAATTCATCAAGGTAGCGGACGATGCTGCCGATGCAAGGGAAGGCGTGCGGGTAAGAGTTGAGCCTACTCTGCACGTCTCTGAACTTGTCGGCGTGCTGGTTGGCCGCGCTCTCTCTCTTGAAGGCTGTGACTAGCAATAGCTTTTGCACCTCCTTGAGTGTGTCCAAAAGCTTGTCTACGGATCCCGGGACATTCTGCCTGCTCTCCCTCTTGTACCGGAGAGCCATCTTTTCCACCTGCATGATCTTGGACATGAACATCCTGACTTGCAGGCCCATCTCTTTCACCTTGAGACGCCTGTGTGGTATCACCGTTGCCACTTGCCCTGGAGTGGCCTGTGGTGCTATTATACCCAAATCATTACCTCTCTCTCGGTGATCCCACACTGAAAACGGATCAGATATCCCTTCTTGAACTCTCTCGACTCGGGTACCAGTCAGCATCACACCCATCTTGAACTTTCCAGTTCTGGTATCACGGGAGGTTTGCTGAAAAAAGGCATTACTAATACTTGCCTCTCCATTAACAAGGACTAAGACGGGATGACCTCCTAGGACTGGCATTGCATTTTCAGATTGTGCACACACTATGCAGGTACTGAATTCCTCTGAATCCCAGTAATTTTGACCAGCGGCATTGAAGTCACTGTAGAGAACTACGACCTCCACGGAAGCTGAAGACAGAGGACCAGATGTGATCTTCATGTTGCTCTCATCATACAAAGCAATGTCAACGAGATTTCCATCATCCGCTTTTATTTGCTCCCATGTGTAATAGTCCTTGCACATCTTATTCACAAACTGCAATTGATACTTGTTAAATTTCCTCCTGAGTGGTGTCCTGAAAATAAAATGAAATGTTATACAAGTGGATAAAAGTTAGCAAGATGGTTGTTCAGTGTTAGATGTACACAATTCAAGGGCTAATTACTTCATAGTACAAGATTGATAGCTCTGAATAACTGAGGTGGGATTGAGATAGCGAACGCACTCATCATCTGAATCATCAGGTTCAAGTGGTTGAATGATAACACCTCTGTTCTGATGAGTCTGCATGACGTGCTTCGGTGTGGTCGTAATCTCGAGGTCCCTCAAGTTTGTTGAAAACGAGGCTTGTTCATTAAAGCATAACCTTTGGTACAAGCCTGAACATGTGGTCAGTGAGTCATAGTGTTGAGGCGTGAGGCGTATAGCAGCGAAATCGCCACTATGTATGTTTGTTTGGCTGCGATACAGCGGCATGAGCTGGTCAAGAAGGTTCCAACGTTTGGTTGGCTCCACAAAAGGCCTATCCCATAGGAGCTGCACTGGAAACATGTGTGTGTGCTCCAAAAATGAATAACCTGGACATAATTTGCACAAGACAATGATGCATAGGATTTGATAATTGTACACAGGATTAAAATCAAGCCTAGGCAAGCGCAGGCATAAAGCTTAGGTCCATCACCGAATTAACAAACTAGAAACACAACAAAGTTTTAGCACTTTTTTTTTGTAAAACAAACTTTACATACATATAGCATTCCGTCATATTTTTATGGATGCAATTAGATTTCCATGTGGAAACCTTTATATCTAAAATGAAATATTTATGTGAAAAATATGTAAAACCATTTTAAATAAATGCTCGTCGTAATTTTACAGTTTTAGCAAAACTTTTCCCTTTTCTAATTGTATAATTTTTAAGTATAATCTCTTTTCTATTTGAAAATGATTGGAAAGAAAAATAAAAAAGACAAAATATAATCATTTTCTATTTAAAGCTGGATGGGGAGAATATAAAAGAAAAGTGTAATCCCTTTTCTTTTCAAAACAGAATGGAAAGAAAAAATTTGTAGAAGAAAAGGAAAAATGCTGAAAGAGAGCAATGTACTCAGGGTTTTGTTTTTCGGCTGAAAAAAATTAAAAATCGGTGAAAATCGGTATTCTCAGGACCCCTGATTTTTTGGTTGAATCGGCTAAGAAAATTCGGATTTGATGAATTTTGCATGAATTTGAAGTTAGATATAAATGATTTTTGATATCTTCTCTACATAAGATTTCTGTTATAGCCTGATGGTTTGTTCCTGCGCTGTTCAGCTGTTTGGTCGTGGGTTCGAGTCCCTAGTGATGCAGGCGCTGCATAATTTTTGTTTTTCTCTTGACAAATTCAAATTTGAATTCCAAAAATGGGACCAAAAATCTAATTTTTGTATTCCTTTTGAATTCAAAAATTGGACCAAAAATCAACTAAATTTTTCCAAAAATTGAAAAATTTGGTTGACTTGGTCCCACCCAGCCGTAGTGGTGGGTCCGTCCCTGCTGATATCACCGATTATCGGATTTTATCCGTGATAATCAGCTCTTATAACATAATCAGGATAACATACCGATTGGGCTTGGAATAGGTTGGCTTGTTGAGTAGTTTCTTATCATCAGCGAATGTGCACCTTCAGTCGATTGGTAGTTCCCTTCAGCGACCAAACACAATTGTTGCTGAATAATAAAATAAGAAACAAATGCAGAAAGAAGTTAGTGTAACCTACACTATGGACATGAACTAAAATAAAAAATGTGCTCTATGATCTTAAACGCATGCCTTTAGAATCATTTCCTGTATCAAATTCTAATGTGAGTTAACCTTTTATTTTGAGAAAATTACACTTCCCCCCTGAATTCTGAATTTGTAGTGAATCTCACTTAGCTCCTGAACTTGAACTTTACCTTTTTGGGCCCTTAAAGTTGAATCCATTTGCGCCTTAACCTTAAAGCCGTTAGGGCTTCCTTTAAACGTTGAGGTGGCACCTACATGTGTTCCACATCGATGTTAAGTGTTAACTAGGTTGTCCATGTATACAAGGTATAGTGGCTTCGCATCCACAAGGATACCACATCATCATTCTAACCAATCTCAAGAGAAAATTAGATTGTTGCCTCCTAAACTCGCAACAAATTTGACTTAGCCCCGAACTTGAAATTACTTTTTTTGCCCCTTGAATTTTGTCTTTGTTTGCATCCTAACCCTAAAATTGTCAGCGCGCCCTCAACTTGGTTGAAGATGGAGGGGTACGGCGGGCCCACAACTAACAGGGGTTGCAGATGGTTTGGGCGAGTGGCTGGGCAAAGCCACACAATTTTAGGAATTTGTGATTGCCTTAGCTTTGCTCAGACTAGCATTTGTTTACAGGTCAAAAGAATTTTTAAGAGCAGAGTTGCATCTGTTTAAGGTTTTTGGGTTAGGGTACAAATGTATACAAGTTTGCAGGTCCGAAAATATAAAATCTTAATTTTGGGGGGCTATGTGAGATCGACACATGTTCATTGGGCAACAATGTACTTTTCTTTGAAGGAAGGTTAGAATGATGATGTGGCACCCAGGTCGATGACACGTCACTATCGCTTGTGCACACGGATAGCCTTGTCAATACTTAACGGTGACATGGAACACATAGATGCCACTCAATATTTAACGGAAGCCCTAACGGTTTTGATGCTAGAGTGCAAACTGATACAAGTTTAAAGCCCCCTTCTCTTCGGCTTATAAGCAAATAAGCAATGTTTGCTTATTTTGCTTATTTTTGCGGCGGGCTCCACTAATGAGGCACGCTCACAGGGAATCCGACCGGTCTCGCCATCCTCATGTGGTAAAGGACCTCATTGGTGGACCCCACTGCATATTTGGTCAAAATAAGTAAACATTGCTTATTTTCTTTTAAGCCGAAGAAAAGGGGGCCTAAGGGTCAAAAGGTAAAGTTCAATTTTGAGGGACTAAATGAGATTTGCTGCAAGTTTAGGGGGCCATAGTGTAATTCTCTTTTATTTTGGTATACTCATCACAATTTCCTTTACAAGTAAAAAGGCCACAAAGATTCAAAAATGTAGAAGACTTCCTTGCTGTTTTATGCCCTTCGCTTTCAAATATATGCCAATTTAGTACCATTTTATTTTCCTATATTGTACATGTTATCCAATTATTTGACGACTTTTTAACCCTTTTTCGGTTGTATATCCCTCCTTTTTAATGATCATTTTTTTATTTCAAACACTAACATAATAAAGACTTTGAATGAGGTTAACATGGTCTTCTGAAGGTGTACATTGGACTTGCGTATTTGATTTTTTCAATAAATAAAGTACTTACATTGTCAATTGTTTGTACTGAATGTCGTATATCTTCACCAAGTTGGTTATCCATATTTGCTGTAGGAGGTAATTGTTCTGGAACTATATTAATTCCTGAAACAAGGAGTGAAACATTAAGATCTGAATCATTTGAAAGAGGAGCATACAAAACAAGGGGTTCAGCACTTAACCATTTCCTGCTTTCTGGGTACGAATAGTTGGAGATGATGGGCCATTTTGTTCTTGACCATTTCCATGAGCTTTCCTGAAAAGAAAGCTTGTATTCAAATTGATTGCAAAACTTTTCTTGCAAAAAGAGAAGTTGCAACCATGTGCACCAAAATATTTATTAAAAAGAGGTTGACCAGAACTGTGGTGTTGTTATACGCAAAATCTCAAGAAAGGAAGTTAACTATTAAAATTTCAGAAAGGACAAACAATTACTTTGTTTATTTAACTTCTTTGGTGGGTCCCGCACTAGGAAATGATTTGATAATCCTTCTAAAACTCGTTCTTCCCTATGTGACAATACCATAACGCCAAGTCTGACCCTCTTGTTACCGGAGTTATTCACAATTGTAACACCACTGTGACGGTGACTCCCACTAGCCAAGTAAAATGTACAGTTACTGACTATTGATTCTATTCCATGCTTCCTATCTCCTGTTGCTGAATTTCGTCCCTCTGGTTCAATTATGTTTTCCTTGAACTCCTTGTCGGACCAATTGTATCGATTATCATCTTTGTTGAACTTTCCTTTAATGATAACCATCATAATCATCGCGGAAGCAAGCTGATGATCAGGCGCAATTGGATTACTACCATCATATAGATTCACCTCTATGAAATCTCCATGGTTAGTCTCTATGTATTTCCCCGTTTCAACTTTCTTGTTCACTTCACTAGTGATTTTTAGGCAGAATCTTGGTGGCTGTGTTTGGTTCAGTTCTGATCTGCCAAAAACAAAAGTATAAGATCACCATAGTTCTAAAACAAGAGAACACCAAGAGGGAAATGTGTACTGTTACTTGATTAGAGTCTATTATAAACAAATTAAATTGAAATGTGCATTGAACATTTGAGTTTGTAACAGAAAAAATTATATTTCAGTTCACCTCTCTCTACATGGGATTATATTTAATAATATCTCCAGAATAACTCATTCATGGCATTGTAAAATATGACGATGACATATAACACCTTGGAGCAAGAGAGATGTCACCACTTGAGCAGTTAGGTCGCTCGGAAAGACTCTTCAAATGTTTTTCAATTCCATTTATCCTTTCCTTGAGCTCTTCCAGCGTCCGTCTGTCCTCTTTCCTCTCTTTCTTGTCATCTTCCAGCATCCGTCTTATCCATCTGGTTTCTTTAGCCTAAGAGACAGGTCAGATTTGCTGATCAAATGGCCTGAAAATTTGAATTCTAACACTGCGAAGTATTTCAATTTAGAGAAGTTGAGTACAGTAAAATTAGAGTCTCGGTCATACACACTACTAGAAAACAGGGCATCACAAGCGGTACATCACAAGCGGTTCAATGCGCACTACTTCTAATAGTTGCAACACAAGCGGTTCAATAGTTCAAGCCAGGAAACCCCCTCTAGAAGCGGTTCGTAATACGAACCCTTTCTAAAGTCCAAGCAACAGAAGGGGTTCGTGTCACAAACCCTTTCTAAAGCCCCCTGCACCTCTAGCAGCGATTGGAGATATGAACCCCTTCTAAAACCCAAGCAACCGAAGGGGTTCGTATTACGAACCGCTTCTAGAGGGGGCTTTAGAAGGGGTTTGTATTATGAACCGCTGCTAGAGGCCTATTTTTTGAATTGTTTAAAGGAAAGTTTGCCTTATCTCATTAGTGAGCACGCGTGGGTGGATTGGCTAGCTGGGTGAGGCGTGGGTCACGAGGAGGGGTGAGGTCCTAGGTTCGAATCCTACGTACCCCAATATTCTTTACCTTTCTAGACACTACTAGAACCGGTTTGTAGAACCGCTTCTGGTGCTCCCATGAACATCAGTCGCGGTTGCTTAGAAGCGGTTATATAACCGCTTCTAGAGGCTTTACGAACCGGTTGTGAAGTTCAAATCTGCAGTAGTGACAGAAGGTATATTTACTCCATACTACGAGAGAATCATGGCAAAATTAATTCAGAGCTCTACCTAACAAGAAGCTAAGGTAACCTATAGACTCGATTTTGTTGGTTTGGCTCGGTAAAAAATATATACAAGGACACAAATAAATAAAAAATTTTAGGAGTCCAGGCGAGCACGCAAATAAAAAGCACATATGAAAATGGGAAAAGTTCGCTAGAATGAAGCGGACCTGCGCTGATTGCTTGCTCCAGCCTGAACTTTGGTCAGTTTAACAATTTGATTGGTACTATGAATTTGAACGCGAAATTAATTTCCAATTAATGCTCTATGAGCGCCTTGGATCGAAAATAAAGGTTTTTTTTATAGCAGATGTATGCAGATCTGCCTGAAACAAAGTCCACCTGTGCCAAGTATCTGTGTAACAGAAGCTAAGAACAGGTAAAATTACCCCTTTCTCCTGAGATTCTCTTATTGCTTTGATACCCATCATTATATCACGGAGATCCAGAGATCCTGCAGGTGGAGAGTCCTCGGTAGACATCTCATCTCCACTTGAGCTGTTAGTCAAGATTTGAAGGAAAATAAGAGCTCAGCCAGGTATTGTCGCTGTGAAATATAGCAGGAGAAGACATACCCCGACCCCGAGGAAGAGGAGCTTGAGCAGCTCTCGCGCCCCCTCTGCTTCTGCCTCCTCTTCCGCGGCTTCGCCATTCCTTGCAGCTCACGCTCCAGCCTCCCAGACGTCCATCCAGTCGGTGTGAAAGAAAGGCGCGGAAGTCCATGGGAACAGAAACACTTCCACGCCGGCGTCCGCGTCCGATGGATTAGACGCCCCATCAGACGTCGCGCGGGAAGCTTCAGCGCTTGCGCATGAAAACATCCACACTGTCTATTCTAAATTTTCTACTTCAAAACACTGTTAGCGTCATCTCTGTCCATTTCTCTAAAATTTCTTCATATTTTATACTACACTCTAAAAGATTCATTCCCTCCATCAACTAATCTATCTTTAAAAAATCAGAACTACAGTGTTATAGTGTTATAGAGAGCTTGCTAAGGCTCTATCTCTATCTCTCTTTTCTCTATCTCTCTTCCTCTCTCTATTTCTCGTTTCTTCTCTCTCCATCCCTCTCTCCACACGGTGAGAGAGCTTGGCGAGCTTTGAGTGCTGAATCCGGTGAACACGGCATGGGGTTTCTGTTCTCGTGAAACTTTATTATTTTGTATCGGATGATTTTTAAATAACAGTGAAATATGAGGTTTTATTAGTAGTTAACTAAGTTTCATTGGCACTTTTCAAGTTTCATCAGTATATAAGCCAAGTTTCATTGTTATTTCTTCATGTTTTATATGAACTTGTTCAAGTTTCAACAGTATTTAGCCAAGTTTCATTACATTTCTTTAAGTTGTGTTAGTAATTTCTCTAAGTTTCATTAGTCTTTTTGAATTTTCATCGATACTGTAGTCAATTTCATAAGTACATTTTTCAAATTTCAGTAGTTATTTTCACAAGTTCATCAGTACTGTAACCAAGTTTTATTATTATTTCTTCAAATTTTATCAGTATTTATAGCCAAGTTTTATTTGTACATTTTTCAAGTTTTAGTAGTTATTTTCTAAAGTTTCCGTGATGACATCACTATGACATCACACGTGGCGCCCGCCCCCTGGGAGTCAATAAAGTGGTTTTGGTCTGCAGGAAAGCGGTAGAGTGGGCGAGGACGCCCAACCCGTGCAGTCTGCATAGCATGCGCAATTCCCTAGCCAGCATGTGGCCAACGCCCAACGCCGGCTTCCCTGCAGCCCTCCAATGAACAGAATAGAACTAGCAGCGACTTGATTTCTTGAGCTTCTCCTGGAGCATCTCGAGCGACCCTCTCTATTTTTCCTCCCATACTAAAATTCCTTCACGTTTTATATTATACTCTAAAATTTTTTATTTTTTAGTAGATATTCTATCTCTAAAATACTATTTCTATACATATTTGCAGTGACCGCTGGAGGTGCTCTTAATTTCAGCTGCATCCTTATGATACAAACTAGACAGGGTAGCTGTAAACTGAGGTTAAGAATAGTTTTTTTATATAAACTTGTTTGCTGGTTTTTTTTGATATAACTGAAGATATTGCCATCGTTTTATTTTTCCCTACTCAAGTATACGCTATAAATATATTATAGTTGAAGGGAAAAGGAATCCAAGCTGCTGCATTTGTTGCCTTTCACATGTCTTATACGGTAGCTAATCAGAAAGGCAGCAGGAAGTCAACGGCCATCCGATCGGTCGTTTAGGCCTAGAGATAAAAGTGGTCCGGATAATATTCGAATCTAACTGGATCTGTATCCTAATTTTATCCCATATAGTAGTCATTTTCCTATCCAGGAAAAATCCGGATTCGGACCGGATCCGAATAATTATACGGGTAATTAATCTGGATACGGAATGAGAGATATCCGACGGGTCCGGATAACCCGTGAAAAATATCCAGATATAAGTATGTGGGTACCGGGATTCAAACCTGTAACACCCCAAAAATGGAATTTTGCTAAGGCAGTCAAAACAATGTATTTCCGACCCGTATTTTGCCCCTATTTTTGGTCATAATCTAGAACACCTCATTAAATTGGATCCCTTCATCCATAAATAATATATATATATATGTATATATGTAGAGAGAGAGACACACACACATGTATTAACACATATAGGGTTTCATGCATTAAAGAAATAAATTAATTTCTAACATAACAAAGCCTAGGGTCATGTAAGTAAGATCATTGGGTTTAGCTAAATTGAAATTTTAAAGCAAATTAGGTGGTGTGAGCCTGAAATTAAATTTAGCCACTCCCAATTTATCCCATTTCTTACTTTTCTAAAATTCAACTAAATTCAATCTCCTCGATGCTATATTGAGAACAAAAATGGGACCTTTGGGCCAGGCCCAACCCATTTTTGAGCCTAACCCGGTCCGGTTGACCTAGCTACCCTCGGCCCAGCCCTCTTCTCCCTTAAGCCAAGCCGGCCGTGCTCCCCCGGCTTGCTCCACCCAGCTCGTCCCTCCCTCGGCTTGCTCTCCCGCTCATCTCTCACTCTCCCTCCTGCGCAACTCTGCCTGGCACGCCTCCCTCGTCGGACCACCGGTCCGTACGCCGGTCCGACGCCGTCCGAGCTGGCAGCGACCTCTGTCGCACGCCCATCCTCCGTGGCACTTCATCCCTGACCTCGCCACCGCGTGGCGCCCAGGCCCTGTAGCTCTACCATACTAAAATTCCTTCACGCTTTGATCCCTTGAGTTTCTCCTGGAGCATCTCGACCGACCCCTCTATTTTTCCTTCCATACTAAAATTCTTTCACGCTTTACACTACACTCTAAAAAACTTTATTCTTTCAGTAGATACTCTATCTATAAAACACTATTTCTATATGTATTTGTAGTGACTGCTGAAGATGCTCTTAATTCTAGCTGCATCTTTATGATATAAAATAGACAGGGTAGCTGTAAACTGAGGTGAAGAATAGTTTTTTTTTATATAAACTTGTTTGCTGGTTTTTTTTATATAACTGAAGATAATGCCATCGTTTTACTTTTCCCTACTCAACTATACGCTATAAATATATTATAGTTGAAGGGAAAAGGAATCCAAGCTGCTGCATTCGTTGCCTTTCACATGTCTTATACTGTAGCTAATCAGAAAGGCAGCAGGAAGTCAACGGCCATCCGATGGCGTCGTTTAGGCCTAGGGATGAAAGTGGTCCGGATAATATTTGGATCCGACTGGATCCGTATCCGGATATTATCCTATATGGTAGTCATTTTCCTATCTAGACAAGATCTGGATCCAGATAATTATACGGGTAATTAATCCAGATACGGGATGAGAGATATCCGACGGATCCAAATAACCCGTGGGAAATATCTAGATATAAGTATGCGGGTACCCGGATTTAAACCCAACCTAACTATTTTTCTTTGAATGGTTACTTATAAGTGCGTTGCTTTCTTTGATCTATGTATTCGTGCGTGCATGAGCTTGCTTAGGAATATCACTATGTATATGATATGTTACATGTTTGCAAGTTGTAATAATAATATCGAGAGCGTGCTATGTCTGTTTTTCTCCCGACCAACTAAGAGAATATGGTAAAATCTAGTATCAGGCCCGGTATCTGATCCGGATCCGACCTAGATCTGTATACGACACAATCCGGATCCGACACTATCCAGAACGCGGATCCGGATCTGGGAAAAAATATGGGACGGATACGGGATGACCACTATCCAGACCGGATCCGGACCGTTTGCACCCCTATTTAGGCCAATCCGACCATCCATTGCCTCCCCTGGTGTTTATGCAGAAAAACCCATAGCTTTTCTGGTTTTACGCACACATCCATCCTTTCTTGAGGCCGTTCGATCGCCAATCCGTTGGGTATGTGGCTCGCATAATTTTTCTGCACATCGATGTACATTTTCGTGCTCAACCCACGGTCCTTCCACCATGTGCCACTAGGCTTTGCCCTCAAAGTTCAATGAAATTACCCGCCTATGCAGCCATCGGCCTAACCCACACACCCACCTAGCCTCTCCATCCCCATCAGCCATCCCGCCCGTGAGCTCCTAGGGTTCCATGTGGCCTTCCCTCGCCTTGCCGCTTTTTATCGCTTCTTCCACCTTCACCAATGATGCATGTCCTCATCCATGCCTGTGCCTCACTTCCCATCCTCTCCCTATCATGCATCGGGCCTTCCTCGCCACCTCTACCGCGGGTTGGCCATCGATCCACGATGCACGCTTGACTAGGCTATCAGTACCCTTGAGCCAAATCGGAGAGCCATGGTCCAGTGACTTCTCCTTACTATGGCCGCCACCTAGGCAGGCCCGGCCCAAAGAGGAGGAAGCCAATGCGACCGCCAGGGGCCCCCAATCTTTTGGGGCCTCAGCCCATATAGTGTGTAGGTATTACTACTAATGGAAGTGCAAGTTGGTTCGATGGCTGCTAAATAAATCACCCCACAAGACAAGGCCGGTTGTTGGTCCATTAGCCCAATTAATACAACACATTGATACTGACTCCGTAGTCTCCGCCGCTTAGTATTCTTTTGACTTCAGTAATTGCTCACAAGTCACTTGACTCATCGTTGCTAGTTGGCTTGTTTCCTTCGTCTACTCGTCTCCCGGGCGATTGGCGAACCACCGAACTGGCATGCCACCAGCCGACCGACGACTAGCTACTTAGCCGGGACGCCGAGCCACCGAGGATGTGATCTAGGGCATCCGCTGATACCGATCCGAGTCTCCAAGAGTCTGAGTTCCTAAATCCCAATCCTAGGTGTTCATGTTCTAAAACTAAAGTTAGTTTGTTAATTGTTATTTGTTTACTGTCTGCTGGCTATTCTCTCTTTATTGTTCTATGATTGTATGTTTACCGGTTTACAGTTCAAAATGGTTCATCTGATATTGAGGTAGATGCTTTTTATTCTAAATTAGAAGTGCTACAAATGACTTTGCCATCTGAGTCACATTCTGCCATTGAGATTTTTGACATGGTCAAAGATTTAGATTGTTATCCAAAAGTTTTAATTGCTTATCGAATCTTATTCACCATACCTATGACCGTAGCCTCCACTGAAAGAAGGTTTTCAAAATTAAAATTACTAAAAAATTACTTAAGGTGGTCGATGTCACAAGAAAGATTAAATGGTTTTGCAACTTTATGCATTGAGAAGAATAAATTGGATGAAATTGATCTTTATACTATTATTGATGACTTTTCATCAAAGAGTGTTAGAAGAAACTTTAACTTACCCATTTGAATTTAAAGGAGTTGTGGAGATAGGATTACACCGTGATAATATTGCATTATAGCGTGGATGGTCGGATGAGCATTGAGATGCATATTGGAGCTCAATTTAGTTTGTCGGCAATGAGAAGGGTGCTAGATTTAGTGATGTTTGAATGGAAGAATAGTGGTATGTGGATTTTATTTTATTTAAACCATGTTTTGGCTATGACTAATTCTCTTTACCAATTTAATTATGTAAGAACATATGCAATCTTTTATGTATAAAAACTATGTTAGTAAAGAAAAGGACCATATGCTTTTGCTCGTCCCGGGCTCCAAAATTCTTTGGACCGGCCCTGCACCTAGGACGAATGTCTCCTGAGATCCAGTTCTTCGGGGAGCAGAACAACCTCATCCCACTGTCCTCGTCGCCTCTCTGTGGTAGGCCATGCCTCTCCTCCTCTGTACATGTCACCTCGGTCGCTCGTGTCCTCCCTACGTGCGGAACCAATCCTCATTGCGCTCTGCCTCCTCGCCCAGATCTGGAGGCACCATGGCAGCTGATGGAGGAGCAGTGTATCCCCTTCTGAAGGTGGCAGTCAACATCCAAGAAGAGGTCATCCATGATGGGACAGCTGTGTCGAAGCTTCCACAATATCTAGGGGCTGTTTTTTGGGCTTGAAACTCCATTGGCGTGTAAGACCATTCGTAGCAGCTACTTTATAATACTATAATTTAGGATAGAGTAGCTGTTGCCGGAAAAGAATCTTTTAGAGTGTAGTGTAAAGTGTGAAGGAATTTTGAAGTGTTGGATAGAGGGAGTACTGAATAGTGTTATAGTTGCTCTATTTTAAGTTACAGTATTATAGAGTACCTGTTACGGATGCTTTAAGCTACGAAAGTTAAGGGTCCTTCAAAAAAGAGGCTTAAAGGACAAAAAATATTTTAAATTTTTTTTGTGAGCTTTTAGAAAATGACTACAAAATGTTATACCGTATGGATTGTACAAAAATAACAAATTTTTATAACCTAAAAGACCTAGTGAACGTGCGTTTGGTTACCTGCTCGCCGTTCGGTGCCTGCATGAGCGCGTGCAAACAGCCGCTCCAAGCTAGGCCGAGGAAGCAGCGTGGCGGCCGTTTCATGAGCAGTGGCAAGACGCAGCCCGCCACGTCTGACCGACTAACAGACTAGTAACTTGCTAACCAGTTTCTGCATTAACTTTTCAAACTTTCAAATTTTTTTAAAAAGTTCAAACGACATCCAAATTCAATGAAACAAAAAAATGGAACCGTAGGTTCAAGTACAAGGTATTGAAAAAAATAGATTTTTTTAATTTTTATTTTATTTTTCGAATTTATTGATTTTCTAGTATTGATTTTTTGAATTTTTATTTTTTGTTTTTGAATTTATTTTTGTTTCAGTATTTTAAAAAATTTTAATTTTTACTTTTGAATTTATTTTCTTTGTTTTTCATTTCCCTCTTTTGAATTTGTACCCACTCCTCTCCTAGTGTAGTCAACCAAACAATATCTCTGCATAGCCTATTCAATCTCATACAACCAACCAAACAACATCCCCTTACATCACCTCAGCCTGGAGACCCAACCAGCCTGGCTGAGTTTATGCAGCCTGGCTGAGCTGATACAACAACCAAACACACCCCTAATGAACAGGTCCTGATGTCGCTACCCGACATCCTTATCATTCTTGAGCCTAAAAGCACTAAAGAACAGGTCCTCGTGTCGCCACCCGACGTCCTTATCATTCTTGCGCTGACCAGTATGAGTAAGTTTTGCTTTGCCCTCCTTCAACCTCTGATTTCATTGATTTTCTCACTCCATTTCGTTCCTTCTTCTCTTTCACCTACAGTACTTTACCTTTGTTTTTTTTAGTTTCATACTTCCATTTCGTTTATTCTTCTTTTTCACCTACAATAGTTGCTTCTCCCGGAATGTTTCAGAATGGGGTTCCATGGATTCATTGTAGGAGGATGCATGGAAGAGCACAATGTAAAAATTGCCAAAATACAAAGCTGATTGCTTGGCAACAAGGCATCAAACTAAAACTTGGTGTCAGCGTAAGCAAATGACATCATTTTGTTGCGTTTTCATCTCTTACATATGTTTATAGCTATTAGATTCATCAAATTGTCACTCTGCCCTACTGTGGTAGACATCAAACTACATTCATTAGTTACAACAGTCGTTTGCACAATATATGTTTTATAGCAAATTTTTGAAGTTAGCTAAAAATAATCTTCCGCTGGAAACTGATGTCAATCTTGCTAAAATTTAAAGGAATAAGGGGAAGATAGTTTTGCATTAAGTCGAAAGAAAGGGCCATGCGGGAGTTGTAAGATAGCTAGCTGGTATATAAATCACGGTGCCACAATACTTCATCTTTGCTTTTTTAAAATGATTATTCATCATTGCCTTTTGTACCGAGCTTTTCTTTTTGCTTATATAAGAACTTATATGAGACAAAAACTGACGATATGCCCTTATTCCTTTTTATTTTTGCATTTATGGTTGATATACATGTTTTCTGCTTTTTGGCAATCTTTTTTATAGGAAGACATTCCTAGCTACTCTATTCATCATGTTTGTATGTAATATTATCCTATGACAGTAGTTTTATTATTGTTTCTTTTAAAATGACTCACCAATGCATCATCTTACACTACTATAAAAATGGTCATCCTTGCCCTCCAATCACTGCCGGTTAGACCAAAACCGGCAGTGATAACTTATCACTGCTGGTTTGTAAGCCTTAGCGGGTTGTGCGCTTGAGAGCCTCACTGTCTATTCGTTGCTCAAAACCGACAATGAAGTATCACTGCCGGTTTGAGAAAAGAACCGGCAGTGATAAGTCCTATCACTACCGGTTTTTTAGCCCCCCGTCCCCAATTTTCAACCGGTAGTGAAAGAACTTATCACTGCCGGTTCTTGTCAAGAATTGACAGTGATAACTTATTATCAGTGTCGGTTCTAGCCAAGAACAGGCAGTGATAAGTTTTTTCACTCTCGCCCCCAATTTTTAAACTGGCAGTGAAATAACTTATCACTACCGGTTCTTGACTAGAACCGGCAGTGATAAGTAAAGGTTATCACTGTCGGTTCTTGTCAAGAACAAGCACTGATAAGTAAAGGTTAAAAGGTATGCATATCCTCTGTAAGTAAGAATGTGAGATTGGGTAGGATGGTTAGAAGGGTGAAGGTAGAGTGGAAAGGTCGCATGTTTGAGTCCTGGGTAACGCAACATTTGTATTTCGCACGAAAATATGTCTAATAACCTATAGTAGGTGGTAGATGATTAGTATATAGATTCTGAGTATAAAAAAAATATTTTTCTATTTTTGGCAGGGACTATCACTACCGGTTTTTACTTGAGAACCGGCAGTGATAAGGCTATCACTGTCGGTTCTAATACCAGTTTCGAACCGGCACTGATGTGGTGTTTTGTAGTAGTGTTAGTTAAATTTCTTAGGACCCATACCTGGCATTAATATGGAAAATTTTGTTTCAATTGTATCATGCCAATTTAGAATCAGAAGTTAATATATTTAATGGTTATGTTGTTTCAGCTACGAATGGGTAGTAATATGTTAGAAAGAAAAGACTAAAGGGTTTGTGATTTACAACTGGCAATATGCATCGCTAGCCCTGTCATTGCTTTACATTGTCTTAGTCTATGGAAGTTCCTCTTAGCTTATGGAAGTTTGGTTTTGTTGATAAATTATGTTTGCCCTAGATGCTTGAAATAGCCAAAACGAGCTTTCAACTAATATGTTTGGCTATGGTTAGTGCGTCTGGTGAGTCAAGTTGAGGTTCAGTTCTGTTTTTCTTGTTTCTCTTCCATACTAAGATTGGTGGCTTCTTGCGAAATCGTTTGACTTCTTCATACATGGATTGCGAGCAGATAGCCTATAATCTATAAATTTTTAATTTGTATGGTAAGTTTTGAGAATTAGTGAGGGTGATATGACCATTCCTCTCATGGATATGATTAGCGCTACGTCCACTACACATCCTTCGACTTTCATGTTGCGTTGACGTGTTGAAGAACGACATTGACATGCTGAACAACAGCAATGAGTTGAACTTAATTCTTTTTGCAGAGTCGTTCAAGCCATCTACACCAGAGACTCAACATATGCTATGTATTCACCTTAGGATAGTACCAAGACCTAACATTTGGATTAGTTGTGATGGAATAATACAACATTGTTAGTCTTGAAAGAGTTACACCAGTATATAATGCTTGATTGACATGAACATAGCACCTCGGATTAACTCTTTTAGGCTAAGTGAGGCTTAAAGCCCAAGAGTGGTGCTATGCATGTGTGGGCCAATTCTTAAATGGGCTAGGCTCTAAGTAAATTTAGGCCAGGGTGTTACGGCCATCATCTACACAACTAGAAAAATTTTGGAAGGAGAGAAACAGGCGTCTATTTCAGAGGACTAGTCTCACACAAGCCCAACTCATCGCAAGAATCCATGAGGATATCCTAATCTGGAGGCAATTTACCAACCCCTGTAATCAACGGTTAGACAACTCCCTTAGTTCGGTGGCTTGAATCCACCCAAACCCTTTCTTTTCTCCCTGCATTTTCCTCTTGTTTAGTATACAGTGCTACATTCTTTTAATATAGCGGCAGTGCTCATGTCTTTTCATTCAAAAATAAAAGATTACTCTGGCCCCTAGTGTGGATGGTAAAGGTGCAGGACACGAAGGTACTATACAGAGGGCAGTGCTTCATTACACCTCCTAATTAGTATTATTTGTATAGTTAAGCTCCCGTCCATTATTAAAAAAAAAACTCTACTTTTGTTCTAATTATTTCAGTCCATCCCTATATAGGCATTAGAAAAGCGTTGATTATGACCGCCGAATGGGTCAACATTTGCGGCATGCGGAAGTGTTGGGGAAGTCCATGGGAAGTGCGTATGAAGTCGAGGGGAAGTGAAGTCTGAGCAAGGGGGAGAAGCAGAGCTTTCGTCAGCGAGTGTGCCAAGGCCACTGCAATGTTGCCTGTGAGTCCCATAGAATTAATTCAGGTTCTGCAAGGGATGCGAGGAGGGCTCTCAGCTAATCCCAAAGTCTCCCATGCGCCGACGGGGCAATCCTCGCTCGAATTCTCCTCATCCTTACAAGTATGCGGATTACGAGTGCATTAGGCTATATGAGTAGCCCATTGTAAGAGATAGGAGGATAACAGCAGGGAGCATTCATCCCGCAACCTTGCAAACACGCACATGATGAATAGTATTAAAGCTTAATTTGTGCATCAAGTTTGAAATGGGCCTCCACGGATGTCAGTATACATATATATGAGGCTGGCACGTAGTATCTTGAGATCCTTCACCACATTACAGTTTCATCTCCATACACATGCAGATTGATTCTCTCTCTCTCTCTCGCTTTTTTTTTTTGGGCATACTCCCCTGAAAGTGAGCCAGCTTACTACTGTCTGATTCGTCGCAAGTGAAAGAGTAGCGATCAAATGGAGGCAGCATGGGACACACTGGGAAAGGCAGCAAATGTCGCGCAGCTCTCGGGCGTCGAAGCTACCATGCTCGTCGTTGCGATCCTGACATGGCTGCAGTTTCCTCAAAACCACAAGCAATGCGTGAAGCTCCAGAGGCGCGTGAAGATGCTCCGTCAGTTGCTGCAATGCCCAACTGGTTGCAGGACTGTCATCATCCAGCACCCGGAGATTGGGGGTTTGGTTAGCAAGGCGCTCCAGGACGCCGACGCCCTGATCGAGACCTATAGCAAGAGCTCGCTCTGGTGCCGCCTCCGCAATGGCAGGAGCATGGCCGCCCAGCTCCGCGACATGCGCAACGCCGTCGACTGCTACTGTGGCATCGTCGTCGTCGCCAACGCATCTCTCCTGATGAAGCAGCCGAATCCTCGTTGCCCCATAGATGTTCGGTCAGATGCTCAACCCTCGTATATATATCGGTTTGTTTACATCATCCCACATTAGAGCTGTGCGTGTCTGAGTCAGGTGATCTGAAGGCATGTTCTGGTTTTGCGAATTGAGCAGGATTCAGGTAAACGATGATGTGCCAGTAAGCGTGCTGCCTGCAACTGCGTCATCCGTGGGGCATGATTCTGATGTTCACAGCCTCGATTGATATTGGCCGCGAAGGAATCGGCAGTGAGACGACTTGAAGATATGAGACGATGAAGCAGCGTTCATCGTCGATCGTCGATCGCCTGAGATGAGGAGCAGAAGCCTGCCCTTGGAATCGATTCCTTTTGCGCCGGTCGTTATCTTGCTGTATATTCAGCTTCTGTGTGCTTGTATAATTAACTCTCGTTTTTTTATAGACCTAGGAATTGGGCCGGGCTTTAGTGGGCCAGCACGAGCACGGCCTGATTTTAATGGCCCGAAGCACGACCCGGCACGAAAAAATGGGCCGGTCTGGCACGGCCTGAATGGCGTGCCGGGCCGGGCCTAAAAACCTGGCACAATGGGCCGCCTGGCATGGTCCAATTGTATGGGCTGTGCTCGGGCCGGCACAGCCCGAATTGAAACCCGAACCTGTAATTTTCATTTTTTGGGATCTTTCTGTGCTTATATGAATTTATAATCTACATGACAGTTGTAGAAAATTTCGATACGCATCTTTTTCATGTAAACAACCTTTTCATTTGAGCAACATATAAATTTATAAAATAATATTTAGTGCGCTGTGTAGTTTCATACCGATGCCACCTCTCTTGGTAATTTACATTTTTCGGAGTCTTTCTATGCTCATATGAATTTAATTCTACGTTAAAGTTGTATAAAATTTTGAGACGCATCCTTTTCATGTAGACAACTTTTCCATTTGAGCAATGTATGAATTTATAAAAAAATATTTAGTGCGCTGTATAGTTTCGGACCGACGCCACCTCTCTCGGTAATCTGCATTTTTTGGATTATTCCTTTGCTCATATGAATTTATATTCTACATAAAAGTTGTAGAGAATTGCGAGACGCATCTTTTTTATGTAGACAATATTTTTATTTGAGCTACGTATGAATTTATAAAAAAAAATATTTAGTGTGCTGTGTTCTCTCCCATGCCGTGCTCGGGCCTGCCCGGCCCGACAGCAGCCCGGCGTGCCTTTGGGCCATGCCGGGCCTTGATTTTTGCCGTCCATGCCGGCCTGGCCTGGCACGAATAAATGATCGGGCCATGCCAGCCCGTTTCATGTAGGCCCGAAGCACGACGGGCCCAGGCTGTGCCGGCCCGGCATGGCCCAAGTCCCACCTCTAGTTGTTTATAGTTGGGACCGTACTATCAAAGGGCATTTTATAGTCTATTCGTTGTATCAAAGTTTGGTAAATCATCTTATTTCTCAACCGAACAATTTGTTCTGGTTCTTGAAATTACCCATTAAAATTAAGATTTTCATGTGGTATCTGGAAAAAAGCATTACCCCAACGATAGATAATCTTTCTAAATGAAATTGGAAAGGTAGCCACAAATGTGTTGGCGTTTAACCCAAAATTGCTCTAGGGTTAAATGCGCCAACAAGTTCTCATTTAATATGGGGATGGCTTCAAGATGTTGAAAGTAAACAAAAAAAAAATTTTGGTTGGCGCAATGGTTTTATGTTGGGCTATTTGTTTTTTATGGAGATGATATTGTGTTCGACAAATACAAAGTTTCATCATTTATACACGTTATCTTCTGGGGAGCCTATTGGGTACGTCATTAGTCCTTGTTGCAGAAGGAGGATGAACAAGATTCAATACTCATTGTGTGTCATTCGCTATAGGTAGTGGCTGTCTTACTTCACCAAAAATGGATGGCAATTTAATAATCAAATTAATGATGCCTGAATGGCTTATTCATATGTTCGTTTCTTTTTATGTAAAACAGTCTTACATTGTGTTTTAATATGTTTGTATTGAACCATATACATTTATGATATAGAGACCGGAACAATTTTCAATTATCTAAAAAAATTAACTCTCATTTTAGTTGTTGGTTGCGCCAGCTGAGCTGGAGGCGGTGAGATAGCAGTCATCGAAGAGGAAGGAGCCCGGGCACGGCCGCTGGCTAAGATTGGGGAAGCACTGGCAAAGCGGGTGAAGAGCCTGGGCTCGAGGTCAACGACGCAAGCTTCTGTCAGAGGGGTGCTAGAGGCACCACGGCGCTTGAAGTCCGGGGCCAAACATTGCCGCCAAGACGGACGCCAGTCTGTGACGTCGTGGATGAGTGGAGATGTCATGACATGGGTAGGGAGAATGCCATCCCCAACCTCAAACGAGCCCTTGCAGAGACTGGGGGTGGCCTGCGGCTGAGGGCGACAAGGATTGACACTGGCTCCAGCTAGGGTCGCCCTTGTGCCTAGGAGGGGAGCGCGTCCATCTACCATGGTCACGACCATCCCGATGCCCATGGTCCCGGCCCAGGTCGGCCACTTCGCGAGTAAGGTCTTGGACGTGCCGCGAGCTATGGTCATGGCGGTCAAGGCGGTAGTCATCGCAGTTGTCCAAGTCTTCGCGGCAGTCTCGGTGTGGGGACACTGGGGTTGCATGGCGCCTGCGGGGACACCGCCCCTCGTCGAGAACCCCAAGGTGCTAGTGGAACTGGGTCATGAATGGAGAGGAGGAAGGCCGAAGGCAGGAACCCAACGATTTGTGGCTAAAGACGGCTGAGACTGGGAGAGATCTTAAGGTCCAACTGCACAAGAACTTTGAAGCATTGGACCTCTAGCATGAGGAGCATTGAAGAGTGCCCCGCCTCTAGCGAAGAAGAAGCATCGTCGATGGACAGGGCAGCCATCGAGAGGTAGTGGATGCGAGAGATGGATTCCATGTTGTCGGTTCACGCCCAAAGGTTGAGGAAGGAGGTGTCCTCCATTCGCTAGTCCATCAAGACCAGAGGTGGAGCCCAATAGGCCTATAGGGGTGCACATGCACTAGGGTCCAATAGAAATTTTAGTGAAGATCAGCTTGTATGGACCTCATGTGCACCCCTCAGCCCAAAGCTTGTGCACCTGTTTTGGTCCAAACAACAGCCGACTAAGACTAGATAACACCATCCAGCCCGCTAGCTTATTCCTTTGCCTCTTTTCTCTTCTTAGGCCAAGCGCAACATGTTTGCTTGTTTAGTTGGGCTAACGTGCAAGTATGTTCTAGCTCTTTGGAAATGAACGGTTGGTCAGCTCACCAATTAGAATTGCAACCTACCATGAAAAGGCAGCCACTTCACACAATCTATGGAAACGAAGAGGCGGCAAATGTCTCGAGCTCTCGACGCAGCGCCGCCAGAGAACGCATCTAGCCACGCTGCTTTCTTTGGCCAATAGCTAGAGATCATGTCCCCGCCTCCTTGTTGGGATGCTGTTAGTTGGACTGCTAGTAATATACTCTGATCGCTAATTCTCTATACTTTTATAGACTTACGGTTCACTTGTTAAGAGTCAATCTGCTGATGTTTATTTGTAAATTTAAGTAAAGTAATCAATATTGGATACTTGACTTAAAGAATGTTAATACTTAAACGTATTGTATTTTGTTTTGTAGGATTATTCTACTATTTTTGTTTATAGTTTAAATTTATTTTGTTTGTTTTTCATAGGCTATTCAAGTCAATTAGATGATATATTTTGGTAAATGCCAATTAACTTTTGTTCATGATTTCACTTTTGGTTTCTTCACTTTGAAACAATTAATTTATATTATGTTGGTTTCTGCCTTGTGGTAAGTATTTTCGTAATTTTTGTCATTGTACATTACTTGATTATCAATGGCTTTGGTTGTATTGAATAATTCATGGCTAAAAATTATAGTAATACATATATAAGTGTGATGCTGTGAACTAAAGTAAATTTTGCTGTAATTCCGCCCCTGATCAAGGCAAAGGCGCACATGGTGGCGGAGCTTCTTCTCAGTGTCGTGGGTGCGGGGCGCCCAAATTTGACCCTCAAGCAGTCGAGGTCGATGAAGGAATGGGTGAAGCAACCGCGTTGGACGGCCAGCTCTCGCTGCTGTGGGGTGGCAAACTGGCGCGTGACGGCCATATCCGCCCAGGCCACTCTCCGGCCTCTGCCGGTGGTAAAGAGAGCGGGATGGATGTCATTGATGGAGCTCTACGGGTCATCGTCACGGTGGCTCCTAGTGACCCGGATGGTGGCGAAGCAGTCGCACAGACGCTCCAGCTCTCGCATTGCCTTCGCTACAGCAACCACGAAGCTGCCTCCTTGCAGGGGACGATTGTTAGGTGCGCTAGGCGGGGGGCCCTCCATGGGTGGGGCTTGAGGAAGTGTCGCAGCCAGGCAGCCGCGGGGTGGTCTCCACAGAGAGGATCGAAAGCAGGGAGGACGAAGCTTGGCAGGGCAGTGAACCACTAAAGTGCCCAACGTGGAGGCACTAGCGGCATTTAAGGGGGTCCTGCAAACTATGATGCGATGATCTGAGGCCAAGCAGCGAAAGCAACGCTTGGTCTACTTGCTGCGCATTTCCACCCGCTTGCCGGAATGAATGTGCCGGGATGCATGGGAACTTGAGGCAGAGTAAAGCTGGTTGGTGGTTCAACTTGAAAGCGGCCGCTGATTCCTCCACCAATGCCTTGGCCGAACGGTCTCCCAGGATTCTGGCTCCAAAGGTGGGAGCGAATGCGGGGGCGAGGTGGCAGACTGGCAGGTGACAACGAAGGGGCCGAAGCTGCGTGCCACGGAGGCTCGAGGCCATGAACGTGGCAGATTTGCTCGTCGGTGGTGGCTGGCGCCCACTCGCATGAATCTAACACCTGCAGTAAATCTGGTGCCGATCTGAGGCTGCAGCAGGGGAAGAGGCGGGGCACTAGAGATTGGGTTCCATGGGGCGGGCGGGCGTGCTTGGGGAGAGGGACCAGAGGCCAAGGAAGGCAAGCTGGGATTTGAGGCACGGCCGAGGCTGGAGTTGCGGTGGCGTTGGGGAGGGGACAGGAGGCGAGAGCAAGAGGGCATCGCCCTCAATTCAATGCCACTGCTATGGCGTTGTCCAGCCATGTTCGATCGAGAATAATCTAGGCATGCCATCCCAAATCAAATCGCATTTAGAGGCGAGCGGGATCTCGTCATTTGCGAAAGACACTATCACTTATGTCGTGTATCAATATTGCGTCGATGAATCGGAGGAGTACAAGCTGCAATGACATCGGCCGGCACGCTACCTCTGCTGATGAGGGTCTTGTACTCTGTAATGCGAGCATCGGGCCACATGTGCTCATCTTGTCATGCAAGCAATGGCAATCCCCTCGATCATTCGCTCGACGCTGCTCATCGTTTGCACAACCGATGGAAAACCGCTGTGCTGACCTTGCCTTCTCTCACCATAGTCGTGACACGCCGCCGGCAATAAAGACCAAAGTACTCTCTCTAATTATTAACAACTACACTATATTGTTTAAAGTTTAGATACTCATAGTTGGATATACATTTGTTATTGTTACCCTCGTCAACACACCACATACGCGGCAAGTGTTTAGGATCTCCCCTCGGTATACGTCCGTGTGTCTAGTGCTGGCCGATATGTCATACCGTGTGACCACTCTGGGTCCACACGTGCCATACGCTATACGCTTGCGCCGCTAAGCCCATGCGCGGCCAAACAGCGATGGGCAATGGTTGATGCTCTGATACCATCTAAAACGCCTTGGGTCAAATTCATGTATAGTCTAGCCCACATAAGGGGCTGGCCCACATATGCATAGCACCACTCTTGAGCTTTCGGCCTCGTTTTGTCCAAAAGGGTTAATCTGAGGTGTTATGATCAGGTCAACTAGGCATTATATACTGGTGCAACTCTTTCAATACTAGTGAAAAAAAATTTTGCCCAAAAAATTTGCAAATATGGAAATGCCCACCTAAATGCGGCATTTGCAAGAATGCCCATTGCAGCGGTGTGGAATCGCGGCATAGCACTCTTGCGGTATGGGAGCGCGGCAAGTGGCGTCTGCATGATCTTGGCGTGATAAGACCTTGCCATGATCGTGGCGTGGCAATGGAAAAAGCTGCAATGACATAGCGGCAATTGGATAAGCGGTAATATATATATATATATATATATTATAAGATATGTATAATCTATATACATTATATAATATATTATAGTTATATATTATGATATATATATATTGTATACGACGTGCCCTCTCTCGTTTCCTCTCTCTCTCGGCCTCCTGCTCCTTCGCTTCCTTTCTACGTGCCTCCTTGCGTGCAGCGTCACGCTGCTCTTGAAGCTGCCGCCTGAACTCCTCGTCCCGGTTGGCTTGATCAAGGAGCCTTTGGTCTTCGGGGTTGGCGTTGATCTCCATGTTAAACCACTGCTCAAATTCACATAGTGGCGGAGACGACTGCATGAAACAAAAATTAGCAAAGTTTCATGTAGAAATATTATGAAACACGTATGCTCATTACCATCTGACTATTCTTCATACTCTTCTCCGACGGGTCAAAGGCGTAGTTGCGGCACTTCCAATACCTCCTCTTCCGAGTTGGAATATCCCAAGAGCGGACAAGCCTGCAAGCATCTCCGCACATACACATCGGTGGGACAACCCCACGAGGTAGGAAGAGGTCTGGTATCGAATTGCCTTTGCCGATCCCAAGCGCCTCCCTCTTCCTTTGCTTTCCCCTTTTCCTTTCCGCTTGAACCCCACGGCATTTTTGGTGTGTGCTGAACTGAATCGTCTGCATTGTGTGGTTACCCTCACGGATCCAGCCCTACTTATAGCCATCGTGGTGGAGAGATGGACGAGGCAGGTATGAATTATTGGAGGTCACGGACGGCCCGTGTCTCAGTAGGCAATTGGACGGAATGATATTTTGGAGTTCATGGGCAACCCGTGGTGCCTCAGCAGGTAATGATAGCGATGTGATGAGACAATTCAATATGGTGCGCTAGGCTTTCATGGATGAGACAACTATGTTGCCACATTGCCACGCCGTGACAACCTAGTTGCTCATTGCATCGTATAGCGGCGGAAGGGGTAATCGAAAAAGGCCGCGTTGGGCGACCAACGTTTGCCAGCCTAGCACGTACGGGCCGTCGTTCTTTTATAACACAGAAGAACCGAATCTCATCTTAAGTTATTGATATGATCTACCCAAATTGTTATAGAGTGAATGAACTGTGCAAAATGTGTTTACCAGATATGTCGTTGCTCCCACATTTCATGGAGAGAGAAGTATCCCAAGAATGCAACGACGTCTAGAAACACCGTTACAATGACTACTTGAGAGACAGTAGACTACTTATTGGCCTACAAGATAAAGAAGAAAAGAACATCAAGTTCTATCAAAGGTACAGACATGTAAGTATCTCATATTCTACAGAATAACAGCATAGGTAAGGGTTCTACCATCATTTAGAAATGACTTGTTAACTTTCAGACGCTGTACCATGCTGCCAAATTTGAACAAACTATGAGGAACGTTGAAGATGTGTTAACCAAGGCTTGTGCCATTTACCGGATTGTCTACGAGAAAGCAGCGATGTTTACTAAAGACGACATCGGCATATGTGGCTTCGTATGGAAGGTTGCTGGCCGCGCGCTGTGCCATTTCCATGTGCTGAAGAGTGAAGATGGCAATGCTATATGCTCCCTTTCGGTTCCTCGTAAAATCTTAAAGATGGATCGCAAGTAGTCACATCTATAATGTCCAAATTCAACTACATGTTACATGCAGTAGGTACACATATTGTAGTAGTAGCAGCATTAGGGACGTATATTTCGTACCGGTGGGTCAAGTTATTCAGGAGGAACGAACAGGTCGATATATGCACCTATGTATTGTATCGTAAATATGTTTGCGTTATCTAATGTCTGTACCTGTACATGGTATCCATCTCGCATTTATAAGTCAGCTTATCCTACATATCTCGTGTCTTATTTGATTTATCTCACCTTTTTTAAAACTTTTTGAGTCGGTTTTTTTTATCTCGTACGCATGCCTATAAGCTCTCTAAACCCCAAAATTAGAGGCCAACCGGCTCTCGAGACTATCTCGAAAAATTATCGAAATGCCGAAATAAGACAAATAAGTAGATAAGAAAAGCTGAAAAGCTCCGGGAGTCCCGGAGTATGTGCATTTGTGCTGTGTGAAGAGTGATCATTATGCTGCCTACTGTCAGTCTGTCAGTGAGAGCGAGGGCGAGAGTTTATTTAATAAAAGGTGAGCGAGTATTGTGTGTGAGAGAGAGCCTTGATACAAAAAATAGTATTTCCCGCAAAGAAAAAAAAAAGGTGTGCGCGTCTGACTTCCTGCATGTGTGTGAGAAGAGTGAGCTAGTTTGAGTCCCTGCATACGTGTTTGTCTTGAGTCCTGTATCGGTACACGTGTGTTTGTGAGAGAGTAGTATATGTACACTGTTAATGGGACCTTGACCGACAAAATAATTCTATCGTCGAATAAAGCTACGGGGTGTCGGTGAGGTATTTTTGGTCAGATAGAAAAAAAAGGGGTGAGTAATGAACAGTCGACTGAAAACTTATGAAAATTTCAGTCGATTCCTTCCTAGGCTTTACTAGTTAGCTAGGTAGCTACTATAAACTAGCACGACGTAGCGACATGCATCTTCTAATACCTTGCAGCACTTGTACTTGCTTGTACAGTATGTGGCAACATGGCCGGGGCGCATGTACGAATGTGCATATGGTAATTGGCCATATGCATCTGTACGTCAAATCGGTTAACATGGTGCCCAATTAAAAAAAGTCCATCAATTAACTAAATGATATTTTTTAGTTGTTGCAAGTTCATTCAAAACACATCTAATTATATATAAATTGAAGGTATATGCCAAAATAAGACATAAACTTTTTTACAGTTAATTATGTACTTTTTACATATCCAATTATATGTAATTTTGTTATTTACTAGTGTAAAACATGTCGACTGAGATTTTATCTATTTTCAGACGACTGGTAGGAACGACTGATAGGAATAATTCCGAAAAAACTTTCCTCACAACCAGCCACGAAGCAGTTCGCGCGAGACTGCAGTCAGCGTACCTCCCGCGTGATCTTCCATGTCGGGTCTTCCCCGCGTACCTCTCGGCATTAATTAGCTTCAGTCTTCCCCGATTGACTAATTCTTCTTCTTCAGTCTTCCCCGCAAACGGCATCTCGGGCTCTCGGCATCTCGCCTAGAACGCACGCACACAGTACTCAAAGTTCTGATCACTCCACTGCCATGGCGCTGATGGCCGGGCTGGGGCAGGCGGCGACGGTGACGCAGCTGGTCGGGGTGGACGCCGGCGGGCTCATCTCCACGATTATGCGGGCAGCTGCCACGGCTCGCCAGAACAAGGAGGAGTGCGAGCAGCTCGCGCGCCGCGTCTTCATGATCGCGGAGCTGCTGCTGCACCTCCAGGACCCGGAGGTGACACGGCGTCCGGAAGTCCGGCGGCCCCTGGAAGGACTGGGTGACACGCTCCGGGAGGCGCACGAGCTGGTCATATCGTGCCAGGGGAGGAGCGCGGTCTACCGGTTGGTCACGGCCGGGAGACTGGCCGATAGGTTCAGAGACGTGAAGAGCAGGATCGACTCCTACCTTCTTGTCTTCCCCTTCATCAGCCACATCGACATCACTCGGCGCCTCGATCGAATCTACAACATCCTGCTTCCAAATGAAGAAGGCATGCCGTCGGCAGGCTCGCAGCCAGAGTCCCAACTGGTACAATTAATTGATCGAGAAGTAGTAGTACTGAACTTAATTGCACTAAATTAAATTGCTTGCGGTTTCAGGAAGAGAAGCTTACTAGCTACTGTTTTCATTATGTGTGCTGATAGGCTGCAGAGGTTGCTGAAGAGCAGCTGGTGGCATCCCACGGAGATGGAGTTGAGGAGTTCACCGTGGCGGAGCTGTCTGCAGCGACCTATAACTTCCGCGTTGACACGGTGATCGACAGAGGTGGCACCGGCACGGTGTACAAAGGCAGGCTTCCCGACGGGCGGGAGGTAGCCATAAAGCGCATGGAAGCATATGATATGCAAATAGAAAGGGATTTCTGGGGCGAAATCAATATCCTCTCACCCCTTCGGCACAGGCATGTCATCCGTTTCATTGGCTGGAGCGTGCAGGAAGAGAAGCGCCGCCTGCAATCATTCCGGAAAAAGGAGAAAGAGCGAATGCTCGTGTACGAGTACATGAACAATGGCTCGCTGTCCGAGCATCTGCATAGTGAAGCATCCTCCTCCTCGCCGGTGAAGACGTCCTGGAAAACGCGCCTCGAAATACTGCTTGGAGTGTCGCGTGGTATTGCGTACCTTCATTGCTCTGCCGTGCCACCAGTCATCCACCGCGACGTCAAGACGGCGAACATTCTCCTTGACGACAGCTGGGGGCCGCGCTTGACGGACTTCGGCCTGTCGGTCACCTATGATGATGCAGATGAAAATGAATTTCCGGTGGCAGGCACTCTCGGATACGCGGACCCAGAGTATTTTCGAACAGGCCATGTGAAGCCGTCGAGCGATGTCTATAGCCTTGGCGTGGTGATGCTGGAGGTACTGTCGGGCAAGAGGGCACTTTTCTTCGATGAATGCGTGATAGAGGGTGAGAGTAGCGGATTTAGCGGGTGCCGGAAGGGGTTGTCGATCTGGGGGTTGGAATTGATTGAGGCGGAAAGCTGGATGAGGTCTTTGGATAAGCGCCGTACCGGAGCCATAGCAACGCAGCTCGAGGCAGCGGAGCTGGTTCGCATAAGCGGCGTAGCGTTGCTGCAACTGTTGGGAAGCGACCGCCCGCCATATCAGATATCGTGGCCAACCTCGAGAGGGCACTCGAGCTTGTCAGTCGCGGTGACTAATCCAATCGATCTATTTGTGAATGCAAGCACGGTAGAACTCAAATGCGCATGGATATTTGGCTGATGAAGACGATGGATGCTACCATGTAGAATCATAATTGCTAGATATGTACCAACTAGCAGAGTATCGCACACATTTGCACGGCTAGATTTCTTTTTACTTTAATCTTATTTTATTTTTTGTTGTATTTAAAATAGGACTTTTTTTACGGTCCTTGAAGAGGTACCGGGAGGTACCACAATTTACTGGTACCTCCTCAGTGTGAAAAATCTCTTGATATAGACTCTTTTGTCTCTTTTTAAGCACTTGGGAAATCTATGGTCATCGGAGACTACTGCGAAGCAATTAACACAGTGCCGAAGGAGAGTGTTGGTCCGGCGTTGTTGCGGCCGAGCCGTACGCCGAAGAAGTCGACAGGGAAACTGGGAGGGCAGCCGATTCTGTAACTGCTTGGAAAGGGCCAAGGATGCCCTCACACAGCCCACCCGGTGCAGACCCGCGGCGCGACAGAGGGGCGCGGTCCAGAGCTAGAGCTGGATTCACGACCTGAGGGGCCACGAAGGTCCAGCCATGCTCAGAGACACGAGGTAGAGTGCCACGGCATCGCCGAGACGGATCAGCATAACCTCGCCAACCACAACTGTGTGGCGAGTGCGTGCAGGCCTGACCCGCGGAGGAGATGCTCCGCAAGGCAGAGCGGAACGCGCGGCCGAGAGAGCGGCCATGCCGGGGAGCCTTGGATTCGTTGTCGGAGTCGTCGCGGCGACGATCGTGCACGTCTGGGGCCGGGGTGTTGTCGCGACGCCGGGCGTCTTCGTCCCCATCAACGATGCCCAGTTTCGATCGGAGTCACGTGAAGCGGCGGCGGTGGCGCCCGCATCATGCTCCTTGCGGCGTCAAGGTGGAAGAACTCTGAACATGGTCGCTTTCTTTGTCGCCGGGCGCTCGCCGAAGAGTCGGCGATGCTTAGATAGTGCACCTTCGGGATGTCATTGGCGACGCCGTCTATGCCCACACATTGAGCGTAGCTATCTCTTCCCTACAGATGGAGTGCTCCTCGAAGCATCGGAGTGCGCACACACCACCTAGGATGCTCTCGACTGTCTTCTCTCTCCACACGTGGAGAGGCACATTCTCCAGGCATAGGCGTAGTCGGAACGGAATAGCGGAAGGACGTTGTGCTCGGTGGGGCATCCACAGCTTGAAGGAGAGCTCGAGCGCACCGTGCTGGAACCGGTCGGAATCGAGGGCGCGCTTGCGGTGCTCTGGCGTGGGGAACCCGACGAGGAAGTGCTTGGGGGTGGTGGCAGGTGATTCGGAGCTCCTGCCAATCTGCCCCCGAGGCCGACACCGCCGCCATGTGAACATCGTCGAGGAGCAGCTCGCCGCAAGGCTCTGCCATGGAGGAGACAACAACCCAAGTAGCGCTTCTAGCTCGTCGCGGTTTGTGCGAAGTCGGTGAAGCTAGCAATAGATTGGAGGAGGCCCGGGGGCGGGAGCGCGAGTTGACTGGAGCCATGGAAGAGCGACAAGCGAGAGCTTTGTGCCCACTGCGGAGACAGAGCCAGCACTTGACGGGGTCTCAGCACTGCGCAATGGAATGGTCCGAGCTCAGGCACTTGAAGTAGCGGCCCTTAAAGGGGGAGACCGGACGACCATTTGCTGCCGGATGGCCTTCGGTTGGTGGAGAAGTAATGCCGGGAGTGGAAGAGGTCTACAGAGGTGAGTACTTCAGCGTATGACCTCGAACCCGGTGCCAGGCTGCAGGCGATAGAAGGGAGGAGCATCTGGCGTCCATGGCGCGGCTGCCTTGATGGCGCCTAGACTTAATGGGCGTGGGGCAAGTTGGTGGATGTGGAGTGAATGCAGTTGGTCCGGCTAGAAGACGCGAAGCGTACTTGTTTGCAGGGGCGGGGAGCACAAGTGACTGGGGCTAGCAGAGCATCGACGTCACCAACTGGAGACACGGGGGCGTCGGGCTCGGAGTTGGCCTTCGTCGCTGCAGGCGAAGACCAAAGCCCGGCGAATCGGGAAGCGTGTCGAGGCTTGAGGCAGGGGCGTATGAGGCGAAGCTCCTGGGGGCGTGCTACGTCGTGTCGATCTAGGGCTGCTGCGTGCGGATTCGGCCCCAGGGAAGGGATCTCGGTGATGCGTGAGTTGTTGGGGACGACCGGCGGCAGGTGACGGAGCAAGGTGGAAGGCGGAGAGGGGACGTGGGAGCAGGAGGGCATTTCGACAGCGGCGGGCCGGCTTCCGCCGCCGGCGGAGGCATAGGCGGCGGCCGCAGTGGCAGCGGGGAGGAGGTGCCCTAGGCGTCGCAGGTTTTCATCAGAAGGGCAGATGATCTCCAACCATGGTTGCGCTACGTATGTGTTTGTGAGAGAGTAGTATATGTACACTGTTAACATAGCCGCCAACCTTGACCGACAAAATAATTTTATTGTCGAACAAAGCTACGGGGTGTTGGGTGAGATATTTTTGGTCAGATAGGAAAAAGAACTATCCTCGAAAGCAGCTCCTTTCGGCGACTCTGCAGTCAACGTACCTCCCGCGTGATCTTCCATCTCGGGCCTCGGCATTAGCTTCAGTCTTCCCCGCGTGAACTAATTCTTCTGCACTAGCAGCCTAGAACGCACGCACACAGTACTCAAAGATCTGATCACTCCGCTGCCATGGCACTGATGGCCGGGCTGGGGCAGGCCGCGACGGTGGCGCAGCTGGTCGGGGTGGACGCCGGCGGGCTCATCTCCGCGATTATGCAAGCAGCTGCCACGGCTCGCCACAGCAAGGAGTGCGAGAAGCTCGCGCGCCGCGTCTTCATGATCGCCGAGCTGCTGCCGCACCTCCAGGACCCGAAGGTGACACGGCGTCCGGAAGTCCGGCGGCCCCTGGAAGGACTGGGTGACACGCTCCGGGAGGCGCACGAGCTGGTGATGTCGTGATCGGCAGATCAGGTGGCTACCGCACCGTGTACAAAGGCAGGCTTCCCGACGGGCGGGAGGTAGCCATAAAGCGCACGGTAGAAAGGGAGTTCGGGGCGAAATCAGTATCCTCTCACCCCCTTCGCACAGAGCATGTCATCCGCCTCATTGGTTGGAGCGTGCAGGAAGAGAAGCGCCGCTGCTATCATTCGAAAAATGGAGAAAAGCGAATGCTCGTGTATGAATACATGAACAATGGCTCATTGACGAGCATCTGCATAGTGAATCATCCTCCTCCTCGCCGGTGAAGACATCACGGAAGCGCGCCTCGAAATCTTGCTTGGAGTGTCGCGTGGTATTGCGTACCTTCATTGCTCTGCCATGCCACCAGTCATCCACCGCGACGTCAAGCCGTCGAACATTCTCCTTGACGACAGCTGGGCGCCGCGCGTGGCAGACTTCGGCCTGTCAGTCACCTATGATGATGCAGATGAAAATGAAGTTAGACGATCAATTATTTTCAACAAAGTTCTGAAACTCCTCTTTTGAAAGCCAATTCAAATCAAAAACAAATCTCTTTTCTTCCGAATATATTCCTCCGTCTTTAATAGAATAGGATTATGGTCAGAAAAAACCCTCGAAAGATTTTGCACAAAAGCATGTGGAAAAAGGACATCCCAACTGTTATTGACCAAAACTCTGTCTAATTTTTCTAGAACAGGGTTATTCTGCAGGTTGGACCAAGTAAACTTACCCCCCAATGAAGTTCTCTAAGACCATATAGGTCAATCACAGAATTAAATAGTCATAAACCTAACTCCCGGATAGTGACCATTTTTCTCAGAAAGTTTTCTAATAATATTGAAATCTCCTCCGATAATAAAGGGAATATTTTTTTATTACTTTTTAAATCTTTTTTTTATCTCATAGGTCTGTCTAAAAACTCCTTAAATCTAAAAAATCAAGGTCATCCGACTTTCGAGGCCACCTCGAAAAATTTCGAAGTTACGAGATAAGTCGTTTGTGAACTAATTCTACTTCTTATCACTAGCAGCTTAGAACGCACGCACGCAGTACTCAAAGTTCTGATCACTCCACTGCCATGGCGCTGATGGCCGGGCTGGGGCAGGCGGCGACGTTGGCGCAGCTGGTCGGGGTGGACGCCGGCGGGCTCATCTCCGCGATTATGCAGGCAGCTGCCACGGCTCGCCAGAGCAAGAAGGAGTGCGAGCAGCTCGCGCGCCGCGTCTTCATGATCGCCGAGCTGCTGCCGCACCTCCAGGACCCGGAGGTGACACGGCGTCCGGAAGTCCGGCGGCCCCTGGAAGGACTGGGTGACACGCTCCGGGAGGCGCACGAGCTGGTCATGTCGTGCCAGGGGAGGAGCGCGGCCTACCGGTTGGTCACGGCCGGGAGACTGGCCGATAGGTTCAGAGACGTGAAGAGCAGGATCGACTCCTACCTTCTTGTCTTCCCCTTCATCAGCCAAATCGACATCACTCGGCGCCTCGATCGAATCCACAACATCCTGCTTCCAAATGAAGCAGGCATGCCGTCGGCAGGCTCGCAGCCAGAGTCCCAACTGGTACAATTAATTGATCGAGCAGTAGCACTAGTACTGATCAACTTAATTGCACTAAATTAAATTGCTTGCGGTTTCAGGAAGAGAAGCTTACTAGCTACTGTTTTCATTATGTGTGCTAATAGGCTGCAGAGGTTGCTCAAGAGCAGCTGGTGGCATCCCACGGAAATGGACTTGAGGAGTTCACCGTGGCGGTGTAACATCCCATTTTTAGGGATTTGTAAATTTGTGAAAATTTTAATTAATAATAATGCTCTTAATGTTTTGGAAAACTTATGTCTTATAATATATTATTTTTGATTCAATAATACAAATATACGCGTATTTATAACTAAGATATTTTGTGTTATATAAAACATATTCAATATTTCTCCCTTTATTTGAATCTTATTAAAGGTTTTGCTTTAAGGCATTAATTGGGAATCTTCTAAATACTTTCAAGCTTTTTATCTTATACAATGCTTATTAGCTGAATAATATTCAAAAGCTAAACTATATTGATAAATAGCCAATCCAATGCAAAATATAATTATATATAAATATAAATGACCAAGGTAATCATATGCATATATGTGTATATATATATATAATGGCATTTATATTTTCAGATTGCAAATAGTAATTTTAATAAGATTTAACCTTTAATATATTGCTTGGAATATATGTATATTATGAATATGTATTTGTATTAAACCTATTTTCTAATTTGTAATCCATTTTCGGATTTGTAATAGTAATTACTCCCTCCCTCCTCTGTTTCGCCAGCCAGCCAACTGTTTCCCTCTCCTCGCTCCGCCCAAAGACGGCCCTTGTGTCGTCCCCCTCCTCCTCCTCTTCGCTCGCTCTTTTCTCTCTTTCCCGTTCAGCTCATTCCACCGGCACCGCCCGCCCGTGCCAACCGACCGCGCCAACTTCCCTAAGGTGCGCTGCCCCGTGCTCCACACCGTTCCCCGCCGTGCTCCCTGCCCGGACTCGAACTCCCGCCGCGCCGACGCGTCACCGTATCGGACGGCCAAGCCTCGCGCGTCCCGGTGCTCTCCCCCTCGCCGGCGCTGACCACGGCCCGGTCTCACCTCCTCGCTGGCTCCCCATTGGCCGCTCACCCTGCACATTAATGACTTTGTACCTCCCCCGCGGCCAGTACACCGCGTGGAAGTTCCGTTTTGCCCTCCAAGTACGGCCGCCGTCCTTGTCGTTTTCCTCCGGCCATTCCCGGCCAAATCTCTCCATACCGTGCGCATTGAAGAGCCTCGTCCTTCCTCGCTCCTGCCTGCGCCTATATAAGGCAAGCCCGAGCCCACTTTTCCTCCCTTGTTTCCCCGCTTCGCTCGGGCACAACGGCCGTCATCGCCGCGAGCTCGCCCCGGTGAACTTCGAGCCCCGGCAACCACCTCCACCTACTCCCCCTCATCCCCTCTTGCTCCCATCCGTCCTAATTTCATTTTGCTTGCCTGTAGCTCCCGGAAGAGCGCCGTCGCCGCCACGGCCGCCTTCTTCCCCCTTCGCGATTTCTCGCCGCCGGCAGCATCTCCGGCCCTCTCCTTCGGACCGAAGCACCTCTGCACCACCTCCTTCCTCCTCCCGGAAGGAATTGGCGCAAGGAACCCCGGCGAGCCCCCGCGCGGTCTTCCACTGTTTCGGCCTCCACGGCTTCACCGTCGCCGGCGGCCTCCGGTCCTCCCCGACCACGACAAACCGCCAGGTAACAACCCTAGTGGCCCCTAGATGCTCATAGGCATCTTTCCCGTAGGAATTACGACTTGAATCGCCGCCACCGTTGCTCCCCGCTTTCTTCTCCCGCCCCGGCGCGTCGCGCCGCCGTCTCGGCTTCGCGAAGAGCCGAGCCGAGGGCGATCTAGCTCTAGGATTCGCGACCGGTAGGATCAAAGCGGCACACGATTTGGTGTCCCGTAGCTCCGTCGAGCGCCTGGCCAAGCCTCGCCGAGCCTGGCCGGAGTAGCCCGCTTCACGACGTCGTCCGACGTCATGAAACAAAGATGCACTTTTACTCACCGACAGGTGGGACCGCAGGTTTAAATTAAGTTAATCCCCGCGGGATTACTCTCTCTCGCCGACATGTGGGCCCCCCGGTCCCACATGTAAGTAAGTGGTAGCGTATTTTTGGCTTTACGCTTTCCAACTTAGAAGGCGCCTTCACCGTGCTGCCTCGGGCCGTCACGCGCACGGGCCATTCCGCGCGTGGGCCGGACCCAAATCGGGCCGCACAGTGGTAATGAGCCCATTACTGTTTAAGAGTAGTTTCGAGAGATTTATCTATTTAGAAAAATCTTAGAAAATGATTATGATTTATCATAAACACTTAGATACCTCTAAAAATCTTGAAAAAATTATGTAAAATACTAGAGTACCTTTGGAACCCATGAAAAATATAACTTGGCATATTTCAATTATTTAAAGTCTCTGTAAAATATTTGTAGCTCTCATCTATGTATTTCTTTTATAAAGAAAACCCCATAAATGCTTATTAGGCTTTCTTAAATAGTTTTAGCCCTCCAAAAATATTGGGAAAATTCATAGAAATAGTATATCTTATACTTGACTTATGAAAAATATTTTTGGACATATCTTATTACTATTTTGCCCCTGGAAAATCAGAATAGCTTTATGGTAGCATTTTTCCTTTATAAAAGAAAGGCTAGAAATGGTATTCCATTTATATAAAATATTATTTTGCCTCTGAAAATATTGATTACCCTTTTATAAACATTATATAGGATATTCACCTTAGGGAAAGTACTAAACCTTGTAGGTTTATGAAAAATTAGTTAGTAGAAATAGAAAGCCTCCCATAGGGCTAATATTTAAATGCGCAATTAGATATTTTAATAGGATATTCCTATAGTTAAAACTGTGGGAATATTTCTATAAATACTTCGTAAGGACTTTAACCTAAGGAAATTATTAAGGTCCATTAGAATCTTGGACACCTATTTAATAGTAATACGAAGCCTCTTTTTGGGCTAAAATTCTATTTCTATATGTTTAAAAGTGTTTGCTGAAGATATTTTAATATAAATAATAGGTTTATTCTTTGGGAACCTAACTAAGGGTATTTAGATGCATTCTCACATGCATGACATCCTTAGCACGTTTATCGTGGAATTCGTGGAATTTCCTTGATCAGTAGGATAGGTTATTTTATAATCTTCAGTATAGCCGATGCGAATAGTCACCCACGCGATTAGATGCGATTGCATAACATTCATCATGCTTTGGCATATTTCTGAATATATTTGTGCTATTTGGATTATTCACGATAGATCCGGAAGACCCGAAAGGACAACTCGAAAACCGGAATCCAAGCGACAACACGCTCGGTCCAGGCGAGCCAATATCTCTAATTCATATGTCAATTCCTATGTTTTACTTAAATTATGTTGGTTTAAATAATGCAAATTGCATGCTTATATTCTGTTGCTATAATATGTTGTTAAACACAAGGCTAATAGAGCTGGTCTAGATATTACCACTCGACTATATGTGCTATTAAGCACAACCCTTAACCTTGGCATTATTCCTTACCTTATCCATTGGAATCCTAGGAATTAAATCTAAAACTCCTCTGACTAGTAAGTTCTTGGAAATGCTTAGTCTTTGCCAGTCTAGGTCAAATGGGTCGATCCCTGCCTGTCAACGATTTGCGGCATAGATATGACGGATCCATCCTATCAACATTACAACGGCATAGCAAACGCTATCAACGATGTAATGGTATAGTGGTCGTGGTCCCGACTATCAACGTAAAACGGCATAGAACGGGAGAATACCCATGCACTCGGGTGCCAGGTCTGCCTGAGTGCGAATGTTGGTCAAATGACCCCTTTTGATATACTCGATAATGATTATTTGGATCCACGGGATCCTGGCCTTTGTTGAGCTCAAGGCGATCACGCCTCTTCTTTAAGAGGGTGAGTCGACCGCCACTTTGGGAGTCGTGCGCCAGGTATGGGCACGGACTTGCCAATTGGTTAGACAAGATGCGCTGTTCACGGTGCATGGTCCGATCTTTCGGGGACCATTCCCATAGCCATGGGATGGATCCGCCGACTAATGGGACACGTATTCCATAGCCATGGATACGGTGCCACCATATTGAAATACCCCAATGATGAACAATTTCAGCATATATAGCCCAGTACATCTTTGATTTGTTACCTGGCTAAGTCATAGGACTTTTACCTGTTAATTATTATAAATCTGGCTTTATGCAAATAAAATAGCCAAGCCTCCACCAAACTGCCCATATCATTATATTACATTAGGTTGGGTGTTGGCTCGCGAGCGCGGTTTGATTGCGCGCTCACCCTCGCACTCCACTCACTCTTTTAGATGGATCCGAAGATGGATTTGGACAGCTTGACGGTGACAAGAAGAAGATGATCCAGACGGATGATGTTATGACCGGATGATAGGCGGGACTCCAGTCGCTTGCCTGTTTGGGTTGGGCACAGCCTTGAGACCCGACTCTTCTTTCTATTTCTTCCGCTTTTCTGCTAGACTCTGATAGGAGTTTATTTTGGCATTGTAATATTTGGCCTACTCGGCCTGTTAAACTGAGCCACCATGTAATTGAACTCTATTGTAATAATAATATTCAGTCTCGATTGTATGAGATGATCCAGTATTTTGTATAAGGTGTCGTGCTAGCAAGACAGATCCTGGGCTAGCACAGGTGCACCGAGGTTCCCGGTTGGACCGAAAATCGGGGGCCGACAGGCGGAGCTGTCTGCAGCGACCTATAACTTCCACGTTGACACGGTGATCGGCGAAGGTGGCTTCGGTACGGTGTACAAAGGCCGGCTTCCCGACGGGCGGGAGGTAGCCATAATGCGCGGGAGAGCACAATTTATGCAAGTAGAAAGGGAGTTCTGAGGCGAAATCAATATCCTCTCACGCCTTCGGCACAGGCATGTCATCCACCTCATTGGCTGGAGCGTGCAGGAAGAGAAGCGCCGCCTGCTATCATCCCGAAAAAAGGAGAAAGAGCGAATGCTCGTGTACGAGTACATGAACAATGGCTCGCTGTCCGAGCATCTGCATAGTGAATCATCCTCCTCCTCGCCGGTGAAGACATCCCGAAAACGCGCTCAAATATCGCTTGGAGTGTCGCGTGGTATTGCGTACCTTCATTGCTCTGCCGTGCCACTAGTCATCCACCGCGACGTCAAGCCGGCGAACATTCTCCTTGACGACAGCTGGGCGCCGCGCGTGGCGGACTTCGGCCAGTCGGTCACCTATGATGATGGAGATGAAAATGAATTTCGGTTGGTAGGCACTTTGGGATACATAGACCCAGAGCATTATCTAACAGGCCATGCGAAGCCGTCGAGCGATGTCTATAGCCTTGGCGTGGTGATGCTGGAGGTACTGTCGGGCAAGAAGGCACATTTGTTCAATGAATTCATGAAAGGGTTGTCGATCTGGGGGTTGGAATTGATTGAGGCCGGAAAGCTGGATGAGGTGCTGGATAAGCGTCCGGGGGTACCGGAGCCAACGCTTCGGTAGCTCGAGGCAGCGGAGCTGGTTGCGCAAACGGCAGTGCGTTGCATGCGGCTGCAGGGAAACGACCGGCCGGCCATATCGGAGGTCGTGGGCAACCTCGAGAGGGCACTCGAGCTTGTCTGTCGCGGTGACTAACCCGATCGATCTATTTGTGAAAGCAAGCATGGTAGAACTCAAATGCGCATGGATATTTGGCTGATGAAGACGATGGATGCTACGATGTAGTATCATGATTGCTTAGATTTGTACCAACTAGTACAGTATCCCACGCATTTGCACGGCTAGATTTCTTTTTACTGTAATCTTATTTTATTTTTTGTTGTATTTGATATAGACTCTTTTCTTTTTTAAGCACTTGGGAAATCTATGGTCATTCGTGTAAATTTTTTACAAACATGTTGTACACCACGCTGAAACCTCTATGGAATTGATTTTCAGGCATGTAAACTTGAGTTATATCAAGTAGTGGTACGACCTCATAGGGTGTGAGGGGGTGCCGGCATCCCCTCTGGCTGCCGCGCCTTCATCATGCTACTTTCTCACGGCCTTCATATGCCTTTTTACATAAAGATTAGTGCTTGCATAACATACGTAGTCCTTGTTTTCACCTGTCAAAATTTTGTCTTGATTACGACCTGCGTAGATGTGATGCCCCATCCTTGGGCCTTGGAGATGGCCCTGCCAGCCCATTAAGCCCCATAAAAATAACAGGGCAGCAGCAAGGATGGGGATCGATCCACATCATTCCTACAGAAGAGCATCGTCTGCATTTACGAGTGCCTGCCATTCTCTCCTATTAAGCGAATCGATCTGTTGGGTCTCTCCCACATGCTTTTCCCCACTGCTGCCACTGGGAGCCACCTCCGTCCGGGGAGCCCAGTGGCGGACCAGCAAAGCTCGGTGGCGCACTGGGCTATGCAGCCAAGATGGGGAGCACGCATCCGAGCTCGCTGCGATGCAGAGGAGAATAAGGCGGTGCTACCGTGAGACAAGCACGATGCACGGCTGGCCGTGCTCGAGCTCACCGCCACCGCCATGGATGAGCACGACGCGCCGTAGATGAGCATGAGGAGCGGCCAGCCATGGATGAGCCGCTGCCACCGTGTGAGAGCTCCCATGCCAAACAAACTGAGAAGGCATGGATGAGCCACAGATGAGCACGATGCGCCGTGGGCGAGCACAAGGAGAGGCCATAGATGAGCTGCCGCCGTCGCCGTGTGAGAGCTCCCATGCCAAAGACAACTGAAAAAGCATCGATTCTTCTATTAATCAACTAGGGGGCAGTTTGGTTGGTTGAATACTCTCAGCCTGGTCTATATGAATGAACCAGGCTGGTGGGAACTGTTGGACTTAATCGCATGACTTTAATCAAGATCGTCATAGCCTAAAACATGAACACCTATGAACATTAGATTACAGGGGTTTTACCGTTAATGGAAGCCAAGCCATGGATTTAGGCTGTTAAGCCTACCTAGTGATGAGTCGGTGCAGATGAGCAAAGCAGTAGAGGACGCATGGAGTTGGTAGCAGCACGAACGACGACGTCCTTGAGCGGCGACGGCCTTCCTAGATCGATACAGCGCTCTCCTCGATCGGTTAGGACTTAGGGTTTGTGGGGATGGATGAGGAAACACGAAGCACGTTGGTGCTTCGTGGTGCCGGGTCTCCCTTAGGTTTTTATAGCGCTGCACGATGGGGGGCCGCGACCAAAGCGTGTGAATCGCGACCCCGATCAGGACGCGGATTAGCAGAAGGAAATCCCCTAATTACGGGACTTTCCTTGTTAGCCATGATCATACTAACAGGAACCAGGATGAAGGGATACAAGACTGATGTTTGGTTGGTGTATTGCTCAAGCTAGGCATGAGAGTTGCTCAAGCCACCAGCCTCCACTCATGCTCCGCCATCTCCTCCCTGATGCCGTCGCCACCGTCGCTGGGGAAGAAGGACGCCGCGGCGCTAGGGTCGTAGGACCCACCGGGCGGGGAAGGGGAGGGGCGGGGCCAGAGCAGGAACTTGTTGGGCTGGACGCGGCCGCTGGTGCTAGAGCCTCGCGGGGTGGGGAGCCCGTGCATCACGGCAGCGATCTGATGGGTTCCCTCCTCTAGGGTGGTGGCGTTGTGGGGGTCCGTTTAGGTTGGGACTTCCGTGTTTGGAAACACAATGGAACGACGTGAGAGCTCACTGGATATGGAGAAGAAGAGGGCTAGGAGAAAGTTTATCCTGATTTTGTGATGAAACTCTTAGCCATGTATGTGCAAAACTTTGATTTTATCGATGAAACTTGGTTTTGTTCCTATGAAACTTCTTATATTTGCACGGATGATTTTTGAACAACAATTGAACATGAGATTTCATCAGTAGTTTAGCCAAGTTTTATTAATACTTATTCAAATTTCGTTGGTTCTTCTTCAAATTTAATTAGTCGATTTGGCCAAGTTTTATTGCTCCTTATTCAAGTTTCACCAATAGTTTAGCCATGTTTATTGGCACTTTTAAGTTTTAACAGTAGTTACTTAAGTTTTATTGGCATTTCTTCAAGTTTCATCAGTAGTTTTCTCAGTTTCATCAGTTCTCATCCCTGTTTCATATATATTGTCAAATTTTATCAGTAGGTTTCTAAGTTTCATAAATTATTTTCTAAGTTTCCACGCTGACGTGAGCATGATGTCATGCGTCCGATGGGAATCATCCTATCGGACGTCTGATCCGAGGCGCTCGCCTCTTCAGAATTTGATGAGAAAAAGAGAACAGGGGCGAGACGATGAGAATAGTAGCTTGTGGATAGAATTTTTTGGTAGCTATTACATTGGATTCCAGCCTCTTATAGAGGAAAAGTAACAACTAAAAGCAAAAGCAGAGTCGCTAGAAACATCGCTCCAGGCTCTGACAGTTACAAGTAACGACAAGATACACAGTTAGTACGAAAACCCATTGTAGCTGCTAGATTCTCTTCGCTACGCACATCCAACGGCTTAGCTTCAATCTCCCCAGCTAGAAACAGCTAAGCCCTCTATGAAGTCCATAGTAACACCACTCCAGGCTTGATCAGGCACTAGGCAGGGGTTGTAAAAGGCCTGGATAAGGTACATGTTCACTCTTATTTTTCTGTCACACAGGGCACTTCTTAACAAAGTGTTGGAATGATTTCCTCATGCCATTCCAGAAAAATAGTGACTTGAGCCTCTGATAAGTAGCATCCTCCCCAGAATGACTACCCAGGGCAGAATCATGAAGAGACTCAATCAACCTTTTCCTTAAGCCCTCCACATTTCCTATGACAATTCTGGTTTTGTATCTGAGGATTCCTCCACTGATTGAATAAGGTGGTTCTGCATCAGCTTTTAAACTCACCTTAGCTATAATGTCTTTACAGCACTGATCTTGTTCATAGCTTTCTAGAACTTCATTGGCCCATGTGGGTATTTGAAGTAGCTTGATTAACAATTTATGCTGTATGCCTTCTGACAGTTTTGTTCTTGAATGTATCTCAAACTCTGCTGATCAGTTCTGATTATTAATTCAGATCCCATAAGATAATGCCTCCATTTTTTTAGAGCCTCAATAATAGCAATAGCTTCCTTATCATAAATAGGCAATGCCTTAGCTCTAGGGCCCAATGTCTTGCTCATATAGGCCAAAGGTTTTCCTCCTTGCGTTATAACAGCCCAATTCCTTGTCCACTAGCATCAGCTTCCAGAATAAATGGTTAGGAGAAATTAGGTAAGGCTAGTACTGGTGGTCTTGTCATTACTTCGTTTAACTTCTTGAGAGCTGCTTCTTGCTCTTTTCCCCACACAAAAGAATTCTTTTTCAAAGCATCAAAGAGAGGTTTGCAAATAAGGCAGCATTCGTTCCGGTGGTTGTGGCACGGCGTGGCGCGTTCCGCGCGCGGTCAAAAGGCTGCTCGCGTGTTCGCACCACGCACGCGGAACGCAACGCAACGCACCGCGCCGCGCAAAAAAAGGACTCTAAGTCCATAAGATTGTATGAACCTCCTGTAATATCCAGTTAACCCCAAAAAAACGGACTCTGAGTAACATCTTGGGGTGTTGGCGATTCAGCACTTCCTCATTTTTGAAGGCTCAGTAGAGACCCCCTCACTGCTGATGATATGGCTCAGGTATTCAATTCTATCCTTTCCAAAGGAACATTTGCTTTTCTTAGCAGATAGTTGATTTTCCTTCAACACTTGCAGCACCAATTCAAGATGTTGAGCATGCTCATCCAAGTCTTTACTATAAATGAGTATATCATCAAAGAAAACTAACACAAATTTCCTAAGGTATTTCTTTAAAATAGAATTCATTAGTGCTTGGAATGTAGCAGGTGCATTTGTTAACCCAAATGGCATTACTAAATATTCAAAATAGCCACAATGAGTTGTGAAAGTTGTTTTGTAAATGCCCTCTTCCTTCATTCTTATCTGAAGGTAACCAAATGTCATAGGCATACAACACCTACCCCCAACGACCCGGAGATCTGCCTAGCGGTGAAGGAAGCTCGCGAAGCAGAGCATAGGAGATGGCGCGAAGCAAGGCACCAGGGACACCTAACGAAGGAAGAGCCAGGCTGGGCGGGACTCTTCATGGCCTAAAAGGGAGCGCAGGCGCCTCGGCATCAAGCGAGGCAAGACGTTACAAGGGAGTTTCCTTAATGGCCAAGAAGCGCAAGGGAACCAGAAGTATCGTGGGACCTAGGCGTGGCGGGGAAAAGCATCATGGCCCTCGCACAGTGGTGTGGTGAAACAAACCCCAAAGTTGTAATTCCCTTGCAACCTTACTTTAGCTCGCCCACTCGGGGCAGGATGTACAAATGCCATGTAAAAGGGGAAAGCCCCATATTGCCCCCAAGTTATAAGGAAAAAATTTCTATTTTGCCAATCTTCAAGAGTGGCTTCGCTATTTTGTCACTCTTCTCTCACTGACACATGAGACCATCTGTGTCTATGATAGTAGGCCAGAGTGGCAAAATGGCGAAGTCCATTATTAAGAGTGGTATATTTGTAAATCTCCCCAAGTATAAGGCGGTTCGGGGCACTAGGGTAAATTCCCATGTAAGGACATTGTAGCCCTGCTTTAGCCGCCTTGCCAAGGGCATATCGGGAAGAGGCGTTGTAACCACTACGCGATATAGGATGGGGTGCAAAACTCTATACACAACGACACGCAACACAAGATCAAATCAATACGAAGAAACAAGTGGCTACTCTCAAGGACCGAGGAACTCTCATGTGTTCTTTGCCATGTCCTCAAGAGCTTGTCCCGTTAAGCTAGTTACTCGCAAAGGAATGCAAAGCTTCAACCAGGGCAGCCCCAAAATCTGTGCTCGGCTTAGGCCGTCGGCACAGACCTCTGGTCTATCTTGGAGAGAACTTTTGACCCCTACAATTCATCCAAAAGATCCTCTATCACAGGAATTGGGTATTTGTTTTTATTGTATTTTTATTCAGTTGTCTCAGAATCAACACAGAGCCTCCATGTGCCATCCTTTTTCTTAACTAGTATAGCAGAGAGGAAAGGGGCTCATGCTAGGACTAATGGTCTCAGATTGAAGAAGTTGGTCCACAATTTCCTCCATTGTGTCTTTTTGTTTATGAGCCATTCTGTAATGTCTCATGGTCACAAGTGAGTTTCTCATCAATTAAAGGAATATGATGATCATATTGCCTTTATGGAGGTAGTCCTTGGGTTCTTCAAAATTCCTTGGAATTGTCTAGCACTTCGACAATGGTGAAGGAACACCTTGCAATTCATTCTTAGCCCTGTTTTCTTGAACATGTATCACAGCCCCAATATCCCCTTTTTTAAAGGAAAAAGTCTATTTTGCACTCTGAACTATCGCGCTTCGTCAACATCACTCCCCGAACTACAAAACCAAGTATTCTAGCCCGCAATACTTGCAAATAGACGCACTTTACAACCCACAACTATTTTGCATGGCGGTTTTGCCACCATGGCGTGATGTGGCGAACCAGTCAACGTTTTCTTTTTAAAATTTTTTTAAATGTGGGGCCCACATGTCATCCCTTGTTTCCCTTTTCTCTTTTTCTCCCTTCCTCCTCCTCTCTCTCTCTCTACCATAGCACCGCCTGGCCCTCGGTGCTCCGCAGCGACACGACGCGGGGCGGTGCGCGTGCAGTGCGAGCAGCAGGCCGCTCCTAGCGTCGCCCTCTCACCCTCCCAACGCTTCTCTCCCCCGATGCCGGCCCTAACGCCGTCCTTTCCCCCGACACCGGCCTCAGTACCGCCCTTCCCTGATGCCCAGTGCTGCCTTCCCCCACGCCGGCCCCAGCGCCGCCCTCTTTCCAGATGTCAGCCCTAGCGCCGCCCTCCCTCGACGGCCAGCGCCACCCTCTCTTCCTCCCAGCGCCTCTTTGCCCTGACGCCGGCCCTAGCGTCGCCCTTCCCCCAATGCCGGCCTCGGCGCTTCTTCCCCGACGCCCCGTCGTCCGTCCCCTCCCCCGGCCGGCCCAAGCGCGCCTCCCCGATGTCGGCCCCAGTGCCTCCCCTCCCATGCGCGTGCCTAGAGGGAGAGAGAGAAGAAAGAGAAAGAGGGGGGAGAGAAGAAAGAGAGAGAGCGACGTGGAATACACATCTCGCACTGACTAGGCAAAATTTGCATATGTGTACAACTTATGTGATGAAACCGCCTCCAAAACCGCCCTCGAGGTGTTATTTGGGCCGGTTTCACGGTTTTGCGGGCTAGAATACCTGGTTTTGTAGTTCAAGGGGTGATGTAGATGAAGCGTGATAGTTCAGGGTGCAAAATAGACATTTTTCTTTTTCAAAATTTTCTGCAATTTCTCTACTGAAATTATAGTATGCTTCCTTGGCATGGTCTTATCACTAAAAGTTACTTCTTTCACCCCATCTTTTAAGAGAGAAATATTTCTTGTCTTAAAGTTGAGTTTGATAGGGCTGTGTTTGGTGATCCAGACTATTCCTAGTATTAAATCATAAACATTGAGGCTCAAAACTCGAACTGATCGGTGAAAGTCTCTCCTGTATGCAATAAACACATGGTTCACAGATAGCCTTGCTATATAAAGTGTCACCATTAGCCACAATCACTTTCAAAGGATTAGCTTTCACTAGTTTATCCTGAGTCTTGATTGCAAACTTGGAGTCTATAAAAGATATAATACTCCCACTATCTACCAATGCAATACCCTTTTGTTTTCCCATCTTGAACCTCAAAGTGAAAGTTCTACTAGCAGTGATAGTTCCCTGCACAACATGTACAGAAATTAACACAAAATCTTGTTTGCCTTCCCCTGGTTCTGCATCTTCTTCATTTATCAGTCCTTCAGGGGTTATTTCCTCTTCCACAACTTCTTCTTCTTGAACCTCCAAAGCTTTCACTTGAACATTCATTTTACAATGTTGCTTGTGACCAGGATACCACTTCTCATTGCATCTAAAACACCGCTCACCATCAAATTTGTTCTTTACAGGTTCCTGCACCTTTTCTCCCCCTTCTGCCTTACGTTTTTGTTGTGGCCCACATTTTTGTTAATTATGAACCTGTTTTTGTTCATATTGGTGTTAAAATTCACTGGGCCCCTTCTAAAAGGATTTGATTGCTCTAACCTCCTAGCCATCCAATAGGCATTAACTAGGCTTTCAGGTCTTTGAATTTGGATATGGTTCTTGATGTAGTCATGCAACCCAGCTATAAAGCTCTTGAGAAAGTATATCTCAAGTAAGCCTTGATTGTCTCTTTTGACCAAGCCCATATATATCTCAAAATTGTCAATATAGTCCAAAACTAAGCCCACTTGCTTCACTTCATGAAAAGATGCTAACACATCAAGTTCAAACTTCTCATTAAATCCGATGCCAACCATTTTGCAGAAGTGAGACCATGGTAGGGTGCTAGTGTTCACAAATGAGCTAGAAAGCCACTCATCAGCTCTACCTTTAAAATACAATGTAGCAATTTCCACCCTTTGATGGATGGTACTTGTGCAATTATGAAATACTTCTCAACCTTCTTGATTCATGAGTCTACATTATTTCCTTGAATTCAGAAAATTGTAGCTTAGGGCCCTTGGGAAATTGTCTCTAATAATAATCCCCGCCCATGCCTACTCATAAAACCCTAAGCCTCTCGTGCTCATGCACTCCATACTCCTCAAACCCCGAACATTTCTATTGTGTTTCCATTACCATTCATAGAATGACTAGGTGGAATTACTGGATTAGGCATGGGTGTACTGAATATGGGAGGGTACAATTACTCATCAAAACAGCAGGTACTGTTTGTCCATAAGGAAAAGTGGAATGCCCTGTTTTAGCTCTTAAAAACTAAAACCACGTGAACTCGGTCCTTGTTATAAAAATCAAACACAAATAATCACTTGATCGATGAAATAGTGGGTTTTGATTGTTTTCGCTCATGTGGCCGTTAGCTAATACCGCCACGTGGCCCACCACATCGACAAAAACTAGCCAATATCCCAAAATCGCCCTTTGATTGTTTTAAGGAACCATTTATCGTCTAGCCTTGTAAATTGAGGGACCTGAGTCTACCCGGTTTCAATTTTGAGCGATCAAAATGGGACGAAGAAGTCCGGGATCAAACAGAGCTTTTTCCAAAAAGTTTTGACTAATAAAAATATGCACTCTAACAAACGCTACTTGAATCGCTGAACCGCTAAGTGGGTCAACGCTTGTGGTATACCAACTATTACCAGGGAAAGGCCTGGAAGTTCATGGGAAGTCTACGTGTAGGGATACAACACCTACGACCTACGACCCGGAGATCTGCCTAGCGGTGAAGGAGGCTCGCGAAGCAGAGCAAAGGAGATGGCGCGAAGCAAGGCACCAAGGACACCTAGCGAAGGAAGAGGCTGGGCAAGACTCTTCATGGCCTAAAAGGGAGCGCAGGCGCCTCGGCATCGAACGAGGCAAGACGTGACAAGGGAGTTTCCTTAATGGCCAAGAAGCTCATGGGAACAAGAAGTACCATGGGACCTAGGCGTGGCAGGAAAAGCATCATGGCCCCTGCTACAGGTGACAGGGCGAAACAAACCCCAAAGTTGTAATTCCCCTTGTAACCTTACTTTAGCTCACCCACTAAGGGGCAAGGATGTACAAACGCCATGTAAAAGGGGAGGAAAGCCCCATATTGCCCCCAAGTTAAATACGAAAAAATTGCTTTTTGCTATTCTTCTCTCACTGACATGTGGGACCACCTGTGTCTATGACAGTGGGCCAGAGTGGCAAAACGGTGAAGTCCATTGTTGAGAGTGGTATATTTGTGAATCTCCCCAAGTATAAGGCGGTTCAGGGGCACTAGGGGTAAATTCCCACGTAAGGACATTGTAGCCCTTGCTTTAGCCACCCTGCCAAGGGCATATTGGGAAGAGACGTTGTAACCACCACGCGATATAGGATGGGGTGCAAAAACATTGTACACAACAACACGCAACACAAGATCAAATCAATACGAAGAAACAAGTGGCTATGCTCAAGAACCGAGGAACTCTCATGTGTTCTTTGCCATGTCCTCAAGAGCTTGTCCTGGTTAAGCTATTTGCTCTGCAAAGGAATGCAAAGCTTCAACCAGGGCAGCCCCAAAATCTGTGCTCTAGCTCAGGCCATCAACACCAGACCTCAGGTCTATCTTGGAGAAAACTTTTGACCGTTGCAATTCATCCAAAATATTCTCTATCACAGGAATTGGGTATTTTTTTTTTATTGTGTTTTTATTCAGTTGTCTGTAATCAACACAGAACCTCCATGTGCCATCCTTTTTCTTAACTAGTATAGTAGGAGAGGAAAAGGGGATCATGCTAGGACTAATGGTCTCAGATTGAAGAAGTTGTTCCACAATTTCCTCCATTGTGTCTTTTTTGTTTATGAGCCATTCTGTAATGTCTCATGGTCACAGTGAGTTGCTCATCAATTAAAGGAATATGATGATCATATTGCCTTTGTGGAGGTAGTCCCTTGGGTCTTCAAAAATTCCTTCGAATTCGTCTAGCACTTTTGACAATGGTGAAGGAACAACTTGCAATTCATTCTTAGCCCTGTTTTCTTGAACATGTATCACAGCCCCAATATCCCCTTTTTTAAAGGAAAAAGTCTATTTTGCACTCTAAACTATCGCGCTTCGTCTACATCACCCTCCGAACTACAAAACCAGATATTCTAGCCCACAATACATGCAAATCAGCGCACTTTACAACCCATAGCTGTTTTGGATGGCTATTTGCCACCGTGGCGTGATGTGGCAAACCAGTCAACATTTTATTTTTTAAAAAATTTTTAAATGTGGAACCCACATGTCATCCCTTGTTTCCCTTTCTCTTTTTCTCCCTCCCTCCTCTCTCTCTCCCCACCACAAGACCGCCTCGATCCCGGTGCTCAATGAATGACATCTGGCGTGGAGTGCGGCACACAGAGGCGAGCGGCAGAGCCCCTCCCAAAGATCGCCTCTCACCCTCCCAAAGACCTCTCCCCCGACACCGGCCCAGCGCCACCCTCTCCCCCGACACCGGCCTCAGTGCCGCCCTTCCCAGATGCCCAGTGTTGCCTTCCCCATGCCGGTCCTAGCGCCACCCTCCCCCGATGGACAGTGCCGCACTCTCTCCCTCCCAGCTCCGGCCCCAGCGCCTCCTTTCCGTGACGCTGGCTGTTGACGATTTGTATCGGCAATATATTTTATAGGGCTATGCGAAAGATCACAACTACGATGGTAGCACAGGGAGCCGAATTTATACAGGTTCGGGCCCTCGGGGCGAGGTAATACCCTACTCCTGTGCTCGTGGATTGTATTATGGTGGATCTCAAGGATGTTGAGATGTGTATGATGATGATGCTGATGATTATGAATTAGGGGCCTCTGACCCCCTTTATATAGTGCAAGGGGCCGGGTTACAGATAGAATCTCTAATCCGTATATGGAAGATACAGATATAACCGAGTTGGTTACGCCTATATCTATGTATTCGAGTAGGAAACGAGTTCATTTCCTTGTAGAGCATGTCGGGCCGCGCCAGCCTCTAAGCTCGTCTTCTGGAAGATCCAATTCACTCGGCCCAAAGAGATGGTGCGTCCAATTGTACTTCTCCGGATACTCGGGGCCTATGTTATCTACAGTAGCCCCCGAGTGCTTCGCAACAGGGTTGTCTTGGTTCGGGGTTCAGCTTGCGGCCCTTCAGATGTTACCTGAGTGACGTCACTCTTCGTCTGGTTGTTGAAGTTCCGTTCGCCCGATAACTTGCCGATCAAACAACACAGTTGCAAAGGGCTCGAGAAAATTCTCAAGTCTTTGAAAGATGTCTGGTACCTAGCCCGACTAGTCGGTATGTTGGCTATTGGCCCCACAGAGAGGCATACCAAAAAGATAGATGTTGCCGAGTGATCAGTGTCACCCAACGTTACCCTCCCTGTTGCAAATTATGACATTCGAGTCTGACGGGCAGAGCTCGACATTCGGTCCAGCGGGGGACATGTCACAACTCACGTAGGGTATTCAGACGCCTTGACCCGACTAGTGCGAAGTCAAGCTAGTGATTCCTAGAGGAATACGCCCGCCTCCAAGTTGAGGTCCTCCTAGTGGTGTTCGTCGCAACAAACGATCCAAAGATGTGCCACTGAGACCCAACCAAAGAGGTAACTCTTGACGCCCAATCTGATTGGAAAATCAAACCAGCCATTGACCCCAGGAGGTACATCAAGAGCTGAATTAGAATTTGCCCAAGTGGTGTTTGTCTTGACGACAAACAATCCGGAGATGTGCCACTGAGACAATTAAAGAGAGAACTTTCGATGTTCGATCCGACTAAAAGCCGAACCAACTATAGTCCCCAGGGGGCACATCAAAAGCTAAGTTGTAATTTAGGGAACACCCAATCCTCAGACTGAAGACTGGCCTAAATGTGGGGCCTGTCCTTTGCCCACCACACGATCTGCACTAGTCCCTGGATGAGTACACTAGTGCACACCTTTCACATAGCCGGAATCATTTCATACAAGCGGAAGTCTTATATATTACACAAATACCTGTATTAAGCCTAAGGGGCTATTAAGTATTACACACGGCACATTGGCCCAAATTATCAGAAAGTCCAAAAGATCAGAGTACGTAAGACCCAAAAGAGCCAAAAAGTCTCGTGCCGGCTATGCCTAAGCACTCGACTGGAGAGATGCCCTATGCCTCGCCCTGATCGTCAGCATAATCTTGGTCTTCGTCTTCATGGCAGGCGTACTGATCCTGCCCATACTCTCCATCTAAAAGAGAATATGAATGCGAGGTCAGTGTCATCCAAACACTGGCGAGTTAACACCCAACCTGATGCAATTTTAGTGATAGGGGTTCCAAAGGAAAGGTTGGGGTTTATTTGTTTACAGAAAGCAAGTTTTCTAAATCAAAGCCTATGACTTAGCACTTTTAACCCAAAGTTCTGCTAATCATTATTTTCATTATTGTAGTCTGTCACAATCCACATTCCACCAACCACAATCCACAGTCCACACCAGTCCTTAGATCTACTGCACACACCCGCCATCAAATTCCGGGTGTGGCGCACCCGTTGTGGATCTTACGCCAGCGAAGTGCCCGTTCTTCCCTAGCCGGGTTGCCACGCCCGCACTAGAGTCACGGCTCCCTGACACGTAAGACCTAGATCATCCCACGGATGACGACATGATATTGTCTTCACCTCAAGCATGGCAGCAGACAGGGTACCGCCGCAGGTCGTACTATCCCTGAATCCCCAATACTTGCACCACCGCGCGATGGCCACGCGTTGTGGTGATAGGAACCAAATCCCGCAGGCATTTGGTCAGCGACTTCCCGCTGTGTGCCTCACTGCACACCCATCCGGTCCACTCTAGGAGTCACCTCGGATCCGGCTAGTCCACACACATTCACATTCACTTCCTTCTTCTGCTATCGTTCCTCCGTGTGCCCTGCACACGATGTGGCGGAACCACCCTTGGTGGCAGCGATTGGCAGCTACGCGTGTTGCCCCGTGCTCCTCTCAGCACCGGTCTATGAACGATAGCCCTCTTCACATCACACCAGTAGCCATGCTACTTCCACCTTAACCACAAGTCGGACCACGTCCGCTTTCCCAACCACAACCAACACACACACACTGGCATGCCAGGCCTAACTTCCAAATTCCAAGTTTGATAAGTAATCATGTCCGGTGAATGTCGGTTCACCGTTCCGAGGCCAATTTAAGTCTAAAATTATTAATTGGACCTGAGCAATGTCTAAGCAATATTTTAGCCAAGACTAAATAGTCTAAAATTGGTTTGTTTAATCCTAACTGGCTATCAAGGGTGATTTTCAAGGCAATCATTCATAAAGTCAAAGGACAGATGAGTATTATCAAGGCAATATCATCAAGGTAGAACGATAACAATTGATAATAAGGCATGATAAATCATGATTAAGCAAGCAGGTTTTATTTACTTAAAAAGCATACAGTTTAATACTGTAAATAAAATATTTAATAAAACTGGGAATCAATATGATCCATTAGAGTGTTAACTCGCACTAGGGAAAGCTAACTCTCCCTAGTAAAAGTGAACACCTAACAGAAAAAGTGTTAACTCACACTAGGGAAAGCTGACTCTCCCTAATAAAAGCAAACACCTTTGAGGGTAGGTATTAACTCGCCTTGGTCTGGGACGTAGTGGGGGTCTTCTTGCTGATCTTCAAAAGGTCACTCGGGCTCCTCAGCGTCTATTAACGGAACGAGTTTGAAAGACCATAAATAGAACACCAGAATGTGATAAAAGTATGATGCATGAAATGCTCTCGCTAAGTCTAGCGATCGGCGACCGGTGTAAAATCTTATTCTAGATATCGAGGAAGTTCCATGATCCTTCTACTGTTTAGTAGTTTACAGAAAATAACGGTAGCGCGACGATATGAAAATGATATGCGATGATGCATAAGGCTACCCTAAATAATTTACCCATAGTTTTAGCTCATAAATGTATTTTAGCAAAAATAATTTTTGTTTGAAGAATTTGCTTCATCAACTCCTCTTATCATTAATTTCTTGTCATAATAGATGTTTAAGAGTGTGGAGGATATAATCATTGGGTATATATATATAAGTATATATATATAAGCAATTACATGTTACATATAAAAAAAAATAACCTCGAGATTGCATAATTTAAGGTCTAGATAAAAATATAAAGTTTGGCTGTCAGTTGCTGTTGTAAATTTATCCACCTTAGACAAGTTTATTAATTTTGGTTATCTAGATGGTAATATAACTAATGATCCATAGTTAATAATTAGCTGAACATAAGTTGACATGTGTTTGGGGTCATATCATAGAGTTTATAAATTTTCCTAGGTCCAAAGAGGTATTGTATGTCTTTTCATAATTTTCTCAGATTTTATTAGATGTTAGATTATTTTCAGATATCAGAAAATCATTTCAGCCTGACTCTATTAGTCTAAATGCTAGCAATTTAAATTACTCTGAGATAAATAGGTGGTTATTATTCATGGTAATATTTTTATTAAATCTAGGATAAGAGGTAGTATTTACCATAAATTTTATAGAATTTTTGGAGAAGTCTAGATATTTTAAATGACCCATTTTATTTTTCCAAGTTGTTTTTATTCTCTAAAGCTGAGAAAATTGGCGCGCACAGTAACGGGCCGGCCCATGGGTGATGCAGCCCGCGAAAGTCAGGAAGAAGGCGTACTCCCAGAAGGCGCAAAGCGAACGACGATGACGCCGGCGGCGCGGGCGCCAACACTAATCCTGACGCGTGGGACCGAGGTCCCACCGGTCAGCGGCACAACGCGCAAGCGCGAAACAACCCACGCTCATCAGCGTGAATCTTGGCACGCGATCGGACGGTGCTAGGCCATCGTCTTCCTCAGCCAGACCCAGGGCGGTGCTCCGGCGAGACTTCAGCGTGGTCGCGGCGGCGCGACATAGCTCCATCGAGCTGCTTTATGTTTGCTAGAAGAAGCTAATAGCTAGAACTAGGATGTACCATCGCCGATCAGTCGGAGACGGCCGGAAGTTACCGGTGCTACGTGCGGGGCGGCGATGAGCTACGGGTTTTGAAAATCGACGATGGACCCGAACGAAACTATAGATAAAACTCATGCTAGAGCTTCTAGGGGTAAATAGAGTTCTTACCGAGCAAGTGATCACGGCGAAGGCGGCACGGATTGGGCTGGCAACGAGGGGACCGGAACTGCTGAAAACAGGCCGTCGGCGCGAGCCAAATCCGACGGCGGACTTGTGAAATTAGTTGAGGGGAAACATTAGGTAGGTTCTGAAGATGCTCGAGCTGCGAGGAATCGAAAAAAGACTCACTGATGAAGGAGAAATCGAGAAGGGGGTGATTCTGTTCACCAAGCGCCGACGGAGAGAAAAACTCCGATTCCGGGAGCAATAGTGGTTCCGGGGCCAATTACTTGAAGGACAACGGGGGCGAGGGTCTCCTGGTGCTCTGGGAGCAAGCTCGGAGAGCAGGACTGACGAGGGTGGTCGGATTTTGGAAAATAGGCTCGGCGGCAGTGGTGAGACGGGAAGGGAAAACTGGATTCAAGCCTCGGTGAGGCTTTATAACCCCGGCGGAAGCTTGGGGAGTGGGCAAGGGCAGCGGAGAGTGCGAAGGGAGAGGCCGAGCGAGTAGGGACAAGGTGGCAGGCGGCGCGGCAGTGGCGAGCCAACGGGGTGGCAATGGCGGGGCCTACCGTGCACGGCAGCGCGACCACGGGCGGCGAGCAGCATCAATGCTCGGGGCGACAAGTCAAAGAGCTAGGCGGCGATGGGACGTCGGAGCAGCGCGGTTCAGGCGGCGGCCAATGCATGGTTCGGGCGGCACTGGCTGGTTTAAGATCGCCACGCTGTGCGCGATCTTGTATGGGCGCCCGGATTCGGGCGAGCCGCTGACGGGTCGATTCAACATGGCGGAGAGGACGTCAGACGGACCGCCGGGTTGATCAGTGCTCCAGGCAGCCGGGCCCGCGGACAGAGGCGAGGGGCGAGAGAGAGTGAGCGGGAGGGCGAGCCGACAGGCGAGCTGGGTGGGAGAGCGAGCCGGGGGAGCTCTTTGGCTCGGGTAGCAAAAAGGAGGCCGGGTCGAGGGCCCAGCCGTGTCGGCGAGGGCTGGGTTGGGCCCAAAATGGGTTGGGACGACTCAAGAAACCCATTTTTGCCCTTAGGTCAGGTTGGGGGAATACAATTTTAGGTTGATTTTGGTGAGGGTAGGAAAAGGAGTATTTTGTAGAGGGTCAAAAATGTAGATACATACATATATATATATATATATATATATATATATATATATACACATATATATAAGTATAATCATACGTGTACCAGTGTGATGAAAAGATTTCTGTTTATGAGTAAATATTAGAACTGATTTGGGGATGATTCTGATTGGTATATTCTAAACATAGAAACTTCGAATTTGCTCACATTAGGTTTTTCTTTTTTAACTAAGTGTGTTTTATTATGGGCACAAATTACTAATTGGGTTTCATAATAGAATATGTCCATCTCACATAGGATTCCTTTATAAACTTAAGACTAAAATACTTTGATACCAGAAGGATTTTGAAAAATATTCCCCCCAACTACATGCACTTCGCATAATTTCTAAAATGTCCAACTAGGGGTGTTACATGGCGGTTCTTCAAAATGTCCTTCGGGCTCTTCGGCGTCTATTAATCGGAACGAATTCGAATAACAATAAATAAAAGCACCAATATGCAATAAGAAGCATGATGCATGAAAGGCTCTCGCTAAATCTAGCGATTAACGTCTAACGATAAGTCTTAATCTAGGTTTTGAGAAAGTTCCATGATCCTACTAAGCAATAATAGTTTCCGGCGTAATGACAGGGTGTGCTTATGAGAAAATGCATATAACCACATATATATATATATACTTTATTCTCTACCCTAATCAGCCCAATAGGAGGAAATTAGGGTTTTAATATGTCCTAACTCCGGATCCACCTTCACTGCCCCTCCTCCACCACATTCCGATGGCCGGAGATTGGGTAACCTCCAACACCACCGAGGAGCGGCTGCAGGGCCTGGTTAACGCCGGCATCCTCCCAGCGCCGGAGCTCATTGACTGGCACGCCGCCGCGGTGAGTCCTTCCCCACTCCTCACTAAGAGGAGATTGTCGTTTTCGAGTCCTTCTTCTCCCACGGGTTTGGACTCCCCGCTTCCTCCTTCTTCCGTGGTTTGCTTAACCACTATGGGATTGATCTTTTTCATGTGAACCCCAACTCCATTCTTCAACTTTCTATCTTTGTTCATCTTTGCGAAGCTTTTCTAGGGATCTCTCCCCACTTCTCCCTTTTCCGCCACCTCTTCTTCCTGAAGGCCTACCCCACCGACAACGCCCCTAAGGCCGTTGGCGGGGCCGGATTTCAACTACGGAGCGGCCTCAAGAAGGAGTATTTCGCTCTGCTACTCTGGACCTCCTTGAAGGGATGGAACCAGGAGTGGTTTTACTGCTCCAATCCCCCGCTGGTCTTCCTTGTTTCGATGGGAGGAACCCCTGAGCTTCCCTCTCTTGGAATTCTCCCCCTTCTTCCTCCGAAATGGATCAGGTCACCGAGTTACTCAGCCTGATCCAACGCCTCAAAGAGGAGGGGCTGACCGGCGTTGCGATAGCTGTCTCCTTCACAAAGCGCCGTGTCCAGCCTCTCAAGGAGAGGGTCTAGCTCGGGTTCGAGTACACCGGGCCATCCGACCCGACTCGGGAAACGGATGTCCCGATCTCCAACTCGGATGCCGTCGACCGGCTCTTCGTGTTCTTTGCTCCAGGGACTATCTTTTCCAATCAAGGGAGTCCCAGGAGCTTCTCCCTCAACAATCCGCCACCAGAGGTAAGGATTGGGTATTCTTCCAGCTTGTTTTGTGCACCGAGCAGCTCTGTTTTGATGCTAACTCGGGGAAGCCGCACTCCCATGCAAGACCGCCGGGTTTTTGTGTCCCTCGCCTCGACTCCCGAGGCTCCCTCCGACAAGGGTGAGAAACGCCCAGGAGAGGAGCCTGAGGAGGCCCCTGCAGCGAAGAAGGGTAAGGGCCTAGCTTCGTCGGCGAAGGGGGACATCCCGTCATCCGGGAGGCGTAATCCGTGAAGCTCGGGGCCAAAGGTCGGCGAGGCTCCCAAAGAGGGAGTGAGCCAGCCGACGCCGGCCCACGGACACAGTCAGGCGACTCGTCCCCCGCGGGCGGGTTGCGGCGCCTCACCGAAGAAGGGGCAAACTCCAGCCCCTCAGGCCAAGCCGAGTGGCCCGCTCGACGCCTCCTCAAGCGGGACTCCGCTTAGAGGGGCGCCGGCATTAAAATTAAGACCTCCAACCGGTAAGCATGGCCCTGCCACCGCCTGGTAGTCCTCTTCATGTTTTCTCCAACCGAACCATTTCCCTATTTCAGGAAACCGTCGGCTGAAGTTCCGTCGGATCGCCCGACTGGGCCAGCATCGAAACCTGCTGAGCCGATTCAGGCGGCGCCTCCTCCGTCAGCCGACAAGGTGAACCCGCTAGCAAAACCGACGGGAGCCACACCGGGAGCCAAGGTCGGGGGAGGCACTACTGCCGCAGCCTCGAGCCCGAAGCCATCCGTTGAAGGGGGCGAGAAGGCCGAGCCGGTGGTGGAAGAGATCCCTCGCCGACCCTCACCTTCCCCAGAGGAGGCTGAGCCCAAGCTCTCGGCAGGCTGGAGGGACGAGGCTGGGAACTGGGCCATTCTTGATGACGAGGCCGAGGAGAAGGCCAGGATGACCTTCTTCGAGTACGCCGCTGAATGCGGCAAGTTGGCAAGGGTAAGCCTTCTGATCTGCAAAGTAGATTTTCTTCGGCTTGATGTAGGAGGGTGAATATTTTCCCTTCTTGAAGGAACTTGGTGACTACTCCGAGAGGAAAACCAAGTTCCTTAATTACTTCCTCCCCAAAATAGAACGGATCAAATCCGTGGAGGAGGAAGTTATTGGGGTCCGGACCGAGACAGCCAAGGAACGTCGAGAGCTGCAGGCCCGGATCAAGGAGCCGCAGGACGAAAAGTTCGACCTCGCAGGCTCCCTTCGGTGTAAGTACCCCAACCTGAGTCAGGATTTCTCGGCCTGCATGTGACCGAATGACATCCGGCCCGATCATGTGCAACAAGACGACGCCATGATTGCCACCTGAAAGCGTAGCAAAGTCCCGAGACCGAGGGTGGCCTCGAAAAGTCGGAGGCGAAAGCCGTCGCCGAGTTGGAGGGTAAGCCCCCAAGCCCGACCGACTCCGATCCTCCAGTGTTTACATAGTTACATAACTGTGCGTTCTCTGTTCTTGACAGAGCATAAGAGGAAGACGCTTGCGCAGTACGACTTTCTGCAGAGGAGCGCCGAGTCCGCGCAAGCGCGATACGAGGAGCTCATGGGAGCTGTGGAGCCTACTCGGCGGCGGCTTTATATTGGCGACGCCGAGCCGATCACCCTGGCCGAACTGATCCAAAGGTGGACCGAAGCCCCCGAGCAGCTCAGGACTCGGTTTAGGGAAGTCGGCTTGATGAGCACCAGCCAGGCGTTGGGCATTGTCAAGTCGCTCTACCCTAAGGTTGAGCTTGATGCTGTCAAGGACGGCTTCGCCTGCACCGAAGGGGAGACGATGGCCCTACTTGAAGAGGTGAAGCCGGCGGCCGCGTCACTCGTAGATAACTTAGACCTAGATTCCCTATGAATGCAGGAACTCGACGTAAATTATCAATGTAAATGATTTTCTTACTAATCGACTTTTCCTTATTCGAGCCATGCTGTTTGCCCGAGTGGATCACGTTCCTTTTACTAAGCACTCTGCCCAGCGCATCATATTCCTTAGCGTTAGGAGTCAGCGCGGAGCTCTGCCTCCTCCAACGCAATCGGGAAGTATGAGTGTTGCCAAGGAGCAAGAGTTTCGTTACTCGGAACAATTAATACTTGGGCTTGTCATGGTCTTGAAAAGATGAAGTTTGATTAGGTGGGTGCAGACTGCACCTAATTAAGTGTAGCCCCCCGACTTACTGGCTAGTCGGAGTCCGGCTAGGGAGCAAGTCAATCTCAATAAAAGATGGTGCGGATTGCGCACCTAATTAGGTGTAGCCCCCGACTTACTACTTAATTGAAATGCAAATAAGTAGCAAGTCAGAAACTGAATTGCGCAGGCGTAAAAGACAGTGTGAGCAAAAACTTATCTTTATTTAATTGTAAACATGTGTTATAATAGTCGTCAGGTATAGAACCGACGTAATTGTTCGATGTTCCACGAGTTGTCCAGGAGGGCGCCATCTTCTCGCCTCAGTCGGTAAGCCCTCGGGTGTATTGCTAAGTCACGTGAGGACGTCCTGATCTGCTTGGAGAAGAACGACGAACACCTCCTCCTATTTTGGGTCGAGCTTTGTTCCGATCTGAGTCGTCTTGGCTGAATCAGACGGGTTGAGCGAAATGTAGCTGACATCTTCGTCAAGCTTGATGCCTGACTTAGATGGCTTCTTGTTCGGTAGATCGCCCTCGTCGTGAAGAGTGGTGGCCGCCTGCCAGATCTTGTCCAACTCGGCAGCCGCTTCGATTGACTGGGCGAAGTCACAATTTTTCTTATCGAGGAGATGGAAAAACTTGACCTCCCCACGGATTGTGATTACGCCCCGTGGACTTGGCATCTTCATAATCAGATAGGCGTAGTGTGGGACGGCCATGAGTTTGGCCAGACCCGGCCTGCCCAAGATTGCGTGATACGCAGTCTCAAAATCGGCCACCTCAAAGCTGAGTTTCTCCGTCCGGTAGTTATCACGAGTACCAAAAGTTATCGGGAGAGTGATTTTTCCGATCGGTACTGATGATGTTCCCAGGATTATGCCATGGAACGGCACGTCTATCTTCTGGAGCACCGTCCTTGGGATCTGCATCTCGCCCAGAGTCTTGGCGAAAAGGATATTTAGTCCACTCCGCCGTCGACCAGGACCTTGCGCAGTCGGACGCCCCGTACCACAGGATCCAGGATGAGTGGATATCTTCCTGGGCAAGGGACGTGGTCTGGATAATCTGAGCAATCAAATTTGATTGGAACCTCAGACCACCGAAGGTACTCAGGGGTCACCGGAAAGGCTGCATTGACTTCCCGAGCAGTAAGCTTTTGCTTACGCCTGGACTCATATGCATCCGATCCCTCGAATATGTAATTGACCTCACGCTCGGTTTCTTGGTAAGCGTCACCCTGAGGAGGGTCTCGCTTGTCATCTTGTTTGGCGTTCGGAGCATCTTTGCTGTGCTCCTCAGCGAACTTCTTCAAGATATTGCAGTTTTTGGCCGCGTGCTTTCCATTCGAATGGAAAGGACACGACGCCTCCATGACTTTGTTGTAGTCAGTGGGCCGAGACGGCTTCTGCCGACCCTGATCCACGACTGCTACCAGCTCTTCACCCTTGCTCTTTTTATCGTTCTTGGAGGAGGACTCGGGCTTGTCCTTCTTGCCTTCGTGCTTGCTTGGGTAGTCCTCCTGACGCTCAGCGAGAGCATCCGAGGCGGTAGCATATCGATCCGCCAAGGCGAACATCTCCTTGACGGTAGTCGGGGGTTTCCAAGACATCTTCTTGATCAAATCGGGGTCGCGAACTCCCTTCTGGAAGGTTGCGACGACGACCGCCTCTGAGATCTTCCGGATTGTGTTTCTCTTCTTGGTGAAACGCCGAATGAAATCCCTTAACGACTAATCTTTTTTCTGATGAATCTAATAAAGGTCCCATTGGGTTCCAAGCTTCTCGTAAGTACCCTGGAAATTGGCGACAAATTGATCGCAAAGCTCTCCCCAGGAACCAATCGAGTTCTCTGGAAGGCCTGCGAGCCAATTCTGAGCCGGAGGGGTTAACATGACGGGCAAATAGTTTGCCATCACGTCGTATCCTCCACCCGCGGCCTTAATTGCCAAAGAGTAGATCTGCAACCAAGCCTTGGGGTCTCGCTTTCCATCAAATTTCACAATTCCCTTGGGATTGAACCCTTCGGGCCAGTTTACCTGACGGAGTCGGGGTGTGAATGCCTTGATCCCGTCAATTAATCTTTCCCCGGGGGGAGGAGATTGGTGGGGAAGATTTCAACGCGGTGGAGTACGACGCCAATCCTCGTCTCGATCCCTCCGCCGAGCTTCGATGTCAAGGCGAAGGTCGCGATTTGTACTTTGGCGGGTGTCTTGCTCGCGACTTTGCGTGTGCCGATTGCGCCGAGTACTACTCGTGATAGTTTGGCTCCTGGCCGAGTTGGCCTGCTGATCCCGAGTGCCTTGGATAGCCGCTGCCGTCACCATGGCTTTGATTTGTTCCATGATCGGCGTTGCGGGGCTGTTATCTCCAAGCAAATGACCAACATTGTCCAGGAGGGTCTTGCAAGCGAGGATGTTCTGCTGTGGCGTACGGAATTCCGAGTGATCTCCCATACGGACTTGAAGCAGCTCCTCCTAGACTTCCCGTGCACGACCGCGTAATTGGTCGCGCAGGTCTCCACCTCCGGGGTTTTGTTCGGCTCCTACCTCTCCCATGGGACGTCGAGCCGATCCGGAGGCTTGTCCATCTAGTACGTAGACGCCACGAAAGTCGGGGAACCCATTGACGTTCTCCTCCGACTCGGATTCCGAGAAGGAGAGGCTCAACCGATCCCATTCCGTTGGCTCGTCGATGGGAGTGATTATAACTTCCACTTCTCGTGCTGGATCTTTTGTCAAAAGAGAGTCCGACTGAGATCCCGCAAATCTGATCTACTGAAACCTTGCAGCCGAGTTGACCAATCCGAGTGGTATATCCACTCGGGAAGTCAACCTGGTTAGAGTCGTCCCTGAGCCTGGACTCAGAAAACTCGTCCCAGTCTGTGCATGCCATGTTCCGTTCCTTGGCCTAGATTGGAAAAGCTGGCGTGTTATCCGATGGAAAACAGCGGCCGAATTTTCAAATCCAAACGGGGCGGTCCACGATTGAGGAATTGTGATTCTTGACTGGATCTGAGAGCGATCCAGGCCAGGAACAAAATCGCCACTTGGTTCTTCATCAGCATGAGGAGCCGGTAAAGAAAGAAGTGGTAGATCCCGACTGAAACTGAAGGGGAGTCCAGCGGTAGGCCAGTCGGAATTGTCACCATCAGATTGGATCTCTTCTGGATCGGAATCAAGGGGAGAGATCCCGAAGTGGTGAGGCTCGGTCGGAGTCGCGTACCATCTCCCCCGGTAATACGTGGACCGAACGAAGTTCGGCTCACACAACCGTAGTTCCCCGAAGTCACCGGCGATGAAGCCAAGATCTCCGAAGATGAATCCTTCGCCGGGGGCGTAGGTGAAGACGAATCCGCCAATTGAAGCCATCAGAGTCGATGTAGTTGATCGTGACGCTAACCCCTACTTGGCGCGCCAACTGTCGACGATTTGTGTCGGCAATATATTTTATAGGGCTATGCGAAAGATCACAACTACTATGGTAGCACAGGGAGCCGAATTTATACAGGTTCGGGCCCTCGGGGCGAGATAATACCCTACTCCTGTGCTCGTGGATTGTATTATGGTGGATCTTAAGGATGTTGAGATGTGTATGATGATGATGCTGATGATTATGAACTAGGGGCCCCTGACCCCCTTTATATAGTGCAAGGTGCCGGGTTACAGATAGAATCCCTAATCCGTATATGGAAGATACATATATAACCGAGTTGGTTACGCCTATATCTACGTATTAGAGTAGGAAACGAGTTCGTTTCCTTGTAGAGCACGTCGGGCCGCGCTAGCCTCTAAGCCCGTCTTCTGGAAGATCCAATTCACTCGGCCCAAAGAGATGGTGCGTCCAATTGTGCTTCTCCGGATACCCGGGGCCCATGTTATCCACACCGGCCCCAGCACCGCACTTTCCCCCGATGTCGGCCTCAGCGCCGCCTTCCCCCCTTTCCTAGCGCCGTACTCTCCCCCTTCCAACTCCGCCCCAAGCGCCATCCTCCCTCGATGTCGGCCCTAGTGCCTCCCCTCCCATGCGCGTGCCTAGAGGGAGAGAGAGAAGAAAGAGAGAGAGGGGAGAGAAGAAAGAGAGAGCGCGATGTGGAATACACATGTCGCGCTGACTAGGAAAAATTTGCATATGTGTACAACTTATGTGGTGAAATCGCCTCCAAAATCGCCCTCGGGGTGTTATTTGGGCTGGTTTCATGGTTTTGCGGGCTAGAATACCTGGTTTTGTAGTTCGGGGTGTGATGTAGACGAAGCGTGATAGTTCAAGGTGCGAAATAGACTTTTTCTGTTTCAAAATTTTCTGCAATTTCTCTACTGAAATTATAGTATGTTTCCTTGGCATGGTCTTATCACTGAAAGTTACTTCTTTCACCCCATCTTTTAAGAGAGAAATATTTCTTGTCTTAAAGTTGAGTTTGATAGGGCTGTGTTAGGTGACCCAGTCTATTCCTAGTATTAAATCATAACCATTGAGGCTCAAACTCTGAACTGATCAGTGAAAGTCTGTCCTTGTATGCAATAAACACATGGCTCATAGACAGCCTTGCTATATAAAGTGTCACCATTAGCCACAATCACTTTCAAAGGATTAGCTTTCACTAGTTTGTCCTAAGTCTTGATTGCAAACTTGGAGTCTATAAAAGATATAGTACTCCCACTATCTACGAATGCAATACCCTTTTGTTTTCCCATCTTGAACCTCAAAGTGAAAGTTCTACTAGCAGTGATAGTTCCCTGCACAGCATGTACAAAAATTAACACAGAATCTTGTTTGCCTTCCTCTGGTTTTGCATCTTCTTTATTTATCAGTCCTGAGGGGTTAATCCCTCTTCCACAACTTCTTCTTCTTCTTGAACCTCCAAAGCTTTCACTTGAACATTCATTTTACAATGTTGCTTGTGACCAGGGGTACCACTTCTCATTGCATCTAAAACACCTCTCACGATCCAATTTGTTCTTTACAGGCACCTTTTCTCCCCCTCCTGCCTTACGTTTTTGTTGTGGCCCACATTTTTGTTAATTATGAACATGTTTTGGTTCATATTGGTGTTGAAATTCACTGGGCCCCTTCTAAAAGGATTTGATTGCTCTAACCTCCTAGCCATGCAATAGGCATTAACTAGGCTTTCAGGTCTTTGAATTTGGATGTGGTTCTTGATGTAGTCATGCAACCAAGCTATAAAGCTCTTGAGAAAGTATATCTCAGGTAAGCCTTGATTGTCTCTTTTGACCAAGCCCATATTTCTCTCAAAATTGTGAATATAGTCTGAAACTAAGCCCACTTGCTTCATTTCATGAAAAGATGCTAACACATCAAGTTCAAACTTCTCATTAAATCCGATGCCAACCATTTTGTACAAGTGAGACCATGGTAGGGTGCTAGTGTTCACAGCTGTGCTAGAAAGCCACTCATCAGCTCTACCTTTAAAATACAAGGTAGCAATTTCCACCCTTTGATGGACTGGAACTTGTGCAATCATGAAATACTTCTCAACCTTCTTGATCCATGAGTCTACATTATTTCCTTCGAATTCAGAAAATTGTAGCTTAGGGCCCTTGGGAAATTGTCTCTAATAATAATCCCCTTGCCCATGCCTACTCATAAAACCCTGAGCCTTACTGTGCTCATGCACTCCATACTCCTCAAACCCTGGAACATTTCTATTATGCTCTCCATTACCATTCAATAGAATAGAAAAATAATAATAGATAGAATAATAGATAAATAATAAAATAGAATAATAAATAATAGAATACATAGAATAATAGAAAAATAGAAATAAAATAGAATAATAGAATAGAAAAATCATAATAATAGAATAGATAGATAGATAGAAATAGATAGATAAAATAAAATAAATAATAGAAAATAGATAAATAAAATAGAATAACCAGACCCTTCATAGAATGACTGGGTGGAATTACTGGATTAGGTATGGATGTACTGAATATGGGAGGGTACAAATTACTCATCAAAACAACAGGTACTGCTTGTCCATAAGGAAAAGTGGAATGAGTGTAAACCTGAGGTATTCCCACTCCATTAGGGTGATAATTCCAAACTGGAGGTCCTATGGCAGGTGTTGTAATGTTTGATTGTTGTTCCATACTCCCAGGATTTAGGGATGCTTTAGCATTATAGTCCTCTTGAGTGGCCTCAATACCCCTTTGACCCCAGAATTGCTAGCATCGGTTACTAGGTTCTCTCCAGGTTGTATTGATACCCCCAAAACTTCTTCCTTGATGAAGCTCATTCAACATTGATAAGACTTGCCCCGGTTGTTTACCGTGTTGTTCTAATATTCGATTTTGCTCTTCTTGAGTTACATGCACTACTTCCAAACCCTTCATAACATTCTTCAGATCTTGTATAGTAGCATAATGAATTTCTTCAGCTTCCACTGCTTGATCTCGAGTCTACCTCGGCATGATGGCAGCAGGGTAGGAATTCCTTGGTTTTGAAGCTCAGGGATTTTACCAAAGTTAAAAACTCCAACCCTCACTCGATTGACTAGGGAATCCTTGAGTTGGCTCAATTTCTTGGGGATTTTACCACAAAGTCATGAACTTTGCAACGCAATTGACTGAATCCAACCCACAGTGCCTCAGATCTGACCCTTCCTATCTTGGCTTAGGAATTTTACTAGGGAAAAACCTTCCCCAACCCTCACCACGGTAGGAATCGGTTCCAATCTGAGCCAAGAACACGTGCTCTTATACCAATAATGTCACACCCCGACTGAAACTGAAGAAAAGCACAAAAATATGAACCGGATAATTTTCATAATTTAGATGAGAAAAGGAGAATAGGGGTGAGACGATGAAGAATAGTAGCTTGTTGATAGAATTGTTCGATAGCTATTACATTGGATTCCAGCCTCTTATAGAGGAAAAGTAACAACTAAAAGCAAAAGCAGAGTTGCTGGAAACATCGCTCCAAGCTCTGACAAAGTTACAGGTAACGACAAGATACACTAAGTACAAAAACCCATTGTAGCCACTGAATTCTCTTCACTAGGCACATCCAACGGCTTAGCTTCAATCTCCTAGCTGCTTACAACGAAATCGGCGCTGACTGTTTCCCGCCAACGACTACCAATTCTTCAGACTTCAAACTGAAATTTCAGACTTCTTCAGATTGCTGGGTTTGTGACAACCATGCCTTGGTATCTCCCTCTTCCAAGAACCGCACAGCACCTTCTCCACCATGTCTCGCCCTCGAGCTCGGTCACAATCCCAGGCAAGCATTTGTTGCACAACATGCATGAATCCGTACTAATTCCCAAATCCCCAATTTTAACTCAAGAAAATCAACAAAAATCGAAAGAAATAAAACACAAATGAGAAATGGGATCACTTTAGGAACATAAATCAGACTAGACTGAGGGCACTGATTCCCCAAATCCACAAATTGAACATGAGCGAATCAACAAAAATCGGAAGAACTAAAGCACAAATTAGAAAGGGAATCGCTTTGAGGACGGGTAGATCAGACTAGGATGAGGAGTAGAGGACACAGTAGAGCCATGAGGTCCATGACCTGAGGTTCACCGATAGGGGATCGGCGAACCGCAGGGAGGAAGCTGCAGCCTCAATCGAGCCCGGCTAGACCCTGCAGTGGCCGCTCTGACCTCAAGTAGAGATGAGCTAGAGTGGATTGCTGCAGCTTGCCGAGAGCGGATGGGGAGGATGCAGCGTTGCTGGCTTGGTACAAGAAAAGACTCAGAAGAGGAGGAAATGGGTTCCATCTAGACATCTAGTGGCGTTCTGAAGCACAAGAGGTGAGGAGAAATGACTTTACTATACTAGAAAGACATTATCTCTATTATAAAGTGGTAAGCAACCCTGATTAGAGAAGGTGGCCACGTCGGCAGAATAACTGCGGCTGGCCGATCACGCTGTCCAAGCCGATCCGGCCGTACGTTCATACATTTTGCGCCATCATATCCATGTCGGTGGAATTGTTTCGGCAGTCCCATCTGCTCCTTGTCGCTCATCCGGCGGTCCATGCTATGCGTTTGCAAAAAAACCCAGAAAGTTTATGGTTTCAGATCCAAGCCTCCCAATGTTTACGACCGTCCGATTGGCCCATCTAATGGTTGTCGCTATGTTATGTTTTTTGTTTTGGCCCCTACGTTTTTTGGTTCTCAACCCGCTGTCCTCCTACCTCCTCCCTCCGCCCAAACCCTAGCCCCCCCGTCATTTCCCTCCTCGGCCCGCGACCGCTCCTCCTCCACCCCCTCAATGCCTAGCCCTAGCAGCCTCCCATGTCCGCGATCGTGCCGCCCTTCCCTACCTTACCCACGCCAGCGTCGCCACCTCCCTTCCCCACGCTGGCACCAGCCACCCTCTTCTCCTTTCCGATGGCGCAACCATCGTCTCTTCATTATCGTGCCTTCTAATCTTTCATCTGAGCTCCTCCTCACCTCCTTTCTCCCTTCCTCCTCCTCTGAGCCCACACCAGGCTCTGCCCTCTGCCTCTACCACCAGTCCCCGGTCTACCGCGCCGCCTCCTACCACAGCGCTGCCGTTCCCTCTCTCTCCTCCTTCGTTGCCCACTGGATTTGGCCGATCCTCCCTCTCCTCCTCCCCTGCCCACCGGATCCTTCCTCTATAGCCGTCGCCGTCCCAGATCCCATCCCAAATCCAAATCGCGAGCAAGAGCGAGACTCGCACTCCCTCGATTTCTTCTCCTCTAGATCACGAGCAAGGGAATCGGATCTAATTAGATTTGGGCCCGATGCGTTGGCGGCGATGATGCACGGCGGGCCTTCTTCGACATCGAATGCAGCGGGGGCAGCTACATTGGAGCTGCAGGAGTCCAGGTGGGAGGAGCTACGGCGGGAGGAGTCCAGGCGACATCGACATCAAGCTCTCCTCCTCCACGTCCGCCACCCCGGACTCCTCCCCCACCGACCGCTCCTCCTGGAAATCCATGAGTAAGTGACAAATGGACTATGATATTTTTCTTTAATTTTAGAAATGTACGACTACTTATGTGTTCTAGTTTATTTGAGCTAGAAAATAGACTAAGGAAAAACTGCTAGATCGCATTAGCAAATGATAGCAGAGCTTTTAGCAATTGCGACATCGTGAACATAGATCTAGGATCATTAGTTGTAATACAATATCTTTTTGTTGAATTTGACTTCTAGCGCATTTTCATCCACAATAATGTTTGGACATTATTGTTACACAAGTACTAGCCTTATAAAGGACGATCTCACTAAATCCCTCACGCCGACCTCAAGAATTGCTACAGAATTAGATTTGTTACAGATTTTGTTCTGGCCTGATTAAAATAGGATTATCTAATTGGAAGCCACTTCGTAGAAGATGTGAATTGTATGAGGATAGAAATGAACATTGCTTGCATTAGTGTAAGGATAAGATGTTTTTGTATCATCTATTGCCAGTTTTTTTCCATATGGTTATATATGTAATATTATTGACATGTAATTATCTTGATTTAACATTGTATCCGTCGATGGTAATTCTTCATATATGTGCCTACTGATTGTAATACGTGTATTGAATGCAAAGGTTGGATCATTTATGGGGTGTTATAGCCAATAGAACTCTTTACGGTACAATAATCACGATGTCTATTGTTTGGTCAATACAAAAATGACATAATTACCATGATTGTCTATCTTCCAAGTTGTGCATTCGTAGTGTAACTGATTTTTTTTACAAAGTTTTAGACTACAGGCACGCGATTTGTCTAGCAGATAATTTTCTGTGATTTTTCATACAATGTTATGTATAGTTGGGCCCAAGGTGTATTGATTTTTAGCATATGCATGTTTCTCGCCTTTAATTTTTATGCCTTTCCCAGATGCTAGCATCTCAGATTCATTATATGAATACTGTTGTGTGCTATTACCACAAGATCTATCAGCTTTAGAGATTTACCTTTTGCAGGATGTGGTAATTGATTATTCATTGGTAGTGTTGCGATATTTGTGGTTCTTTGCCAAGCTATCCCTACTGTGCTAAGAATGAGATCAACAAGTTCTTGAAAAAAAATAATTGTGGACAACAAAGTTGCTCTAGAAGAATAAGGAATTGAGCTGCTGACTCTAAAGAGGTCGTCCTAGATGCCATGGAGAAATCCCTATCCTGAGCTTGGTCTAAATCCTCTATCCCAAGCATGCATTGTTTTTTGTAGGTATTGCAGCTTTTCTAATGGAAGAGTTTAGTGTGTGGTCTATGCCTAATTTTTATGCATCTAGAGAATGACTAATGTGCTTATTTATTGTGCCTTCTGATTATCTTTAGACTAAACCTGTAATATGCCATTTGAACTTCGGCCTCCTTATAGTTTAATGTGTAGAATTAACTGATGCAGCATGTGCTGCATGGAGAGAGTCATTTACAGCTACAATTGTAATTTTTTCCCGTTTCAGTGAAAATTGTAAAAAAAAAAAAGGAACATCCCGCCCTTTCCACTGATATTTGCTTTATTGTTTTGGTCATCCTAATTTAGTAGGTGTGGCTTAACGAATACGGCCTTCAATTTGCACTCTCTGACAGTGGAAGGGCTGACTACTAAACTTCCATGAGATGCAAACAGGTAATCGCACTGTGTGAAATGCATGTGTGTCATGATGCCTACTCTTTTTTTTTAAAGTACAATAGCTGAATATTTTGAGGATTCCTGACCACTTCCCATGAAAAATTATCATTGCTTATATGGTTATTTGGATGTATATACTGTGCCTTTTATTTTGATGTGGGTTAGTGTTATTTGTTTATGGATGTCGTCTAACTTCACACCTCTTTCAACGGATCCCACAAAATGGCTTTATGAGGTAGGCAGGTCACGAATGCTTAAAATTGATACTTCGGTTGTTCTATTAGTATGCATAGACCGCATTATTCGTATTGCCAGGACACAAAATCAAGGCGGCACGCGATGGCGCGCAATCTACTCTAGTAATGTATATTTGCTAATTAAATATTCAAATTTGCTTACAAGTCGTCAAAATGAACATTAGTAAAACATTAGAAATAAAAAACATACCACATGTCCAAAAGTGCATACACAAGAAACATAATCTAAATATTGGTGCACCATATTATTTTCAATTAATCATATATTTTTCTTTTGATCATATTTTCAAATCGAGCTAGAAAAATAAAGTGATAAAATTGATCTACAAAGATGATATGCACACTTGATCACCATATTTTTAAGCACCATACAAGTATTAAATGATTATGTAGATAGCTTTATAGAAAATCTATTGTATGAGCTCTCCCTAGTATTGTCGATAGATGATGTGGCAATGGCTATAGACATCCACCATCTTAATCATTATACATGCTCGATTAATGAACGGTGGGTTTTGATTGTTTTCGTTCATGTGGCCGTTAGCAAATACCGCCACATGGACTACCACATCGAAAAACTAGCCAAAATCCCAAAATAGCCCTTTGATGGTTCTAAGTGTAATGACCCACATGGGCTATTGGACTTGTGCCTAGCCTAGCCCAAAATTGGCTATAAGAATGCAGCAGACAAGGGCTTTAGCCCTAGCCGTCGTCGTTCTTCCCTAGGGCATTGTCGCCGCTTACTTTGACTGCCACCAGTGGGCACCACGCGCCGCCCCTACTCCTTGCCCCGTCGTCTCCCTCCTGCCACCGCCGCCACCGCTGCAATACCACCTCCAGCCCTCTACTTCCGCCGCCTCCTCAATGCCGCCGCCACGCTCCTCGCTAACACCGCGAGGCCCAGGGGCTCCCGTGCTCAGCCGCCGCTGCCTCTCCTCTCCCTAGCCGCCTCAACCCGACGCCGTCTTCCTGCTCGTGCGCGCCAGCTGCCTCGTCGACGCTGCCGGCCGCCATGTGCCGCCCCTGTTCCTTGCCTCGCCGTCGCCTCTGTCTCCTGTTGCCCTTGGCATGCCGAGCTCGCCTCGCTCAGCCGTCATCCAGTAAGGGGGAGGCGATCGTCCTAGAGGGGAAATGGAGGAAGAGGGCTAGCTACATGAGGGAGAAGAAGGAGGGGAGCCAGCCAAGCGAGGAGAAGGAGAAGAGAAGGAAGGGTAAAACCTAGGATTTTACTCACCACTCCTTGTGGGTAATGAATTGAAGTTTTTCCCTGCAATTTGTTGTTTTATGTGATGTTTAGGTTGCTAATTGTGAGAGATGGTAAACCCTAATATTGAACTTTAACCCTAGAAGGTGGACTTGTTTATGCAGTAGGTTGTGTCATAGAATTGAGATGATTATGTCGAGAATTGAGACAGTCATGTAGTAGAAAATGTAGATTATGTTTCTAGCTTTCCATAGAGTCCTAGAACACGTGATTTGGATGAACGGTTTGTGAGATATGGTGTTTTCCATGTCGCCATCCTGTTGTTGGGCCGCAGCTTGATTCCTACTATGTTAATGGTAATTTAATCAATAATTTAAATGATAAAGGCTATGACCATTGCGGGGTTAATTTGATATGGCCTAGGAAGATTAAGAAATAATAGTGTCTGATATGAAAACTGTTGGTAATCCTAAAGATCTTAGGAAGGCATAATTAGATGGTTAAAACTTCATTATTCTTGGTTCTTGGTGGTGTTGCTATATGATTGTGAATATGAGATGTCTGATGTGTAGGTTGGATCGCCTCGGGATTGATGTCGTTGCTGCCTCACTTCGCTCTTCACTAGGTAAAAGAGGCAAGTACATAGTGGGATGGTGATCATAGCGTGACTTCCCATCCCCAACTAAACCTTTTTCTCTAATATGCATTCTTTTGAGGATGTCATCATGCATGTTTCACCTAGGAGAGGGGATTGAAGTTGATAAGAGATGCACGTGTACTTGGTTAGATTATTGGATGGAAAACTCCTAGGTTGGTGGGTTTGTTGGGTTGCTACATACTAGTAAGGACTTAAAGATGGTAGAGGCTAGTAGATGGGCTATGGACGTGGGAATGGTTGGGTTATGATGTTGCTGGTTTAGTCTGAGAGATAAGGATGCGTTTGAACTTACGACATGACTTGTCCCATAGCTTCGCTTTTAATACTATTTATACGTCGATTTCAATATGATAAATACAATACTAATGGGTATTTGCCTTGCAGCGATGGATACTAATGCTTAATGAGGTTCTTTTTGTATTCGCTAGTATATGTTTAACATGAATTCCATTGGGAGCATTCCTTATGGTTTAGTGCCCTGTGATCGTTCTTATCAAATGGATGAATGGTGGTCTGTGGTGGTACGATGGTAATGTGAGTATTATACTTTTTATTGCTAAATGATGGAGGTATGTGGTAATTGGATGCTTGTCGACGAGATTGTGTTGCATAGTTGCATTATTGCATTGCATTCATATGACAGGACCTACCTCGGGTAGACATCCCACAGAAGTGGGAGTAAAAAGACCTACTTAGGTTGGCACTCCACGGGAGTGGAGTAAATTGGTCGTATCCTAAAATAGGATGGGCAAGAGTGTTGCACCGACAGGTGGCACTCGGCTATACCGGTATGAGTTCAACAGTACATACAGATGCATACTGCATTATATTGGTCATGAAAAGTGAAAGTTGATTGGAACAGTTGTTGTGACAGTTGTTCTATAAGCTATGACAATGAAAATATGCATACATAGGCTTGCTTGAGAATGAGTGTTTTGTGACTTAATCAAATATTATGGATATCGCTGATGGAATGTTCATAAATGATGGTGTTAATTAAGCAATGGCCTACCTCATGATATGTTATGTGATAACTGAGTCGTGGGCTTACCCTTGCATCGAGAAGTATTATTTGTTAATGGTCAAGCATATGTGATGGTTGTACTCTTGTTCTGGCCTCGGTCGTGGTTTGTTCTGATTGAGTTTAAAGGTTGCTTAGGTCTTCCAGTTACTGATGAGGGGCCTCGTATTGGGAATGGAATTAGATTAGGATGTAGCCTCGGGCCAAAGCGTTTAAGAGCCATGTTTTTTACTGTTCTAATCAAAGGTTGAATTTGTTGCATATAACGCTAGTCAAGGGTTGGAGGCTTATCTGAATAAATAAATAGGGAGTGCCTATGACACTATCCTAGCACGTTTAGGTTTGGCCCTTTTAAGAGAGAGATGTGTTAATATCCACAATGTGCTGGGTTATTAAGCTTGACGAACAAAATGTGGTGTTATGTTGTGTTTGTCATTCCGTTGTGTACTTGCCGAGTTGTTGAACTCACCCTTGTTTCCTTCATGTTTTTAGGTACATCTTGAGACCGGCATTTCATGGGGAAGGGAGTAGCACCACTCTTATGCCACTTCACTAGTTTCTGATCACCTTAGTAATCTATAACGAGCTGATTGATCTAAGTCAACGTATAGTTGTTAAAAACAGAAAGCGTGGTACAATGTTTTGTATTACATGGTTTTAGTTTCCCTTTTTTATCTGTGTTCATATCTTCGGAAGCCAGCCATTCGACATCACCTGAGGATAAGCTATGGAAAGCCTGTTACTTGGTTATATGGTTCTGTGGCCCAGTTGTGATCTATGTGTAGGTTAGAGTGTGGCAAGAAATGTGGTTTCGATACTTATACATGCATGGTTATTATTATGTATATATTGCTTTATGTCTGTTGAGTGGATGTACAATAATTAGGGGAGGTGTTGCTGAAATTTCTAGTGATTCTTAGAGTTAGTAGCACTTTAGGCTCTGGAAGGAGCTAGTGTGTTACACTAAGGAACCATTTGCCTCTAGCCTTGTAAATTGAGGGACCGAGGGCTTGTTCTTTTCAGCTTATCCGTCTTATTTCTTATTGCTTATTTGACTTATCTCGTAACTTCGAGAATTTTCTGAGATGGTCTCGAGAATCAGATGCACTTGGTTTTTAGGATTTAGGGAGCTTTTAGACACGTCTACGAGATAAAAAAAAGAATTTAAAAAGTAATAACAAAAATCAAATAAGTCAAATAAGCCACGTCTTATCTGACTTATTTTGTGTCTTATTTAACTTATTTTGACTTGTTTGACTTTTTAATAACTTTTTTAATCCTTTTTTTATCTCGTAAACGTGTCTAAAAGCTTCTTAGATCCTAAAAACTAAAGGCATCCGACTCTCGATGCCACCTTAAAAAATTATCGAAATTACGAGATAAGTCAAATAAGCAAATAAGAAATAAGACAGATAAGCTAAAAAGAACAGGCCCTGAGTCTACCCAGTTTCAGTTTTGAGCATCAAAATGGGACGAAGAAGTCTGGGATCAAAACAGGACTTTTTCCAAAAAAATGTTTTGACTAATAAAAACATGCACACTCTAGCAAACGCTAGCTACTTGAATCGCTGAACCGCTAAGTGGGTCAACGCTTGTGGTATACCAACTATTACCAAGGAAAGGCCTGGAAGTTCGTGGGAAGTCTATGTGAAGTCGAAAGAACGTTAGGAGGGAGCAAGCTAGAAGAGCAGATGTTTCATCAGAGTATCAGACAATGGGCCAAAGCTAATTACGTATTCCCTGTGAGTCTGTTGGAAGTAATTCTGGAGCTGGAAGGTATTTGAGGAGGGCTTCCAGCTACTCCCATGTGCCAACCAGAGCAATATTGCTCAGCTTCTGCTCAACCTAACAAGTAAGCAGATTAGGAGTGCACTAAGCTATACGAGTAAACCCATCTGTTGTTTGTTAGACGTTTGCTTAATAATGGCAGGGCCATCCTCTAACCTTGGAAACATGCACGAGGATGAATAGTGTCAAGGCTCTGAAAATCAAGTTTCAGATGGACTGTGTCCTCCATGTCCATGAACGTATATTTAAGAGGCGTGCATGTAGCAATTTGAGGTCCTTCATCACATTGAGTTTCAGTTTCAGATTGATTATGTGTCCTCCATCTTCTGTTTGATTCGTCGCGTGCGAAGAAAGAGTGGTGCCCAAATCAAATGGCGGCGACGTGGGACATCCTGGGGAAGGCGGCAAATCTCGCGCAGTTCTCGGGGCTGCAGGCTATCACGCTCATCGCTGTAACCATGGCTTGGCTGCAGTTTCCTCAAAACCATAAGCAATGCCTGAAGCTTGGGGCGTGTGCCGGTGCTCCGTCAGTTGCTGCAGCTGCCGCCTTTGATTCAGCACTCGGAGATGAAGGAATTGGTTACCAAGGCGATCCTGGAAGCCGACGCCCTCGTCGAGTCCTACAGTAAGAGCACGGTTTGGTCCCGCCTGCGCAGGGGCAGGAGCATGGCCATCCAGCTACGCGACATGCGCAACGCCATCGATTCCTACTGTGGTATGATCATCGTCGTCAATGCCTCTCTCCTGATGGACATGATCCTGCAGCCAAATCCATGCCCACCAGATGTTAGGTATGTTTGTTTACGTGATCAAACATTTGGGCTGTGTGCGTCTGTCGATTCAGGTGATCTCAAGGCATGTTTTGGCTTGCAAATTCAGCAGGATTCAGGTGAAGGATGATGGGCCAGACGGTGTGCTATCAGCAACCGTGGGTACTGATCCTGACATCCACTGCCTCGATAGTCGATATTGACCAGGAAAGAACCTGATCTTTGCATATTCAGAGCCTCGGCAGTGAGACACACACACTACAGATGACTCGACCAAGAGGCATCTTTGCCTGAGATGACCAACAGACCTGTACTGGCCATTGTTTTTTTTCTTTCGCCTGCCAAAGTGTCAATTGTGACAGTGTTTTTGTATGTTCAGTTTGTGCATAATTAATCTGCGCTCCAGTGCTTGAAAACTTTCTAATTTTATTGGTACCCCTCTATATTCTTTATTCTAGTCCTAATTGAAGATTCCGAGGACTGATTTTCGTTGAAGTTTCGGGGTCTTTCCGTGTTGTCCTGTTTGGCACCGGTACAGTAAAAAGTAGCTCTAGTATTATCTATCTGTTATATATGTTATTTTATATGATTAAATTATGTCACGATCTTGCTAGGAAATTGGGAATTTGAGATCGAGATTTGGGAGAATTGGGAAATCAGAGAGGAGAGGAGACGCAGTAGAAGTCGGGGTTTGGGGAAGAGACTGATTACGCCATTTCTCATTGTTGTCGGATCTGGAACAATGCACCAGTATATAACGTTTACACGGCCACTTGGGCCAATACGGGTCGTAGCCCATGTACTAGATTACCTAGCTAGTCCAGTTCTTTAGCTGGAGCTTGTACTCAAGCGATGTAAACGACGCTGCTGCTGAAACAGCTATCAGGTTCATCCAAATTTCCCAATGAACAGGTAAGTTTTCCCAGCGGAACAACCCAAAAGGCATTGCTTTCTGACCTGTACTGTAGGGGTGGTAATTGCAGCCGATATGCCAACAAACCCAAAATACTTGAAACATAGGCCCTGTGTGGCACAGCTCCAGCTCCACCAAAATTGGTGTAGCTGATGGAGCATTCTATTTCTAACTCCAGAAATTCATGGAGCTAGAATTATGGGTATATTAAGAATGTTTAGATGGGTTATCTTATTTACATTTTAAACTAAAAATATAAACTAAAGTCATTTTATTTTAACCTACAAACTCTATATCTGAGGTGAAGCTGAAAGCTGGAGCTGTGCCAAACAGAACCATAACTTGGAGGATCTTTTCACTACTGACCGTGGAGCAAAGGGCTATAACTTCAGCCTTCAGGTACACCCAATCACCGACCTGAAATTCCCTTTCCGTTCGATTTTTGTCAGCTTGGCTCTTCATACGCTGTTGTGCCCGAAGAAGATGTTGCCTGATAAGATCAGTCATCACTGTGCATTCCTTAAGCCAATCCTCTAGATCTGCCAACACAGAAGCATGAGAATTTGATATACCAAAATGTCTAGGTGCATACCCATATAAAACTTCAAATGGAGTCCTCCCGAGAGCAGATTGGTAAGATGTGTTATACCAAAACTATGCTCGTGCAAGCCATTTGGACCATTTGACAGGGCACGCATGAATCATACAGCATAGATACGTTTCGAGACATTGGTTGAGACGCTCGGTCTGCCCATCAGTTTGAGGGTGATAAGAAGAGCTCATGTTCAGTTAAATATCAGCCAATATGAAAAATTCCTGCCACAGTGTGCTTGTGAAGACCCGGTCTCTATTTGAAATGAGGACACTAGGGAGTCCATGCAGCTTATACACATGATTCATAAAAAAAATGAGCTACTGACAGCAAGGTAGTCAGAGTCGGGATCCTAAGTTGGATCGATTTTCCCCAGAAAGAATTGAATCTAGTATCCAATCGTAAAATCAAGGATTCTATCTAACTTGTAACATAAATATATTTTTTGTTCTCTACTGTACTTTTATATTATATATATATATAGGAATAATACATAAGGCTCCATGGAGCCTAGGCTCCATGATTCATTACCACTAGATGTGCTTTGAGATTCGTGTTGTTTGCTTATTATACTTTTATATACCCACTAAAGAAAATATTTGAGACATCAAACTCCGAAAAAAGTTGAATTGAACTTCAGTTTGAACTATATTTGACTATACTTCAAACTAGTTCAAACTATACTTTAAACTAGTTTAAACTGAGTTCGAATTTAATTTTTTTGGAGTTTCATATTTGAAATACTTTTTTAGTGGATATGTGAAGATATACACATCGAACATCACGAATCTCAATGCATATTGTAGGTTTTTGAATCATGGAGCCTAGGCTCCATGAAGCCCCAAACTGGCTTCTTATATGCTCCAAAAAAATTAAATTCGAACTCAGTTTAAACTAATTTGAAGTATAGTTAAATGTAGTTCAAACTGAAGTTCAATTCAACTTTTTTCGGAGTTTGATGTCTCAAATATTTTCTTTAGTGGGTATATAAAAGTATAATAAGCAAACAACACGAATCTCAAAGCACATCTAGTGGTAATGAATCATGGAGCCTTATGTATTATTCCTATATATATATATATATATATATATATATATATATATATATATATATATATATATATATATATATAAGCCTCCGTCGTGCATGGTGACGGATAAATCCGTCGGCATGGCTTGTTCGTGAAATCGGTGATCGAATTCGACGATCGAGCAGACTATCTCCTTCGTCTCATTGAAATCTCCTCTTGACAAAATTTCACATTTTTTGATTTTTTACTATTTTTTCATATTTTTGAAATCTGGGATTATTGGACGGTCCAAAACTAATTAGATCGTGGATTTTCAAAATACGAAAAAATAGTAAAAAATCAAAAAATGTGAAATTTTGTCAGAGTGAGATTTCAGCGATCGAAGGAGATGGTCGGTTCGATCATCGAATTCGATCACCGATTTCACGAATAAGTCATGGTGACGAGGTTCGTACCACTACGACGGAGCCTAGCACTATATATATATATATATATATATATATAATTGAGCTCCGGTGCTTTGCAAAGCATCGGAGACGCTATGCTTTACGTCTAGTTTATAAAATCCAAAACTCAAAATGGACGATCCGAACAGTCTATCTTGATTTTCTCGTTGAAATCTTTTACGTGACCAAATTTCATATTTTTTTGAATTTTTGCTATTTGTTTTGTATTTTTAAAACCAGCAAATTTGGATGCTCCATAACTAATTAGTTCGGTGATTTTCAAAAATACAAAACAAATAACAAAAAATACAAAATTTGGTCATGTAAGAGATTTCAATGAGAAGATCAAGATGGATATATCATGATTCGGTTGAATCACACACTAATTAACATTATGGTTGCTGTCAATTATTAAAAATAACTTCTAAACCATATCTGGAGTAGGATCGTAATTCTATAGGATTCTACACGATTCTATCATTTGGATCGCGATCCTACTCCGATCCTATATGATTCCGATTCACTAAGCCACTCAGATCGACATGCTTCCATAGGATCGTAGAATCGCATGACTCGACGAGTAGGATCGCGACTTTAACTATCTTGACTGATAGGGCTGTGAAAGGATGAGCTAAGGGTATGAAGTGCCCATACTTAGAATTTGTCAATCACCACTAAGATTGAGTCAAAATGCTGAGATTATGGCAAGCCCTCGTTGAAATCCAAACTAATAGTGTGCCATGCTTAAGAAGGTACAGGTAAAGGATGTTGTAACACCCCAACCCAACCGAGGTTCGGAATGCTACCAACACTCTAAAAACATAGAAATTTCGACAGCATCTCCCCTGTAATCTCTAACAATCCACACATTGCAATTAGATATCTATATCTAATGGCCATAAGCACATATCACCATCACACAGACAATGGTTCCTTTACACCAGGAACCCAACACCACTGGTTCTTACCTCTGACGGCGATGAGGATAATTACGACCACAAGGCAAATATTTCATAGGAAATTGATACACAGGTGTTGTGGGTGTCACCCCACAAACAGAAAACAGGGCTGCCCCCGGTGCGCGATCCTGCACACCCAGGACAGCTCGGTGAGACTCTCGTGCTCTCTCTGGTAACGCTCGTGGATAGTAAGAACACTACACTTGGGCTCAAAGAAATCCATCTATTATCTGCGCCCCCCTCTTATATAGGGGCGGGAGTGTACAACGCCATGCAAAGGCGATCCCTTTTCTTCCGTACCCCGACCAAGGATCTGCGGGTCGCTTCCTCGCTACTTTATATGTTTTGCCCCCCACCTGCCCTTATGCAAGGGGCACAGGGGTCATTCCGTGACACGCTAGCCACACTCTTTACAACCTTGCCCTCCTAAAGGGGCTTCCTCCACGGGTCATATGGGAGATTATGCCCGGCAACGATTCTGAACCAGGTGCGCCCTCGACATCCTCACAGGTACCACGACAAAGCGTCGATCTGTCGAGGCGCCCGACCCGCCTCGCCTGCTGCATGGCGGGGACCTTCCCCATCGCCTTCCGATTCTGTTGCTTTCTCTGAGTTAGTCGGACGTCGGCTCACTTTGGATCTTCCGGCGGGCTTGAACCTTGCTCGCTCTTGCTTGCCCGCTTAGCCTCTCAGCTCCCGAGCTCCGCGTCGTGCCTGCAGCAGCCTCGCGCCCCTCTTGCTCCCTCTCGGCCGGCCGAGCCTCGACAAGCTCCGCTCCGCCGCTCCGGCCCTTCAGTATTCCTCCCTTAGCGTGCTTGATCGCCCTCCTAAGAAAACAGATAAGAGCGGGCGGAGGTACGGCGGGGGCGGACCCTTGCTTCGCTCCCAAGTCCGAGGGGGTACCTATCTCCGGCCCACAACAGGAGCCCCTCATGGTTGAGGGCTTGCTTCGCCATGCCCTTGGCCATGCCATAGATAGGCCTGAGTCTTGATACTCCCTTGGGCATGTGGAGCGAGTCCCCCTTTTACTAGACGCCTGACGGTTGTGCTTCCCGAGGCCTTGGGGCGCGCTCGCCACGGCGGCACGCACCCGTTGGCCCGTCGCTAAGTCACGTCGCCCGGTCCTTTCACGTGTCAGCAGTTACTCATTGCGACTCTTAGGGTTCCGCGCCGTTGCAAACCTGCCCATTAAACCACAACACGCACGCCTCCCCTTTTTGCGGGATCGGCGCCAGGTGTAAACATCGAGGGCTAAGGCCAATTGCGCCTTTCCCTTATAACCTCGGGATACTGGGGGTGATGGGTTCCGTTTCTCTTGGCTTTCGTCCCTGGCTCCTTCTTTTCGTCTTCCTCTATTCCGCCGCGCCCGTGTCCGGCCCGCTACTCTTCTCTCACCGATGGCTCCCCGCCGTGCGCCGCAAGTGAAGCCGGTTACGGCGAGAGATCTTTGCCGCGTTGTCCCGGCGTTAGGCGCTCGTCCTGGGCGAGCGACTTGGATGCTCTGTCGGCGGAGTTCGGCGTTCACCACTCTTCCATGCGGGCTCCAGGTCGGGAGGAGACGCCCCGCCCTCGAGCCAACGAGGCGGTGGTGTTCGCTGCTTTCCTGGAGGTGCTGCAGTTCTTCAGGGCGGAGCTCTCACAGCTGATGCCCAACGCCATCGTCCGCATGGCGGTGTTGGATTGGGCTTTCCGTCCCGCTCATGCCGTGCTGACCGGGCGCGTGTTTTCTCTCATCGAGGACGCTTTCTGGCAACCCAAACAACAAAAGCGGCGGCGAAGTCGGCGATCCCGGATCATCGAACTTCCAAACAAAGCGTCCCCTGGTGAAAGAAATCCCCGTCGCCGCCGCCAAGGGGAAATGGGAGGCCGGCTGGATGCAGCGCTGGTATTACCAAGCTCTCGACGACTTCGACTCGCCTCTCCGCACTACCATGGGCCTGGCGAGCGATCCGTCGCCAACTGGAGGCGGCAATGAGGCTGGGCCGGGCTCAGCATCTGAAGGCCCTCGCTATCGAGCACCATCTTGCGACCAGCGGAGGAGTTACGCTTTGCCGCCGAGCCTGGCGAGAACCCGCCGTCACCTTGGAGTGGTGCACAGACGGCACGCTGATCGTCTACCGGCCCCAAGGGACTCGTAATCTCGGGCGCGGGGCGGCGGAGAGGCGTGCGCGCGGTCTTCTGGGCCCCTGTCGCCCCGCGGAGTACGAGGCGGCCATGGAGACGGCCGGGGCGGGGCGCAATCCCCGCGTCACCCAATGGGGGCTTCGTCAGGCTCCTCCGCCTCGGGGCACTGGGGGCTCCCCTCGGCCGAAGAAGCGGGCCCGGGTGATCTCCGCCCGCCCGCTGCAGGCTGTGCCTCCTTCAGACGAGAGCGGCGGCGCGAGCGAAGACGACGATAACTTTGACACCGACGGGGAGGAGGAAGAAGAGGAGGCGGAGGGAGACGAGCGGGGCTCCTCCGTCTCCGCCGCGGCGATGTCCTCCGCCCCGGCACGTGCGAGCGGCCCTTCCCACGGGGCCGGGCCGTCCGGAACGCGTTCCCCCGGGCTCTCCTTCTTGAACATCCCCGGGGTGGAGTTCGTGGATCTCGACGACGATGCGGAGGCGAGTAGCCCCGCCCCGGAGGTGGCGCACGTTGCCTCTCCGGAACACGCCGTCCCCTCAGGGGACGGAGCACGAGATCCCTCCGGGGGCGTCGTCGGCTCGCGGCCTGAGGGGGCGCGCGACATCTATGCGAGCACCGCTCTCCCTGACACCCCTCCTGGCGCCGAAGGTCTGACTCCCAAAACTTTTCCCATGAGCTCCTTAGGTGGCATCGATCTTTCTGGGCTTGATCTGAGGGCGCACACAGGGGGAGGGGGCGCGGAGATGACGGACGCGGCGGCGGTCACTGGACCTCCTGCCGCGGGGTCGGACGCTGGGCCTCCCGCCCTTGCCGAGGTGGGCGGTGCAGCCGCCGGTCCCGATCGCCGGCGCAGCTCCTCCATGGCTGGGACCTCCATGGCGAGGTCTCTTCCTCCGCCGGCTCTCGGGCACGCCGAGGATCTGCCGGCTCCTCCGCCGCTTCCCCCGGCCTCGGCGTGTCCGGGTTCTGCGGCCCCGCCTCAGGGCTTCGGCATGATCTGGGGTGATTCGGGGCCTACCTCAGGGCTCGACACCTCGGGGCTCTCCCCCCTGGACTTCCATAGCCGGGCTACGACGGCCCGTGACCGAGGAAGATGCTGGGCCTTCCATTTCAAAGCGAGTCTCGGCGCCTCTTCGGTGGTATCCGCGACCATTGGCGGGCGACGCCGCCACCGACTTCTTCATGAAGGTTCCCCATCCTTGTCGCCTCCTTCGCGTTCCCCTCAGGGAGGCCTCGCTCCGACGCTGCTTTGCGCCGCTTTCCCCGAGGTGCTTTAAATGGTGCATGAGGTGTCCAGCGGGTTCAGTGAACACCCGGCTACCTCCAAGTGAATCGGGAGCTCGGACGAGGCCGGAAGTCGCGGAGGAGTTGGGACTTGAGAGGGCTCGCTGGAGGGGGCCTGCGATCTTCCACCGAGACTCTGGCGAAGGTCCAGAAGAGCCGAGCAGAGCCGAGGTGCGCCGCCCTAACGCGAGTGGAGGATCTCGTTTTTCCATGAAGGCGGCCTCGCTGCCATGAGCAAAGCTCGCGCCGAGCCGAGCGGAACGAGGAGAAGAAGGAGGGCCGTCGAGGTGAAGGATCTCTGAAGGTGGCGGAACTTCATGAAAGAGATGCTCAAGAAGGCCGCGGAGGAGCATCCCGCCACTTGCATTGCTAAGGCGAGGCCCAAATGAGCCTTGTGAATCTTGGCGTCAGGCGGAGGCGTTGCGAGACCGCCTGAAGCTGCTCGAGGCCTCGACCACTGGGATTGAGGCGACCAACGCCTTCCTCAAAGAACTCCCGCTTTGGGATCGGCGATCGAGCCGCACCCCAAGCCCGGCGCGGAGGCTATCAAATTCCTCGAACTCCATTTGGACTCTTGGGAGCTCTAGTGGCCTTCGGAAGCCATTGCGCCCGCAGGGGCTTTGAAGGCGGCCAGACTCCTCGGCTAAGGGCTGCACACACGCCCGAAACGCCGGCGCTACCTCCATGCCTGGGCCCCGGTTTTTCGGACATCGCGTCGGCCGGGAAGGCTTCTCCTGCCGCAACTCGCCTAGCCTCTCGTTTCATCTCCGACTTCTGGAATCACCATGGCGAGGTAGCGGCGGGGGAGTCCGTGCGGCGAGCTCGAGCGGCGCTGAGTGCTCCGAAGGCCGCGGCTAAGGCGGGCTCGCCCAGCGAGGCTAAGGGCAAGGAGAAGCAGCCTCCCTCGTAATTTGTATTTTCTCCCCTCCCCTCTCCTCGTGTAGACCCTTTTCCTGTAATCGGATTTATTTAGTCTATTTGCGGCGTACCACGATGCCGGGTTCGCTCCAATATTTTCCCTCTTTTTTGATTGCTCCGCTCGAACCCCCGTGGGCCGGAGGGACATCCCACGGTCTTGGCATAATGTCCTTACGACGCTTCGTTTTTCGCCCGCCTATTTATGGTAGCGCGCGTGGCTATGGCGCGCCTTCAGGCTCCTGGGCCAATGGCGGCTCCCGCGACGCTTCGGTTTTTGCCTTACCATTTATGATCGTGCGCATGGTCGTGGCGTTTGGGGCTCCGTGTCCCGCCTTTCCCCAGTAGAGCTCGCTTTGGCTTTCGAGGTCCCTTGATGGCGGGCGGCCGGCTCTGCTGGCCCGTCTCGCAGTATAAATGTGTCTTCTCCGGCGTCCCTGAGGGCACTCCCGACCCCGGTTCCTGAGTGCGCCGCCATGTCACAGCTCTCCGGCTTCGATCGTCTCACTTCCCGACCTCAGCGACGGTCTGGCGCTGGCCAGGGCTCTTAACGCGAGACTCGCTGCCGAGGTGGGGGCGAGGGGAGGCGTCATCGGCAACGTGGTGGGCCTAGCCGTCGGGCCTGTTCTTCCGGGCGCCGACGCCTTGCACCCGATCGTCGTCTCCGACGGAGAAGACGACGACGCCAATCCTCCGGCGACGCCGCCCTCTCCCACAAGCTCCGTCGAGAAACGATCGCCGGTGGCGTCTTGCTGCCCGCCTCGGACACGCTTCGCTTCGCTAGGCGCGGGCGGGGAAGGCCCATCGATCGGCGAAAGCAACGGTCCGGACGATAGTCTAGGTAGCCCCTAGAGGCTTTTGTATCATTTTACTCTCTCCTAAAAGAATGCTATTGCCTTTGCTCCGGGAGTTGGTGTCGAAGGAGTGTCTGTTTTGTGCGCGTGTATTCGGACAATAGCCGCCAGGACGCGGCGGAGCGTCCGCAGCGAAGGAGTGACACGGATTTGTCCACGCGAGGGAGCGGGTGGGACGTTAGCCCGACCAAGCGCTCGTCGCGGAGGTCGGGCGTTAGACTTAGCTAATCGCGGGCTCGTCGATGCGAGGGAGCGGGTGGGACGTTAGCCCGACCAAGCGCTCGTCGCGGAGGTGGCGCGTTAGACTTAGCTAATCGCGGGCTCGTCGACGCGAGGGAGCGGGTGGGACGTTAGCCCGACCAAGCGCTCGTCGCGGAGGTGGCGCGTTAGACTTAGCTAATCGCGGGTTCGCTTTCTCCAGTCGCACCACACTGCATGCACAGGGACAACGAAATTTTACGTGGAAACCCCCGAGGGGGAAAAAACCACGGGTGGGGGCGCTAAACGGCCCCCGATTGCAACTTTTTCATTCATGGATACATGTGTGTACACGCTTTTTTTTTTGGAGAAGTACATTCGGACAGTTACATTACGGGTAAAACCTCTTGAGCGCGTCGGAGTTCCAGGTCCTTGGTACGTCTTCGCCCTCTAGGGTGGCGAGCCGGTGTGCCCCCTTCGCCGTGGATTCCTTGATGACGTAGGGGCCTTCCCATGTGGATTCGAGCTTGGCAAACATCGGGGCCGATCGTTTGAGTACCACGTCTCCTAGCACCAAGTCTCTTTTCCTGACTTTCTTGTTGAAGGTCCGCGTCGAGGCCTTGGCGTAGGCTTTCATGGTGATCAGGGCCTGTAGCCGCGCCTCCTCGGTTAGGTTGTGCGTGACGGCCGCCATGTCCTGTATCGGGCCCTTGATGATGCGGAGGGATCTGGCTTTAATCTCGGCGGGTGAGACAGCTTCCTCTCCAAAGATTAGCCTGAATGGGGAGAAGCCTGTGGGACGGGACGCGGAGGTGCGTGCGGCCCAGAGGACTTTGGGTAGCTCGTCCGGCCATGCACCCTTCGCTGTGTTGTACAGTCTTTTCTTGATGCCATCTAGCAGCAAGCCATTAGCTCTCTCTACCGCGCCGTTCGCCTGCGGGTGCCCGACTGACGCGAAGCAGATTTTTGTGCCGATGCCCTCGCAATATTCTTGGAACTTTTTGGACTCGAACTGAGTTCCATTGTCCGTGACGATCTCGTAGGGAACCCGTGCACGCAAGCGATTGTTTCCCGGAGGAACTTGGTTGTGGCCTCGGTATTATCTTCGCCCGGCTCCGCTTCAATCTATGGAGAATGTCGATGGCGACGATTACAAACTGTAGGCTTCCTTGGGCTTTGGCCAGCGGACCAACGATGTCGATTCCCCATTTTGCGAAGGCCCAAATCGGGGGCACTGGGTGTAATTCGCTGGGCGGGGCTTTTTTCTGCTTAGTCATCTATTGGCAGGCATGGCAATGCTTGACCAGGTGCTCCGCGTCATGTAGAGCCGTCGGCCAGTAAAGGCCCATCCTGAACACCTTGCCCGCGAGGTTCCTGGGGGCTTGGTGTGCTCCGCAGGTCCCTTCATGCGCCTCGCGCAAGGCTTCGATCCCCTCCTCCTGGGATATGCAGCGAAGCCATGGAGCGCAAAGCCCTCTGCGGAATAGGAGCCCCTCGATTATGGCGTACTTCTTTGCCCGTGCCTCGAGCCGTTTGGCAGATTGCCGTCTTGTGGGAGGGTGCGTCGAGGAAAGGTAGCGTGTATCTCGTCTCGCCCGATCATTCTTGGTTCTTTGGAGTTATAGCGTTGACACAGGAGGCGATGGAGGGTCCGAAGCACCTCGAAAAATACAGTCGGGGGTAAAGCGCCTCCGGACCCCGCTGCCTTTGCTAGCTCGTCGGCCCGTTCGTTTTGCGATCGTGGAATCGCACGAATGGAGAACCCATCGAATGTTCTTTCCATCGCCCTTATCACCTCGACGTATTTCTGAAGTTGCTCGTCCCTCACCTGATACTCCTTAGAAACATGTCCTTCGATAAGCTTCGAGTCAGTTCTTAGGATGGCGCGCTTGGCGCCCATGGCCATGGCCTTGCGAAGCCCCAGGAGAAGTGCTTCGTACTCGGCTGTATTGTTTGTCGAAGGGAATTCCAGCTTCGCCGCGAACTCGGCTGCTTCTCCACCCGGGGCTATGATGATGGCCGCTATCCCCGCGCCATGCACCCCCCAGGATCCATCGGAATTGACGAGCCATACGTCCGCGTCGTCGTCGCTGTCGGGTGTCGGCGAAGTCCATTCGCGACAATCGGCAGGACACTGGCTCTTGATGGCGGTCGCGTGCACGATGGTTGCTTCGAAGAAGCGAGTTCGACGACCCACTTGCTAACGCATACGAGCTTTGCTTGTTCGACGACATGGAGCTTAGCGGTCGCCAGTAGGTACTTTGATCCGGTTTCCTTGGAAGTAATGCGGAGCTTCCTTGATGCCATCAATAGTGCATCGCCGACTTTTCCATCTCGTGTAGCACCGCTCCCTGCGGAGGCCTCGGAGACGCAAGTAGACCGGTTCTTTGCCGGAGCTTCCTCTCGACGAGGGCAATGGCGATCGCGGAGGGTCCGCGGCAGTAAGCAGCGACTCCTCGCCTTGCTTTAGGCCCATAGCGTATGCGGCTTCATGAGGCCCGCTTCAGTTATCGAACGCAGCTTGGCATTCGCATGCGAGGAAAAACCTCGCTCGTTCGCAGGGCTCTGAAGAATGGGAGGCTTTGTTCCGCTGACTTGGGCAGAAATCTGCTGAGCGCTGTGAGCCGCCCCGCTAGTCTTTGAACGTCCTTGACGCTTTTTGGCGGTGCCATGTCTTGGATTGCTTTAATCTTTTCGTGGTTGGCCTCGATACCCCGCTCGAACACAAGGAATCCGAGTAGTTTTCCTGCACGCACACCGAAAACACATTTTTCGGGATTAAGCTTCACTTTTTCTTCCAGTAGGCCGTTGAAGGTTTCGCGTAGGTCCGCGACGTGGTCCTCTTTCTTCGCGCTTTTGACGACAATGTCGTCGACATATGCCTCAATGTTCCGCCCGAGCTGCTTAGCAAAAATTTTGGCGATTAGCCTGGCGAAGGTGGCCCCCGTGTTTTTTAGGCCAAACGGCATTCGCACAAAACAGTATGTGCCGAAGGGTGTGATGAAGGCAGTCTTGTCTTCGTCTTCTCTCTGCATGTACACTTGATCGTATCCCGAATACGCATCGAGGAAACTCATCATCTCCGATCCCGAGGTGGAATCGATGAGCTGGTCCGATGCGAGGCAGAGGGAAGTCATCCTTCGGGCATGCCTTGTTCAGGTCGGTGAAGTCGATGCACATCCTCCATGCCCCGCTGGATTTTTTAACAAGGACCACATTGGCGAGCCATTCGGTGTGGATGGCCTCACGTATTATCCCAGCGCGGAGCAACTTCTCCACTTCTGCCTTTGCCGCGTCTTGCCTCTCCGTGGCGAGCTTCCTGAGCTTCTGCTTTTTCGGCTTCGCGCCTGGCCTGATGGCCAGCCCGTGCTCTATCGTAGCTCTCTGCACACCGGGGATGTCCCCCAGACCCCATGCGAACACGTTTTCGTACTCCTGAAGGATTTGCAGCAGTGCTTGCTCCTCCGCGGGGGTGAGGGCGGCGCTAAGGGTGACCATTTGATCACCATCGGGCTGTAGGGCCACCTTCTTCGTTTCTCCTTGGGGGCGCGGTTTGGGGAGCCACTTGCTGCGCTGCTCGGCGGGAAGATCTTCTTCCATCGCGTAAACGTTCTTGACCTGGGGGGCCCTTCCAAATCTATCTTTCGAGCGAGAGCTTGATCCCCCCGGATTGTGATGGTACCGCCGGGCGAAGGCATCTTCATGCAAAGGAAACCATGGTGTATGATGGCCCCGAAGGCGGTTAGCGACCCTCGCCCCATTATGGTGTTGTACTGGAAGGGCATGTCGACGACATCAAACGAGACGAGGCGGGTGACGCTGGACTGCGGTGTTACAAAGGTTACTTCCAACTCAATCTGCCCGATGGTGCCGACCGGGTTTCCTCCGAAACCTACCAGCGGCACCTCCGACCTCCTTAGGCAGTCGCGGGGGATCATCATCTGTCTGAAAGCTTCGATGGAGAGGATGTCGGCCGCGCTCCCCCCGTCAACCAACACCCTGCGCACCTCGCAGCCCGCGATCATAGCGGAGACCACCAGGGAGTCTTGATGGGGAAAGTGCACCCCCCGCGCGTCCTCGTCGGTGAACATGATCGGCTCGTGCTCTTGCTGGGGGACGAAGGACGGGTTGATCCCGACGTGGTTGATCTGCCTGGCGTATGCCTTGCGCTCCCTTTTGGAGGGCATATGCAGAGAGGACCCCCGGTGATGGTGTTAATGACGCGATGCATATGATTTATTGCTCCGTGCGGCGGGGGTCACTGGTGTTCCGGGAGTGGGGGGCGGTGGCGGGAGGGGGAGTACTTCGCCTTCTCTTTTCTTGGCCTCGAAACGTCGGTATCCTTCGATCACTTTGCAATGGGCCGAATCGTGTGTGCTATTTTCGCCATGGTACTCACAATGGTATCTCCTCCTGACTACCTCCTCCCGCTTGGGTGCCGGCCGGTCATGCTTGTCGTGCCAGCGGGGCGGGCTTCGCCTGCGCTGCTCCGGGTGCTTCCCCCTGTCGTCGCGTCGTTCGGCCCGTTCGTCAATGTAGTGAACCCTTCTTCCCTTGTCTTTTCCTTCGCGCTCTTGGGCGCGGGTCCTTCCCTTTCCCCTTGATGTGGGCTCCTTCTCCTGATCCCTCCGGCGGGGGGTTTACTTCGATGATTCATCCCGTGGTTTGTCTTCCCTCCGGGAGTTATCCTCCTCCGCCCGGGCGTACTCTTTCATTTTAGCGAACAGCTCCTCTACGGTGCAGACCTCTTTCCGAGCCAGCCTCTCCGCCAATGGTCCCCTTCGCAGCTCGCACCGCGCCGCGTTGATGATGGTGGTATCGCTGACCCCCCAGATCTGGCACTTGATCTTGGAGAAGCGCTGGAAATAACTTTTGAGGGATTCTCCTTTGGCGCCTCACTGGCGAACAAGTCGCTCTCCTCTTTCATCCCATCGAAGTTTCGAAAGTTGCTTTCCATTTTGGCCTAAGTGGGGCGGCTTTCGATGGAGCCTGGCTCGAGAGCGAGTACCATGAGAGGCGATGCCTTGGCGCGAGAGCAGCCCCTTGGCCTTGATGTCGTCGTCTCCCCGCGGCTTCCACGGCGGTGTCGCCTGTGGAGGAACTCTCTAGGGTCTGCTTGTTGCCGTTATGCGGTTTGATGGCGGGAGCTTGAAGTTTCTGGGGAGGGCCATCTCTTTTGCGCGAACTGGCGCAAAGGGGTTGGGGTCGTCGTCGTTCTGGTTGTTCTTGGCGTGTCGGAGAGTACCTCTGATGCAGGCTTTCATCTTGAGACACCGTGAGGCCTTGGGTCGCCCGTCCTGCAGCGCCGCACTTCCGCCATCGACTTTTCGTTTGCCTCCATCAACGCCCATACGTTGGGGTCGGCGCTTCTGCGTACTCGGGCCCCTCGTAAGGTGGCTCCTCCCTACGCCCGCCCGCCGCCCGGGTGGTTTGATGCCTCGCCGCGTCCTCTCCGGGGCGGTTGTCGGCTACCCACCACTGCGCTTCGGCGCTGGGCGCGCTATGAAGTCACCGCGAAGAAGCGGCGGCGCACCTCGAGGATGCCTCCAGCGGCGCGGGGGCCCGATCCTCCTCGTCCTACACCTGCATGTGACTGCGTGTCTAGCTCCTCAGCAATCTTCCTGACTCTCCGGCTGCAGCCCCTGTGGTAGCCCCTTGGGACGTGGTCGCGGCCTTCCTCTTCGGCGGCATGATTGTCGGCGATTTGTCGAACAGCTTGGGAGCGATGGCTTTCTCTAGCGATCGATCTCCACGGACGGCGCCACTGTTGTGGGTGTCACCCCACAAACAGAAAACAGGGCTACCCCCGGTGCGCGATCCTGCACACCCAGGACAGCTCGGTGAGACTTTCATGCTCTCTCTGGTAACGCTCGTGGATAGTAAGAACACTACACTTGGGCTCGAAGAAATCCATCTATTATCTGCGCCCCCCCTCTTATATAGGGGCGGGAGTGTACAGCGCCATGCAAAGGCGATCTCTTTTCTTCCGTACCCCGACCAAGGATCTGCGGGTCGCTTCCTCGCTACTTTACATGTTTTGCCCCCCACCTGCCCTTATGCAAGGGGCACCGGGGTCATTCCGTGACACGCTAGCCACACTCTTTACAACCTTGCCCTCCTAGAGGGGCTTCCTCCACGGGTCATATGGGAGATTATGCCCGGGCAACGGTACCAGACCAGACTGCGCCGTCCTGACATCCTCCTGGGTACCCTGACAAGGCGTCAGTCCTGTCAGGGCGCCCGACCCGCCTCGCCCTGCTGCGGGCGGGGACCTTCGCCCCATCGCCTTCCGATTACGCTACTTTCTCCTGAGTTAGTCGGACGTCAGCTCCGCCTGGATCTTCCCGGCCCGGGCTTGAACCTTGCTCCGCTCTTGCTGCCCCGCTTAGCCCCGCGCTCCGCCCGTGTCGTGCACAGCTCCGCTCGCGCCCCTTGCTGCTCCCTCTCCAGCTTCACCGAGCCTCGCACAAGCTCCGCTCCGCCGCTCCAGCCCTTCGTATTCCTCCCTTAGCGTGCTTCAATCGCCCTCCTAAGAAAACAGATAAGAGCGGGCGGAGGTACGGCGGGGGCGGACCCTTCCTTCGCTCCCAAGTCTGAGGGGTACCTATCTCCGGCCCACAACAACAGGTCTAAACATAGATTTCTAATCTAAATTAGTTTCAAAATTATCTAAACTAGGGTTGGGTTCTTTTGAGCTTATCTTATCCAGCTTATTTGACTTATTTCGTAACGTTACGAATTTCTCGAGATAGCCTCGAGAGCCGGTTGACCTTTGTATTTAGGGTTTAGAGGGCTTATAGACACGTCTATGAGATAGAAAAAGGGACTTAAAAATTAATAAAAAAATAAGATAAGTCAAATAAGACACGAAATAAGTCAGCTTATTTGACCTGCGGAGGACCTTCAAACTCTATCCTTCTTGCCAATGCTTGATCACATTTGGCCGTGATTGCTCTCTTGGAAGGGTATCTTCATGCATATATATCCATGATGTACTTATTTGACCTGCGGAGGACCTTCAAACTCTATCCTTCTTGCCAATGCTTGATCACATTTGGCCGTGATTGCTCTCTTGGAAGGGTATCTTCATGCATATATATCCATGATGTACTGCTGCACCAAAAGATTTCAAGGATCGCCTACCAAATTCAGCATTGTACTAGAAAGGGAGGTCCACGACATTAGAAGTGAAGCTTTGCGTGATGCTTGCTTTGCCGGCAGCGAAGGTGACCTGTAACTTAATCTGGCCCAGAGTGTGGATCGGATTCCCTCCAAAGCCCACCAGTGGTACCTTCAAAGGTCTCAACCGATCTTGCGGAATCATCATCTGCATGAAAGCCGCTACGAACAATATGTCTGTCGCGCTGCCGCCATCCACCATGACTCTTCTAACTTCACAATCAGCTATCTTGGCAGTTGTTATCAGAGGATCTTGATGAGGAAAATGCACCCCTTGGGCATCTGCTTCATTGAAGCTCACTGGTTCGTAGTGCTGTGGCTGGAAAATGAGCTGGATTGATTGCCACATGAGCAATATGCCTTGTGTATGCACTCCACTGCCTCATGAATGACATCTGCAACGAAGACCCCCCAGAAATAGTGTTAATCAATCTATGCATACTGCTTACCATGCTTTTGCTCACCGAAGGGTGATTGGTGGGACTTGCGGTGGTTTCTAGCGAATTCGCTCCTTGAAGCGCTGCGCCTCCAACACCAGCTCCACTGCCACAGCCAGTGCCCATTCACTTGGGTTCATGTTTGCAGATGCAGCGGTGGAGTCTCGGGGCTGGGTTGGTGTCGCTGCCATCGAACGTCTCCCACGATCTTGCTCCTCAATCCCCTGATTCCAGGGATGGGTTGCTGGTGGTGGTTCCGTCGGGAGTCCTCCATCAGCACGGTTATAGCATGGGAACAATCCTCTTCTTCCCTGGTGACAAGCTTGGCTTGTTGAGTACTCGACGATTGGATCTCATGTCACCGATCTCTTGGGTCCTCCAGGTTTGAGCTTGATATATGTCTTTTCCACGCCGTATCCCCACGGATGGCGCTAGTGTCATCGGCCTTGGCCAGACCACAGAAAGGGGGCTGCCCCCAGTTGGCGCTGAGCTCCTTGGCGAAGCAACCAGCCCAATAGGAACAGCCTCTAAGGATAGAAAGAAGAACAACACGAATTGTTGCTCGTAGACCAAAGGCCAAATGAAAGGTTTGTGCTTTACTTGGATATTGGGCATGTTTATTGTCTGAAGAAGATTGACAAAAGATATGTGGAGTTGCCAAGCTTATGAAGGTGGGGAAGCACCTAAACATAAGAGCAACTACAAGGCCTTTACTGATGAATATAGATGATCTGGTGGATCGCCTTGTAGGATAGTTTTGGATATGTCAGTTTAGTTGGCTTCGGTTAGTGTTATTTTGTGGTCTGTAATATAATGCATTTGTCTGAGCCGCTCCCCAGGCGACTCATGGGGCGACCCGACCGCGCCGTAGCAACCCTACCCGTCGGCGCCCCTCCCTGCCGCCGTCGTCGTCGGTGCGGCGACGGCGGCAGGCTCCCCTTCCCCTCAGCCCTCCCACTCCCTCCTCTCTCCCTCTCCCATCCTCTTCCCTCTCTCTTCTTGAGTTGTTGCGGCGGCCGAGCCGACCACGGCGGCGGCGGCGGCCCAGATCCAAGGCCAGGGATCGAGGCCTCCCCCTTCCACCCATGGACGCCGCCGCCGCCGTGAGCTGTGCGGGCTTATCGCTAGACGCCGTGGTCGCCGCCTTTTGGGCCCGCGTCAACGAGCTGCAGGACCTCATCCTTGCCTCCCCGCGGCAGCGGCGGCGGCGGCCCCTACTCCTCCCCCTCTTCCTCTCCCTTCCCCTTCCTCTGCCCTCCCCGCCCGCGTGCCGGATTGTAGGTGGCCCCCAGCGGCGGGTCCGCCGGATCTGACAGTGAGCCGCCCAAATCCGGCCGCGGGTGGGCACTCCCGTGACGAAGAAGCTTGGGTGGAGCCCTCCGGTCCGCGTCGTCCCTCTCCTCGTCCTCGTTGGCCCCGGCTTCGCCTTGATCTCCATGTCCAACGTCGTCGTGTGCGGCTTCGGGTTGGGGAGGATCGGCGTGGCGGGAGGAGTCTGCGTGGGGAGGAGACGTTTTTAGAAGATGCGACGGCGGCTTTGCTGCGTCCGCGGAAGAAGCTCAGGCAGAGCCCCGATCGGCTGCTTCAGTCTGCGTCGTCCCTCTCCACATCCTCGTCGGCTCCAGCCTCGCCTGTATCTTCCTCCGTGTCGAACACCATCTCGTCGTCATCGCGCCTTCCCCTCCCCGTGGTCCTTCCCATCCCGGGCGGTGACGTCCGTTCTTCTCTTGGTGGCCTGGGCTGAGTTCTGCTAGCGGCGGCGCTTTGCCCGCCTGTGGAGCGTCGAGGGAAGCGTCATCGCCATCCCCTCTCTTCGTTGGCGACGTTCGTTCTTCTCCTTGGTGGCTGCGTCGAAGCATCACAGTTGCCCCCTCTCCTTGTGGCGACGGTGTTCATTCTTCAAGGTGCTTGTGCTTGTGGGTCGGTCAAGGTTATTACCGGTTCTGGTCGGGTCTGGGTTTGTCAGTTGTGGAGCGCCTGGTGAAGTGTCACTATCCCCCTCCTCTGTGGCAGTGGCATCCGTTCTTCCCTTGGTGGCTTGGGCTGAGTCGTCGCCGTCGCCCCCTCCCTCTGTGGCGGCGGCGTCCGTTCCTTTCCCTGGCAGTCTGCTCTGATGGCATCGGAACCGTCTGGTTTCGGTGGTGGTGGTGATTTGCATGTCTGTGGAGCGTCAAGGGAAGCGTCATCATCATCCCCCTCCTCTTCGTTGGCGACGTCCGTTCTTCTCCTTGGTGACTGCGTCGAAGCATCACGGTTGTCCCCTCCCCCTTGTGGCGATGGTGTCTGTTCTTCGGCTTGGCAGTCCTCAGTGTTGGGACCCCTCCCCCTGGCTTCCTGAAGCGTTGGTGCCCGGTAGGTGGTCTCCGGTCGTAGCCCTGCTCAGCCTCCTCCTAGTGCGGCTTGAGGGGTGTAGGTGCTCTGGGTGAAAGCCCTGTCCAGCTTCTTGCTTGGGTCGACGATGGTGGCGCCCTCAGGTGTCATTCCCTCCTTGGAGGCCTCGTTGCGGTGCCCCTACACCCTGGAGTATCTTCGGGGTGAAAACCTAGATTTAGGCGCGCGACGGCGGCGACTTTCTCGTCGCATCCTTGCTGAAGGCATCGCCCTTAAGATCCTTCGCGTTATTAGCTGGCTGGTGGCTATCACTGTGGATACCCTGTTGTGGACGGGCATTCTCCTAGGCCGAGCCCCCCGCCTAGTGGTGATGGCCTTCTTCTTCAGACTCCGCGTGCCCTGGGGTGCGGTTGGCGGTAGTAGTCGCTGGCGCTGTTGGTCGAGCATCCTGTGCTGCGGTGACGGACGACGTCCCTTCCTCTCTTTTGTCGTCTCATCCGAGCATCCCGTGCGGTGGTGGCGGTCGACAGCCAAGTCGATCTTTGCGTGCTCCACTTCTCAATCGGCAGCGGTGTTCCTGGCGTTTTGGCCGTGCATCCCTTGTGGCGATGTCGGTCGGTGTTCTTCGCGCACCTAGCAGTGGTTTGCCGCGGAGGCGGTTGTACTAGGTGTTGCGTGTTGGTATGTGACCTTTGCTCGGCTGGGTCGCCTTCTTCCTCTCCCCCTCTGTCCTCTTTCTCCCTCCCTTGTATCCCTCTCTTTCTCTCTATTCGCTATACAGTTTTTCTCCTTCTTGAATGGAATGATAGTGCTCCTGTCCTTGTGTTCAAAAAAATATAATGCATTTGTACAGTTAGTCATGGGAGAGTTATATTGTGTTTGAATTGGTGGTTGTTGGTGATGGCTATGGTATGGAGGAGTGTATGTTCTGTATGCAAGTGAACTTTGGTAATTCCATTATTCTTAATGGAATTGGGGAGACCGGGTCTTATTTTTCACTTTATCTCTCTTTCACTACTGTGGACCGAGGATTACAGTGAAGCAGACCGGGTCTGTGGTGCGGTAGATCGACCATTCTGGGAAACCTAGCACGGAAGACCGAGTATGTGGCCAGCAGACCAAAGCTCTATAGCAATCTCCTAGTGCTGTTCACAGCTCGACATAAAACCAAATACAATGTGGTTCTTAATTGGAATGACGAATTGAACTCAAATTTGAACCGTAGCTTCTTTAGAATGTCTATCACCTAGAACAACCAAGAATCAGAGCTGTAGTGCCGAAAGGCTTGACCTTTTCACGATTTTCAAAAACTAGGTTATAAACCGGGCAAAAGACAAAATTTCAATCCATGGCCAAACTGCGAGGGCTACTTGATTAAGGTGATTCTAAGAGCGCTTCTACATGATTTGTGACGTAGAATCGCTCGGTGACAAGCACCAAATCAAAAAGACAAATATTTCAAGTATTCAAACCAAGAATGTCAAAAACCAAAACCAATCAAACCGGTGGGAAGGAACACGAAAATCAAACCATATATTGAAGCTTGCGGAAGAATGATTACAGCAGAATGATTGGGAAGGATCAAAACAAACCCATCTCCAAGCACCTTGAGTGATTTAGCTAACATATCTCCTCACAACCTCTAAAATCCTTCGAAATTCACAACCTGATTTCTAACACAATAACTCTTTATATAGTGGAGGCTTAACCAGCCACCAACTAGTTTCATCTCACATTAAAATATAGGCTCACCTGAAACCCGACAATACACCGAGTTTTCACTCTCTCACAGCATGCTTCTAAAAGCGGCTCCAAAAACTGAGCCCGATAACCCGGATCGATCCATCTTGCTCTCCAAGATGATCGATGACCTAAACCACTTTTCTTTACACCGTGATTTCTCCAAAACCACCGTTCCTTGCTTCCTTGGCCGCCAAGTCCGCCACGCATCCAATTCTCCTTGTACCACTCCGGCTTGCGCACCTCGAAGCCTTCATATCCAATCACCGTTGTCCAAATTGCCTAGACCAGTTTTGATCAATTCATTAGAACTCTTGATTACCTGGATAGTGGATCACCGACCCCAGTCAGGTCACCTACGCACATGAGATGAACAAACCATTTTTTGGAAACAAGCATATCTCAACTTGCTCCACATTAGTTCGAGGTCACCTACACTACATCAAGCTATCAAGAAAATTACATGAAGCACATGCCAAGCCAAATGAATTAGCAATTTCAACACATTTGATCATAAGCACCTAAGTCCCGATGTCGTGCACCCCGGCATTTCTATCGGCTTGAGTGGCCGAATACTAGTCCCAGAAGATCATACCTAGTATTGCATGGAACATCATCACAGGCATTGCAATAACTAGAAATTAACCTTTTACATAGCATAAATAGCATCCAGTTGACATAGACGTTCACATAGTCTTGCAAAGACATAATTCAATAGCATAAAGAACATAGCGGAAGACTTCAAATGCGACGATACTCCAAGGTTGATCTGGAAAGCGTAGCTAATCACCTTGACCCTCCTGGTCACAACTGGCATCAACGTCGAAATCTTCTCCTGAACAAATAATCCGTGATCCATATAATGAGTGCATGGCTACCCAGAAAGCAGTCCTTAATAATGAATGCAAGGTCAAAGTACAGGTTTGGTTATTTTGCTAAAACATCACCTATCTACTTGTTTATTTATTTTTGATTCATTGAACACCCCTTTAACACATGAGCGTAGCCCACCTTTAACACATGAGTGTAGCCCAAGGGAGGCTAACCGGCTCAACACGATGAGCATAGCCATAGAAACGGCTAACCAGTTCATAAGAGAGGCACTCCCTGCGTACACTACACCATCAAGTTAATTATTTAAAACACGTTGGACTACCTTGTGTCAAACTCTTTTCCCCCGCCCATAACCGTGGGCACGGCTACCATGATAGTTTTAACTCTGCAGAGTGTGTACACATTCCCCACAAGCCCTATCTCATCCCAAAGAGAGAAACAGTACAAAACCATTCACTGCTTTCTCCTTCCCCATAATGCACCCTTTCTTTTGGTTTCGCGCCTCACACGCTACACTTCGACCAGGCCGACAGTAATGCGCATCTTCTTCAGCCGGACCTGATAGCGCACCATATGAGGTTAGCCCCCATTTAAGCCATTCGGAACCGGTGATCGCGAGTCACGTCCGTCCACTATGAGTACAGCGGAAACTAGGTTTTCACAGCTAATAAATTAGGGCCAGAAGGCACAGCTGGCTGTACGGTTCAGGTTCGGTATGGTAGTCACAAGTATACAGTCCTTATATGACAGAAGAGACCTGCACGTCTCAACCACAAGCCCAAAATCAGCCTCTTCTGCGTGTCCTCAAATCAACACACACCACGTTAATTTTAGCTGATTAGGTTTACCAAAACAGTACCACGAAGTCAAAACTTCACGGATACAAGTTTAATAATAAGTGGACCTAAGCAATAAGTGGACCAAAGCAAGGCTAAGCAAGTACACAAAAGATAGGCTAGGAAAAACAGTACCAACAGGCTAATCAATGGTAGACTAAATCATATTAGTAGAGGACTAACATGAAAACAACATCAAAATAGCACATATGATGATAACTCAAGCATGCAATTCAAATTAAGACGAAATAAATAAATTTTAGCAAACTAGGAATTCAATATGAATCTAGCTTGTCTTCGAAGAAGCTTGGATCTAGATCTCCTCCTTCGAAAAGCTCCGGAACGTCTCCCGTACAGTAGGTACACGTCGGATCTAAGCAAAAAAGAAATAAAACAGAAATAAATAACAAACACAGAGAAAATAGTATGATAAAAATATATAAAATCTTAGGATTATTTGTGATCTTTGGGCTCTAGAATCATCTAAATCGGAGTTCGGAAACTCACTAAACAATTCGTGGAAGTTTTAGGGAAAAAGAAAAAGGCTGAAAAGAATAAACCGCGACGAAAACCGAGGAAACCCGGTTAACTGGCGTGGAAACACGGCTGACGCGGCGGGCACCGGGTCACGCGCACGGCGAATCGGGGGCAGTGGCGGGTTGGGTGGGCGTGTGGGCATCACGCGGCGGGAGGACATGGCGGCGGCTAACGCTGGGCGATCGTGGCGGCGTGGCGGGCGAGGCGGGGACGACTTGGCGGCGACAGGCGGGACACGTGGTGCGACGCGGTTGGCGGAGGTGGCAGGCGCTCAACTTTAAGGCAAATCCTCGATTGTACTTCTGAAAAGGGACAATAAATTCATCGATCGGTATGCGTTCTGGAGATATCCTACTTGGGGTAAATCTAATGGTGTTTGACATAGGCTCTATTGTGGAAGGTAATTAAGTTAGCCAATAACTGTAGCAAGGTGACTCTACCTTACCTAATAGGTGGAGACTTTAATATTATCAGGCGATCAGTCGATAAGAACAAAGAACCCTTTGACACTAGATGGCCATTTTTATTTAATGCAGTCATTGATAGCCTCAACTTGAGAGAGATAGAGCTGGCTAGGAGAAAATATACTTGGGCTAACAACTTACAACTACCAACCTTTGAGAAGTTGGACGGAGTTCTTATGAGTACTAAGTGGGAATAGAGATATCCTCTGGTTACTATTGAGGCTCGTGAGAGAATTTTGTCGGATCATACGCCTTTGCTTCTGAATACTAAGAAGTTATTTCATCTTACTCACCAGCCAATGTTCAAATTTGAATTGGGGTGGTTACTTCGAGATGATTTTTTTTGATATGGTCGCTAGTACGAGACAAGCTGAGCAAAGGGGTAAAACTCCCATTGAAAGATGGCAAAACAAATTGATAGCCATCAAAAGACACTTGCGTGGTTGGGCTAGGAATGTTAGTAGGCGTACAAAGAAATAAAAACAAGCTTATATGACCAAATAAATAATATGGACAAGAAACCTGCAACTTTTGTTGAGAGAAGAAGTGAAGTGGTATCAATGTGCTAAAACAAAGCATTTGTTAGAAGGGGACAATGACACAAAGTTTTTCATCTAGTAGCCAATGGCAAACATAGAAAAAAGTGCATTTATCAACTTGACCAGGAGGAAGGAGTCATAGTTGGTGATGTTAGATTAAAAGATTATATGACAAAGTATTACAAAAGCCTTTTTGGTCCACCAGATGATAATCATTTTGCCTTGGTCAAGTCCTTTAGGGATGATATTCCACAAGTAAGCAAATGATATTCCACAAGTGAGCAAGGAGGAAAATGATATTCTTGCAAAGCTTTTTTCTGAGTTCAAAGTGAGAAAGGCAATTTTTCAAATGGAGCATAATAAGTCGCCATGACTGGATGGTTTCCCAGTAGAGTTTTATGAGGTTTTTTGGGAGGTCATCAAAGGAGACATGTTGTCTTTGTTTGAGTCCTTTTATGAGGATACCCTTCCTATAAAGAGACTCAATTATGGTGTGATTACTTTGCTTCCAAAAATGCTGGAAGCCAAGAGTATTCAACAATATAGGCCAATTTGTTTCATTAATGTTAGTTATAAGATTTTTATGAAAGTGGCCGCTAATAGAATTAAACTTGTGGCTGACAAGGTTATTAGACCGACTCAGACAATATTGTTGCCAGGCCGAAATATTAAGAAAGGGTTGGTGATTCTTCATGAAACAATCCATGCAATGCATCGCAAAAAATTTGAATGGGATCATCCTAAAGTTGAATTTTGAAAAAGCCTACGATAAAGTTAAATGGCCATTCCTGCTTCAAACTTTAAGAATGAGAGGTTTCTCCTCTATGTGGTGTACTTGGGTAGGAAAATTCATGTTTGGTGGAAGTGTAGCGATTAAAGTCGATGATGACATTGATCCTTACTTCCAAACATGGAAAGATTTTAGATGGGGTGATCCTTTATCGCCAATTCTTTTTAATTTAGTGGTAGACATGTTGGCCATTTTGATCTTAAGATCTAAGTGAGATGGACAATTTCAGGGTGCGGTTCCACATCTTGTTGAGGATGGTTTATCCATTCTTCCATATGCAGATGACATTATTCTCTTTCTCAATCATGATCTTGAGGAAGTAGTTAATTAAATTCATTACTTATTATGTTTGAGCAGCTCTCTGGCCTAAAAATTAACTTTCACAAGAGTGAGCTTTTCTACTTTGGAGAAGCTAAAGATTTTGAAAATCCATGTTCGAGTCTGTATGGTTGTGGTAAGGGTACTTATCCATTCAGATATTTGGGTATTCCCATGCATTTTAGGAAATTGCGTAATGTTGACTAGAAGTGTGTTGAGGACCGCTTCGAGGAAAAAATGAGTAGTTGGAAAGGTAAACACTTGCCTTCGGGAGGTAGACTGGTGTTGACAAATTCGGTTTTAAGCAGTTTGCCTATGTTTATGCTTTCTCTTTTTGAGATTCCAAGGGGAGTGCTAAGATGACCGGATTATTTTATCCAGATTCTTTTGGTAAAATGGGGATCATAAAAGGAAGTGTAGATTGGCTAGATGAGATATCATGTATACCTCCCCAAAGATTAAGGGGGTCTTGCCATTATTAATCTTGACACATAATAAATGTTAGCTTAGTAAATGGTTGTTTCAACTGTTTAATGAGAATGGAGTTTGGCAAAATTTACTCAGGAATAAATATTTATTTAATAAAACTCTTACACAAGTGCATAGTCAGCCAAGTGACTCGCAATTTTGGAAAGGTCTGATGAAAGTAAAGGATGTGTTTTCTCGTCTTATAAACTCCAACTTCGTGATGGTATGAATTTAAGATTTTGGGAAGATGCTTGGCTGGGGCCCTCTCCTTTTCGATATCAATACCTCAGTTTGTTTTCTATTGCAAGGAAGAAACATGTCTCTGTGTCTAAGGTGTTAAAATCAAAATCCATACAAGTTTCCTTTCGTAGGTCCTTGATGGGGTAGAGATTATTAGACTGGTATGATTTAGTGACCAGGTTGCAAGGAGTATAACTCAGTCGAGCAGGACAAGGTCATTTGGAAATTTGTAAAGAATGGTCAGTTCTCGGTTCACTCAATGTATCAGCAGATGATGAATATGAATGTGACCACTCCACATAAGTTAATTTGGGGACTTCGCCTTCCTCTAAAGATAAAAATCTTCCTCTGGTTTTTAAGGAGAAGTGCCATTTTAACAAAGGATAATCTGGCAAAACGCAATTGACCGAGTAGTCTAAAGTGTGGCTTCTTATCAAGAATGAGACGATACAACATTTATTCTTTGACTGTCATTTGGCTAGGTCTGTTTGGCGTTTAATCCATATAGCCCTACGATCGAAACCACCCAAAATTATGTCTCACGTTATTGGGAATTGGATCTCTGTGTTAGGTTTAGAGCTTAAAAATAAGGCCAGTAGAGAGGTAGGGTACCACCTCATCCCTTAAAATGGATGGACTACTCTTCCCTGTCAATACCTCCAGTATCACCACACCAAAGCTGTACAAGTTGCTCGTTGGCTTGAGAAGCCCCGTGTGCAAGTATTTTGGATCAAGGTACCCAACTGTGGGGAAATTTCGATGAATAATGCTCAATTTGTGCGCCTCGGCCAAAATAATATTAATTTCGTTCATCTTTCATAAAATAACACCAAACACACGAATTTCTTCAACCGGTAACGCTTTTCGATAGAAAATGCCCAAAATACCCCGAGGCCCACCTGTCATCTCTTTCCTCTTCTCCCATTCACTCTCTTCTCTCTCCTCTCCTCCCATTCGCCGCCGCCTCCTCCTCCTCTACCGTCCCCTCCTCCTCCTCTGTCGTCGTCGCCGCCGCTGCCGCCTCCTCCTCCTCCGACGTCGCCGCTACCTCCTCCTCCTCCGACGTCGCCGCCTCCTTCTCCTCCGCCGCCTCTGCCTCTGCCTCGCGTCCGCGCCGCCGCTGCCGCCTCCACTCGCTGGAGATGGAGAAGAAAGAGAGGAGAGTGATGGGAGACACTCACGAGTAAAATACCTGAAATACCCCTCGTGAGTGTCACTGGTTGAACAAATTCGTGTGCCCGGTGTCATTTCATGAAAGGCGAACGGAATTAATATCATTTTGGCCGAGGAGCATGAATTGGGTGTCATTGATCAAATTTTGCCCCCAACTGTGCCGCATGTGGGTTAGGGGGATTAGGCCCTAAAAGGAAAAAATGGACAATTCACTAAGATTTTGAATTTGAAAAATAGAAGTGGGCCCTAGAATTATACTTTGAACATAGTGATTAAATATAGATCTATGAAAATATGAACCTTGAATAAATTTGAAATAGTTCATAGATACTTGTAGGTTTTGAAATAGTCAAAATACCACTCGTAGTTTTACAAATAATAGCATGTTGCTATGATAGTTTTTGGAATAGTGGCCCAAGGATTTGGCATGAGAGTAACAATATTATTTTGTAAAAGGTTTCCAACATAATAATTCAAATCATTATTTGAATTCTAAAAGGATTTGTTTTGGTGACTAGAAATAGTATTTAGGACTAAATACTTGATTATATGAAAATATGCACTTTGCACAAGATCAAAGGTTTATAAAGTAAGCATTTAAGTTTAGATATGAAAATTGGCTTTATTGCCATAATTCAAACTTAAAGCTTGAATTGGGTTATTAAACTTGATAATATTTAGAAATCTCAAAGTAATCCATGGAAAGGTTCATTTGTAAATTAATGCAAAGATTTTATATTCTAACATGTGCAAATTTTGTCATACAAGTGAAGCCTTGTTTTAATTACCTCGCCTTTATATACCTAGGCTATGGTTTTTGCAAGAATAAGTTAGGGGTTAAGACAAGGTCTCAATTAGCTTTGAATTATATACAGAGCTTTTATTTTGGAGAATTGTCATGCAAAGAGAATACAGATCTTGAATTAATAGCAAAAGATGTTACACAACATAACTAGGCACACATTCTGGAAATGGATCACATTCACATCGCACGGATCGTGCTAGCCACCTCGGCGGACAAGCTCAACTGCCTTCTTGAGGTCATCCACGACGTCGGATATGGCTGGCCGGTCCTCTCCTAGCCTCCGCAAGCACTTCCCTGCTGTGTGCGCCACCAGCTCCAGAGCCTCGAGTTGCCTCGGTGTTGGGTTTGGTACTTCCGGACGTTTATCCAGCACATCCTCCAGCTCTCCGGCCTCGATTAATTGCATCAACCATATCGAAAGGCTAGGAGACAAGTCAGGTACCTGCAGCTGTCCGGCCTCGATTGATTGCATCGTAGAGTGGTCGCATACCTCCTCCTGTCCGGCCTCGATTGATTGCATCGTAGAGTGCTCGCATACCTCCTCCTGTCCGGCCTCGATTGATTGCATCGTAGAGTGGTCGCATACCTCCTCCCATAAAATGGATTGCAGCTGTCCGGCCTCGACCACCTCCTTCCATAAAATGGATGGAATCTTCCCTGTCAATACCTCCAGTATCACCACGCCAAAATTGTACAAGTCGCTCGTTGGCTTGAGAAGCCCCGTGTGCAAGTATTCTGGATCAAGGTACCCACATGTGCCGCATATGTTCATTTCTTCATCCTTATTCGCCTTATCAAAGGTAACAGATATGCCAAAGTCCGATATGTGCGGCATCCAGCTCGCATCAAGGAGGATATTAGACGATTTGATGTCGCGGTGGATGACCCGCGGCACAGCATAGCAGTGCATGTACTCAATGGCCCGCGACACGCCGAGCAGTATCTCAATGCGTGTTCTCCAGGACGTTGTCACCAATGAAGAGCATGACGGTGGCTGACGATGAAGTTGGTCGTGGAGTGATCCGTTTTCCATGTACTCATAGACAAGCATGCGCTCCTCCTTTCTTCGGAACCATCGAAGGAGGCGCCCCTCCTGCTGCACACTCCAGCCAAAGAGGAGAACGATGTGCTTATGGCGGAGGGAAGAGAGAATGGTAATCTCATTCTGGAAATCCTTCTCGACCTCTAGTGGTCTATACCGGTTACAGCAGCGCTTGATGGCCGCTTGCCGCCCATCGGGAAGCCTGCCCTTGTACACGGTGCCAAAGGAATCTCTGCCGATCACTCTGTCAAGGGTGAAGTTATTGGTTGCCGTGGCGAGCTTCACGGCGCTGAACTCTTCAACTCCATATATATAATATTCCTTGTCCTCAGCGACCTCGGCAGCTTCCTAGAACAGACAACACAAACAAATTGTAATCATATCTTTTTATGAAACCAAGAACGAGGCCATTTTGAAGTAATAATACCAAGACAAATTAATTCAGAAGTGCTTTTATCAATTAATTGTACCAGCGAAGACTTGTACTTGGAGCCGCCCCATGACATTGATGGAAACCTGATGTTCCTGACATCAAGGTGGCGGGTCATGCTGCCGATGAAAGGGAAGGCGTCATCAAGCGTTTCCTCGAGTGTGTCATCAAGCGCGTCCTTGAATGTGTCGAAAAGCTTGTCTACGGATCCCGGGGCATTCTGGTGCTGCATTACCTCCGGATCCTGGAGGTGCGGTAGCAGCTCGGCCTGCTCGCACTCCCTCTTGTTCCGGCGAGTAAGGCTGTGTGGTATCACCGTTGCCACTTGCCCTGGAGTGGCCAGTGAACTCGTCGGCGTGCTGGTTGGCCGCGCTCTTTCTCTCGAAGGCTGTGGGTAGCACTAGCTCTTGCGCCTCCTTGACTGTGTCCAAAAGCTCGGCCTGGTTGCTCCGGCGAGCCATCTCTGCCAGATGCCTGCAGATCTTGGACATGAACGTGCGGGCTTCCAGTTCCACCTTGATACGGCTGTGTGGTATCACCGTTGCCACTTGCCCTGGAGTGGCCTGTGGTGTTATTGTACCCAAATCATTACCTCTTTCTCGGTGATCCCACACTGAAAACGGATCAGATATCCCTTCTTGAACTCTCTCGACTCGGGTACTGGCCAGCATCACACCCATCTTGAACTTTTCAGTTCTGGTATCACGGGAGGTCTGCTGAAAAAAGGCATTACTAATACTTGCCTCTCCATTAACAAGGACTAAGACAAGATGACCTCCTAGGACTGGCATTGCATTTTCAGATTGTGCACACACTATGCAGCTACTGAATTCCTCTGAATCCCAGTAATCTTGACCAGCGGCATTGAAGTCACTGTAGAGAACTACGATCTCCACGGAAGCTGAAGACAGAGGACCAGATGTGATCTTCGTGTTGCTCTCATCATACAAGGCAATGTCAACGAGATTTCCATCATCCGCTTTTATTTGCTCCCATGTGTAATAGTCCTTGCACATCTTATTCACAAACTGCAATTGATACTTGTTATTAAATTTCCTCCTGAGTGGTGTCCTGAAAATAAAATGAAATGTTATACAAGTGGATAAAAGTTAGCAAGATGGTTGTTCAGTGTTAGATGTACACAATCAAGGGCTAATTACTTCATAGTACAAGATTGATAGCTCTGAATAACTGAGGTGGGATTGAGATAGGGAACGCACTTATCATCTGAATTATCAGGTTCAAGTGGTTGAATGATAACACCTCTGTTCTGATGAGCCTGCATGACGTGCTTCGGTGTGGTCGTAATCTCGAGGTCCCTCATCAAGTTTGTTAAAAACGAGGCTTGTTCATTAAAGCATAACCTTTGGTACAAGCCTGAATATGTGGCCAGTGAGTCATAGTGTTGAGGCGTGAGGCGTATAGCAGCGAAATCGCCACTATGTGTCTTTGTTTGGCTGCTATACAGCGGCATGAGCTGGTCAAGAAGGTTCCAACGTTTGGTTGGCTCCACAAAAGGCCTATCCCATAGGAGCTGCACTGGATACATCTGTGTGTCCTCCAAGTATGATTGACCTGGACATAATTTGCACAAGACAATGATGCATAGGATTTATAATTGTACAAGGATTAAAATCAAGCCTAGGCAAGCGCAGGCATAAAGCTTAGGTCCATCACCGAATTAACAGACTAGAAACACACCAAAGTTTTAGCACTTCTTTTTTGTAAAACAAATTTTACATACATATAGCATTCCATCATATTTTTATGGATGCAATTAGATTTTCATGTGGAAACCTATATCTAAAATGAAATATTTATGTGAAAAATATGTAAAACCATTTTAAATAAATGCTCATCGTAATTTTACAGTTTTAGCGAAACTTTTCCCTTTTGTAATCGTATAATTTTTAACTATAATCTCTTTTCTATTTGAAAATGATTGAAAAGAAAATATAAAAAGCAAAATATAATCATTTTTTATTTAAAGCTGGATGGGAAGAATATAAAAGAAAAGTGTAATTCTTTTCAAAACAGAATGGAAAGAAAAAATTCGTAGAAGAAAAGGAAAAAATGCTGAAAGAGAGCAATGTACTTAGGGTTTTGTTTTTCGGCTGAAAAAAAATGAAAATCGGTATTCTCCGGCACCCCCAATTTTTTAGTTAAATTGGCTAAGAAAATTCGGATTTGATGAATTTTGCATTAATTTGAAGTTAGATGTAAATGATTTTTGATATCTTTTCTTGATAAGATATCTACTATAGCCTGGTGGTTTGTTTCTGCGCTGTTGAGCTGTTTGGTTGCGGGTTTGAGTCCCCAGTGACGCAGCCGCTGCATAATTTTTTTTTTCTTTTGACAAATTCAAAATTGAATCAAAAAATCAGACCGAAAATCAACCGAGTTTTTCCAAAAATCGGAAAAATTGGTTGGCTCGATCCCACTCGGCACCCGCTGATATCACCGATAATCGGATTTTATCCGTGATAATCAGCTCTTATAACATAATCAGGATAACATACCGATTGGGCTTGGAATAGGTTGGCTTAAGTCGTTTCTTATTATCAGCGAATGTGCACCTTCAGTCGATTGGTAGTTCCCTTCAATGACCCAACACGATTGTTGCTGAATAATAAAATAAGAAACAAATGCAGAAAGAAGTTAGTGTAACCTATACAATGGACATGAACTGAAATACAACATTGTGCTCTATGATCTTAAACGTATGCCTTTAGAATCATTTCCTATATCAAATTCCTGTGTGAGTTAACCTTTTATTTTGAGAAAATTACACTTTCCCCTGAATTTGTAGTGAATCTCACTTAGCTTTTGAACTTGAACTTACCTTTTTGGACCCTTAAAATTATATCCATTTGCGCCTTAACCTCAAAGTCGTTAGGGCTTCCTTTAAACATTTAGGTGGCACCTACATGTGTTCCACGTCGATGTTAAGTGTTGACTAGGTTATCCATGTGTACAAGGGATAGTGGCTTCGCATCCACGTAGATACCACATCATCGTTCTAACCAATCTCAAGAGAAAAATTACATTGTTGCCTCCTAAACTGGCAACAAATCTGACTTAGCCCCGAACTTGAAATTACTTTTTTAGCCCCTTGAATTTTGTCTTTGTTTGCATCCTAACCCTAAAATTGTCAGCGCGCCCTCAACTCGGTTGAAGATGTAGGGATCCGACAGGCCCACAACAAACAGGGGTCGTAGATGGTTTGGGCAAGTGGCGGGGCAAAGCCACACGGCTTTAGGAATTTGTGATTGCCTTAGCTTTGCCCAGAGTAGCATTTGTTTACAGGTCAAAAGAATCTTTAAGAGCGGAGTTGCATCTTTTTATGGTTTTTGGGTTAGGTACAAATGTATACAAGTTTGAGGGTATGAAAAAATAAAATCTTAATTTTGGGGGGCTATGTGAGATCGATACATGTTCATTGGGCTACAATGTACTTTTCTTTGAAGGAAGGTTAGAATGATGATGTGGCACCCAGGTCGATGACACGTCACTATCGCTTGTGCACATGGATATCCTAGTCAACACTCAACGATGACATGGAACACAGAGGCCACTCAACATTTAACGGAAGTTAGGAACGGTTTTGATGCTAGAGTGCAAACTGATACAAGTTTAAGGCCCCCTTCTCTTCGACTTATAAGCAAATAAGCAATGTTTGCTTATTTTGCTTATTTTTGCGGTGGGCTCCACCAATGAGGCGCGCTAATAGGGAATCCGACCAGTCTCACCATCCTCATGTGGTAAAGGACCTCATTGGTGGACCCCACTGCATCCTTGGTCAAAATAAGCAAACATTGCTTATTTTCTTATAAGCTGAAGAAAAGGGGGCCTAAGGGTCAAAAAGGTAAAGTTCAATTTTGAGGGACTAAATGAGATTTACTGCAAGTTTAGGGGGCAATAGTGTAATTCTCTTTTATTTTGGTATATTCATCACAATTTCCTCTACAAGTAAAAAGGTCACAAAGATTCAAACATGTAGAGGACTTCCTTGCTGTTTTATGCCCTTCGTTTTCAAATATATGCCAATTTAGTACTATTTTGTTTTCCTAGATTGTACATGTTATCCAATTATTTGATGACTTTTTACCTTTTTTTTTGCTTGTACATATCCCTCCTTTTAAATGATCAATTTTTATTTCAAACACTAACATAATAAAGACTTTGAATGAGGTTAACATGGTCTTTTGAAGGTGTACATTGAACTTGCATTGTTGATTTTTTCCAATAAATAAAGTACTTACATCGTCAGTTGGTTCTACTAAATGTTGTGGATCTTCTCCCAGTGGGTTATCCATGTTTGCTGCCAGAGGTAATTGTTCTGGAACTATATCAATTGATGAAACAAAGAGTGAAACATTAAGATCTGCATCATTTGAGAGAGGGATCATACAAAACAAGGGCTTTAGCACTTAACCATTTCCTTCTTCATGGGTACGAATAGTTGCAGATGATGGGCCATTTTGTTCTTGACCATTCCCTGAAAAAAAAAGCTTGTAGTCAAATTGTTTGCAAAACATTTCTCGCAAAAAAGAGAAGTTGCAACCATGTGCACCAAAATATTTATCAAAAAGAAGTTGACCAGAACAGTGGTGTTGTTATACGCAAAATCTCAAGAAAGGAAGTTAACTATTAAAATTTCAGAAAGGACAAACAATTACTTTGTTTATTTGACTTCTTAGATGAGTCCCGCACTAGGAAATGATTTGATAATCCTTCTAGTACTCATTCTTCTGATTGCGACAGTACCATCACGCCAAGCCTAACATTCTTGTTACCGGAGTTATTCACAATTGTAGCATTGCTGTGACGGTGACTCCCTCCAGTCAAATAGAATGTGCAGTTACTAACTATTGATTTTATTCCATGATTCTCATCTCCAGTTGCTGAATTCCCTCTCCGTGGTCTCACTATGCTTTTCTCAAAGTCCTCTTTAGACCAATTGTATTGATTGTTGTCTTTGTTGAACTCTCCATTAAGGACAACCATCATAACCTCTGCAGAGGCAAGAGGGTGATTAGGTGCAATTGGATTACCACCATCATACAGAGACACCTCTATGTAATTTCCAGCACTAGTTTGTACGTTTTTCCTCGTTTCAACTGTCTCGTTCACCACACTACTGATTTTTAGTCGGAATCTTGGTGGCTTCATTTGATTCCGTTCTGGTCTGCAAAACAAATAATAGTACACGAAGCTATGCCAAATATGAAAATGGAAAACACACTAAGAAGGAAATGTGTATAATTACTCGATTTGAGTCTATTATAAACACATTCAATAGTGTGGAATATGTATTGAGCATTTGTGCTTGTGCTGAAAAAAAATATGACCGAAGTGCAGCTCAACATGTAGTGTTTACTATTTTTAATAATAGCTCCAATAACTCACTCTGTGCACCATAAAAAAAATTAATGGTCGCAAAGAACACCTTGAGGGTGGAGATCCATCACAACTTGAGCAATTAAGTCGCTCCAATTGTGTGTATAGTGATATGTTATCTTCATTAAGCTTCTTCAATTGTTCTTTTATTTCCTTGAGCTCTTCCAGCATCTGTTTGATCTCTTTTGTCTGAGGGGGAGAGAGAGGGCATATCTATACCCCCTGTTACCCTTCAACCCACTTAGTTCTCTCCTTCTCTGACAGTGGCTGGTTCTGGCCCAGCTGCCATATCCTCCGGTTTTCAAACCCGAAACAAAGTTAAATTTGAACTTCGGGACTTCAATTAATATGCTAAACCGTGAGTTTTTTTAGATAATGGAAAACAAACCATAAGATGTATCAAATATCTGTTTTACAGGAACATGTAAAAGTACCTGTTTGACTTGAGTTTCTCTCATCGCTGCAATAATGATAGCACGGATGTCTGAAGAACCTGTAAGTGGAGCTTCTTCTGCAGACATCTCATCGCTTGAACTGCGTGTTATGGTCTCCCCCAAGTTAGATGAGAAAATCAGACAAGCGCGCATGCATAGAGTTACTTAAATAGCAGTAGCTACACACCTCGAGCAGGAGAAGCTTGAATCGCCGCCCCGCTGCCGCTGCCGTCTCTTCCGCGCCTTCGCCATCCTCACAAACAACACAGGCGCAGCTGCTCCTCCTTTTCCGCTGGTTGGAATCCTGAATCATACGAGTTGAAGAGCTAATACATGATTTAGGGGAGAATATCGTGAATTACGGTAGATTCGAGGTCCGGCCGTGGCTGAGTTTGGGAAGTCCGTATGAAGTCGAGTGGAAGTGAAGAGCCAGCAACTGAAAGAAACATAGGTTTCATCGGAGAACTAGCAGTGTGAAATGCGCGGCTCGATTCCTTTTTCCTATTTTTTTATTTTATTAATTTTTTGTTCTATTTGATACTGACTCTTTTGTCTCTTTTTTAGTTTTATACTCCTTCCGTTTCGCTATGTTTGTCCACACCCACCATTGCGCACAAACCAAAAAAACACAAACTCAAGTGGAAAAGTACATTGAGATGACCATGCTACCCCTAATTAATGTATACATGGAGTAGATCAGCAACCATCCACTACATGTTCCCTCGAAGCACATCGTTCATTTAAGCTTGCTTGAAAACAACAACTTGGTAAGTTTTACTCAGGGGTATAACAGGAAAATGGGTCATAAGACATCTTTGGTTACCACAATGGACAAACAATTTGAAACGGATACTCCTAAGGTCATGTACAAACATAGCGAAACGGAGGGAGTAGTTGTTATGGACTCTTTTTCTGTTTTATTTCTAATATTTGTTATTTTTATTTTTTATTGTAGTTGATATGAACTTTTTCTTTCGATCTGTTTGTGACACCCTAAAAATTTATAAAAATTAGTTTTCTTAATTTGTTTCCAAATCCGTAAGCAATTAGCTAAACTCTAATCCCTCGTGGATTAGGCCCAGCCCAAACCTAGCCCAACCCAAACTCATCAGTAAACCTCCCTATATAAACCCCCAATCAACCCTAATTACCCTCAAAACCAATCTGCGTTCTCGTCGTCATCGTCCTGCCATCGCTGTCGTCGTCGACGTTGTCAAGGTAGCCGCACACCGTCTCCCTGCCCTCCACCTCCACCTCATGAGCATCAGCCCTGCATGCGCGTGCCCGTGCACCTACAACCATGGCCGCCATAGTTCGCTGCTGCCGCAAGTATGCGCTGTCGCGCCTCGCCACTACTGCCGCTGCTCCGCCTCGCCCTAGTGCACGCCGTCGCTGTTCCCCTACTCCGCACCGCCTTGCTCGTTTCTTACTGTCGCCACCTCCCGGGCCAAGCCACGCCGCCGCGGGTTCGCGCCTCGCCGCCCGCCGCGTTGCCTCGGCCCATCGCCGTCGCGAATGCCCTCGCGCCGCCGTTTCGGCCAGCGAGATGCACCGCCCTACACCTTCGGCCGCTTTGCCCCCACTCGCCCACACCGCCGGGGCGTCGCCGCCCGCGACCGCCGTAACCTCCACGCCGACCGCCATGGCGCGCCGCCATCGCCGCCGCAGCCACCTTCTCGACGCGACGCCAGCGCTCGCCTCCGCCTCGCTTTTGTTGCCGTTCTTTGTCGCCGCCTCCACGTCGCGTCGTCGCCGGTGAGCCCCGCCGCGTCCTTGTTGCCCCTCGCCGGAGCCGCTCCGCCGCCAGCCACTCCTCCTCCTCCTTCCTCCCTCTCTCTTGCTCCTTCCTCTCTCTCTTTCTATCCTTCTCTCTCTAACCCTCCATCTCTATCTCTTTTCATCTCAAATTTCAGCCACCCACGCGCAGACCTTATCTGCCTCCAATTGGGCTGGATGAATAGTATATGCCGTGCTCCAGTGATTTCTAATTTCTCGAATTTCAGTGAATAGTGTTCCTTCACTATTTTACTGTGAATTTATCCAAACTCCAAATTCGGCGATTCCAGTTTCTGAAAATCCAGAAAATTCATATCTATATATTGTAATTTTAATATATTTTTTAATTTATTTACTGCTTCTGTTATTTATTATTGTTTTCTTGTTTTGCGTGCGATAGATCACGTTGGTGACGAAGAAGAGTTCGTCGACGCCGCCGACGTTCTGCAAGGTCAAGAAGAACCAGAAGGCAAGTCTTTCCCCTAGAATCCCATTTTTCTAGATTTTGCCAAGATTGCTATTTAATTAAATCATGCGTATTTGCCATAGCAATTCCTAGTGCATGTCATTATTTACATGGTTTGCACCCATGATCATGATAAACCTTAGAATGAGAATATTATGTAATTTGATACTATTTTTAATTATTACTTGGCTTAGCATTGCATAGATAGTCACCGGGGAGTGATTCCCACTTATATGATCATCATTAAGCACTTTAATATGAGAATCTGGAGGATCTGTGTATGAGGCATGGGAAACTAGGTTTATGGTGGGATTATTCACTCATTAATTAAAATTTGACCAACTAATAATTTGACTCAGAGCGGGTGACTTGAGTCGACGTTTCGGTCCCTAAGGACCGATGATTGTGATGGATTTAACTGAGAATTTCCCATGCGACCGCAAGCCCGGTATGGGTCGGGCCTGATCTAGAGGGAGAGTAACGTCGGGGTTGTCACCGTCCTTACATCGTGGGTGAGGTCCCGAGAGATGCGTCATCACCGGTATAAAGCCTAGGGATGGAACTTCAAGATACTTATGTGTAATATCAGGTATGGTCGAAGCCCCGGGGTACTTGTGTGTAATATCATGTATAACCATGACAGACTTAGGGTTGGTCTTTTGATGGATTTTGTTATGATACTTTCCGACGGGAGAGTATTGTATCTTGCGAGGAAAGCGTACAACCTCTGCAGAGTGTAAACCCATTCGAATAACCGACCTCCCAGTTATAAGCATCTTGGTAGTTTTTCACATCGTAACTTCACCATAATTAATTTGACTTGTATAAGGTTTTCCCGATAGTGTGCCGTTGCTAGATGATTCATGGTAAACGAGAATGAGCATGAGAACTATATTGAGACGATGACTTGAGACATGAGATATTGAGATTGAGAATTTTGCCATGTTTATGTTATTGTTAAGATTGATCATGAGAACTATTATTTATTTATTCACTTATATTTTATTTAATGCTTTTATACTTATAAATTAAATGCTTTTATGCAAATGAGCCATTATCTTTCCTAGAATAAGCCTAGCTTAGCCCTTCCCAGGAAAGACTTGCTAGCATTCGTGTGCTAACCCCGGTTTTTATTCAGGGCTACTTATTCCACGAGCAGGTCAGGAGTACGACCAGAAGTACGTTGCGGAGTATCCGGAAGGTGCACAGGACTACTAGCGGCTCCCATTCAGTGCGTGCTCGTGACCGTGATGGGACATCATTTTTAATGTTTATTTGCTTCTTGGTTGCATACAGTGAAGATTTTTGGTCGTTATAAATTATTGTAATAAGTGGGGCTGTTACACTCTGATTATTTTATTTAGTTATGCAGTGTGGTACTGATAATTCATCTTCGTTTACTGTGAGTATGAGCACGGATCCTTGGACTCATACCGTTAACACAAAGGGGTCGGTTTAGTAAAACCGGGTCCTAACACTGTTTTAATTGATATGGACTCTTTTTTCAGTTTGCAGTTGACATAGACTCTTTTCTCAATCTAAATCATTATAATATGGTCTCACTATAATCGATGGTGGAGATATTTTCTTTTTTATCTGACTTCCTTTCAATATAGGCTATTATAATCTGGCCTCACTACGATGGGGGAGATCTTTAATATTTTCTCTGATTTACGTGAGGGTTTCTTTGATTAATGTGGTGGCTTTGTTTTCCCTATTTTAAATAGATAGATAGGTATATATATAGATTACTTTTTAGATATCTATCTTCTCATTGCTCTTCACGTTATCTTTGTTGATGTTGGTGGCGACTCGTCTTGCTAGTTGCGACTCTAACTCTAGTTCTTCTCCTTTAGCTCGCATATATAATGGCTTCGTTTGTTCCCATTTTAATATTATTTATTTTACTTTTTTGTTTTTTATTAGAGTAGATTTGGACTCATTTGCTATATTTTTTATTTTTATTTTAATTGTTTTTGTGTTTATTTTTGTTTGATATGGTCTCTTTTTGTAGTTTTACCGTTAACATAGACTTTTTTATTATTTTTTATTCTGAAATTTAATTGTTTTTTATTTAATGTAGTAGATATGTGATCTTTTTCTTGTCTTGTAACTGATATGGCTTTTTTCTTTTAATTATATTTTTTGTTTTTAAAATTTTATTGTGGTTAATATAAACTATTTTCTCACTTTGTAGTTTATATTTATTTGATATGGACTCTTTTTAATCTTATAGTTGACATGAACTCTTTATTAATTTTTATTACAAAATTTAGATGTTTTGTTATTTAATGTAGTAGATATGGGCTCATTTTCTGGTCTTACATAGGTTTTTCATTACATTCTTTTTTATTTTTATTGTGGTTAATATGGACTATTTTCTCACTTCATAGTTTACATGAGCTCTTTTTATATTATTACTTAATTACAATTTCTAGTATTTTTATATTTTAATATGGACTCTTCTTTTTGTTCTAGGTTAGGCCGTTATAATTTCGACCCACTATAAATGATGGTGTAAATTTTTATATTTTTTATCTAATTAACGTTGAAAGAAAGCAATCCGTACATGCACATTTTGATAATGCAACATCTAATACGATTTTATTAATATATATTTGCATACATGAGATACGGAAATTGGTGGATTCATATACATGTGATACAAATTTGGCGGCCGTTCGTATACGGATAAGATTTGTTTGACATGAACAATCTCTCCCTAGTATTGTCTAATATAATATGAACTCTACTTTTTAATCTACACCCTTATTAGATGGGTCCATTATAATCAATGATATAGATCTTTTTTTCTCTGGTTATCATGGAAAATTCTCCGATTAATGTGCTAGCTCTATTTACTCTTGCTTTATATATAAGATAGATAGATAGATAGATGTAATAGATGTGAACTCCTTTTCTTGAACTATAATTGATATGAACTCTTTTTAATTGTTTTATTATAAATATTTTTTATGTTTTATTGTATTTAGTATCTACTTTTTTTTATTATTTTTAGCCCATATTTTAATTTTTTTACTTAATATTGTAGTTGATACAGACTCTTTTTCTAGTTTTGTAGTTGATATAGACCCTTTTTATTTTTTATTCTAATTTTATTATCATATTTACATATTTCTTATTATTTTATTCTGAAATTTTACTATTTTATTTATGGACTCCTTTTCTATTATATTTATTCCGAATTTTTATATTTTATTTATGGAATCTTCTATATCTTTATTTTTGAATATTTACAATTTTATTTTTAGACTCTTTATTCCTATTATTTATTATTCCAAATTTCTATTATTTTTATTTATGGATTCCTTTTCCTATTTATGCACACTTTCCTATTATTTATTGTACTTCATATGAACTCTTCTTTTTAATCCATATTTATAGACTCTTTCCAATTATTTGTTTCTACTTTTTTTATCTTATTTATGGAAATTTTTATTCTGAAATTTTATTATTTTATTTATGAACTCTTTTTCTATTATATTTATGTCAAATTTTAATTATTTTATTTTTGGACTCCTCTTCCTATTATTTTTATTCCAAATTTCTATTATTTTTATTTATGGACTCTTTTTCCTATATATGGTATTATTTATTGTAGTTGTTATGGACTCTTCTGTTTAATTCTTATTTATGGACTCTTCTTCTATTATATATATTCCAAATTTTATTATTTTATTTATGTAATATTTTATATTATTAATTTCGATTTTTCAATATTTTTATTTTTGGACTCTTTTTCCTACTATTTTTTTTTCTGAATTTCTAATTATTTTTTATACTCTTTCTTATTATTTATTGTAGTTGATATGGACTCTTCTTTTTAATTCTTATTTATGGACTCTTTCCTATTATCTATTTCTATTTGATGGACTCTTTCCTATTATTTATTTTAGTTGATATGAACTCTTGTTTTTAATCTAAGCCGTTATAATCTGATCCCACTGTAATCGATGGTGTGGATCTTTTCTTTTTTCTCTAATTAATGTGGGAATTTCTTCGGTTAATGTGGTGGCTCCTTTTAACTCTGTTTTAATATAATAATAGAGAGATGAGCCAAGGATACTAACATCTTATAGGCATAGGCACCACGTAACAGAAGGTGTTCGGTTGTTCCTCTCGGTGTAATGGTCCAAATTAATTTTGAAATTTTTTTAGTACCAGTGCAGTATTTATAGTTTTATAGTACAATGATGATATATATATATTTTGAAGGATATCCTCTAAGCGAATATTTAAATATGAATTATATTGCCCCCTATTAGTGCTCGTAAATATACGGAGAAAGGTAGGAAAGTGGAGAGGTTAATGGATTAATCAATTACTATTTTTTTAGAACAATCAATTACTAGTTACTGTAGCTCTTAGTTTGGAAGGTAAAGGTGCAGGAAGGAAAGGTAAAGTAGAGAGTGTAGTGCTTCGTTACATCTCCTAATTAGTACCATCTGTACAATTAGTTATTAAGCTCCCGCCCGTGGTAAAAAAAATCTAGTTTAGTTACTATAGGCAGTTATTAGTTCGAGTGAATTTAATTTAACCCATCCCTATCATGTAATCAAGGCATTAGAAAAGCGTTGACTATGATGAATTTACCATAGGCATCCCAACAACCCTGCTTGTCCAAGCGCTGACTGGGTCAACATTAGGAAAGGCCCGACAGCGTTAGGGAAGTCTATGGGAAGTCCGTATGAAGTCGAGTGGAAGTGAAGAGTGAGAGCAAATGAAAGAAGCCTTTACAGCTTAAACTAGCTTATAATCTATCATTATTTTATTTGTCAATTTTTACAAGCCATGCGTTGTACTATTTGTGACCATTTTCTCGGGTTTTTATTGATTCTTCTCAAAGTTATAAAAACTATTTTCTTAATAATTTTTTAGTCTTTTAAGTCACAATTTGAGAACTCTTAACTTTTTCAGACTATAATCTGCCATGACTTTGAGCCGCAAATAACAGTCCCTTGGAAAATTATGGTTCTGCAAGAGATGGGATTAGGGCTTTCAGCTAGTCCCATGTTCCGATAGGGCAATATTTGCTCGAGATCTCCTCAACCTTGCAAGTACGAGGATTAGCACTGCGCTAGGCTAATATGATGTTGTTTGTAAGGCCATTTTTAAAGCTACACCTATTTTTAGACCCTATTTTAATATTTATCTATTTTTTTGCTCTGGTTTTATTTTCAACCCTACTTAACCCTGACCCTATTTCACTATTCCCAACATTTTCATATCTTATATTTTACTCACTGGCCCCATTTTTAATATTCACACCCCTATTTCTATAGTAATTGGGTCAACTATAATAACGGTATAGGTCCACCATTACCGATGTTCTAATTGACCAAGGTAGAATAATGGGCAAGGAGCATCGTTTAACCTTGGAAATATGCACAAGGATGAATTATATCAAAGCTTTGCGCATCAAACCACAATCAAAGTGGTCATAAAAAAATTCTAAAAAGTCTTGATTCGATCATGACTTGGGTGTTTCAGGCTACTTGCCTATGACTTACCATTTCCTAAAACCAAACACTTTGCTTTCTCAAAGCCAACACTACCGGGGAACAGGGATTTAATCCCGGTTGGGAACGGGCTACGGTCCCGGTTTTCAAACCGGGATAATCGAGGGATCGATGGCGGGGCTGCAGTCGGTTAGTTACCAACCGGGACCAAGGCCCCAAAAGCTGGGAGATGGGGGCGCCGAGGAGGCTTATCCGTCCCGGTTGGAACTACCAACCGGGACTGGAGGCCGACTTCTCAGTCCCGGTTGGTTTTACCAACCGGGACTACAAGGTGTTTTAATATTTTTTAGTTGCCCGCTGGATGACTTATGGGTCCCGGTTGGTAGAACCAACCGGGACTAGAAGGTGTTGTCATTTTTATTTTTGCCCGCTGGATGACATTTAATTAAAACTCATATAATTAATTGAAACTTAAGTATATGTATATATTTGTGTTAAATCACAATTAATTGAAACTCATATAATTATTCATACACAGTTAACTCGTTATTAAATGAAAGGACATTCATTAAAATTTAACTACAGCTGATATAATTATAAGTAATTAATAAGTACTACAATTGCTAACTAACTGGGCTATATATACAAGTATCACAAGTACACATTGTTGTACACATAATTACAAGTACACATGTTTTTGTTCATCGGGATCATCTCGTGGATTGCTCTTGGTAGACCTAGATGTTGACCCTGACGGTTGATCGGTTCCTCTCGAACGGTCGGGCTCCGGAATCTTATTGAAAAAAGGGTGATGATGCTCGCCCATTGGAGTCACGACCTCAGCTAATATAAAGCCGGCGAGTTGCTCTTGTATTGCTTTCACCAAGACCGCCGAGAGTTCGGACCTTGTTCCAAACCTTTCTTCGCCAATTTTAGAGGGATCTGTCATTAATTAGGGAATTAACTAATCAATCCTTGGATCTATAGAGGTGTCCGGAATAGTTAGGCATTACTAAGGTCGAAATTATAAGTACTCACCCCAAAAGGTTCTCCTTTTCTCGTAGAGGTAGCAGAGCCTCCGATGAAGTGATGCATCATCTCGCATACATAGTAGCCGCACAAATTATTTGCCGGTGCTTGATGCAAGACCTGTGGTGAAAAAGTTGTAGAACGTGAAATAAGCGCATAGAAATTTAGTGAACTAACTACAAAGCTAGCATTACGAGATACTTACATATTTAGCGAGGTGCAACTCAAATTTTTCTTAAATTCTCCAACATTTTCCTTTTGGAATCTTGCGAAGGCACTACACAAGTGATTATGAGTTATCTGATTAGAGTTGGCTTCAAACCGAGAGAAAGAAAACAAGTGTGATAATGAAAAGAACGACAATGTACCGGTTGAGCATGGCCAAGAAGTCTTTGTATTTTGCAGGGGGTTTTCTTTTTGAGTCCATAACCGTGATTGTGCTACGATCTACCTCGATAATAAAAAGGGCAAAGTGAAAGCTGCACATATATATGTCAGCGTAGTAGTTAGTACTTTTAACATCATGGTAAGAAAAAAAATTATAACGAGGCGGTAAGAAAACACATACTCAAAATCATAAGCTAGAAGTATCTTTGACTTATATCTTTGTCCCATGAGCCCGTTGTATATGTGCTGCTCTGTCTCTTCTGGTTTATCTCTAACCAGTTTCTCATTGATCACTACTGGGTCGAGAAAGCCAAACTCATAATTAATTCTCTCGGTTTGGCATCGTTTTAGCTCCATTCTACACAACAAGAAATCAGTTAGGTTTGGGGATTGTTACAGCATATGGGCGTGCACGACAAAATTTATGAATAAGACACTTACAGAGTCCAGCAACTCAACATGCTCACGTCCAGGGCCCTACCCTGGTATAGATCAAATAGAGGTTCCCATTCGATGAAGAACTCGTTGTCTCCACGGAAGTAATGAGTTTCCTTGAAGCTGACGGCAATCGCATCTAAACCATGGTTGGCGCGCCAAATACCATTCATGGAGTTGCCGCATCTTCGTTGTTAGCGGGGAGCTCCTCACGTCTCACAAATGACGCACCATGTACAAATTTCCATGCTATCTCCGCAACGGGATGTCCTTGAGGCCCAATACGATCTGCATCAAGGCCGGTATCATCGTAAACTGTTCATCCTCATGCAACCTCTTCCGCCGTCCGCTCGGTGGCGTCTCCTTGTCGGTTGTCTTACTCAAGACGCTTCGTAGTCGACACGGCGGCTTTTTCGGTTTATCTATGATGTCCTTCAGCGATAGGATAGCCCTCCTAGCTTTGTGCCATTCGTCCGCATGAAATTTGGACCCTCGGTGGAGATGGCTTCTTCGCGAAGAATGAGGTGACCTCGGCTCTTACAAACTGCGAGGTCTCCTCATCATCATATCGTCACGCCAACCGGAGGTGATTTCCTTTTGGATTTTGTTGACGTGGGCGTGGACCGTGTCTTTTGAGAAGTCTTGGCCCCTATCCGACCTGGTTGGTACATTACTTGGAGCTGTTTGTTGATTGGGGGGCTGCCTTGGCCGATGTGGGAGTTGGAGTTTCAGTGCGGGGCTTAGGCGAGAGACGAGCTTCTTCGGGGGCGTCGTATTCGGTCTGAAGGTTGTGGAGGTGACGCTGGAGACCGTGGAGAGGAAATGCGACGTTGTCTTTAAAAATTATGAACCGCTTGCCACGCGATGAAGCGTGTACAGACATCTAATAGTTTCGTGCTCCGTCACCTCCTTCAATGTCGAGGTCAAGATCCTCGTACCACAGGCATACCTCGTCCACCGAGACCTTCGCGTAGCCCAGCGGTATGGCGAGACCATGGATGAGCTGCCCTGGCTCCACCGGAAAGCCATGCCTTCACCGCCTTTAATGAGAGGTTCGTGCTTGCACGTGCAACTCACATGGTGTCGGTTGCGTGATGTCGCCCATCGCATAGGGGCCCAAGTCGGCTTCACCAGCCCACCGGAAGCGCTTGTTGCTCGCCGCGTCGAGGGACCGATGATGTCTGGATTTCGGGAGGTTCTGCGACTTGTCTCCGATGTTGGCTCAAGGCTAGTTGCAGCTCTTTTCGGACCAAATCGGGTATCTTGGCCTTTGTTGCTCTCGATTCGTCTTGAAGGTCCTTGATATGTTGTGCGTGTCGACCCTTGGATCTCGACCGACTCTGTAGGTCTCCGCATCATGGGCGAAACCGACCTTCCACGGACGACGCCAACGCCCGTGCACGTCGAGGTGCTCCGGGTTCAGAGAGCCCTTGTTAGCTCGTCGTCCTCCTGTTTGGCACGAAGGAGCCTTGGGCCGACTGGGTGCGCGGCGTCTGAAGCTTCTTGATGACTTCTCTCATCGTATCACCAAACATGGCCTGCCGTCATCGTCAAAATTGCCGTTATGACCGAAGAACCAATTTCTCGATCTGTTGGACCAATCCAATGTGGCGGGTGGACACCCTTAACCAGCAAGTCACGTTCCTCTTCTCCCATTTGGGTAGGGCCTTGCGGTAACCACCAGGTCCGAGGCGATGGTGGTATTGCTTCTTCGCTGCATTCTGCTTGTTCCTTTCAGCCAAGTTCTGACCTAGCTGTGAATTTTTGTACCCACAAATTCATCCCGGTGATCTTGTAGCTTTGGGTACTTGTTGAAGTCGGGACTAAATTCTTCTTAGCGTACTCGTTGTTCGACTTCTTTTTGTACGTCTGAAAAGCCATTGCCATCTTATTTAATGTGTACCTTTTCACCTTATCTTCGGTCCCTTCGGGAAGGTGAACGCTTCCTTCATATCATCCATAGGGTGTTCTTCAGTTCTGCAGGTACCTCGTCCCATTTCGCAAAGCTAATAGGCACGTGGTCCCTGACGATCACGCCGAACGTCGATCTGAACGGCCCAATCGCATTTTCGGCTTTAGAGGCTCGACTTCCTCACCGACTTGGTGAATATGTGTCTTGCCCTCGGCTTCTTGCTTTGACCTCGCCGACGTGGATGGCTACTCGTTTGACCGGTCTCGGTGGCTTCGACGGCCTCACTGGCTTGGGTGGCCGACGGCCTCACCGTTTTGGGTGGCTACGGCCGTCTCTGGTGCTTGGGTAGCGTGGGCCGCCTCTTGTCCGAACAACTCGCTCAAAAACTCGTCACCAAGAAAATCCATTCGACTGCATAGAATTGAATAGAAACATTCAATTGGGATTTCAAGTAGAATTGAATAGTATCATGTAACGTTATTCTTGTATAAGTTATTTTCTATGAAGAATTGAATAGTAACATGGAACTTTTTCTCTAAATAAGATATGATTACACAAACATGTCACATAATGTGCAGATAAGAATAGCATACATATGCACAATAGAACTTGATTACAGCACCACTTAGGAAAAAAATCATTTCACAGGTGTTGATAATTAGAGCACGTAGACTTGCAGTCATCTCCTACACAACGATGTTTTCAACGTTTTTCCCTAGCTAGTCTCACGTTTCACCATCTAAATACACAAGCAGGCATTACTTCATCTTCCTTTGGACTTCGATCTATCAATGCATATTACTTCATCTTCCTTTATGCACCTGCAGGCCATAATCAGGTATACTAGGTCCATGATATATGAAAACCATGATATAGCTATTACATATCAGGGCTAAGTTAAACAAGAGGAGCAAGGATTTTCATTGTCAATCACGGGGCAAAACAATGCAAAATCGTTGTGTAGAGACAAGAAACTCAGAGCTATAGTTGAGGATTTTGCAAGGGTAAAAGTTACAGGTGAAATATATGCTACTGCCATATATAGCCATGATGAATTAAAAGAACATATATGTTTTTCTGCATGGTCATTCCCAAGATATATATATACCTTGGATCAGTGGCGGAGCCAGAACTTTTGAGGAGCCTGGGCGCAATGTAAACTAATGCATAGACTACTAAAGAGCGCTAAGACATTATGCATTCATAACAAAAGCAAATTTGACACATAAAACACTCAATTTTCACTCAAGTCATTGTTCAACACCGATGCCAATATTTAATATCGAAAGAAATGAGAAAAAGCTTGACAAATATCTAAATAGAGGCCAATCGCATAGAAAGGACCACCAAAGAAGTCCCATTACAATCTCTGCAAGATAAATATATGGCACCAGAACTAAAAAATCATAGAATGCGTTCATAGCACAGGTAACACAATGTTAAAAAATAATTGTGGTCACCTCAACTATATATAGTGGAACTTGGATGCGAGGGAAGTATATTGCCTATTTTAAAACTTTTAGACGAACTAGTTGATAAATGAACTTAATTGGTATTTTCAAAATATAATTGTGCCTCACTTCAAGTATACATGACTTTGGTGGAGCCTAGATGTGAAATTCTAAGACAAGAAATTCTCGGCCATTGCTAGGCTAACCCATGTTAGCAAAAAAAAAATTGTTTCTCCAACTATATTTACGAGAATACATCTAAAATAGTTGTGAATAGTCATCACAAGCCCTTTCACGTACAATCGAAAGCATTAACAATATGAAAACCAGAATCATCATTTATCTTGGAATTTATACTTTGGCGGCGGCAGCGAGGAGGTGCACGGCGGCGAGGAGTGGCGTCGTCACGAGCGGCGGCGAGGAGAGGAGGGCGGCGTCACGCGGCGGCGCGGAGAGAGGTGCACGGCGAGGAGGGAGGGCGGCGTCACGGCGGCGACAGTGAGGAGGTGCACGGCGGCGAGGAGGGGTGGCGGCGTCACGGCGGCGGCAGCGAGGAGGTCCACGGCGAGAGGTGCACGGCGAGGAGGGGAGCGGCGGCGCCACTGGCGGCGGCAGCGAGGAGGTCCACGGCGAGGAGGTGCACGGCGGCGGAGGAGGAGAGTGCGGCGCACACGGCGGCAACGATCTAGGGTTGGAGCGGCGAGAAGGCACGGTGTGGCAAGCGGTGGGAAGATTGGAGAACTAAAGTGTCCGCGGGAATTTGTATTTTCACCTTCAATCCCGGTTGAAGACAACAACCGAGATTGACTGGACCTTCAGTCCCGGGCCGTGTCTCCAACCGGGATTGAAAGTGGTGCTAGCCCCACAAGTCAGATGCGAGAGGAGGGGTTGTTGACCTTCAATCCCGGTTCAAAACAGCAACCGAGATTGAAGGATGATTTAGTCCCATTTGTCTTCCCAACCGGGATTGCTAGTGGTGCTGGCCCCACCCAGATGCGTAGGAGGTGGTGGACCTTCAATCCCGGTTGGTATCTCCAACCGGGATCTATAGGCGATCTTCGGTCCGGGTGGGTTTTCCCAACCGGGATTGATTGGTGAGCTGCCCCACACGTTAGATGCGAACGGGACCGACGCCCGAGTGCTAGGGACTATCGGTCCGGTTTATTATACAAACCGACCGACACGAATAAAAAAGAATCTTGATGGCGGCCTTGGACTCGAACCCGTGACCGCAAGGCGGGAGACAGCGCTCAAGCGCCTATTGCTAGCTGAGGAGAGGGAGAGATGTTCTCTTTTCGTAGGAGCGAATTATTTTTGTACCTTTCTTGGTCTTTAGTGGAGGGAAAGGGAATTTTTTTTAATTGTATTTTAATTCCTTATTTGTATTTTAAATCCATTTTCCCATTATATTTCCTTTTTTAAAATGTATTTTAATTCATTTATTGTGGAGAAAGCCATGTTTTCCTTGACATGTGGGCCCATATATGGTTGACCCACCATATGTCAGTGGTAGTAATTTGCCATAAATTTCTTCAAAATTATAGAAAATTGTTGGGAGCCTATTAAAATTAAATAAAAATTTCACAAAATTCATAACAAATGTGCAAAAATTGACATATATAAAAATGAGTTGGGAACCTTGAAATTTCTTATTAGTTTATAAATGAGATGGGAATAATCTACTTATACATAAACGATGGGAATTTCTCATAATTGGCAAGCACGAACGGTTCTTTCCGGATCAATATGAATTTAGGGACAAATATCTAAAATATTACATGACTACTTTATTTTTACAAGTGATCCTTCGTTATGATCGTGGCGTACGTACGGAGCTTCCTCATCATCGCTAAGGACACTAATGTCTCGTCCACGAGAAAGGCGGCGACTCGTTGAACCGATTATACTCTTCTTAAATGCGGACGCCTCAACTCAACAATCCTTCTTTTACCGTAAAGAACCACGTGGTGCCTTGCTTGATCACTTCTTGGTAGTCTTGTTCTTCTGTCTTTTTATAGTTTTACCCTTATGAACTTTTGGTTTGTTGTCCATGTCCATCACATAGAATATGTGTCACATCGTTGGCGAAACGAACGGTTCATCCTGAGGCCACTTGCTTGAGGTCCACGATTGTCATACCATAATCATCGATCCGCACGGTGTCGGTTTCACCCATTGGCACCTAAACAGAGGGACTTTCAAAGGTCCATACTCGAGCTCCCAGATCTCCTCTATGAAACCATAGTAGGTGTCCATCTTTCCATTTTGTCCAAGGCATCTATCTGACGACAGCCTTGTTTTGGTTGGTGCTCTTCCTATCCGGTCGTCGTGTAAAATGTGTACCCATTTATCGATACCCTTGCCATGATACGATTGTTATGGATGGTCCCCGAGCTAAGAGCTGCAAGCTGTTCATGGACTCCTCCTTGCCTAACAGATGCTTTTGTAGCCAACCACCAAAGCTCTCCACTTGCTTGTTCGCGATCCACTTATCGACTTATCTGGGTATTGGTCTCGTAATATCCTCTCGTGATCAAGTACATACAGAGCCTTGAAGATGCTTGTTTCATGCCGTGAAATGTGCTTGTTTAAATGAGAGTACATCGTCCTGAGGAGGATTCTTTTCTCCCTAGGGTCCCTTTTCCCGTAGCCTCCCTCATAGCGTGATACAGGACGCCAATCGGATTCAGATCATCAATGTAGTCGACACAAAACTCAATCACCTCCTCGTGCCAACACCGGGCAATGCAACCTTCGGACGAGAACGGTTCTGAACATACTTCTTTAGGACACCCATGTACCTCTCGGCGAACATATTGTGCAAGAAGATCGGTCCGAGAATTTCTATCTGTTTGACCATGTGAACCATGAGATGAACCATCATATCAAAGAAGGATGGAGGGAAGATCATCTCAAGGTTGACCATACTAGCGACAATGTTATCCTGCAGATTAGATAATTTATCCGGATCTATGACCTTTTGTGATATCGCGTTGAAGAACGAACACACCTTTATGATTGTACCTCGTACCATGTCTGGTAGAATACCTCGCACCATCACTGGGAGCAACTGGGTCATCAACACATAACAATCATGGGATTTCAAGTTTACGATTTTATTCTCTTTTGTATTTATGAGTCTTCTTATGTTCGACGAGTACCCAGAAGGGACCTTAACACTGTTCAACAACTGAATCATGCTTTTTTTCTCTTCTTTGCTTGGTGTGTAGCTCGCGGGACAGAGGTAATGCCCTTTGTCTCTCTCTTGTGGATGTAGTTCTTCCCTGAGACCTAACAATTGTAGGTCCTTTCGTGCTTGAAATGTATCTTTTGATTTGCCATACATATCTATGAAGCCTAGCAGGCTCACGCATACATTCTTTGTGATATGCATGAAGTCCGTGGAGTAGACGGACCTCTAAGTCTTTCCAGTAAGGCAAGTCCCAAAATATTGACTTCTTCTTCCAGCTAGGCTTCTTCCTAGATTCTTCAGCCGGGAGTGGCGGGACGGGTTTGCTACCAGGACCCTTTCCAAATACTACGTCTAGATCCTTTACCATAGAAAATACTTCCGCCCCACTGCGATGCTTGGGCTTCTTTCGTTTCTCTTCGGTCCCATCAAAATTAACACGGTTACTCGTGAACGGTACTTCAAATTGAGGAACCTCGATGGCCCATGTAAACAACCTTCCGAGAGTTTGTTAGGTACTTGTCTTCCGTATCATCCAAGCACTGGATGCAGGCTTTATACCCCTTTATAGATAGGCCCGACAAGTTACCAAGTGCAGGCCAGTCGTTGATGGTTACAAATAGCAATGCACGTAAGCTGAAATACTCTCTTTTGTACTCATCCCATACACGTACACCATCATTCCATAGCGTTAGCAGATCTTCAACCAACGGTTTGAGATACACGTCGATGTCGTTACCAGGTTGCTTAGGGCCTTGGATAAGCAATGGCATCGTAATGTATTTCCGCTTCTGACATAGCCAAGGAGGAAGGTTGTAGATACATAAAGTAACGGACCAAGTGCTGTGACTACTGCTCATGTCACCGAACGGGTTCATCCTATCCGTACTCAATGCAAACCTTATGTTCCTCGCATCGTTCGCAAAGTCCGGATATTTTCTATCGAGTTTCCTCCACTGCGAGCCATCTGCTGGGTGCCTTAGCTTTCCGTCGACTTTACGATCATCTTTATGCCAACACATCACCTTCGCATGCTTTTTGTTCGCAAACAAACGCTTCAACCGAGGGATTATAGGGAAGTACCACACCACCTTAGCAGGGGCTCTCTTCTTCTTACGCCCCCCCTCTACCTCACATGGGTCATCACGCTTGGTCTTATACCGTGATGTTTTGCACACCAGACATTCTTCCAAATCCTTGTACTCATTACGATAGAGGATACAATCGTTTGGACATGCATGTATCTTCTGTATCTCCAACCCCAAAGGGCGAGAACTTGCTTGACTTCATACGTAGTTTCAGGGCAGCGTGTTACCCTCTGGAAGCAACTTCTTCATGAGGCCTAACAACTCATCAAATCCCTTATCGATACTCCATTAGTAGCCTTCCATTGCATCAATTCGATTGTGGTACGCAACTTTTGTGGCCCCGCTTACAGTTTGGATACAACAATGTTCCTTGGTCCTCATGAGCGCTAAAACTTTTCGTAATGTCTTTCATCGGTGTATTCTCCTCTCCATCATGCAACATCTGTTCTAGATCATCGTCGTCAAACTCCCTAGTATATATTCAATAGAACCGTGTTGGCCAACATCGGCCATATAATCTGCCACATCTTCTTCGTCACCATCTTCTTCTTCACCGTCTTCTCGTATAATCTCTTCTTCACCGTGTTTGGTCCAACAGGTATAGTTTTCCACGAAACCTCTTGAGATCAAATGGAAGTGAATTTGCTCGAGTTTGACCACTCCTTGTGATTCTTCAGGTCTATGCATGGACAACATATGTAGCCTGATCTTGTGCAGGCACTTGCCTGACGCATAAAAGTTTTCAAACCCTCCACAAACTGTGAGGAGCGGCGGTCCATGTACATCCATCGCCGATTCATCTACATTAAGTTACATCAAGGTAGTTGTTAGTTGATTTTCCAATAATGAATTAATTTCTAAAACCAAAATTAAAGTACTGCTTAATTTATTATACATTTATTTAATTTTTTAGGTCAATACTTCAATTTTAGGTTAAATACCTTTTTAAAAGAATTATTTTTAAGCTAATAATATTTTATCACATATTTTATCACAATCGAATCAAATTCTAAGGTAATGCAACAAATTATTTGGCAACCTACTTAAAATGATATATCTAGATCTACCAACTTATAATTTTACATCAATGAAGTGAGTAGAGATCAATGAAGTTATAATATTTTATCACATATTAATTAATATATAATGTTAATTTTTAAACAATCAAAATCTATGCAAAATCTACTTTAAACTCTACTCCCAAAATTTCTCCATGAATCGATGAAACCAAAATTCTAAATTTGAGTCACCTCCACGCATTCAATGTGTGCTACATCACAATACAAGTAAATTCTAAGCTAATGCAACAATTTATAACATTTCATCAAAGATGGGGAATAGAGACCAAATTTTTTCATATTAAATTTAAAGCAAATATAGAAACTACATTTCATATACAAGTAGTGAGAAATGAAGTTACTAACCTTGGTTAACTTGGATTGAAGTGAAATGATCAAATTACAAAAAATTTGAGCAGCACCTCCCCTCAAATCCCGTAATGGCGGCCGAGCTCCTCTGTCAGGTTCTGATGGTGAGGGAAGGTTACGGTAGCTCGGGGAGGAAAAAAGGTTAAATAAGCTAACCAATCCCGGTTGGTGTTACCAACCGGGATTGATATCCACCCGTCATTTGGTGTTACCAATGACCGAATTCCAATTTAGTCGGTTGGTATTACCAACGGGACGGATATCCCGCTGCCGCCACTGCCTTTTTGAGGCGATACTGTCCCGGTTGGTAACACCAACCGACTAATGGTCCCGCCCCAGCGGACGATTAGCCGTTCAACCGGATGTTGTCTTCTTGAGTCCGGTTGGTGGCTAACCGAGATTGATGGGCCGGTATGGAAGGCCTGTTCCCTGGTAGTGCAAAGTCTAACAAAATGTTCCAGCATTGCAAAACCCCTCATGGAAGCTTTTAAAGTTCAACATTTTAGTCATCCAGTAACAACTGATCAAAACAATGCGGAAGGTGATCTAAACCATGATCGGTGTTTCTACTTCAACCCAGGGGCAAAGCTAGGAAGGGCTTTGGGGGTGCACGGGCACCAGGGTCAAAAATAAAATTTAGCTAGGATTAAATCATTTATTCCATGCATGCACACCTTAATCAATAGTTGTGAACCCCTACTTAATAGTGCACCACAGTTACTTTTGTTCTAGTTCCGCCCCAACCATATGGATAAATAAACAGCATCAATATAGGTCACCACGTAGCAGGTGTTCGGTTGTTTTCTCACAAGGTGCAAATTAGAGAAATTTTATGACACACTAAAATAAATACGAGTTATTTATTCCTCTCGATGTAATGGTCCAAATTGATTTTGATTTTTTTATAATACCAGTGTAGTGTTTATAGTTTTATAGTACAATGATGATATTTTTTTAAGGATATCCTCTAAGCGAACATTGAAATATGAATTATAGTACTGCCTATTAGAGCTCGTAAATGTACTAAGAAAGGTCTCAATTATCAAGGCATTAGAAAAGTGTAGACTATGACGAATATCCTAATCTACCATAGGGTTGTCCGAGGACCGGCAGTGTTAGGGAAGTCTATGGGAAGTCGGTATGAAGTCGAGTGGAAGTGAAGAGTGAGCAACTGAGAGAAGCAGAGCTTTCATCAGAGAATGAGCCAAAGACTACTGACATCTTTCCCTGTGAGTCCCTTGGAACTAATTATGGCTCTGCAAGGGATGCGAGTAGGGCTTTCAGCTACTCCCATGTTCCGACAGGGCAATATTTGATCGAAATCTCCTCAACCTCGCAAGAGACCAGGGCAGAATAATGGGCAGGGAGCATCGTGTAACCTTGGAAATATGCACAAGGATGAATTGTATCAAAGCTTTGCGCATCAAGTTAGAAATGGCTCATGCCCTCCACGGATGTGTCAGTATGTAAGAGGCTTGCACGTTGTAGAATCTCGAGATCCTTCATTACATTGCTGTCCCATCTCCATCCACCAGCAGATTCATCTTCCCTTCTGCATATGAGTGTGGATTTGCAGCTTATGTTACACCCACACACCCCTCTGAAAGTGAGCCATACTTGTCTGATTCATCGCGTGCGAAGGAGCTGTGGCAGTGATCAAATGGCGGCAGCATGGCACACACTGGGGAAGGCGGCAAATCTGGCGCAGCTCTCAGGACTGGATGCTACCATGCTCGTCGTTGCGATCCTGACAATGCTACAGTTTCCTCACAGCCACAAGCAATGCGTGAAGCTCCAGGGGCGCGTGCAGGTGCTCCGTCAGTTGCTGCAGCTGCCGACTGGTTGCTGGACTGTCACCATCCAGCGCTCGGAGATTGGGGGTTTGGTTAGCAAGGCGCTCCAGGACGCAGACGCCCTGATCGAGACCTACAGAAAGAGCTCGCTCTGGTGCCGCCTCCGCAATGGCAGGAGCATGGCCACCAAGCTCCGTGACATGCGCAACGCCATCGACTCCTACTGTGGTATCGTCGTCGTCGCCAACGCCTCTCTCATGATCGCGCAGCCGAATCCTTGCCCACCAGCTAAAGCTAGGTCAGATATATACTCCACCCTTGGCCTAGTATGTTAATTTCTTTACATGATTCAGAAACACTGCAGCTACTTACATCAGTGCATGGATTCAGTTGATCTGAAGGCATGTTTTGACTGGCAAATTAAGCAGGATTCAGGTGAACGACGATGCACCGGAAGGCGAGCTGTCAGCAACTGGGTCTTCCATGGGTACTGAGCCTGGCACTCACTGCCCGATGTTGACCAGGAAGGAATCTGACTGTGACATTCACCGCCTCCATTTTGGCCACCAAAGAATCAGCAGTGAGACACACACTACAGATGACGGAGACATCGACGCCTAGGACGACGCAGGCACACATTGCGTTAGTGTGGGTTTTTTCACCTCATCTTATTAGCTTATTTGACTTAGCTCGTAACTTTGAGATTTTTTCGAGGTGGCCTCGAGAGTCGGATGCCCTTTGTGTTTAGGGTTTAGAGGGGCTTTAGACACGCTTATAAGATAAAAAAGATTTAAAAATTAATAAAAAAAAGTGAGATAAATCAAATAAGACATGTAAATAAAAGTCAAATAAGTCATATTTATGTGTCTTATTTGACATATCTTACTTTTTTATTAATTTTTAAATCCTTTTTTATCTCATAGGCGTATCTAATAACTCCTTAAACCCTAAACACAAAGGGCACCTGGCTCTTGAGGCCATCTCGAAAAATTCTCGAAGTTATGAGATAAGTCAAATAAACCGATAAAATAAACTGAAAAAAACCACACCTTAGATTCCTTTCTAGCTCGTCATTGTGTTGATGTATGTATATTAACATTTGCGTATATACTTCTTGCTTATAAACTCTCTCAAGCACTTTTAAGGTAAGAGTTCTTTAGATTGTTCGATAAAATACACATGGTTTAATTGAACTCATCATCTTATCCCCTAAGGGGTAAGAGTTTGGGAATAAAAGTTCTCTACACCATTGCACGAAGAAAAATGAATGGTCCAAAACATTTTGAGTGCGTGTTAAAAAAATCTTCTTATTTAGTCGAACTGCTGTTATTCCCCTCTGCATGCTTTGATCATTCTAGTCCCAGTTGAAGATTTTGAGAATTAATTTCCTTTCAAGTCTCAGCTCAAGGGTATTTCCCTATTTCGTTTTTCTGGCACTGGTTTAGTACTAAAATAAGTAGCATTATTTCGTTCCAAGTTGACATTGGAGATGAACGGACTCAAAGCAGAGTGTTAGCTTTAGCACCTCACGTGGGCGAAGAATGGCAGGCCCATTATGGCACGGCCCATGGCTCGGTGGCTCCATCTCGACGAGACTACCGCTTGTTGTGGGCATGTGTATGTGTAGGGATTTCTATCGGAGAAATGTGGATTACGGGCCACTTGATTACGGTACGACGTCGTATGTGCTCAGAAGTATACAAGTACTAGTTCACTCCTAGAATTAGGGCTGGAACTCTGGCTCGGGCTCGCGAGCTGGCACGAGCCCGAGCCGAGTCTCCTCCTCAGCTCGGTCAATTTGGTGAGCCCGAGCCGAGCCAAGGGTGGCTCACTCGCTGCTCGCTCGTTGCTCGATCGATCGAGCGAGTTACCCTGCACCTGGCCTGACCCGAGTCCCCGACTACCACTACCAGGCATCCCCGCCCCTAACCCTAAATCCCCGCTCCCGCCTGCCCCACCCAAAATTTCCCTGCCTCGCCTCGCGCAATCGCGCTCTCCACCTCGCCTCGGGCTCTGGTCCTCCTTGGGCGGCGCCGACGACGTCTCCTCTGTCCCCTCGTTGCGCCTCCTCCGGACCTCCACCCCTGCGGCCCCCTCCTTCAACGAGCCCCCCGCAGCCTCCTTCACCTCCGCTGCGGCAATTTTGACGGCGACGGCCACGACAACTTCAATGGTGACGGCAACTTTGCCTCGTCTCCTCTGGATCTAGATTTGGACGATGGCAACGGCGGCGCGGCAACTTCAACGGCGACGGCAACTTCAACTTCAACTTGCCTCATCTAGATCCAGATCTGGACGATGGTGACGGCGACGATGGTGCATCGACTTCGACAGCAATGGTGCGACAACTTCGACAGCGTGACAACCTCCCTTTCCTCTCATTCTCCGGGCTCCAGCCATCGCACACCGCCCCCCGCCTGCTTCCCTTCCCCTCCTCTGTCCAGCTCGCGAGCGCTCGTGAGCTGGACCGAGCCTTCGACGAGCTCGAGCGGAGCCTCCTCCCTGGCTCGGTACCCTCCCCGAGCCCGAGCTAAGCCAGGCCGAGCTCGCTTGGGCTCGGCTCGTTTCCACCCCTACCTAGAATCTAGGGAAATTTTTTCCTATATCACTGCAGAGTCTCTTAATTCCTTTCGTGCCATCACATTCGTACTCTAACCTCATGATGCAAAAGGGGGATTAGTGAGATTATGGTTTTATGACTAATTTTAATCCTTAATGGTTTCGGATTTTGAAATTATGCCTTCGGTCGTGGCTAATTGAACTGAATTAGTGAGGTTTTAGTCTAATTAATGATGGATTACCAGTAAGAAGGAGGAGAATTGGGCGAATTAAGAATCAAGATTAGAAAGCCCCAATTTTTCCCTAACCCAAAACCCTAAATTTTTCCCCAATTTTGGTTGGCTAGGAATAACCCCTTTTTTGCGTTAAGATGGTGATGAATTGGGAAGAAAAGGCAAAGATAAGAATCATTTTGGGGCTAAATCCCATATGGAATCGGGCTAGAATTCATGGTATGAACCCTAGTTCATCTCAATTCCGATCCGGCTCAAGAAAAATCAAAATCCCCAAATTGAAGAAACCCTAAAGCCGTAAAGACCCAAATCGGTCGCGTACCTGGTTGCACGACCTCCTCGGCGCCGTTGCCAATCGCGGTAGTAGCCTCAGATCCGCCCCGTGTAACGCGCATGTGGCCATCACGGTCATCGACGCGATTCGCGGTTGCCGTCGCCGCCCATGGCCGCCTCGGAGCACCCCCAGTCACAGCCATCACCCCTCTCTCTCGGTGGCCGCCGCACTCGCCTCAGCCGCAGTCGTCGCCGCACTCCCTCGATCGCGTCGCGCGGCGGAATCGGGAGCAAGGGAATGGGTTAGGGTTCGTCCATGTGGGCGGGAATTTTGGTCCCACGCGGCACCAAGGTTCGTCCATGGGAGCAAGGCCGTGTACGTTTTAGGTGGGCCACGTTCGCATTGGGCCACCTTAAGCTGACAAGGCCGAATTTTGTTTTAGGTGAAAAGGAAAGATCGAGATAAGATCTTTAGCATCAGCTCTAGGTTTATGAAGTCAAAAATTGGTACTACCCTAACAACGCATAGTTTGATTTTGAAAAAGGCAAGGTTTATGTTCGCATTGGTAATGAGGTAAAAGTTGTCTTATTGGACGTTTAAAATAATTGTTATTATATTCCTGGCCTAAGCAAAATTAGTATTTTAGCTTCATGTTTGAGAGTAGAAAGTTATGAACCACAAATAAAGACAACTATTGTTCAATTTATTTAATTGATTTACTTTGTGGGCATGATCCATTATTGAAAGAACGTGTGTTTCGAATCTTAAGGATATATCTATTTTATATGCTCTTGTCTTATATTATTTCTCTAAGGGTATATTTCGTCCGGTGCTGACGGAAATTCTAACACTAAACTTACGAGCGTTCAGTCGATAATTAACTTTCGCTAAAAACAGAAATACTGAAAAAAAAATAGGAAAGCTTTTATTGTCCGCGGGGCTGGAAAATCTGTGAAAAGTCGAGGGGACGTGACTTGTGAGCAGAGTTGTCAGGACTTCCATCGTCTGCACCCTGCACTGTTGTTTTTGGTACGGAGGCGGACACCATGGATGTTAGTGCTGCACTACTTCATCTGCCTGTAACGGAATATTCCTGGGATCAGCGGAAATGCGGAATGGAATGGAAGACTCGGGTCAACACGACGCGCTTTCATCCTTTCTGCATGCATGCGCTAGCTCTCGTTAATCTTCAATTGTTTCTGGAATTAATTTTCGATTCAAAACACTGTATATATACCTGCGTTTCTTCTCGACATGCATGCACTGGTCTCATCAAATCATGAGTGCGTGCTGCATTATTGGTCTTGCTTGCTGCTAATCTTAGCCTGGATGTGCTCGTCGGATTAGAGATGCTCCTCGCGGTCAAGTGAAGTTTCTGCGAATTTTCCGGCGCTCATCCAAACTTGGCGCACACGCGATTGCAACAGCCTTTGACAACGAATGGGCGCGTTAACGCGCTCTTCTTAAGGCCATCTCGACCGGTTGTTCTATTTTTCTTTGCCCTAATATTATTTATTATTTCATTACTATTTACTTGCCAACAACAATTCTATTATTATTCTTACTCTATATATTTATTATTCACTACTCTATCACTATTCATCTCTCCAATAGTATGTCCTAAATTTTACTCTTACAATGATGAGGTAACCCCACATAGGGCAACCACTAGAGATGTCATTAGAGATGTCATGACGAAGATCTATACAAAAAAAAGAGGTTTACACTATGGTCTAACGCATACTTGTCTGTCACAAGTTTTGTACTATTTATTGACAAAACTGATTAAGGACGATTCATATAAAAAGTTGTACAAACACTCTTTGGTGCTAATTGATTAGGCAGAGCTGCTATTTGTTTAAAACACCATCAATAGGTTGTCTCTATATATCTCTGTATAGACATCTCAAGTATATAATTTTCTTTAGCCAACTATAGCACAAGAAACAGTTCAATTCAATTCTCTATATATACTCCTCTATCATCCACATCATTTTGCATCCTACATGATGAGGCTTATAGACAACCGACACATATTGTTGTACACGCGACATGTTTGGTGGACTCACCACTTGTTTGAATTGAGGAAGATAATTTGCTGATCCATTAACACCTCATCTAACACAAGCACTAAGTCTAGTAAAAAACACAGAGAAATGAGACATCCTACCCAATGTTTACGCAGGTGTTCGGCTGCGCAACCTGGCTTCGACCTAGTTAGGCTAATGTGAGCTATGAAAAACTGCACCGGCATCGGAGCCAAGACCATGCATGCGGCATAAAAAAAAAACCCATACAATCTTGGCTCCGGGGAAACACCCACAACAGCTGTTTCTCGTGGGCTAGGCTCAAGCAGCGACACCGAAGCGAAGGTGTAGCTAGCTGCATTGGGTGGCGGCGTGCCAATGCAGGAGAAGCTTTGGCGACAACAAAAGTATGCTAGGGACGAGTCATCGAGCACTATAGTTTGACTTTTTTAGGATAGAATAATTGCTGGAGAGAAGGAATCCTTTATAGTGTAGTGTAAAATGTGAAGGAAGTTTGGAGGGATGGATAGAGGGAACGCTAATAGTGTTTTAGAGAGGAAAATTTAGAGAGACCGTTGGGGATGCTCTAAGCATGAATGGGAGGCAAGGATGACATTGTTGGCCTTGGGGAGGGCATGTCACGTGAAGCATCTAACATGTTCGATGAAATGCTCATGACTTGGTAGGAGCATTGCATGAATACATGCAACCAAACACTATATCTCAGAAGTTAGGCTCATATAATGCATACAACCAAACACAAGTTTATGCATAGACTCAATCTAGCTCCCACAAATCTGCATGCAAGCTAGATTGGGGCCATATCAACCAAACAGCGCGCCCATGAACCCACAATGGACCAGGACGGAGGAATGAGATGAGGAGACCTATTGAATCAAACACTTTGCGGTAAAGCATCTCTAGCAGTGGTTGGAAAATACTATTGATCTAACTTTTTAGCGATAGAGGGTTTGTTGAAAGGAGAAATCTTTTAGAGCGTAATGTAAAATGTGAAGAAATTTTAGGAGATAGATAGAGCGTGTAGAGAATAGTGTTACGGAGGAAAAATTTGAATTATCTCCTAGGATGGTCTAAGGCTCCTTCGACATGTGATGTGACTGCAACAACGTCCTAATCATTAATTAGCAAGGTTTAGCCAGTTGCGCTAGAGATAAGACGAGCACTTCAGCACTTGTGATGTTAATAGCGCTCAGCCAAGTGTATATCTACTCTTTATCTGCTTTTCTCTTCCTTAAAAAATTACTTCACTTGCAAATAGAAAGAAACATTTTTAGGGGGTGTTCTCCCCACCTTATCTAAAAGTCTAATCTGACTTATCTCGTAACTTCAAGAATTTCCCGAGGTGGCCTTGAGAATCGGATGGTCTTGATTTTTAGGATTTAGGGAGCTTTTAGACATGCCTACGAGATTAAAAAAAAGGATTCAAAAAGTAATAAAAAAAGTCAGATAAGTCAATATTAGCCATGTCTTATCTGATTCGTGACTTATCTAATTAATATTGACTTATCTGACTTTTTTATTACTTTTTGAATCCTTTTTTTTAACTCATAGATGTGTCTAAAAGCTCCTTAAATTCCAAAAATCAAGGCCATCCGACTCTCGAGGCCACCTCAAAAAACTCTCAAAGTTACGAGATAATTCAGATTAGACTTTTAGATAAGCTGAAAAGAACACCCTTTAGGCCCTACTTGGATGGCCTGTTTTCGTGCCAAAACAGGCGTAAAACATTGGGCTGGAAATTTTTACTGCAGGTATGCAGAAAACGTGCTTGCATGGCCAGTAATTTTATTAGCTCGACCGGTGGATCGAGGCATTCCGGGTGGAAAAGTAAAAACTCCTCCGATGGCTCGCTTTCTAATCCGACAGAAGTCGGGCTCTCGTTTGATGTGTTGTGGGCGGAAGGAGAGGGAGCGGCATCTCTCCAACGAGAAACCGATCGAATGGGAGCGACAGCTCGTCGGCGCGGCGCCGACGTGGCTGGCTAGCTCGTCCGCGATGGCGGCGACCTCGTCGCTGAGCTCGCCTGGACGGCGGCCGGAAGCTCATCCGCGATGACGGCTCAGATCGAGGTCTTCCTTGCTGCCAAGCTTATCTGCTACGACGGCTCAGAGCTCCTGCTCATCCGTGACGGTGGCGCGAGCTCATCAGCGACCAAAGACTGGAGCTCATCTCTGTTGTTGGTTAGTATCCATGGCTTACTTTGGATTGATCATTCTATTGCGTTCGTCTCCAGGAGGAAGTTGAGGCCATCGTAGCATCTGAAAATGGAGATGCCAGTCGCAATGACATGCCCCAGTCCGTGAATTAAGTTGGAAATTAGCTATGGTATCAGCTTTTTCAAGCAAAAGATGGAGACTGCTTGGTCTGAATTCCTTGTTTTGTTCTGAAAAATTATAACTATCGTGCAACATTCCAGAAATTTCCACAGAAAAGTTGCTGCAAGTTTCTTGCTGTGTTATTCAAAATGATAATCGCCGTCCTTTGCAACCTTGCTGTCCTTGGCTTTTAGGGAGAGTGGCTCTTGCAAGAAGAAGAGTAGAAGAGATGGTAAACAAAGAGAAGGGTGTTTTTTACCCAAGCAGTTAAATAAATTTCGATTGTTTTTGAATGGTTTTCTTGTGCCCATGAAAATACAGGTGGAAGTTTTTACAAGTGTCTAAAGTTTCTTCGTTCCCAAGCAGGGACTACAGGGCGAGAGGAAAACTGCACGAGTATTCCTATGCTCATCTATAAACTGCTTCGCCCATGGCCTCGAACTCCAAAGCTCGAGCTCTCTCCCCATTTCGTTCCCCGCTCTCGCATTTCCATCTCCTTAGCTCTCCACGTCCGGTCCGTGCAATGTCTCTCTCTCGGCCTCGCGATTGGAAGGATAATGACGGCCGGGGAGAAGGATCGGACCGGTCACCAGCGCCGAAGCGATCCCGGCGCTGCTGCTCTTGCTGCCGGTGAGTTCACTGCTACAAACTCGCTCCTCGCTTCTGTCTTCAGTGCTGTACTTTTGCTCAGTCTGTCTGCTCTGTTTATTTGATTCGCGAACTAGGATGAACTGCATGCTAGTTACTTCTTTTTTCTCTCTCTCTCTCTCCTTTCAGTACTCCTTACAGTATGCACGCACGACTTTCAGGGGTTTTCTTTATAAAGCGTTTTCGTCAGATCTGGATGTTCGTGGCAAAAATTGGAAAAGATTTGATGAGAAATCACACTTTTATCTGTTCATGACCTTTGGTTTGCGAAGCCCAGTATTCTGGGTCTCTGTAGACTGTAGGGCTTAATATGTGTTTCAATTAAGACATTGTAGTCAATAGGCAAAGGATGCCATGTCCCCATGTTGGGTTAAGTGAAAAAAAATTCACTCCTGCCATTTCATGAAGTTGCTCCTTGACACATGTGAGACCCCATTTTTCCAGGAACCTCCGTACGTCTGCGCTAGCCCAGGATCTGTTTTGCTAGCGCTGTACGAGTTACAAAATACTGGAATCATCTCATACAAGCACGTTTAATTATACATTTATAAAGGTTCAAATACATAGTGGCTCAAGTTTGTAGGGCCGAGTTGGCCAAATATTACAATACCAAAATTGAGCTCTTTAATCAGAGTTCAGAAATGCGGAAACAAAGATAAATTTGGGTTCCAAGGGCTATGCCATCCACCCTTACAGGCAAGCGACTGGAGTTCCGCCTAACACCCGTCCTGCGCATCAGCTCCCTGAGCTTCCTCTCATCGTCAGAAAGCGATCGAAGAATCCTCTTCTTCTCCATCTTGACCTAAAAGAGTGAGTGGGTGCAAGGGTGAGCGCGCAATCAAACCGCGCTCGCGAGCCAAAACCCTGCCTAATGCACATAATGGTACAGGCCATTTGGTGGGGTTAGGGTTCATTTTATTTGCATAAATGCCAAAGTCATAATCATAGTAGTAAAGGCCTAAGACTTAGCCAGGTTAACAAAACAAAGACATACTGGGCTATATATGCCGAAATTGTTCATAACTGGGGTTTATTTCAACATCAAAAACTCGGCTATCCCAGCAATTCAAAAAGACTCACAGCATGCAATTTTACAAAACATCCGTCTCGGAATCATCCTTCGCGGATAAATACTTTCACGGTATTGTCCTTCGCAGACAATATAATTTCCATCAAGGAAAGACATGCCCTTCGCGGCGTCATGTCGAAAACATGATTTCACACCATGCCGAAATATGCCCATCGCGGTACACAAACCCTTCCCGGTATCGAATCGCAAACTCAGGGAAAAAAAATGATTAGTCCAAGGACACTTCGCACTCGGGCAGTAAAGGGCACCCAAGTGCATGAGTTTTCTCCGTGTTAACGACGTGTACGTTGATAGTCTGGAATTGCGAGCAATCCGTCATCCTATATCCGTATCCGTAGATAACAGGGGTTCGACCTATTCAAATCTAGAAATAGCCATTGCTAAGCATTCGCCAAAGACTCGTTTAGTCCAGAAAATGTTAACTAAGTTCTTAGGTTACCAAGCGACAGGGTAGAAATTATATCAAGGATAAGGGTTGTGTTTATTAACACATGTAACAATTTGAGTTATAACTAGACCAACTCTATCACTCAGATTTAACAACATAACGTAATAACAAAATGCAAGGCATGCAAATTCGTAATTTAAATCAACATAATTTAAATAAAAACTAGGTTAGAAGAATGATTCTAGAGATATTGGCTCGCCTGGACCAAATGTGTTGGGGTCCTGATCTTCACACTGTCCTTCCGGGCCTTCCGGATCTATCGTGAATAAACCAAATAGCACAAATACATTAAGAAATATGCTAGGAAATGATGCATGGTATGCAATGATTATACAAACATTATGGACCTTTTAACGGGATCCATAATCTACTTGTTTTATTAAAAGAACCTTTATGCAATAATAATTCTAATGCAAATATAAATGTATATGCATGATATAAGATATCTACCCACAATAACTCCTATAATTTGATAACATTCATAAAAATCAGTATAAACAGTAGGCATGACAGATATACCAAAATATCTTATATGGAAAAAGCTTAATATAAACAATTCTTATAATCATATATTGCCTATGCTATTATTTAGAGGAATAACATATGGGCGCATGAGCAAATAATAATTTTCCTAAGTTACAGATACTTTAAAGTGTCTCCAAAAATATTTTCATAATTTTTGGAGGTCATCTAGTATTTTTAATCAAGGGAAAACCTATTTCTGGATTTTCTGCTTAAAGGAAATAGCTAGAAAAGGGTTATTATTACTTTACAGAGAAGTATATTATTTTAATATGCAAATTAATATTTTTCCTAGGTTCCAAAAGCATTCTAGTATTTTACCTAATTTTTTCAGGATTTTACAAAGTCACTAACTATTTTTAACAATCTAAAAACATTTTCTAGTATTAAAACAAGTGGGAAAACTACTGGGAAAAAGCTATAAACAGTATCGGGCCGGCTATGGCGCGGCCCAAACGGCGCTCGGCCGGTGCGCGGGGCAGCCCAAGCGCGGGTCGGCCCATGCGCGAGGAATAGTGCGAAGGCCCACCTCAAGAAGACGTTTTCCTTAACTATGACAGGTGGGGCCGAAGGGCCCACATGTCGGCCTCAGTACGCGGTGCCGCGGGAGATATTTAAATCCCGCGGGTCCCACCTGTCGGCGAGACGGTGCACTGTGCGCCGAACCATGACGCCAGCACGACGTCAGGGTGACGTCAGCGCGACAGGTACACAGGCGGAGCTCCGGCGATCCCTACGGCGTCGACTCGGCGGCGCTACGAGGCACGAAAAGGGGTGCCGTCGGTCCCTAAGGGTTCGCGGGGCCTATCTCTAAGACGTCCTGGCGGGGATTCGCCGGCGGCGAGCCGAGGCGGCGGCGCCACGAGCAGGGGCGGCGGGAACCCACGGCAACTGGCACAGGCGGCGAATTACGAGGTTTGAAGCACGGGAAAGAAGCTCTATGGCTTCTAGGGGCTACGGGGAGTTCTACCTTGGACTTGGTCGCGGTCGGGGAGGACCGGAGGAGGCCGGCGACGTGGGAGCTGCGGGTGCCAAAAACAGGGGAAAGGCGCGGGGGCGCTCCGGGGGACGTCGCGCCGATTCCGTCCAGGGGGAGGAAGAGGGTGATGTCGGGGTGCCGTAGACCGAGGGAGAGGGCCGGAGATGTCGCCGTCGACGAGCAATCGAAAAGGGGGCAAGTTGAGGCCGGCGGCGGCGATGGAGCTCTCCCGCGAGCTACAAGAGATGAAAATGCAATTAAGCTCGGTGAGAGCAGTAGGGAGAAGAGAGGAGGAGGTGGAGCTGGTCGCCCGAGCTCGAGGTTCACCGGAACGAGCCCACGACGGTGATGGCCGTTGTGCCCGAGCGAAACGGTGAAATGAGGGTGAAGAGGGGCTCGGGCATGGCTTAAATAGGCATGGGAAGGGCAAGGGAAGGACAAGGGGAGTTAATCTGTGATGCGGCGAAGGGCGGCGACCATCCTGGAGGGGCAATCGGGATTCGGGTGTTGTACCGCCACGGGAAGGAGAGGTCGGTCTTGGACCAAGGCGTGGTATGGCGCCAGAGGAGGTCGTGGCCAATGGCGAGGCGGCCGGACGATGGTGGGGCGGCGAGTCGGCGCGCCACGGTGAAGGGCGAGTGGCACGGAAGCAGAGCACGGCGAGAGCAGAACAGGGGGGGAGGCTCGGTTGGGCGGATGGGCTCTTGGTCATGGCAGCAGCGGGAGAGAAGAGGCCAGCCGGGCGAAAGCAAAGAAGTCGGGCTGGCCGGGGCATGGCCCAAGCGCGGGTTGAGCCCAAAACAGGGGAGAAAAAGGGGGGGAAAGGGATTTTTGGGCTGAGGGCAAAGGGGTTATTTCACTAGGCAAATTCAAATTTGATTTCAAATTTGAATTCAGAGTGTAGAATTAGGGAAGGTAGAGTAAGCAAATGGCAAAAGAGGGGAAAAGAATTTGAGAAAGATATTAGTTTACTATTCAATATCATGAAAACACTATTCATGGTATGAAAATACCATTTTCCATTCAATTAAGTAATTATATTCAAAATATCAATACAAATCCAAGTAATATATTTAGAAATTCAAGTTTTGGGTGAAACTATTTCTCAAGATGGGAGAATATGGTTGTACCAAAAATAACATTTACACACACACACATATATATATATTTTGTTTCATGGAGTCAAATAATATATTTTAGATATAATTATTCCAAAATATTAAGAGCTTTATTACTATTTTTAAAATTTTCAGAAACTTTTGCAAATCCCCAAAAATGGGATGTTACAACACAGGACAGGGATGAGACAGTGTTATATTGATATCTATGAGCTTATATGAATTTTGTCCATCCGTATAAGTAACTTTTTAACAAGAGGATACCCATTAATTTGCAGTGAGTATAAAAAGTAAAGGTAGCAAATCATTGCGATGGAAAATTAACAGATGTGGTAATTTGCACCACTCTTTTACTGATATTTGTGTTCCTCTCTGTACATACAGGGACACGAGAGATTTCTACAAGAGGCAGATGGAACTACTCAAGAAGGAGATCGGATGCATGAGCGGGGAGATAGGGTAAGAGTCCTACTACTAAGCCCAACTGTAGCTATGAATAATTACAAATAGGTAGAGAACTGCATATGCTCTAGTCAGATTGGATGAATTTGTTCTTATTTGTCTGTCTGCATGACAGGTCCATAAGAGAGCTATTCAAGGAGGAGATGAGAAGCATGTCACAGGGGCTTGAATCCATACGCAGGGAACTGCCACATTTCAACCAAACAATTTATCCAAACTTCAGTGAGATGACTGAGCACAACCAGAGAAATCAGCACGACAGTGTGGCCCTAATGGCGGTATGTGTTTTATCATTCAATTCCTAATTAAGAGAAAAAAATTCATGTCTCAGTTTTCATGTTTTGGAAATTTATAGATTTGAAATGTTTTGAGGCATCAATTTCAACTATTAGCTATGTGTGCTGGTGATCCCTGACAGTGATTAGTTGGAGAGTTATCTAGGCTTGATCGGTACTTTTTGGATTTTGACAAAGTAGTGTTATTATTAGTGATGATTTTCCTTTTGTTCATTTCTATTAACTAATTTTTTTAACAGGAGATAAGTAGATCTGGTGGTTATATTCAGCAATCTCCTGGTCCTAGGTAAACTTTGCAACAAGCCAACCATACCATGATGGCTGCTTCATTGTGTTTTAAGTTTTTTTTACCTGTACATTTGAGATGCAGCATGGCATGTGCATTTTAAAGTTGAGTACAACTAATTGTTTGTGTCTTATGATAATGTTATTTTATTGTCAAATGATGATTTTTCTGAAATTATAGTTTATTTTACTAAATAATGCATCTTTAATTTTTTTATATTTTTATTTTTGTATTTCAGTTGTCAATCAGAGTAATAATGTAATGACTCATGTCACATGTGCATAACAGTTATGGTGCTCTGAGTTATATTTCTTTATGGTGAGTTTAATATGAGCATCTTCCATCATGTAAATTTGATAAAATGTGTGTTTGATTTCTTTTTACAGGATGTCTTCTGATGAGGACTGCATCAAGGCATTTCGATTACAATTTGAGAATTCATGCCGTCTTACTAAGTACTCAAACTATGAAATAAAAGCAGATGATGGAACCCCTCTTACGGTGGCCATATATGACTGTAACAACAGGATCGTTACACGCGAACCCTTTTCTTCAATGCGTGTTCACATTGTAGCCGTTCATGGTGACTTTGACAATGAGCAGAAAGGGCATTGGACTGAAGAGGAACTCCATAGTAAAATCGTACTAGGAAGACCTAAACACAAACAACTATTGTTGGGGACTCTGTTTTTCAGGCTACAAAATGGTGTGGGTTATCTCAATGATGCTAAATTCCAGGACAGCTGTTGTTTTGTTCCAAGCAAAACGTTGAAGTTGGCAGTAATGGCTGACGATGAAAGAATTATGGAAAGGATTCAAGAAGGAATAACTGATTCTTTTCGTGTGTTGGATGGTCGGGGATTCCGTAAGTCCATTTGTTCTTATATTCTAGTATGAAGTAAATGAAAAACTAAATCTATTTTTCCTTCTTGAAAAAAAGGATTTTTTATGCTAATCATGAACTATGAAGTGTAAATACAATCTCTAGAAAGTTCATCATCATCCATTATTTTCAAATTTTTTCCCATCCATTGATATTTTTAAAGGATAGAGACCACGGTAACTGCATATGTCTAGTGATGTGGGTACATGGTCCTCCCAGCAATGTCAGTTTCTGATATTTAGCATCTTTCTTATCTATAGCATCAAGGAAGAATCCCTATCCGTCCCCTAGAGATCCTGTACATAAACTGAATCTAATTGCAAAGGATGGCGATAGGCACAAGTCACTAGAGAGCAATGGCATTATGACGGTGGAGGACTTCTTACTTGCTTACAGTAAGGATGAGAAGAAACTGCGTAAAGTATGGGAATTGATTCTTCCATATTTTCTCTCTTATAAAATGTCAGAATGTGATCATATGACATGTCTATTGTCAAATTGTAGATTTTAGGGAAGATTTCAGATCATGACTGGAACATCATCGTCGAACATGCTCATAAATGCAAACCAAGAAAAGAAATTTATTCCCATCACATTGAGGAGAGGAACGTGTCTGACGAACATGAGACAATTTCCAGAAACAGCAACAGTTTTTACCTTCGGGGATCATGCTCAGTGCAACCAAGCGATACAGTGCAAGCAAGCTTTCATGGTTAGGAACCTTTGTTATATTCAGTAGTTTAGCTATTTTCCATTTTTTTTTTGCTTTACCGTTTGCTTCTAAAATTAATCCATGTTCAATACCTCTTGATTTTGTTCCTTAGAACGAAGTAATGTCCAAGTTATGCATCAGCAAGTTTCTTCGACATACGATGGACAGTCATCTGGTGTACCACTGGAGAATGTACCAAGCGAATTGAGCTTGGAACCAAATACCTCATGCCAGCACGTGATGCCCCATGGTGATTATACTTTTTTTTGGGATGTACTATAGATATATCTCACATTTACCCAGTTCGAGAAAAAAAACTAATGCTATTATGTTTGCCATGAATATTCTGCAGAACATTTTGGGGTGATCCAAGTAAACAACCAGCAAATTTCATCCACAGGAAATGGATTTCTGTCGGTTATGTCTATGGCTAATACCCTTGAAAGTTCTATCTCACTGCAACCGGATTCTTTGCAGTGCAATAAAGTGGATGATGGTAACAATATTACTCTTATCATACAGTTTTGTAGTTAATGTTTTGGCAGAAAAGATGTGGTGTTTACCTGCCCACTTATTGCATCAACAGGGAATAAATTGATACCCAGTTCATCTGCGGAGAATATCTTAGATGGGTCTACCTCACTGCAAACTAATCCTCCAAAACACAGCACAACGAGTAATGGTAAACATTCCTAAATGCCGCAACGCCTTTTGTTTTGTTCCTATCTAGAAATACAGAATTAAGTTAGCCCCAAAAATTGTGGAACAATAATCCATAGTGATAAGTCATTTGTAGCAGTGCTCTCAAAAAACCGAAGTCATTTAGCAGTGCAACATCGTCCCAAAAAAAATTTAGCAGTGCAACGGGTGACCTGACGAGTATGATTCCCACAGATGGACCTCATCATAATCCAAGGGCGACAGGCTCCCACCCTCTGCATCGCCGGTTAAAGATTGCTACCACTGTCGCTGCTGCTGTCATCATCTGGAAGAAGGTTGCCGAGAGCCCAAGGCTCACGATCCCTGTGTACTCGGGGATCACCCAATCTCCCTTGAGCGACTACCCGGAGTCGTGGTCTCCTTCGATGCTGCTTGAGTGGCTAACTCAAGTTTCTCCTTGATTTACTTTCTGATTCTTTTGTTCTCCTCTTCAGCTTCTACATGTACTGAACTCTTATACCCTCTTCGGTTTCTGCGTGTATTGGACTGATATTTCTCGCTTGAATACAACGTTACTAGTTTTTGTTAACATGCAAGGGCATTTCAAATACAGCAGTATTTAATTGTTTCTTTTTTGTATCATCGCCGGATCAGACGCAAATCATGAACAAATAGCTGCTACTGTTGATCATGGATTGCCCATGAGGAGTGAACAACCATTGCATATGGGTTGATCACTGCTGCCTCCAGGTGACCCGACCATGTTTCTTGTTTGGTTTACAATGTTAGCCTTAGGGAATGTTCTTTTAAGCTTATTTACTTATTTTATCTACTTATCTTTGAATTGAAAAGTCAAACGTATTGCTTTCGAAAGTCTTTCTTTTTCTATCTTGAAACCATGTATCACTATCAGTGCTCTTAGAAACAAGTCAAACGAAACATATTGAACTTTCCAAGCTACAAAGTTCAGCTTATAAGCAAATAAGAAAAAAATACAATGATTTACATTGGGCTGTCCCTATGAATTCCGTATAATCATTTAATGTTGTTTATATAATTTTTTGGTTTTTGGTTTATAGTCGACTGAAGATCTGTAGGCAATTTCTTTCTCTCTCTTTCATCCATTTGAGCAAGAAGATGACATAATATTTGTTATGGCAGCTTAGGTCATCTTCATTGCTGGGCCTAAAAGTGGCCTAGCCTATCACTATTCACAGCTCAGAAATGTTACATCCCTATTCCATCACATCACTATTCACAACCCTATCATAATTCAGCAAATTATTGTTGGTCCTATTGTCACGCCCCTTCTCGGCTTACCTAGCGAGAACGGTCGGACCTGCACTAGGCTCTGGATCAGTAGGCTAGTGCAAGAGTTACACAGCTGGAATCATTTCATACATCGGTGTCCAAATATTACATAACAGCGATCATCCGATCGCATTAGTAGCAAACGGCATTTAAGCCTTAGTTACAGACCAAAGTTCATCAGAGTAGCGGAAATCTCCCAAAAGGCAACTTGCAAGTTCAAAAGAACAACAAAATCACACCAGCAGCTGTGTAACCACACACGGCTGGTGGAACGCACTAAACCCTATCTTAAGCAACTACTCCTGGTCCTGGTACTGAGGATCTCCTTCCTCATGACAATCGTAGGCATTTTCCTCAACGGGCTCCTCCATGTCTAAAGATAGATATTTATGCGAGGTCAGTGTCATCCAAACACTGGCGAGCTAACACCCAACCCAATGCATTTAGTGATAGAGGTTTCAAGGAAAAGACTGGGTTTATTTATTTGCATGAAAGCCAGTTTTGGAAATGGAAGCCTATGACTTAGTAGTTTTAACCAAGTTCTCTGTCAAATTGATTATTTATCATATTTTCTTGTCAATGCACAACCAAACCCATGGCAGTTTCCAAGCACTCTGCCAAACGTTCTCTTCCTACTCCCGCCATCATCTTCCGAGTGTGGCGCACTCGTTGTGGATCACATTCCCCAAAAAGTACTCGGTCTCGCCCTACCGGGTTTGCCGACCCACGCTAGACTCACGGCTCTCAGAAGAATGGACCTAGATCATCCTCGGATGACGACATGAAACCGTTTTCACCTCAAGCATGGCGGCAGACAGGCACGCCCGCAGTCGTAACTACCCTGAATCCCCAATACTTGCACTACCGCGATGGCCGGCGGCTAGGTGTTAGGAACTATCTCCGCAGCAGATAGTCATGGACGCCACACTGCTGCATCCTCGATGCACCCGTCTCGGGGAATTCTTGATTCAGCCCACCAATCCACTAAGGGTCTCACCCTTATGCACTTCCTTCTTCGCTAACTCGCACCTCCGTGTGAATCACACGATGTGGCGGAACCCTCCTTTTGGGGCAGCGACGGCATTACGCGGATCTCGCCGCCCTCTTCCATGCACTACGATGTGGGCGATTAGCTCCTCAAATCACGAGCCCAGCTAGTTCTTCTCTTACCCAATGCCGCACTCGTCTTCATTGCAAAGACATCACAACCATTCACACACTGGCATGCCAGGCCCAAAATCCAGTTAACCATATTCATTGTGTGATCATGTCCGGTGAACGTCGGTTCACCGTTCCGAGGCAATTCTAAGCCTAAAATTAATAGTTGGACCTGAGCAATGTCTAAGCAAGATTTTAACCAAGACTTAGAAGTCTAAATCAGTTTATTTAAATTAACCAGGCTACCAAGGGTGATCATCAAAGCGATCAATAGCAAAGCCAAATGACAGATGATTAATTCAAGACAACATCATCATGGTAAATTGATAGCAAGTAAGTAAATGGCATGATATATCATGATTGAACAAATAGGCATAAGTACTTAAAAGGGCATGCAGTTTAATACTGTAAAACAAATACTTTAGAAATCTGGGATTCAATATGATATTATTGGATGTTAACTTGCACTAGGGAAAGCGCATACTCTCCCTAGTAAAAGCAACACTATTAAGGTTAAGTATTAACTCGCACTAGGGAAAATCGAGATTCTCCCTAGTAAAAGCAAACTCCTATAGGAGAAGTGTTAACTCGCCTTGGGAATTGAAGTCCGGGTCCTGTGCGGAGTCCTCGAACGGTGCTTCCGGATCCTCTACGTCTAATCGGAGAATCAACAATTCATCATAAACACAATGCGGCGAAGAAAAGAATGATGCATGAAATGCAATCGAGGTAGCTCGTATTCGCTCATTTACGATTCCTATGTTTAACTATCTATATGAATCCATATATGTATATATCGAGAAAGTTCCATGATCCTCCTAAGTAATGAATCATAGCGGAATGGCCGCGAAGTGCTAGTGAGATGATGCATATGATACATATATATTTATGTGTAATGTAATTTCTACCCTAATTAACCCAATAGGACAAAATATGGTTTTATCATTTTTAAAGTACTTTAAATAGTTAGAATATGTTAACTCACATTTTGTTTGAAGTATTTCCTTCATCAACTTATTTAATCCTTATTATCTTAGTAGAGTAGAATTTAAGTGGTGTGTGGGTGATTATGGTCATATATGCTATATATATAATCATAATGTTGCATGTTGTGAGATTGAATTGAAGCACAGATTTACTATTCTAACATGCTGTGTAATATCTTAATTGAATAGGTTCATAGACTAGGTACGTTAAGCTAGTTATTCATGTTTCCTAATTATACCAATATTGAGTTAACATGTAATTAGGAAACATACCATAGGTTATATTATATTCTCCTAGGTCCAAAAAGTCATTTATCTAACATCCATGATTTTCTTATGTTTAACTTAATTGTTAATCTATTTTTAATACACAACATTCTATTTTTGCTTATTTCTATATGAATTAATACCCTCAAATAAGCTTAATGAATTTAATCTAGGAACCGTGTTCGGTTACTGTGTGAGGTACTATTTTAGTAACTCCATCACAAGCCCTAGTATTTACCCTTATTTTTCTAGAATTTTTAAAGATATCTACCTATTTTAAATAAATCGCTTTCTAATTATCGTCTTTGTTTTATTTATAAAATCCGAGAAAATCGGTGAACAAGATCGGGTCGCCCGCTAACTCGCGCCGAGCCACCACGCCGAAAACGCATTTTGGGAGGCGTAAATCATGAGCGAAGGCGCCAGGTGGAGAGAGCGCCTGATTAACTCCTCGACATGTGGGACCGAGGGCCCACATGTCGGCCGACGGAAGAAGCCGCGCGGAGTTTTTAAAACTCGCGAAGGCCGATACCGGGGCCCACTGTCGACCACGCGACGGTGAAGTCGCACGGATCTTGGCACAGATCGGACGGCTCGCCGTCATCATCTTCCTCCCCGGCGCCAGACGGCCGAGGTTTAGCCGACGGCTAGCCGAGCTAGGTGCACCGTTTGGGGCGTTTTGGGTGCGTTGAATCAGCGAGCTAACGCAAGATCTAGGGGTGCCTCGCCGAGGCTTAAACGCCGGACGCGGCGAGCCATGCACGGCGGCGAACTGCTACCGGCGGACATGAGTAAATGACCTAGGATCGAGCTTATGGAAAAATAGCGCGCGCATGAGCATTGGCGGACATCGGGGAGACTTACCTAGCGATTATTCGGGGTCGAGGGTGCCCGAGGTGGACTGTCGACGAGGAGGCCGAACAGGAGGCGGCGCAGGCCACTGCCGGGAATACGCAGGTGAGCCTTGGGCCAAAAGAGGAGAGCACGGTGTGAGGGGAAGATAGGCGAAGCTCACGGAGAAAGGAATTGCCGCGAAGCTCACCAGGGAGGAAGAAATCGAAAGGGGAAGAACCGGCGGGCGGCGGTGGCGAGAGCGTTCCGACGAGCTCGGGATGACTGCACACCAATTCCTTAGGGCAGAGCTTCACGAGGTCATGGCGGCAAACGCGAGACAATGTGGAGATTAGGAGGTCTGGTTTGGGCTGGCGGTGGCGACGAGAGAGTGAAAAGAGGGAGAAAATGGCCGATGGGTGCGGTGCCATATAAGCTCGGTCCGAGCTCGGCTTTTGTCCATGAATGGATTTCGCCTAGGAGCAGAGATAGCGGTCATGAGAGTGTGTGAGATGGTCTCGAGGAGTTCTTGCTCCAATTGACTTGAAATCTGCGAGTACCTTTGAATGGTGAGACCTTAAGATACATATAGGTCCCTCCGACGATGGTCAAGATAACTTTTTGTCGGGATTGAGCAGCAAGCAATTGCTTCCTAATCATTTTGACCTTTGCTTCGGCTTCCTGCAGGGTGTTCCTTCCAAATACCTGCCCTTCTCCAGACTCGGACCAATAGAGAGGGGTCCTACATTTCCTTCCGTATAGAGCTTCGAAAGGAGACATTTGCAGACTTCCTTGATAACTGTTGTTATAAGCAAATTCCGCATATGGTAACCATTTTTCCATTTCGCAGGAACTCCAAAGCACAAGCTCAAAGCATGTCTTCTAGAGTTCGGATAGGTGGCTTGTTACTTCATCCCACTTCCATTCAGGATTTTGATTGGTTCGCCAGGGTACTTGGATGGTTTTGTTGCTTATCCTTGCATTTTATGAGATTCAGGCATAGCTTATTCAATTCTTCCAAAGAGTCGTTACGAGGGGTATCTTCCCGGTATTCTCGTCTTCTCTGGGATCACCATCGAAGTTGCATCGTTCTTCTCGCTAGAGCATCTCGCAACCACGCTGGCCTTGCTGTGGTGGTATAATATATTTAGGTTGTAATCTTTAATCAACTCTAACCACCTTCTTTGCCTCATGTTGAGGTTGGCTTGTGTGAAAACATATTTTAGGCTTTTGTGATCCGTGTAGATGTCACATTGTTTTCCTATCGTAAAATGTCTCCTGCCTTGAGTGCATGAACTACGCAAGAAGTTCTAGGTCATGGGTTGGGTAATTGTCCTCATGCTTTAAGAATCGCCGTGATGCGACGCCACAACCATGCCATCTTGCATCAATACACATCCTAATCCTTGTCGGAAGCGCCACAAGATACTTCAAACTTCTTGGCTATATTAGGTGTGGCCAAAACAGAGTGGTGGTCAAGGGTTTTGAGCTTCGAAACCGAGTTCACATTCTTCGTCCATTCAAACTTCCTTTCCTTTTTCAATAGCTGGGTCAGTGGTCGGGATATTTTTGAGAATCCTTCAATGAAACGCCGATAATATCCTGCCAGACCTAGAAAACTGCGAATTTCCTTTACAGTGGCAGGTGTTTTCCAATTCATGACTGTGTCAATCTTAGATGGGTCCACTTTAACTCCTTCAGCAGATATAATATGTCCCAAGAAACTGACATCACTAATCCAAAATTCGCATTTGCTATATTTTGCATATAGCTTATGCTCTCTGAGTTTATCCAACACCGCTCTCAAGTGATTTTCATGCTCTTTGTCCGATTTGGAGTACACAAGGATATCGTCAATGAAGACGACAATAAACTTGTCAAGGTATTCCATTAGGATTAAATTCATGAGATTCATGAAATAAGCCGGTGCATTGGTTAACCCAAAAGACATGACCAAATATTCAAACAGGCCATACCGAGTGGTGAAGGCTGTTTTGGGTATATCTTCCTTCCGCACCTTTACTTGATGGTATCCGGAACGAAGGTCGATCTTGGAAAAACGTGTAGCTCCTTGGAGTTGGTCAAACAGGTCATCGATCCTTGGCAGAGGATACTTATTTTTAATAAAGGACGGCGCTTAACGCCTCTATAGTCCACCACTAGTCTTCGCCCACCATCCTTCTTATCCATGAACATGGCGGGGATCCCTGCGGATGAGCTTGGCCGGATCGTCCGGGAATACGCCCGGATATTCTTGGACTACCTTCACCTTAGTCGGGTTGTCTTCCTTGAGGTACCAGATGGCTCTGCCCCATCTGTAGGGTTCATCTACCTTCCATACTGTTTCAAACACACCATCCTTTACAAGCCTGACTTCTCGCTTGGCACAATCTAATATTCCCTTATAGAGTCTTAACCAATCCATGCCGATTATGACATCAACTCCTAATCCAGATATGACCATTAGGTCGAAGTAGAATCCTACTCTTTCCTTTCTTATTTCTACCCATTTGCAGCACCTATAGGCCTTAAGTATCCCACCGGGAGATCTAATGGTGAAGGGCTTATTAAGAGGAAAGGTTTGTAGCTGGTGCTTATCTACGTATTTTTGTGAAATAAATGAATGTGATGCACCAGAATCAAATAAAACTTGTATTGGGGAGTCGTGAAGTCCAAACGTACCCACAAGTACTCCTTCATCCTCTTGTGCTGCTTCTGCAGTGATATTGTTGAGTCTTCCACGTCCCATACCTTGAGCTTGATTCTGCGGTGGGCGACCTGCCACGACCCTGCACAACATTCCCTTGAGTGAACTTAGTAAGATATTCAAATTGTCATCGCCCCCGAGAGAGTCTCGGAACTCATACTTCTTCATCCTGGTGATTCCGTCCCTCGGGGCTCGCACATCGCCGATCGCCGGGCGAGTGGTGAAGACGCGCTGCAGCGGTTGACATCGATGGCAAAGGAATTGAAAGGAAGCGAAAAGTGCCCTCCTCGCTGGTACCTAGCGAGAACGGTCGGACCTGCACTAGGAACCTCTACAATGTACCCCTACGAACGATCAAGAGCACGTAAAGTCCGACAACCTGGCGGAGGACAAGGGCTAGTGCAAGAGTTACAAGAGGGCTAGTGCAAGAGTTACCTGGAATCATTTCATACATCGGTGTCCAAATATTACATAACAGCAATCATCCGATCGCATTAGTAGCAAACGGCATTTAAGCCTTAGTTACGTGCCAAAGTTCATCGAGTAGCGGAAATCTCCCAAAAGGCAACTTGCAAGTTCAAAAGAACAACAAAATCACACCAGAAATGTGTAACCACACACGATCGTGGAACGACTAAACCCTATCTTAAGCAACTACTCCCGGTCCCTGCATCGAGGATCTCCTTCCTCATGACAATCGTAGGCATCTTCCTCGACGGGCTCCTCCATGTCTAAAGATAGATATTTATGCGAGGTCAAGGTCATCCAAACACCGGCGAGCTAACACCCAACCCAATGCATTTAGTGATAGAGGTTTCAAAGGAAAGGCTGGGTTTATTTATTTGCATGAAAGCCGCTTTTGGAAATGAAAGCCTATGACTTAGCAGCTTAACCAAATTCCTGTCAAATTGATTATTTATCATATTTCCTTTTCAATGCACAACCAATCCCATGGCGCTTCAAGCACTCGCCAAACGTTCTCATCCCACTCCCACCATCATCTTCCGAGTGTGGTGCACTCGCTAGGATCACATTCCCCAAAAAGTACCCGGTCTCGCCCTAGCTGGGTTTGCCGACCCACGCTAGACTCATGGCTCTCAGAAGAATAGACCTAGATCATCCTCTGATGACGACATGAAATTGTCTTCACCTCAAGCATGGCGGCAGACAGGCACGCCCGCAGTCGTAACTACCCTCGAATCCCCAATACTTGCACTACCGCGATGGCGTTGTGGTGTTAGGAACTATCTCCGCAGCGAGATAGTCAAGGACGCCACACTGCATCCTCGATGCACCCGATCGGGGAATCCTTGATTCAGCCCACCACCCACTAAGGGCCTCACCCTTATGCACTTCCTTCTTCGGCTAACTCACACCCTCCGTGTGAATCACACGATATGGCGGAACCCTCCTTTGGGGCAGCAAGACGGCATTACGCGGATCTCGCCGCTCCTCTTCCATGCACTACGATGTGGGCGATTAGCTCCTCAAATCACGAGCCCACTACTCCATCTCTTACCCAATGCCGCACCTCGCTCAGATTGCAAAGACATCACAACCATTCACACATCGGCATGCCAGCCCAAAATCCAGCTAACCATATTCATTGTGTGATCATGTCCGGTGAATGTCTGTTCACCGCTCCGAGGCAATTCTAAGCCTAAAATTAATAGTTGGACCTGAGCAATGTCTAAGCAAGATTTTAACCAAGACTTAGGAGTCTAAATTAGTTTATTTAAATTAACCAGCTACCAAGGGTGATCATCAAAGCGATCAATAGCAAAGCCAAATGACGATGATTAATTCAAGACAACATCATCATGGTAAATTCATAGCAAGTAAGTAAATGGCATGATATATCATGATTAAACAAATAGGCATAAGTACTTAAAAGGGCATGCGTTTAATATCAGAAACAAATACTTTAGAAATCTGGGATTCAATATGATATTATTGGATGTTAACTTGCACTAGGAAAAGCGCATACTCTCCCTAGTAAAAGCAACACTATTAAGGTTAAGTATTAACTCGCACTAGGGAAAATCGAGATTCTCGCTAGTAACAGCAAACTCCTATAGGAGAAGTGTTAACTCGCCTTGGGAATTGAAGTCCGGGTCCTGTGCGGAGTCCTCGAACGGTGCTTCCGGATCCTCTACGTCTAATCGGAGAATCAACATTTCATCATAAACACAATGCGGCGAAGAGAAGAATGATGCATGAAATGCAATCGAGGTCGCTCGTGTTCGCTCATTTACGATTCATATGTTTAACTATCTATATGAATCCATTTATATATATCGAGAAAGTTCCATGATCCTTCTAAGAATGAATCATAGCGGAATGGCCGCGAATTGCTAGTGAGATGATGCACTTGAAACATATATATATATATGTGTAATGTAATTTCTACCCTAGTTAACCCAATAGGAGAAAATATGGTTTTATCGTGTTTAAAGTGCATTCAATAACTAGAATATGTAAATTCATATTTTGTTTGACGTATTTCCTTCATTATCTTATTTAATCCTTATTATCTTAGTAGAGTAGAAATTTAGGTGGTGTGTGGGCGACTATGGTCATATATGCTATATATATATATATATATATATATATATATATATATATATAATTAATGATGTTGCATGTTGTGAGTTTGAATTGAAACAACAGATTTACTATTCTAACATACTGCGTAATAGCTTAATTGTATAGGGTCATAGACTAGGTAGGTTAAGCTAGTTATTCATGTTTCCTAATTATACCAATATTGAGTTAACATGTAATTAGGAAACATACCATAGGTTATATTATATTTCCCTAGGTCCAGAAATTTATTTATCGACAACTATGATTTTCTTACGTTTAATTTTGGTGTTCATCCATTTTTAATACACACAATCTATTTGTTTGCTTATTTCTATATGAATTAATACCCTAAAATAAGCTTAATGGATTTAATTTAGGAACCGTGTTCGGTTACTGTGTGAGGTACTATTTTTATTAAATCCTTCACAAGCCCTAGTATTTACCCTAATTTTTTCCAGAATTTTTAAAGATCTCTATCTATTTTAAATAAATCGTTTCTAATTACTGTCTTTATTTTATTGACAAAAATCTGGATAAATCGGTGAACAGTACTGGGCCGGCCCGCTATCTCGCGGCCGAGCCAGCCACGTCGAAGACGTACTTCGGGGAGGCGTAACCCGCGAGCGAAGGCGCCAGGATTTGAGAGCGCCCATTAACTCTCGACATGTGGGACCGAGGCCCACATGTCGACGACGAAGAAGCCGCGGGAGTTTTAAAACCCGCGAAGGCCGACAACTAGGGCCCATCTGTCTGCCGGACGGGCGAGACGGCGGCACAGATCTTGGCGTTAGATCGGACGGCTCGCCGTCATCGTCTTCCTCCGCCGGGCGCCAGACGGCCGAGGCTTAGCCGACGGCTAGCCGAGCTAGGTGCACCGTTTGGGGCTTTTTGGGTGCGTTGGAATCGGCGAGCTAACGCAAGATCTAGGGGTGCCTCGCCGAGGCGTAAACGGCCGGACGCGGTGGAGCCATGCACGGCGGCGGAACCGGCTACCGGCGGACATGAGTAAATGACCTAGGATCGAGCTTATGGAAAAATAGCGCGCGCATGAACATCAGCGGCTTCGGGGAGTCTTACCTAGTGATTTTTCGGGGTCGAGGGTGGCCGAGGTGGACTGTCGACGAAGAAGCCGAACAGGGGAGGCGGCGCGCTCACGATGCTAGGGAAGACCGGTGAAGCCCTGGGCCAAAAGAGGGGAGCACGGTGTGAGGTCAAGTCAGGCGAAGCTCACGGAGCAAAGAATTGCCGCGAAGCTCACCAGAGATGTGGAAATCGAAAAGGGGGAAGAACCGGGCGGTCGGCGGTGGCGAGAGCGTTCCGACGAGCTCGGGATGACTCAGACCAATTCCTTAGGGCAGGAGCTTCACGAGGTCATGGCGAAGCCAACGCGAGTCAATGGGGAGGCTAGGGAGGTCTGGTTTGGGCTGTCGACGGGAGAGTGAAAAGAGGGAGAAACTGGCCGATATGGCGCGGTCGTATTTGAGCTTGGTCCGAGCTCTGCTATTGACCGACGGTCACGGGAATGTGTGAGGCGGTCACACAGAAGCTCTAACGCTGATTGGCTAGCTGGGGCGGTGGCTTGCTCACTCGCGACGAGCGGTTGAGCCGGGCGGCGAGGGTGGCATGTGCGGGCGGCATTGCCAAGCCGAGGGAGCGGCGGTGCCAGGGACATCGATGGCGCGACCAAGTCGGCCATTGGGCAAGATGGGCGGTGCCTAGCGGACCCTGACACGGCCGGCCCAACAAGGCGGCTCGGTCGGCCACGGCGCCAGGGAGCGGCGGCGAACCAGTGGCGGGAGGTCACATCCACGCAGTTGTGGGCCCGCAAGAGCTAAGAAGACACACACAAGCAGCCAGAGAGGGAATCGCCGGGGCGAATTTGGCAGCCGCGAGCTGGATTTCGCCGGCAGGGAGCAGAGCGAGCCGAGGCAGCTCAGCTGCTCGACGGAATGCTCACAAGGGCAAGACAGAAGAAGAGGCTGCCAAGTGGGTCCCACCGGGTTCCAATTGGTCAACACTGAGTCAAACTCTCAATTAGAGTCTAAACTAATATATTGAATTTTCCTGGGATTTTTAGAGCAATTTATCATTTTTAGCCTTATGTGAATATGTGTGTACATATATATATATACCTATATATATATATACGTGTATGGATAATTTATGAATATGAGAATATATTCCCAATTTAAGATCTATTAGAATTTTATATTTCAACAATTTCCTAAATAGTGCTATAAATTATAAATTCCTATGCAAGGTTTATTAATTAGCTATTTAGTGATTTATTCAAGTAAAATCATCAATTTCTCATAGCTTTTGAAATCTCTAAATTTGTGTTTGTTGCATAGAAATTTAACGGGAAACGTCATAGCTTATGCAATAGTACAGAAGTGTTTTCAAAATATTAATACAACTTTTGGGCTGTTACACAACCAGAGCAGCCATTGGGCAAGGTGGGGATTGCTGTTCGGTTCTCGACACGGCCGGCCCGACAAAGCGGTTTCGATCGGCCACGGCGCCAGGAAGCGGCGACGAACCAGTGGCGGGAGGTCACATCTACACAGTGGTGGGCCCGCAAGAGCTAAGAAGACACACACAAGCAGCCAGAGAGGAATCGCCGGGCGATTTTGGCACCGTGAGGTGGATTTCACGGCGGGAGAGAGAGAGCAAGCCGAGGCACTCACCTGCCGATTTAAATGCTCACAAGAGCAGGCAGAAGAGGAGGCGCCAAATGGGTCCCACCAAGGTTCCAATTGGTCAACAACCGAGTCCAACTCTCTATTAGGGTTTAAACTAATCTATAGAATTTTCCCGGGATTTTTAGAGCAATTTTTCATATTTAGGCTGAATATGTGATATATATATATACATATATATATATATATATATATATATATATACGTATATGGATGATTTATGAATATGAGAATATATTCCCAATTTAAGATCTATTAGAATTTTATATTTCAACAATTTCCTAAATAGTGCTATAAATTATAAATTCCTATGCAAGGTTTATTAATTAGCTATTTAGTGATTTATTCAAGTAAAATCATCAATTTCTCATAGCTTTTGAAATCTCTAAATTTGTGTTTGTTGCATAGAAATTTAACGGGAAACGTCATAGCTTATGCAATAGTACAGAAGTGTTTTCAAAATATTAATACAACTTTTGGGCTGTTACAAATCCCTCCCCCCTAAAAACAAATCTCGACCTCGAGATTGATATTTCTATGAAGCGAATAGGTAGGGGAATTCTTGACGAATCTTCTCTTCTGGTTCCCATGAAAGCTGTCCTCCGGATTGATTGCTCCATTGAACCTTGCAAAGCCGAACGATCTTGTTCTTGAGCTTCTTTTCCCGAGTCTCTAGGATATGAACAGGCTCGACTTGATACCCCAAGTTGGTTTGCAGGGTGTCGGCAGGCAGCTGAACTATTTCTCCTTCAGGGTGTGCTAAATGACAATTTGGTGCCCGAGGCGCTATGGAGTTCTTCCCAAAACTTCGAGGTAAACTGTGATCCACGATCAGATATAATTCTTTTGGGAACTCCATGAAGGCTCACTATCCGGGCGATGAATAGTTCTGCTAGCTTGCTACCCTTGTGAGTGGTTTTGACTGGGATGAAATGAGCTACCTTGGTCAACCGGTCTACTATCACCCATATAGAGTCATGGCCACTTCGAGACCGGGGAAGTCCTATAATAAAGTCCATGGTCACTTCATCCCACTTCCATTCTGGGATTTTGATTGGTTGCAGTAACCCTGCTAGACGTTGGTGTTCTGCCTTAACTAAATAGCAGATATTACATTTGGCCACATATTCTGCTACATCTCGTTTCATTCGGGGCCACCAGAAGATTGCCTTCAGATCTTGGTACATTTTTGTACATCCTGGGTGCATTGAAAATGGTGACTCGTGTGCTTCCCTTAAGATCTCTTCCTTTAATTCCGGGTCGTGAGGCACAAAGATCCTGTTCTTCATCCAGAGAATTCCTTGTTCATCCTTAACAATTTTTGTTCCGAAACCCCTATTCATCGCCCTTCGAGCCTAAGGGCACTTGGATGGTCTGTTGCTTATCCTGATACGGTTGATCGATCTGGTGAATCGTGATGTTGGCTAATTCTCCAGATTTTACGAGATTCTGCATAGCTTATTTAATTCTTCCAAAGAGTCGTTACGAGGGGTATCTTCCGGTATTCTGCCTTCTCCCGGGATCACCATCGAAGTTGCACGGTTCTTCCCGCTTAGAGCATCTACAACCACGTTGGCCTTGCCAGGGTGGTATAATATATTTAGGTTGTAATCTTTAATCAACTCTAACCACCTTCTTTGCCTCATATTGAGGTTGGCTTGAGTGAAAACGTATTTTAGGCTTTTGTGATCTGTGTAGATGTCACATTGTTTTCCCATCAGAAAATGTCTCCACAGCTTGAGTGCATGAACTACGGCAGCAAGTTCTAGGTCATGGGTTGGGTAATTGTCCTCATGCTTGCGCAACTGCCGTGATGCGTATGCTACAACCTTACCATCTTGCATCAATACACATCCTAATCCTTGTCGGGAAGCGTCACAGTATACTTCAAACTTCTTGGCTATATTAGGTGTGGCCAAAACAGGAGTGGTGGTCAGAAGGGTTTTGAGCTTCTGGAAACTGAGTTCACATTCTTCGGTCCATTCAAACTTCCTTTCCTTTTTCAATAGCTGGGTCAGTGGTCGGGATATTTTTGAGAATCCTTCAATGAAACGCCGATAATATCCTGCCAGACCTAGAAAACTGCGAATTTCCTTTACAGTGGCGGGTGTTTTCCAATTCATGACCGTGTCTATCTTAGATGGGTCCACTTTAATTCCTTCAGCAGATATAATATGTCCCAAGAAACTGACATCACTAATCCAAAATTCGCATTTGCTATATTTTGCATATAGCTTATGCTCTCTGAGTTTATCCAACACCGCTCTTAGGTGCTTTGCATGCTCTTCGTCCGATTTGGAGTACACAAGGATATCGTCAATGAAGACGACAACAAACTTGTTAAGGTATTCCATTAGGATTAAATTCATGAGGTTCATGAAATAGGCCGGTGCATTGGTTAACCCAAAAGACATGACCAAATATTCAAACAGGCCATACCGAGTGGTGAAGGCTGTTTTGGGTATATCATCCTTCCGCACCTTTACTTGATGGTATCCAGATCGAAGGTCGATCTTGGAAAAACGTGTAGCTCCTTGGAGTTGGTCAAACAGGTCATCGATCCTGGGCAAAGGATACTTATTTTTAATAGTGACGGCGTTTAACGCCCTATAGTCCACCACTAGTCTTCGTCCACCATCCTTCTTATCCACGAACATGGCGGGGGATCCCCAAGCGGATGAGCTTGGCCGGATCAAACCTTTGCTTAATAAATTGTCTAGTTGTTTCTTGAGTTCTTCTAATTCTTCTGAGTTCATCTTGAAATATGTTTTGTAGATTGGGGCTGTACCAGGTGTTAACTCTATAACGAACTCTACCTCTCGGTCAGGCGGTAGTCCGTAGGTCATCCGAAATACGCCCAAATATTCTTGGACTACCTTCACCTTACTCGGGTTGTCTTCCTTGAGGTACCAGATGGCTCTACCCCATCTGTAGGGTTCATCTACCTTCCATACTCTTTCAAACACACCATCCTTTACAAGCCTGACTTTCGCTAAGCACAATCTAATACTCCCTTATAGAGTCTTAGCCAATCCATGCCGATTACGACATCAACTCCTAATCTAGATATGACCATTAGGTCGAAATAGAATCCTACTCTTTCCTTTCTTATTTCTACCCATTTGCAGGACCTATAGGCCTTAAGTATCCCACAGGAGATCTAATGGTGAAGGGCTTATTAAGAGGAAAGGTTTGTAGCTGGTGCTTATCTACGTATTCTTGTGAAATAAATGAATGTGATGCACCAGAATCAAATAAAACTTGTACTGGGGAGTCGTGAAGACCAAATGTACCCACAAGTACTCCTTCATCCTCTTGTGCTGCTTCTGCAGTGATATTGTTGAGTCTTCCACGTCCCATACCTTGAGCTTGATTCTGCGGTGGGCGACCTCTGCCACGACCCTGCACAACATTCCCTTGAGGTCTTGCGCGATTCTGGTTAGGGCAGTTGGCAGCATAGTGTCCAGGCTGGTGGCATAGGTAGCAGTTGCCTGTCATCCTATTTTGGGTGCCTGGTGCATTGCGGGGAGCAGTTGGTGCTTGAGTACGAAAACCAGGGGTTCCAGCACCGCGCCCACCTCTCATAGCATATCCACGGTTGATCATGGAAGATTGTCGCCCGGCTCTCGAGGAGGTTGAGGTTTGAATTGTCCCGCACGGCTTGATCCGCGCCAGACGTTCACCATCTTGCGCTTACGAGAGATCCTCGCCTTCAAGTCCCTTTCTAACACCAAGGCCTTGTTGATTTAGCCGGTGGAAGTTTTGGTACTCCAAAATTCTAAGACGGATTTATACCGAAATCCATCCTTCCAGAACCAATCTATCTTTTCACTTCATTTCGATGTCTTGGGGGCATACCTTGCAAGCTCATTGAACTTAGTAAGATATTCGAAATTGTCATCGCCCCCGAGAGAGTCTGCGAAACTCATACTTCTTCATCCCGGTGATTCCTATGGGTATGTGAAAATTTCAAAGCAAAGGACAAATTCTCCCCATGGAATGAACCCTTGACTGGGGAACATAAGGCGGCACTTCAAAGATTATCGGCTTGTTGAGCTTCATCGGCATCCCCATCTTCAAGAGTTCATTTTCTTCCATTTCTTCTTCATCCACACTGGCGGGTGGCGACATAATTATCCCACCACACACCTGCGGGTCCTACTAGCAGGTGGGAGGCCAAGCGCACTTTTTCCATTTCTGGACATCTGATCAACTCCAGGTTCTTGGTCGCAGTGCGTAACTAGTCTTCTGCTTCCAGCGGATCGGTAGCTTGAGCGAAGGTAGGGGGATTGGTTCGCATAAAGGCAGATGTTTGGATCCTCATTTCGATTCTCTCGTCTTTCTTTGGTTGAATAAAGACTTGACCCAACATCCGTGCTTGATAAGCTAAGACCGGGCCATGGTTGGGTCTCGCCGGAGGAGGAGGTAGATCACCTCGGCCTCGATCATGCCACGGCCTCTAGCTGCGCAAGCACCACGGGCTTGGCTCGCCTTGGCCACGAAGCGGCACCATGCCTAGATCTCGCCCTTGGCCACGGCAGCTCCACGACCACGTACCATCTGCATGACGGTGATCCTTAACATTATAGCTAAATATGCATGCATGAGGCCAATATCAAAGAAATCCAAGAAATGCAGCAACGAAACGCTTGTCATTTAAGATACCCAAAAGCGGCAAGAGCCAATCAGTTTTACATCATACCATAAAAGTATAATTACCCTGACAAGGATACAAGTCGCCAATCATCTACTATGGCGAAACAAAAGACACATATCCGATCTAGGTCAGTCTGCCAAGCTAACTAGCTACTCAAGGGCGGGGACGACGAGTGTAAACTATCACCGGTCTCCCAGCTGGGTAGCGGTTGGAAGTAGCCAGGAAGTCCTCTAGCGACCGCTGAGAAGGCACAGCAGCAACAGCAGGAGGTGGCTCAACTGGGGGAGCAGGTAGGTCCACGGAGGTCTCCGAGTCAGAAGAGCACTCCTATAGTGACAAAGAGGTCAGCGGGGAAGTGTCGTGACGAGGAATCCCCACCAAGGCACTAGGAGGGAGACCTGCTTCCGCATGGTAGTCTTGGCGGTTAGGGTACTCAGTGGAGGAAACCGAGGACCCGAGGGGAAAGGGAAGGGTCCTCGCCATTGCCGCGCTAACCGGGCAAGCGCGAGTCCTTCGGCGTCGCACATCGCCGATCGCCGACATAGTGGTGAAGGCGCCGCCCAACCACCCGCAGCGGTTGTCTGCTGACGAAGAGAGTAGGAGGAAGCCGATCTCTCAAGAGCGCTGTCACGGCTCTGCTCTCGCGCTTCGGAGAAGGCGTGCAACCTTCCAAGTGGTCCTCGGTGAAGGCGGGCACCGTAAAGCCCGGGAGCAAGGCGGCGTTGAAAGGAAGGTCGGGCGAAGAAGTGCCCTCCAAGTCGCCGTGGTATTCCTCCTCAGAGCCCCAGACGCTAATGCCGCCACATCATCGATAGCAGGTGTGTGGTCCCGGCCGTCTTCGCCTCAGTAGTGTGGGCCATGTGTCTGTGTGATGGTAGTAGACTCGAACCTCTACAATGTACCCTAAGCGGGCAGGTACGAACGAGCCTCCGTAGTAGCAGGGCGGTCGTCAAAGCACGTAAAGTCGACAACCTGGCGGAGGACAAGAACCATCGGCTAGCGGCAAAGGGTCGTCAGAATCAGAGGTAGCACGCCCAGAGAAAAGCGTGGGAAACCCGCTCATCCATCTACAAAAACGAAAAAGGATTCTTGTAAGTAAGAAATAGTATAGTTGTGAAAGTTAAAAGACAAGATATACAAGAGCAGTTTTGGAAAAAATATTTTATATAAACTATATGCAATGTTTAGCTAGCGGTAGGGTTTAGGGTTCTCTACATCAGATGCTCGATATCAGCTCTTGTCACGCCCTTCTCGCTTACCTAGCGAGAATGGTCGGACTGCACTAGGCCCCGGATCAAGAGGGCTAGTGCAAGAGTTACACACTGGAATCATTTCATACATCGGTGTCCAAATATTACATAACAGCGATCATCCGATCGATTAGTAGCAAACGGCATTTAAGCCTTAGTTACGCATCAAAGTTCATCGAGTAGCGGAAATCTCCCAAAAGGCAACTTGCAAGTTCAAAAGAACAACAAAATCACACCAAGAATGTGTGTAACCACACACGGTGGTGGAACGACTAAACCCTATCTTAAGCAACTACTCCTGGTCCTGGTACTGAGGATCTCCTTCCTCATGACAATCGTAGCCATTTTCCTCAATGGGCTCCTCCATGTCTAAAGATAGATATTTATGCGAGGTCAAGGTCATCCAAACACCGGCGAGCTAACACCCAACCCAATGCATTTAGTGATAGAGGTTTCAAGGAAAAGGTCGGGTTTATTTATTTGCATGAAAGCCGCTTTTGGAAATGGAAGCCTATGACTTAGTAGTTTTAACAAAGTTCTCTGTCAAATTGATTATTTATCATATTTTCTTGTCAATGCACAATCAAACCCATGGCGCTTCCAAGCACTCGCCAAACGTTCTCTTCCCACTCCGCCATCATCTTCCGAGTGTGGCGACTGCTAGGATCACATTCCCAAAAAGTACCGGTCTCGCCCTAGCCGGGCCGCCACCCACGCTAGACTCACGGCTCTCAGAAGAATGGACCTAGATCATCCTCGGATGACGACATGAAACCTGTCTTCACCTCAAGCATGGCGGCAGACAGGCACGCCCGCAGTCGTAACTACCCTGAATCCCCAATACTTGCACTACCGCGATGGCGTTGTGGTGTTAGGAACTATCTCCCGCAGCAGATAGTCAATGACGCCACACGTGCATCCTCGATGCACCCGTCGGGGAATCCTTGATTCAGCCCACCACCCACTAAGGGCCTCACCCTTATGCACTTCCTTCTTCGCTAACTCGCACCCTCCGTGTGAATCACACGATGTGGCGGAACCCTCCTTTTGGGGCAGCAAGACGGCATTACGCGGATCTCGCCGCGCTCCTCTTCCATGCACTACGATGTGGGCGATTAGCTCTCAAATCACGAGCCCAGCTACTTCTTCTCTTACCCAATGCCGGACCCGTCGCATTGCAAAGACATCACAACCATTCACACACGGCATGCCAGCCCAAAATCCAGATTAACCATATTCATTGTGTGATCATGTCCGGTGAATGTCGGTTCACCGCCCGAGGCAATTCTAAGCCTAAAATTAATAGTTGGACCTGAGCAATGTCTAAGCAAGATTTTAACCAAGACTTAGAAGTCTAAATCAGTTTATTTAAATTAACCAAAGCTACCAAGGGTGATCATCAAAGCGATCAATAGCAAAGCCAAATGACGATGATTAATTCAAGACAACATCATCATGGTAAATTGATAGCAAGTAAGTAAATGGCATGATATATCATGATTGAACTAATAGGCATAAGTACTTAAAAGGGCATGCGGTTTAATATCAGAAACAAATACTTTAGAAATCTGGGATTCAATATGATATTATTGGATGTTAACTTGCACTAGGAAAGCGATACTCTCCTAGTAAATCAACACTATTAAGGTTAAGATTAACTCGCACTAGGAAAATCGAGATTCTCCTAGTAAAAGCAAACTCCTATAGGAGAAGTGTTAACTCGCCTTGGGAATTGAAGTCCGGTCCTCGCGGAGTCCTCGAACGGTGCTTCCGGATCCTCTACGCCTAATCGGAGAATCAACAATTCATCATAAACACAATGCGCGAAGAAAAGAATGATGCATGAAATGCAATCGAGGTAGCTCGTATTCGCTCATTTACGATTCCTATGTTTAACTATCTATATGAATCCATATATGTATATATCGAGAAAGTTCCATGATCCTCCTAAGTAATGAATCATAGCGGAATGGCCGCGAAGTGCTAGTGAGATGATGCCTATGATACATATATATTTATGTGTAATGTAATTTCTACCCTAATTAACCCAATAGGACAAAATATGGTTTTATCATTTTTAAAGTACTTTAAATAGTTAGAATATGTTAACTCACATTTTGTTTGAAGTATTTCCTTCATCAACTTATTTAATCCTTATTATCTCAGTAGAGTAGAATTTAAGTGGTGTGTGGGTGATTATGGTCATATATGCTATATATATAATATGTTGCATGTTGTGAGATTGAATTGAAGCACAGATTTACTATTCTAACATGCCGTGTAATATCTTAATTGAATAGGTTCATAGACTAGGTACGTTAAGCTAGTTATTCATGTTTCCTAATTATACCAATATTGAGTTAACATGTAATTAGGAAACATAACATAGGTTATATTATATTCTCCTAGGTCCAAAAAGTCATTTATCGGCATCCATGATTTTCTTATGTTTAACTTAATTGTTAATCTATTTTTAATACACAACATTCTATTTTTGCTTATTTCTATATGAATTAATACCCTCAAATAAGCTTAATGAATTTAATCTAGGAACCGTGTTCGGTTACTGTGTGAGGTACTATTTTTAATAACTCCATCACAAGCCCTAGTATTTACCCTAATTTTTCTAGAATTTTTAAAGATATCTACCTATTTTAAATAAATCGTTTCTAATTACTGTCTTTGTTTTATTTATATAATCCGGGAAAAATCGGTGAACAAGATCGGGTCGGCCCGCTAACTCGCATCGAGCCACCACGCCGAAAACGCATTTTGGGGAGGCGAATCATGAATAAGGCGCCCGGTATGAGAGCGCCTTATTAACTCCTCGACATATGGGACCAAGGGCCCACATGTCGCCGACGTGAAGAAGCCGCGGGAGTTTTTAAAACCCGCGGCGTTGATAAATGGGCCCACTGTCGGCGACCACGCGACGGTGAAGTCGCACGGATCTTGGCGCGATCGGACGGCTCGCCGTCATCGTCTTCCTCCGGCCGGCCAGACGGCCGAGGTTTAGCCGACGGCTAGCCGAGCTAGGTGCACCGCTTGGGGCGTTTTGGGTGCGTTGGAATCGGCGAGCTAACGCAAGATCTAGGGGTGCCTCGCCGAGGCGAAACGCCGGACGCGGCGAGCCATGCACGGCGGCGGAACTGCTACGGCGGACATGAGTAAATGACCTAGGATCGAGCTTATGGAAAAATAGCGCGCGCATGAGCATTGGCGGACATCGGGGAGACTTACCTAGCGATTATTCGGGGTCGAGGGTGCCCGAGGTGGACTGTCGACGAGGAGGCCGAACAGGGGAGGCGGCGCGCTCACGGTGCTGGGGAATACGCAGCGGAGCCCTGTACCAAAAGAGGAGAGCACGGTGTGAGGGGAAGATAGGCGAAGCTCACGGAGAAAGGAATTGCCGCGAAGCTCACCAGGGAGGAAGAAATCGGAAAGGGGGAAGAACCGGGCGGTCGGCGGTGGCGAGAGCGTTCCGACGAGCTCGGGACGACTCAGACCAATTCCTTCGGGCAGGAGCTTCACGAGGTCATGGCGAAGCAAACGCAAGACAATGTGGAGATTAGGGAGGTCTGGTTTGGGCTGTCGACGAGAGAGTGAAAAGAGGGAGAAAATGGCCGATGTGGTGCGGTGCCATATAAGCTCGGTCCGAGCTCGGCTTTTGTCCTGCGGTCATGAGAGTGTGTGAGATGGTCTCGGAGGAGTTCTTGCTCCAATTGGCTGGCTGGGGCGGTGGCTTGCTCGCTCGCGGCGAGTGTCTGAGCCGGCGGCGAGGGTGGCGTGCGCAGGCGGCATTGCCAGCCTGAGGGAGCGGCGGTGCCAGGGACATCGATGGCGCAACCAGAGCAGCCATTGGGCAAGGTGGACGGTGCCTGGCGGGCCCTGACACGGCCGGCCCGACAAAGCGGCTCGGTCGACCACGGCGCCAGGAAGCGGCGGCGAACCAGTGGCGGGAGGTCACATCTACACAGTGGTGGGCCCGCAAGAGCTAAGAAGACACACACAAGCAACCAGAGAGGGAATCGCCGGGCGATTTTGGCACCATGAGGTGGATTTCGGCCGCTGGGAGAGAGAGAAGCCGAGGCGCTCTCTGCCGATTTCGACGAAATGCTCACAAGAGCAGGGCAGAAGAGGAGGCTGCCAAATGGGTCCCACCAAGGTTCCAATTGGTCAACAACTGAGTCCAACTCTCTATTAGGGTTTAAACTAATCTATAGAATTTTCCTGGGATTTTTAGAGCAATTTTTCATATTTAGGCTTATGTGAATGTGTGTACATATATATATATATATATATATATATATATATATATATGTGTGTGTGTATGGATGTTTTATGAATATGAAAATATATTCCCAATTTAAGGTCCATTAGCATCTTATATTTCAACAATTTCCCAAATAGTGCTATAAATTATAAATTCTTATGCAAGGTTTATTAATTAGCTATTTAGTGATTTATTCAAGTAAAAATCATCAATTTCTAATGGCATCTAAAATCTAGAAATTTGTGTTTGTTGCATAGAAATTTAACGGGAAACGTCATAGCTTATGCAATAGTACAGAAGTGTTTTCAAAATATTAATACAACTTTGGGCTGTTACACCTATCCAGTGGAACAAAATTTTCAGCATAACTTCATAGGCATATTATATTAATCGGACAAATTAATAATTTAGGTAATAGACTTGTTTAAAGTAGAAAATGGCATGAACCACGAATAATTGGAAATTAGTATGATTAATTAATACATAATGCAAGTTCCACATACATCAAGCATAGACATAGAAGGGGTACAATTTTATTCCTACAACAAAGAGCTATACATGACGAATCCGAATCACATGCCTCCACGTAAGGGCCACGGTGCTCAATCAAGTCCTGCTGAAGGCGGTGATGGCCAAGGCGGCACCTAATTTGCAGGTGTTTCTGTAGGAACTGGTTGAATTCATCATTGTGGTCCCTGCTTGGTTGGACCTCCACCCCTGGTGTACTCGTAATCGGTGATGCGTTGGAGGCTATACGGGCGCTTGTCTTCTACTATCATGTTGTGCAAAATAATGCACGTGATTCTAAAGTTGCTCATAAGTGCTCCGTACTCCACTGCAATGCTTTTCCACGGATTATAGTAAATCGGGCCTGCAGCACCTCGAAAGCCCTTTCAACGTCCTTCCGGGTGGGCTCGTGGACACGAGAGAAACGCTCATTCTTCGCCCCTAGCGGATGCTGTACGGTTTTGACCAAGGTTTCCCACTGAGGGTAAATAACATCCGCCAAGTAGTACCCCATGGTGTACTCATGTCCGTTCATCGTGTAGTTCACTCGGGGCGCTCTTCCTTCCGCTAAGCGCGAGAAAAGAAAAGGTTTGACCTATGGAGAACATTGATGTCATTTAGTGAGTCCGGAAGCCCGAAGAACGCATACCAAATCCATAAGTCGTACAACGCCACAACCTTCAAAATAATAGTGGGACTGCCCCCTCCTCGTGTACTGCCCTGCCCAAGAGACAGGACAATTCTTTCCACTCCTAATGTATGCAGTCGAGGATTCCTAACATTCCGGGCCACCCCTACTGTTAGATATGCGTAGTTGGTTCTCCACCTCGTCTCACGTAGGTGCCTGCAGGTATTGGTCACCGAAAACAGAAATGACAGTCTTATGAAACAAGTTGAAAGATTTCAAAGTGGTCTGCCCGATTCGAAGGTACTCGTATAACGAATCAGCTGGACAATCGTATAATGGAGGCTGTGATTTTCTGATACACCGACAGCCCGGGGTCACCGACCGCGTCGTCCCTCTGGTGGAAGTAATCACAATTAGCCTCAGCGGCTTGCAACACCCTCATGAATAATGGCCGCCGCACCCGGAACCTACGCGAAAAAATTATGTTATTCGTGGGGATTCCAATAATCATATGATTCAAGTGCCATTGTCATTTGAAGTCACAACAAAATGATACTACCTCCGCCGGAAAATGTGACCCCCATGTACAGGGTTCTCGGAGTAGTAGTCATGGTAGAGCCTATCGTGTCCGCCTTGATGGTCGCGATAAATGTACCGGCGACGTCGACGAGGAAACGCACCTGCATTGCTGGAAGAGCCTTCGTCCTTGAAAAGGTAGTTAGCGGCAAACTCATTGAATAACTGGCTGGCGTAAAGATCCTCTGAGAGCATCCGTGGGATAGTTCGTGGTGTCTGCCCAATATGCTGCTCGGTTGGCTAGTTCGTGATGGATACGAGTGCAAACTAGAATTACATATTGGTGGTTCGGCAGGATAGAGTTAGAACCAAACATATCATGGTTTATCAGTTATAACTTTTATATTGCAAAATATCTAATCTTTAAATTAGGAAGTACACACATGATAGAAAATGAACTAATGTTCACTAAATTTATTTTAGACCCGGGTTCCTGTGCACCTCCTAAACAATCTAGCTCCGCCCCCTTGCTGTGCACTGTCACCCCGTGGGTGAACATCGGCCGGCCCCTGGTCTGTGCACCTGCACGCTACTCTGCCCAGCCGCATCATCCAAAGTGTTCTGTAGACTGTTCCCTTGTGAGGGAGGCCCCGGTGCATGCATCTAAACGAGCATGAATCTTTCTACTCAAAGCTGCCGGCTAGATGACAGTGCATGCATGCACCCACAGCGGCCATTGCAGAACGCGCCACAGTGTACATCCAAATGCATCCATAGCATCAAATAGCAGGAAATACATCACATATGAACTAGTTCATTCATCATCTCATTCCACAAGAAGATGGAAATAAATTAAAAAGTACCTACGCAGACATTATTTCCTGATGGGTACACTCACCAAGGAAAAGAATTGTCCAAACCACGACGAAACATTGAAGATTGGTTCAGAAACATAAATATGTGATGAAACATTGAAGGACTAGGATGCCCCGCCACCTCTGCATCTCGGCCTCCTTCCTGCTTGGCCTGTATGTACAAGCAAATTGCTAACATTAATGCAACTAACAACTACAGAAATTGCTGCACGCGGAGTAAGCACGATTAGATTAAAACCCAAGCTTGACACACGAACTTATGGAAACAACATGTAGTTATTTACACCTTGGGCCTGGACTCAACGATAGCAACCATTCTCCAACAAAATTGTCGAGTTTTAGTTCGACTGTTCTATAATTAAACTAACATGGGATTACTATAACTCATCATAGTATAGTTATTCTCAGCCACTGCACAAGAATTGAACCCAATATGCAACTTACAAAACTATGCACAACCAAATCAGCTCATCAGTGGGTCAACCAATTCATATCTCTCTCTTATTTCAATCCCTATTGCTGAGACAGAAGTAGATGACGGTCAAATTGAATAGCATTGGTACCCGTTTAGTTTTTTCTATTTGACAGCATAAAACCCATGTTGGACAACATGAAAACTACATAATTTGCTTACATAAAAAGTAGGAATTGTATTTGCCCCTACAAAATCTGCTCCACATAATAAAGTAAACTTTGTTTTCACCTGTGTTCCTAGGTAGACTATATATTATTGACTTCGGCCTATTTATGAGTGATCTTAATTACTGTAATTTTGCTCCATGATTTTAATAGCCCTACATCTTATCTCTACTACTTAAAAACATCTAATGGTGAGTGATGACGAGTGGTGGTCAATTTTTATCTTGACCATTATACCCTTACATCTACTGTTCACACGCCAACTAGAGTCCTCTGCAAAATTTGAAATTCAAAATCCTTCCTTCCACTACCCAACCTCTGTGCCTAGCTCCCAATGAGCACCGCTACTTCCCTGATCCCCTCCCCTCCTGCCTTTCCTGCTCCTCTGTGAGCCACGCCTCTCTCCCCTCCCTTTTCGGCAACCTCCCCTTCGAACACACCGTCCTCCTCTCCTGTCACCGCTCCCCATCTCGCACAGTCTACACACCTCTGCCTCCTCTCAAATCAAGTACTCCAACTCCCCATATCGTATCCTCCCACATCAAGCTCTCCCATAGCTGGATCATCCTTGAAACCAGGCCTCCCACAGCAAGCTCTTCTGCAGTCGTTGAAGCCAAACCTCTTTGCGGACGACAGCGGCTGTTGATCCTTCCATCGACGGCCTCCCCGACGACTTCTACTAGAGGGACCACAACGCCGTCGAGCCCTTCAAGAACCAGGTCCATCCAGCTCCCATGGATTTTCTAGTAGGGAGAAAACATAAAAAAACTGTTGCAGGATGTACCTACTCCTCGGGTGACCCAGATGTGTGACACTATGGCTAGACCCCGCTGTCCCCCCTAGAACTGCGAGTAGGACTGGATATCCCTTGGGCTGCCCACTCCTTCAAAATCCTGGACCTCTGCATAGCGTAGTACTCAAGTACAGTCAGATCAGTGACAATTGTGAGGGCATATCCAGCAGAAGCTTTAAAATCGGATCTCTATACATCCTCTCTAAATTACTATTTGCTATCTATATTTTTATCCTCTCTAGTAGAGTCTCTATCCAGAAAAACTATAGAGATTGATATAGAAAGCCTCTAAATTTAAAGGTTGGAAGAGATATATTCTAAATTTAGAGACTGAGATAGAGCCTCTGCTGGAGAACGAGAGACTCAAAATATAGAGAAAATTCTATTTTAGAGGCTTTGTTAGAGATGCCATGAGGTCCTTGCCCAAAATCTTCATTTTGGCCTCCAAAAGAACAGCCCGGGACTGATCAGCCCTTTGGATTGCCTTTATCTTATCGATCTCTTCACGTCGTTCACGTACGGTTATCCACTTGTCCATCCTTGCATCCCTCCTCTCCTCAGTGGACGTGGTTAACTCACGCCACCTGGCCATCTCTTCTTCTTTTTCAGGGTTGGAGCTGCCTAGGGACCCGGAGGACTATGTTGGTTTCAACCCAGGAATTCTCACATAACCTCACGGCTGTAGGCGACTCGGCCCCTATTTTAAGTAATGTGATATTTTGGTATTGATGACTAAAGCACAGAGTGTCAAGATTCGTAAAGAGTGGTCATAGATCACTTGGAACCCTAGTGGTGACGGTATTAAGAAGAGGCAAATTCGTAGAGACGAAGGTGTGACCCGGGGGTCGAGCAGGGTCACTAGGAATAGCTCTAGGGTTTGTTTTTCCTTTTTAACTGTACTATCAAGAGAGGTCCAAAGTGTAGGTGATTATTGTCGAATCTTGAACTCTCATGATACACATTAGCCCTCTTCCTAAGCCTTAGAATGGGTCGAGGGGGAGTATACACGACGACGGGTGGTATTGGTGCCTTTATTATTCAAATTGAAGCTCTCTATGATCCACCGGATTGAGTCCGGTGGTCACCGGACTGGGTCCGGTGGAAGTGTCTCTGAAAGGTTAAAGGCTCTGAACTCTCTGTGCACCACCAAATGCAGAAAGGTTTTAAAGGGATCGGGGCAGCGGACTGAGTCCGCTGGGCCATCAAACCCCGTGGGAAAATGGCCAACGGACTGAGTCCGGTGCATTCCAAAAGCACACGCATGGGGTAGGCTGGGGCAGCAGACTGTGTCCACTCGTCATCGGATCAAGGCATTAACTGCCACCGGACTGAGTCCAGTGGGCATCGGACTGAGTCCGGTGGAATCTAGAAAGTTGCGCAAGTGAGACCCCTACAGGATTTGCGGTCACCGGACTCAGTCCGATGGAGCCTCAACGGCTAGTTTCTGCGGGATTCCAAGTTCCAACGGCTAGTTTCTGGGCTTGGAGCTATTTAAGAGGGTGGGTGAGCTCTATTACTGAAGTTTTGAGCATTCATTGAGCTAACTTAAGCCATTCAATAGCCTTGAAAAAGGAGAGCACCTAATTTCCTTGCAAACTCATCCATTTAGGTGATTCTCTAGCCTGGTTGAGTGTGCATCATGAAGAGCTCTTGATCAAGTGTGATTAAGACACTTGGGGCTTGTTACTCTTGGAGCAAGAGTTTCTAAACGGTCGCTTGGAGGAGAGGTGACCGAGTGATCTTCCGACGAGCTTGTGGAAGATCTCGGTGGTTGTACAAGGTTCTTTGGAGTCCACCTTGCTGGAGAGGTGAAGGACTCCCCAAGTCGACAACCCAACTCGTGGTAGAGTGTGGAATGAGCTATACTCTTGGCAAGAGTGCTCTAACGAGGAGTAGAGAGAGACCTCGAACCTCGGGAAAAAATCCTTAAGTCTCCTTTTATTTCTGTCATTTACTATTCCGCACTTATTTACATTGTTGTGTTGTTTTAGACTCTATCTCTTTCTAGCTTGTTTGTTAATATTGCGAGCCTAATTCAACCTTAATTGAAAGAAAATTGAAAATTGCCTATTCACCCCTCTCTAGGCCATCAATCCTATTTCACGTGGTATCAGAGCACTAGGTTTCTCTTGTATTGGCTTAACCGCTAGAGAATGGCTTATGAGGGAATTAGTGTTAGGAGAGCTCCGGTCTTTAATGGCTCAAATTATAGTTATTGGGAGATTTGGATGCAAACATATTTAAAGACCATGAACTATGATTTATGGATTGCCATGCAAACCGATTATCCGTCTCTGGCAAATAAAATGGCCCTCACCGAGCTTGAAATTAAACATCGACAACTCAATGCCCAAGTTAGGAATGCAATTTTCTCATGCTTGAGCATTGATGTATTTGATTGTGTGAGCAATCTCACATCCGCTCACAAAATTTTGATCCTTTAGCTATACCGGTATGAGCTCATAGGAAACGGATGCATGTTGCATTGCATTGATAGATGGTGAAACAGATAACTTGACAGTTGTGTTATATGAATTTAAATGTTGATATGTAGTTGTACTTTTTGATTAATGTATACTTGCTGAGTCATGGACTCATTCTTGCTTATTTTGGTTTTTAGATGACCGTTAACGGCGACATGCATAGGATGGGCACAGCACCTCACTTTTGATACAAGAACCCACAATTCATTTATCTAGTTAGTTTTGATAGAGTCATAGTCATTTGCAACCTAGGTCAATGAATTTAACTAGAGAAACATTTATTTTATATCTTGTTCTGTTTATGGTGTTGGGTGTTCTACTATTATCGTAACGGTCTTCATTGTCAAAACTAAAACTCCTATGCCAGTGGTGATAAAGCTTGGTCCTTCCTTTATGTTGGTTATGCTATGCTCATGGGAATTATATTTATCTACTTGTGATATCACTGTTGTGTGGATTAGTTCAACTTTATGGAGAGATGCTACTAAATTTTATAAGTTTTTAGAGTGTTAGTAACATTCCAGACCCTGGTTGGGGTTGGGTGTTACATATACCGTCGTTCATCACTCGTCCACCTCCAACGCAACTGGTCCGGCTGACGAAGCAGCAGACACACACTGCATGTTGAACCAAAGATGACAGAATTGAGAGAGCTGCTGTCGTGTCAATAAACTCCGAAGATCGTGCCTCCAATAGCCCTGATCAACAGCCTGAAACACCCTTAAATTGTGATCTCGCGCAGCAGCAAAACATGACGGTGCTAATTCAGCCTGTGATCTCCCATTGAGCCATCGGTAAGCCCAGAAGTTAGGGATTTGCCATCTCCTATAGTTGCTATTGTGATATCCCTGAACAAGGACTGGTCACATGGCACTGGAAGGCCTATCCAAGGTTTGCTTCTATAGTCCTATCATCCCAAGGCAGCCACATCCACGGTGGCCGCAGGGCCCTACCCAACCTGTCGATGTTTTTTACGCCCAGCCCACCATAGGACTTTGGCCTACAAACCCGCTGCCAATTTACATGGCATGAAATTAGAGAAGCTAAACTTTGAGAGCTTTCTAAAACAGTTTGGAGAGTTCCTTCCATATTGCTCTACTCAGTTTTTAGAGGTTTGTGCAGTGGCTTTAAAATTAGAGAAGGCCAAAATACCCCTGTAGTGGGATGTATTTCTGTAAATAATGAATTTTGTAGTGACATCAGTGTAAAAAACCTTAAAAAGGCTAAAAACAAAGTTTTGAGTTTTGACTTTCTGATACAGAGAGTATTTGCCTATTCAAATGCCAAATGGTTAGTTTATCGAGTTGTTTTAAACACTAAAGCTAAACAACAGTCGACTGTTTTTTGGGGGAGTTTCGGTCGATGCACATACCTGCGCCGCGCCACCACCGTCTTCCTCCTCGCTGGCGTCGCCTCGCCGAAGCTCCACCGCGTTAGGTTTAGGGTTTAGGGGAGGGGTGCCCTAGATGCCCTCGGGCTTAGAGGGAGGCCGGCGGGAAGCGGCAGACCAATGGTGGGGAGGAGGCGCCAGAGCCGCGGGCTCGTGTGAAGGTGGCCTTGCGGTGGCAGCTAGGGGAATCGGTGCCAGCGGTGGGGATGTTAGGGTGGGTGGGGTGGAGCGGCAACAGGAGGATTGGGGGCGGAGCTGCGAGGCAGCGGCGACGCCGTCGGCCGCGAGTAGGTGGGCCAACGGTGGCGGGGAAGGCACGTGGAGCGGCGAGGAAGAAGGGGGGAGGGGTGGTGCCGGCGAGAAAGAAGAGGGAGAAGGAGGGGCGGCGTCAGCGCCGGCGAGGAAGAAGGGGAGACGGAGATGAGATCGTGGAGGCGGGGGCAGGGCGCATATTAGAGGATCGAACGGCCCACAATCGTCGACGGATTTTTTTTCCAGTTGACTGTGTAGTAGCCAAACCCTTTTTTAAATCTTGAAAGTGCTTTGTTAAAGCTCTTAAAAATAAGTAAAAGGAAAACAAGCTATCTTGTCAAAGCCGTTTGAAGCTTTCAATTCTAGCATTTCAACAAATTAAGCCACTACAGCAACTAAGCCTTGAAAGTTTAGCTACATGTACCATACAAATAAGGGTAACGCTTCCCTGAAGACATCCTATGCGTCGGACGGGACGGGTGGCTTGACCCTTCTTTTTGCTAGGTGCTCACCTAATTAATTTAGGGGCTCGGACTTGGCTCCTAGCTTGTCCTAGCTGCGCTGCACTTTAATTGCATGGCTCGCGTGCGTGACCAAACCTCTGCACACTAGCACGAGTACCACGCGCAACACATGTACCGGCCGTGCCGTCCATTCTTTGTCGCTGGCTCGGACACCACGCACAATGGGTGGGCCCACCCCTGTCGCCTCCCCTTTTTCCAGCTCCAGTGCGCGGCTTCCTCCACCGTGCGGCTCCTTCCTCGCACTGTCTATTTGCTCCCTCGTCCAGGCTAGTGGCCACGCGCATTGCTGCTCGCCGGCTGCCGGCTCCGCCGCTCTGTCCTCTCTCTTTCCCGTGCACCCTCTTTTCTCCTCTCTCTTTCTCTCTCTATTCCTCGTCTCTCTCTCTCTCTCTTCTCTTTGGAAAGGACAGTGAGCGAGTTTGGAGCTTTTGGTGGCTAAATCTGGTGAGCATGGCATGGGAGCTCGCTAGATCCGAAGAAAAAGAGGGTTAGAAAAAAGGTTTATTCCCATTTCGTCATAAAACCCTCAGCCATGTATGTGCGAAACTTCGGTTTTTATCTGATGAAACTTGGTTTTGTTTTCGTGAAACTTCTTATATTTGCACGGGTGATTTTTTGAACAACAATAAAATATGAGGTTTTATCAGTAGTTAAGCCAAGTTTTATTAGTACTTATTTAAATTTTATTGGTTCTTCTTCAAGTTTCATCAGTCGGTTTGGCCAAGTTTCATTGCTTCTTTTTAAGTTTCACTAGTAGTTTAGCCAAGTTTTATTGGCACTTTTAAGTTTTATCTGAAGTTAGCTAAGTTTTATTGGTAATTCTTCAAGTTTCATCAGCAGTTTTTTCCAGTTTCAGCAGTTATTTTGCAAGTTTCATCAGTTTTCGCCCTGTTTCATATGTATATTGTCAAATTTTATCAATAGGTTTTCCAAGTTTCATCAATTATTTTCTAAGTTTTCATGCTGACGTCAGCATAATGTCATGCGTCCGATAGGAATCATCCTATTAGATGTCCAATCCGAGGCGCTCGCCTACAAATAACAAATTTTTGTGACTTGAAGGAATATATATTATATAAAGATTCTAATAGCAGGAGATAATCCTGGGCCCAGATCCTCCCTCCCTTAGGTGAAAAGCGTAATTTTCACCTTTTGGTTGAAAACTGAAAAGTGATATTCGCTTCAAAAAGGAGACACGCGGTAATTAATTAACTAAGTACAATAGTACAAAGCCAACCAAAAATCCTGTCCTGCCAAGATTATCACTCGAATTTTCAATTACAAATAATGCATTTACGTGACAAGAAACTGTCGAAGTCGTGACTCGTGAGTCGTGTTTGCTGGCTTGCTGCACTACCAGTGGCCTAGCTAGCTCGCCGCCGATGGCTGGCTACGGTGGTTCGAGTGGCGGGGCGGTAGACGGCCTGCTTCTCACGGCGGCCGTCGTTGGCGATGCTGAGGTCCATCACCATGAAGCAGTTCACGATCCCCCTCTCGATGTCTCGGAACCTGCCGGCGTCCTTGCCGGCGCCCAGGAGGCTGCAGAGCAGGCCCCTGTGCCGGCAGGACTCGACGAGCTTGTGCGCGTCGAGGAGCGCCTCGCCGAGCCTATCCAGCAGCACCCTCCTCGCCGCCGTATCCTCGGCCGCCTTGGGGTCGCCGAGAAGCTCGACCACGTTCTCCACGCGATCGGCGAGCTCCAGCCACATGCTCCTGCTCCGGCGAGCTGTCCGTGCTGCCCTGGCGATCGCCTGCGCTACCTTGATGATGATGCTCACCTCTATCTTGACTAGTCGAGCACCGATCAATTGGTCAACCTGCGTGCGATATAATTCACATGAGGATGGTGAGCCCGCTGGGTTAACGTGATATGAATGGAAAGTATAACGATAATAACGTTTTTATGAGAGAGAGACTATATGATTTTGGTAATACTGGGAAAAACTGAGTGAAAAAGGTAAAAACAAAATATTAATTAGTTGAGAAAATATTTGTATATATCGGGCCGCAAATGAGTTGAACAATGTCATTGAGCCATACGTATATAGGCATGTACTCCCTCCGTTGGGATTTATAGGGCGTATTAGAGATTTGGATTTGTTGTTTAATATAAAGCGCACACAATTTCCAATGTTATTTTAGTGGGATCTTTCCTATAGTACCCTCATTTAAAGCATGCATGTATGCGTGTGATTAAGTTCATTTGAAGCATTAATTGTCTTTTCCACCAATTAAGTTCAAGGGTAAATTTGTAACTTGACCATTGTCCTTGGTCTTGTAGCCCATCTCTAATACGCCTTATAAATCCCAACGGAGGGAGTAATTGACTTGTATACGGCTGGATACCACTAATTCTATGTTAGTATCCGTTAAAAATATGGATACACAGTCCATCACAGACAGTGCCAAATAAGAATACAAATATGAATAATACCGATGATATCAGTTACAAATATGGAGCGGATACAGATCAAATTTGATATGGATATGAATATTTTTAGTTGGACAAGCTAAAAATTAGAGATCATTTATAACACATATATAACAGATTAAGGATAGACTATCAATGTACGATTAATGATCGAATTTGTATAGTGAGAGAAGTATGGTCTTGTTTGCCTTGACTTGTATTAACAAGTGAAGCAGGCTTTACGTTAATTACAAGACAAAGCCCTGTCGCATGGCAATGTGGGCGCGCGAAAGCTGAGTGAAAGATGTGCCGTCTGTGGAGGCTTTGCTAGAATAATATCCGTATTACATATTTGATATTATACAAACAAAAACTCAGATATTTCCATACGTATCCTTCAGATACCTATGCTCCGTATCCTTATCCATACGTGAGAAAATCATCCAGATATCCAAAAAACTATTTGAATCACTATTTGAACTGATTCTGGCAATCAGTTGGAAAATATCCGTTCTGCTCTCACCCCTAACCATATATATTGCAAAAATAAACAGATTTACTGGCTATGACTTCTTAACACTAGCTATGGCCATTTGGCAGGTTGTGTACGTCTCATGACGTAGAAGCCAAAACACGGTTCCATTTTTTTTAAAAAAAAACCCTATCCTAATCAAAGTATATTTTTCACCATGGAAAAAAATGCAATGTTCTATTTCTGAAGAAGTAATTAAGACAGCACAATTCTCAAGCTAACATTTGGTTCACTTCCATCATAAAGGTAAAATTTAGAACTAGTATATATCCTAATCATCAAATACTAAGCATTGAACGGACAAAAGAAGTGTAGATGTCATTTTTATGTTATTGAAGATAAAAATGGAATAAGAAAGCTCTTGCTTACCTTTTCTTTCCCAGAGTCACCATGAGCTTCTTTAGCTGCATCTTCATTGTCATTTATTTTAATATCATCAAATGATAGATAATTGTCGTCCTGCAAATCAAGGATCCCCAGTTTCCGAAGCTTGTGGTAATGTGTACCTACCAATCTCATGTAGCTATAAGAGCAAGTATAATAAGGTGATGTAAGCGGGCTATAAGAGTTGCCACGTCACATTTTTGTTTTGTTGGAAGAGAGAGAAGAGAAGAGAGAGAAAAGGCGGGCTCTTGTTCAGTAGTCAGCTCTAAGCTGGCTATAACACAGATTCCAAAGAAAATGAGAGGATAGATGGGTGGGCCATTTATTAATGTGTAGATTGTTTCTATAGCTAACTTATTATATGGGTGAGCTTTTAGATGGCTGTAGATGACATGGCAACCACATATAGCCAGCAGTGGGCTATATTATTAGCCATGCTCTAAATCGCAATGGGTGCAAAAAAAGATGGATACATTCTTTGGATTAAGTACATTAACCACGCGATATAAACTTTTTTGAGAGCGTTGTTCGCTAGGACAATACAAATTTCCTTCAATTGTTGTAGAACACTCAATGTGTCACTTCATGTGGACCATGCGGCTATATATATCAGTGACTCAATTGAAAAATATATACAATTTGCAATGTCCCATGTTAATTTTCCCTACTATTAATTGGTTGAGTTGCCTGCACAGATGCACAATTGCATGGCTAGCTATTATAATACTTACATTTTTATCTAAAGATAGAATATATATTTGTTCCACAACTTTTCATAGTTATAATTGAAAATATAGTTCCCTTCACACCATCATTTGTTTTCCAGAAGAAGGCTAATGTGAAAGATGCATTATTACGTTAAAGCTTTCACCAAAGTTTGAGTGGCTATTGGCCATAGCTAACAAAAATAATAAAATGTATTATAACGATGAAAATAAAGGTAATAGTGAATGTTTAACCTTGAAGGCCCGGTTCAATTGAAATGATTTCTGCAGGTGCTCCAGTAGACCTGACAATGATTTGTTAGTGGAGGCAAAATGTGGTAGTCAGACTTTCGGAAAAAAAAAATCAGTGTCATATCTAAAGAACATGTGAGATACCCAAATCTTAATGTATACATACCATGATGTGCCATTCATTCCATCGAGTGTCACAGGTCTGTTTGCAACCATCGTATGATCGAACTGCATACTATCCTTTTTCACATGTACTAGGAGCTCCAATTTCCCCTGAACGATTTCTTCCCCATGGTAGTTGGATATAATCTGTAACAAGAAGAATACAGAGCATCAGTCAGTGTTGAGACAGGCCGGTTATCCTGGCATCCAGATTCTTACGCTCTGTAGCTTTTCTTCATCCATCTCTGAATTCTTCAGTATGTTTCCCACCATAAAGCTGTTGTGGCTAACTAAAGCGTGTATGGTAGTCTTCGTTTTGATTGATATTTTCCAGCAGGCATACATCATCAGCTAGTTGTGGAAAATGTCGTTTCGATGTGGTACCTAAAATGCAACTTTGACAACTAAATTTATATGGTTATTTGAAAACACAATAAATACGAGTAGTATTATAAAAGTATTTTTGAAGACAAATATATGTATGTAGTTCCTATCCAATATAAATATTTAAAAATATATCTGTAACCAAAGTTTTGAAAGTTTGGCTAGACGAATACTCGAAAGAAATTCTTATGTGATTGTAGGCCGGAGGGAGTACCATAAAGATACCTTTGCATTGGCGATTCATCGCCCAAAATGGTTCAGATATGCCTTCTTGAACTCTCTCGTCTGGGGTACCGGCCAGCATTACACCCATCCTAAACTTCTCAGTCCTGGCATAAACGGAGGTTTTCTGGAAAATGGCATCACCAAGTCTTGTCTACCCATCAACAAGAATTAGGACTAGATGACCTCCTAAGACAGGAGTCTCTTTTACAGACCGTGGACGCACTAGGTAGTTACTGAGAGAGTATTTTGTATACGTTTAGTGCTCGACAGTCATATTTTGTATATTTTTAGAGCTCGATAGTCATATTTTGTAGCCATATTTTGTATATGTTTAGACTGAGAGAATTAACAGCATGTAGTATATCAGTTCTAAATGTGTGCTCCAAATGTATGGCGGACACAATGATCACTATCATTTCTGCAGGCCTGATTAATTCTGCTCCTGCTAGTTAATGAAGAAATCAAAAACTGATGTGTAACTGCAGGCTTCATGTTCAGGCAGTTCAAGCTCATACATAGCAAAACCAGTGGCCTCCATTTATCTCATACATGGATAACAGCTGAAGATTTAACTCATGTATGGACATACCCACAACTGCTGTTCGAAGACTGAAAATAGCTCCTGCAACTCTGAAAATTAGGCAGTGAAAAAATTTTCATGTATTGAATCTGAAAATAGATCCAGATAAGACTGGCAATAGCTCTTGCTAATCTGGAGAAGTATTTAACTAGGCAGGTCGGGATCAGTTCTAAATTTGGAATGTAGTACTTTATCTCATCAGCATAGATCATGAGAATCTGGCTTCATAGATGACATTGCAGAGACTGACCGACAGAAGGCATGCCATTAGCTAATGCAATGCTCAGGGCCTGAAGCAATCATGCTAGAATAAATTACAATACTCTGAATTCAGCATTTACAATCATGCCATTAGCTAATGCAATGTTCAGGGCCTGAAGCAATCATGCCACAAGCAAAAGCAATAATCTGAATATCTGCATTTACAATTCCAGCTTAATTCAGCGGCATTCTGCCTGTACAGTTTCAGGTTAAATCCATACAATTTGTCTGGATTAACAATTTCACCATCAATTCTTACAATTCATCGATACAAGTACTCAGATGTCAGATCAGTTGCCCCCCCCTCCCCCACCCATAGCATATGGATCAATTTCACCATTGCAAATAGTTGGACATGGTAATCTCTCCTTTTCAGATTCATTTCTTAATGTTGGACATGGTTCAAACAATGCTTGACATGGTGTTCATTTCAGATTCTGAACATTGATATTGTGGACATGGTAATCTCTCCTTTTTAGATTCATTTCTTAATGCTCAAATTCACAGAGTACAAGCAACTGCAGAGCACATTCATCCAAATACAAGCATTTGGGAGCATTTCCTACAATCATATACACTGGCGCACTGCACTACCACAATTTGAGCTCTGAATCAAAACATCTCATACAAGCCAGGGAGCATTTCATACAAAAATTTGTTCTAATACAAGCCGTCGCCCGAGCCTTCTTTGGTGTCGCCGCTAAGGCTGGGTCGCCCGCCGCCGCCTGGGCCTGGTGGTGGCCTTGAGCCCGAGCCCTGGGGTCACCCCGCCCGAGCCCGAGCCACAGTAGTTCTTGCTTGTGAGCCCTGGGCCAAGGCTGAGCCTTGCGGGCCACCCTGGGTCGCCAGAGTCAGCTGGTCAAGACCGCCACCCGAGCCACAGGGGTCGTCGCCGAGCCCGAGCCCTGGAGTCGCCACGCCGAGCCCGAGCCCTAGTGGCCGCCACGCTCGAGCCCTAGGGCCGCAGCTTGAGCCAGGGGGGCCATTGCTGGGTTGCCATAGCCGCTAGGTCGCCGCCCGAGCCTAGGTGCTACCGTGCCGTCGCCGCCGTCGCTGAGGTCGCCGCTGCCCTTGGGCCGTTTCGTGCTAGGGTTTCTTGGGGCAGTTGGTGGAGGAAGTCTAAAGGAAGGAAGTTTGCCTCGCGGATGGACGAACGCCCTTCATCGCGCGATGGACGAGCGCCGTGCATGTTTGCCTCGCGTACCAGTTCGTTTTTTGACGCTGCGCCCTTCATCGCGCGATGGACGAGCACCGTGCGTCCTACAGGCCCTCTGACTTTGCCTCCATAACGTCAGAGGATACAGATCCACCTCGCTTCCCACCTTGCCCTATGTCGCATCTAGAACAAAGCGCAGCTACGGAAGCAGCAGACGACGAGCTGGGGCCTCCTGGCCCCTCCTGGCGGCCTCCGGCGGCGGACGACGCGGTGGGGAAGAGCGGCGTGGTGGTGCGGCGGCCGTGGGCGACGGGAAGGTGGAGGAGACGGAGCACGAGGAGGCGAGGACGAGGCTCTCCATGCCTGCCGCGCCGCGGGGAAGCCAAACCCTAGGTCAGCCTTCCACCCTTCCTCCCTGGCCGATTTGTCCCTACGCGGCTGCCTTCTTTACCTCTCTTCCTTCCAGCTAGGGCGAGGTCGTTGACGGGCTGAGCCGCCCAGGGCAAGGTCTGCGGCGGCCCCATCTGGTCGAGGCGTCCCTGGCGGCGAGATCGATTCCACCCAGGGGAGGTCTGCGGCGGCCCGATCTGGTCGACGCATCCCTAGCAACGGCCGGTTCCGGCCATGGCGAGGTCGGCGACAGCCGGATCGACTCACTTCTCTTTCCTCAGATCTAGCCGAAGGCTGCACGAATGGATTGCATCCGTGCACTCACACAACGACCACGCAGGTAGGGGCAGTGTCGTTTAGAATTTGCTCGAATTTTCCTGGTAAATCTGCCCCCTTTTTTTTGTTTGTTCCCAGTCAATTTCTTAAACCCTTGCCGCCTCACCGGGAGATTCTGTGGTGAAATTCCCCGCATTTTATCTGCCGATTCTTGGTGTTGGAGATGGCTGCGACCCAGTAGGCGCAAGATTCAGCCAGTTCGTGGGTTCTTTTTTTTTTCCTTTTCTTTCCTTTTGATGTGGGTTGCTTACAGATTTTGTGGTTTTCTAGTATAGTTTGTTTATTTTCGGGTTGGATTTTTGGTTCTCGGTCAAAGTTTTCTGTAAGCATGTGATCTTGGCTATGTTCGTTCCTGTGGGGTCGTCATAAAGCTGCGAGATTTCTTAGTTTTCTGCTCAAATTTGGCTCAAAGTTGCAATTGTATTCGATGCAGCTTCGAGTTGTGATTTTCTTTTGTCTGCTTGGATTACATGATTGCCGTAGCAAACCAGCTGGCGGCATTGTCTAAGAGCAAGTGCCATATTACGGTGAAGTATGTTAGGGTTGATTCGAGGCTCGCAATTTGAGATGCCACTTTGTTCTGTCCGCAATGTTCCTGGTGTAGATAGAAGATAATTATTCTAGAATAGGCATGATGCTGGGAGAGAATTTATGTACCTTCCCTCCATTTCCTTTGAATTGTATGATTTGAGCGAGCTCTTGCAGCATCCTTCATAGACTATGATATTTCTTAAGGACATATTTATGGAGCAGTTTAAACTTGCTAGAGAATCACTTTTGTATTCTCTAATTTAAAACTGTCGTTCCACTCATTCAGGTTAGTGTTGCTGCATTACTTCAGAAGTAAGAACAAGAATTGTTGAAAAGGAATGTAAACGGTAATATAAAGGAGAATGATGATAAAGGGTCTCGATCTGTTGTTATTGGTCACGATTGTTTTGAGGCCCCAGCCAGCTCTTCGTAGTTTTGATTGAGAAGTATGTAAATGAGATAGTATATAGATTATTAGTGTTGCAACCATCCATTCTTATGAGCTTTTATATGTACATAATTCATACCAAAAACTAGGTTTCCAACATATGGATGCAATTAATATATTGGTTGCTTTTGTTTCCATCTTGTGCTGCTTCTTTTCTCATCTATTTTTTGAGCAAATTTTCTCACATATTAGCATCTATTCTTTCAGGATTTTGTCAACTTGAACAGCCAGAGAGAAAAGCTTGCACTTCCAACAATAGGAAGCAGAAGAAAAAACATGTACCTTTTCCATCCTCTATACATTATTCTTTTAAGGTTTCAAAATAAATGGAAAAAGAACAACTCTGTAAACTCTATGTTACATACTTTTGTTTCCATTGAATGTAATCATACATAGGAAGCTCATTTGATCTGATTCTTCATTGCTTTGAATGAGCAATAAACGCAGGTCGACTTTAAGAAAAAAAGTTCTCCCTCCATCCTATTGGATGTCGATGGCGTTTCTATCTGATTTGTTATCTATGGTTGAGCCTAACTTTGAGTCTTTCCTACCCTTTTTAGGTTAGTGCATATCATCACCGTTATTTTCAGGTTTGGTTCATCGTACGATAGAAGGACTGAACTTCGTAAAATAATTCAAATTGCAAAGTTTCAAAGGAGGGTGATGTAGGTTAGATTTAGTGCAAAGTCTTTTCATTTTGTCACATTTATTTCTCCTACATAAATTCAAACACCAATATTTCGTGTACATATGTAATGTTGTTATTCTCAACTTTGTATAAAGTGTGATTTCTTGCTTCAGAATGACAAATTTTCTCTATTTATATAAGTGCTGCAACCAACACTACCAACGAATCGGCTAGTACAACCGGTTCGAAACAGGTTTTAGAACCGGTTGTAGGCAACCGCGACTGATGCTCGCGGGAGCACCAGAAGCGGTTCTACGAACCGTTTCTAGTGGTGTCTAAAAAGATAAAGAATATTGGGGTATGTGGGATTTGAACTGTCGCGCTCTTCTCGGCTTACCTAGCGAGAGCGGTCGGACTGCACTAGGCCCTGGATCGAGAGGGCTAGTGCAAGAGTTACTGTTGGAATCATTTCATACATCGGTGTCCAAATATTACATAACAGCGATCATCCGATCGCATTAGTAGCAAACGGCATTTAAGCCTTAGTTACAGACCAAAGTTCATCAGAGTAGCGGAAATCTCCCAAAGGGCAACTTGCAAGTTCAAAAGAATAACAAAATCGCACCAAAGCGGTGTGTAACCACACACGGTGGTGGAACGACTAAACCCTATCTAAAACATCTACTCCTGATCCCGGTACTGAGGATCTCCTTCCTCATGACAATCGTAGGCCTCTTCCTCGACGGGCTCCTCCATGTCTAAAGATAGATATTTATGCGAGGTCAGTGTCATCCAAACACTGGCGAGCTAACACCCAACCCAATGCATTTAGTGATAGAGGTTTCAAAGGAAAGGCTGGGTTTATTTATTTGCATGAAAGCCAGTTTTGGAAATGAAAGCCTATAACTTAGCAGTTTAACCAAATTCCCTGTCAAATTGATTATTTATCATATTTCCTTTTCAATGCACAACCAATCCCATGGCAGTTTCCAAGCACTCTGCCAAACGTTCTCTTCCACTCCGCCATCATCTTAGAGTGTGGCGCTTTCGTTATGGATCACATTCCCACAAAGTACCGGTCTCGTCCTAGGCGGGTTGCCGACCCACGCTAGACTCACGGCTCTCTGTAAGAATGGACCTAGATCATCCTCGGATGACGACATGAAAGCTGTCTTCACCTCAAGCATGGCGGCAGCAGAGTACGCCCGCAGTCGTAACTACCCTGAATCCCCACTACTTGCACTACCGCGCGATGGCGGTGGCGTTGTGGTGTTAGGAACTATCTCCCGCAGCAGATAGTCGATGGCGTCCACTTGTGCATCCTCGATGCACCCGTCAGAGAATCCTTGATTCAGCCCAGCCCGATCCACTAAGGGCCTCACCCTTATGCACTTCCTTCTTGGCTAACTTCGCACCCTCCGTGTGAATCACACGATGTGGCGGAACCCTCCTTTTGGGGCAGCAGACGGCATTACGCGGATCTCGCCGCGCCTCTTCCATGCACTACGTATGTGGGCGATTAGCTTCCTCAAATCACGTAGCCAGCTACTTCATCTCTTACCCAATGCCGGACCCGATCCGCATTCAAAGACATCACAACCATATACACACCGGCATGCCAGCCCAAATTCAATTAACCATATTCTTTGTGTGATCATGTCCGGTGAATGTCGGTTCACCGTTCCGAGGCAATTCTAAGCCTAAAATTTATAGTTGGACTGAGCAATGTCTAAGCAAGATTATAACCAAGACTTAGGAGTCTAAATCGGTTTATTTAAATTAACCAAAGCTACCAAGGGTGATCATCAAAGCGATCAATAGTAAACCAAATGACAGATGATTAATTCAAGACAACATCATCATGGTAAATTGATAGCAAGTAAGTAAATGGCATGATATATCATGATTGAACAAATAGGCATAAGTACTTAAAAGGGCATGCGGTTTATCTTGTAAAATAAATGCTTTAGAAATCTGGGATTCAATATGATATTATTGGATGTTAACTTGCACTAGGAAAGCGCATACTCTCCTAGTAAAAGCAACACTATTAAGGTTAAGTATTAACTTCGCACTAGGAAAATCGAGATTCTCCTAGTAAAAGCAAACTCCTTTGAGGGTAGATATTAACTCGCCTTGGGAATTGAAGTCCGGGTCTTGTGCGGAGTCCTCGAGCAGTGATTCCGGATCCTCTACGTCTAAGCGGAGAATCAACAATTCATCATAAACACGATCGCGAAGAAGAGAATGATGCATGAAATGCAATCGAGGTCGCTTCGTATTCGCTCATTTACGATTCCTATGTTTAACTATCTACATGAATCCATATATATATATATATATCGAGAAAGTTCCATGATCCTTCTAAATAATGAATCATAGCGGAATGGCGCGAAGTGCTTGTGAGATGATGCACATGATACATGTATATATATGTGTAATGAAATTTCTACCTAATTAACCCAATAGGACAAAATATGGTTTTATCGGCATCCATGATTTTCTTATGTTTAACTTAATTGTTAATCTATTTTTAATACACAACATTCTATTTTTGCTTATTTCTATATGAATTAATACCTAAAATAAGCTTAATGGATTTAATCTAGGAACCGTGTTTGGTTCTTTGTGTAAGGTACTATTTTTATTAAATCCAACACAAGCTCTAGTATTTACCCTAATTTTTCCAGAATTTTTAATGATATCTACCTATTTTAAATAAATCTTTTCTATTCTTGTCTTTGTTTTATTTATAAAATCTGGGAAAAATGGGTGAAAAGATCTTGGTCGCCCGCTAACTTCATGGCCGAGCCAACCACGTCGAAGCGTGCCGATTGAAGGCGTAACTCGCGAGTGAAGGCGCTGGAGTCATAGGCGCCTCGCTTACCACGACATGTGGGACCGAGGGCCCACATGTCGGCAACGCGGAAGAAGCCGCGGGAGTTTTAAATCCATGAAGGCCGACTGGGGCCCACTGTCGGCGACCACACACGGTGAAGCCGCACGGATCTTAAGCGCGGATCGGACGGCTCGCCGTCATCGTCTTCCTCCGCGGCCAGACGCGCCGAGGCTTAGCCGACGGCTAACCGAACTAGGGTGCACCGTTTGGGGCGTTCTTGGGTTCGGTGGAATCGATGAGCTAACGCGCATCTAGGGGTGCCCTTGTCGAGGCGAAACGGCCGGACGCGGCGAGCCATGCCCGGCGGCGAAACCGCTACCGGCGGACATGAGTAAATGACCTAGGGTCGAGCTTATGGAAAAATAAGCGCGCATGAGCTATCACGGGGTTAGTGGGTGCTACCGAGCAAAAAGGTGGTCGGGGCACGGTTGGATCGGCGCGCCCACGTGCGGGTCCGAGCAAGGAAGGCGGCGCTCAAGATTTGGTGAAGACCGTGAAGCCTGGGCCAAAAGAGGGAGCACGGTGTGAGGGAAGACAGCGGCTCACCGAGCAAGGGCTTGCCTTGAAGCTCACCAGAGATGATGATCGGCGTCCCGAGCAGGTCCGAGCAAGGAAGGCGGCGCTCAAGATGTTGGGGAAGACCGTGAAGCCTGGGCCAAAGAGGGAGCACGGTGTGAGGGAAGGCAGTGGCTCACCGAGCAAGGGCTTGCCGCAAGCTCACCAAGCAAGGGCTTGCCGCGAAGCTCACAGAGATGATGATCGGCGTCCCGAGCAGGTCCGAGCAAGGAAGAACAGGCGGTCGGCGGTGGCGAGAAGCGTTCGACGAGCTCGGGATGACTCGGACCAATTCCTTGAGGCGGGAGCTTCACGAGGTCATGGCGAAACAAGCGCGACAATGTGGAGACTAAGGAGGTCCGGCTTGGGTGGCGGCGTGAGAGTGAAAAGAGGGAGAAAGCGGCCGATGTGGCGCGGTGGCATATAAGCTCGGTCGAGGCTCGGCTCTTGACCGTGGTCGCGCGAAGATGTGAGGCGGTCCACAGAGGAGCTCTAGTGCTCATTGGCTAGCTGGGCGGTGGCTTGTTGCTGGCGAATGTCCGAGCCGGGCGGCGAGATGGCTTGCTCGGGCGGCATTGCCGGCCGGAGACAGCGGCGGTGCGGGGGCATCGATGGCGCGACCAAGTCGGCCATTGGGCAAGGTGGGCGGTGCTGGGAACTCCACGCTGAGCCGCCGACAAGACGGCAAGTCGTCCATGGCAGCAGTGTGCAGCGGCGATGGCATGGCAGCGTCGCGTCATGGTCGGAGGTGGGGTCCACAGGTCCAGCGACACACACAAGCCGCCAATTGAAGATCTTCCCGAGATTGGGCGGGGAGTGATGGTTGAGCAGGGGTGGAAGGTGGCGGCGGCAAGCGTTGACCAAATGCCGCAAGGGCGTAAAGGAATAGGAAGGCGCCATGTGGGCCCTACCAGGTCAAATTGGTCAACATCTGAGTCAAACTCTCTATTAGGGTTTAAACTAATCTATGGATTTTTCTGGGATTTTAGAGCAATTTAACATATTTAGGCTTATGTGATTATGTGTATACATATATATATATATATATGTGTGTGTATGGATGTTTTATGAATATGAAAATATATTCCCAATTTAAGGTCCATTAGCATCTTATATTTCAACAATTTCTTAAATAGTGCTATAAATTATAAATTCTTATGCAAGGGTTTATTAATTAGCTATTTAGTGCTTTATTCAAACAAAAATCATCAATTTCAAATGGCTTCTAAAGTCTAGAAATGTGTGTTTGTCACATAGAAATTTTACGGAAAACGTCATAGCTTATGCAATGGTACAGAAGTGTTTTCAAAATATTATCATAACTTTGGGCTGTTACAAATCCCTCCCCCCTAAAAACAAATCTCGACCTCGAGATTGATATTTCTATGAAGCGAATAGGTAGGGAATTCTTGACGCATTTTCTCTTCTAATTCCCATGAAAGCTGTCCTCCGGATTGATTGCTCCATTGCACCTTGCAAAGTCGAATGGTCTTATTCTTGAGCTTCTTTTCCTGAGTCTCTAATATTTGAATAGGCTTGACTTGATATCCCAAGTTGGGTTGTAGGGTGTCGTGAGCGGTGAACTACTTCTCCTTGAGGTTTTCTCAAACACTTTCGGAGTTGGGACACGTGAAACACGTTGTGAACTTCTCCCAACTCCTTGGGAAGGTCAAGTTAAATGGCGACCATACCCTTACGAGACAAGGATGGATAAGGTCCCACAAACCTTGGGGCCAATTTTCCTTGACTTGAAATCTTCTTGTTCCTTGAAGGGTGAGATCTTGAGATACACATAGTCTCCAACTTCAAAGATAGGTCCCTCCGACGATGGTCAAGATAACTCTTTTGTCGGGATTGGGCAGCAAGCAATTGCTTCCTAATCGTTTTGACCTTTGCTTCGCTTCTTGCGGTGTTCCTTCCAAATACCGCCCTTCTCCGCACTCGGACCAATAAAGAGGGTCCTACATTTTCTTCCGTATAGAGCTTCAAAAGGTGACATTTGCGCATCGCTTTGATAAGCTGTTGTTATAAGCAAATTCATAAGGTAACCATTTTTCCCATTCTTGGGAATTCCAAAGCACAAGCTCAAGCATGTCTTCTAGAGTTCGAATAGTCCTTTCCGTTTGTCCGTCGGTTTGAGGGTGGTAGGTCTGTGCTAAATGACAATTTGGTGCCCGAGGCACTATGGAGTTCTTCCCAAAACTTTGAGGTAAACCGTGATCCACGATCGATATAATTCTCTTGGGAACTCCATGAAGGCTTACTATCCAGGCGATGAATAGTTACGCTAGTTTGCTACCCTTGTGAGTGGTTTTGTTGGGATAAAATGAGCTACCTTGGTCAACCGGTCTACTATTACCCATATAGAGTCATGTCCACTTCGAGACCGGGAAGTCCTATAATAAAGTCCATGGTCACTTCATCCCACTTCCATTTCGGGATTTTGATTGGTTGCAGAACCTGCTTTGGGCGTTGGTGTTTCGCCTTCCTTTGAGCAGCAGGTATTACATTTGGCCACATATTACGCTACATCTCGTTTCATTCGGGGCCACCGAAGATTGCCTTCAGATCTTGGTACATTTTGTACATCCCGGTGCATGGAAAACGGTGACTCGTGTGCTTCTTTTAAGATTTCTTCCTTTAATTCCGGGTCGTGAGGCACAAAGATCCTCTTCTCCATCCAAAGAATTCCTTGTTCGCCTTAACAATTTTTGTTCGAAACCCTATTCATCGGTCCTTGAGCCTAAGGGTACTGGGATGATCTTGTTGCTTATCTTTGATACGATCGATCGATCTGGCTGAACCGTGATGTTGGCTAATTCTCCAGATTTTACGAGATTTAGGCATAACTTATTCAATTCTTCCAGAGAGCTGTTTTGAGGAGGTATCTTCCTGAGTATTCATGTCTTCTCTGGGATCACCATCAGGAAGTTGCATCTGGTTCTTTCTGCTTAGAGCATCTGCCACCACGTTGGCCTTGCCAGGGTGGTATAATATATTTAGGCTGTAATCTTTAATCAACTCTAACCACCTTCTTTGCCTCATATTGAGGTTGGCTTGGGTGAAAACGTATTTTAGGCTTTTGTGATCGTGTAGATGTCACATTGTTTTCCCATCGTAAAATGTCTCCATAGCTTGAGTGCATGAACTACGGCTGACAAGTTCTAGGTCATGGGTTGGGTAATTGTCCTCGTGCTTGCAAGAATCGCCGTGATCGACGCCACAACCTTGCCATCTTGCATCAATACACATCCTAATCCTTGTCGGGAAGCGCCACAAGTATACTTCAAACTTCTTGGCGATATTAGGTGTGGCCAAAACAGGAGTGGTGGTCAGAAGAGTTTTGAGCTTCTGGAAACTGAGTTCACAATTTTCGGTCCATTCAAACTTCCTTTCCTTTTTCAATAGCTGAGTTAGTGGTCGGGAAATTTTTGAGAATCCTTCGATGAAACGCCGATAATATCTGCGGACCTAGAAAATCGCGAATTTCCTTTCTGATGGCGGTGTTTTCCAATTCATGACCGTGTCTATCTTAGATGGGTCCACTTTAATTCCTTCAGCAGATATAATATGTCCCAAGAAACTGACATCACTAATCCAAAATTCACATTTGCTATATTTTGCATATAGCTTATGCTCTCTGAGTTTATCCAACACCGCTCTCAGGTGCTTCTCATGCTCTTCGTCCGATTTGGAGTACACAAGGATGTCGTCAATGAAGAGCGACAACAAACTTGTCAAGGTATTCCATTAGGATTAAATTCATGAGGTTCATGAAATAGGCGGTGCATTGGTTAACCCAAAGGACATGACCAAATATTCAAACAGGCCATACCTAGTGGTGAAATTTGTTTTGGGTATATCATCCTTCCGCACCTTTACTTGATGGTATCCGGATCGAAGGTCGATCTTGGAAAAACGTGTAGCTCCTTGGAGTTGGTCAAACAGGTCATCGATCCTGGGCAGAGGATACTTATTTTTAATAGTGACGGCGTTCAACGCCCTATAGTCCACCACTAATCTTCGTCCACCATCCTTCTTATCCACAAACATGGCGGGGATCCCCAGCGAGATGAGCTTGGCGGATCAAACCCTTGCTTAATAAGTCGCCCGATTGTTTCTTGAGTTCTTCTAATTCTTCCGAGTTCATCTTGAAATATGTTTTGTAGATTGGGGCTGTACCAAGTGTTAACTCTATAACAAACTCTACCTCTCGGTCAGGCGGTAGTCCAGGTAAGTCATCCGGGAATACGTCCAAATATTCTTGGACTACCTTTACCTTACTCGGGTTGTCTTCCTTGAGGTACCAGATGGCTCTACCCCATCTGTAGGGTTCATCTACCTTCCATACTCTTTCAAACACACCATCCTTTACAAGCGACTTCTCGCTTGGCGCAATCTAATACTCCTTATAGAGTCTTAGCCAATCCATGCCGATTATGACATCAACTCCTAATCCGGACATGACCATTAGGTCGAAATAGAATCCTACTCTTTCCTTCCTTATTTCTACCCATTTGCAGGACCTATAGGCCTTAAGTATCCCACCGGGAGATCTAATGGTGAAGGGCTTATTAAGAGGAAAGGTTTGTAGCTGGTGCTTATCTCGTATTCTTGTGAAATAAAGGAATGTGATGCACGTAATCAAATAAAACTTGTCTTGGGAGTCGTGAAGTCCAAACGTACCCACAAGTACTCCTTCATCTTCTTGTGCTGCTTCTGCAGTGATATTGTTGAGTCTCCCACGTCCCATACCTTGAGCTTGATTCTGCAGTGGGCGACCTCTGCCACGACCCTGCACAACATTCCCTTGAGGTTTTGCGCGATTCTGACTAGGGCGGTTATAAAGCGGCATAGTGTCAGTGGTGGCATAGGTAGCGATTACTGTCATCCTATTTTGGGTGCTGGTGCATTATGGGAGCGATTGGTGCTTGAGTACGAAAACCAGAGATTCAAAGACCGCGCCCACCCTCATAGCATATCCTCGGTTGAACATGGAAGATTTTTGTCCGGCTCTCGAGGAGGTTGAGGTTTGAATTGTCCCAGACGGCTTGACCCGGCGACCGTGACGTTCACCATCTTGCGCTTACGCGAGAGATCCTCGCCCTTCAAGTCCCTTTCCAACACCAAGGCCTTGTTGACTAACTGGTGGAAGTTTTGATACTCCAAAATCCTAAGGCGGGATTTGTACCGAAAATCCATCCCTTCTAGGAACCAATCTATCTTTTCGGCTTCATTGTGGATGTCTTGGGGGGCATATCTTGCAAGCTCATTGAACTTAGTAAGATATTCAGAAATTGTCATCGCCCCTTGAGAGAGTCTGCGGAACTCATACTTCTTCATCTGGTGATTCCTATGGGTATGTGATAATTTAAAGCAAATGACAAATTCTTCCCATGGAATGAATCCTTGGACTGGGGAACATAAAGGCGGCACTTCAAACATTATCGGCTTGTTGAGCTTCGTCGGCATCTCCATCTTCAGAGGTTCATTTTCTTCCATTTCTTCTTCATCCACACTGGCGGGTGGCGACATAATTATCCCACCACACACTGCGGGTCCTACTAGCGGTGGGAGGAATAGCGATACTTTCTCCATTTCTGGACATCTGATCAACTCCAGGTTCTTGGTCACAGTGCGTAACCAGTCTTCTGCTTCCATGGGATCGGTAGCTTGAGCGAAGGTAGGGGGATTGGTCCGCATAAAGGCAGCATGTTTGGATCCCTCATTTCGATTCCTGTCTGCCTGCTGGTTAAACAGTACTTGACCCAACATCTGTGCTTGATAAGCTAAGACCTGGGCCATGGTTGGGTCTCCTGCCGGAGGAGGAGGTAGATTACCTCGGCCTCGATCATGCCACGACCTCTAGCTGCTTGGCACCACGGGCTTGGCCAGCTCCTTGGCCACCTGGCACTGCTGCCTAGATCGCCCCTTGGCCACAGGCGGCTCCACGACCACGTACCATCTGCATGACGGTGATCCTTAACATTATAGCTAAATATGCATGCATGAGGCCAATATCAAAGAAGTCGAATAAATGCAGCCACGAAACGCTTGTCATTTAAGATACCCAAAAGCGGCAATAGTCAAATCGGTTTTACATCATACCACAAAAGTACAATTATCGACAAGGATACAAGTCGCCAATCATCTACTATGGCGAAACAAAAGACACATTTCCGATCTAAGTCGATCTGTCAAGCTAACTAGCTACTCAAGGCGCGGGACGACGAGTGTAAACTATCACCGGTCTCCCAACCGGGTAGCGGTGGAAGTAGCCAGAAGTCCTCTAGCGATCGTTGAGAAGGCACAAAGAAGACAACAGCAGATGGGTGGCTCAACTGGGGAGCAAGTAGGTCCACGGAGGTCTCCGAGTCAAGAGTACTCTGCAATGACAAAGAGGTCACGGGAAGTGTCGTGACGAGGAATCCCCACCAAGGCACTAGGAGGAAGACCCGTTTCCGCATGGTAGTCTGCGGCGGTTAGGGTACTCAGGTGGAGGAAACTGAGGACCCGGAGGGGAAAGGGAAGGGTCCCTCGCTTTGCCGCGCTAAGCCCGGGCAAGTCGGAGTCCTTTGGCGTCTACTCATCGTCGATCGCCGACGTAGTGGTGAAGACGCCGTCACCACCACCAGCAGCGGTTGTCTCTTTGACGAAGAGAGTAGCGGAGGAAGCCGATCTCCTCAAGAGCGCTGTCACGGTCTGTCTCCGCGCCCTGGAGAAGGCGAGCAACCCTCTCCAAGTGGTCCCTCAGTGAAGGCGGGGCATTGGTAAAGCCTGGGAGAAGTGCGAAGTGCTGAAAGGAAGGTCGGGCGAAAGAAGTGCCCTCCAAGTCGTCGTGGTACCTCTCCTGTAGCCCCAGACGCTAATGCCGCCGCATCATCGATAGCGGTGCAAGTGGTCCCGGCCGTCTCCGCCTCAGTCAGGCCATGTGTCTGTGTGGTGGTAGTAGACTCGAACCTCTACAATGTACCCTAAGCGGGGCAGGGTACGAACGAGCCTCCAGAAGTAGCAAGGGCGGTCGTTAAAGCACAGGAAGTCCGACAACTGGCGGAGGACAAGAACCATCTGGCTGGCGTGCAAAGGGTCGTCAGAAAGTAGGTAGCACGCTCGAGAGAAAAGCGTGGGAAACCCGCTCATCCATCTACAAAAACGAAAGAAGAATTCCTTTAAGTAAGAAATAGTATAGTTGTGAAAGTTAAAAGACAAGATATACAAGAGCAGTTTTGGAAAAATATTTTATATAAACTATACGCAATCCTTGGCTAGCGGCGGGGTTTAGGGTTCCTCTGATCGTATGCTCGATACCAGCTCTTGTCGCGCCTTCTCGCTTACCTAGCGAGAACGGTCGGACTGCACTAGGCCCTGGATCGAGAGGCTAGTGCAAGAGTTACACAGTGGAATCATTTCATACATCGGTGTCCAAATATTACATAACAGCGATCATCCGATCGCATTAGTAGCAAACGGCATTTAAGCCTTAGTTCTGAGACCAAAGTTCATCGAGTAGCGGAAATCTCCCAAAGGGCAACTTGCAAGTTCAAAAGAATAACAAAATCGCACCAAAGAATGTGTGTAACCACACACGATCGGTGGAACGACTAAACCCTATCTAAAACATCTACTCGATCCCAGATCGAGGATCTCCTTCCTCATGACAATCGTAGGCCTCTTCCTCGACGGGCTCCTCCATGTCTAAAGATAGATATTTATGCGAGGTCGGTGTCATCCAAACACCGGCGAGCTAACACCCAACCCAATGCATTTAGTGATAGAGGTTTCAAAGGAAATTTGGGTTTATTTATTTGCATGAAAGCCGCTTTTGGAAATGAAAGCCTATAACTTAGCAGTTTAACCAAATTCCTGTCAAATTGATTATTTATCATATTTCCTTTTCAATGCACAACCAATCCCATGGCGCTTCCAAGCACTCGCCAAACGCGTTCTCTCCCACTCCGCCATCATCTTCCGAGTGTGGCGACTCGTTAGGATCACATTCCCCACAAAGTACCGGTCTCGCCCTAGCTGGGTTGCCGACCCACGCTAGACTCACGGCTCTCAGAAGAATGGACCTAGATCATCCTCGATGACGACATGAAACCTGTCTTCACCTCAAGCATGGCGGCAGAGCATGGTACGCCCGCAGTCGTAACTACCCTGAATCCCCACTACTTGCACTACCGCGCGATGGCGGTGGCGTTGTGGTGTTAGGAACTATCTCCGTGGCGGATAGTCGATGGCGTCTGCTGTGCATCCTCGATGCACCGTGCTCGGGGAATCCTTGATTCAGCCCACCGATCCACTAAGGGCCTCACCCTTATGCACTTCCTTCTTCGGCTAACTTCGCACCTCCGTGTGAATCACACGATGTGGCGGAACCCTCCTTTGGGGGCAGCGCCGCGGCATTACGCGGATCTCGCCGCGCTCCTCTTCCATGCACTACGATGTGGGCGATTAGCTTCCTCAAATCACGTAGCCCGGCTACTTCATCTCTTACCCAATCTGGGACCCAAATCCGCATTGCAAAGACATCACAACCATATACACACACCGGCATGCCAGCCCAAATTCAATTAACCATATTCTTTGTGTGATCATGTCGGTGAATGTCGGTTCACCGCTCCGAGGCAATTCTAAGCCTAAAATTTATAGTTGGACCGAGCAATGTCTAAGCAAGATTATAACCAAGACTTAGGAGTCTAAATCAGTTTATTTAAATTAACCAGGCTACCAAGGGTGATCATCAAAGCGATCAATAGTAAACCAAATGACAGATGATTAATTCAAGACAACATCATCATGGTAAATTGATAGCAAGTAAGTAAATGGCATGATATATCATGATTGAACAAATAGGCATAAGTACTTAAAAGGGCATGCGGTTTATCATTTGTAAAATAAATGCTTTAGAAATCAGGATTCAATATGATATTATTGGATGTTAACTTGCACTAGGAAAGCGATACTCTCCTAGTAAAAGCAACACTATTAAGGTTAAGTATTAACTTCGCACTAGGAAAATCGAGATTCTCCTAGTAAAAGCAAACTCCTTTGAGGGTAGATATTAACTCGCCTTGGGAATTGAAGTCCGGGTCTTGTGCGGAGTCCTCGAGCAGTGATTCCGGATCCTCTACGTCTAAGCGGAGAATCAACAATTCATCATAAACACGATGCGCGAAGAAGAGAATGATGCATGAAATGCAATCGAGGTCGCTTCAGATTCGCCATTTACGATTCCTATGTTTAACTATCTACATGAATCCATATATATATATATATATCGAGAAAGTTCCATGATCCTTCTAAATAATGAATCATAGCGGAATGGCGCGAAGTGCTTGTGAGATGATGCACATGATACATGTATATATATGTGTAATGAAATTTCTACCCTAATTAACCCAATAGGACAAAATATGGTTTTATCGGCATCCATGATTTTCTTATGTTTAACTTAATTGTTAATCTATTTTTAATACACAACATTCTATTTTTGCTTATTTCTATATGAATTAATACCTAAAATAAGCTTAATGGATTTAATCTAGGAACCGTGTTTGGTTCTTGTGTAAGATACTATTTTATTAAATCCAACACAAGCTCTAGTATTTACCCTAATTTTTCCAGAATTTTTAATGATATCTACCTATTTTAAATAAATCTTTTCTATTTCTTGTCTTTGTTTTATTTATAAAATCTGGGAAAAATGGGTGAACGATCTTGGGCGCCCGCTAACTCATGGCCGAGCCAACCACGTCGAAGACGTGCCGAAGGCGAACTTCGCGAGTGAAAGGCGCTGGAGTCATAGGCGCCTCCTTACCTCGACATGTGGGACCGAGGGCCCACATGTCGCCGACGTGAAGAAGCCGCGGGAGTTTTAAATCCATGAAGCGCCGACAATGGGGCCCACTGTCGGCGACCACACACGGTGAAGCCGCACGGATCTTGGCGCAGATCGGACGGCTCGCCGTCATCGTCTTCCTCCGGCCGGCCAGACGGCCGAGGCTTAGCCGACGGCTAACCGGAGCTAGGTGCACCGTTTGGGGCGTTCTTGGGTTCGGTGGAATCGATGAGCTAACGCGCATCTAGGGGTGCCCTTGTCGAGGCGTAAACGGCCGGACGCGGCGAGCCATGCCCGCGGCGAAACCGCTACCGGCGGACATGAGTAAATGACCTAGGGTCGAGCTTATGGAAAAATAAGCGCGCATGAGCTATCGCGGGGTTAGTGGGTGCTACCGAGCAAAAAGGTGGTCGGGGCACGGTTGGATCGGCGCGCCCACGTCGGGTCCGAAAGCAAGGAAGGCGCGCGCTCAAGATCTTTGGTGAAGACCGCGAAGCCTGGGCCAAAAGAGGGAGCACGGTGTGAGGGAAGGCAGCGGCTCACCGAGCAAGGGCTTGCCGCGAAGCTCACCAGAGATGATGATCGGCGCGCCCCGAGCAGGTCCGAGCAAGGAAGGCGCGCGCTCAAGATGTTGGGGAAGACCGCGAAGCCTGGGCCAAAAGAGGGAGCACGGTGTGAGGGAAGGCAGCGGCTCACCGAGCAAGGGCTTGCCGCGGCTCACCAAGCAAGGGCTTGCGCGCTGGCTCACCAGAGATGATGATCGGCGCGCCCCGAGCAGGTCCGAGCAAGGAAGAACCAGGCGGTCGGCGGTGGCGAGAAGCGTTCCGACGAGCTCGGGATGACTCGGACCAATTCCTTCGGCGGGAGCTTCACGAGGTCATGGCGGCAAACGCGAGACAATGTGGAGACTAAGGAGGTCCGGCTTGGGGTGGCGACGTGAGAGTGAAAAGAGGGAGAAAACGGCCGATGTGGCGCGGTGGCATATAAGCTCGGTCCGAGCTCGGCTCTTGACCAGCGGTCGCGCGAAGATGTGAGACGGTCCACAGAGGAGCTCTAGTGCTCATTGGCTAGCTGGGCGGTGGCTTGTTGCGCAAGGCGGCGAATGTCTGAGCCGGGCGGCGAGATGGCTTTTTCGGCGGCATTGCCGGCCGGAGACGCGGCGGTGCGGGGGCATCGATGGCGCGACCAAGTCGGCCATTGGGCAAGGTGGGCGGTGCTGGGAACTCCACGCTGAGCCGGCCGACAAGACGGCAAGTCGTCTGTGGCGAAAGCGGCTGCATGCGGCGATGGGTCGCGTCGCGTCATGGTCGGAGGTGGGGTCCACAGGTCCAGCGACACACACAAGCCGCCAATTGAAGATCTTCCCGAGATTCGGGCAGGGAGTGATGGTTGAGCGGGGTGGAAGGTCACAAAGCGCCGCCAAAGCGTTGACCAAATGCCCGCAAGGGCGAAAGGAATAGGAAGCTGCCATGTGGGGCCTACCAGGTCAAATTGGTCAACATCTGAGTCAAACTCTCTATTAGGGTTTAAACTAATCTATGGATTTTTCCCGGGATTTTTAGAGCAATTTAACATATTTAGGCTTATGTGATTATGTGTATACATATATATATATATATATATATATATGTGTGTGTATGGATGTTTTATGAATATGAAAATATATTCCCAATTTAAGGTCCATTAGCATCTTATATTTCAACAATTTCTTAAATAGTGCTATAAATTATAAATTCTTATGCAAGGGTTTATTAATTAGCTATTTAGTGCTTTATTCAAACAAAAATCATCAATTTCAAATGGCTTCTAAAGTCTAGAAATGTGTGTTTGTCACATAGAAATTTTACGGGAAACGTCATAGCTTATGCAATGGTACAGAAGTGTTTTCAAAATATTATCATAACTTTGGGCTGTTACATGAACCCAGGACCTCACTCCTTCTCGTGACCCACGCCTCACCCAGCTAGCCAACCCATCCACGTGTGCTCTCTGATGAGATAAGACAAGCTTTCCTTTTAACAATTCGAAAAATAGACCTCTAGCATCGGTTCATAATACGAACCCCTTCTAAAGCCCCCTGTAGAAGCGGTTCGTAATACGAACCCCTTCTATTGCTTGGGCTTTAGAAGGGGTTCGTGTCCCCAACCGCTGCTAGAGGTGCAGGGGGCTTTAGAAAGGGTTCGTGACACGAACCCCTTCTGTTGCTTGGGCTTTAGAAGGGGTTAGATTTACGAACCGCTTCTAGAGAGGGTTTTCTGGCTTGAGCTATTGAACTATTTGTGTTGCAACTATTAGAAGCAGTGCATATTGAACCGCTTGTGATGCCCTGTTTTCTAGTAGTGCAATTGGCTAGCTGTATGTGTTGTTCTATGCTACATTGAACTTTTGGAATGACCAAATTATTGAACTGTGCCACCTCCTAGGTTCTTTCTCTTAGAGACTCCTGGTTATTACTTTTCATCTACCAGGTTTCTGTGGGAAAGTTTCTATTTCAGTTTCTTTTAAGAGGCTACAGCCTACAGCAATCTCACAAGATCATTGGAATAGAAAAAGCGATTATGCAATGTGGTTTTAGCAATGAACCAGATTGTTCATGTGTTGTAATGTCGGTTTGGAATTGTGACACAACCGCTCTTCATTTTTCATTGTACCTGCCTGATCAAAGAGACATGTTTTACAGGAAAGCCTGTACTCGCCTCACATGTGGCGATATTCTACGCTTGTGTATAAATGGCAGCTCTCCCTGTATCTACATACTATATCGTACCAACGGAAAAGTGCTAACAATGATGTGGCACGCCCATTGAGATATTGCTATAGCTCTGCTCCGTCAATTGGTTGTTTTGGTATTCCATGTGACCAACCAGACAAAAATGTATACCGCGTGCCATGGGCGCGGCATATTTCTATAACTGTTAATCTATCATTATGGTCTGTAACTGTTAACCTGTCTTACTCTAGCCATATTCGCCTATTTTTTGAACTAAGCCTTCCATCATGCATGAGGTCTCTAACTTCTAAGGCACGTGCAATTGTGGTTTTAGCCGAACAAGGAAATGCTAATTAGATAAGTTCTGCTTATTTAGTTGTTCTGTTGTATGTGAATCTCTTTCTTACATTCTTTTCCTTTTGCAGAATGATGCTCGATCGCTATGAACAGTCTTGCGTTTGACTGGGGTTAAAGAAGGGCTAAGAGATCATAGTAGTTGAGCTTAGCGATCATATGTTCTTTACGCACTATTAGAATTTTTCTTACGCATGCCTTACAACCACGCACTTTACGTCCATCGGAAAAACCGGGACGCCCGCGCAAGCGCGCTATCATTTCTAGTTGTAGTAATCTCGAGATCCCTCATCAGCTTTGTTAAAAGTGAGGCTTCTTCATTAAAACGTAACCTTTGGTACAAGCCTTCTGAATAAGTGGTCAACGAGTCATAGTGTTGAGGCATGAGGCGCATGGCATCGAAATCACTACTATGAATCTTTGATTGGCTGCTATACAGTGGCATGAGCTGATCAAGAAGGTTCCAATGTTTGCTCAGCTCTACCGAAGGCCTATCCCATAGGAGCTGCACTGGAAACATGTTCACGTGCTCCTGAGATGGAAAACCTGAAGAAAAAAATTTCAATAACTTTAATGGACTACACTAGGGAAATCAATGGGTGTAGCAGAATAGAAAAAAAAAATCACCTTCGGAGATGAAAAGTGTAATAGGACAAATTTTTCAAAAAAGAGCAAAATATAGGGGTAACAAAGCTTGTACTCCCCTAAAATTGACTTGTGGATGCTAATAATTGAAATATAAAAATAAAATAAATATTTCAACGTTAACATGTGGATGGTAGGAAGATTACACATTCCAGTAGTATTATTAACTAGAAATTTTATTTATGCTTAGATTATGAAGCTATTCAACACATGTCCAGACGCTATATGTCAGGACCCGTAAAACGGAGTCGAATCCCTGCTGTGCTTTACCTGTACTAGTCCCTGGATCAAGTAGCTAGTACACGCGGATATACAGTTTGGATCATCACCATTCATCGAAAAGTAATTTATTACATCAGACTCGCATAATTATTACAAAGTTTAGGCTCCATGGCCTAGCAGTGGAAATCCAAATAACATAGTTCAACTCAAATGGAAAACTTAACACAACTCTACAGGCATGTCCGAAGAATGCACTCCTAGACGTCGGAGTAGTTTTCATCCTGAACTCCTTCAGCGAAGTCCCCGCTGACACACCTCCTCCTCGGTGTCGCATCCTGCTCGTTGGAATGAGCAGCCCCACATGAAAGGCGAGGGTAAGTATACTTTATACTCAACAAGCAAGGTTGACTAAATACAACTAAGGCTTAACAAGGGAAGGGTAAGGGTTCTTTCTCACAAAGCCAATTTTGCGAGTTTTTTTAAGATTTTACAAAATGATTTGAAATTTGTTGAGGAAGTCAAATATTTGAATTATTTTCTTTGAAATTCCGGCCTCAACCAGCTTATCCCCAACCTGGCTACTCGCAGCACCCACCGTGTAATTCCCTCATCGCCCATAGTACCAACTATGAGGAGAAAAACCAAAACACACGACACCGATCGTGGTTTTCCTTTAAAACATCATTTAGAAAACAAGAGGTAAGAAGTACTAATGAGACAGCTCCCCATCGTCCGTCCTTGACTGTGGACACGGCTATTATGATAGTTTTACACCCTACCCACGAGAGGTGGTTTTTTTTTTCTAGAAATCACCCAAAGGAAAAGAACACCACAAGGTCTTTAACCAACATTCCCCTAGCCTGACACTCCCTCTAAGGATTCCACCACAGTGCTAGTTACTCTAGTTGGCCAAAGCCCCCTCTTGAGCCTGCAGAACAACACCAATTGCCTACTCCACCGACTGAAATGACAAAACTAGAAGTCCGAAAGGTACTCAACCAGGGCTTGCCTATACAAGCACTCAATGGTCGCACTGTTATACTTAGCTTGTCTACCTCAAGGAATCGGTCCTTAGAGATCAGGGTAGGTCCCGCACTGGACCCGAATCTTATGCGTATTGCACCATCCTTGCAACCATCCACCCCAATCAGGTTTTGCAAAACAATTTTTCCCGATAGCACCCACTATCAACTAGCCCATTTACAAAAAAATGATAACACCAATTGTCCTTTTAAAATCGCATGGTAATTTGGTAAACATTGGTAACAAGCAAATAATTATGTGAACTACTATGATCATTACTAAGCAGATGCAAAATCTAAACAAGGGTGTGGTAATATTTTAACAATTTCTAATAAGCTATGGCAGCAAGGAATATTGTATACGAATTATTTATTGATGGGAATTTAACTAAGCAATTAGGTAATTAATGTTTTCCATTTAACATACATGCTAATTGTTAAATTCTAGTAAATCAAGTTTGCGAAACATGGGATCAAAGGAGTTTAGCACTTGCCTTGATCGACGAAGTGAGTAGGGCCCTCCACTGCGTCGGAAGTAAAACCCTCGGCGTTTGAATCTAACACAACGAAATTAAATAAATAAATAAATACAATGCAAAAGGAAAAACAAAAATAAAATGTATGCCAATGCACATGAAATTTTATAAAACAGTAGACAATGATTTTACAAACATTATAAAATTTGTTTTGTAATTTTAGGGTTATAAAATTAAAGATATAAGATTATTAAGTTTCAGTCTTAACTAAAATAGGAAAGGGAATTGCTCTGGCGGACTGGGCCAAAACTAGGCCCATGGCGGCGCAAACTGGCCTGGCCTAGTGCAAGCGAAGGCGCGAGCTGATGTGGCGGGGCACGGCTCTGGCCGCGGGACCTAGGGGTGGAACCGGCCGCGGAGAGGGAGGAGGCGCGCGGCGACGGAGCTCTCCGGCGGCGTGCTGGCCGAATTGGCCGAGGGGAAAAGATCCTAGGACCCTAGGGATGCTAGAGAAGGGAAGAGGAGGGGGAAATTACCGGCGGCGGCAACGAATTCGTGAGAATCGGCGACAGCGACGGTACGGATAGCAACACCTTCGGCGTCGAAATCCAGCGAGCTCGGTCGACGATTCCTGCGGCTGAAAGGCGGGATAAGTCCAGGGGAGGAATAGGAAGGACGTCCTTGGAGGGTTCGGCCAATGGAGCTCACCTGGCGACGAATTTCACGGAGAGGCAAAGGTGAGGGGGGTGGCGGTGGCTGTGAACTATATAGGGTTTTGGGGAGGGATTTAAGGAAGGGAGAGGATGATTCGGGTATGAATTGATCCCCTAGAATCATGGGAACCGATTTTGTGGGTTTTGGGGAGGATTTTTAGGGGAATTTCCAAGATGAGATAGAGAGGAGGTCTCCTCTGTCGTTATGGACAGTGAAGATCCAGAAGGAATCAGGGAAGAAAGAAAGAAGGAAAGGAAAGAGAGAGGAAATAGGAAAGGGAAAAAGAAAAGGAAAGAAAAAGAAAATAGGTGGGGTCCACTTGCAAGAGGGATAAAATAAAAATAAATCCCAAAATTTAATTTATTTCAACTTCAAATTATAAGTAAATAATTAATTGAAGATTAATTTGTGAAATAGTATTTATGAAATGTAAAATTAGTAAAAATAGTATATACCATTTATCTTGCTTAAACAAATCTTTTTACAAAACCTTAATTAATATTAATCTTGCAATTAAGTTTTGGCAAGTTTTTATTTTGCAAAGCTTTTTCCTTTTTAATTAGGAATAGACTCATTTTTAATGCTTTAATATTTTCAAAAGTTCTCATGCGATGCAATGCATATGATTTTATTTTTGAAAAATGAGGATGTTACACTATATGCCTGCACATGATTTCTTTCTTTTTTAAATGGTTCCTCACTTTCTTTTTTTTTCAAGCATGCTGTCATCTTAGAGGATCACGATCCTAAAAGGCCACAAGTCAAGAGTCGGAATGAAAATTGTGATATGAATCAAACTATCATCAACCAGATATCAGGGTAATATACCAATTGAGCTTGGAATATGTTGGCTCATTGGGTAGTTTCTTATCATCAAGGAATGTGCACTTCCAACAGCTTGGCAGTCCCCTTCAGTGACGAAAGCCCATTGTTGCTATATAATAAAATAACAAATAGATGCCAAGAGAAAAGTTAGTGTAACCACTATGGATATGAACTGAAAAAAAAAATCATTATGCTCTATGATCTTAAATGTTTGCCATTAGAGCAACTAACATGGTAGAATTATTTTTTTGTATCAACTGCTTGTGCGAGTTAATCTACATTTTTTGATATACTCATCATAATTCCTTCTACATATAAAAAGATCACATAGATCGAAATGTGTAGGGGGCTTCCCTACAGTTTTGTCCTAAAAGGACTATATATCCAAAATTTTTAAGCAAAACTAAGTTTTATTCCATACATTTTCAAATATATGCTATTTTAGCTTAAAAATTTTGTTCCAAGATAGTTCATGTTATCTAATTATTTGAGATGCCCTTTTTCCCTTACATATATCCCTCCATTTTAATGATCCATTTCCAACACTAACACAATGAAGGTTTTGAATGGGGGTAACATGGCTTTTTGAAGGGTGCATTGGACTTGCATTGTTAATTGGTTCTACCAAATGCTGTATAACGGCTCCAAGTGTGTTATCCGCGTTGTTTGCTGCAAAAGTAATTTTTTGGAACTGGATCAATACCAGAAACAAAGAATGAAACATAAAGATCTATATCATCCGAAAGAGGGAGGATACAAAACAAAAGCTTGAACACTTCACTGTTTCCTGCTGTCTGAGTATAAGAAGATGAAAATGATGAGTACTGTGTTCCAGATGGTGGGCCATTTTGTTCTTGACCATATCCCAGAGCTTTCTCTGCAGAAATGCCAATAGCCAAAATGTTAGAAAACTTTTTTTTCACAAAAAATAGAAGTTACAACAAGTGCGTCAAAATATTTATTCAAAAGAAGTGTTGTTATATGCAAATCTCAAAAACTATTAACTCTCAAAATTTCAAAAAGGATAAACAATTACTTTGTTTATTTGACTTCTTAGGTGGGTCCCGTACTAGAAAATGATTTGATAATCCTTCTAGAACTCGTTCTTCTGGGTGTGACAGTACCATCACGCCAATCCTAACATTCTTGTTACCGGAGTTATTCACAATTGTAGCACCACTGTGACGGTGACTCCCGCCTGCCAAATAAAATGTGCAGTCACTGACTATAGATTTTATTCTCTGATTCTCATCTCCTGTTGCTGAATTTCCTTGTCGTGGTCTGATTATGCTTTTCTCAAAGTCCTCTTTGGACCAGTTGTATTGATTATTGTCTTTGTTGAACTCTCCGTTGAGCACAACCATCATAACCTCTGCAGAAGCAAGAGGGTGATTAGGTGCAATTGTATTACCACCATCATACAGATAGACCTCTATGTAATTCCCAGCACTAGTTTGTATGTTTTTCCTTGTTTCAACTGTCTCGTTCACCACACTAGTGATTTTTAGTCGGAATCTTGGTGGCTTCATTTGAATCGGTTCTGACCTGCAAAACAAATGAAAGTATAGGAAGCTATGCCAAATATGAAACAGAAGAACATACTAAGAAGGAAATGTCTATCATTACTTGGTGAGTCTATTATAAACACAACATCGTGTGAAATATGTATCAAGCATTTTGTGCTTGTACCAAAACAAAATATGACTGCAATGCTCCTCTATATGTAGTGTGGACTATTTTTAATAATAGCTCCGATAACTCACTATTGGCTCTGCAAACATAATGATGCTAGCAACTATGAACACCTTAAAACAGGAGATCCATCACCACTTAAGCAATGAAGTGGCTCCAATTGTGTGCGTAGTAATATGTGATCTTCGTTAAGCTTCTTCAATTGTTCTTTCACTTCCTTGAGCTCTTTCAACATCCGTTTCGTCTCCATAGTCTGAGAGAGTTGCCATATAACTCCTAGTCAAATGAGCTGAAAATTTGAATTTTAACTCTGTAAACTATAGCTATCGTAGATGAGTTGAGTTCAACAAAGTTAGGCCTTGTTCTTTACGGCTGAAAGCAACGGTAGATTATAATCCAAAAAAGTGTCTCGGAGAGGCTAAAAAAATTATTAAAAAATAGTTTTGATAGCTTTGAAAGAACCGCTAGAAGCTCCTGAAAAAATGACTATAAAATATTATATCATATAGCCTGTACAAAATTGACAAATAAAGCAGCAGTATATTATAAGCTAGCTTAAGCTGTAAACACAAGGCCCTTAGTCTCAGTCAGAACACAAACCATTTTTTCACATTAAAAAACAGGTCACCTAGCATCTCAACTCCCAACAAATGATATTTATTGTTCTCATACCTGTTTGACTTGAGTTTCTCTCATCGCTTCAACAATTATAGCACGGATGTCTGAAGAGCCTACAAGCGGAGCTTCTTCTGCAGACATCTCATCGCTTGAACTGCATGTTATGGTCTCATCCAAGTTAAGCGAGATTTGATTGAAGCAAAGTAAGATATCAATCAGGTAAGCGCGTATGCAACTGCATACAGTTATCAAATAAGACACACCTCGAGCTGGAGAAGCTTGAGTCGTTCCCCCTCTGGCGCTGCCGTCTCTTCCGCGTCTTCGCCATCCCTCGCAAAGTCGCAGCTCAGACAATCCAGGTGCAGCAGCTGCTCCTTTTCCGTTGGTTACGAATTAAAGAGCTAATTCGTAATTTAGGGATGTAGGAGTGTCCATCCGTGGCTGAGTTTGTTGAAGTCTTTGTTGGACGCGCATCCTGACTTTGCACCAGCAAAGTCAGAGACGCACAGTAACAACATGTGTCTATAACGTCAGACGCACAGTAACGGACTTTGTGACGTCTGTATGAAGTCGACAGGATGTGAGGACTGACCGAGTGAGGTACCAAGTCAAGGCTACTGGCAAGTGACAAGTCCGTTGGATTTATAACTCCGGGGTTGTAGCCTTGTAGGAAGGGATATCAGATGAGACGACCGAGGTAAAGCTACATACAAAAAACTTTGAGGAATTACAGTGTTATCAACTATGCAATATTTTTAATCTATATTTTTTGTTTTACGAAAGTTCTTATATTTAATTTACACTTAAAATATTTTAATATAAAAGACTAATTTTTTTAATACAAAGAGCAAGAGCTCTGTCATTCCATTCAAGAAAGAGTAACTATACAATATATACACATCGAGAGGGAGAGAGGAGGACATAGGGAGAGAGAAGGTGAGAGAAGAAGATGATCCAACCAAGCGTAGGTCTCAACAGCATACCACCATGCAACCTAACTAAGGACTAAGCACTCCGACTATGATAGCCACTAACACTGCCGATGGCACGGTCCAGGTGCACAACTGAGACACCAGCCACCACTGCCACATGGGATGCTTGGTTGAAATGCCAGTCATCACTGCTGCCAACCACGTTGCTAGGCAAGCGATGATCGCCTAGTCATTAGCCGCCACCTCTTCACAGTATGCTCGACCGAGACGCTAGTACGACATCTGCCATCACCGCCGCACGAGATGCTTGATCAAGACACCAGCCGCCACCAATGTCGACCACACCACAGGGCACGTAATGCTCTGCAAAGATGTCAGTTGTCATCACCGTGCAGGATGCTTTGCCTAGATGTAGCCACCACCGCTGTGCGGGATGCTTGGCCGAGAGCCCACCATCGCCACCATGCCAAGTGCACAACCGTGACGCAGGCCGCCACTGCCACGCGAGGTGCTCAGCCGAGAGTTGATCATGCATCATGCATCAATCCGAGCTAGAACTGAAGCTGAGCCTGATCTGCCGCTAGGCCTAGGCTTTCTAGCCTCGGCCACCCCTTGGTCTCCAGAGGGGTCTTCCGTGTCGTCCTAGTAGGCATCGTTGTTGTGTTGAACCCTCCCCCCCCCCCCCACGCAAAGATGGCAACGTGCTAAACTGAGCTCAACCCTCGCATGGCATGGTTCGATCCAAGAGCCATCGTGCCATCCGAACCATCACCGCTATAGCTATGCCGGCCACCCCACGCTAAGATGTCTTTGAGGTGGCCCTAAGCTTGGGTTGGTCAGATCTGGTGGCCATGACGCCGCCCAAGCCGTCGACGCTGCTGAATCTAGATTGGCCAAGGCCCAAAGAGCTGTCACTGCCCAACGCAGCTCCGGCCTCCTCTACGCCATCATGGCTAGATCAGCACCGCTAGGCCTTCTCCAGGCCATGTAAGGACCTAGTTTTACTAAACCGAACATTTCTGTGTTCATAGTATGAGTCCCTTGAATTGTGCTCATATTAACAGCAAAATAGAATTAAAGCATCAACTCCAACAATGAATATATATAACTAAAACATAATCAGAGTGCGACGAAGCCACCTATTACAATATGGATGTCTCATAATACTAATTAAAACAAATAAGATGCAAATAAAAGTGATGTTCCATCTAGGCCACAAGCACACACTGAACAGGGGTAGACTAGTAGTCCGGATCATGTTTCGGGATAGCACCAATGTCATCCTGCGTATCCTCATACTCCTGACTTACTCGTAGAATAAGCAGCCCCGCATAGAATGTGAGGTTAGTATATCGCACCATACTAGCAAGTCTCCCCCCGATAGGACCAAGTAAGGGCTCATCCTAGAGAAGGATAATGTCTATTTGCATAAAAGCATTTAACTAACAGTATAAAATAATTTATAAAACATAAATAAATAATAGTTCGCATGATTAAACAATGAATATCATTAACAATTCTTAATCTCAAGTCTCACCACACTTCTCATGCTCCAGTTCTCATCTAGTAACTGCACTCGACCATATAAACCTTAACCATGGCAAATTAAAGTATGAGTGAGACTACAATGTGAAACCCACTTTGTATGTCTATAACTAGGGCACGACCATTCAAATGGCTTTACGCTCTGCAGAGATCGTACGCTTTACCTATAAGATATGATACTCTCATGTTGAAGAACATCATAACAAAACCTATTAAAAGACTAATCCTAAGCTTGCCACGGTCGTACATGCAAGATAGGTCCACAAGTACCCTAGAGCTGGCAAAAAACTACTGAAACATCATCGAAACAATATTCTGCGGTTTTGCAAAGAAGTTTCACCAAATACAAACAAATGTTTCACGAGAGAAAACACCCAACAATGTTTCACCGGACAAAACCAAATGTTTCACAAGAGCAAAAACATGGTAATGTTTTGCAAGAGCAAATCAAATGTTGCATATATTTGCTAGCGATATTTCATACATACATAGGTGATGTTTCATGACAAAAAAAAAGATGCATCTTCTCTCGGCCATCTTCTTCTCTAAAGTCAGCGAGTCCCCACATCGTGCTCGTAAGATCCGGCCATCAATTAGCTCGCCGGATGAGGCCATCGGGAGAGTAGAGATGCGAAATAGATAGGAGAAAGAGATATTAGAGATGGAGAGAGAGGACATGGAGAGAGGAGGAGAAGGCCGCCGGCGGCCAACGAGCGGCTAGCGAGCAGAACGCGTCGCCGGTGCACCAACTCTGAGGCATCAAGCCCAACCAGGGCTCCTCATCCCCTCACTTCCTGTGTTGTGCTTGCTGTAGGGAATTATATAGGGTGCTTCCCGGATCTCCAAACTTTGAAGTAGGTATATAGTAAAGCCTCTTAGGGATTCTCTCATTGCTTTAAACAGGTTACATGTATCAACGAAAATATTCCCAAGATTATGCCATACAAGAACGGGGCAAGTGAACGGAGGAATCAGGGTTTTGTACAATTAATCCAACCACATTCTTGTTAAAGAGATCAGATCGTTGAACAGTTAGATTAATATGTATAGTCCATGTGTATTTTTGATGGTTTGTTGGATTGATGTCTACTATTATAAAGAGTACCGGTGAATAAGGGCTAGACATCGCAAGTCCTTTCTATTTGTTTAATTTGCATCTTATTTTAGTGTAATATATTTTAGGAAGCTTTGCACAATTTCTTGATTTAGTGTGTTCTATTTTATGAAAGTTTTGTTCAACTAAACATATACTACATCATAGGGCGTAGATGCACGACACACTATAGCATGGAGCCAAGTGTGGAAGCACGACGATGTCGAGCATGAAAGTCGAGTTGGAAGCGTGAGATAAATATATTGTGGGGTTGTTCTCTTCAGTTTATCTTCTTATTTTTTATATATCTACTTATATAAATGCTTTGGTTTTTAGTCCATTTTTCATTTCTAGCTTGAAGTCACGTCTCAGAGCTTTTAGAAACAGATCAAATGAAGCACATGGCTAGTGAAATACAGGCACTCTGCTAGCTAGTAAAATAAAAGACCACAATAGTTTGGGTGTGTCACTACCAGGGTTTTAAAACCCGAAACCGCTGACCCACTGGGCCGTTTTTGCGGAAAAAAACCGTTAAAAACCGCTAGACACCGGCGAAAACCGCTCAAATTTAAATTCAAACGAAGCGCACGAGCCACCGGTTTCCTGGCGGTTTTTACCGAAAAACCCGCCGGTTTTACCGGTTTCTCGGCGGTTTTTAGCGAAAAACCACTACAAAAACCTAAAAAACCGTGAAAAATGAGAAAAATGAAAAGAGGTCTGAAAAAATATAAAAAATTAGGAAAAATCAAAATTTTGTTTCATACAAATTGTTCTACTCAGCATCTAGTTTTTATAAGATTTTTTTAAATTTTTTTAAAAATCAAATTCAAATTCAAAATTTTGAATTGGACCGGGAAAAAACCGGCGATTTTTCAAACCACCGCACAGCGGTCCGGCAAGAAACCGCCGGTTTTACCGGTTTTTCGTCGATTTTTAAAACCCTGGTCACTACCACATAGAGGGTTATCACAAAAGGTTATTAATCGCCCTCACAGATGGCTCTGTTCCCTATAACTTATCTGCTTATTTTTTACTACTTATTTACTTCTTTTTATTTTGGAAAACATAAATGCTTTGTTATTTTCAGTCTATTCCTTTTTTCATCTCAATAGTGTGTCTCTTAGCTCCGAAAAACAAGTCAAACAAAACCTGTCAGACAATTCAAGTTGTTTCAGAAAGCTCTTCAAGTTCAGCTTATCAACAAATAATATCAACTTTCTTCACATCAGGGTTTCACAAATATTGGCTCGACAGGGAAAATGACGTGCATGGTGAAATCGGTTAAAAATCAAACAATTGGATTAAAAATTAAAATCAATTGCGTTATCGATCAATTATCGTGTGCTATTGGTCGATTAAAAATTGTGAAAAATTTGAAATTCAAAACAAGTCGATTATAACGCAATAATCGAGCTCGGATTCAAAATTTGCCGAGCAAGTTTGCTTGATTTCAACCGATTTCTATAGCTTACGGCCCGATTAGTGACAATAATTGGAATTCACCTTTATCGCGAGAAAAAAGGTATTTGGATTCCTGCTTCGGAGGCTCCACTAAGTCTACTTGAAATTTTCCAGCACCAACGCCGTAAGGCGGACGCCGGCCGTGAGAAAGACGTGTGTGATGGAAACCTGCATTTAATCATGACAAGCAGGTGGCCTAGGTGCCGTATTAAAAAGCCCTGCAAATTTGATACACGTTCTTGTGCCATCAAATCAACAACGGTGTGTTCTGTGAATTTGGCGCTCATCCAACCTGATGCAACTTGTGTGGTGTATATATTTTATCTGTACACTCGGCGATGGCCTCATGCGTCTTCAAAGCTGGCTATATACATCTACGGTATAGAGGCTGGAATTTTTCTATTATATAAAAAAAGAAGCGACTAGGGAGCCGGTGCAGAGTAAGAGCATCCGGAGCTCTATCCCTATTTTCTCTCTCTTCTACTCTATTTTCTCTTTTTTTCACTTTAAAATTTCTTCACACTTTACACCACACCCTAAAAGATTTCTTCTCTACACCAAATACTCTATCTCTAAAACTCTATTTCTACATTATTATAGGGTTTCTGCTACGAATGCTCTAATGACAAATAAAAATCACTCGTTCCGTGATTCTTTTCCAACGAACGCTCTTCCTCTTCCTTCCCGCTCGTGGCGCGTGCACCAGTGTCCTGCTCACCAGCATCCCAGCTCTTACCCCCTTCTTCCCCGCGCGTGGCGCGCGTGCCTGAGACTTGCTCGCCGGTGTCGCTGCTCTTTCCCGTTCTTCCTTTCGTGCGATGCGGGCATCCATGTCTCAGGTCGCCTCTATGCCTTCCTTCTTCCCCCGCTGAGGCGCGCGCCCATCTCCCGCTCGTCGGCGTCGTCGCTTATCCCCTTCTTCCCCACGCGCGGTATCCTACTCCCCTTCTTTCGTGTGATATTGGTCGATTAAAAATTGTAAAAAATTTCAAATTCAAAACAAGTCGATTATAACGCAATAATCGAGCTCGGATTCAAAATTTGCCAAGTAAATTTGCTTGATTTTAACCGATTTCTATAGCTTATGGCCCGACTAGTGACAATAATTGGAATACGCGGTTATCGCGAGAAAATGGTATTTCGATTCCTGCTTCGAAGGCTCCACTTAGAATTTTCCAGCACCAACTGCCGTAAGGCCGACGCCGGCCGTGAGAAAGACTTGTGTGATGGAAAATTACCAGGACTAGCAATAGCAGAAAGAAGCTCCTGCGACATGTAGCTGCTACAATGCTTTCGCGCTTCGTTTACCATTAGCAAGGTTGATTAAGCTGACACCGAGGAGAGGAGACGACTCTTCGCTTGGGCAGTGGCAATATTATATGTAAGTCAAATACATATCGTTTAATGTACGTGTAAGTCAAAGTTTTTAATATTTAGTTCGAAATATTTTTTGAACTATTTAAATTGAGTATATAAAAATCTTATATGTAGATTCGTCTCGAAGATCGTACTTTCTTAATATTATAATTATTGGGTTTTATAAATAAATTATATTAGTAATTAGTGGTTAAATATGTATTTTAGGAATCGTGTCAATATCCAAAACGATATGTTTTTTGACCGGAGAGAGTACCAGTCACACAAGTGTCTATCTACTCTTATCTTTTGGCAACCCTGGCCTCTCTTTCTCTGCACGAGTATTGCCATGCTGGTCTGCCGCTACTGCCCCGTCACGTTCTTTTCTCTACGTCCTCCGCCTCCGCGCGATATCTCTCCCCTGGAGGCCTCTCGATTGGGGGAGGATCATGACGTCGATGAAGGGTCAGACTGGTCACCGCCGGCGAAGCCACACTGAATCTGCTGCCGCCGCAAGTGAGTTCACTGCTAGAATCTTGCCGCGTGCATCTCTTTACATGTTTTGCTGTAATTTTGGTTAATCTGCCTGCTCTGTTTCATTTGATTTATGAGCTAGGATAGACTGCTACTTACATCCAGCAAACTTCCAGTGTTTTACATTTAAGGATAGTACGCGCACGTGCGACTTTCAGTGTTTACCATTAAGTCGTATTGGTTATGATAAACATGCTTACCTAGCTTGTACGTGCGACTTTTTATATATAAAAAGATTGCTAGTCGTATTGGTTATGATAGTAGAGTCTAAGTGACAAGTATGCCTAAGAGTGAAAATCCTTATACATGTCCATATCAAGAACCTTGCATGCATGACTTTCGGTGTTTACCTTTCAGTGACTTGCATTCCACGCAAAGTTTAAGAGACCCCCTCTCCCCTCTCTCTCTCTATATATATATATAGGAAGCTAGTTTGGAGCTTCATGGAGTCTAGGCTCCATGATTCAAAACCCTATGATATGTATTGAGATTCGTGATGTTTGACGTGTATATCTTCACATATCCACAAAAAAAAGTATTTCAGATATGACACTCCAAAAAATTAAATTCAAACTCAGTTTAAACTAGTTTGAACTAATTTGAAGTATAGTTAAATGTAGTTCAAACTGAATTTCAACTCAACTTTTCTCAGAGTTTGATGTCTCAAATATTTTCTTTAGTAGGTATATGAAAGTATAATAACCAAACAACACGAATCTCAAGGCACATCTAGTGGTAACGAATCATGCAGCCTAGACTCCATGGAGCCTTATGTATTATTCCTATATATATAATTATCTTTGCTGTCGTGTCCCGCCGCCACGTCACCTCAAAAATGCTGGCCGTCCGATCGTTCGGTTTAATGGAATCTGACCGTCCATTCGAGCAATACGTATAAAAGAAAATCGTCCACATGCAAAAATCGAGGCACCACTTTGGCCGGTTGGTGCTATGCTCGTGAGTTGAAGGCACTGGCCTAGGTTCGAATCCTAGGGTCCTCCCCTGCAGCAGGAGCCACTGATGCATCCTGACATGTCCTGGGCCTCACTGTACGATTTGCCCCCTAGGCTTCTTGGGCCTTAAGGAAACTCCTCTTTCCGGAGCTACTTCGCTCAGGCCTGGCTGAATCCTCCATCTCGACTAAGCATCCATCTTTGCTCAGGTGAGAAAATTCAGTTTATAACACTGAATTCGAAGGCCTCGCTGAGATCCAATCAGCTTGCATTTCAGCCACTAACTCTGTGCACGCAAATTTCTTTAGTTTATGACATTTTGGCCTTTTTTCTAATTTTTATTTTCTTTTCCTCCGTTTTCCTATTTTTCTACCCAATTTGCCCCTACTCCTGCACCGGCTGACAGGTGGGGCCCGCATGGTATTGACTCAAATTGTTTAGTTTAAAAATTTAGAACTAGGGAATTTGGAAAAATTAAAATTTGAAATTCTATTTTTTTAATTTTAAAATTCTGAAATTTCAAATTTTAAGATTCCGAAAATTTATGATTCCAAAATTTCAAATTTTAAGATTCCAAAATTTCAAATTTTAAGATTCCAAAATTTCAAATGTTAAGATTCTAAAATTTCAAGTTTTAAAATTTATGTTTCTGAAATTTCAAATTTCAAATTTTAAATTTTAAAATTCTGAAATTTCAATTTTTAAAATTCCAATTTTCCAAATTTTAAAATTCAAAAATTTTGCTTTGACTCAAACCATTTAATTTCAGAATTTAAAATTCAAAACAAAATAGAATTTCACTATCATGCGGGCTCCACCTGTCAATCGGCGCGAGAGTAAGGGCAAATTGGGCAGAAAAATAGCAAAAGGAAAGAAAAGAAAAACAAAAAGAGAAAAATGCTAACATGTCATAAACTGAAGAAATTCACGTGCACAAGGTTAGTGGTTGAAAGGCAAGCCAATTGAGTGTCATTTTCAGCGATGCCTTCCAATTTAATGTTATAAACTGAAATTTCCCTTGCTCAGGTGGGCACCTTGTAGCGAAGGTGGAGTGGAGGTTTGCCATTGCTCCTCTTTGGTTGCTCCCTTGGATGCCGCACTTGCTTCGTGACATACTTTATGGCGAGGGTGATGCAAGGCTCCGTCTTTGCCTCACCTCAAGCCCTTGCCCTCTCTATCCAAAGCAACTCCTTGCTCCGAAGCACTTCCTTCGCACTTCGCATCTCGCACAAGTTGCAAGGGATGGGTGTTGCGCCTCTACAACAATTTTCTTAGTACGGGAGGGCCTAAAAAAATGAAATATTGACGAGGATCTCGTATCATACAGGAGTGCCGTACCATATGGCATGAACTGTGGTTTTGGATTCACTACTGTATAAAATCAAACGACGTGCCCCGTATCATATGACAAACCAGATGGCAGGCCCTGTATCATACGGCAAACAGACGACGTGGCTGCAATTTTTTTATTCTTCTCTGAAAAAATTCCCACGGCACACCGGAGGATATACTGTACCATACGGCACAAATCGTCAATTTCCAAGTTCTTTGGAAAAATTCCGACGGGTGTGCCATACCATATGGCACAAATTGTCGTTTTTAATCTTCAATTTTGGTTCAACAACACACTTTAACACCTTGACATAATTTTGTTAAATACTCATCACACGGTCTCTTAATTAAAACAATATATACAAGAATCTTGACCCTAAGGGGCTAATGTTATGCCATTCCTAGGTCGGGCTGGGTCGAGATAAGCAATGACCCGAACCCGACCCAATTCAACCTGTGCCTCAACCGGGTTGCCACCCGAGACCTTAATACAAGAAAACCCCGACCTGACCGAATCGGATGCTGGGGTGAGGTCTAAATTTAGAACTCTAGACCATGTAGAGAATGCAGATACAGAGTTACGGACTAAAGGTGATAGCCTTGGGCTACTTGTGGGTTACGCTAGCCCAAGCACAACCCATACATTCGGGTCAGGCCGAGGAATTTTTTTATTTTATACCATTTTTTATTCAAAATTAAAAAACTATACCATCGATTCAAAAAATTACAAATCTGCCTGCCCGCCCGCCGCCCGTCCATCGGGCGGTTTTTAAAACCAATCGAATGAACAGGAGGGATATGCCCAGCTCTCACAGCTCCAATGGTCAACGAAAAAAAAGGAAAAAAGGCCAGTTCAATGGGCGGATTTAAAAACCACCCATTGGTTGGGCGCAAATTGCGGGCCCGCGAAAAGACGCCGGATGGATTGGCGGGTTTTGCCGCAGCGTAAAAATCTTCTATTAAAAAAATGATGGGAGAGGTTTTAGAAAACCGCACGTTCAACCGGCGGGATTGACCAAGGGAATACCCGCCCGCTCATCGGGCTGTTTTATCACATACAGCCCGTTGAATCGGCGGTTTTAAAAACCGCCCGATGGACGGGCGGTGGACGGTCAGATTTGTAATCTTTTGAATTGGTGGTATTGTTTTTTAATTTTGAATAAAAAAGGTATAAAATAAAAAAATTTCTCTAGCCGGGTGGCCTATCGTGCCAATCCTCTATGCCTAGTCTGGCACGCACATTTGAGCTGTGTCATGCTTCGAGCCCATAGTTTTTGAGCTCTGATTGAGTCGGCCCATACTGGCATGGTCTATGCTCCGGGTGATCAAGAGATGCACCATTGATGCAATGATGGATGGACGGGATTAACCAAAGGCAAAGTTTGATTATTATACAAAGACGTTCGGTGTTATTTTACATAATACGGACATCAAAATAAATCGAACTAGCACAATTCAGTAGGATTGGCGCAAAACACACACACACATATAGGAATAATACATAAGGCTCTATGGAGCATAGGCTCCATGAATCGTTACCATTAGTTGTGCCTTGAGATTTGTGTTGTTCAGTTATTATACTTTCATATACCTATTAAAGAAAATATTTGAGACATTAAACTCCGAAAAAAGTTGAGTTGAACTTCAGTTTGAACTACATATAATTATACTTCAAACTAGTTTAAACTATATACTTCAAACTAGTTTAAACTAAGTTCGAATTTAATTTTTTTGGAGTTTCATATCTGAAATACTTTTTTAGTGGATATGTGAAAGATATACACATCAAACATCATAAATCTCAATGCACATCATAGGTATTTGAATCATGGAGCCTAGGATGCTAACCTTTTCCACAGCACACCACATCAGTACATCACCGTAAACTCATATGACCAATTGGTTTCTAGTAATCAGCTGAAACGGTCCGCTCTCTTTCATATGCAAGTGCATCTATTTTTGTTCTCTGTATACAATTAATGCAAGGTAAACAAACAAAAAATTTAATTTTTTAGAACAGAATGAACCTACAAATCGGTCCGCTATGATCAGTGGCAAATATGGCGTTCTATAGAAACGATTTTCTTGAATGGACCCCTCCCATAGAACTTCTGCTTGAATAATCCATCTCGTTTGATGAATATGTTGTGTCTTAACCTCATCAAAATGAACCAACCTATGCCACGACAAGCAAAAAAAAATTGACACACAATAAAGTAGCTTTCAAATCAGGTGCTAATGTATTAAGATCGCACAAACCTATTGAACTCAACAGGGCTAGCAAAAGTTGCTGGAGGCGAAGCTTGAACCCTCTTTGAACCGATCACCATGCTCACGAAGATGTGCAGATGTGTGTTGCTGCTGTACTTGCGTCGCCTCAGCCGTGGAGATTTAATGAATAAATAGATTAATACGAGAGAAGGTTGCCTGTGATAATATCACAAGACCAGACGCTGGCTTTTATAGTAAACTCACAAAATTTTTTGGAGGCACTGGCAGCTTAATTTTTTAAGCTATGGCACCAATCCAATCAGACCTGCCACTAATTACCTTTGGTTCAGCCAGTGTAGGTAATAATTGGCGCCAGGTTAATTACCTTTCACCCGACCACAAATATTTTCTCCACCATTCTATTGGTAACCCACCGTAGGAAATATGAGATCATTTCCGATTTTTGCATGTAGCCATAGGAAGGAAATCCATATCCATTTTATTGACACATGGAAATGTTAACTAATCCGGCACAATTTTAGGTGAACACACATGGCTAGCTGGCATGCATGAAAAACTTATCATTATTCAATTAACAGGAAAATAGAAACAAATAAGGTTGGTGCATGCATACATCTCTCCGCACATAACAAATACTTTTAATAAGATCAGGCTCGAAGAGCTATTCGAGATCAATGTGAGGACATATCAGGCTAGATCCCTAAACGATACAGCTATTTGACATCAATCTTGAGCTGTTCGAGTCTGATCTTAAGCATGAGGGTATTTCAAGGCAAGCTCAATCCATGCTCAAGCAGTTTGGTTCTATCTCGAATGCACGGCCCTGTAGCTAAAGATTTTACAGCTCAAAAGTAATATCCTAGCTGCTTCTAGGGGGAAAAACTCGCATTGTGCAATAATTGAGCCTTCATGACTCTTGCAGTTCAAGATTATACATAGTATAAATAAACTTAAGGGAAAAAATTTGTAAGCTCATCTAATAAATTAAATTTTTAGGTCATCTGTTGTGCAGCCTCCTTGGCAAGCAGCTTTTCTCTGGCATTGGTCTTCACTCACGTTTTGGACCCATGACACTGCCTCCCTACTTGTTCCTGATCTCATCGAACTTGTCGCTGAAGTTTTCCCAGGGAATAAAAATCATCACATTGATTACAAGAACCTCCATGAGTTCACAATCCAACAAAACCTATTTCAACCAGAAAAACAGGTTCAGTGAATAAGAAGTGTAACATCAACAGTATATAGATAAACATCATGATTTACTTCATGTAGTGAAGTTGGAGCTATTCCTTTTGTAGTTTCATGTAGAAATACCAATAGTATCATGCTGACTGAAAGAGAATTCATGATGGCTGTTGTTCTTAACCTGCCAATAGTATCGGCACTCAAAGCTGTACAATGCTTTCTTCCTCTTGCAATTCTATGTGTTACCAACAAATTCAGAATAAAAAATAGGAAAAAGAGTCCATAAATATAAATAGTAAAAATTTAGAATTAAAAATATGAAAGAGATTCCATAAATAAAATTTTAATATGGCTACATATATGAAAAGAAAGGAAATTAAAATAGAAATGATAGAAAAGGTGTCAATATCTACCGTAACAAAAATAAAAATAGAAATTTGAAATAAAAAAGTAGTTAACCTGTTATGTTATTAAAATAGACACCACTAGAGTCATCGTGTATGCGAGTTAGGAAAAGAACTAGGTGCTAGAGTCATAGTTGATATGACGAGTCAACACTAGCATCAATAAAGATGACCCAAAGACCAATGAGAAGGTAGAGATCAAGATAATTACAATGGTAGTGTTGGATATAATAGTGTACGTCTACCGAGATTATCTTGTTAAAACTTACCACGATCTACATGGCTACATATATGAAAAGAATTATCTTTTTAATTGGACATGAACTGTATTAGAGCTTATCACCTCACAAGGTCTTTTAAACTTAAAACAAATCTAGTTGCATGAATGCACGGGACACACTGCTATTAAAGCTGCATATATCTTCGCTCCCTCAAAATTGAGTAATACCCGCCGGCGACCGCGAGGAGGCCGGGTGAGTTATCGTTTTTCTTGTTTTTTGATGAGATTTGGGTGAGTTCTCGCTAAGTCGTTAGGCCATCTCCAGCAGTGCTATGCCCAAGCCCAAGCCCTATCACTGTAGCAACAGTGATGGGGTAGCAACAGTGATGGGGCATGAATAGGAAAAGTAGAGTATATGAATAGTGATGGAGCAGTTGTTGAGGAAGTGAATAGGGATGGGGCAGCCCTATTTGCTGAGGTGGCACGTGAATAGGGATTGGGCAGCCCTATTCTGGGACGTCTGCTGGAGATGCCCTTAGTGCGCATCCTCCTCATAGCGATTGCATTACATCCCTGCTCTCCTAGATGACCTCCTGGCTGTTGTAACTTTTTCTTTCGTAATTTTTTTGTGAACTTCGTTTGGATTGCGAATTTATGGTTACTTAGTAATTAACGTGTGATATGAGCTAAACATTGTGACGGGTTTCTATACCATTACCCATTCACCCATACAACAAACAAAATTGGTTTTCACTCGTTCTATATATTTTCTTTTGCAGTGCAACCTAATATCGTCTCAGTTCAAGCCCCTTCCGTTCTGTTCAGCAACATGCAACATCACAAATTAATTAATTGCTAGGTACGTAAGACTAAATCCAACAGCAACATGCAAAATTATACGCATCGGCCCCGTACGTGTCGCAGTTCTGTTCAGCAGCAAATTAAAACAGAAATTGTAGTAGCTCAGCTATACAGTACATAGCAAGCAGCTGACGTCATTTAGCCCATCACTACTAGAGATATAGACATCACAAGGGGCACATCACAAGGGGTTCATTGTGAACCCCGGGGGTTCATTGCGAATCTCTTGTGATAGTATCATCACAAGCGGTTTAAAAGGCTAAGCTAGGATAGGTCTTTTACAAGAGGTTCGTGCTTCGAACCCCTTATAAACCCAACCTTTACAAGGGGTTCGTGTCCCGAACCCTTCTACAAGCGGTTCGGGATACGAACCCCTTGTAAAGCGTGACAAGGGGTTCGTGTCCCGATCCGCTTGTAAAAGTCCAGTTTTTGAAATGCTAAAAGGAAAACTTGCCTTATCTCATCAGAGAGCACGCGTGGGATGAGTTGGCTAGCAGGATGAGGCGTGGGTCACGAGAAAGGTGAGGTCCTGGGTTTGAATCCCACTCCTCCTAAAAAATTATTTCTCTTTTTAACCGGTACCGCTGGGTACTACAAGCGGGTATAAAACCGCTTGTGATGCCCCAGAGAGCATCACAAGCGATTGCTTACGAACGGTTCTAAAACCGTTTGTAAAAGTGGTTTGTAACCGCTTGTAAAAGCTGAATCGCTGGTAGTGCATGCATGTTGTACGTGTTGGCAGGGAGCAAGATGGGCAGCGCGGTGCGCGCGGTACGCGGTGCCATCGACCCGCTGCTGGGCTACCTCTCGTCGGCCATCCGCGAGGAGGCGCAGCTGCTGGGCGGCGCCCGCCGCGACGCGCAGTTCATCAAGGACGAGATGGAGAGCATGAACGGCTTCCTCCGCCACCTAGCGGAGGCCGGCATGGAGCAGGAGCACGACCACCAGGTGCGCGCGTGGATGAAGCAGGTCCGGGACCTCGCCTACGACACCGAGGAGTGCATCCACCACTACACGCTGCGCGTCCGCGCGGTGCCCCGCGAGCGGGGAGCCTGGGGCGACGTGCGGCGGATCCCCTTCTACCTGCGCACCATCCTGCCACGGCACCGCGTGGCCAAGCAGATGCGCGAGCTCAAAGCCCGCGCGCGCGACATCGGCGAGCGGAGGAAGAGGTACGGCGTCATGGTGCCAGCCAAGGCGGCCGGATCGGGGCACGACGCCATCGACGACAAGGAGACGGATACTTTCAGGCGGGCCTTAGTCGACGCCGTGCCTGCCACCCTCAAGGACGGAGCGGAAGAGCTCATCCGCTGGCTCTACCACTGCCGCCATCAAAGCGACACCGGTGGACGGCTCGTAGTCCTCGCCGTTGTAGCGCCCGATGGAGTGGACGGCGGCGAGCTCGTGAGGGAGCTGTACCGACATTCTTCCTTGGGACGCCTGTTCGACTGCAAGGCTTTTGTAACCATCGAAAGGCCGCCATTTCTTGGGGAGGTGCTCCACGACATGGTGGCCAGCCTGGAGCTCCTTCCTCCTCGAGAAGAAGGCATTGTCCGCACAGGTACTCCCAGTCACACTTAATTTCACAATGGAAACTCACACGGATAGTGTTTTCACTTGCTTGGGCTGAAAGACACACATTCAGATTGAAGGACAGAGGAAGAACATAGAGGGTATCTTCAGAGAAGAAGTGCTGGAAAGATGGCCTTATTTGATGCTTTTGGTTACATATATATTCTTACAAACCGACTTACTCACACCGACTAAGACCACTATTAGACAACTACTGATAGCTAGCACATACATTTATTTTCCTAATATTGAGCTAAGCAACTCAAACACGCTACTGACTAACAGCTAGCACAGGTATTAAGCATATAACAAGATTATTCCTTACATTCACCCCCTTAGTGCACAGACACTCTTCCATTTTCAACACACTCTCTGATAAAATGGTAACATGTATCGGTATGCTTACTTCTTTCATGAAGCACAGGGTTCTTACAAAGTGAAATTGCTGACTTATTATCTACTTTGAGAACCACTTCAGTTGGCACATTCCCTTTCAATTCATCTAATAACCTGCTGAGCCAAATACACTGACACAAACCTGTTACAGCTGCAATATATTCAGCTTCACATGATGACAATGCCACAACTCTTTGCTTCTGTGACATCCATGCAACCAGACTTGATCCCAAAAAACATGCAATTTCAGTAGTGCTTTTGCGATTATTAATATTACTAGCTAAATCACTGTCATTTCTTTGAGGTTTCCGAATTGCTCGAGTGTGATGACCACCGGCACAAATTTGCTAGGCACAGCACGAAGAAACATCCTCACAACGTAGGATTCTTCCATCTTCTCCCCAAGGCTTCGAATCTTGTTGATGATGGAGGTTAACTTTACTGAGAAATCATCTATGCTCTCAGTATCCTTCATGCGCAAGCTCTCAAATTCAGACCTGAGATTTTGCACACGCGCCTCCTTTACTTGATCCTCACCGACATACATCGTCTTCAGTGTTTTCCAAGCCTCCTTGGCAGTTTCCTTCTCTGCCAAAAGCAATAACTTGTCATCAGGTACTGCTTGGAAGATTGCTGCAAGTGCCATCTGATCCTTTTATCCATCCACATTTTCTAAGTAGATTGCGTCCCACACTCCTTGAGCCCGCATGTAGACTTTCATCTTCATGGCCCAGGTAGCATAATTGCCTGATGTGAGCATGGGATACTGAAGACTCACGCTGCCCTCTTTGGATGACATCCTCGAGACAACTTAGTTACCGCTGCTGCTAGTACCGGATTTCCCACTTTCCAGTGTCCGTGGCATGAACTTGGGCATACGGGGATGAACAACACAGGAGCGGTCTAATACCAAATGTCAGCACAGGTACTCCCAGTCACACTCAATTTCACAATGGAAACTCACACGGGTGGTGTTTTCACTTGCTTGAAGCAAGGGGCTGAAACACACACATTCAGATTGAAGGACAGAGGAAGAACATAGAGGATATCTTCAGAGAAGAAGTGCTGAAAAGATGGCCATCGGAATACCCTTTTTATTTGATGCTTCTGGTTACATATATATTCTTACAAACTGACTTACTCACACCGACTAAGACCACTATTAAACAACTGCTGACAGCTAGCACATACATTTATTTCCTTGATATTGAGCTAAGCAACTCAAAACACGCTACTGACTAACAGCTAGCACAGATATTAAGCATATAACAAGATTACTCCTTACAGGCACACCGGAACATCTGGAGGCAAGTGATGAGCTGCAACCGCTCCAGGAGCGCGTGAAGGGTAAAAGGCTCTTGGCCGTGGTTGAAGACGTACAGCATCCATACCCATGGAACCAGCTCAAAGAAATCCTGGACTCCTCTGGCTGCTCCCCTGGCAGTGCAATCATAGTGACCACAAAGGAGAATGAGGTGGCCAAGAATTGTTCTCCCGATGAAACTAAGATGCACTCCCTTGTACAGCTTTGCTATGACAAAGCGGGCAATCTGGTTTTTAAAGAAGACGACCATGAGTATGATCTGAAGAGGAAAGCCATACGTTGCATCTTAGAGAAATGCAACCCGGATCTCTTCTGCATGAAGCTGTTGCTCCGTGCCCTGTATGCCGACCCCAGCACGAGCAGAAAGCAATTGGAGGACCTGTGCACAAGCCTGCACACAGCAGGACGGCCTGACGCCATTGCCAAGAAGCATATCCAAAGGAAGATGTTGAAGTTCGGCTACGACAAGCTGCCAAAGATCTACAAGATGCGCTTGCTGTACCTGTCCTTGTTCCCCCCAAATTGGGAAATCAGGAGAGCAAGCTTAGTAAGAAGATGGGTCGCCGAAGGCCATGTATCCGAAGGAGATGGGGAGGGAGCATTGGATAGAGCTGAGCGCTGCTTCAACGAGCTCGTTGCTCAAGGGTTTGTCAACATTGCCAAGGCCAGTAATATAGGCAGTGTCATCAGCTGCAAGGTGCAAGATTTTGTTCATGACTTCATTGTCGAGGTAGTCCGAGACGAAAACTTTGGGGATGTGGGCCTGCCACCCAATCTGGCTCGCCACCTCTCGATTAGCAGTGGTATCCAGTGGCAACAAGACCCATCAAAGAAGAAGAAGAAGCAAGACGGCTTTGGGAGCATCTGCAGCTGCTTCTCTCCTGCAGAAGAGCAAGGCGCCCGGGATGACATCATACCATTTCTTGAGTCGCTCCCTGCATTCTCTCGAGTCGGGCGGGTAAAAGTGATGGATCTTGACTACTGCAAAGACCTGAATAACAAGCATCTGAAGTGCATATGCAACAACTTGTTCATGCTAAGGTATTTGAGCCTCCAGAATACTGCGGTGTCCCAGCTACCCAGAGAAATCAACAAGCTCCAAAAGGTGGAGACGCTAGACATCCGACAAACTAAGATGAAGGCATCCGCTACAAAACGCCTCGAGCTCCAAAAGCTGAAGCATCTGCTTGCTGGCCCCACTGGCTATCGGATGCACACCTCAATCATTCCGGAGAAGCAACTTTCCACCGTGAGGATGCCTCGCAACATAGGGAGAATGACAAACATGGAGATACTCCGCTATGTCGAAGTTGCTGAAGATGACGCCGAGCTGGAACAAGTCAATAATTTGAAGCGCCTCAGGGATCTGGGTGTGGTCATTCATGGTAAACAATCTAATGTTGACAATTTGCTCAAGGTGATCAAGGAGCTGAGCGAAAGCCTCTGCAGTTTGTCAGTTTGGGTCAGACCACCACCCGGAGCCAGTAATGAAAGCGAAAATCTCCTCATGAACCTGCCAGAGATCATAGTCTCACCTCCCTAGTCTCTTCAGATGCTCAGCATCAACGGCATCACCGGTGGATTGCCTAACTGGATCAATGAGCTCTCGTCTCTTGCTGACATAACTCTCCGAGAGACATTATTGTGCGATACTTCTCTCCGAGTGCTAGGCAAGCTCCAAAGCTTGCGCTGCCTCACGCTTCGGGACAACTCGTACAGGGAGACCAACCTCACCTTCAAGCACAGCGAATTCAACGCACTCGAGATTCTCTTCATCCAGGGGTTGGACATCACCAGGATCACCTTTGAAACCGACGCAGCTCCCAAGCTCACCAAGATTGTTTGGACCTTCAACAAGAGGGGGATCACACCGGACATTTCTGGGATCAACAATCTTCCGGGCCTGAAAGAGTTCGTGCTCAGAGGCAACGGCGACCAGCGTCAAGTGCAACAAGCCGTTGAAGCACATCCAAAACTTCCTGATTTCAGGTATGTTCCTATTGGAACTACTAGTACTTGAGATTCCGCGCACGTGAGCATTATGGAGTGCAAGAATTAACCAGCAGGGAGAGCTGCGTGCCAGTCTCGTGTTCATGGTCAATAGTGTTGCTCTGCGCAGACTGCGCTTGCCCTGTGTTGTGTCTGAAACTTTTACTGCATTGCTAGCTGTCATGGTTTAATGAGTGGTGTGAAGCATGTATTTGCAATTATGATGTATGATGCCATTGGATCATTGATCAGTCTAAACTATTTTAGTGGTGTATGCGCAGGTTCAGACTGTCTGGCGCGCGCTGGGTTGATGGCCCATTCAACCCAGCCCACATGCATTCTGGCCCACTCCCCTCCTCTGGTTCCCTCGTCCGTGCCCATGCCTCCGACCCAGCCGGAAAATCAGCACGAGCAGCCGCCGCCGAGGACTCTGCTGTCGGCGCTCGCAGCAGCCGCACCGCCTATTCATGCTCGCCAAGCCCTCACCGTGCTCCCGCGCCATCGCCATCTCACCCTAGCGGCCGTAGAGCTCGAATCGAGCTCAGCTTGCTCCGACGCCACGCTGGCAATCACGGCTCTCACGCATGATTCAGCAAAACCACGGCACGGCTAAAAATGGCCAGAATAATATTTAAAAAAAGGGGGGCTCAAGGTAACATGCCGCGTACCAATGAGGGGAAATTTAGTTGGCTGACAGTCAATTGGATGACCGAGGAAATTAACACTTAATTGGACTCACTTTCTGCTAGCGACACTGTGGCAACGAATTATTTCGTTTAGCGACATTTTCACCGATTTCCCCTGAATTTCCCTATTACCCTCCCTTTCAGCCCTTTTGACCTATTGACCGGACTGTATTGCCCCTGCCTGAGGTGCTAGCTAGAAAGAGCAAGCCTGAGCCGCTGGCTGGAACGAACCGCTGGCTAGAACGAGCTGTGGCATCAGGACAAGTCCAGCTCGGTCCCAAGTGAGCCACTATCATCTGGTTGAGCTTTTTTTTTTATAACAAATGATAAACTAAATATCTTGACATGGTACATGACATAACAAATAATAAACTAAGAGATTTTTTATGGTCCTTGAGGTGGTACCGGGAGGTACCATAATTTCTAGTGTTAATTTGTGGTACCTCCTGGTACCTTAACACTGAGGAGGTACCGGAAGATACCATATTTTACACTAGAAATTGTGGTACCTCCCAGTACCTTCTCAAGGACTGTAAAAAAGCTCATAAACTAAATATCTTAACAACGGCATCAACTTTCTTGCTGAAGTGACAAACATGGTATAGTACAACAGAAAATTTGAGTATGGCTCAAAAATGTATAACCAAGTCCTGACATAATACTAGTCATGTAATAAGCATGGTACATGACTGACATAATACTAGTTGCATGGCTCACAAATCTGGAGCAATGCTTCAAGCCATGATAAAGCATACTTATTCCAGCCAAAATCATGCTTCAGACCATGACAAAGCAGGAATAATCAGGCACATTGTACAGGCAAACCATCACAAACAATGGTACATTTCAAACCAGCCTAAACCATGCTTAAGGGCACTAATCAGGCAAACCATCACAAATCTGGAAATTAATCACAAACAACATTACTTCTGTTCAGACTCCAAATTGCTTAACCAAAGCTTGCACATTAAGCAATATATTCCTTTTGTTCACAGACTCCAAAATTTAACGAGCAACATACCAAAGCTTGCACAAATCAAGCTTGCACGAGCTACATTCCTTCTGCTCACAGTCCACATTGTCCACAAATCAAAACTTATACGAGTTACTTTAGCTCGAGATCTGGAGAAACCCTAGACTGCCAAGCACGCCAATGAGGGGAACTGAGGGGAGGGGTTCTTACCGAGGGGGTCTTCACGGGGAGATGGATCCTCTATGACTCGAGTGTCGTCCGTTCATCAGAGGGAAGCGTCGCCGGGGAGGCTGTCTGAGTGTAGTCGTTCGTCCGCGCCGGTGAATGGAGTCGCCGGAGAGGAACGCGTCATCCCGCTCGCCGTCGGAGGGAACTCCGTGCTACTCGCCAGTGGGGGAAGCGCCGTGCTGACGTGCTCGTTGTCGCCGGCGGGGGACCTCGTCGCCAGCGGCGGAGACCCGACCAAATCATCTGGATGTGGCTAACCCTAGTGCCTCTCACCGGGCTTGGTCGGTTTGTGGGGCGTGCGCATGATATGTGCCCCGCGGGTGCGGTCAAACCCCATTGCTGGAACGGGCTCGGTATGGCTTGGCATAGGGGCATAAGTGTCCAAAAAAACTAACATGGGGCTGAAAAGGGGGGAAATAGGGAAAATCAGTAGAAAATGGGAAAAATGTCACTAGACGAAGCAATTCGTTGTCATAGTGTCTCTAACAAAAAGTAAGGAAAAAATGCAATGATTTACATTGGGCTGTCCCTATGACCGTCTATGAACCGTATAATCATTTAATGTTGTTTATATATCTTTTTGGTTTTTGGTTTATGGTCGACCTAAGATCTGTAGGCAATTTCTTTCTTTCTCTCATCCATTTGAGCAAGAAGATGACATAATATTTGTTATGGGCAGCTTAGGTCATCTTCATTGCTAGGCCTAAAAGTGCCCAGCCTATTTCTATTCATAGCTCAGAAATGTTCCATCCCTATTCCAGCACATCACTATTCATTACCCTATCACAATTCAGCAAATTATTGTTGGTCCTATCCACTGAAACAAATTTTTCAGCATAACTGCATAGGCATATTATATTAATCGGACAAATTAATAATTTAGGAAATAGACTTGTTTAAAATAGAAAATGGCATGAGCCACGAATAATTGGAAATTAGTATGATTAATTAATACATAATGCAAGTTCCACATACATCAAGCATAGACATAGAAGGGTACAATTTTATTCGTACAACAAAGAGCCATACATGACAAATCCAAATCACATGCCTCCAAGTAAGCGCCAGTGCTGCTCAATCAAGTCCTGCTGAAGGCGGTGATGGCCAAGGCGGCACCTAATTTGCAGGTGCCTCTGTAGGAACTGGTTGAATTCCTCATTGTGGTCCCTACATGGTTGGACCTCCACCCCAGTGTACTCGTAATCGGTGAAGTGTTGGAGGCCGTATGGGTGCTCGTCTTCCACTATCATGTTGTGCAAGATAATGCACATGATCATAATGTTGTTCATAAGTGCTTGTACTCCACTCCAACGCTTTCCAACGGATTATAGCAAAAACAGGTTTGCAGCACCCCGAAAGCCCTTTCAACGTCCTTCCGGGTGGGCTCGTGGACGTGAGAGAAATGCTCGTTCTTCACCCCTAGCGGATGCTGTATGGTTTTGACCAAGATTTCCCACTGAGGGTATATACCATCCGCCAAGTAGTACCCCATATTGTACTCATGTCCGTTCACCGTGTAGTTCACTTGGGCGCTCTTCCTTCCACTAAGCGCGAGAAAAGGGTTTGACCTGTAGAGGATAACGATGTCATTCAGTGAGTCCCGAAGCCCAAAGAATGCATGCCAAATCCATAGGTCGTACGACATCACGACCTTCAAAATAATAGTGGGACTGCCCTCTCCTCGTGTACTGCCCTGCCCAAGAGACAGGACAGTTCTTCCACTCCCAGTACATGCAGTCGAGGCTTCCTAACATTCCGGGCCACCCCCATTGTTCGATATGCGTAGTTGGTTCTCCACCGCGTCTCGCGTAGGTAGGGATGGAACTGGTACGGATATTTTTCGACCGACCGAATTGATTTGGATGATGATTTGGATAGTTTCACAGATATCCAGTTGATTTCTCGGATAAGGATATGGATACAGATAATTTATATGGATACGGAACACTAATTATCCGATGGATACGAAATATCCGAGTTTTTGTTTAGATAATATCTGAATATGACATACAAATATTATCCGAATAACACATATCAGAGGCGGACTGGCGGAGAGGCCAGGCCACAGCAGATGGGCACAGCCACTGCCTACTTGATTTTTCTTGTTTGTAATTTATTTTTAAATACCAGTCGAAATTTAAATGAAATTCTCAAATTTTTGATTGATCTTTCTCCTAATTTTCAATTTAAATTTAGAAATTTTGAATTTGTACTAATTTAATAATATTTGTGCACAAATTTTTAAATTTTTGATATTTTCTTATTTTTTAAAATTCCTAATTTTGAATTTAAATTTGGACCGATTTTGGGAAAAAAAAGAAATTGGATTTTAAATTATCCGACTAATATTATTCGTATCCATGTCGATTCCGATCCGTATTTGATCTGTATTCGTAACCGATATTATCCAGTATGATTCGTATTCGATTATGTATTCGGCACTATTTGTATTCGATTCTGTATTTGATGAAAAATACGGATATGGATACGAATAGGACGATATTCGACCGTATCCGATCCGATCACATCCCTACGCGTAGGTGCCTGTAGGTATTGGTCACCGAAAACAGAAATGACAGTCTTACAAAACAAGTTCAAAGATTTCAATGTGGTTGTCTGCCCGATTCGAAGGTACTCGTATAACGAATCAGCTGGACAATCGTAAGCAAGCATTCTTATGGAGGCCATGATTTTCTGATACACTGACAGCCCGGGGTCACCGACCGCGTCGTCCGTCTGGCGGAAGTAATCACAGTTAGCCTCAGCTGCTTGCAACAACCTCATGAATAATGGCCGCCGCATCCGGAACCTACGTGAAAAAATTATGTTATTCGTGGGGATTCTAATAATCATATGATTCAAGTGCCATTGTTATTTGAAGCCACAACAAAATGATACTACCTCCGCCGGAAAATGTGACCCCCATGTACAGGGTTCTCGGAGAAGTAGTCATGGTAGAGCCTATCGTATCCGCCTTGACGTCGCTATCATTGAATAAGAACTGGCTGGCGTAAAGATCCTCTGATAGCTCGTCTAGCATTTCCTGCTCATACGAATCGTCGCTCTTACTAGAACTCATCTCTACTACTTAAAAGGCTGTAGTGGTAATGGTGGTGACTGGTAGGCACATGCAATCTGGACCGTCTATCAGCCATCCAACGACTAAAATCCTGCGTCTCTTCTCATTGCTCCACCATCGGCTCAAACCCGGCTGCACCTTTCAAATTTTGAATCTCACCTCCGCATCCTCCAATCGCCTCGCCCACTTCGTCACCCCTCTTTCCGCGTCCTCACCCCGGCCTCCACGCCGCTTCCTCAACCCGCTGCCGTCCACAGGGCGGCCCGGCCTCATCTCCTCCACGCCGCGGCGCCCGCGACGCCATCGCCGCTTCCTCAACCTCCGCCGTCATGGGGGGCGTCCGGCCTCATCTCCTCCACGCCACGGCGCCCGCGACGTCGCCGCCGCCTCAACCCGCCGCCGTCATGGGCGTCCGCCTCATCTCCTCCTCGCCGCGTCGCCCGCGATGCCGTCGCCGCTTCCTCAACCCACCGCCGCCTGCGGCGGAGCCCGCAGCGACGTCACTGACTCGCAAAAGGTAATTCAAAAAGCAAGTCTAAGAACAAACAGCGACGCCTAGGGTATGTATTTAATCTTGGAGATCCCTTAATCTTGTCTGACAGCCATATGCAAGTTTGATTGCTCTATGCTGAAGGCTAATGTGATCTCAAATCTAATGTGTATGTGCAATGCTCTTCAGTAATCATATCAACCAGAAGTTAAGAACACTGTGAGGTAATATGCATACATGAATAAACTGGAATACATAAAAGGGCATGTTGTATCGGGGAATGATCCATCCACCATAACATGCACTAAGACTTCTATTGGCCCTTTATCAAGTGCTGATATTAATTTTAGTTTATTGATTCATTTTTTTCCTTTTGGGATATTTTGACGGGTTTTTTTTGGATTAAAGGAGAACAAAGTGTAAATCTTCAGAGATCATAACAGAGCCATCATATATTTTCTTTGAAATTCTCACATTTATTTAGGGGTTAATGGGCTAATGATGATATTCCCTTTGTATTTTAGAATGGAATATTGGAGTAATTATTACTTTACTGACCTAAGTTTGTGTTGCGACATGTGAGTTGAGGGCATTGAACCAGTGTTCCCGGAAATGAATATGTGCATCTGGCTAGCTCAGTGGTGGATCATCACCTATTAACACTAGGGGCACACATGTTTTCTTTAATTATTCCTGGCAGTTCAATGATTTAATCGAAATACTGAAACACTTTCCAATTAACTTTCTAATGAGTAGAAACAAAGGCCCAATAAGTCTGGCTGCTCAAGTTGTGGTTCTCCATGTTACTGTTGGATTGATGTAACCTTTGCAAAATTGATGCATACACTTGCTGCAATTGGCAATTGCCAAGCGATAAAATTATCCTTTGATTAGATTATTCTCACAGTGCTAAGTGTTTTTCTTACATGTAATTTATGATCATTTTAAGTTCAGTGCTTTCATCAGATATTACTTAGTTTACTTCTATTCCTGCACAGGACATGCCAATATTTGGATTTTCTGTTAGAAGAGCTTGGTCGGCCAGCTGTTTCTTTGCACTCTCACAAGTCTCAGTCACGAAGGCTTGCAGCGTTGCATAATTTTAAATCTGGAAAGGTACCTGTCTTGATTGCCACTGATGTGGCCAGCCGTGGGTTGGATATCCAATCAGTTGATCTTGTTATCAACTATGACATTCCAAGGTGTCTTCGACTAGCTTTATATACAACAATCAGTATTCCTTCTCAACATATTTTGATGAATGTAAACATCTGACTGGTACTGTGATTACTTATTGTAGGTACCCACGGGATTATATCCATAGGGTTGGATGAACTGCTAGAGCTACAAGAGGAGGGCTCTCTATAAGCTTTGTTACCCAGGTTTTCTGAATGCTTGAAGATGATTCTTTTCCCTGATGCAGTTAGTTTTTTCCTTTTGAAAGAAAAACTCCAGCCTATCTTTTCTAACGAAAGAAAACTCCAGCTTATCAGTCTTTCCCTTGTGTCAACAGTGATGCACAACAGATCAAGAGTCTAAGACAGTTTTTATTAAAATTTATCGAGGAACTAGGCAGTAAGACACTACCTGACAAACTTGCACATTTATCAGAAAACACATGCTGTAAAATATGAATCAGCAGCCAGCTTGCTCTTTCATACTGAGACACTAATATTACAAGTGACCAACTTATTAGAAATGTACATGGTACGGGTCCATTTCAGTTTTTAAACAGTGCTCAGTTTTTGTTTCTATGCATCATGTCAACTGCTTGATTCTCAGCGAAACCTGCATACTGATCGAGATACCTCTGCAGAGAGATATATGCCTCTTGCATGAGATAGAAGATGTTGTTGGGAAGCAGTTACATGCATATGAGTGCGACGACCGAGATGTCACTAAAGATATTACAAAGGTGTGACTTACTGAATTAACAATTTTTTTTTGGCATATATCTGAATGAAGTCTAAACTTCGTTTTTAGTTTTTCATCTGGGTTGCTACTGGCCTACCATAACCTATGGTAGTATCAATTCTTTTTATGACAACTGAGTTTTACTTGATTACCTTAATGCTTAAGGTATTTAAAGCGAGACAACTTGCCAGCATGAAGATGGTAGACGAGGGCCATGAAGAGAAGGTACAGGCCAGAAAAGAGCAGAAGAAAAGAGCCCTAGCAAGAAAGCGCAAGCACGAATAATGAAGCCGTCTAAAGATGGTTCATGGTATATGGTTACTGTGTTCCGGTTTTGGATTATTGCACTGAGCTTGTACAATGGATTCTTCTCTTTCCTTGATCAAGAGAAGGAAAACGGTGAAATTTTGTAGTGATGCATGTAAATCACTTAACCTGAGTAGATGTAATCACAAAATTGAGCATATGTAATCACAAAATTTTGGCTGTTGTCTTGGCCATGATAAAGCACGCCGCATTTGCCATTTGTAGCAAATTCTGTTCATCAAATCAAATTATGAATATATTACACTGTTTATATACTGCTATACTATACCCTGTATTGCATAAATATGTTCGCATGTACAAATGTGGCGGTCGGACATAACATATTTCCTTGCAACGCATGATTTCCTTGCAATACATGGGCACCTAACTAGTTATCGCAAAGTGAGGAAGTAGTAGTATCTATGCGGGATAGTTCGTGGTGTCTGCCCAATATGCTGCTCGGTTGGCTAGTTCGTGATGGATACGAGTGCAAACTAGAATTACATATTGGTGGTTCGGCGGGATGGAGCTAGAACCAAATATATCGTGGTTCATCAGTTATAACTTTTATATTGCAAGATGTTTAATCTTTAAACTAGGAATTGTACACATGATAGAAAATAAACTGATTTTCACTAAATTTGTTTTAGACCCGAGTTCCTGTGCACCCCCTGAAACAATCTAGCTCCGCCCCCTTGCTGTGCACTGTCACCCCGTGGGTGAATATCGGCCGGCCCCTCGTCTGTGCACTTGCACGCTACTCTACCCAGCCGCATCATCCAAAGTGTTCTGTTCCCTTGTGAGGGAGGCCCCGGTGCATGCTTCCAAACGAGCATGAATCTTTAATTTCTACTCAAAGCTGCCGGCTAGATGACAGTCCATGCATGCACCCATAGCGGCCATTGCAGAACGCGCCACAGTGTACATCCAAATGCATCCATAGCATCAAATAGCAGGAAATACATCACATATGAACTAGTTCATTCATCATCTCATTCCACAAGAAGATGGAAATAAATTAAAAAGTACCTACGCAGACATTATTTCCTGATGGGTACACTCACCCAGGAAAAGAATTGTCCAAACCACGACGAAACATCGAAGATTGGTTCAGAAACATAAATATGTGATGAAACATTGAAGGACTAGGATGCCCCGCCACCTCTGCATCTCGGCCTCCTTCCTGCTTGGCCTGTATGTACAAGCAAATTGCTAACATTAGTGCAATTAACAACTACAGAAATTGCTGCACGCGGAGTAAGCACGATTAGATTAAAACCCAAGCTTGACACACGAACTTATGGAAATAACATGTAGTTATTTACACCTTGGGCCTGGACCCAACAATAGCAACCATTCTCTAACAAAATTATCGAGTATTAGTTCAACTGTTCTATAATTAAACTAACATGGGATTACTATAACTCAACATAGTATAGTTATTCTCAGCCACTGCACAAGAATTGAACCCAATATGTAACTTACAAAACTATGCACAACCAACTCATCTCACCAGTGGGTCAACCAATTCATCTCTCTCTCTCTTATTTCAATCCCTATTGCTGAGACAGAAGTTGATGACGGTCAAATTAAATAGCAATGGTACCCGTTTAGTTTTTTCTATTTGACAGCATAAAACCCATGCTGGACAACATGAAAACTATTACATAATTTGCTTACATATAAAGTAGGAATGGTATTTGCCCCTACACAATCAGCTCCACAAAATAAAGTAAACTTTGTTTTCACTTTTGTATACCTAGGTAGACTACGGCACCGTTCTTTTGGGCGGTTTGGGTGGCGGTCCCGCCTGACCGCAGCGGTTTGCTACAGTAATACAACAGTGCCGATGCCCCCAATTATTTGCAGCCTCGCCGTATGACTCCACGGACAAAGCCCTCTTTTCTCCACAGCCGGCGATGGAGGGGAGTAGCCCTGGCCTCTCCTCACCCTCGGCGACCACGGCGCCTGGCCGGTCGGCACCCCCCACAGGTGACCGATTCCTCGTCGGGGAGTTGCAGCGCACAGTCCCTCCCCTGTCGTCGCCTTCTGCCGTCGCCCCATTCCGCGCCGACCTGCTGGATCTGGGCCACCGTGGGGTGTCGGGCGGGCGAGGCACACGGTCGGCGGCCGGTTCTCCAGCCGGGGGGAAGCCACCCTCCCCGGCCACCACTCCCGGTGCAGTCCCCCTGTGGGTTCAGGTGCACCCCACGAAGACACCACCAGCAGCTCCCCCGTCCAGACCGTCGCTTCAACCGAAGGGGACCGGCGCCATGTCACCGCGGTGGAGGAGCTTCAAGCACACAGTGCTAGGCCCAGCCGGATTTACCCCCAGCCGCACTTGCGACAGTAGTGCCTCGGTATGTCCTGCTTTCCCCTAACCGCGTACTACAAATTCCGGTAGCATGTAGACGACTTAATTGCTTTGCAAATTGGTAATCATTCTTAGTTGGAACACGACGTCATGTCGGTGAAATGGACGCCCCAAATGGAGCAATTTTTCATCACCGCGGTACTACAGGAATGCCGCAATGGGAATAGACCGAAATCATCATTGAACGCTGTAGGAAAACGAAATTTGGTGCAACGCATGACTGATTTCACCCATTTGCCTTTTAACTGGGTGGCATGTAAGAACAAATGGGACTCTCTTAGGAAGAAATGGTTGGCTTGGAAGCAATTGAATTCATTAACCAGTCTTGGTGTCAACCCTTATTCCGGTGGCATCGATATGCCAGAAGCATGGTGGGATGAACAGATTAAGGTACGGAAGTGAGCAATTCCTGTTATTGTCTCGACATGACGACAAATTTTGCACTCATGATGTTTGTCGCTCCATGTTGTTGCAGGCAAACAAGTTCGCTGCTAACTTCAGGAATGGAGAAATCCTAACGGGTGAAGAAATGCTCAACGAAATATTTTCTAAGGTTCAGCCTGTCCCAGTTGGACCTTCCCAACCAGGGGGCCATGAAGGAGGTCGAGCGGGCGTCCCCACTACTTACTTGGTTGACTCGGAGGATGAGGGGGAAGACAACGAACTGCCTACTCCACCCGTTCTAGAGGCCCCAAATTCCAGCTAGAACTGTGTGCAATCATCTTCGTCGGGGAAAAGGAAACGTGCAGCTAGCAGCAACATGTCCGAGGTATTCTGGGATAAGTACAAAGAGCTGCGACAGGAACTTGGTGATGGGCCATACAGAAGGCAGCCGGGTGGCCCTTCCCAGAGTGAGGCACCACAAAGGGACCCAGAACTAGTGGAGTATCAGGAGCTAATGCAAGAACTTCTGGATGCCGGGGTGAATGCATCTGATCCTATGTATTTCAAGGCCAGCATTGTGCTAGGAAATTACAAGCATGTTGGTGCATATCATATCTTGCGTAATTTGCAAGATAAACTGCGATGGATTGAACAAATGTGGGACTGGATGCAGGCTGGAGGGAAGGCCCCATAGGCCTCGGTTCATGTGGGTCATGTAAAATTGCAATTTTCATGTATTTGCGATTTTCAGCACTACTTTGCATTGAGTTGTACCTTTTATTATGAAACATTTATGTGAGTTGTACCAAACAATCTATTTGCTTCCATGGGTTGTAATAAATATTTGTGCACTGCTAATTTAATCTATGTAATTGTTTAGGCTTCCTGCATTCAGATTTGTACTGTACATTGGTTTGATCATGTTTTTCCATTCTTTTGTTGTTCTACGTTTCAGGATGGAACCCTGGGTTCATTTGAACGATGATGGATCAGATGAACATGAAGAGGTGAAAGAGGCATGGATTGCCTGGGTGTTGTGGAATGACTGGGTTCATATGCAACGTAACCCACGTCGTACTATCCTTTTGGCTGGTGGTGCATGGGTGCACAATTTGCAGGGAGATGGCCAACGTTGCTACGAGGTGTTGAGGATGACACCGAGGCAGTTTCGTCGCCTACACCGGATCCTCGTCAACAACTATGGGTTAGGAGGTACATCCCAAATGAGCTCCGAGGAATCTCTTGCAATTTTCCTGTATATTGTTTCTGGGCCACATAGTCAGAGAGATACTGGGGCTAGGTTTGAGCATCCCATATCAACAATTAGCAGAAAATTCCATGATGTTTGTCATAAGGTGTACAACCTTGGAGTAGACACAATACGACCTAGGCCTGGATGGGGAACAACGCCACATTCGAAGCTGTCATCTCTCTTGTTCAGTCCATGGTTTGACAACTGCGTTGGGGCATTAGATGGTACACATGTGAAGCTCACCATTAATGCTGAAAATAACTTGGCTTATGTCGGCCGCCATAAGGTTCCAACTTTCAATGCCCTAGGAATAGTCGACTTCGATTGTCGATTTATTTTTGTTTGTTCTGGAAGGCCTGGGAGCCATCATGATTCAAGGGTTCTTCAGCAGAGTATGGCACACTACAATGAACATTTTCTTGTGGCTGGTCCAGGTATGACATTAGCATCACCTCCTTCCAGCTACACACTTTGTATCGTATTTGACTGATTGAAACTTTTTCTTTGACAGATAAGTACTTTCTTGTTGATGCGGCATACGCTAATGCCCCTGGGTTCCTGGCACCTTACAGAAATGTCAAATACCACCTCCAACAATTTGCTGAGGGGCCGGCCCTACAAATGAGCAAGAGCTGTTCAATTTCCGCTATGCTCAACTCCGAAGCGCGGTGGAGAGGGCTTTTGGCCAATTGAAGAATAAGTGGAGGATTCTGAAGGGCATAGGACAATATGATCTAAAGTGGGCAAACAGGATTGTAGTTGCTTGCTTCGCGCTGCATAACTTCTTAATTGAAGGACAATGGTGGAGATGCAGGGCCAGATTGGGAGGCACCTCAGGGGGATAATAGCCCAGGGGGCCAACAAGGCAATTACGACGATGGCCTGGCAGACTTGAATGAGGAGTCACCCCTTATTCATGACCAGCAAGACATGGGACTCATGCACGATCTGTTAGCTACTGGAATGGGCTCCCAATTCTTCTCATGATATTTTGTATGATGTGGACCAGAAATGTCTTTAATTACTGCACGTCGTAAGCCAGTTTGCTTTCATAAATGGTGTGTAAGACCGTCGTCTATGATGTGTAAACGGATTATGTAATATTTATTTGCAATGGGAATATATCTGATTTCTGGTTATATGTGTGCTTTGAATCTGTTTAGATCTGATTTCTGGTTATATATGTGCTTTGAATCTGTTTACATCTGATTATGCAGAATATATGTGTGCTTTGAATCTGTTTAGATCTGATTATGCAGAAATGTGTGCTGTTAATTGCTGTTTTCTGGTGCTAACTGATGATTTCTGGTGCTAACTGATGATTTCTGGTGCTAAGTGCTGCATGCTGGTGCTTGGACGGCAGCAGGGTGTTTTGTTTGGGAAGGAAACAAACCACAGTCCATTCCATTGGCCCAGCACATTCATTGGCCAAAAGATTACATAACTGAGGAAAGTCCTCCCAATACTGAGCAACAAAGCATCAGTTTCAAAGCAACGAAGCATCAGTTTCAAAGCAACAAGCATCAGTTTCAATAACAGCTTTTGATTCAGTTGCTTGGCATCTTCTAACACAAGTGCCCTCCACACTGTTCTGACTCCTTTACAGTTAAAGAGCAGATGGCCGATGTCTTCATCTATCTGCTCCAGGGTAGTGCTTAATAAAAATGGAGCTACAATGGTAGCATACAGAGATTGACAACTTCTGTTTAATGTCCTATCCTTTTGTCAATCATCAGCACCAGCATGTCCCCTGCAAATGTTTAACATGAAAACAACCTCATCTGAAATCGCAGGACATGTGTGACCAAAGAACTTAGCATTTACTAATATATTCAATAGCAGTTCATACATCCATCATACACACATTGATCGCACTGATCAATACACAACTAGTAATAACCCCTACTTGAGTAGGGCTACAACTAGTAATACAACAAGCAGGCATACAATGAAACTGGCGAGCATCATTAATTTTTCCAGCCTCTGATTCAGTTGGATGAAGTTATCCTGCTACATGAAACTTTCAATCTTATTTGTGCATGAAGGACTAGCTCCCCCTTCATGCCGTCTACATAGCAAATGTTCATACTGCTCTTCCCACGCGAAGAAATCACAATCCTTGGCATATGTTTGGTTCCGCGGACATTTGAAGAAGCGCTTGCCGTAGTTCGTCGTCGTCTGGGCCGTGTGCTCAATAACCTGAGCTGAGTTGCACTGGGGACAAATCACCAATGGCAGCCCGCTCGTATTTGACATCGAGCGTGCACGGGGACTTGGAGTGGAGCTCGTGTGAGACATCGTCCGGCAAAGGGCTGCAAAAGTGACATTGGAGAAGGTGAATTACAAATTAACAACAGTAGGGTAACACTTGTATGTTGTACCCCAAATGAAAGCTGCCAAAGGTTCAGTTCAGGATATTGGACTATTGAAATGTTTCTTGTGTACTGTGGTTTTTTCATCAATTCGGCTTCATGGTGATATATGCAAGAAGAGAGCAAAGCAGCCCAGTTGCACATATCTTGAACTACTGGAATATAACAAGCTCAATCTTAAAACGGGTGAAGGACTAACAAAATTTTTTGGAGCCAGTCGTCCAAACAGAAGACATAATAAACATGAACAAAACGAAGGCTTGTCCTGATTTTCTATAGAGCAATGTAACTGATATGAGAGATGCAGGATCTAATTGCACAAACATATATATGGAAAACGAACAATTTAAGACACGGGCTGGGCAATCCGTCGAGCAGGTGGTGGGCAGGGCTAGCCGCTTGACCTAGCCGGAAACCATGGGTACCAAAGGCACAGTCGAGCGCGGTGAGGCCGACAGTGGGGCCGAAATTGGCCCCGGCGAGGGGATGTCGACTTAGTCAGAGGTGGCAACGGAGAGGTACGTACCATACTAGTGCCGTGGCTTCGCTGGCTTCAGAATGGACCGGACGCGGCGATGATGGAGACCGGCGCTGACGCCTCAAATCGTCAGCGGACGGCGCGTCAAATCGAACGACGCCGCCTCTCCGCCCGAATGTTCCGGCGACGGCGCCACCGAATCGTCCGGCCCGGCCGCCTCACCTCGCGCCAGCGGCCTCACCGACCGTGCCGGCTATGGGGCTTGTGGACAACAGGACCGCCGCACGTGGACAAGGGCGCCGCCGCGAAGACCAGTGGCAGATCTGTGGGTGTACTGCCCAGGGTGTGAGGAGAACGCCGGCGGCCCGACGAGGCACGAGAGATCTCTTGGGGGGGGGGGACAGGGCCGGTGAGGAGAAGGCAGCCGCCGCGAGGACGGGAGGAGTGGGGGACACCGCCGTGGGGAGAGGTTACGGTTCGGACGAAACAGGTCAGCGGGGATGGGTACCTCGCCCGAAGCGGTACGCGATAGTTGGCGGGACCGCGGGCCAAAACCGCGACCGCTGAGAAACCGCTCAAAAGAACGGAGCCTACATATCATTCACTTCGGCCTATTTATGAGTGATCTAGATTATTGTAATTTTTCTCCGTGATTTTAATAGCCCTACATCTCATAGGGAGAAGACATAAAAAACCGTTGCAGGACGTACCTACTCCGCAGATGACCTAGATGTGTGTCTAGACCAAGCTGTCGCCCCTAGAACTGCGAGTAGGACTGGATATCCCTCGGGCTGCCCACTCCTTCAAAATCTTGGACCTCTGCATAGCGTAGTACTCAAGTACAGTCAGATCGGTGACAGTTGTGAGGGCATATTCAGTAAAAACTCTAAAATCAAATATCTATACATCTATCTAAATCACTATTTATTCTTTATATTTTCATCCTCTCCAGTAGAGGTTTTATCTAGAAAAACTATAGATATTGATATAGAGAGCCTCTAAATTTAAAGATCGGAAAGAAGAAACTCTAAATTTATAGGCTAAGATAGAGACTCTAAATATAGAGAAAATTTTGTTTTAAAAGCTCAACTGAAAATACTCGAAGGTCCTTATCCATTATCTTAATTTTGGCCTCCAAAAGAACAGCCCGGGACTGATCAGCCCTTTGGATTGCCTTTATCTTATCGGTCTCTTCACGTCGTTCACGTACGGCTATCCACTTGTCCATCCTTGCATCCCTCCTCTCCTCTGTGGACGTGGTTAGCTCACGCCACCTGGCCATCTCTGCTGCCTTTTCAAGGTTGGAGCTGCCTAGGGACCCGGAGGACTTTGTTGGTTTCAACCTAGAAATTCTCACACAACCTCACGGCTAATCTCAGGGCATCTCCACTCCATCGGTTGCCCCATTTTAAATTTGTCCCATCTCTATTTACATGCCAACTCACTAAATAGGTCTCTTTTATTCCTATTCACCTCTCCAATAGCAGTCCTATCATTATTCCAATACTCTATTTTTTCCATTCTATGTCCCATCACTGTTTGTTATAGTGATGGGGCAATGGGGCTTAGACAAGCCCTTGGAGATGCCCTCACAAACCAAGGAACAGAAGAACACTTAGGGCTTATTTGGAAGCCCAAAACCCCATCGGGATCCCGGCCCATTCCTAGGGGTCACGATCCGCGTGGGAGTTTTCCCAGGGCCGTTCGTGGGCGCGTTTGGAAGGCCATGAATCGAGGGATTTTCGGCCCCTTCCCCTCGCTATCCCGTGGAAATCTCATCCCTTCTCCAGGCTCGCGATTTTCCTCCCCTCCCTATCCACGACTCCTCTCTCTCACGCGACCTACCACCTCCTGCCGCAACCCTACCTCCACCTGCCGCCGCCTCCACCTTGCGCCGCCTCCGGTCCACCCGTCGCCACCTCCTTCGGTCCCCGCTGCCACCTCCGTTCTAGGCTATTGCCAGCAGTCCTCACCATCATGGCAACCCATCACTACCTCTGGTTCCCACCGCTGCCTTTGGTCCCACCGACACCTCCAGTCTCCCGCATCACTGCCCCGAGCCGCCATAGTATCGTTGCCCTAGGCCGCCACTGCGTCGCAGCACCAACAATCGACAAGGGAACAGAGAAGGGAGAGATGGGAAGATGGTGGTCTGGCGGCTGCTCGCTTGGATGAGGACAGCATTGTGCAGCTCCTTCTGGTGGTGGCGTGGCTCCCTTTCTCGACTCCTCTAGTATCATCTTGCACCGCCTCCGGTCCACCTGCCGCCTCCTGATAGTGGTCTGGCGGCTGCTCGCTTGGATGAGGACGGCGTTGTGCAGCTCCTTCTGGTGGTGGCGTGGCTCCCTTCCTTGACTCCTCCAGTGTCGTCTTGCACCACCTCCGGTCCACCTGCCGCCTCCTCCTTTGGTCCCCACGCCCGCCTCCTTTCCCAGCCACTGCCAGAAGTCATAGATCCAAACTCCCAGATATGAATCTGGCCTTCCTTCTCTATTTTTCTTTAGCTGTAGAGTGGCTTGATGTGTTTTACTACTGCTGCTTAGTGCTCTAGCTCGATGTGTACTACCATTGATGTATTTGTTATGTTTACTCTTGAATGATCCCTGGTGCCATTTTTTTGTTATAAATGGAACACAAGAAGCTGGTTCTAGTTGTACTGAAGAGGAAATTGCCCTTATATGATTGATCCAAGTCACATTCAGATAGTTCATATTTGCATTTTTTTTATATGATTGATGCAAGGAACTCACTAAGAATCATTTGGTATATTTGCCATTTGTGTGTTTATTTGCTAGTGGCAGTAAATGAAGAGTATAACTTTTGAAAATATTTTAATTCCAACTTAGTACTACAGCATAATAAATCTTAAGGCAAAAAAAAACCTGAGAGAGTAAATAAAGCTAATCCATTTAACAAAATGAATGATAAGAAATCACCTGTTATTAAAACTGTGAGTTGCTAAGAAATGTAACCATATATCGTGCACTCTAAAACATTTTATCTATCTTCTGCCAAACAATGCTCTGGACATCTAGAAGCTTCTTCATTTTGATCTGAAGCAGTGAGTGATGTCATATTGTTTCACCATTCTGCAAGTAGTCATTATATGTTTGGTGTTTTGTTTTTTTTACTCCAGTAGCAACTTGTTTCCAAAGTAAGTATTGTCCACGTATCTTGCCAAGTAAGTAGATGGCTTGCTCTGTTGCTCTTGTGTGAGATATCTTTGCTATGACTTACTGTCTTTTAAATAGTCTTTGATCTCATCACTTGTCTTTGAAATAGGAATATGCAGTAGGAATATGGTCAAATTCTGAATGAGTTTTTTTTTACTTTATTAGCAAATGGGCACTAGAAAGGAGTTAATTAGGAATTTTATGCTTGAGAAAGAAGACGAGGATGATGATTTATTTCTTGTACTGGTTCCCATTCTATATTCATGCCTTTATGATACAAAAAGGCCAATCCACACATCTTCTCTTACCGGCGCTAAAAAAATTAAGGAAATCTTAGAAGGACATGAGAGTTGGTGTTTGACCGAGTTTCGAATGGAGCCAGAGATATTCAAGTTTACTGCATATTATTTTAGGAGAGAGTGTTTGTTGAGACACACAAGGTGTGTTAGCATTGAGGAGCAGCTAGGAATGTTTATGTACATGTTATCTCACAATGCTAGCAACCGAAAGCTTAAAAAGGCATTTCAGCATAGCAGTGAAACAATTCATAGAAAAATTAATGAAGTGTTTGATATAGTTCCTGCTCTAACTCATAGATTTGTCAAGCTCCCAGGTTCAACCCAACCGCATGCAAAGATTGTGTCTTGATACCTAATTTTGACCATACTTTCAAAACTGCATCGGTGCTATTGATGGAACACATATCCCCATCACTATTGCTGAAGAGAGAGCCACTCCTTATAGGAATAGAAAAGGAACATTGTCCCAAAATGTAATGCTAGCATGTGATTGTGACCTAAACTTCACATTTATCTCATGTGGGTGGGAAGGGTCGGTCAGCATCAGACGTAGGAGTCCTTTGATCTGCTATTAACAAAGGGTTTCAGGTTCCAGAGGAAAAATTCTATCTTGTGGATAGTGAATATGCAAACACGCCATCTTTTCTTGCACCATATCTTGTGATGATGACTGATCATTCATACTGGTTATGTTTGCTGGATCAATTCTATTCAAAACACATGATGCTTACATTTGTGTAAATAATATGGTTAAGTTCCGTAGAACAAACAACACTATGGTTAAGCTATTGATATTATCTATTTGCTATTGTTGATACTATATGGTTAAGTTCTGCAGAGCACTCGGTTAAGTTCTTATATTTTCTGTTGCTATTGTTGATGCTTGGTCAAGTTTGCATTTTATGGTTAACTTGTGATAAAGTTGTTGGTTAATCTTTTGGATTTTCCCCTGTTTTTTATATTTTTCCTGAATTTTTTTAATTGTTTTTGAATTCTTTAGATTTTTCTGAATTATTTGAATTTTTCCTGAATTTCTTGAATTTTTCCTGATTTATTATTTTATTTATTTTGATTTTTCTTTTTTGATTTTTATTATTTTCTGATTTTTGTGGATTTTTTTAGGTTGGCCGGGATTTTTTTCCCCTGTCCTATCCAAACAGGGCCTGGGATTATTTTCCGGAGGGAAAGTTTTACCCTGAGTTATAAAATGACAATTAAATCCCCCTTGGCATTTTTGTCCCTGGGCTTTTAACCCGTTGCTCCCAAACTAGCCATTAATGATGTTGAAGAACACGTCAAGCAGAGGAGTATTTCTTAGGCATACATACTACATTGTTGTCTCTTTTTTTTACCGTTACATGCATGGCCATCTATTTATAGGCCTGGACAACCGCCATTACAAACTGACTTAGCAAATATTATTCTTTAACCTACTTCAATCAATGTCTAGCTACTCACTTTCTAGTACATGGACATTCCTACATCTGTATATAAGTTCTAGTACGTACATGAACTAAGTAGCAAACTTGAATTTTGTTACTTGCTGCCGACATCACCTCAACATCTCATAATTATGTTGGTAACTAATCTTAAGTCAAGATTAAATCTAACAATCTCCTTCCTAATCTTGACTCTTAACTCTAACTTGTTTAAGCAGTCGGATAAACCTACAACATGCTTAATTTTTACTAGACATAGGATGGCGATACAACTATTCAACACCCCATACTTTACTAGTTTCTATTTTAGGACGCCGGCTCATCTCCTGAACATCTCGGACACAACTTGTCAAAACCAACTTCTATGTACTTTAACTTTAAGATGGCATCACAACTTTTTAACATCTTGGACACAATTTGTCGAAGCTTCCCTTTTTCTGGACTCGATTTTAGGATGGCATCTCAACTTCTCAACATTCTGATCTCATTGAATCCATCTTCACAGCAGTACTGGCTCATCTTTAGCACATGCTTCTACAACATCCAGCTTGACACTTTCCTTCTCGGATACTTGCACTACAAGGCAAAGTGACCGAAAATTTGACAGTTGTAACACCGAATATTGGATTTGTCAAATTTTCTATTCTTACCATTGCCCATGGCCTTAGCTTCCCACTTAGCATGGGTGAGAAGAAGTTGTCGATCATCCTCGGTATCTTGAAACCGACGAGCTCCTTCCACGTGCGTCTTTAGACGACCGATTAATTCTTCGATTGTCACCTCCTTGAGGTTGGCGAACTGCTCGAGTGTAGTGATCACCGTTGCAAATCTCCTCGGGACAGCACGATGGAATTTCCTAACAACATAAGATTCCTTCATCTTTTCCCCAAGGCCTCGAATCCTGTTTATAAGAGAGGTTAGTTTCATAGAAAACTTGTCGATGCTCTCGGACTCTTTCATGCACAAGTTCTCAAATTCAGATTTGAGATTCTGTACACACGCCTCCTTTACTCGATCTTCACTAAGGAACATGTTGTGTAAGGTGCTCCACGCTTCCTTGGCAGTTTCTTTCTCCGCCAGCAGCAGCAACCTATCGTCTGGTAATGCTTGGAAGATGGTTGCAAGTGCCATTTGATCTTTCTTCTTGTCCACCGGCTTCTCCGTGTCGATTGCGTCCCACAGTCCCTAAGCACGCATGAACACTTTCATCTTCATGGCCTGAGTAGCATAGTTGCTTGACGTGAGCATAGGATATTGAAGGCTCACACTACCTTCTCTTGATGACATCCTCGAGACTACCTCGCTGTTGTTGTCACTACCATCGGTTTTTGCGCTTTCTGGTGTCTGTGGCATGATCTTCAGCATATGACAATGAATAACCTAGAGCTTTGATACCAATTGTTGGTTTCAATCCAGTAATTCTCACACAACCTCATGGCTAATCTTACAAAGCAAGGAATAGAAGAATACTTAATGATGCTGAAGAACACAACAAGCAAAGGAGTATTTCTTAGGCATACATACTACATTGTTCTCTTTTTTTTCATCGTTACATGCATGGCCATCTATTTATAGAACTGGATAACCGCCATTATAAACTGACTTAGCAAATATTATTACTTTACTACTAGAGAACTGGACATTACTACCGGCTCATCACTACCGGTTGGATATCAACCCGTAGTGATGGTTGCATAACTACCGATTCAACGGCTACAAGGGCATCCAAGGCTAGAGCGGGGTTGAAGGGGGTTGTTTTACTACCGATTGTAACCACAAACCGGTAGTGAATCTTCCACTACCGGTTTGTGATACCAACCGATAGTAGATAATTGGGTTCCCAACCGTTTGGTGATACCAACCGGTAGTAGATCACTGTTCCCGCCGTGCCATTTAAACAGTCGTCTTCCTCCCAGAGCTGTCGCCCATGAACAGAGAAGGGAGGGAGGTGCTGTCCGTGGCGATTTTTGAAATTTGAGGTGAGGTGTTGCCCAAATTTTTTAAAATTTGGTGATTTTACTCCAATCCAAGTGCTTGAAAGTTAGTAACATCAACCTCACTTCATTTGTAGTTAGATGTATACCTCTTTGCTTTAGATTTGAAGAAAATGTGGTTTTTTCCATGATTCATGAAAACTTTTGAATCTAGATCCAATCCAAGTGCTGGCCGTGGCGATTTTTCAAATTTGAGGGAGGTGCTGCCGAAATTTTTTAAAATTTGGTGATTTTATTCCAATCCAAGTACTTAAAGGTTAGTAACATAATCCTCACTTCATATAGCTAGCTCACCTCATTTTTCAAAAAATGGTGATTTTACTCCAATCTAGAGCTAGCTCGATTATAATTTAATTGATTAATTTATGTGTATGGTGAATAGCCTAGGAAAGGGTTAGAGTCCAATTTAGCTCTAATTTATGTACATGGTAAATTAATGTAGGTTTTGAGATTCTAAAATTTGATAAATCATCATGTGAAAATTAGTTAAAAATTAGCTTGCTACATCCTATTGTAGATAGATCGACAATGGATGTACAACATGGACCGACGCTCGAAGGAGTACACTGAGGGTGTGCAAGTTTTTATCAGTGCGGCTATTGCGTACAAGCCATTAGGCTTTATATGTTGTTCATGTCTGGGCTGCAGGAATGAGAAGGAGTATTCAAACTCAAGGCCCCTTCACAGCCATTTGCTCTAAAGAGGTTTCATGCCTAACTATATTTATTGGACCAAGCACGGTGAAGAAGGAATTATACAGGAAGACGATGAAGAAGAAGAGGGAGACAGCATAAACCTGGACGCAACCCAATACGGTTCAATGGCAGATACATTGGGGAGTTTGATGGGGATGATTTAGATCCGATGCTGCATGATGGTGAGGGAGATTACACCGATGAACGACAATTCCAAAAGTCCCAACGCTTGTTAGAGGACCACAGAATACTCTTGTACCTAGACTGTGAGCAGGGCCACAAAAAGTTGCGTACCACACTTGACTTGATGCAATGGAAAGCGACAAATGGTTTGTCCGATAAGGGAGTCGACGAGTTGCTATGTCTCATTAAGAGGTTGCTTGCAAATGATAACATGCTGCCTGAAAGTACTTACGAAGCCAAGCAAGTTGTCTGTCCTTTGGGATTGGAAGTACAAAAAATACATGCATGTCCTAATGACTATATCCTTTATCGCAAAGGGTACGAGGATTTGGATGCTTGTCCAGTGTGCCAAGCATCACGATATAAGATCAAGCGTGATGACCCAGGGGCGGTAGAGGAGTAGCCCAAGAAGAAGGGACCCCCCGCTAAGGTGGTATGGTATTTCCTTATAATCCCCGGTTGCAACGTTTGTTTGCGAACAAAGCACAAGCCCAAATGTTGTGTTGGCACAAAGAAGCGCGTAAGGATGACGGAATGCTAAGACATTCCACTGATGGCTCCTAATGGAGGAAGGTCGATAGAACATTCCCTGACTTTGCAGAGGAGGTGAGGGACATAAAGTTTGGCTTGAGTACGGATGAGATGAATCCTTTCGGTGAGATGAGCAGCAGTCATAGCACTTGGTCTGTGACTCTATGTATCTACAACCTTCCTCCATGGTTGTGCATGAAGTGAAAGTACATTATGATGCTGTTGCTTATCCAAGGCCCCCAGCAACCTGGAAACGACATTGATATGTACCTTAAACCATTGGTGGAAGATCTACTAACAATGTGGAACGATGGTGTACGGGTATGGGATGAGTACAAACGAGAATACTTCACCCTACGCACCATGTTATTTGTAACCATCAATAACTGGCTTGCACTTAGCAACCTAGCGGGCCTAACTATTAAAGGATATAAAACCAACATCCAGTGCTGTCGACGGTTGGGAGTACAGGGCTCCCGAGTGCCGAGCTTACTTGTTGAGTGTGAGGATCAACCGGTCTCTTTTCTGCAGCCTTGGAGACTTTCGGGAAGGTGACCTCGATCAGGCAACCGTAAACGAAAGAGCACAAGGGGTTTAAGCTGGTTCGGGCCCCTCAGGGAGAGGTAACAGCCCTACATCCAGTGATCTGCATCCAAAGGAATATAGAGGAAGATTACAAAGAGAGTCCCGGGCCTGGCCGGCGAAGAGGGGCTCTAGTTTTTCAGGTGGGAGACAGAAGCTTCGGCTTGTGCGTTGCCTTAGCCGGAATTTTTGTGTGTGTGTTTAATATCTAGCAGCCAACCCCTATATGTACAGTGTTGTGGTCTATTTATATACGAGCGTAAACAATATACTAATGGGCGCGGAGCCTAGTATCCAGCGGTCCGAAGGCTGTCCTTGGGCGCGCCGTGCCGGAGCAGTCGCCGTCATCATTCGTGATTACGGGAGGCCGGTATGGGAATAATGCAATAAGACGTGAGCAGGTAGCCGCGGTCTTCTGCGTCTCTAACGGGACGTTACGGTCGTGGTGGTGTCAGGGCATTTATTACAGCAGGTGGAAATGATGCAACCTCTGTTGGGAGACGGGGTGACCTGAGCCCCTACCCGGGCAAGGTTAGGACTATGCCCGGGCCCGAACAAGGACGGCTTCCTCGGGGCCAGCCGTGCGTGCTAAAAACGCAGCGACAACCCGAACGTCCCTCCAGGCCCCATCATCTAGCCCCCGAGCCTAGAGTGGGGAGATGATCGAGTCCCCTCTCGAGGCTCTTAATTGTGTACCGTAGGCTCAGAGGCAGGTCGTTCGGACGGGCTGGAGACCTCATTAGGACGAAAGGCCGGGTTGACCGAACGAGGGCCACTCGAGCAGGACTTCGAGTTGGCGGGGCAAAAGGTCACCCGAGCAGAACTTCGGGTTAGCCGAGCAAAGGTCACCCGAGCAAGACTTTGGGTTAGCCGAGAAAAGGCCACCCGAGCAGAACTTCGGGTTGGCCGAGCAAAGGCCACCCGAGCAGAACTTCGGGTTGGCCGAGCGAAGGTCACCCGAGCAGGACTTCGGGTTAGCCGACAAGAGGCCACCCGAGCAGAACTTCAGGTTGGCCGAGCAAAGGCCACCCGAGCAGAACTTCGGGTTGGCCGAGCAAAGACCACCCGAGCATAACTTCGGGTTAGCCGAGAAGAGGCCACCCGAGCAGAACTTCGGGTTGACCGAGCAAAGGCCACCCGAGCAGAACGTCGGGTTAGCCGAGCAAAGGCCATTCGAGCAGAACTTCGGGCTAACCGAGGAAAAGCTACCCCAGCAGAACTTCGGGTTAACCAAGCAAAAAGCCACCCGGGTAGGATTTCAAACGTCGGTCTCCCAACGGTTACCTCCTGGTGAGTGGGTTTGCGGTTTTAAGGCGACGTGACAGCCGTACGTGCGCCAGTTGCCGAGATTTCTGGGGCGGTTTTATTTAGTGGGGAGAGGATAAAAACCCTTGTCCTTCTTTTCCCACTAACACGCCGCCCTCCCTTGCCTTCTCTCCTTCTGCTCTCTCTCTCTTGCCGCCATCGTCCTCGTCCTTACCCTCCATGGCGAAGTTCGTTCCTTTGCGAACCACCGCCGCGCGCTTGGAGGACCTTGAGGCATGGGGGCACCTTGACCCGAAGTCCTGGCGTGTTCCCGACGACGAGACTCACTCGGCGCCGGCGGAGGACGAATTCGTGAGCTGCGAGCTCTACACCATCAATGGGCTCTAGGCTCCGGAGTCGGAGTTCTTGGCCGCGGTTCTCGCCCATTGCGACCTAGAGATCACCAACCTCCACCCCAACTCCATCCTTATCCTCGATGTCTTTTCCCATCTCTGCGAGGGCTTCATCGGCGTACAACTGACGGTGAGTCTGTTTCTCCACTTCTATATGCTCCACCGCACCGGAGGCTCGTCGACTGTGGGGTGCGCGTACTTCCGGCTGCGGAACTTGTAACCGTACGCGTACCCCGCGTTTGCGCTGAAGGACTCTGTCTCCGGCTGGGCGGAGCGGTGGTTCTACGCAAAGAAGGGGACGGACTGCGGGCTCCACTTCTGCTACGAGCAGCCGGAGAAGAAAGATCTCCCTCGACCACGCGTGGAACCGGAGGAGGAGAAGATCCTCAGTACCATCCAGGTGCTGAGCAATAGTGGCCTGACCGGGCAGGTCATTGCCCGTTACTTCTTGAGGAATCGGGTGTCCCCGCTGCGGCGCCGGGAACACCCGTTCTTTGAAATTACGGGCTGGAGCGATATCACCCGAGAGTCGAACACCGGTAGGTATTCTTGCTCGGATGATCGTTCTGTCGGTGTTGCTTTTACTAACCGCCAGGCTCCTCTTGAAGCTCCTAATGATCGGTCGGTGGACAAGCGGGTGGCGGAACTCTTTGCGCTGGGGAAGGAAGAGAGCTCGGAGCTGGGTAGGAGAGGGCCGAAGAACGTTCTCGACCGTTCGGAGCAGGTACGTCCAGTCCAGGTTTCATGTTCGGGGGGAGAGGTCCTTGTCCTGACAGCCTCTCTCTTTTCAAGGACCGAGTTGCACTGGAGGCCGTGCTAGCGGCCGAGCAACCGGCTGAGGTTAAGGAGAAGCAGCCACCGGTGATGAAGGTTGCTTCGAAGAAGAAGAGGGAGGCCCGACGGGTATCCGACGACGAGGAAGAGCCGCGGCCGAAGCGATCACAGCGCCCGGTTTCCCTGGCGGGTGGTCTTAGCGGACGCGCACCCCGTCGGTCCAGAGCGCCCGTGCTGCCGAGGCACAACTCGCCGCGGCCTCATCTGGAGTACGTGGACCAGGTACAAGAGCCGTCAGCCTGGTTCGCGTAGTATTCCAAGGATTACCCCAGGCAGCCCTTCTGCTTGGATCGTGGCGGAGGGGGAAGCGGCGCTGCCCTCGAGCATAGAGGCAGCCCGGGCCGAAGCTGTGGAGCGTTGCCGAAGCGACCCCGCGGAGGGGGAGACTGCTTTGACGGAGATGGCCGAGGTGGCCCAGCCCCCGAGCACGGAGGATGCTCGGGCAGGGGACGCGAAGGAGATGGCCGGGACGGCCCGGTCTCCGGTCACGAAGGATGCTCGGGCCGAGGATGCGGAGGAGATGGCTGGGACAGCCCGGTCTCCGATCACGCAGGATGCTTGGGCCGAGGGCGCGGAGGAGATGGCCGGGGCGGCCCGTGCCCTGAGCTCAAAGGAAACTCGGGCTGGGGCTTCGGAGGAGGAGCCGGCTGTGTCCTCGAGCTCGGGGGATGTCCGGGTTGGTCCGTGGCCCAGGCTGAGGGTTTTGCTTGAGCGCCACCGCCATGAGGTAATCCTCTTTTCTCTTTTCTTTTCTTTTTTTTTTGGCGGGTGGTTTTGGTCGTAGTGACGCTTTCTTTATTTGTAGCTATCTGCTGTTATGGATGATCGGGTTGCAAGCATGGAAGCTCGATGTCGATCCAGGGTGGCGGCGGTGCGCTCCGAGCTTGGCGAAGCTCAGACGGAGCTTGTTTTGGTCCGCAAGGAGCTCGAGCAGGCTTTGGAGCGTGCTCGGGACCTTGAGAAGAATGCCCGGGCCCAGGAAGAGCTGGAGAAAGTCCGCAAGGAGCTCGAGCAGGCTTTGGAGCATGCTCGGGACCTTGAGAAGAATGTCCGGGCCCAGGAGGAGCTGGAGCAAGTCCGCAAGGAGCTCGAGCAGGAGAGGCAGTGTTGCGCGGCGGAGGCCGAGAAGTCTCGTCGAGCCGTTAAGCAGGCGGCGAAGCTTTGTGAGGAGATTCGCCCGGGGCGCGAAGTCCAGATCGAGGTGCTCCAGCTTCGGTGCCGTCTTGAAGACGTGGAGGCGGAGCTCGATGCCTTGAAGAGTAGATCTAGGGACTAGTGTGTATAGTGTTACATGTGTTTGTTAATAGAATGCTTTTGTTTAATACAAGATGTTTTTATGCCCTTTTTCTTCCTTTACGCATGCTTACATAGTCTAGAGGAGACGATATGTGCAACCGTTTGCCATCACCTACCCATCCAGCCCCTCGTGTGGCCGGGTCTTTTGCCTTTGAGCAAAGACCGGGCACACGGCAACACCGAACGGCCGGGTGCGCTGAAGCGATGTCCGTCCCCTCGTGTGGCCAAATCTTTGCCCCTGATTGCGAGCAAAGACCGGGCACACGAAGCAGCCGGGCAGCCGGGTGCTCGCGAAGGTCGATGTCCAGCCCCCTCGTGTGGCCAAATCTTTACCCCTGATTGCGAGCAAAGACCAGCACTGCAAGCAACCGGCAATGGTGCGCGCGAAGGCGATGTCCCCTCATGTGGCGTGTCTTTGCATCTGATTGCGAGCAAAGACCGGGCACACGGCAACCGGCAGGCGGCAAGACGCCTGGCGATGTTCCCCTCGTGTGGCTGAGTCTTCACACCTAATTGCAAGCAAAGACCGGGCACACGAAGCAGCCGGGCAGCCGGGTGCGCGCAAAAGGCGATGTCCAGCCCCCTCATGTGGCCGTGTCTTTGCACCTGATTGCGAGCAAAGACCGGGCACACGAAGCAGCCGGGCAGCCGGGTGCGCGCGAAAGGCGATGTGCAGCCCCCTCGTGTGGCCGAGTCTTCGCACCCGATTGCGAGCAAAGACCGGGCACACGAAACAGTCAGGCAGCCGGGTGCGTGCGAAAGGCGATGTCCAGCCCCCTCGTGTGGCTGAGTCTTTGCCCCTGATTGCGAGCAAAGACTAGGCACACGAAGCAGCCGGGCAGCCGGGTGCGCGCGAAAGGCGATGTCCAGCCCCCTCGTGTGGCCGAGTCTTTGCCCCTGATTGTGAGCAAAGACCGGGCACACGGAGGGTACGCGAGTTGGAGTTATTAATTCCAGATTTCGGTTAGGTCTTCGGATCGAAGTCTGCGAGGCACCGTCAAGAACCTGCCGGGGCGATGTTTTATCGGCTTATCCGAGCAGCGAAATTCAGGGCGGGACGCATTTTCAAATCCGTTCGACTGTCTTTAGAAATCGGTTTTGATAACAAGAACTCGTACTTGGGCGGGACATCAAGAAGGAAGGATTTTGGGGAATCATACGAATAGACCTTGGATTACCCTTCCTCTTTATTTAACAGGTCCGAAAATTTTGAGAAGAAGTCATTCGAAGATCCCTTGGCTAAATAAGGAGGGATAGGCTAATAAAAGAAAGGGTGATGTTAGGCGTAGAACCTGCGTAGCTGGGTGATGTTCCACGAACTGCGGAGGACTCGGCCGTCCGAGAAGGCAAGACGAACAGCCCCCGGACGCAAAGAGGAGACGACCGTGAACGGACTCTCCCATCTGGGGGTTAGCTTATTGGCGTGCGATAAGTCTTGGACGCGTTGTAAGACTAGGTCGCCGTTTTGCAGGGTCCTTGGTCGGACCGATCGGGCCGCGTGTCTGCGCAAAGCCTGCAGGTAGGCTGCCGATCGGATGAGGGCTTGCTCGCGCTTCTCCTCGGACAGGTCGAGATCGAGCAATCGGCTTTGGTGATCATCGGCCATTTCCGTGAAGTCCACGCGAGGTGACCTCAAAGTTATTTCTGTGGGAAGCATGGCTTTAGTGCCGTATACGAGCCGGAAGGGAGTTTCGCCCGTGGCTCTGCTGGGGGTGGTGCGGACAGACCATAGGACGGAAGGAAGTTCATCGACCCAATTTTGCCGTAGTTTGGTAAACCGGTCGAAGACCCGCTTCTTGATCCCTTGAAGGATCTGCCCGTTGGCTTGCTCGACAGCTCCGTTACTCTGTGGATGAGCCACAGAGGTGAAGCAAATCTTGGTGCCAACGTCTTCGCAATGCTCTTGGAATAGTTCGCTGGTGAAATGAGTTCCGTTGTCCATGATTAGTCGGCCGGGAACACCGAACCGAGTAACCACGTTATTGCGGAAGAATTTCTTGGCCGCCTGGGCCGTAATGCCAGAGACTGGTTCAGCTTCTATCCTTTTGGTGAACGTGTCAATGGCGACGAAGAGATATACGCATCCCTTTGCCCCTCTGGGGAACGGACCTAGAATGTCCAGCCCTCAGGTAGAAAACGGCCAGGTGAGGGGGATGGTCTGAAGGGCGTAGGCCGGCTGGTGCACTTGCCGGCCATGGAATTGACACGCCCGGCATGTGGTGACGATCTCGTGGGCGTCACCCAACGCCGTGGGCCAGTAGTAGCCCATTCTGAAGGCCTTCCCAACGAGCGTTCTGTAGGACGAGTGAGCCCCACAGATACCCTCATGTAAATCCCTTAACAGGAACTTCCCTTCCTCCTGGGAGATGCACTTGGAGAGAACCCTAAGCGCTCCTCTCCGGTACAGGGTATCCTCCACTAGTCTGTATAGTGGGGCTCTCCTGATAAGCCGGGATTTCTCGGCCTCATCCTCGGGCAATGTCCCATGCGCCAAGAACTGGATGAATGGCGTCATCCAGGTGGCGCTTTGCTCGAGGAAGGAGACGTTGCCGTGCGTCTCGTTCGCCTCTTCTCCAGAGGAAATAGAGGGCTTTAGTAGATGCTCGACGAGCACCCCGCCGGGACGGGTTCTTTTGAGGTGCCTAACTTGGCAAGTTGGTCGGCCAGGGTATTTGCTCTCCTGGGTACGTAGAGGACTTCGAAATCTTGAAGTTCCTTTCCAACTTCCTCACTTCGACCAGGTAACGCGCCATTGAGTCGTCGGAGCATTGAAACTCCTTGTTAACCTGGTTTACGACTAACTGTGAATCCCCCTTTATAGTCAGCCGCTGGACCCCGAGCGCAGAGCATGCTCGGAGCCCGGCTAAGAGGCCCTCATACTCCACCGCGTTGTTGGTCGCGGCGAAGTGTAGTTGTATGACGTACTGGAGTTGCTCTCCCTGCGGGGAGATTAGAACAACGCCAGCCCCCGAGTGTTTGAAGGAGCGCGAGCCGTCGAAGAACATCGTCCAGCGGGGAGCTTCGACGTGCCTGGCTCCCTGTTCGGTCGGAAGGGATTCGTCCATTCCGCCACGAAGTCCACCAGTATTTGGGATTTGATCGCTGTTCGGGCAGGGAACTTGAGGTCGAATTCCCCGAGTTCTACTACCCACTTGGCGATGCGCCCAGAGGCGTCAGGATTCCTGAGGACCTCTCTATGTTTTAAACTGGTCGGGATTGTTATTGGGCGTGCTAGAAAATTGTGGCGGATCTTTTTAGAAGCTATGAGTAGGGCATAAAGAAGCTTCTGTACCTCAGGGTAACGCTCCTTTGGTCCGTGAAGCACATCGCTCACGTAATATATTGGCCGCTGAATCCCCTCGCGCTCGGCCACGAGCACGGCGCTCACCGCCTGGGGGGAGGCCACCAGGTAGAGCAGCGGAGGCTCTTACTCCTTTGGGGTGACCGGGACAGGCGGGCTCGACAGGTACTTCTTGAGCTCCTTGAAGGCATTGTCGGCTTCTTCGGTCCAGATGAAACCGTCATGTTTGCGCAGGGCCTTGAAGAAGCGTAGCCCACGCTCACCTAGCCAGGAAATAAAGCGGCTGAGAGCCGCCATCCGGCCAGTGTGTGATTGGACCTCCTTTATGTTCGAAGGGGCCTGCATTTTTTCGATGGCCTCGATCTTCTCCGGATTCGCCCCAATGCCCGACGACCCAATCACGCACCCGAGCACCATGCTCGTGTGTACACCGAAAACACATTTTTCGGGATTTAGCTTTATTTGATGTTTTCTTAGGTTACAAAAGGTTTCCTCGAGGTCTCGGATATGTGCCTCGGCTAGATTACTTTTGACGACTATGTCGTCTACATCAACTTCCAGGTTCCGCCCGATCTGGTCGGGGAAGGTTTTCTGCATCAGGCGTTGAAAAGTGGCTCCTGCGTTTTGTAGACCGAAGGACATGGTCGTATAGCAGAAGGTGCCAAAAGGTGTGATGAAGGCAGTTTTCTCTTTATCTTCCCGCGACAGGCTGATCTGGTGGTACCCGGAGTACGCATCCAGAAAGCTCATCAACTGGGCCTCCGCCGTCGCGTCGACCAACTGGTCTATGCGAGGGAGAGGGAAATTGTCCTTTGGGCACGAGCCGTTGATATTAGTGTGTTCAATGCACATACGCCACTTTTCGTTCGTCTTCCAGACCACAGCTGGATTAGCCAACCACTCAGAGTGCTCGACTTCACGGATGAAGCCGGCCTTCAACAGCTTGTCCAGTTGCTCTTTGATGATGTCGGCCTTCCATTGTGGGAACCTCTTCAGTGCCTGGCGCACTGGTTTTTTGTCAGACTGAACCGCTAGCCTGTGCTGGACCACCTCCCTTGGGACCCCGGGCATATCGGATGGTTCCCATGCGAAAACATCCGTGTTTGCCCGGAGGAAGGTGACGAGCTCGCTTTCCTATTTCGGATCCAGGGCGGCCCCGATGTGGACCACCTTGGTTGGATCCTCGGAGGAGATCGGAATTTCCTTGGTCTACTCCTGGGGCTGGAGTATCACCTTGGGCCGGGCGGACTTGCGAGAGTCCTGCTCGGGCCCACGCTCAGGGAGCTGGCCGACCAAGGCCAGCGCCATCTCGTCACATTACAGGGCAGCCTTGTGACTGCCCCTGACAGTGATTACCCCTTTTGGCCCCGGGAGCTTGAGGCAGTGGTATCCATGATGCGTTGCCGCCATGAATTTTGCGAGAGCCGGCCTGCCGAGGATGGCGTTGTAGGCCGACCCGAAGTCAACTACCTCGAAGGTGACCAACTCGGTCCAGAAATTGCTCGGACTGCCAAAGGTCACGGGCAGGACGATTTGCCCGAGTGGGGTCATGGACGTTCCCGGGATAATGCCATGAAAGGGCATAGCGATATCCTTGATCTTGGATCAAGGGATCTGCATCTCATCCAAGACCCGGGCGGATATCAAGTCAAGAGCGCTTCCCCCGTCGACGAGCATCCACGCGACCCTCGTGTTACTGATGGTCGGGCAGAGTACCAGAGGGAGCTTCTGAGGCTTGGTCATTCCCAAGGGACAGTCTTCCCGGGAGAAGGAGATGGTCGTTTCCGACCATCGAACGTGCTCGGGGGTAGGACCCCCTCGGTCGGCACGACAGACTTCGCGTGCCACGGCCTTTAACTCCCACCAGGAGGAGTATGCTGTGGAGCCCCCGAAGATTACCGCGATGTGGTGGCATGGCTCATGGTATTCTTCGCTATCTCAACCCTGCGGGTCGGTATGTTGGTTGGATCCGCCCTTTCCGACGTCCAGAAGGACGGGCATGGGGCCCCGGCCGTTGTAGAAGTCCTCGAGACGAGCTACCCAGGTCCGGCAGTTGCGGAGGTCATGCCCATGCACCTGATGCAGTGGACAAAAGCGGTTGCTGGAGGGAGCCTGTGGCCCGCGTTTCTGGCCGGAGTTGCCCGGCCGTTGACCGCCTACCTTGCCCGGGGAGGGGCGAGGTTTCTTGGGCCTCGGCATCTGAGGCGGAGATGACTGCTCCGGGATGGCGGCCACCATTTTGGCCGCCTTTGCCTTCTTCTTATTTTTAGCTTTCTTGTCGGATTTCTTCTTATCTGAGGGTTCCACGCCTGGCTGCGGGGGTGCCTGGCCGGCCCCGAGAAGCCGCTTTCGTTCGACGGCCTCCTCGGCATTGATGTAGCGTTCCGCTGCCTGAAACAGCTCGTTGGCCGAGGAACCGGAGTATATCTTGAGATCCGGGGTGAAACGGGCGTTTTTGACGCCTTCGGTGAAGGCTTCAACGACCGCTTCATCCGGGATGCTCGGAATGGTGTTCCGTACCCGGATGAACCTCCGGACGTAGTCGCGCAGGCTTTCGTCCTCCATCTGGACTACCCGCTTGAGGTCCTGCGGCCTTCCCGGGGGGGACAACATCCCCGAAAATTTGCCCGCAGGGCATCACAGAGCTGTCCCCAGCTGCGGATGGAACCCTCCCGTTGGTTGAAGAGCCTTGTCCGGGCAGGCCCTTCCAACACAGCGGGGAAGTATTGACCATTACTCCTTCATCACCGCCAGCGGCGGTGACGGTGGTGGAATACACCGAGAGGAATTCGTCCGGGTTCTGAGTCCCATCGAACCACTCGATGTGACCTGGTTTAAACTTTGGTGGCCACGTTGCCCTTCGTAGTGCACAGGAGAAGGCGGGGCACCCGTGGTTCACCCCGGCGTCGTGGCCGCGGATGTCACGGCCATCGCGCCCCCGGAGGGGGCCAAGGCATGAGAAGACGTCACCACGCTGGGGCCCCGGGGTACCCGAGGGGGTATCACTCTGGTCGGTGTGGTGACGATGCTCGCGGCGACCGTCTCTCACCCGGGACTCGGCGTGCCCCTGGTCCCGAGCGGAATCATAGGTCGAGCCGCCACTATGACGACGCTCGTCTCGCCGACCATCGATCGAAGGGCGATTGTCATGTCGGCGGGACACCCTGTCATTCCTCCGCTGATCAAGATCCCTGCGAAGGTCATGATGAGAGCGGTCGCCCCTTGGGGTGCGGCTCTCCTGGGAAAGACTCCGGGAGGCGGTGGCACGGGGGAGGTCGCCCGCCAGTTGTTCCAGCCTTTCAGCCACGGTGACGCCCAGCTCGGCGGCCTGGTCGAAGTCCGGCTGTAGGTCCCGCACCATATGTGCCAAGGCCCGAAGGCGCTGGCGACTCCTGCCGATCGGATCGGGCGAGCGGGAGGGCGGCAGAGACCCGGGGCGCGGCGAACGGGGAGCCAGCCGAGTGCTTGGGCCTGGATCATCGCAACGGGTCGCCAAAGCTCGGTCAATCGAGCTGGTTAGCCAGTCCCACGACGGCGCGATTCGTCCTCCCGTGCTACGGGAGCGGGTACGTCATTGGCGTCCGCCATGTTGACTTCCCGCGGGAGTATCGGGCATGAGGGTGTCATGACCGTGTCCCCGCGGGAGGTAGTCTCGTGGTCGGACCCGTACGGGACGTCAGGTATGTCGACCCCTACGTATGAATCGGCGCCTTCACATGCTACGGGCGTCTCTCGTTCCGGTATCTCTCGGAACTGAAGGGGCTCGGGGATGTACTCCGAGCCCATCTCGCCCGTGGGGCGGCAGACATCCATGGGGAAAGGGGATTCCGCCATGGTATGTCCTTCCAGATCGATGATCCGGGCGACCTAGGTATCAGACCAATACTCGTCCAGATCGTCGAGGTCGTCGAAGCGGATGTCTTGGTTGTCTTGGGAGTTCGCCATTCCCAAGGACTCTGGCTATAGAAGCTAATCGACGATCCCCACGGACGGCGCCAGCTGTCGACAGTTGGGAGTACGGGGCTCCCGGGTGCCGAGCTTACTTGTTGAGTGTGAGGATCAACCGGCCTCTTTTCTGCAGCCTTGGAGACTTTCGGGAAGGCGACCTCGATCAGGCAACCGTAAACAGAAGAGCACAAGGGGTTTAAGCTGGTCCGGGCCCTTCAGGGAGAGGTAACAGCCCTACGTCCAGTGATCTGCATCCAAAGGAATATAGAGGAAGATTACAAAGAGAGTCCCGGGCCTGGCCGGCGAAGAGGGGCTCTAGTTTTTCAGGTGGGAGACAGAAGCTTCGGCTTGTGCGTTGCCTTAGCCAGAATTCTTGTGTGTGTGTAATATCTAGCAGCCAACCCCTATATGTACAGCGGTATGGTCTATTTATATACAAGCGCAAACAATATATTAATGGGCGCGGAGCCTAGTATCCAGCGGTCCGAAGGCTGTCCTTGGGCGCGCCATGCTGGAGCAGTCACCGTCATCATTCGTGATTACGGGAGGACGGTATGAGAATAGTGCAATAAGACGTGAGCAGGTAGCCGCGGTCTTCTATGTCTCTGACGGGACGTTACGGTCGTGGTGGTGTCAGGGCATTTATTACAGCGGGTGGAAAGGATGCAACCTCTGTTGGGAGACAGGGTGACCTGAGCCCCTACCCGGGCAAGGTTAGGACTATGCCCGGGCCCGAACAAGGACGGCTTGCTCGGGGCCAGCCGTGCGTGCTAAAAACGCAGCGACAACCCGAACGTCCCTCCAGGCCCCGTCAAGTGCTTAGATGGTACTGACAGCATGTACCTAAAAAATTGTCGAAAGGTTGTATACATGGGCCGCCGTAGGTTTCTTCTTACGAATCACCCGTTATGGAAGAAAGATAAGAATTTTAACGGGAAACCAGACCATCGTACTAAGACTGCGCATCGTAATGGGACACGGGTATTCGCTATGGTAAAGGATCTGAAAGTAGTTTTTGGAAAGGGTGCTGGTAGCAAACCTGTCCCAAGTGAAGAAGGCAAGGCACCCATGTGAAATAAGAAGTCAATTTTTTTGGACTTACCTTATTAGAAACTCTTAGAGGTCCGTCACTCAATTGATGTCATGCACCTAGTGAAGAATGTTTGCATCAACCTACTAGGCTTCCTAGATATGTACGACAAATCAAAAGATACACTTCAAGCACGAAAGTACCTAAAATAATTGGAACTAAGGAACGACTTACATCCAGAAAAGAGAGGGAAAGGAAGACATTACCTACATCCTTCCAGCTACACTCTAAGCAAGAAAGAGAAAAAAAGCATGATCCAATGCTTGAACAGTATTAAGGTCCCGTCCGGATACTCCTCGAATATAAAGAGACTCATCAACACAAAAGAGAAAAAATTGTACACCTGAAATCCCCATGATTATCACGTGTTGATGACATAGTTGCTTTCAGTTGCAGTGAGAGGTATTCTACCGGAAAGGGTACGAGGGACAATAATAAAGTTGTGTTCATTCTTCATTAAAGTGTCACAGAAAGTCATCGATCCAGATAAACTAGCTACGCTACAAGATGATGTCGTCCAAAGCGTGGTGAGCCTTGAGATGATCTTCCCTCCATCCTTTTTTGATATTATGGTCCATCTCATGGTTCACATTGTCAAAGAGATAGATATTCTCGGACTCGTGTTCCTGCACAGTATGTTCCCTTTTGAGAGGTACATGGGGTTTTAAAGAAGTATGTTCGTAACCGATCTCATCCAGAAGGCCGCATTGCCCAGGGTGTTGGGACAGAGGAGGTGGTTGAGTTTTGTGTTAATTACATCGACGATCTGAATCCGATTGGCGTTCCTATATCACGCCATAAGGGGAGGCTACAGGGAAAAGGGACACTAGGGAGAAAAACAATCATTAGCAATGATCTTGTTTCATTTAAATAAGCACATTACACGGTGTTACGACAATCAGTTGTAGTGGCTCCATATGTCAATGAACACAAGAGGATTCTACGCTCTCAATATGCTGGCAAGTAAGAGGATTGGATCACACGGCAGCATATAGATCTTTTTGGCGGTTGGTTACAAAAGCACATGATGGGTAAGGAGACCAATGATGAACAGTTGAAACGCTTGGCTCGATGACCATCCAGTACAATATTGACATTCTAAGAGTATGACATAAATGGGTACACATTTTATACTAGAGCCTAGGATAACAAAAGCACCAACCAAAACAGCGGTGTCCGTATAGATGCCATAGACAACAATGAAAATAAGGACACATATTATGGTTTCATAGAGGAGATCTGAGAGCTCGACTATGGACCTTTGAAGATTCCTCTATTTCGGTGCCAATGGGTCAAACTAACTACAAACAGCATAATGATCGATAAGTACGGTATGACAACCGTGGACCTTACACAAATCGAATATAGGGATAAACCATTTGTGCTCGCCAATTATGTGACACAAGTCTTCTATGTAATGGACACGTGTATCAAACCGAAGAAGCGGAAGGATAAGTCTACCGACCAACCAAAGCGTCACGTGGTTCTTTCAAGCAAAAGAAGGATTGTCACAGATGAAGAAGAATATAATCAATTCAACGAGCTACCTCCTTTCGCGGTGCCAGTCGACATAAGTGTCCTAGATGATATTGAGGAAGCTCCCTATGTACGGTACGACCATAATGAGGGAATACTTGTCAAAACAAAGTATGTAAACAGTTAAGACGTACCTTGTTGTTGGTACATATGTGTGACATATTAATATTTTTTTTATATTTTTATTTCATTTGTATGGGCACACAACATTACAAATCCCTCGGCAAAATATTTTTTCATATTTGTATTTTATTTTATGGGCTCCAAAAATAAATAACCCAGAAAGACAAATTTAATCAATAAAAACTCACTAAATTAATTTGAAGTCTAGAAGTTTCTAAAAAGATCATATTTTCTTATATATATCAATTTTTCATATTTTTATAAATTTTGTGATATTTTTATTTAATTTTTATGGTTTTCCAGTAATTTTCTATAATTTTCGATAGTAGAGCCATCTCTAGTACGGGTTTGTTTAACCAACCGGTAGTGGCATGCGAATTGCCCCACCACGGGATTTTTTTTGTTGAGACCACGACCGGTTGGTTAAACAAACCGGTAGTAGAGAGGAAGCTTTTTATTCCTTTTTTTCGCAAATCATTTATATAAAATGTCTTCATACCGTAATAAAAGTTTTCTACACGCTGTAATAATATTTTCTTTGAATTGTTTTTTCACAAATCATTTACATAAATAGTAATAGGCTCAAAAAAATGAGGACAAATTTTATGGGTCCAAAAAATGTAATGGAATTTTCTATAGTATCATAATTTATAGTTTCTACAGAATGTTTTATACTTTTGATTTTTAATTTTTGGTACATGAATGTATTTGTGAATAAATGTATAAAAATTTGTACAACTTGTAGAAAATAGTAATAGGCTCAAAAAATGTGAGGACAAATCTTATGGGTCCAAATATACATATATTATAAAAAATGTACATATATTATACCATGGGTTTATAATAATTTACAATAATGGAACCCCGTACAATATACCATAGGGTTACCGCAAAATATGTTAATTTTTAAGCTAATTTTCAATAATATACTAATTAACTAATTAATTTCTATTATTTTTTAGGTGTCATCGTCGTCGTCGTCCTCCTCATCGTCGGCGTTGGCGCCATCGTCGGAGGCGTCCGAGCCATCCACGTCGTCGTCGTCGTGGTCCTCCTCCTCCTCCGGATCGTCATGGTCGTCGTCCTCCTCCTCCTCGTCCTCGTCCTCCTCCTCGACGACGTCCTCCTCGTCAAAGTCGTCGTCGGACAACTCGTCCAACATCTCGAACTCCGGCGGGTAGAAGACGGACTCCTTCCTCGGGTTGCGACGAATGCCCTTCGGAAGGGGACTCTCGTCGTCGGAAGACGGCCGCGGCGGTGGATGCAACGACAGTGGCGGCGGTGGAGGCAGAGTCGCTGGCTGCGGTGGAGGCAGACCTGCAAGCGAGGCAGGCATCGGTGGTGGTGGGGCGGTAGTGGAGGCAGAGGCGGCGGTGGGGGTAGAGGCGTAGGAAGAGGCAAAGGCGTGCGGCAGAGGAAGACGAAGAGGCAGAGGAAGATCGTCGGTTTTAAAGAAGAGGCAGAGGAAGACAAAGAGGTGGAGGAAGAGGCAGAGGCGGCTTCTCGGTTCGCGCCAATATTGCGTCGTTTGGAATTCCCTATGGTACCGGTTGCTTAAACAAACCGGTAGTAGAGAGGAAGCTGTACTACCGGTTGTTTATTCAAACCAGTCGTAGAGCTGGCTCTACTACCAGTTGGTTAAACAACCGGTAATGGTACATGTGTGACACCCGTCAATATGTTTTCATATTTTTATTTCTTTTGTATGGGCTCACAACATTACAAAACACTCGGCAAAATATTTCTAACTCTCAAAGTTTCTAAAAAGATCAAATTAATTGATAGCATATTTGAAATTTACACTATTTTTGAATTTGGTCATATTTTCATTTTATTTTTATGGGCTCCCAAAAATAAATAACCCTTCAAGACAAATTTAATCAATAAAAAACCCTCTAAAAAAATTTGAAGTCTACCACTGACATGTGGGACCCACCAGAGATAGGCCCACATATCAGTCACCATGCCCTTCCCCTCACCTCTCCCAGTTATGGTACAAAAGAAATAAGCGCCTGATAACATCGAACAAACTCCCTCCTCTCCCCTGGCTAGCAGTGTGAGCTTGAGCGCGGGCTCCCCGTGCGGTTCCGGGTTCGAGCCCCGCTCGTGCCGCTGCATTCTTTTATTTTCAAGGCTCTACTACCGGTTGTTTAGTCAAACCGACAGTAGAGCCGTCTCTAGTACGGGTTTGTTTAACCAACCGGTAGTGGCATGCGAATTGCCCTGCCACGGAATTTTTTTTGTTGAGACCACGACCGGTTTGTTAAAGAGACCACGACCGGTTTGTTAACAAACCGATAGTAGAGAGAAAGCTCTACTACCGGTTGTTTATTCAAACCGGTCGTAGAGCTAGCTCTACTACCGCTTTATTTAACCAACCGGTCGTGGCCTGTGAATTGCCCCTCAAAAACGCGTGCGCAAGGGGACTTAACCCTATTCTCCCCCCAAATTTCCAACTTCTCTAAATCCCTAGCGCCGCCGCCGTCTCCGCCTTCGATGACCCCACGTGCCATCGCCTCCGACGACTTCGCACTAACGCCCGACGACCCGCCCTCGTTCTTTGGTGTCCCCGTTCCAATTCTGCCCCCATCCCCGAAAGCACCGCGGTCTCCGCCCGACGATCTCTGCTACGATGCCTCCGACAGCCCCCCGCATCGACGCCTCCGGTGACCCAGCCCTCGTTGCCGACCCCGTCCCTGCCCCTGTCGCCGTCGCAGCCGTCTCCGCCCTACTGGCGTCCCCGTCCCGTCATCGACCCGGTCCGTGTCTCCGTTGCCGGCGTCCCTACCCCCGTCGTTGACCCCGACTGGTAAGTATTGCACAACATGTTTATGCGAGTGTATGTGTATATATATATATGGAATGCACTTGAAAGGTACATATGGCTTCATGCATTTCTCAATTGGATTGATGTACATTTCTGAATTCCTACGGCCGACCGTGTGTTTAATTTCTGAAAAGTGCTTGTAGCTGCTTCATTTACAGTAAACATATGGGTACGCAACGGAGGAAATGTACTATAACCAACAAATGTAGAGGGATAGTGTGACATGATCATAAAAATTGATCTCTAAGATTTCAAATTCTAAAGCAATTAGCCCCTGTTTGGAAGCAAAGTTTTAAAAAAACTATGGTTTTGAGATACCATGGTTTGTAAGTGTTATATACAAAAATACCATGGTTTTGTCAACCTCCACAAACTATGGTATTTTTTGGAACTACAAAGTTTTGGTTACAAAGTTATTTCCTATGAATAGTGATAGCAATGAACCAAAACTCTAAGCCGCAGCTTGGCCCAGCCCAATTCAACTCCTTCTCTGTCATGTTTTGTTCAATTGGAGCCCATCTCCAACTCACAACTATATAAACTGCAAATGTCCCCAATTCCCCAAAACCAATCTATTATTCCCCAACTTTAATCTCGCCACTATATAAACCTGCAAACTCAGTTATTCCTTTCTAAACTAAATATGATCATGTTACAGTTATAAGAGATGGCATGTGATAGCACATTCGAGGAGGAGGAACAATTTCTATTCAAGCAGATCGTGCAAGGTAGCGCTGAGAATATATAAAATCTCTTCAAATATAATAGCAAAATGATAATGGATTTTGGTTTCAAATTTGGCAAGGGCGCAAAAAATCTCTTCATTATAGAATCCACTAGCAAATCGATCTGCTCAAATATATAAACCGCAAAACAGCAAAATTATTCAATCATGGAGAATTGGATACCAGAGTATCAGCTGTATTGGAGATTGGAGATTTGGATATCGGAGTTGGCTGCTGGGTGCTGGACGTTGGCGCCGTCCGCTGCGTGGTGCCGGTGCAGCTATGCAGTCAGAGTGATCAGGTGAGGCAGGCAGGCAGCGAGCGGAGAGAGTGAGCAAGGCGCTGATCGTGATCGGGGGTGCCGATTACCGAACCGTCGCATCCTCTATCCTCATGTGAGTGTGTGACTCGCGTTCGGCGCCCTCGCATCGCGTGGAATATGGACCTGGACGGGTGCATCAGCAAGCGCCAAGCAGCCCATCACATGCAGTGATGCACATCATCTTCGCTTAACTCCTTGGGCTAATCACTAATGGGCTTTGCCTTGGTAGTTGGCCTGATTAATACATACATAGGGCAGGTGCTTTGGGCGGACGACCGGGGCTGAAGCACCAGAGAGCCCCTGCCTGGGCTCCGCCACTGGCCCCAGGCATGGGCGATCGCCCGGCTCAGGGGCGGCGGGAGCCCAAAAACACACAAAAAAAAAAGGTCTGACATATATTTTTACAAATTTAAATAAAAAATAGTTTAAAAATAAAAAAAATTCGCAACTGGATGGGGTATTACAGGGACGGCAGCGTCGTGAGAGGGTCGATCCGTCGTGGATCGGTGGCGGCGATACGGTGCGAGTTTTGTTGGACCTCTTCGATCTCGCTCGGCCAGCTGCAGCCAGCAATATCACAACTGTAGCCTTGAAGAATCTTCTTCTACGGGAAAACCTCTTCCTTGTCATTGATGCAAAGGGTGATCCGTTTGGGATGCTCCTGGGCTTCTCTTCTCACGACGTCAATCGTCGCGCTTATGCCCGGACTGTCGCTTTTATACCTTGAGGAGCATAGGAAGATGACCTTTTGGAGGCTCCGGAGGTTTGTGATGCCAACACGATCTTTACTTGCTGGGCCAGCGTAGAACTTGAACGCAAGATGTTTCAGCCTCCGCATAGCACCTGGCTCGAAGGTGATCCTTGGCACACGGGAATCAACGCAGAAGCTCTCGAGCCTCTTGAACCCTTCACAGCTGATTGCTATAGGCTCTCTTGGAAGGACTTCAAGCCTTAGTACAAGAACCTGCAGACTGGGCATTTCCCGCAGAACCATGAAGTTGGCATCGGCCGTATGTACTTTGCAGAGCCTGATATCTAAGGAGGAGAGAACGCTGGCGTGTTGTTTGATCAACTGCGGGACATGCATGTGTATGCCTGGAACCTTCAGCGACGCAACATGTAGCATGCCCATGCCGAAAGGATCAAAAATCCCAATGGACAAGGCTTCCCTGCAATTTGCTGGCGAAGACTCTACATTAGCTCTCCCCAGAATTTGGCAGAGGGCCTCAGGTAACCTCACACGTTTGCGGATTATCCCGTAACCAGCAAACACATGCACGGACTTTAACATCTGAACAGCTTCCCAAGGTAGCTCGCTGACCATTGTGTTACTCATGTCGAGAATCTCCAGATGCTGCAGTCTCCAGATTTCTGGTGGAAGCTGGCTGACATCTGTGTTTCTTAGATTCAGAGTCTGCAGATGCTGCAGTCCCCTGATTGCCGGTGGAATATTGTTGACCTTTGTGCAACTTAAATTCAGAGTCTTCAGATTCTGCAGTTGCCAAATTTCCGATGGAAGCTTGCTGACAGACGTGCTACTTAGGTCCAGAGTCTCCAGACGCTGCAGTTCCCTGACTTCCGGAGGAAGCTCTTCGATCATTGTGGTACTTAGGTCCAGAGTCTGCAGATCCTTAAGTTGCCTGATTTCAGGGGGAAGGTTGCCTACATATGTGCTTCTTAGATTCAGTCTCTTCAAGTGCTGCAGCCTCCCAATTTCCGGTGGAAGATCGACGAGCCATGAATAGCTTACATCCATAGTCACTAAACGCTGCAGCTCCCACAATTCCGACGGGAGGCTGACTATACCTGTCGTATTCACGTCCAGAGTCTTGAGATATTGTAGTTCCCTGATTTCTGGTGGAAGCTCTTCGACCTCTGTGTTACTTATGTTCAGAGTCTCCAGATGTCGCAGTCCCATTATCTCTGGTGGAATCTGGCTGATCTTTGTATGACTTAAGTCGAGTCTCTCCAGATTCGGTAGTCCATGAATCTCCAGCTTATTGATACATGTGTTCCTTACTTGCAGAGTCTTCAAATGCTGCAGTTTTCCAGGAAGCTTGTCGAGCCTTGTGTTACTTAGGCCCAGAACTATCAGATGCTGCAGTCCGAGGATTGCCGGTGGAAGCTCGCTGATCGTTGTGCTATTTACGTCCAGATTCTCCAAATGCTGCAGTGTCCCAATTTGCTGTGGAAGAGCACTGATCGATGTGTAACTTACATCGAGAGTCTCCAAATGCATTAGTGCCCCGATTTCCGGTGGAACCTTGCGGATTCGCGTCCCCCTGAGACAAAGGTACCTCAACCAGAGCAGTCCACATATCTCCTCCAGATGAGCATCTTGCAGATCCTTGTTGTCTTGGAGGTCCAGCACTCGCAGGCGTTGGAAACGCTTGAAGGGGACTGCACTTGCATCATCAAAAACAACTAGTGAGCGAGTGCATGACAAATCTAATCTGGAAAAGTCCACCGAGTGTCCGTATTGGAGAGAGAGCCGACGAATTCGTGTAGAAGATAATGATGAAACATCAGAACCAAAGCCCAAACAAGTAACAAAATTATACTCTTGTGATTTGCATCTAAGGAAGGCTAGCATCACGGGGTGGATTTCATATTTGTTGCCTTCTACCGGCTTAATCCATTTCATATTGACAAGGTCGTCGAAGAAACCATTTGCTGCTTTCTCTTTTTCTATCCAACAACCTGTTGCTTCCTCTCCACCATAAACAAATCGTTCGACAATCCATCTCCTGACCATAGTATCCCTTTCAAATTTGTCATGCCAACGGTATATACTACAGTATAACAAGGAAGTCGTCAGGTGGACAGGAAGTTCATCGTAGCCAAGGGATAAACTCTGCGCCAATGGTTTCAAGCATGGGATAGTTAAAATTCCATCTTCTGCAAGTCTCAGAGCCCTCAAATTTTGTAAATCACCATCAAGCCCTTGCATCTTCTCTACTAATGCTGACGACATACACATTAGTGCCAAGGGCATACCATAACACATCTCTAGGATATCATAGCATGGATTATCCTCATTATTTCCAGGTCTGCAGCTCCTGACAGACTTCATTACTGCCGTACCAGATAACTTCCAAGCGTCCCAATGGTCAAGAACCCCGGTCTCATAGACAACGGTATCAATGCCATCAGTTCGACATTTCTCAGCTATATCATTACTACGGGTTGTCATGATTATTCTACTACCCAGATTATTCTTTGGAAGAGATTGTCTGATAATCCTCCATTCTTCCCAACGCCAAATATTATCAATTATGACAAGGTACCTAAAAAATTACAAACAATAATAAGCCTCGATCACATATTAGCATGCATACGTAAACGTAAAACTTACAAGAACATCCAAAATCCATGCGAATGCTGATGATGCATCGTCAATATTTGTAGGTTCTGAAGGCAGCAGTTGGCATTGTAGAAATCAACCGCTAGATCAAACATGTATTTAAACTTTGTTTTATAAAGATCGATTCTTTGTCCGTGGAAAAATAAAAGGACCCGGGGGATAACTCGCCCGACTTACCACTAGATTAAAATTATGTATTGTCCATGCATGTATAGTCAATTTCTTACCATTAGTGAGCAAGAGATCATTGGGCTGGTAAATTTAGTAAAATAAATAGGCCATCATAGTTTCAATGCGTCTTAAAAAATCCTAAATAAAAAACAAATGAATTATTTATGGTACGTACGTTACATATGGTAGTAGAAGAAGATAGTATAACTTAGATCTTGTCGTTCATTTAGAAGGATAGTATGGTGTTTTGTATATCAATCTTTTGGGTAAAGAATGTCAAGGCAGATATACCTAGAAAGAAAGAAAGGAACAAATTTTCTACTAGACACGGTGCATTGCGACTTAAAAAACCATAAACAAGGAATTAATACCCTTATGAAAACCATCTTGCAGTGGGTAGCAGGGTTGTGAATTTGTGTGTGATTCTACCCACCCTCTTATTCTGCAGCGCTTTTCTACTTAAATTATTTTCTCAACTAGCTTGCAAAAGTCAAACGCTTCAACTTATTTAAACCGTTTCTATAATCTCGAAGCCACTCATGAAAGCTCTTAGAAAAGCTAAAAACCGGTAGTTTGAGGATTTATCACTTACGGATTAATGACATATGGCCTCAAGACCTACATGTCATTTATTTACACACTAAGTAGCAAATCCTCGAGTGCCAACATTTGTAGCGACAAATTCTCAATTTTTCCTTTTAGCAAAAAAGTTTAGCTTTTTCAGAACATCGACTATTCTTTTCAGATTAAAATCATATTATAATCTACAACGAGATATTTATTATTTTTATACAAACTAGATGCTTTGTAACCAATTTTTGATGATCTTATTTCTTCTCAAAGCTATTAATACCAAATTTTAATAACATCTTAGTCTCTCTAAGTCCGCTTTGATGAACCATAACTTTTTCAAATATAATCTACCATAAATTTTAAGTAGAATTAAACAAGAGGTCGTGGATTTATCTCGGGCCTCTGTATTTGTAGGTAGGAAAATTACCTTTTACCCCTAACTATGGGTGATGACAGGTTTTAGTCCCTCAACTGCAATACCTTGTAAGAGTTTTCCCTCAACTATCAAAATCATGCACTAATAGACCTTTGACTGATTCAACGTCAATTTTCACCGGCCAAAAGTGGTTAGACCAAAATGTTACATTTTTTTAGAAAGAATACAAACTAAACTATACACTTGATTCCATCGTATGCCACTCCAAAGATGTGTAATCAATAATGTGGCACTCACTATGTCAATGCCCTATTTGGCAAATGGCCAAATTGGGACCTAGGGTTGCAGTCGGGTGGGTGGTGTCCTATTCTGCCTAGCCATTCACTGGCATCCCTGGCAGCCTGAGATTAGGATCTCAGCGTCCCACTGCGTTGTAGGCTCATAGAGGCCCATGCGTAAGGCCTTGGATACTAGGTTGCGGTGTGCTTGGTAGGCCCCATAGAGCCCCCGATGTACCTCGTCCAGAGATTTGGCACCCTCCTCCTAGGAGATGCATCAGAGCCAGGACACGCACACCCCGCCATTGTACAGCAGGTTGTATGATGGAGAAATTATGGGCCTTGATCTCTAGACTTGTGGCTTTCGCCTCATCTCCGGGGAACGTACCCACGCTATAAGATATTTAAAGATTTCCTTGCGCCAATCCTTCGATGTCCAGGTCATTGGCCTATAACAACTTTCCAATGTGGCCCTCGATGATCTTGTTCATTTTAATGAGGAGCACGCTTTGGCCCTCCGAAGACCTTGGAGAACGGCCTCTTACTCCATGCTATTGTTGGTTGTTGCGAAGTTGAGCCTCCCCGTGTATTCATTGGAGTTGCCTTCTAGTGATTGTAATGACGTCATGCAGCGACATTACTGTGCTGGCCAAGTCACTGGCAGGTAGGGTCCGCACCGATTTAAGAAATCTAATTATTTAACTTTTAAACGTTTTGAATCTTTGATAGGTGGGCCGACCGAAGTTTAAATAGGTTTAAACCCGTGCAGTTTTAGAGATGAGTCGCTGACATGTGGGTTAGGGACATGTGGGGTCCTAACCCACATATCAGGTTAAGTGGAGGCGTGCTTCAAAGAATACGCTTTTGCGTTGAGAAGGCGCTGTAGGTTCTGGAACCCCATAGGCCTCCACGGGCCGCACAGTGCAAGGCCCGGTTTGCAAAGTTCTCGCCTTCAGCCCGTTACGGCTTAAAGGGTTTTCCAGGGAATTTCCCTATTATTTATTTCCTGGAAATTATATCTATTTATTTAAAATTGTTTTTCGATTTGAAAAATTCTAGAAAAATTCTGTAAAATACTACGTATTGTACATAGACTAGGAAAAATATAATATTGCTTATAACAAAATCTATTATTTCTGTAAAATTGATAGAAGCTCTCTTTAGTATTTATTTTGAATAAAGAAAAGCCACCTATAAATATATATTTATTTAAAATAGCTATATACCTCCAAAAATTATGAATATTTTCCAATAATTACTACAGAAGGTTACCAACATAGGAAAATTATGATTTCCCATATTGTTATATTTATTAATTCCCCAAAAATTGGTTAGCCTTTCTAGGCCTTTAAATTAATTAGGAATAGTATTATTTCCTTAATAAAAGATTTACAAAAGATATATTCTAAACTCTGGGTAGACCTCACATGTCATGCATATCCAAGCCATGTAACTATATATGTAGTATATACGCCTATTAGTAACTCATGGAATTTCCTTGATAAGTAGGATTAATAAATAGATAATCAATAGATAGCCTTGGTGTGGATTGTCGTGAATGTGATTAGATGCGTTGCATCTCGTGCATTATGTTTCCAGCATATCTCTATGTTTATGTTATGGTGTGGATTCTTCATGTATAGATTCCAAAGTCGTAGGAGAGCAACCTGAAGATCAAGACCTAGGTTTCATTCTACACGGTCAAGGCGAGCCAATATATCTAGATCATTTCCATATCCCAGTTTTACCTACATTATGTTGCTTTAAATTATTAAATTGCATGCTCTACATTTTCAGTAATACTTATTTGAAATGTTATGCTAATAGAGCTGGTATAGATAATACCCATTCAATTTAATATTTAAACAATCCTTGTCCTTGGCATAATTTCCTACCCTGTCACTTGTACCCTAAGGTTTAATTAAACTTCCTGACAAGTAAGTCTTTGGACCTGGCATAGAATCTGTAAAGTCTTCAAGTCAATGGGTTGATCTTGGCTGTCAACGGTTACGGCTATAGCATGACAGATCGATCATATCAACGCTGCACCGGCTATAGCTTGCTATCAACACTGCAATAGGAATAGAAGATCCTGACTATCAACGTAAACAGAGCGAGTACCTCACAAGGTCGGTCTCATCATTGCTATGGTGTGTATCATGACTAGATTCCGTCAATTTCAGCCACAGCATCGCAGCATCTTTAAGCAAAAGCAATGTGGAATTGAAATTTGTACACAGAATTTCGAGTATATAATCTATGGTGATGTATAAGGCCCCGATTCCTGAGCACTTCTTGCAAAAGATTAGCCCGACCGAAGACCCATGCACTTGGGTGCCTTGTCATGCCTGAGTGCCACTATCGGTCAAACTCTCCCTCATAAATATACTTGATGAATTTAGGATCCGATGATCCTGGCCGTAGTTGAGCTCAATGGGACCACGCCTCATGGCTATGAGGGTGAGTCTGCCGCCACCTGTTGTGGGAGACGTATGCTATGGCTATGGGTACGGTCTTGCCATGTTTGGGGATAGTACACTATGGCTATGGGTACAAGTCGGCCATTCTGTTTTGGAGACCATGTCCATGGCTATGGAATGGATCTACATCTTTTTGGGACACGTAGTCTATGGCTATGGTTACGATGTCGCCAGTTAAACCCCCCTCCCCCCCCCCCCAAGTTATGAATCAAATTGCATATACTAGCATAGTACATCTTTGGGAACATTTTGTTAAATGGCTAAGTCTCAGGAAATTTCTAGTTATGAATTATTGGAACTCTGCCTTTATGCAAATAAAAGAACCATAGCCCTACTAGATGGCCTGTATCATTACAAATGCATTAGATGGGGTATTGGCTTGCGAGCGCGGTTTGATTACGCGCTCACCTCGCAACCACTCACTCTTCTAGGTAAGGATGACGAGGAGGAAGACCCGCACGACTGATATGAGGATGAAGACTTGGAAGCTGACGATCAGGATGAGTGCTAAGCGGGACTCCAGTCACTTGCCTGAATTGGGGATGGGCATAGCCTTGGACCGTGAAGCTCTATTTCTGTTTCCGCTAGTTGAACTCTGATAAGAGATCACATTTTGGTATTGTAGTATTTGGCCTTCTCGGTCTAACAAACAATAAGCCACTATGTATTTTTCTTGTAACTAGTACAATGCCCGTACGTTGCAACGGAACTACAAAGGTGTAACACCCTATTTTTACTTATGATTAAAATATTAATAAATCACCAGTCAATATACTACTAGAAATAAAATTCAAACAATTCAAAGAAATTTTATATAAACAATCTCTTTCAAAGTATATATATTCTTATAAACATTTCTAAAGCTTAGCTTTAATACACAAGTATAAATTACATGTGTAAAATATATACATACACACAAATAACCAAGCCATACACACAAATAACCAAGCCTATGACCAAAATCATAGATTTTTCATAAAATAAATATAACAATTATAAATATTATGTGCATAGTTTTTCTTAAAATTAGCTCAACATTAAATAAAATGAAATCACCAAAATGCCCTTGGGCTTAATCTTTCTCTCCCTCCCAAATTAATTCTTTTCTCAGCCCATGGCCAGAGTTGGGCCAGCCTTCTTTCCTCCCCCTATTCCCTCAGCCTGAGCTGAGCCAACGGGCCTAGGAAGGCCCAGCCGACTTCCCCCTCTCCTCCTCCTTTCTTTCCTTCCCTGTTCACTGCCCGGCTTCACTGGTTGAGCCAAAGCACGCTTCAGGCGCACTCGGCTCAATGCTCGCCCTGCTCGCGCCTGCCCTGCTCGCGCCGTACGCGCTCACCGTGCAAGACCGCCTGAGCCTAACGCGCTTTGGCCGCGCCGCCAGTCCCGTCCCGGCCAAGCCCGAGTCACCACCGAGAGGTGTCACGAAGGACACCCGCAGGGCATGCACTGCGCCACGCGCACGATGCACTGGCCTTGTCCTTATCTCCTCCGTTGACAATCCACGTAGCCTAGAAGCCTATAAAGCCGGCCCGAGCTCCAATTTCCCGTTTTTCTCTTGCTCGGTTCCCGCCGCCTTGCTTCGGCGATGCAATTCGCCCTCACCACTGAGCCTCGTGGCATGAAATTGCAGCCACACCTTCCTCATCGCCTCCTCTCCATAGTCCCCGAAGGAATTGGCCTACAACTCTATGGAGACCGGGAACGATCGGATCTCCTCCCCGCCGGCCATTCCACCCTCTTCACCCCTCTGACTGCCATAGTGGATTATCTTCCAATTCACCGCACCTAGAGCATCTACGGGAGGTCCCTAACACTTTCCCGAACTTGCCCATGGATGCGGATCGCCAGAGCTTGCCCACGACGTGAAGCCGCCGCCGTCCCCTGTTCGGCTCACACGTCGCTGGACCAAACCAAGGAGCCTCCACCCACAACGACCACACGGTAAGCACCCACTCCTCTTCCCGATGCTCACGCGCCAGAGATTCCCCCTTGGAGCCCTTTGCATCGCCGCTGCCATGTCCTCTCATACCCGCCGCCGCTATTGCTCGTGGAGCCGCCGATTCCGGCCACCTTCGGCCAGGCTATTAGTGCCCACAGGAGCATGGTGCCACCTAGGCTCTAACGCGCCCAAGAACTCGGAAGACCGAGCCCCATGGCGCTAGCAATCCTCGTTCTTCCCTGTTCCCGTGCGCGCGAATGGAGGAAAAAAAAGGATGACGCAAGCTGGCGTCATGAAACGGGTTACTGTGCGCCCGAGAGGCTGACCGGTGGGTCCGGACCAATTAGGAACCATTAATCCCCGCGGGATTCCCCTTCTATCGCTGACGCGTGGGTCTCTTGACCCCACCTGTATGTTTAAGTGAAGGCGCACTCGTTAGGAATACGCCTCTACTTAAGGAGCGCCCAGTCCGAGGCTATGTTCCCTGCGGGCCTCGTGGGCCGCACAGTAGTAACCGGCCTGTTACTGTTTATAACAAAATAACCGGTGATTTACCTATTTAGAAAATCCTAGAAATTGAATATGAATCATTAAAAATACCTAGAAATTCCCAAAAATACTAGAAAAATTAGGTAAAATACTATATAGCTATGTGAACCTAGAAAAATATAATATTACACATTTCACTGTTTTATGTCTCTGTAATATTATAATGACCCTTTCCTAGCTTAGATTTAAAAATAAAATAACCCCATTTAAGCTTTAGGGTTTATTTAAAATAGTAAATGACTTCAAATAATCCTATAAATATTCACAGAAATATCACAGGACATTTGAAGTCTAGGAAAAATATTAATTTATATTTTGCACTATTTCTACTCTTTACAATATTGCTAATAGCTCCTTTCTAGTTATTTCTTTTATAAAGAAATTCTAGGAAAATGTTTTCTATTTATTAATACTAGATGACCTCCAATGAAAATAAGGGTATTCCTATTAATACTACTACATCTCCAAAACCTAGGAAAATCATGTTTAGGGCTATCGGTATATATTTACATAAAATAGGCCTACGTTAGTTATATTATTTTTTTTAAAAAAAGGAAATATGATTTCCTTTAGATAAGTAATGTACGTGACGTATTTTCCTAAATATAATGGACTAAACATTGGGTTATAATATATAGGTAGAATTCATATGCATACATTCATATATAACCCCCACACGCGATCTTTATAAGTAAGGTTTCTTATCGATAACTCATGGAACTTCCTCGATAATAAACCTACTTAAAAGAAGATCATACCGTAGCCTCGGTGAATAGTGTCACCCTCAACCTCGTGTATTTCATGCATCATGCATATTTTAATTTTCTGTGTCTTTATCGCTGTTATTTGCTTTCAGATGATAGAACCGGATGACTCGGAAGAGAAGCTGGAAGACCAGGTGCAAGACCTCGACAGTTCGGTTCAGGCGAGCCAATATCTTTAATTCATTCTTCTTTACCCAGTTTTATTTAAATTATGTTGTTTTAAATATAAATTCCATGCAATATGATTTCTGAGTATACTATGTTGGAAACAAAAAGCTATTAGAGCTGGTCTAGTTAATAACCCACTTGATAATTAGTGTTGATAAACACAAACCCCTCCTTGATATAATTTTTTTATCCTGTCCTTTGATAACCTAAGGTATAGAAGTTAAACTTCTTGACTAGTAAGTCTTTGATATGGCTTAGACATGCTTAAGTTTAGAGTCCATGGGTTAGATCTTAGCTACCAACGGTATGGTACTAGGATGATGGGTCAACCTTTGTAACGGCATAGCCCGCTATCAACGGTGCAATGTAACGATATAGCACGCTATCAACGGTGTAATTGCAACGGCATAGCCGCTATCAACGATGCAACTTGGCCCAGACAAATACCGTATGCGGAGTAGGTACCTCAATGGTACAGTCCCATCATTACCATGATATGTATCACGACTGGGTTTAGTCTCTTTGCACACGATTGCTGGTAAAGCATAGTGTAACAAAGATGAACCATACCGTCTCTGATCAAGACTACAACATTGTAGCTTCTGTACGGCTCCCTTGTTGGACAGTCTAGTCAGCACATGCGTATCCCAAGTACATGATTATGGTGATGTGTTGTGCCCTGTTCCCGAGTATGCCTACACTCAATAAGCTAAAGAGATAGTCCATGCATTCAGGTGCCAGTTATGCCCGAGTGCGAATATAAGTCATTAAACTTTGATCTATTGATTGAGATTAGGATCTGAGGATCTTGGTCTTTGTTGAGCTCAAGTGGATCACGCCTCTTGGCTAAGAGGGTGAGTCTACCGCCACTTACCTGAGAAACGTGCGCCAGTTGTAGTATGGGCACGAGTCCGCCAGAAGCTGGGAAACGTGTGCCAGTTGTTGTATGGGCACAGGTTCGCCAGGGCCTAGGAAACGTGCGCCAGTTGTAGTATGGGCACGGGCTCGCACTACCAGAGAAGAGTGCAACACAAGCGGTTCGTAACCGCTTTCACAAACAGTTATATAACCGCTTCTAAGCAACCGCGACTAATGCTCGCGGGAGCATCAGAAGCGGTTCATAGAACCGTTTCTAGTGGTGTCTAAAAAGGTAAAGAATAAGGTAAAGAATATTGGGGTATGTGGGATTTGAACTCAGGACCTCACCCCTTCTCGTGACCCACGCCTTACCCAGCTAGCTAACCCACCCACGCGTGCTCTCTGATGAGATAAAGCAAGCTTTCCTTTTAACAATTTGAAAAATGGACCTCTAGCAGCAGTTCGTAATACGAACCTTTTCTAAAGCCCTCTCTAGAAGCGGTTCGTAATACGAACCCCTTCTGTTGCTTGGGCTTTAGAAGGGGTTCATGTCCCCAACTGCTGCTAGAGGTGCTGGGCTTTAGAAAGGGTTCGTGACACGAACCCCTTCTATTGCTTGGGCTTTAGAAGAGGTTCGTATTACAAACCACTTCTAGAGGGGGCTTTAGAAGGGGTTCGTATTACGAACCGCTTCTAGAGAGGGGCTTCCTGGCTTGAGCTATTGAACCGCTTGTGCTGCAACTATTAGAAGCGGTGCGCATCGAACCGCTTGAGATGCTCGTTTTTCTAGTAGTGTCGCCAGAAGATGGAAAACGTGCGCCACTTGTAGAATGGGCACGGGTTTGCCATACCGTTGGAGATAGCTCTCCATGGTGATGCGAGCTTTATGAAAAGCCTAAGTCTTGGTATTCGTACTTAAAAATATGGCATATTTGATTTTAATCAAACTTATGAACCCAGCCTCCACTAAAATGTCCTGCATTATTGTTTAGCATTAGGTGAGGTCTTGGTTCGCGAGCACGGTTTGATTGCGCGCTCACACTCGCACCCACTCACTTTTTAGGTGGCACCAAGGAGGGACTTGGTCTGGAAGATATCGACAAGGAGGAGGAGGGCCGGAAGATTGATGTAAAGACCGAGGGTTAGGCGGGACTCTAGTCGCTTGCCTGATTGGGTTGGGCACAGCCTTGACACCCTATTCTTTTTATTATTTCTGCTTTGCTAGACTCTGATAAGAGTTTATTTTGATTTTATAGATTTGGCCTTTTCGGCCTGCAAAAACGAGCCAGGTTGTAATTGAACTCTATTGTAATAATAATTTTTATCGCATGTATGAGATGATTCTAGCATTTTGTAAAAGGTGTCGTGCTAGCAAGACAAGATCCTGGGCTAGCACAGGTGCACCGAGGTTCCCGGTGACCGGGGCCGACAAAAGGGAAGAAAGAAAAATATAAATCGAAACAATATATAAAATTATAAAGGGTGATTTATAAGGCAAGGCATCCCAACATATGAAATTATCCCGCCATCTTGTTTGGCAGGAGAGGGGCTTGACGGCGCAGCGTATCCTCGTATTCTTCATCTTCATCGCTGGTGTGTTGAGAATGGGACTTAGCTTCCATAGTGGTGCGGATAGACACTGTGTGGATGTACGTGTAATTTTATTTTTAATCAGGACTTTGGTGTAATTTATAAGTTATAGCTAAATGCACGTGCTTTACTACGAATAAATATCATGTTACTATCTATTGTGTCATATTTGATTTGTTTAGCCCACACTTTAGCTCCGCTTTCAGCCTTTTTCACTTGATTACGTCTTATTATTGTATTCTCAAACTCTGCTTCAACGCTCAAATGCATAGTTTTTTAGGATCCTTTAATTGGTATATATATTAATCTAATCAAAAGTTTCCTAAAATACAATATATTAAAATAAGGAAGCTAGATAAATATGATGAATTTTGATAGGTTGATTGAAAACTTTTAAGAATACAGTGCACTGAAATAAGAAGAACAACTCTAAATAAATAGAAAATACCATTACTATATTTAAACCATTGGATAGATTGTACGGTGGAGATTAAAAGTTGATAACACCAACGCCATCACAAGACTCTTTTTAATAGTATAGAAAAGAAAATATTTATGGAATATAACTCATGTATCTCTCAAAATCCATCTTAATATCCAGCTCAGCCAACCTGTTCCTTCAACTCAACCCATCTAAATGAATAAAATGAAAAATTTACGGGGCAAATCGTAAGTGGCGATAGAATAACTAAGGTTATCAGTGCAGAGGCTGGGTGGTCACCATCGCAGGGTGGCGTGGGATGCGTAGGGAGACGCGACACTGGTGGGGCCAGGGCAACACCGACGGGGCCCTTCGAAGGAGCGTGGGACACTAGAGGGGAGCCAACCTTGGAGCTCTGCTAAATATGCCATAGAGTTCATCGACATTTGAGTCGCCTCTAAATTGAGACCACCACACCAGATCTGGGCGTTTGAGGAAAGAGACGGTTTGTGCAAATGGAAATTGCAATCGTGTGCTATCTATACTTAATGTCTCCACTAATTTAGGGATCTAGTAATTAATGGCATGCTAATTAACGTCTCCACTAATTTAGAGATCTAGTAATGGTGAACATGCTAATTATGTCTGCACTAATTTAGGGATCAAGTAATTAATGGCTCTTTTCTAGAGCCCTTAGTAATTAATGACTTATTTGATCTGAGTCGTTGGATAGATTGGAGGGTCTAGATCGAAAGTTGATAATACCACCACCACAACAACAAACTTTTTATTAGTAGAGATAAATGTCATGACGCTTGTATGAGATAATCCTAGTTTATATCTTTAAAACCGTGCCGCACTGGCAAAACAGATCTTGTGTCAGGCAGGATGGCATGGCGGTCTCCAGATTGCCGAAACTGGGGCCCACAGTTATGTGGTGTGGTAACCAAGGAGCGACATACGGAGTACTTGACTACAAATCCTATATTTCAAACCAGAACAATTGAACAAAGCACCTAGAATTGGATTTTTATTTTTATCAGGCAGAGTTGCAGCAAAGCTCATCGAGGTTCATGGCTAGCTTCAGCCGATCAGGCTGCTGATATTTTCGCCAAAGACCTCGCACGACCGTCGTTTGAGAAGCTTCGTTTCAATCTCAACCTTGCATTCGCTGGTTGTGATCGAGGGAGGATGTTAAGACACAAACCAAAACCGTGTATAGATAAGAACCCAGACTAGATGCTACTCTGTCAGTTATGTCGCTAGAAGTACTGGCTGCAGCATATCCAGCAGTCTGTTGCTACCGATCTTTCTGCATGCTGTATTGGGTTTATCCCTGCTTGTAACCATTTAAGGCTAAGTTTGATTCGAGGGTGGATTAGCTAGATTAGCTAACCTTAACCCGGCTAGGTTAGCTTAATTTAGGTTCTTTGTTTGGCAATTAATCCGGTTAATCTACACCGTTTGGTTAGGTTAGTGGAGTTAGTAAAGAGGGATAAGTTATCTGATCCTTTTGTTGGGTTAGCTAATCCTAGATTAGCGGAGATAAATAGCATTGATCAGATTAATTTAACCCTGCTTTCCCTGAAGGTGTGCGGTAGATTGAACCCTTAATCCAACTCTTAGCCCCGAACCATCACCACTCCTAGAGGGTCATCTGCGGCAAACCTTCTTTTTTTCACAGGGGACTTGTAAAATGTAGATACAACTTGAATAAAGTAGAGGGAATTGAGGTTATTTTGTTACGTTCAAACCCTTTCACATAAAGTAAAAAAACACTTTATCACCTTATAAAACAGCGCGAATGGAAAAAGAACGGAAGAACATGTTACCAATTGACACTAAAATAAATAATTTGAAACATAGGCCTTTGAGGATCCATGTAGAGTATTGATTAGATGCTATGCAAGTTTCATACCTTGTGCTTTCAAGGATAACTGATATGCTGCTGCTGAGAGATTCTTGTGGCACTGCTTCGGTGGTAGCATACGGCTTGTTAGTTACTTGCGTGAGAATAGTTCTCAGAATACCCGTGATGTTAGGACGTCGAGAAACCGACACAAAAGCCCGGCGTTGGAAACACTCATTTGTTTCGTGATACAGTAGATCTGCAAGAGCTGTTTTGCCTGATCCTCCTAATCCAAGTATGCATACCATTTTGAGCTCTTCAAATCGCTGATGGTTGCCGTACCGCCCGTACGCGGCCGGCTTCTTCGTGGTCTCTAGCAGTTCCGCGTGCCCCACCTTCTTCCGGACCTTCCTGGTCAGCTTGACGGGGTCTACACCGTCACCGATCACTATTCTTAGCTGATCCCTCCTATCACCTGTGAAGAAAAAAATATGCAACTGTAGCGGAGGTGCTCAATTCGAATCCTCGCTCAACGTATCTTTTCATAGGACTCTAGTAGGTTAAAACCTTGTTGATTGGCACGGTTTAGTGTCAAGAATCTCGTCGATTCATCTAGAACTTGACTAAGATTATTTTTTTTGGAATCTGCATAAAAGTTGTATTTTTGGTACAATCTGTGCATAAAAAATGATTAATACTACTGTTTATTATCCCAACAATTGCATTTAGAAATTAAGAATTTCCAATGAAAATCAAGATGTTTCTTTGCCATTTAGATAAGGGAGTTATCTTAACCAAGGACAACTTAGCAAAGAGAGGGTGGTCAAGTAGTCTGCAATGTTGTCTCTACGCTAATAATGAATCTGTTCAGCATTTATTATTTGAGTGCAATTTACTACTGCTATTTGATGGGTTATTCATATAGCGTTAGGTTTGAATTATGTGCCTATGAGTTTGTCTCATATTTGGGGAGGTTGGCTCTTAGTTGTAGGATCTTCAAGGAGATCTTAAGCTCCGATTGGCAGCTATTTTTGGGTCCATTTGACTTTATCGAAATAATGTTATTTTTGACGAACGCAAAGATGCATCTTTCTAGTAGGATATCTTAACAAGAACCTATTGGTTGTGTAGTTGAGCCTTACTATAAAATGAGGAGGTCAAAACAAAGATAATTGCGGTGTGCCAATCTTTGGAGGTAGCGACTATCACATTCTTTGCCAACTATGGATGGAAAATAAAGAATAGACTATGCTTATTATTCCATTTTTCCATATTGGGACTTTACTTATTCTTTTTGTTAGCGGTTTGCCGAATGGTTTGTAATCAGCTTTTGCTGTAATCTAATTTATGATTGAGATTATGTACATTTTATAATGTAGAGGTAGGAATTTATTTTCCATCATCTAAAAAATCACCTGTGAGCTTCACCAACTCCACCCCTTCCATCTTTTTCACCAGCCGCTTCGCCTTGTTCTGGCTCACCTCGTCGTGGCTCGCCACCTGCATACGGATCATGACTCTTTGCTGCAACAAACAACCGAGTATCATTTGATCTCCATGCTTCAGTCGAAAGAAGAGACAGATAAAACTAACAGAACAGCAAGCAGCATAGCTTCTCCTCCATGCACCTTCCTGGTGTAGCCGACCTGGAACAGCTGCGAGCGGGGGCATCCCCTCTTCCGGATCGTGCTCGTAAGGTTCACGGAGTCCAAGCAGTCGCCTAGCACAATCAGCCGGTCCTCCCCGTCACCGGTCAGCGTCACCGAGTCCACCCCGTCCGTGTTCGTTACCAGCTCAATAGCTTTGGACCGGAGATCGTTGCTCGCTGCCTGCAGCTTGATCACGATCTCTTGCTGCAACAAACAACAGAACAGCAGTTGAGAAATAGACATCCACTTCTCCGGTCGAAAGAAGAGATAAGACAAGTAACACGGTGGTCAAAGGATACACGAGAGGAAGCAAATTAGCTCACTAACAAGGTAAGGTTTTCCGATCCGTTGTGGGGGAACCTTCCTCCGTTTGTCCACATCATGTACCAGCAACTCCAGGAGCTCATTCCTCGGTTCGTCCATACCCACGAGCTCTGACGCGTCCTTGGGTAGGAAGTGAGCGGTAGGATCTACGTCCGGCTCGCTAGAGTTGGAGATGGCTGTTCGAGTGGTCTTCCACCTCTTGGAGAACCGCTCCTTGGCACCCTTGACAACTATCTTCAGCTGCCCGAAAAGGCAGCCCACGTTGGTTTTCCCATGTGTGAGGTCGTCGATGGCGTCCTCCATGTCGTAGGACAGATCCCGCACCTCCATCATCAGGTCCTTGCATAACATACCAACATCCTCTCTCTCCCATAGCGCCTGAAGGAGTGTGTTCATGGCCTCGAGCTTGGCCATGAGGACCTGAAGCTCGCCGTCTTCGATCTGGCCCATCCCCTCTGGACGCGAGGACCCGACCAGCGAAGCGGTCACCGCAGGCCTCTCGCATATCGCCTCAAGGATGGAGTTCATGGAATCGAGGCCGCCCAGGACGAACTTGGTGTCGTCGCTCTGGCTGCCCTCCGACTCCGAGAGCGTGTACCCGCCGCCCAGAAAGGTAGCCAGCTTCGCTAGGACAGGCTTCATGGGCAACGCGGCAGCCCTCTCCATGCCTCACACTCTGCGCTCGCTTTCCGCCGTGTTAGGTGGTATTGCCTGGCACCGGGCAAGGGGAGACCTGGGAGAACAGTCCTTTAAAGTCCTTGTGCCCCCCCGCAAGTACAATCCTTCGTCGGCCCTCCCCTGCTCCCTAGTCTCTGTAGACAGAATGGGGGTGTGATCTTTTTTTATAATGAAAAACGAGTAAGGAGTCCTGCACATTTGTACCACTAGAGATTTATGTCAAATTTGAAATTTTTTTTTGTAAAGATAATTATTTATACTCGTATAGAACATTGTGAGGTCTAACAGAGTCAAAGTCAGCCTCATTATGATTTTATTTTTATTTCAAATTGATATTTTTTATCTTGTTATTCTAGTTGATATATACTTCTTTTTTATTATTTTTATTTTATTTAATATGGACTCCTTTTCTAGTCTTGCTATAGTTGATACAAACTCATTTTTCAATTATTTTTTCTTCTGAATTTTATTTCTTTTTATATTTTCTGTCATTTATATGGAGTGATATTTTTTTAGCCTCGTAGTAGTTGATATTGTTTTATGTTTTGAATTTTATCTCCTTTTATTGTTGTTGATATGACTTCCTCTTCTAGTCTTGTAGTAGTTGATATAGACTCCTTTTCTATTAATTTTTATTTTGAATTTCAATTGCTTCTATTATATTATTATAATCGATATCGAATCTTTCTTTTAATTTAAGTCATTATAATTTGGACCAACAATGATTAAAAGTGTACTTATTTCTCTTTTTTTTATTAACATGGGAATTTCTAGAATCAATGTAGTGACATTTTTATCCCTTTGGTAATAGAGTCAACTTCGATCTTATTACGATTTTTCCATTTTTTATATTTTATTTTAGTTGATATGTACTAATTTTTTATTATCTCTCTCGTTCCCCATGGATGGCGCCATTGTCGTTGGCTTGAGGTGGACAAACACACTCGAAACACAGTCCTTTAAAGTCCTTGTGCCCCCCGCAAGTACAATCCTTCGTCGGCCCTCCCCTGCTCCCTAGTCTCTGTAGACAGAATGGGGGTGTGATCTTTTTTTATAATGAAAAACAAGTAAGGACTCCTGCGCATTTGTACCATTAGAGACTTGTGTCAAATTTGAAAAGAAATTTGTAAAGATAAATATTTATACTCATATAGAACATTGTGAGCTCTAACAGAGTCAAAGTCAACCTCATTATAATTTTATTTTTATTTCAAATTGAAATTTTTTTCTTTTTATTCTAGTTGACATATTTTAGTCAGATAAGTCACGAAATAAGTCAGATAAGACGTGGCTAATATTGACTTATCTGACTTTTTTATTATTTTTGAATTCGTTTTTTTTATCTCGTAGGCATGTCTAAAAGCTCCCTAAATCCTAAAAATCAAGGCCATCCGACTCTCGAGGCCACCTTGGAAAATTCTCGAAGTTACGAGATAAGTCAGATTAGATTTTTAGATAAGCTGGAGAGAACACCCCCTATGTCCGTGAAGCAACTCCTTTGCCAATTGTCCTTGGGTAAAGGTCCCGTGAAGTTGTGAACTTGCCTCGCCCTCGCCTTTTGTCTTTAGGAATGCGAAACAATTTCTCATCCTTCGCTTTGCTCTTTATCTCGTAGGGGATGGGTGCTATATCCTCACAACACGTAACAAGAGGTACAAGATACTGGGAGGTACTAAGTGTTTATAACCGTTGAATATAATCAGAAGACGGATTTGATTCGAGGTATCATGAGGTACTGAGAGGTAATATGAGAAACCGCAAGGTACTAATCCTTACAACTGTTAGATTGAGCTGTTAGATTGAGCTTGATGAGCGCGCCTTTAGTTCGAGGTACCGGAGGTATCAAAGATGGTAGAAATATTCATTTTAAAACATTAGGCCGTCACCCCTTTTGGAATGATTATGGTTGAATAGTTAGGTTTTAGAGATTTTTTACGGTCCTTGAGGAGGTACTGGGAGGTACCATAATTTTTAGTATTAATTTGTGATACCTTCTGGTACCTTAACACTGAGAAGGTATTGAGAGGTACCACAAAAAGCTCTAGGTTTTAAGAGTTTAGAGAAGTAGTTTCTAGAAGCGTGGCTGAAATTAGGTGTTCCAAATAAGCATTTTTACGGTTCTTGAGGAGATACCGAGAGGTACCACAATTTCTGTGTAAATTGTGGTACCTCCCGGTACCTCCTCAGTGTTAAGATACCAAGAGGTATCATAAATTAACACTAGAAATATCTTTCAGTATCTCTTCAAGTACGGTAAAAAATCTCGTTCCAAATAGGGCCAACCAAGGATCGATTGCTGACTTACAATTTAACAACGCGCCGCCCCCTACGCAGTGCAAACTGGCATCCTCTCCTCCACTTTCTGTTTACTTGCCAAGGCATTTGATGTGAGGAGCCAGTCAACTTTGTGGTCGACAAGAGCGAGCCCATCCTTGTTAATGCTCTTACCAGGTGAACTATCTTTTTTCCTTCAGTTTTTTCAATCATTTTGCAGATTCTTTTTCACTCGAAAGATCAATTTCCTTGGGTCTTACTAATTTGATGACTGCAAGAGATGCAAATTTTTTTAATCTGTTGATTGCAGTAATCGGGAGTAGAAATATCGATGCTCTGATTTTTCGTGCTTAGACAATTCTAGTTTACAATATTGGGCGAGAAAACCACGAGCTTTATTTGCATAGATTCTGGATCTGAGACAATTTATTATCTACAAGAATTTGTCTGGCTGCATTTGAGTTCATGTCTTATCAGAGATCACAAAAAGTTGCTAGCAATGATCTGCTAAACTCATGGTGACTTACGATTTTTTTTTTCACAGCAGGGCAGGCAAACAGATCGTGAACTTTCAGGTGGTGTTTGCTTGATCTGAACTGGCTGCCGCTCGTACTTTCCCATACTTGAGACAAACCCTAGAACTCATTAGGAAAGGGGTGTTTGGTTGAGATATTGTTGCGGTTAAGTCCAGATAGAAGATGGAGTTGGTGGTAGGTGCGTCTACCATGAAATCCCTCCTAGGTAAACTGGGGGGCCTTCTCGCCCAAGAATACGCTCTCACCAGGGGCGTCCGCGGCGACGTCCAGTACATCAACGACGAGCTGGCCAGCATGCAGGCCTTCCTCCGCGACCTCAGCGCTAATCCGGACGACCAAGACAACCGGATGAAGGACTGGATGAAGCAGATCCGTGACATCGCCTACGACATGGAGGACTGCGTCGATGACTATGCCCACCGCCTCCCTAACGATCCCACCAGAGATATCCAATGCTGCGCCTTTATCGTCACAAGAATCTATGAACTCTGGACGTGGTGGCCTCGCCGTGACATTGCTTCAAAGATTGCAGACCTCAAGGCTCGGGCGCAACAGATTGCCGAGCGACGCAGCAGATATGGAGTGCACAACCCAAGAAAATGTAAGAGCAACAACTCTAGTGCCGCTGCGTATGACATTGCTGAGCATCAGCTTGCATCCCGTCAGCTAATCCGCACCAAGAATCCAGTGGGGATGGACACTGACATGAAGAAGCTTGAAGACTGGGTGACCAAATCTGATGTCAAGGAGCGAGCTATTCTGTCCATAGTGGGATTTGGTGGCGTGGGGAAGACAACTATTGCCACGGCATTATACCGGAAATTCCGGAATGATTTTGACTGCGGAGCAACGGTAACAGTGTCTCAGAACTACGACCAAGATGCAGTCCTCAGGACTATTCTGAATCAAGTCAGGCCTCAAGACAGCGGTCAAAACAAGCAAGACAGCATCACAGATACCACGGAGCAGAAGAACATTAAATTGAAACGAATCAAGTCACGATTCCCTGGTTATAGGCGGCGATGCAAAGATAGCAGCACAAGGCATGCCACAGACAAATACGGCACAGAAAGCATGGAGCTGAAGAACACAACTGCAGACATAAGCAACATAGATCAATTCGGACTACCTGTCCCAAGTTGCAGGCTGCAAGACAAAGATTACAACACTGAATCAAGGCAAGCCACAGACAAATATGACATCACAGAAAGTTTGGAGCGAGATAACAAGTCAAACAGGAGACGGAGACAGAGAAGGGAACAAATCAAGGCAAGCCAAGCCACAGACGAAGATTTTGGGTGTTTTGTAAGTTGCAGGCTGCGAGACAAAGATTGCAGCACTGAATCAAGGCAAGCCACAGACAAACACGACACCGCAGAAAGTTTGGAGCAAGAGAACAAGTTAGACGGGAGACGGAGACGGAGACGGACACGGAGACAAATCAAGTTAAGCCAGAGACGAAGACACGATAGCTCCGAATGTCAAGCCACAGACGAAGATTTCGGGCCTGTTGTCTCAAGTTACAGGTCGCAAGAGCAAGCCACAGACACAGATGACATCGCAGAAAGTTTGGAACGAAAGAACAAGTTAGACGGGAGACCGAGAAGAACAAAGAGACAAATCAAGTCAAGCCAGAGACGAAGACACGTTAGCTCCGAATGTCAAGCCACAGACGAAGATTTAGGGCCTCTTGTCTCAAGTTACAGGCCGCAAGAGCAAGCCACAGACACTTATGACATCGCAGAAAGTTTGGAGCGAGATAACATGTCAAACAGGAGACGGAGACAGAGAAGGGGACAAATCAAGTCAAGCCAAGCCACAGACCAAGATTTTGGGTGTTTTGTAAGTTGCAGGCTGCGAGACAAAGATTGCAGCACTGAATCAAGGCAAGCCACAGACAAACACGACACCGCAGAAAGTTTGGAGCGAGAGAACAAGTTGGACGGGAGACGGAGACGGACACAGAGACGGAGACGGACACGGAGACAAATCAAGTTAAGCCAGAGACGAAGACACGATAGCTCCGAATGTCAAGCCACAGACGAAGATTTCGGGCCTGTTGTCTCAAGTTACAGGTCGAAAGAGCGAGCCACAGACACAGATGACATCGCAGAAAGTTTGGAGCGAGAGATCAAGTTAGACGGGAGACGGAGACGGACACAGAGACGGAGACGGAGACGGACAAGGAGACAAATCAAGTTAAGCCAGAGACAAAGACACGATAGCTCCGAATGTCAAGCCACAGACGAAGATTTCGGGCCTGTTGTCTCAAGTTACAGGTCGCAAGAGCGAGCCACAGACATAGATGACATCGCAGAAAGTTTGGAGCGAGATGACCTGACTACAGACAACAAAAGCAACATGGTTCTATTCGGGCCACATGTCCCAAGTTACAGGTTGTGTCAAAATGATAACAGCACTGAATCAAGTCAAGCCATGGAAAAATGCGGTAGCTTGGAGGGACAGAACGTACATATACACATCATAAGTGACAAGGATCTATTCGAACCACATGTCCCAAAATCAAGTCAAACCGAAGACGGAAATGGAGACCGCTCCGAATCAAGTGAAGCCACAGACGAAGACGGTAGTTCCGAATCAAATCAAGCCACGTACAGGAATGGCAACATAGAAATAATGGAGCAAAAGAGCCTAGCTGCGCAGAACGAAAGCAACTTTCATCTAACCAGACATCTCCCAGGTTATATGCATGGACAAAAAGATGGCAGCGCTGAGTCAAGCCAAGCTAGAGACAAAGACGACATGAAAGAAAGGTTTGAGAACAAGAGCCTAGTTGCATACATTAAAACCAAATGGAAGCTAGCCATGCCACAGATTCCATTTTACAGACAGGAAGAAAAAGATAGCCGCTCTGATGTGAAGCAGATCAGCAATGTAGAAACAATGAACCATGATCAACTCGTAGATGAGCTGAAAAAACGGCTGGCCACAAAGAGGTATGTGTAAATCAATAAATCATTGCTTTGCTTTGTTCTGGATTGACTATTATACCAACTAGCAGAATTGCCTGCTCAATTATGCATTTAGGCGTGAACCATGTTTAAAATGCGGGAATATTTATTGATTACTTGAGGTATTGAGTTGTTTCCGTGTGCAAGCTTCACATGCGTTAAAATAGCATATCTGTGCCGCAAGTTCTAGACAATGCATGTTTGTTAATTTGTTTTTATTAGATAAGGATGATCGCATCCAATGGCTATGGTTTGTTCATCATTCAGGGTCATCTCTCTTCCATTGGCTCTAGTTCGTTTATGATAAATGGTCATCTCAATTAAGGCCAGATGTTTGTTTATTAAGATTTCTGGATTTCATACTTTAAATAAACAAGCAGTCTGTCCCACGCATTTACGCGGCTATAATCATCGGTGTAAATGTTTCTTTTTTTTTCCATCTATATCCAATTTTGTTAGATTTGAACTATTATAATCTAACCCCACTATAATAGACGGTATAGATCTTTCTTTTCTTTATATATGGTCCCATCATAATTGATTGTGTAGATCTTTTCTTTTCGATATATATCCAATCTTTTAAGATCTAGACCATTATAATCTAGTCCCATTATAATCAACGATGTAGACCTTTCTTTTTCTCTTCGAGTAACATGAAATTTTCTAGTATTTTAGAATTAATATGGTGACTACGTTGAACTTATATATATATATAGAGATTTGCTAGTGGGGTTTGCAAATTCTCGTTTTCTTCATTAGGCTTTGAAAACCGTCAGCCACAAAAACATCGTTTAGGGCCAAAAAACGGCCTAAGAAGTTCCTAGATCCATTTCGGTCATTTTTTCATTCCATTTGTGCAACCCTCTAGATCCTCCCCGAGCTTAGAATATTACTAACTCTACCATTTTCTACAAATTTTGGCAACGTTTTGTCTAAACCTTAGTTTATTTCAACATAAAGCATTTATGCACATAATACATCATTTCACATGACCAGACACGACAATGCACATATCATAACATGCAATTAAAGCGTCATCAAGCCTTGGAACCACTCTTTCAAGCACAATACTTTGACTTCGATAATACGCAAATCACCAGTTTATCCATGAACCAGCTAATCTTGCAAGCAACCCAATTAAGTTATTGTCGCCAAACAAACATACAAACTAGTTTCATCCAATTCTACTTTACCCCTGTTCAAAAGTGAAATAAGATCACTTCTTTGCTTATAGATTTCTTAGGTCAGCATTTGTCTTATCTTCTTTAATCGGTTTGGTTTTTTCAATTTAAAATAGTTTGGTTTTTAAGAAATGGATAGCCCAGATTTCTAAAATAAATAAAAAAAAGTAAACCAAACTCACCGAAAATTTTGGTCTCTTTAGTCTGATCTTGATTGAACTGAAATTAATCAACAGAGCTCACGACACACTCCGACGCAGAGGCATCATAGAGCGCTTGGAGTGTCGTGAGGAGGTTGTCTGTCCTCTGTGTATACCACATTGTTCCCTAGAGTAGTAGCTGGTGCACACGTTTACATTGCTGAATCATACATGTACATCACCGATGCAATGATCATCTATTAGCACAAGTTTTGAAATAGATTACACGGCCATTTAGTGCCACAATTTGTGGCAATCAGGTCAAATGGATGCAAAACCGAAAGATACATCAGAATTCATCACTAAAGTGCGGAGGCGAAAATCAATTAACATTGTTGTTACATAGCAAATACTTTTATGTAGTGTAAAATATCATATTGATTTGGGAATTTTTAAGGTTCTCCCAAACTATTTTCCGCTATTCTTTTACATGATCCAACTGCCCGTTAATCTCTTACCCTATATGCTTTAAGACAATGAATGCATATAGACCATACATATTTGATCAAATGGTCTAATGATTGTTACGCACCCCTAAGAGTACAGTAGAACACAATTAGTAATTTCTAAAGCTTACTAGAACTCTATTAGAGGAGCCTGACCTAGCTAGCACACAACATGCTCCATGCACAAGACAACATGGTTGAGTGTGCATCTAATTCTCACACGTATTCTCTTTTCTTTTAATTGGCAGATATCTCCTCTTTATTGATGACATATGGTCTGCGAGAACATGGGAGAGTATCAGAAATAGTCTGCCAGATGACAATGGAAAAGGCAGTAAAATAATAGTGACATCAAGATTTCAAGCTGTTGGATCGACATGCTGTCAAAGAAATGATGCTGACCTTCTGCATACAATTGATTTTCTCAGTGGTGATGAGCCCAAAAGGTTATTTGATGAATGTGTTACTGGTTCTAGAAGTAGCACAGGTAGACAGGAAGTACAGAGCGAAGTCCCTGAGGAGGTATGGAAAATATGCGGGGGGCTGCCTTTAGCCATAGTCACCATGGCTGGTCTTGTGGCCTGCAACGCGAGCAAATCCAATCATTATTGGAGCAAAGTTTGCAAATCAGTTTTTCCCGAGCCAATGACCTTTCTTACCCTGAATGGGGTTACAAGGATACTCGACTGTTGCTACAATGATTTGCCAGCGGATCTCAAGACCTGCGTATTGTACTTGAGCATATTTCCAAAGGGTTGGAGGATTAGTAGGAAGCGCTTGATGCGGCGATGGGTAGCTGAAGGTTTTGTAAGTGAGAAGCAAGGGCTGACCGAGGAGGAAGTTGCAGAAACATACTTCAATCAGCTCTTAAGAAGGAATATAATACGTCCTTTGGAGCATGACAGCAGCGGGAAGGTAAAAAGCATTCAAGTTCATGACATGGTTCTTGAATACATCGTGTCCAAGTCAAGCGAAGAGAATTTTATTACTGTGGTTGGTGGCCATTTACTGGTGCCAGCACCTAGCAACAAAGTCCGTCGGCTCTCCATGCAAAGTAGTGGTTCCAAGCATGGAAATTCAACAAAAGGCATGAGCTTGTCTCAAGTGCGATCACTGACCGTGTTCGGTAGCCTGAACATATTGCCTTTCCATTCATTTAATAATGGAATAATACAGGTGCTGGATCTTGAGGGTTGGAATGGTTTAAAAGAGAAACATCTAAAGGACGTATGCAAAATGCTGGTACTCAAGTATTTGAGCCTTCGACGAACAGGGATTCATAAAATTCCTTCAAAGATCAAGAAGCTGGAGTATTTAGAGACTCTTGATATCAGGGAAACAAATGTTGGGGTGCTGCCTAAAACTGTAAGCCAGCTCAAACGGATCAGTAGCATCCTTGGTGGGAATAAAGCCCCACCGAAGGGGTTGAGGTTGCCTCAAGAAAAAGGTAAGGAGCCAATGAAAAGTAAGGAGGCACTGACAGTGCTTCGTGTACTGTCTGGGATTGAGATCGTTGAGGAATCTACAGCAGCTGTAGCGAACCTTCATCAGTTGACGGGGTTAAGGAAACTCGCCATTTACAAGCTTAATATAGCAGAGGATGGTGAAACCTTCAGAGAATTGCGCTCCGCTATCGAGTATCTTTGCAGCTGCGGACTGAAGAGTCTAGCAATTAATGATGAGCAATCCAGTTTTATCAATTCATTAGACACCATGTCTGCACCTCCAAGATACCTCGTCGCCCTGAGGCTATCTGGCAAGTTGGGAAGTCCCCCAAAGTGGCTCGCCAATCTCAATGGTCTCAACAAGTTGACCCTCTCTGTGACAGTTCTCCGAACAGATACTTTCGAGCTCCTTCAGAGTCTACCTTTGTTGTTTTCCCTCACCTTTTCATTAAGTGCTTTGAGCAAATTGGAGTGCGATGGAGAGATAGTAGACATCCTTGAGAATAACAAATCGGAGACCGATGGAGAGATATTTGTTCCAGTTGGAGGATTCCAGGGTCTTAAGTTGCTTCGCTTCTTTGCACCTCTGGTGCCAAAGCTGAGCTTTCCAGAAGATGCAATGCCAGAGCTTGAAAGGATTGAGATGCAGTTTGAAGCATTCGAAGGCCTTTCAGGCATCGACACCCTTAAAAAGCTCCAAGAGGTGCATCTCAGAGTAAACGCTGCACCAGGTGATGAAATAACCAAATTCATTGTAGAAGATTTGAAGAAAACCGAGAAGCCAAAAGTAGTGGTTGACTGTGCTAACCACTGATTGAAACGCCAAGATGTTGCATGATCTGCGAGCTCTTACCATCATCCTGAGTCCCCCCTTTGCGCGTTTGGCTGTTTGGCCCGTCACGCCTCAATGAAATTATTGTGTTCTTTTTTCCTTTTACAATAAAACAATAAAAGTCAATTTGAAATAATATTTTCAATGTATGTTTCAGATTTATTATTTTTCGAATCAGTGGGGTTACCCTTTGTATTAGAAGGAGAAAAAGTTCAACTTTTATACAAAAGTATGTACAAGGGGTCTTGAGGATTCAAAAACGAAAATTACATTTCAGTTGTTAGTGCCCAACATCGATTCTGTGTCTCCTCCAACAAGGTTTGGGTGATCCTTTAAGGCTGATTATATTCATTATTGAACAATCTGCTGTTTCTCTCCCTCCAGGTAACCAGATCGTGTATATGTTTCAGATATTATTAGGTTTCAGTTTCAACAATTTTTAGGTATCATGAAATGTTGAGTATTGTTGAGCACCAGGAAGTGGTATAGTGGGGCTTTAAGTATCATCGAACATCGGGTATCATCGACTATTTGGTAACACTGAGTATTGGGTATCAATGAGTATTAGACATCCTCGCATTTTGTCAGGTATTAGGTGTACTCGAGTATTTGGCATCATTGATAACTATCATATGTATCATATATCATCAGCGGGTATATATCAGGTATCGTCGAGCTTCAAGCACTGTCGAGTATCGGGGGTATCATCCAGTATATGGTATTGGCAACTATTAATTATTGGGTATCACAAATAGGTATTATAAGTATCGTCGAGTATCACGAGGATGATAATATGAGGCATCACCAACTAGTAACATACATCGCTGAGCTTCGGGCATTGTCAAGTATCAAGTATTGGGTCTCGGCAAATATCAAGTATCACTACTAGAGAATAGGTCTTTAATACTGGCACATCAGTTGCTCTTGGACACGAACCAGTACTGATAGTGGCATCAGTCCTTGTTCGTGGCTCCAAAGCTTCAATCATGGTTGGGCTCCGATATCAGTCCTGGTTCGTGATACGAACCGGTACTAATAAGTCTTTTGGCTGGCGGGCACAAAACAGCTGACATGGGTGCTCATTAGTCCTGGTTCGTAACATGAACTCAGACTGATGCCTCCTCATCAGTTGGGGTTCATGTTACGAACTGGGACTGATGTCTCGTTTGAGAAAAGTTTAAAAGGAATGCACCCGTTCCGAACCGGGACTTAAGGCCCATTCCGCAGTAGTGTATTATAATGTATCGCACTTCATACATAGGTACCATAAGTATTCTTGAGTATTGAATCATGTATCATTGAGTATTGGATATTGTTGAGTATCGGATATTGTCGAGTATCAGATATCATCGAGCGTTGGTGTAGGTATTGTCGGGTATCAGGATATCTTCAAGTATTGAACATCATAAGCGGATATCATAAGTATCATCGAGTATCGGGGTTCTTATCTAGTATCAGGTTAGGTATCAAAAAGTATTAGACATTATGAGAACGTATCATGAGTATTGTTGAATATTAGGTCGGGTATTATGGGTATCGTTAAGTATCAGGTCGTCGAGCATCGAGAATACTATTGAGTATCGTGCATCGTGAAGTATTTAGTATCGTGGATATCATTGAGTACAGTGGTATGTTGGGTATTGAGTATTTACGTCTTGTCCACTCGGGGCACATCTCCTTTCCTTTCTCATGCTTTCTCACAAACACGGGCCAACACCAACCGAACCCAAGCACATAACGTTGCGGTGCGAGGCAATAGACAAGACCGCCGATTAGTTAACGAGAAAAGCTAAGAAACGTATCCATATGTGTAATTTTTACGATTCAAATAGTTCAAAAGATTTTTTATAGGTAAAGGTTTGAAACTTTGATTTAGGATATGTGTAAAACGTAAAGTTTTTATGATACGAAGGGAGTAACTTTTTAAAACTTTCTAAGCATCTGTAGTAGAAACCCTATATGGGTATAGAAATAGGTTTTAGAGATAGAGTTTCTGGTGGAGGAAAGGAATTTTAGGGTGTAATGTAAAGTGTGAAGGAATTTTAGAGTAATGGAGAGAGAAAATAGAGTAGAAGAGAGAGAAAATAGGAATAGAGTTTCTGGGTTGTATGCTCTTAACTGGATACGTCAACAACCTCTAATCTCTGGCCCCTCTTGTTATGCGCGTCTGCCCACGAACGTGATCACGCCGATGGAACGCATCACATTTGTTTTGGGTCGCATGCAGCCGAACGTGCGCTTGTCAGCTCGCAACACGTCCTGTTGCACTTAAGGATTATTCTTTGAGTGTCGTACATCACGCCCACATGCAAAACCGTGTCTTGCATGCCTAAATTAGTGGAACAAAGGAAATCCAGATCTCTTTCATTTATGTCTAACAGTTGTCTGCATTTATCTATGGGAGACAAGCATCCATTGCTACCTCTTTGTGCATACAAAATACTCGGCGACTTTCAGGGAACGAAACCATTACATGTGAGCATTTTTTGGATAACGTTCAAAGATTCTAGTTGTCTATTCGTCGTATAAGTACTACCAGTGTATCACTAGCAAAATCATGTCTTCTATGCATAACATAAATTTTGAAACCATACACGTGAGCATTTTTTGGACGATGCAAACGCATCCTAAGTAGTATTATTTTAGAGCGTTGTACATCCTACCCACATGCAAAACCTTGTCTTGCATGCATAAATTTGTGGAATAAAGAAAATCTTGATCTCTATAATTTATGTCTAACGAGATATCTGCATTTACTTATGGGAGATAAGCATCATTTGCTACCTCTTTGTCCATACGAAATACACAGCAACTTTGAGGGAACAAAACCATTCCATGTGAGCATTTTTTGGATGACGTCCAACGATTCTTGTTGTCTATGCATGGTACATACTACGAGTGTATCACTAGGGAAACGATGTCTTCTATGCTTAAAATAAATTTTAAAACCATCACACATGAGTATTTTTTGAGTTCGGCGCGGAGGTTGCGGCGTGGCGCGGCACGTTCCGCGCGAGGTCAACACGCTGGTCGCGTGTTCACACCGTGCGCGTGGAACGCAATGCGCCGCGCCGCGCAAAAAAAACGGTCCCTAGAAAGATTCTTCTTTGAGCATCGTACATCTTGCCCACATGCAAAACCGTGTCTTGCATGCATAAATTTGTGGAATAAAGAAAACCTCGATCTCTTTGTTTTGTCTAACAAGTTGTCTTCATTTATTTATGGGAGATGAGCATCTTTTGGTACCTCTTTGTGCATATGAAATACCCGGTGACTTTCAGGGAACAGACACTACAGGAATTTCGTCAGCCCACGTGGCCGACGAATCAAAATTTTGAATTCCACGAGCGGCTGGCTGTGTTGACATGGCACATTTATTTTCATCGGCCAATGTGGCCGACAAAAATAGGCTTGCCACATGGCGACACCACGACCAGTAAGGTCTAGCAGCTTACTTTAAAATAATCAAATTTTTTACGCACACCTGGTAACGCATGTATTTTCGTAGGCTTGGCATGACGAAAATGTTGGTCTACTCTTGGCCGATGAAAATGCATATGTAAATCTGTACCTCTTGCCGCATGCAAAACCGTGTCTTGCATGCATAAATTTGTGGAACAAGGAAAACCTCATCTCTTTCATTTGTGTCTAAGAAGATTACAGCATTGTTTTAGAAGACAGGATTCCTTTTCTACCTCTTTGTGCGTGCAAAATATCTAGCTACTTTTGGTCTGTTCTTCTCACCTTAATTTATCTTCTCATCTTAACTTATCTGACTTATCTACTTATGTATCTTATCTCCTACTATGAGAGCTTTCTAAGATAGCCTTGAGTGTCAAGTCCGCTTTGTTTAACTTGTGTTTTGGAGCTTCTAGACAAGTGTTTGAGATAGAAAAAATAGATTCAAAAATTCATTTTTAATTTGAACGGAGATAAATAAATAGAGAGATAAGTCAGTTAAGGTGAGGAGAACTAAGAATGAAACCGTTTCACGTGAGCATTTTTTGAATCATGTCCTAGGATTATTGTTGTCTATGCATTGTATATACTACCAGTTTACCACTAGAAAACAATGTCTTCTAGTGTGTATATGTGTGCATTTTTTGAACAACGGAAAAGCATCCCAAGGATTCTTCTTTGTGCGTTGTACATCCTGCCGACATGCAAAACCTTGTCTTGCATGCATAAATTTTTGGAACAAGGAAAACCTCAATCTCTTTCATCTGTGTCTAACAAGATGTGCACATTTTTAGCATCCTTTGCAACCTCTTTACGCATACCAGTATCCAGCTACACATACTCGACTACTTCCAACGAACAGAACCATTCCACGTGAGGTTTTTTGAGGACGTCCATAGATTCTTGTTGTCTGTGTGTTGTACATATTGCCAGTCCAAGCCTAGCAAAAACCATGTCTTCTCTGTTAAAATAAAATTTAAAACTTTTCCACATGCGAATTTTTTGGGCGATGCAAAAGCATCCAAAATATTCTTCTTTGTACATAGTACATCCTACCCACATGCAAAACCCTATCAAGCATACATAAATTTGTGGAATAAGAAATTCTCGATCTCTAACAAGACGTGAGATATCAACTCACTGCAAAATTTGGGCACATAAGAGTGTATTCTTTCTTCAATTTAAAAGGAAGCAAAAGTTTGACTCTCTTCGCTCTGATTTATAAGGCTTAGAATTTGAATGAGTTTAATCATAAATATAAGAGCATGCATAGCTAGCACAGCCTCTAAACCACAGTTCATTGAATAATTTAGAGTTAGATTCTCTAATGTAAGGAAAGAATTTTTTAGAGGTTGTAGTGTAAAGTGTGAAAGAATTTTAGAGGTTATATGGATATTGTGAGAATAGTGAGGTTCAATTTTAGAGCCTCTGGTGGGCATGCATGCTCTAAGGTTTGTTTGTAAATTTAATGAGTTACAAGCTTACCCCTATCTATTCTCTTCAAATCATTTTTTTATTCATAACATACACACATATCATTCTCTATCATCTTTTTCAAAAAATTGCTCTAGCGTTCTTAAGGCCAAAAGGTATCCCCTTATCAAAGTAAAAGCCTTGGTCTGTGATCAAAGCAGTTTGCCCTTGTCGAGCGGGTGCATCTTGATTTGGTTGTACCCAGAAAAATGAATGAATGAAACTTCAATGTTCAAACCCAGCTATAGAATCAACTAGCACGTCTATGCTCGGTAAGAGGAAAGGGTCTTCTGGGCAGGCTTGGGCGTGGGAGTAGTATTATCTTCAAGGGAAGAGAATCAAAAGCAAGGTTGTTCAACAATGGGTCAATCGGTCCAACAAGTCAACCGTCGTCAACTAGATCAATCAGGGATAAGCAATATGTCGTACCCTATCTATCATATTTGCTTTTTGGTAAAGGGTACACACTTGTGTTTTTTTTACTTATTCAATTCTCTGTCTTGCTAAACACAAATCCTTCTTTTCTTGTATAGACAAAATATAAATGAGAATTAAGTAAGTTTCGACCCATTAAAGGAGTCAATGGCACGCAGACAAAGCAGGAGGAGAGCGAGTCCATAAGAAACGATCCACTTTTTTCATCAGTTCCGAGGAAAGACCAAAGATCTTGCGTGACCGGTCCGCAGAAAAACTCAAAAGAGAAAGAAGTCTCGTTAATCTCATCATGCTCGTTCTAAGTTTGAAGTACCCTTTGGGCAAAGAAAAACTCACTTCCTGACATGATTGCCTCTTTATATAGATAGATTCTATGGGATTATTACTTAGAAGTTTATTTTGTATAAGAGCCTCTCCTATCTGATAGAAAAGGGTCACATGATTTCGAGCCGGTCTAACCTTACCTTGTAAACCCCATGTTTGTCTATGAAGAGCCTTTGAATCCGAGTTCCACTCAACAAATGCAATAGATAATATCGGAATAATACCGGTGCTGCGCAATCCGAGGAAATAAAAGAGGTGGTTGGGTGCTCTCAAAGAACAAGCCCGCGTGAGGTCATGAGCATTTCTTTTTTGGATATATGTTGTCAGGGATCGGACGTTCAACCCACTTTAAAAAATTAGACGCATGTTGAAACATGAGTAATGTATTGATGAAATATGCGCTACGTACTAATGAAACATGTCAAATAACTGATGAAACATGACAAAGTTCTAATAAAACATGAATCGAGTACTAATAAAACATCATGAGAATATAGTTGAAGTAGTGATGGAACATAGCTGAATTATTGATGAAACATGGTAAATGTACTAATGAAGCATCATAGAACTAAGAAGACATGTGGATGGATGGATAGAGAATATAGGAAAGGAGACGACGTAGTGAAACATGGGCGACATACCAATGAAACATGCACCACGTACTGATGAAACATGTCAAAATAATTAATGAAACATAAAAAACTTCTTGATGAATAATAGATCAAGTACTAAAATAACATTATAGAAACATAATAAAAGTATTGATTAAACATGGCTAAAATATTGATAAAACATGTTAAAGATACCGATGAAACATCAAATGCGTGGGCTGTCTCAGACGGACGCCCCTAAGCATTACCATTTCTTTTTTCTACGCGAAAGCATCCCACATTTTCTACTTCTACGTGCCTCGAATGTACTACCATATGCAAAACCTTTCTCTGCATAAAATTGTGGAACAATATTTTAAAAAACAGGGATCGAGGAGAGATCTTCATCTTGCCACTGTTTTTTTTATTTCCATATATCTGCTCGTGTCTAATTAAAAAGATTTGAGGTACCGTGGGCTGTGTACCACACATGCCTTTTTGGACTTAAAGTCTCCGTCGAGCAAAGCTAAGGAGAGAAAATCTAGAACATGCGAGATTAGGGGACTGTTTCTTTGGGCGGTTACGGTTGCGGTTGCGTTTGTGTTTAAATTGGAAATTTGTAGCCCCTCGTTAAGGACATCCGAAGGATCAAAAAATTATAGAAAAAATAGTTTTGAGAGCTAGTTGAAGAAATAGTAATATCTACAAAAATTGGTTACGAAACGTCAAAGCGTTTGGGTTGTACAAAAATAACAAATTTTTAGCTTAAACGCAAACGTAAACACAACCACCCAAAGAAACAGTCCCTAGATTAAAAGGCTTCCACGTAAGCCCAAATATTCTAGTTTTTTGTGCGTTGTACGAACTACCCACTTGCAAACCCTGCCTAGTATAGATAAGTTTGTGGTATAAGATTAAAAGATAGGACCATGGGAAGGGGAACAGCTCGGATGCTCGATCTCTTTTTCTTTCTAGTTGCTAGTGTGTAAAAAGAGGTGAGGGTGTGTACATACTGTCTACTGTGACCTGTTACTATAGAAAGTGGAATTTGGGGATTGTTGCTGGTCACAATTGAGATATAGAAAGTGGAATACTGAATCTAAAGAGTGCTTAATAAGGTGTGGAATAGTGATAAGGAGGAAGATGTATTTTTTTAAGGAACAAACTGTTGAGGAACCCTTTCTAATGGGAGTCTAGGGGTTCCTCAAGATACTCAGGGCTTGCAAACAAGAACGACAAGATGAACATGAAGAAATAAAGAGGGAAACAATGCTTTATTATTCTCAGATCCAATCTGTTACAATGGAGTATCCCACTTTATATATAATGTTTGCTTAGAGTTTAGGCATAGAGTTCATAATGAGCCACTACAGGAATTGCAGCGAAAGCTGACCACGCCAATCTGTCTCGGCGACCATAAGACAACCGTTGGGACTGTAACTCTCTCTCGACGGCTACACGCCAGCCGTCGAGTGCTCTAATCTGTCTCGATGGCTTCAACAGTAGCCATCGAGACAGGCATGACTAGCCGCACGACACCGCAACGATGCACTCACGGCGTTAGTCTCTATCGACGGCTATTGTCAGGCGGTCGATACAAGGAGAGTGGGAAACAAAAAAACCGAACGAGCGCGTTGGCACGTATGGGCTCTCTTGACGGCTACACCAACAACCGTCGATACAGCATATGGTAGGTCAAAGCCCGCGCTGAGAGTCTAGGAGAGCCCTCTGACAGATGGGCCATGGTACATAGGTTGTCTCGACGGTCAGGAAGCAGACCGTCAAGAGCAATGGTCCACCGGGCCAATTCAAGAGCCACGCGTGGTCGACAGCAGCTAACAAAAAAGCTACGCCCTTATATGTCGAGAAACACATAAGGGCGCACTGGTTAATGGAGTTGAGCTCGCGGCTGATCACCCGCGAGATCGCGGGTTCGAGCAATGCGAGCTCCTCTTTTTTTAAAAAAAAATTATATGTCTCGACAATTTTACCCTGGGCCGTCAAGATAGCTCCTTGGTAGCCCAGGTCGATTGGCTAGGCTGCCTGTGTCTGCTAGTGGGCCAAGCCAACCTGTATCGACGGTCTGGTCCTCTGCCGTCGAGAGAGCTTGTGTTTTGATAAATTTTGCCAAATTCATTCATGTGGTGGCCTATACGGCTTGTAATCATGAACCTAAGCATTGCAATATTTAGAAAAGTAGTTGTTATAGATTTGAATTGTTTAAAATTTAAAATAATTTTGATTTAGTAAAGTATAAGACGTGTATATGTGTCTTAAACATGAAAATAGTTTTGATTTAACTTGAAACGTTTGAATTGTTAAAAAATTAAAGGGAAATTCAAGTTTTGAACACGGCACCATGTAGAGTTTGAATTGTTCGAATGGTTTGGCATGATTCATCTGGCGGTGGGATGAAACCAACAAATCTAAAGGGGATTGTCTCATAACATCTATAGACACTGAACCTCGCCGGTAACTCGATCAGGGCAATTCGAAAGGGTTCGATGGTTCGAAAACTCAAAAATTTTTGAAACTTTTTGACGCATGCTAATTCACAAATGGAGCAATATAATCAAAGATTAAGGTGAATAGCATCAACATATTTTTTTAATAAATTCAAAACAGCAGGCGTTGACCACTAGTGGCCAAAAAAGTTGGGGCCGTCGAGTCAGAGACCTATCTCGAAGGCCTAACTAGCAACCGTCGAGACAAGGTATTTATATCGATGGTAGTCAACGCAAGTTGTCGAGACAGATGTCTTTTGACAGCCAGCCGACAAATGGCCCTCGAGAGGCTGTATCGACGATTTCATACAAAACCGTCGATACAGAGGCTCCGTCTCGATGGTTGTAGTACAGGCCATCGAGACAGACTGCTCCAGCCCATCCAGCCCAAGCAGCCTGTGTGACGAATAAAATGGCCCGTTTACCATAGGCTGTCTTGACGGCATAAGTATTGGTTATGAGTGGCTAGGGCTCAGGACTTGGGCAGTTTTTGCCCAAGTCCCAACCCCGCGCCCCGCCGCCTCTCTCTGTCGGCTGACCTCGGGCCTCATTGCCTTGCTCACCGCCTTTGCCACCGCGCCTTCGCCCCGCCGTCGACCTGCGCTGCGATCGCCCACCGCCCAGCGCCAAGCTCGTCTCGTTGCACCGCGCAGCCTGCTATGCCGCCCGAGCCGCACCTTGACCCACCACCTCGTCGTTGCATTGTAAGTCGCTTGCACTCATTGTCATGGGAGAAGAAGGAGAGGAGGGAAGGAGAGGAGTAGAGGAGAGGAGAGGAGGAGGACCGTTAGGAGCAGTCAAGGAGGAGGATGCCGGGAGCTTTTGGTGAAGAAGAAGAAGAGGAGGAGGAAGAGGAGGAGGAGGAGGTCGTAGTCTCACCGCTTTACTGCCGCCGACATCGACGCCGTGAACGCAAGGTAACGCCCGCGCCATTTTTTTGTAAGTTTGGAGATTAGTCTCGACGGCTGCTCACCCGGTCAAGACTAATCTCCTTAATTAGTTGCATGTTTGGACTAATGACGGTGTAATTAGGGTATAAATTGGTAGAAATTGATATAAATCGATAGAAATTGATTGAATTGGTGGAAAATTATAGAAGTGGATACGATTTGATAGGAATTGCGTAAATTGCAACAAATTGATGAATTTGTTAGAATATTCCATGTAGAATTAGTAGAATTTGGAAGAATTAGATAGAAATTGGTATATTTTGCCATAGCTTGCTTCAATGGATGGAAATTTCTTGGATTTGGTATAAATGTATAGAATTAGATAGAAATTGGTACATTTTGCAATAATTTGCTTGAATTTCCAAAAATGCTTGAATTTGGTAGAAATGGATATAATTTGCTAGAATATGCTATGAATTGCTGCAATTTGCATGTAGTTGATTAAATTTGGTATAAATTGATCGATTTTTTAGAAATGTGCTATAAATTGCAATAAATTGATGAATTTTGCTAGAATTTATTGTAAATTGCTTGCATTTATTATGAATTCATGCAAATTGTAGGTGCTTGCTAAAAAATAGTGGAAATTGTCTTGTTTCTTGTGTTTTCTTATAAAATATCAACATAGCCTTACGTCACCCATTCGGGAACGTAAAGGACTGTAATAAAGCAGGGTGGTGATTCGTCTAGCTCAATTACGCGGAGCAGAAAGTGTTCTCGAATTGTCCAGTGGACTATCGCATAGGACGTCCTAGTGGATAGCCTGCAAATACCGATTTGGTTACGACACGATGTGGTACCCATGGATTTCGAGTCAAGATTTCGACGGCATGACCCTATGGTTCTCTGGTGCATAATATAAGTGTTGGGATGCCGGTAACGGCACCCTAACCATCATTGAACCAAGGGAGCCTTAGGGTTATGCTGTCAAAATTTTGGCTTGGATCCATAGGTCCCACAACGGTCGTAATCATTCCGGCATTCATGGGTGAGTTTAGAACCCTTCCCAAGCCTTCCTAATCTAGCTGCTGACATGGTCTGTATGGATTGAAGAATGATGCAGCAAGACAGGAGTTGGATGTATGATGGTTGGAGATGAGGTAGACAATACAGCGATGCGTTGTTCAAGAAGATAGAGGAATTCGTGCGTCGTGCTTTCGAGGAGACGACGGACACACTCGTGACCTGTCCGTGTGTCTAATGCAATAACTATCGAAAGAGATCCTGGGACGAGATGGAGATGTACCTGTGCAAGGTTGGGTTCAAAGTAGGGTATTATCGATGGGAGTTCCATGGTGAGACAACCCGAGTTACCCCAGCAGAGCCCGTAGAAGGATTCAATGATATTGTGATCGATATTGGGCTAGGCCTGGATAGACTAAACGCCGTAGTAGAGGACTATGTCGAAGAGGAACGCGATGCAGTTGTGGAGGATGAAACCGATGTCGATTCAGATTACTTCTAGTTGATGGTACATATGCACTTAAATTATTGTTATACCTGCTTGATCTATTTAAATGTTGCTACCTTTCCATTTATATATGTCCTTGATTTTTTTAAATGTGTCCTTGATTTTTTACATGTGTTACTAACTTTTCCATTTACGTGCAGGATGGGTAGGACAAGGAAGAAGTTTGTGGTGAGAGAGCTCACGGAGGAGGAGTTCGAGGACCTCTTCGAGTGGGGCCAGAGATAGGGCACCCCTCAGAGCGCCCTCCCAGTCTAGCTAGGGTGACACTCAGGGGACTGGCCAGACTTCTAACTAGAGCACCCACCAGGAGTCTAGCCAGGGCTGTGCGAAGGGGTCCGGGCAGAGCACCCACCAGGAGACTAGCCAGGGCGGCATGAAGGGGTCCAGGCAAGAGATGGTGCCCACCGAGGGGTCGTAGACTGCCCCGAAGAAGAAGAGGGACCAGAACAAGGTTCCTTCGGCACCAGCGGACGCCACCTTAAGGATCCCCATCCAAATTGACGAGGACGGGTACGTGTAACTGGTTTTTTGTTTTACCTTGTGAATTTTCTAACATTCTTTTAATGTATGTAGCAATATGTCGACGGTGGATCCCTCGGTGAGGCAGTAGCCGGGGTACGTTCTGGGACCCTGGTCCGCACGTACTACCCCGGCATGGTGAAGGTGGGCGAGGACACCAGGCCTGCCTACAACTGGGACGACAACAAGCTGGCCGTCCACGGGGAGTTGACCGCCGCCGGCCACTGCGTCGCTGACTTCTAGGTAAGTCTGTCTCTAAGTTCGTGAAATTCTGATCACGTGCATAATCTTCTTGGTTTATGTAATTTCAGGCTAGGTTCCGTCCCACCACGGGTTGACAGAGGTGCAATTCGGCCCTATCATTGATAGGAACGCCTGGCAGAAGGTTTAGGACCTAATGTCCGGCGCGCGTGTCGTGATGGTGGAGGAGTACCACAGGTATGCAATTGACCTAACAGTCTTCCTCAAATGGTGTTTACGATTTTTACACCTATGAACTTTTGTGCATTTCAGGAAACACACCGGCGAGGCCATCAACACGAAGAAGGCCCGGGACATCTACCTAGAGCCTGACAACAACGACCAATTGTGTCCTGAGTGAGCGAGGGACCCGACAGCTTGGAGGGCCCTCAGAGAGAAGTGGGCCAGCAAGGACTTGATTGCGAAGTCCTAGAAGGCCAAGAAGAACCGGGCCTCCAAGGACTATAAGACAAACCTTGGGAGGATGTCCATTCCCCAGTTAGGAAAGAAGATGGTAAGATCTCATCTGTTCTTTAATTTTCTTCTTTTTCTTGGCTAACTTCTCTTTCCATTACTGCAAGTGCTAAGTGCCATTGCGGCCTTTAAGAAGGCCCACACTCCGAAGGCTAAGCCTGGCACCCAGCCCATGATGGACCCCCTCGAGCAAGCCAAGCTGGTAAGTGCCGATAAAACCTACCACACTTAGTACAATTGTAGTTTACCTAAGTCTAACTAAAACCACGCAGGATCGCTACCGGAAGGTGTACACTCAAGAGCACGGCCCGGACAGCTTCCAGGAGGATGCGCCCCTCGACCTATTGGCAATCCACAAGCACCTGGGCGGCAAGGCGCAAGGGAGGCTTGCGCTCGGAGGCGACCACCTCAGGTGAGCAAGTTAGCATGTTTGATGTTATTCCTCTCATAATGTTCATTTTTACAGCTAACCGTGGTCCCCCTTAATTGTAGGTCCGAGGATTACTTGCCCGAGGTCCGGGCCTCCCAGAACCCTCCCGAGAGTCGGCATGAGTTCGAGGCCAGGATTCGCCAGAGGATGGATCAACGTGTGGCGATGGTGGAGCAGCGGGCGGCGGAGGAGAGGGTGCAAATGCTGCGGACGTTCCAAGAGAGCCTAAGGACTGCTAATGAGGAGCAGGAGCGGAGAATGGAGGAGATGAGGCTGTGGATGGATATGCAGCGTGGGGTAAGCCACTACGACCATCTCATTTCATTTCTCCGAACCAACAATTTTTTAACTAATTATGTCACGAACGTGTAGGCCAGCTCGAGTGGGACTGCGGGACGTGGAGGCGATGGTTCGGGATGGGCTGCTTTGGCTCGACGCGACGGCACCGAGGACGGGTCCGACACACCGATGGACCTCCATGACGACACTCCATACTCGTCTTGATCGAATCGAACTACTTCTCTTCATTTTTGTGTGTTCTATCGTATATTCGATGTTTTCGGTTGCAATCATGACAATATGTGATGTTTTGGCGAAATCTTGGTCATACGGGTTGAAATTGTGATGATATGTGATGTTTTGGTGAAGTATTGGTGATATGCGTGGTGATATGTGATGTTATGATTTTTTTTGGTTGAAATTTTGATTGTGGATGTATATTTCTGTGAATTGTCGGGATTATGAAGTATATATGGGTATTTTGGGTTCTTGAGTGCATTTCTTTGCTAGAACATGGTGGCTAAATTGAATTTTTTTTAGCCATTTGTCCAACCCTTTTTTTTGCTGGAAATCAATTATTCTCGATGGCCATGGGGTAGGCCATCGAGACAGGTTGTCCCTGAGGTCACCTGGGGTATAACCACTGCCAGGTGGGCCTAGAGGACTAATGTTTCTCGACGGCCTCCCTAAAGCTGTCGAGAGAGTGTCCCTCAGGACCCCTGGAGGTGCAGCCATTGCCAGGTGAGCCCCGTGGATCAGTCTCTCTCGACGGCTAGAGTGGCCGTCGAGAGAGGGTGGCCCTGCGGAGCTCCCCTTGCTACAGCTCTCTCAACTGTTGCCTTGGTCATCGAGAGAGATTGCCCTGCCACGTATCCAGGGTCCCCTCGGGTCATCGAGCTCTCTCGACCACTGCGGTGCCTCTAGACTGCTGGAGACGGAGTTGCCTAATGTCCAAACGGTCGTCATCCCAGCTGTATCGATGACTTCTCTCGTGGCCGTCGAGAAAGCCTATATCGACGGCTCAGCCGTTGACACAGGCTGTTTGTCTCGACTTCTCAGCCCCGACGACGGTTTCTCGACGGTCGGCCATCGAGATAGGCTTTTCTCAACGACGTCTTGGGCTATCTCGACAGTTTAAGCCGTCAAGAAATGTGGCGATCCGCGTAGTGAGCCCTTCGTATGCTTTTGGGGTTTCCTAGCACTCCCCCTTAAACCTTTGCCGTGAGATGCATATGCCTTATTAAAACTTCATAAAAACCAAATGACAAAAAATCTTAGAGAAAGAGTATGTAGCATATGCTTATTATATTGCTCGGATCGCCTCGTTAAAAACCTCATATGAGAAACTTCAGTGAAGACTCACTTAAGGGAAAAAGAGTATAACCATCCAATTTTGTGTCCATGTTTCTCCCTCTGAATTCGGCACCTTTCTAAATCTTCATGTGTAAATTTACGAGATTTCCACATGACTTTCTATGCTAAATATTTATTTCATTCGTTTTATGTATTTCATGAATAAATAAGAATTTTCAATTTAACGAACTTCATCAAATTGCTCTTCATGTAGCTCATTTGCATTTGAGCAACACAAGCTTCATAATCTTCATAGCAGGGTTCATTCAAAAATACAATCTACATGACTTCTACATGTGGAATACTCTTATTCGAAGTCATGCATAGCATATTCATGGAAGCTTCATATAATGTGATAATTTTCGAGTGGTTTGTCAACAGTCACACAAGTGTCTGTTTTGACGACTTCTATATGAATGCAGTTTCACCACATAGGAAAATATATTCGTATTCAAATTTAAATGTTTATTTTTTCTGTCCAATATCCTTTCTTCTTTGAAAGTAGTGGAGGATGTTTTTAATTCCTTTCCAATGTCTTTTGGTCGGCTCTACACTTTACCTAGCCAGTAAATTTATGGCAAATGCAATGTCTGGTCTAGTGTTGTTCGCTAGATAAATGAGCACTCTAATTGTAGTCAAATATGGAACTTCTAGGCGAGCATAGAGGAGGGCTCAAAAAATCAATAAGGGGGAGGGACAGGCGGCAGCACTAGGGTTCAATGCGTGGCCATCGGGGCATAAATAGCATCTACAAATTGGGGGGGGGGGGGGAGAGGAGGGCGGCCAGCGTGTGGCCACGAGGAAGGGGAATCATGTAAGCGTGGGGAACATAGGACCTTGGAGGATTGCCATAGCTACGTGCGACGGTGTGGCTGGAACGAGAAGAAGGCTTTGGAAAGATGGGGCTCATGAGAGAGACGGCATTGACAGGATGTTCGGATTCGCGATCAGAGGGTTGTAACGAGCGCCGAGCGTCTTTGTACTCTCAAGAGTATGCTAACCACTCTCTCTATATATAGAGAGGGAAGTTACATGAGATAAATATTAGGGTTTAACAAAGCCACCATCCTAAAATACTCAAAATTATCAAGTTAATCGGAAAAGAAAAGAATGATCTGTTAATCATTGTGAGCCCAAATTATAACAACTTTTGATTAAAAGGAAAAATCCATATCGTCTGCAATAATAAAATAGAAGAAATTGAAATCTAGAATGAAAATAAATATAGTCACTATCAACTACAAGACTAGAAAAACCAACTACAATAAAAAAATAAAAATAAATAAATTTTAGAAAAAATAGTAGAAAATGAATCTGCACAAACTACAAGACTAGAAAAAGAGTACATATCAAATACAATTGTAAGAATCAAGGCTCCTTAAGCTTTTGTTTGTGTTTCGGAGTTTTGGTGACGATGACGATGTTGATGACGAAGTGATGGCATCGAGAAGTGAAGCCCACCTCAAATCAAGGATAAGGATCTTTTAGAGATGAACTCGGGAGTTGGGTTGAGTTCAACTAGATTTTTAGGATTTATCTTTGTTTTTTAGGGGTTCAAAAGGTTTTTAAACCTGCGGCAATTTGAAAATTCCAGTGAAGCACTTAGTTCGATTTTCAGTATTTAGGGCATGTGGGCACCGGACGGTCTAGCGAACTGTTCGGTGCTACCGGACAAATTTCTATCGTACGTGTTCTGGGGTGTCTGTGGGTGCCGGATGATCCGGGATATTGTCCGCCACCTCGAACAATTGTCTACAGAAGTAGGTTGTTGTGGCCCTTGGGGCGCCAAACGGTCTGAGGCTTTGTCCGGAGCCCTCGGACAAACTTTCATAGTAAGGATTTTTGGCCATGTTTGTTGGTCCGATGAGGGACCTCCAGAAGTGGTTTATAAACGAAACCGCTTCTAGAGGCCTGTTCGGGACCAGCCGGAAGCACCTCTACAAGCGGTGTTAATTACAAACCGCTTGTAGAGGTCCTCTACAAGCAGTTCGTAAACTAAACCGCTTCTAGAGGCCTTTTCGGTGCTAGCAGGGAAAGCACCTCTACAAGTGGTGTTAATTACAAACCGCTTGTAGAGGTTCTCTAAAAGCAGTTCATAACCTAAACCGCTTCTAGAGGACCTTTTCAGGTGCTTATAAATGATTTAAGTACTTTAGTTCATTTAAAAATTTGTTAAAATACTTTAACTACTTTAGTTTGATTTCAAAATTGTCAAAATACTTTAAGTACTTTACTTTCATTTAAAAATTTGTACAAAATAATTTAAGCACTTTATTTTGATTTCTAAATTTGTAAAAATACTTTAACTACTTTAGTTTCATTTAAAAATTTGTTAAAATACTTTAAGTACTTTATTTTGATTTCAAAATTTGTAAAAAATAATTTAAGTACCTTAGTTTGATTTCAAAATTTGTAAAGAATAATTTAAGAACTTTAGTTTCATTTAAAAATTTGTAAAAAATAATGAACACACAAGTCCAAATACTTTAAGTACTTTAATTCATTTGATCACATGAAATAATGAACACACAAGTCCTTAACTAGTAACATATTTTGTCTTTACACGTGTTCCTTCGTTATGATCATGATGTATGTAAGGAGCATCCAAGGCTGTGTCATTCAGGATGCTTATGTCGACATCCATCACAAAAGGAGGGAGCTCATCGAACTGACTATACTATTCCTCGTCTGTAACGTTCTCAACTCCGACAATCCTTCGTTTGCTTTGGAGAACCACGTGTCTCTTTGGCTGACTACTACAATACTTCTACTTGTCATTCTGCTTCTTAGGTTTGCTTGATATGTCCATTACGTAGAAGACCTGTCTCACATCATTAGCTAGAACAAACGGTTCGCACTTATAGCCGACTTGTGTGAGGTCCACGGTTGTCATGCGTATTTGTCGACCTTCATGCCACTTACAGTCAGTTTCCATAGTCGAGTTCCCATATCTCTTCAATGAAACCATAATATGTGTCCACCTTGCCTTTATTGTCTTCCACGTCTATATAGACACCGCTGTTCTGGTTGGTGCTCTTCTTATCCTGGGATCTGGTGTAGAATGTGTAACCATTTATCTCGTACCCATTGAATTTCATGATTTCAATTGATGGTCCTCGAGCCAAGCGTTGCAACTGTTCATTGTCTGACCCTTTGAAAATGATGTAGTTTTGTAGCCAAGTGCCGAAAGAATCTATGTGCTTCAATGTCATCCAATCCTCAAACTTCCCTAGGAATTTGTGGCGTAGAACACTCTTGTGCTCAAGGACATACGGGGCCACTACAGTTAATTGTTTCAAAACCATGAAATGTGCTTGCTTAAATGTTAGAAGATCATTGCATACAACTGCATTCCTTCCTAGTGTCCCTTTTCCCCTTAGCTAGCCTCCCCTCATGGCGTGATATAGGGATGCCGATAGGATTTAGATTATTAATGTAATCCACACAAAACTCAATCACCTCCTCTGTCCCATAACCCTCAGCAATGCATCCTTCTGGACGAGAACTGTTACGGACATACTTTTTTAGGACACTCATGTACCTCTCGAAAGGGAATATATTGTGCAGATACACGGGTCCAAGAATACCTATCTCTTTAACAAGGTGTACAGTGAGATGAATCATAATATCAAAGAATACAGGAGGAAAGATCATTTCAAGGCTAACCAAACTTTGTACCACGTCAGCCTGCAACTTACTTAGTTTTTCTGGATTGTTGACCTTCTGCAAAACAGTGTTGAAAAAGAACACAGCTTTATGATTGTCCCTCATACCCACTCAGACAGTATACCTCTCACAGTCATTGGGAGCAACTGTGTCATAAACACAAGACAGTCATGGGATTTCAGGTGTACGATTTTATTTTCTTTCGTGTTTATGAGTCTCTTAACATTCGAGGAGTATCCGGAGGGACCTTCACACTGTTTTGGCACTCTATCATGCTTTTTTTCTCCTCTTTGCTTAGAGTGTAGCTTGCAAGATGTAGGTAATGCTGTCCTTTTCCTATTTTTTCCGAATGTAGGTCGTTCCTCAGTTCCAAGAGTTTAAGGTCCTTTCGAACTTGCAGGGTATCTTTCGATTTGCGTAGATATCTATGTAGCCTAGCAAGTTCAAGCAAAAATTCTTCAAGATGTGCATGAAGTCAAGAGAGTGACGAACTTCCAAAACTTTCCAGTAAGGCAAGTCCCAAAATATTGACTTCTTCTTCCACATGGAAGCCTAACCATCCTCATTCTGCACAGGTTTGTTTCCAGGACCTTTTCCAAGTACTACTTTCAGATCCTTTATCATAGCAAACACACATGGCCCACTATGATGCTGAGGCACAAGACGAAGGTCTGGTTGCCCGTTAAAATTCTTGCATTTGTACCGCAACGGGTGCGTCGTAAGAAGAAACCTACGGTGGCCCCATCTACACAACCTTCCGAGAGTCTTTCAGGTACACGATGTCCATTTCATCCAAGCAGTGCACGCAGGCTCTATATCCTTTGATAGTTAGATCGGACAGGTTATCAAGAGCAGGCCAATCGTTGATTGTTACAATTAACAATGCACGTAGGGTGAAATACTCCCTTTTGTACTCATCCCAAACCCATACACCATCCTCCTACAACGTCAAAAGATCTTCAACCAATGGTTTTAGGTAGACATCGATGTTGTTTCCAGGTTGCTTGGGCCCTTGGATCAACAGCGGCATCATGATGTACTTTCGCTTCATACACAGCCAGTTAGGAATGTTATAGATACATAGTTTTACAGGCCAGGTACTATGGCTACTGCTCAACTCTCCGAAAGGATTCATTCTATCGGTACACAACCCAAACCTTATGTTTCTCACCTTAGCTACAAAGTCCGGGTACGTCCGATCGACTTTCCTCCATTGGGAGCCATCTGTAGGGTGTCTAAACATCCCGTCGTCCTTATGCTCTTCTTTGTGCCAACGCATCATGTGGGCATGCGCTTTGTTAGCAAACATACGCTTCAATCAAGGGATCACAGGGAAATACCACGACACTTTAGCTAGAGGTCTCTTCTTCTTACGCTCCCCATCTATTTCACCAAGGTCGTCACGCTTTATCTTATACCGTGATTCTTTGCACATTGTACAAACATCAAAATCCTCGTACTCATTGTGATACAGGATACAATCATTAGGACATGCGTGTATCTTCTGTATTTCCAATCCCAAAGGACAGATGACTTCCTTTGCTTTATATGTAGATTTGGACAGTGTGTTATCTTCTGGAAGCAACTTTTTTATGAGTGATAACAACTCATCGAATCCCTTATCTGACACACCATTTGTGGCCTTACATTGCATGAGTTCTAGTGCAGTATGCAACTTTTTGTGGCCCTGCCCACAGTTTGGGTACAACGGAGTTTTGTGGTCCTCTAACATGTGCTGGAACTTTTCGAACTGTCTTTCATCTGTGTAGTCTCCCTCTCTGTCATGCAGCATCTGATCTAGCTCATCATCACCAAAGTCAATTAGTGTATCTTTCACGGAACAGTTTTGTGTGGCGTCCGGGATACTATTGAATCCCTGATCTTTCTCTTCCTCATCTTCTTCATCGTCTTCCTGGCTAATCTCCTCTACTTCGCCATGGTGGGTTCAACAGGTATAGTTTAACATGAAACCTCTCATGATCAAATGGTTCATAACTTGCCCTCGGTGGGAGTGCTCCTTCTCGTTCTTACAGTCTACGCATGGACAACATATGAAGCTTCCTAGAGGCAAGAATGCAACGGCCACATCGAGAAAAGCCTGCATGCCATCAATTAACTCTTTTGACCAACAGTCCACATGGTATATCCATTGCCGGTTCATCTACACTAAGTTATAACAAAATTCATTAAAAAAATTATAACCAAATTTATTACAAAAAATTATAACCAACTTATAATAAGAATTATAACAAAATTCATCTGCACCAACTTATAGTTACATTTAAAAATCTGAAGCTCACAATCACTTAGATATCTACCTTTGTCATTAATTAATTTTTATTATTCTTGAGATATTTAATATTCTAAATTAAGCTAACAAAGCACCTAGATCTAAAGCTAAAGCTTTCAATCATCTTTAGCTTATAATGTCATAATTTTAACTATATCTCCACCCCTACATCTTCATACAACAATAAAAACAAGCATACAAAACTAATTTTGGGGACAACTCCCTACAATTGATCATGGTCTTGCCCCAAATGTTCTAGAGCTAGAGCTAACTAGCAAAAAAGACACCTTACAACAAGAACAAATCAAGATTTCTCCACATGCAAATGCAAAAAAACAGCAATATCTAGGTGAGAAGGATGTTAGCACTTAATTTGGAGCTAAATCATCAAAATTGAAAATTTGGGTAGCACTTTCCGACATGAACAGCGCTAGGACCTTCACTGGTAGCTCAGCGCGTTTGGGGAGGAAGACGACCGTTTAAATGTGCTAAGCGGAAGGGCTTCCAGAAGTGGTTGTAAACACAAACCGCTTCTAGATCCTGACCGGCTAGAGATAGGAACCGCTTCTACAAGTCAGGCTTCGAGAACCGGTTGTGTTTCCAACCTCTTCTGGAATTCCACAACTGGTTGGAGATACGAACCGGTTCTAGAGATGAAGCTCCAGAAGCGGTTCATATTTCAAACCGGTTCTCGAAGCCCTATCCGGACCGTTGCCTACGAACCGCTTCTGGTGCGAACGTTACAGGCGGTTTGCATGAAACCGCTTCCAATAGGCCGGTTGTGATGCCCAGTCTTGTAGTAGTGAGAGAAAATCCAGTACGGTGATATTTTGTTCAACTTTAATGGAGTTGTTAATTATAATATAAAAAATTATGAGTTCTAGATAGGGATGAAAATGTATCGAGCCTAGCTAAGCTAGCCTCGCTCGACTCGAACTCGTTTGGCTCGTGAGCTAGCTCAACTCGGCTCGTGAAAATGATCGAGCTGAAAACCTAGCCGGCTCGGGCTTGTTTAGCATGGCTCGAAGGTACCCGATAGACTGTCTAGAGCGTGGAATTAAGACCTTGTTATATACGTGGTAACGCTGCTTTGCTTTTGGTCCATTTGTGTATTAAGATGAGCCTAATGAGATGGAATAAACTAGATAATCTTAAATTTGCAGATAAGTCTTTTGCAAACAAGCCCTTGCAAGCCCAAACAGTGAGCTGGCACTACTACAGAAATGCCCATCCTTGACCCTCATCACCGGCGGATTCATGTAGAATCACCAGTGAAGTGGCTCGCGCCCACCCTGCCCCACGCCGAGGACACGACAAACCGCCAGTGATGGCACATGTACGGCAGACCGCTAGTGATGGTGCCCTATCACTGGAGGTTCGTCCACTGAACCGTTAGTGAAACTATCACTAGCGGTTCTTCTGAGCATCTGCCAGTGATATTGTAACGTACCACTGGCGGTTAGCCAGAGCAACCACTACTGATATGTTCACTGGCGGTTCAGTGTTCAAACTGCTAGTGATATGTAGCCCTGCTTCCCGCCAATTGGCGCCAACTTTTGGAGGGTACCGCTAAGGACATATCATTGGTGGTTCTTTGGGTGAACTGCCAATGATAGGCACATTACATTGGCGATTCACCTAAAGAACCGCCAGCGATATGCTCCATTATTATTCCAGTGGCCAGAGAAAGCTTCATTTATTGCTGCTCTGTGTTCTCCCGAACTGTAGCGACGACAGTGGTGGGAAAACAGTGAAGAAGATCTAAAAAAAATTGCGAATCTCTTGAAGATCTCAGTAGATTTAGTTATTTAAAGGTTAGTGGTATCTCAATTATTTGTTAATTGCTCTCTTCTTGCTTGTAGAGGTAGATGAGAGATATGCATATATGTGTGTAGATCTAAATCTAGATTGGGTGTTGAATAATTAATATCCATTTGTTTGGTTCATGCTTGCTAGTTTGAGGTGGATGAAAGTAATTAATATCCATCTTGTTCTCATAAATATGCATGTGCTTATAGCTAACTATAGTTTGAGCTGGATGAGAATAATTAACTAGTTTGCATGTGCTTATAGATAGCTAGTTTGTTTATGACTTATATGAGAGATCTAGCTAGATAGATCTAGTTGAATAGTTAATACACACATATATATAGTTTGAGTTGGATATGAAAGAGACCTAGACGGTTGTAAAATTATTTATTTGAGGTGAATTAATTTGTTAATGCATATGGTAGCTAGCTAGCTATGAGAATATGAAGCATATGTGTAAATATGTATATTTATGTGTGTAAATATGTTTAAGTTTATCAAAGGTGGCCATGTTAATTGTAAAAATGAAAAATTAAGGTTAGTGGTCTATCTTTTCATAAACGGCCACCATGTTTACTCTATTTGCTACGTTGTTGTTAGTTAATTTATTTGAGGTTATATTTATGCTAGAAAATCAATGGATAGAGCATGGATGTACACAATAAATCGTCCAACAGATGAGTACGTCAAAGGCATAAAAGGATTTTTAAGTACTGCTGTGGAGGATATGCAGAACATAGGGGTTGATGTAATACGTTGTCCATGCATTAACTGCGACAACATGAAGTTGTATAGAAATGCAGATCAAATCAAGTTTCATTTGATGAAGCGTGGATTCAAAATGGGTTATTCATGTTGGATGAGTCACGGTGTGAAAGAAAGTACACACGAATATTGTGATGACCTTGACGAATGCGGTATCGATGTTGTTGGTGCGGAGTGTGATGGTGGCGCAACTTGGTCTGACGAAGAGTACTACAATTTCGATCAGATGATGTGGGACGTAGAAAAGGACTATGGCATGGTGGAAGAGGTCGGAAATTGAAGAAATGGTCAGAAGAGTCGAAGAAACCAATATTTAATGGCTGTAAGTCCAAATACACTAGGCTGGCAACCGTGCTTCAGCTGCTACAATTAAAGGCGAGGAACCGCTGGTCTGATAAGGATTTCACCGAGCTCTTAGCACTGCTAAAGCATCTTATTCCAGAGGGAAATGAGCTCCCAGAAACAACATATCAAGCAAAGAAGGCTATATGTCCCCTAGGAATGGATGTGCAGAAAATCCACGCATGTCCCAATTACTGTATCCTATACCGTCGCGAGTACACACACTTGCACTCATGCTCAGTATGTGGAGCGTCCCGCTACAAGAGAAAGTGGCCATATGCCAAAGATGACGGCGATCTCAACGTCAAGATAAATCGAGGACCTCTAGCTAAGATCATGTGGTTCTTGCCGTTGACTCCGTGAGTGGTACGTTGGTTTGGAAATCACATGAATTCTAGACTGCTCAGGTGGCACTCGAAGGGTTTCAAGAAAGATTAAAAGCTTAGACACCCCGCATACACTCCGCAGTGTAGAAACATTGACCGGAAGTTCACTGAATTCGGTGCAGAACCTAGAAATTTAAGACTTGGGTTGAGCACGATCGGTATGAATCCTTTCGGTAACTAGAGCAGCAAGCATAGCACTTGGCCCGTTAATCTATGCATATATAATCTTCCTCCTTGGTTGTGTATGAAGCGAAAGTACATTATGATGTGTATACTAATACAAGGCCCGAAGCAACCTACAAATGATATTGATGTGTACCTAGAACCATTGGTGGAAGAACTGGAGGCACTATGGAACAAAGTGGTGAAGGTGTGGGACACAAACCGACGAGAGATCTTCACTCTACGCGCCATGTTGTTCTGCACCATTTGGAAACCTAACAGACATGACTATGAAAGGCAGCAAAGCTTATCCTCACTGCTTAAAGGATACCGCAAGTGTCTGGCTGCGGAACTCTCGGAAGACGGCCTATATGCGCCATTGAATGTTTCTTTCTACCAATCATCCATATCGTAAGATGACTAGATAGTTCGACGGTAGTAAGGAGATAGGCTCAGCTCCACGTCTAGTCAGTGGGACAGAAGTCCATGATATGCTTCAGGATTTCCATGTCGAGTTTGGGAAGAGAGAAAAAGGTTGTAAGAAAAGGAAGAAGACAAAAAGTAGTGAGAAATATCGTATATAGAAGAAAAGGTCAATTTTTTAGAACCTACCCTATTGGAAAGACATGGATGTTCGACACTGCATTAATGTGAAGGACAAAACAAAGGACGGGCTACATGTTGAACTAAATGTTTGCAACAGTTTGGTTAGTTTATTACTAAACCTGAAGGACAAAACAAAGGACAGGCTAAAAGCACAGCTAGACTTGGTTGATATGAATATAAGAAGTGAGTTAGCACCGATCGAGACTAGTACGGGCCAAACATTCCTCCCTCCAGCCTTCCACACTCTATCGAAGGCCGAGAGAACCGAATTCTGTCACTGCTTGCGTGGTGTGAATACACGTCCGGTTACTCTGCCAACATGAAGAGGATTGTTTCTATGGATGATTTGAAACTGTCCGGGATGAAGTCCCACGACTGCCATGTCCTTATGACTCAGATGATTCCGGTGGCAATAAGGAATATATTGCCTCCAAAAGTGTGGGGCCTGTCCTTTGCCCACCACACGATCTGCACTAGTCCCTAGATCAGTACACTAGTGCACACCTTTCACATAGCCGGAATCATTTCATACAAGCGGAAGTCTTATATATTACACAAATACCTGTATTAAGCCCCGGGGGCTATTAAGTATTACAACCGCACATTGGCCCAAATAGTCGAAAGTCCAAAAGATCGAGTCACGGAGACCCAAAAGATACAAAAGAGTCTCGTGCCGGCTATGCCTAAGCACTCGACCGAGAGGCGCCTAAGCCTCATACAGTCGTCAGCAAAATCCTGTCCTTTATCTTCATGGCAGGCGTACTGATCCTGCTCATATTCTCCATCTAAAAGAGAATATGAATGCGAGGTCCGTGTCATCCAAACACTGGCGAGCTAACACCCAACCTGATGCAATTTTAGTGATAGGGGTTCCAAAGGAAAGGTTGGGGTTTATTTGTTTGCGGAAAGCAAGTTTTCTAAATCAAAACCTATGACTTAGCACTTTTAACCCAAAGTTCTGCTAATCATTATTTTCATTAATTTGATTCACATTTCACAATCCACATTCCACCAACCACAGTCCACAATCCACACCAGTCCTTAGATCTACTGCACACACCTGCCATCTCATTCCGGATGTGGCGCACCCGTTGTGGATCTTACGCCAGCGAAGTGCCCGTTCTTCCCTAGCCGGGGTGCCACGCCCGCACTAGAGTCACGGCTCCCTGACACGTAAGACCTAGATCATCCCACGGATGGCGACATAATCTTGTCTTCACCTCAAGCATGGCGGCGAGCGAGTGCGCCCGCAGTCGTACTATCCTGAATCCCCAATACTTGCACTACTGCGCGATGGCTACGCGTTGTGGTGATAGGAACCAAATCCGCGAGCATTTGGTCGGCGACTTCCATTGTGTGCCTCTCTGCACACCCGTCCGGTCCACTCTACGAGTCACATCGGATCCGGCAATCCACACACATTCACATTCACTTCCTTCTTCTGCTATCATTCCTCCGTGTGCCCTGCACACGATGTGGTGAACCACCCTGAGTGGCGGCGATTAGCGACTACGCGTGTTGCCCGCGCTCCTCTCGGACCGCGTCTGTGAGCGATAGCCCTCTTCATATCACACCAGTAGCCATGCTACTTCCACCTTAACCACAAGTCGGACCATGTCCGTTTTTCCCAATCACAACCCAACACACATACACTGGCATGCCAGGCCCAATTTCCAGTTTTCAAGTTTGATATGTAATCTTGTCCGGTGAATGTCGGTTCACCGTTCCGAGGCTAATTTAAGCCTAAAATTAATAACTGGACCTGAGCAATGTCTAAGCAAATTTTAACCAGGACTTAAGAGTTTAAAATTGTTTTATTTAGCCTAACTGGTTATCAAGGGTGATCATCAAGGCAATCATAAATAAAGTCAAATGACTGATGATTATATCAAGGCAATATCATCAATATAGAACAATAGCAAATGATAATAAGGCATGATAAATCATGATTAAGCAAGCAGGTATTATTTACTTAAAAAGCTTGCAGTTTAATACTGTAAATGAAATATTTTATAAAACTGGGAATCAATATGATCCATTAAAGTGTTAACTCGCACTAGGGAAAGCTAACTCTCCCTAATAAAAGCAAACACAATTATGGTTTAAGATGTTAACTCGCACTAGGGAAAGCGCATCCTCTCCCTAGTAAAAGCAACATTATTAAGGGTAGGTATTAACTTCGCACTAGGGAAAATCAAGATTCTCCTAGTAAAAGCAATCCTTAGAGGTGAATGTTAACTTCGCCTTAGTTACGTGGGTAGTGAGGATCGTCCTGTTGATCTTCGAAGTGTCCTTCCGGTTCCTCGGCGTCTAATAATCGGAATGAATTTGAAGAGCAATAAATAAAAGCATCGATATGCAAATAGAAGCATGATGCATGAAATGCCTTTACCGAGTCTAGCGATTTGTCGAAGAGCGATAAATTCTATCCTAGATATCGAGGAAGTTCCATGATCCTTCTATTACATAATAGTTTACGAAAGATAGCGGTAGAGCGGCGTTATGAAGATGATATGCGATGATGCAAAATGTTACTCTTAATAGACTACCCATAGATTTAGCAAATAGACGTATAAAGCAAAAATAGATTTTTGTTTGAAGTATTTCCTTCATCAACTCTCGGAAGAATACTTATTGTTTTTGGATTGGTGTGTGGTTATATGACTTTTAAACCAGCAACGAATTACGAATTACTAATATAATGGTATACATATAAGTATCCATATGTATGGGTTTAATTAAGTTCCCTTATTTGCCCCAAAAATACTGTGTTAAAGATAAGTTAAGTTTTTGGACAGCGACAGCCATCGCTGATGGGTTTACGCAATTAGTATTATATAACCCTAAACTAATAGACGGTTAGGTTCGGCTATTTTAGTCTAACTAAATTAGAATAATTTTAATGTTGGAAAATTTGACAACGGGCTAACTTACGAATCATTTAGTAATTTTAGTATTGATCATGATGAAGTAGATGGTCCATATAATTCCTAAGATTGTTTTAGAGTCATCACTTGATTAAATCTTTAATTAATTAGAGAAATTTAGGAAATTCTAGCAAAAAGGGAATTCTAAGGTGACATGCTGAAATTATAATTTTTCCTTGGTTCGAGAATGTTATTTATATATTTTCTAGGATTTTCTAGTATGTTACGGTCTTAGTGTTTTATCTAATTCCCAATTATCCTTCTAGAAGTAGGACATTACTAAAAGAGGATTTTAATTACCTTAATTAGGAAATTATGCATAAATACCATGCTAAACTAAGTCTCAATATTTTAATAATTACCTTAATGGTTAACTATGTCTTTGCAAAAAGTTAAGATTTAATCTAAATCGTTTGATATTTAAATTAAATCAAAATTCAGTTTCTGTTTTATTAATATATAAGGAAACATGGTTTCTTTGCTTAATCTAATTATTTAGAAAGTAATATTGGTCCTAAAATTGTGCAATAGATTTGTTAAATTTCTAAATCATGTTTTTGTTCTTCTGAAATTTTCTCATGATTTTATGAACTTAATAATCAACTTAAATAGGTGGGAAACCTATTATAATTTATTAACAGTGGGTTGGGATTTAATCAGGGGGTTATAATCTATGTTACTGTTCACCAAGGTATTTTTATTAAAGCAAGAATGTCATCTAGTATTTTTCATAATGTTCATAGTTTATCTTTCATTTAGGTTCCCATGGATTTAAAATATAGTTAAATAAATTGTTAGATTACATAATGCTAGGATTAGAATTGTTACAACTAGAGAGGCTTGCCTATTTTTAATATTTTATTTTATTTACTGAACAGTTGGTTTTATATTTTTATTAGGCTCCTTACCTATTGTAGTATTTATATAAAAAGTTTCATAATTTTTGGACATCGTTTACTATTTTAAATAAATCTTATAAGTGCATTATTCCACATGAAATATTGATTTCGGGAATTATTCTGTGACTTCGGTTTGGGCTAGCCTTGGGCCGAATTTGGGCCGAACGTGGCTTTATCTGAATACGCAAAGGGGCAAACGAAAGCGTATTCTGAAGAATACGTTTCCACTTATTGACAAGTGGGACCTAGGGCCCATATGTCAGTGTCTCTGATTCCTATTAGCACTAGTTTACAACGTTGGCTACAGGAGTGTGTCTTCAACCTCCAGACGCAGCTACAGGAACAGGCCATGGGAGCCCGGTGGAGCTCGGCTAGCCGGCGCTATGGTGCATGGCGGCACGGGGAAATAGCAAAAACGGAATCCTCTCGCCGATCCGCACCCAATGGTGCCAACAGCACGGCGAACGGCGCGGCGAAGAGGCGGCGCGACGAGCTCTAGCGGCGGCCGGCGACGGCGAACGTCGCGGCAACGAACTAGCTCGGCTACGGCCTAATTCATGGTCTCAAGAGCATCTAGGGACTACGTAGAGGCTACCTGCGGCGACGTCAAGGGTGGAGACGGGCTGGTTCATGCCAGCGGCGAGGAGACGACGACGGCTGAGGAGGAGCTCGGTGACAGCGTACTCCGGCGAGACCTGGGACAAGCACGGGGCTGGGGCATGATTAGGGCGGCTTAGGGAAGCTCAAGATGCGAGGAATCGAAAGATGGCTTACCGGAGAGAGAGGGATCGAAAAGGGGCCGGTTTGTGGTCGAGGACGGTCGTCGAGCTCTCCTGCGGTGAAGAGAGAACTTCGGTTCGATTAAAGAAAAGACGTTGTAGATAATGATGAGAGCTTTCCAAAGGTACCAAGAACGCGAGCAAAGGAGCACCGTGGAGGATGAACGGAGGCGCCGAAGTTTGCCGGGAAACTAGAGACGCGATGAAACTCGACGAACGAGCTCGGGCTGGCTTTTAAAGGCCGGGGCTGAGCACGGGAGGGGTTGAGGAATACCGTGGGCGACCCAAGGTCAGGGCGCAGAGCTGCGAGAGCATTCATTGGGTGTTTGGGGCGGTGAGGTGACAACACGGTGCATGGGGCAGAGGATGACAGCGCCGGTTGGCCGAGGGGAGGCGGTGGCGTGCGGCGACGGCGAGATAGGCAGGGCAGCGTGGCAGCGGCGCAGAACCAATGGGGAGTGAGGGAGGGTGAGAGAGAAGGAAGCACGGGAGAGACAGAGCAGTGAGCAAACAGAGAGAGAAGAGAGTCCCGGGGGAGAGAGAGAGAGATGAGAGAGGGTTGGTCAGCGGGGCCTACTTGGCAGGTTGACCGGGTCAAAGGGTAGCTAAGTAATTTGATATTGCGAAAGAATGGACATATATAAAATGAACCTTCCCTAATTTAGCTAGGTTAAATTTCGAATTGAATTTTGAGTTCAATTTAGGATCCTTCTTATTAAATTAAGATTTTAATTGAAATCCTCCAATCATTCCTCGTTAAGTTTTACTTTATGATAATAATTGCTATTTTCCATTTAGATTATCTATGTGTTAGGGTTAATTTAGAATTCCCAACACTTAGTCCACAAGTGCACATGTGTATATATATATATACATATATTTGTACACACCATTATGTGGGTATAGCTATTAATTCATGTGTAATTAAGAGAATTGGTTTGAGATGATTTGGTTTGGCAAATTCTTAACCAAGAAAAACTTAATTTGCTCAATTAGGTTTTTCTTTTAAATAAGTGTGTTTTATTATGGGCGCCAATTCTAAAATTAGGTTTTCACAAATTCAAATTTTAAACATTAAAACTTGATTTCAAGTTTTTTTTCGAAATTTTTGGACCAAATTATCGGTCTTCATTTGCTATTTTGAAAGTTTCAAAATATCCCCAATTTTGGGCTGTTACAAAAAGTCCGAAGTACAATCACAAGGCTGTGCTATTTCTTCAATGCAATATCTTAGAAGGTCATAGATCCTAATATTCTTGATTCACTGTAATCCGAAGCTATAGCAATTTTGTGTATCCTCGAGATGTATTTCCCCATCCTTTTTCGATATTATGGTACATCTCATTGTTTACCTAGTATGCGAGATAAAGTTATGTGGCCCAGTATTTCTGCTTTACATGTATCCGTTCGAGAGGTACATAGACATTCTGAAGTCCTTCATGCGTAACCGACATCGACCCGAGGGCAGCATTGTTGAAGGTTATGCAACAGAGGAAGTGGTCAAATTTTGCGTTGATTACATGTCTCAAGTCGTGGTGTGCAACGTATCTCGCCACAAGGGCAGGCTCCAAGGTACGGGCACACTTGGTAGGAAGAAAATCACTCCTAACATGGACCTATGTAATAAAGCCCACTTTATTGTCCTGGACCACACGACTAAGGTTAGCCCTTACATCGATGAATACAAGGAAGCTCTATGCCGTCAATACCCAGGACAAACAGAGGCTTGGATCAACACAACATAATCATCGGTTCAATGCATGGTTCAAACAACGATTCACCGGCTCTTCATGTCCTGATATAATCCTATGGCTCACAAAGGGCCTCATATAGTCGTGACCTGGCAAGGATATGACATAAATGGATACACATTCTATACAATCGATCAAGGCAAGAAGAGCATAGTCCAGAATAGAGGCGTTCATATAGATGCATTTCAAGAGGAGCACAACCAAGGTCGGGTAAGGCAGCGTATGAGCCCGTACTTCGGTTTCATTGAGGAGATCTAGGAGCTCGACTACATCATCTTCAAAATCCCCTGTTCCGGTGCAAATGGGTCCAGAGTCCAGGAGGTGTGCAATGCGATGACTTTGGTGTGACCACCGTGGACCTTGAGCATGTCGGATACATAGATGACCCTTTTGTGCTTGCAAACCAAGTTTTCATGTTTTCTATGTCACCGACCCTGCTGATAAGAAGAGACATGTAGCTCTTAGCGAAAAAAGAAGAATTGTTGGAGTCGAGAATGTGGTGGATGAGGAGGAGTACAACCAGTTCGTGAAATTCTTCCGTTCGGAGATGGCATCTAACCCGACTTAGAGGAAACGGTGAATACAACAAGCTATGCGCGCGTCGATCATCAAGAGGGATAATCATATGTTCACTTGTGTTATTATTGAGATGTGCATTTAACATTGAACATGATTTATATGGTAATACATATATATAGTTGATTTGAAATGCCCGTATAATAAATGGCAATACATGAATTTTTTACCCATTATCTATAAACTAAATACATTTGTAAACATTTGTAGGAATTTAAAAGGGCCATCAAGTAATTTATTAATTTTCCCTTTTATTATCATCCTAGGAAATTTTAGATATTTTGTACCCATTATCAATAAGTTAAATGCATTTAGTAATAATTTGTAGGAAACTAAAAGGATTATGAAGTACTTTTCCAATTTCCAATAATTATTTTTTGTTTTTATTGACTGTCACTGGCGGATATTTACTAGAACCACTAGTAATAGTTTCTATCACTAGCGGATACTTACTGGAACCATAGGTGATAATATTTATCATTGGCGGATTGATATTGGAACCGTTACTGATAGTATCTATCACTGGCAGATCTAGATTGGAGCCGCCAGTGATAAATGGCCTTACATATACCCCGCCACAGGCTCGTGGGGGTTTGACTTCCCAAAATTTTGCAAGTCCCGCGTGCGCCAAGGGTTTCTCCGAGTGCCGCCGCCTCATCATCTCTGAGCGCCACCCCGTCACCTTCGCCGCTGTCCCCGAGCGCCTCCATGTCACCGTCGTCGGCGTCCCCGAGCGTCACCCAGTCATCGTCGTCGCCGTCCCGTCACCGTTGCTGCCGTCTCCGAGCGCTGCCCCGTCACCTTCGTCGTTGTCCCTGAGCGCCATCTCGTTACCGTCGCCACCGTCCCTGAGCACTGCCCCGTCCCCGTCGCTGTCCCCGAGCACCGCCCCATCACTGTCGCCGCCGTCCCTGAGCGCCGCCCCGTCAATATCGCCGCCGTCCCCGAGCGCCGCCCCGTCACCTTCGCCGCCGTCCCCGAGCTACACCCCGTCACCAAGGTATCCCTAGTTCTAGGTCACATGAAATTGTTTAATTTAGGTATATAAAATGAATCAGGTGAGCCATGCTTCTTGTTGTGTTTGAAAAAATATGTCTAGACTGGTTTGTTGCTTCTTTGTTATGTACATGGTCAAACCCATTGGACATTCCATGAATTTTAGTATTTGTCATCTATGACAGAGTTTATGAATTGTCTCTGTAAATTTGTTATGTCAATGGTCAAGCCCATCTAAACTCTGCCATTCCATGTACTTAAAGTGATTTATCTACTGTAGATATTGAGACACTTTTTTAATGCAAAATTTGTTTCCCATTTGGGTGATGGTCTCACATCGATAGAACAAAAAGGTAAAGAATAGGATTAACTATCCATATTGAGAAGGAAGTGAAAAATAGGATCTTTGAGGTTAATGAAATTCATAGAGGTTTTTGATTTCTCCCTTTTCCCCTAAGAACATTTAGTCATGAGCCATTGGTTTCTCAATATGTTTCAATTTCTTCTTTTCTTCCTAGGATCGTTTAATCACGTGTCGTTGGTCAACATGTATGATGTCTAAAGTTGGCATATTAAAGCATTCTAAATTTTATGCCATATTGCACATTTCGTTTGTTTGGAATAAGATGGCATGACTATGATTTATGTAAAGAATGATTCCTTAGGTTGGCAGATTAAAGCATTCTAAAATTTATGCCATATTGCATATTTATTTCATTTGTTTCGAATAAGATGCCATGCTCTTTCCTTTGCTTGCCCCTATTACAGGAAGTATGCATGGTTTGACCATGCCCATTATATTTTTAGAAAGTGGCTCTTACACTGCAAGTTGACATTTCATCTCTATTATATTTATTGCCTTTGCTCTTCTATTTAGGGCTTCAGTGATTCAACAGTGCAAATTGGAAGACAACTCCTGAAAAGCTGAACCAACTCATAAATTTGAGTATTAGTGTTGTGGACTTAGTATTGTGTGAAATTTAGTTTCTAGCAGAGGACCGTTGGGCATGTCTAGTGGTGTGACTATTTCTTTACGGTAGTTGGGCCTATTACCGTAGAAATAATCTCTTATCTGAACCTCCATCTCATCTATTGATGATGTTTCTCAAATATATATGCCATGTAAAATCTCTAATCTGAACCTCCATCTCTAGCCCTGTATGGCTAATCAAACTCCCACTCTATCGGCTCCGGCGGCTCCAGCCCCTCAACTGGATCAAACGGCTCCAGAAGCTCCGGTTGCCCCTCAACCGGCTCAAACGGCTCTTGCTGCCCCTCAAGCGACTCTGGGTACCCCTCAACCGGCTCCCGTTGCCCCTCAAGCGGCTCCGGCTGCCCCGTCTGGCCCTCAGTTGGAGGCAACCCAATCGGAGACAAGAATCAGGGCCAGCCGTGGCGCGTCCAAGCTGAAGACTGATGTGGTCCACACCATCATGGAGGTTGACATGTCTAGTACACTGGTGCTTTCAAAGAAGGCTGCAACAGCGTATCGGACGATGTGCAGGGTGGTCGTTAGGTCTCGAGTCCCTTGCACCACCCAGACCTAGAAGGCTCTCATCGATCAAGAGAGAGGCTAGCTATGGGTCGAGCTGAGACGATCTTTTGTGTTCCCCGAGAATTTGCATGACGCCGTGTGAAGAAGTACGCTGCTATGCATGAGGAATGCCTGGAAGAATTGGAAGGTGACTCTCATCAAGGACTTCGTGAAGGAGGAAAAGGATCCCTTCATGAGGTACCCCTTCATAATTAGCCGTTGAGGCACGGGAGGAATTCAAATAGATAAAGACAATTGCCGATTATCAGCAGAGCAGTGCCGCACACAAGATTATTCAACAAAAGAACGCCCACCCACACAAACTCGGCACAGGCGGGTACGTGGGTAGAATTCTCAAGTAGGAGCAAGCGACCACTTCGAGCGGGCAGTCAGATGCCGTGTCAAGGCTTACCAACCCCCGTGTCAATCACTAGTACAGGGCTAGGATAAAAAGAACACCAATGGGTGAAGATACTTTTGGAAGCCCCGAAATAGTGGAGGTCACGAAAAAACTGGTAACTTATAGGCAACCATCTCTTTTATTTTGCTATTCACTTTTGTAATGTCGTAACACCACCAATTCTAATAGTTGTCTACATATTTAGTTTGAATATGACTCTTAGGCTTCGCAAGTCTCTTTTCATGAGAGAAGGAAACAGGACATCCTATCTGAAGCCCTCGGCAACAAGTTGCACCCGAGTCACATGCGGGGCATCAGAGTTTACGTACCATGGAAGGATGCGTTTCCCGATGACCTAGACTACATGGGAAGAAAATCTAAAGCCGCCCTAGAGGCAGATATTGCTAACAAGACACGTGCGGAATTGTTACTCTACATACAACAGTTGGAGGAGATCGTAAGGAACAGACCTGAAGTCAACCCTGCTTTCGAATGCAACCCTTCTCCTCCTGAAGCTGTCGATGCAATCCCCTACACACAAGAGTAGTTGCGCTTCTGCACCTCCGCTAGAAGGGGCTGACAACATCGAATACCTGGTGGACCACATAAAGGTAAGCATTTCACCTATGTATGTCCGTATTCAATCATGTTAGAGTCCTTAATCTAATGCGAACATAACCCTCTGTAGGAAGTTATCCATTGCAAGCTGATCGTGACGTACAACGCCGCTTTTTTGATTGAGGTGGGCAGGAGGTGGTGTTCCCTTGCCTTTTGGGGATGAAGGTTCATGGGGCAGACATTGCGGCGGGCTACGCGAAGGTCCAAGTGGATGCCATGCTGGACAACACGAGGAGCATCCCCCTGGTGAATCCCTTAATGATGAAATCATCATAGTAGAGGATGCCGTCCATTCATTTGTCCATTGGCCGAAGAAGGATATAATTTTCGAAACCCTACCCAAGACTCAGGCCGGCAATGAACCCCTGCTCGAGTCTCATGTCGACACTAAACCCATGTCGCCATCCCCCACAAAAGAAGAGAGGCCCCCAAACATTGCCTCAAAACCTTCAAAAACTCAAATGAGCTCAGAAAGTGTCAAGCGTGTCAAGTCCTCACGGCTAAAGGGATCGACACTGAAGAAAACCCAGCAGACAAGCTCACAAAGTTCCAAGCCATTTGTGTTGGCCTTGCCATCAAAATGTGTGGCAAATCAAAAGAACAAACAATTACAAGTCAAATCCTCTACGCCCAAAGAAAATGAACGGTGGCTAGCAGATAAAAAAATTTAAGATGGGAGTGTCGTTTGTTCCCAACACCGTATTAGCCACCTTGGGTCCAAGCTGCCATGCCCTACATGAACATTACCTTAAGATTGCCAACATGCCCCAGTCAGAACGGGAGTCTGGTATCATGGCTATGTTGAAGGCCAAACATTTCGATGACGAAGATAACTATTTCATGGTGAACTGGGACGACCTATGGTGCATGTACCGTCTATAGGAGCTCAATCATTCGCTCCTCCGACGCCTTTCATTGTAAGTACCTACAATAGTCATTCGTATTTAGAACTTTCGGTTGGTCTTCTTGACTTATATTTGATTCAAATATATGTTCCTAGCCATCTAAAGCTACATGTCAAACAAACAGGGAAACCGGTGGGTTTTCTTGATCCGGCACTTTATATCCAACATTATATGGATGAAAATCGCGGTCGAATCGGGAACTACAAGAATGTATTTGTCGGGGATTGGATTACGCTTTGCTGAAGTCATCCGACCACACGGTTGCGGATCCGAGCATGTACCTTAGGCTTTGGGCCTAGGAAGAGCCCGGAAAGCCTAGCTTCATGTCATTTGGGTTGTGATTCCTTGGGCCGAGCTAGCCTTAACTTGGGCGTCCGGGTGGCCCAGGTTATCCTTAGCCTGGGTAGCTCGTCTGAGGGTCTGGATAAGCCCAGATTATGGCTATGTTGCTAGGTAATCTCGTAATGTGGTTATATCTGGAAGGTTTATGGTTTCCTTGTAGGGGACGACTTCATCCGCAAGTACGGTGTATCGGTCACGACAGGGGCCTGTGGACAGGAACGGATGCAACCAGGAGGCTCAGACGAAGGCATGTTCAGCCCGGACTTCTACCCGTAGTCAGTTTAGCCATAGATACCCTATCATGATGTACCCTATAAATACCTCCTGTGTTGAGCCATAGAAGAGGTGGTCATCATATTGGATATCTTAGGCGAAGCACACAATTGCTTAGGTTTAGACACATCTTTTCCCTAGATCCTCTCATTGTCGCCGAGAGGTCCTAGGGGCATCTTCGCTAATGGCTCGAATGCTCGCCTGAGCTCAGGTCGTGATCTACATTGTACTCTCTTCGGGGTATAGTAAAGAAGAATGGACGTAGGAATTTCACCTCATCCGCGAGGGGCTTGAACCAGGATAAATTGTTGTTTCTTTGTTCCTTGTGATCTTACCACCCCGAAGCTAAATTCTTGACGAGGAAGGGTTAGTTGTCCTCAATCAACAAATAAGCTCGGTGAAGGACCTGATCCTAAGCATGATAGCTGGTGCCTACCATGGGACCCGATTATCTTCCTTCTTCGGGATGATCCTCGGGAGCGGTAATGGCTCGAGATATGAAGGCTCTTTGCCTTCTCGGTGACTCCGAGGGGGAGGAGGTCTCTTTCCTCAACCCGAAGGTTACCGGGCTTGAGGCCATGGAGACGTCCCTCCGTAGACCGCCCGCAAGCCGGGACTCGTGCTGAGGGCTTCTTCCCGAACCTCGGGCCGATCGCACTATGGATATTCCGGAGTACGTGCCAGAGCCGGTCGAGGACTGGCTCCAGATCGGATCAGCTCAGATCTCACAGAGAACCGACGCTTTGGGGTTCCCACCTCAGCGCTCTCTTTCCTACCCACGAGATCTATCGTGGGAGGACGACACTGTAATGCTCGGATACGTGCCCGGGTCGCTGCCAGTACTCTCTCTGCTCCTGGTGGAAGTGCTGGCGACACCCCCGAGCATCAGCCTCGACGGGCTCAGCGGTAATGAGATGGTGGACATCCCGAATTATGTCTTGAGTCCACCAAGCGAAACTGCATCGTGTGACGACACAACTCTAACGCCCTTGGTGGCTTCTTTCTTCCGTGAGATACGTGTCACTGAGCAGCAGCGCGCATCTGGGAAGATCACCTCCTGGGTGGGGGTGACGATGGAGAAAACGCACGGGCAGCCCCCGACTAGGACGCTGAGTGGCTCGTTGTTTTATCACTACCTCCAAGTGCGAGAGGTTGGCCGACGTTTGTCATCGAGTAAGGTCCAACCGTTTGACCTGTGGGGATGCATCTCCCCTTCAACCGCATCGCATTTGCGAGACACCGGCCTCTCGGTTTGCTGAGTCTTGTTCTGCAGCATCCGAGCCATTTCGGGAAAGCGGGAGCAAAATCCGGGCTCTGGCGGGAGCGATACGCCACTACCGCCAGGACCTGGGTAACATCGATCCACAGCAATCCAGGACACGATGATCGAAAACATGGGGCAACTCGCTGCCGAGCTCGAAGGTCGAGCCAGAAGCGTATCTCGTGCCACCCGGGACGAGATCAGCGACCGCGGCGGACAGTGAAATGGGCAGCTGGGCTCCTCGCGGACCCTTCCTGAGACGGGAGCCGAGCATCTAGCAACAATGCTAGCCGGGGGATTGATTTGAGGCGTGACGCTTTGCGCCTAGGTCCGAGCCACGGCCAAGGTCATCAAGCCTGTCGCAGGGAAGGAGACCGACCCCGTATGCTGGGACGAACGGATCCCGGAGGATGTGCAAAGCTCTATGTCGGTACGGACGCCTTCCCGGCGTAGGCAAAATTCGGACCAGCCTGTGGGCGATGATGACGGGCCCAGAAGGAACGCTTTCGAACGACTCGGCCCAGACGCTCCCAGCGAGACTCGGCCCGTTGCTTACGACTGCCGAGCTTTTTCCCGAGCTTTTTCACGCAAGCTCCGTGCCATGACGTGACCCCCGAGGTTTAAACCAGGATAGATAGAACACTTCAACGGGTCTAAAAATCCAGAGGAGTTTCTATCTATCTACACCACAGCCATCATGGCCGCTAGCGGCAACAAGCAAGTCATGGTGAACTACCTCCCGATGGTGTTGAAGGGCCCAGCCCGTACCTGGCTCTTCAACCAACAGGAGAGGATCTTCCAGATCTAGGATCAGCTCTGTGAAGCCCTCGTTAGTAATTTCAATAGTTGCTACGGAAGACCCGGTAAGCCCGAAGATCTCAAACTCTTACGATAAGGCCCGGAGGAGACTCTGCGGAGCTATACCCAAAGGTTCTCTTGGGTAAGGAATACCATCCCCAACATCTCAGACGAAGCTGTCATCGCAGCGTACACCGCTGGAGTTAGGGATGAGAGGCTGAGCTGGGACTTAGCCATGAAAGCCAATCTAACACCTGCCGAGCTGTTCCGGATGGCTGATCAGTATGCCAAGGGCGATGAGGCCCTAGGTGGAAAAGGATGCTCGATGAGGGCAAGGAGATTCCGTAGTCCGGAGTTGAGCAACCTTCCAAAAAGAAGAAAAAGAAGGCCTCTTCCAATGACGGTTCATCCAAGAAGCAAAAGAAAGAGTCAACGCTGAAGGTGATCATGGCTGTCGATGATCAACGCCAACCCTGGCCTAAACCCAAGCCCGACCTCGGGTGCAAAGGGAAGGGAAGTCCTCTTACCCTCCCAAAGGTGAGTAAAGGGGCGGGCGGCAGCCAAGCCCAGATAATCGCTACTGCCCGCTCCACGACGTGGCCGGCCACGATCTCCGCAACTGCAAGATGTTCCAGGGCCAGCTTAAGGTCTTCTACGCGGGCAAAGGACGGTACCCGTAGCTCCTTATGCGCGGGGAAGCAAAGAGGGCCATGGAGGAACGTCCCGCCCGTGATATCGACGACAACGAGGCAGACTTGCACCAGCCCAAACACTTCATCAATGTGATCTTTGGAGGCTTGTCCGCGTAACAGTCTAGGCGGGCTCTAAAAGCAGCGGCCCGAGAGGTCTATACCGCGGATCAGGGGCACCCTGCTGCTGAGCCGATGAAGTGGGCTACATCGGCTATCTCTTTCTCAAGGGAGGATTGCACCCTGCGCCTCCCGTCAATTGTGAACCCCACCATAAGCAATGCAAGCGTGGGAAGAGTGATCATAGACAGCGGGAGTTCTCTGGATATTATCAGCGCAAAAGTCCTCAGTCAGATGCAAATCCTGCCCTCGAGGGTCAAAGGCATGTCGCTACCCTTCTGCGGCATCACGCCTGATTTCTCCATTACACCTATCGGGCAGATCGTGTTGACCGTCATGTTCGGTGCCTTGAGCAATTTTAGGACCGAGATGATCACCTTCGAGGTGGTTCACCAGGAGATGCCCTACAATGCCATCTTGGGGAGCCCTTCCTTGGGAAAATTCATGGTAGCGGATTATCATGGCTATAACTGTTTCAAGATCCCAGGGCCCATGGGTCCCATCACTATCAAGGGCAATGCCAAGGATGCATTAAGATGCAACGAGCTCACCTTTGCTCAAGTGGGGCAGTTGCTGGAGCCTAGTCCCAAGACCTCAGAGCTCGGGCAGAAGCGCCCACGACCCGCAGTGGTCCTGCAATTGGGAGAGGCCACCAAGGCGGTTCCCTTGTCTAAGGAGCACCTAGAGAAGGTCGTGCATCCGAGGGCGAACCTCGATCCAAAATAGAAAAGCGAGCTCATCAACTTCCTCCGAGAAAGCTCGGAGGTGTTCACATGGGAACCGTCCGACATGCACAGGGTCCCAAGGGAGGTGATTGAGCACAAGTTGGCTGTACAACCTAGCAGGAAGCTGGTGAAGCAAAATCTTCACAAGTTTGCCCTCTTCAAGCAAGATATCATATGGGAACAGCTGGATAAGCTCCTGAAGGCCGGCTTCATCCGTGAGGTCAAGCACTCGGAATGGCTCGCAAACCCGGTTATAGTCAAAAAGAAGGGGGGTAAGTGGCACATGTGCGTCGATCACAAGAGGCTCAATGCTGCCTGCCCTAAAGACAACTTTCTGCTGCCCCGCATTGACCAGCTGGTCGATGCGACTGCGGAGGCCGAGCTGATGAGCTTTTTAGACGCGTACTCTAGGTACCACCAGATCGCTCTTTCTCCAGAGGACGAAGAAAAAACTGCCTTCATCACTCCCTTTGAAACCTTCTGCTACACGACCATATTCTTCGGTCTTAGAAACACAGGGCCTACCTTCCAAAATCTCATGCAAAAAACCCTCTACGAACAAATCGAAAGAAACGTGAAGGTCTATGTCGATGACGTAGTCGTCAAATCCAAAAAAGGCTGGCTCTCACATCGAGGATCTTTTGGAAACGTTTCGCAATCTCCGCAAGCACAGGATCAAGCTCAATCCGAAAAAGTGTGTGTTCGAGGTCCGCTCCGGTATGCTCCTCGGATACATGATAGGCGCTAATGGGGTAGGCCCCAATCCCGAGAAAATTGAGGCCATTGCAAACATAAGGACACCCACTTGCAAGGAGGACATGCAGGTCCTCAATGGTCGGATGACGGCACTCGGGCGCTTTATTTCCCGACTTGGTGAGTGTGGGCATCACTTTTTCAAAGCCCTCCGGAAGCATTATGGATTTGAGTGGACGGAAGAGGCCAATAATGCCATCGAGGAACTCAAGAAATACTTCTCGGAGCCGCCCGTGCTGACCACATCCCGGGAGGGGAGGTTTTGCTTCTTTACCTCGCAGCTACCCCGGGCGCCATCAGCGCGGTCTTGGTGGCCGAACGAGAAGGGACGCTGAAGCCAATCTACTTTGTGAGTGAGGCCCTTAATGGTCCAAAGGAGAGCTACTCGGAGGTTCAGAAGGTCCTTTATGCCTTATTCATGGCTTCCAAGAAACTTCGGCATTACTTTCAGGCTCACAAGGTCGTGGTGCCTACCACTTTTCCACTAAGGGAGATCCTCAGGAACCTAGACGTCAGCGGCTGCATTGCCAAATGGGCCCTTGAGCTGTCTGAGTTCGACATTGAATTCAAAACCCAGAGCGCTATCAATTCCCAAGTCCTAGCTGACTTCGTAGCAGAGTGGACTGACACGAGCCCTCATGAACTAAGCAGCGATGATCCAAGGGATGGGCAATGGGCCATGTACTTTGATGGGTCTCGAGCTTACGAGCGCTCGGGGGCTATAGTCATCATCTTATCCCCTTACGGCAACAAGATCCAGTACTCCATCTGCACTTCGACACGATGAATAACGTAGCAGAATACGATGGCCTCTTGGCTAGGCTCCGAGCATGTTGTGCGCTCGGGGTCCAACGACTGACTGTAAAAGGGGATTCGTAGTTGGTCGTCAACCAGTATAACAAGGAGTTCGAGTGTACCGATGACTCAATGGCACGTTATCTGGCTAAGGTGAGGAAGTTGGAACAACACTTCAAGCACTTCGAGGTGTTGTACATTCGTAGGAAGCACGATTCTCTTGCATACCAACTCGCCGGCCTGGCGACCTCGCTAGAGCCCATCCTATCGGGCGTGCTCGTTGAACACATCTTAAAGCTGTCTATTACCCCTGGAGAAGAGGCACGAGAGACGAACGACAACTTTTCCTTGGTCAAGCAGGGGCCGAGTTGGATGACGCCATTCATTTTGTACTTGGCCAATGGGACACAGCCCGATCAAGAAGTTGAACGTAAACAGCTTATTAGGAGAGCTCTGCCATACTGTCTGGTGGATGGTGCCCTGTACCGTAGAGGCAAGCTTGGAGTTCTTTCCAAGTATGTCTCCTGAGAGGAGGGTAGATACCTTCTGAGGGATCTGCGTGAGGGCACGTGTTGAGCCTACTCGACGTCCAGAATGCTCGTGGGCAAGGCATTTCGCATGGGCTACTATTGGCCTACGGCCAGTAGCAACGCCCATGACTTAGTGTCTAAATGCCACGCGTGCCAGTTCCATATTCGGCAGGTTCATCAATCAGCCCAGGCTTTGCAAACCATACCCCTCTCTTGGCCATTTTCATCCTGGAGACTTGACCTGCTCGAGCTGTTCCCCCAGAGTTTTAAAGGATGCACCCACTTGTTCGTCGCTATTGACACCTTTACTAAGTGGATAGAGGCTGAACCGGTGTCATCCGTTAAGGCCCAGGCGGCCAAGAAATTTTTTCGCAATAATGTGGTCACTCAGTTCGAGGTCCCAGACCGCTTGATCACAGATAATTGTATCCAGTTCACCAGTGTTCCCTTTCAAGAGTATTGCGAAGACGTTGGTACCAAGATATGCTTTGCATCTGTCGCCCATCCACAAAGCAACAGGGCAGTGGAACAGGCCAACGGGCAGATCATGCAGGGCATTAAAAAGCGTGTATTTGATGATCTCGCGAAACATAACAAGAGTTGCGTGGACGAGCTTCCTTCTGTCCTTTCGTCAGTTCGCACCACCTCCAGCCGAGCTACCGGGGAGACCCCTTTTCAGCTCGTGTATGGCTCGGAGGCCCTGCTGCCGGCTGAGATCGTACTCGGATCAGCCCGGGTGAGCTTAGTCGAGGAAATCGACCTAGAGTCCCACCGGCATCTGGACCTCGACCTCCTCGAAGGCCGCCGTGAGCAGGCCTCCGTCAGGGCAGCTGCCTACCTGCAAGCACTCTAAAAAAGGTGTCTGGCCTCAAACCTTGCAAGTTGGCGACCTCATCCTACGCCGTGTTCAGGACTTATTGCATGCCAACAAGCTTACATCCCGTTGGGAGGGCCCATACACGGTTGTCTCTGCTAAACGCTTAGGGGCTGTGCGCCTGGCAATGGTGGATGGAAGAGTCCTTAGTATCTCATGGAACATCAGCCAGCTGCGTAAGTTCTAGCCCTAGTTCGAGTTTTTGTTTTTCTTTCGGTTTTTCTTTAAAAAAATCTGTTGCTCTGGCCTTTAACTTTAATCTTTAAAGAACCCCTGGCGTGCCGGAAGTCTATTCCCCGCGTACCCCTGTCTGGTTTGAATAAAGTGATAATTTACCCTGAGCACCTTGCTCCTCAACTTCGTAGTACTTAGCCTAGGTGCGAGTTCCTCTGTTCTATCCGCGCCAGGCCCTGTATAGCAAGGCAAGCCGAGGCAGTGCGCCACCTGTGGAGTTTTGTCCACAGTAAGTCGATCGTCATCACTTTGGACGCTCCCTGCGTCGGTTCTGTACTTGCTAAAGCGACGCTGGCGTTATACTGATGCAGCTAGGATAAAGCTAAGTCTCACACATTACTTAACCCTGTGACCAAGGCCGAGCTCGCAACCTCAGGGGCATGGCCTCAGTCACAACGAGGGCTGGTTAGGATGAAAGACCTAGCGCATTTTGAAAAACTCCTATTTCTTCAGAACTCGTTTCGGTTTCCTAGTCCTGTTTCCATGCTAATCTCTAAACTCGTGCTTACCTCTAGGTTAGTTTGTGCTCATTTTTCTTGTCTGTGATAATTGCAGGTAAAAGTCGATGAAACAAGAAAGTTCAAAAAAGGATTACAATGTTGTTTCCGGCAAAGAACTGTTCGACGAAGTTCGGATATGGGATTACAACTGGGCCCTCAAGCTCACGGATCCCTCTTCGTCTCCCTGAGCTTGAGGGCCAGCACCTTCCCCTCGCATTTGTCAAGCTTGGCCTGAAGGTCCACATTGGCCTGGCGCACCACCTAGAGCTCATGCATAAGTCGTGCGTTCTCCTCCTGCGCGCTCTGGGCCAGCGCGGCCATCTTCTTGGCCCGCACCCCTTGCGCTTCTACCTTCTCCTTGAGGGCTCAAACCTCCTTGGGTGCGGCACAGTTCTTGAGGGCTTCGACGAGCCGAGCACACTGCTTCCGCAGGAACGCTTCACAGTCATAGCTCCATGCCCGAAGCTCTTCGAGTTGTCCTCCAGCCGCGGCCACGAAGGTCTGGTGCTTGATGAGGTCCAACAGCTAGAGGTGTTTGGCCTTGTCAACTGGAGCCCGGGCCTCCCTGAGCGCCATGTCCTTGACGCGGAGTGCCTCTTCGTTCTCCTCATAGGTGGCCCAATGTTGCTCCGCAAGTTCTAACCGCAGTTGCTGGAGTAGTGGGACGCGCTTCCTTAGCTTCTCAAGCTCCGCCGACCGAGCGAAGAGCTCCGCTATCTGGAGTTCTTGCTCTTTCCGGATCCGGGTAAGCTCGGTGATTCTGCGATCAGTCTCCGCTTTTTCTGGCGCCTGGGTGATTTTATCCACGCGGAACTTGACTCGGATGGCTTTGTTCAGCACATTATGGACGAACCGCAAAGCTCGGCGGACGTTAGAAGTAGGGGAAGGAACAAAATTATGAACGGAGCAATCGTGGCCGGGGCACTTACCTAGTAGCCCTCGGACATTATGTCTTCTTCCAGCTCCCGAAAGATTCCCTTTATTTTCTCCGGGCCGCTGCTCTTGCACTGCGGAGGGGTTATCTAAGGCGAGGCAGCGCGCGCTCCCGAAGGTTCGGCAATTGCGAGAGCAGCGATGGGGAACGCCTCTTCAAACCGTTCCTCCAAGGCCAGGTCATCGGTGGGGAGGCTTTACGGGACCTTTCCCTTGTCACTCTCGCCCCTTAGCGGGGCAAGATCACCCTTGAGCCCCGGAGTATTTGCCCGAGGGCTCGGGGACTGGCCTTCGATCAGCTCGATCGCCGCGGTGACCTGGCAGTCGGGTTTCTCAGGCTCCTCTCCCTGGTTTCCCTCGCCCATGGGTAGGGCGGGAGAGTCTTCGCTCCCCTAGCCTCCGCGCCGTCCGAGTCGGAGTGCAGGGCAAGCTCCTCGAACGCGTCCACGAGGCCGACTCTAGGCATTGGCCCGTCTGGCTCCTCGGTGGCCAGCGGGTCGGTGGGTTCTCCTATGGCCAGAGCTAAGGGACTCGACTCCCTGGCTAGGCTCTGCCGGGCTCGGGGACTGAGCCCGGACACCTTCCCCATCCCCCTTGGACGGAAGATTCCCCGGCAGGGGCCCCCTGGCCCTTGGTGCCAGACGAGCCCCAGGAGCTCGCCGGGGCTGCATCGTCATCCTCCTTCGCCGGTACCTCTTCTACTGCTGGGACGTTCCGATTTGATCCAGCGTCTGGGCACAGGGGCTAGTGCGAGGAGGCTTTTTTAGGTTCCTCCTGTGCCGCATTCTCGGCAGGGTCCCTTCCGTCATCAGCTAGCCATGCGGGGTTTGAGCCGTCGTCAGAGAAAAGGGAGTTTTCGGAAGTAATGTTTTTGCTAAGGGAGGGGGGCAACCAGGTCATGTACCAGTTGTCTCCTCTTGGACGGACGGGCCTAGGCGCTTGGATCCTTTATCGATCTGAGCTCCGGCCTTGTGCTTCTTCCCACCCTTGAGGGCCACCTTGAGCTCCGCAACATACCGTCGCAATCACTCGTTCTCCTCCTAAGCCCGATTGGTGTCCTAGGCCTTGGCTTCCAGCGCGAGTTGTTGTAAAGTGCACTAATGGTCAGGATGCCTTCGAACGTATCCACGCAGCCAGGTCCGTATGTCGTTCACCTGCTCGATGCGTTGTTGCTCTTGGTGCCGTGTCTCCGCTTCGACAGAAACCAGACGCTCAGAGCATCTACGCCGAGGAGTGTGGCCGGGGCTCTGGGCCTCTTCTTGTTCGGTGACCACTCGATTGCCTTAAGGCGTGATGGGGCCTCATCCTCCGAGCTGGAGGGTGGACTTCGGACATGCTTTTTCCCTTTGGGGTCGGAGGTGGCCAGAGCGGTGGCCTCCTCTTCCTCTTCCCCTTATAATTTATAGGGGATGAGGATATCTTCAAGCTCTAGGAGGCCTGAGCTTCCGGCCACCACCAGAGCTCGGGAGTTGGAATCGTCTTCGTCTTCCTCCTGCGCTGCCTGGTCCAAGAAGTCCTCTAGCGAGGATCCTTTTGGTGAGTGTAGGAAAAGAAGAAGGTTAGGATTACGCCGGGTGAGAAGAGGCGCAAGTTGTGTAAAAAGCATACGAATGGTAAAAAGGGTTTGCGGATTACATCGGCTTGGCGCTCAAAGACATTTTTAGTGACCGTCTCTGGGTCGATGTTGTCCTTTGGTTTCTTCGCCCCGCAAATCTCCCAAAGCCGGGTCTCGACCCACTCCTCGCTTGGGGCTGTGGTTAGCTCGATTAGGTCTGGGATTGCAAGCGGGGATGTCAGGGATTGAGTTCTGGGGATTTACCTGTCTCGCTCTCCTGGGTGACGCTGCTCCATCCGACGAGCTCCCGGAAGGTATCAGCCCGCTCTTGTAGCGGACTGATCTGGTTCTTTAGGAAATCCCGGACAATTGCCCGCCCGGTAAGGCTGCGCTTAGCAAGGCGGCTGATCTCGCGGGCGTGCCCCTCTTCCGAGTCCGTTAGGGGGGACGCCCTGTGTCCTTGAAGGGAGATGCTGTCCTTGTGAAGACGAGTTGGCTCCCCTCGGCCTTTTGGAGGTAGAACCAGTGTTGGTGCCACCTCGACACCAAGTCCCTAACGAAGGTCGCCGGGTACTTGAACTGTGCCTTGGACCGTCATTGGAATCAAAGCCCGCCGACGGGAGAGCTGTTCTGGTACACCGGGCGGTAGAAGTGAAAGAACAGCGATGCACGGGGGGCAATCTTTAGGTAGGCTTAGCAAAGATGGGTGAAGATCTCCATGGCTACAAAGGTTTTGGGGTAGAGGTTGATCACGGAGCACTCCAGCTGAGCGAGCACGGAAACAACAAACTCACTCTCCTGCATCTAGAGCCCGTTGATGGAATGGAGCTCTCTGACTACGATCTCGTTATCCTCCGACTTAGGCATCAATTCTTCGCTAGGGACGCGATAGGAGCCCACGTCGAGATGACCCTGTGTACTAGTGCCTCTAGTCTCGCCCTTGAAGTCTGTGACCATGTCCATTCTGCCATGAGTTTGAGAGAAGGTGGGGAGTGGACATTCGCGGCAAGGGAGGGGGATAGTGGCAGGAGTGTGGAGGATCACTGGCTGGTGAAGAAGGTGTGTGAATGTGCAGGAGAGTGTGAAATTTGTGGTAAAATCCACCACCGAGTTTTTTAGCTATAAGGCGGAAGGTGAACGGGCAGTAAGCGTTGGATCTAGGGTTTCGGCGGATCACACGGCTGTGCGCTTTGATGTAACCATTGGAGGCGCGAAAATCGAAACGGCTTAAAAAGCGGAAGGGTCGGAGCTATTCCCAACTGTGGATTGTTCCTTCGAGTTTCGGATAGGGTTGGCCAGAGGTCAGCTCCTCAGCTCGGAGGTCATGAACCCATGCTACTGGCTTCAACCTCTGAGGTCAGGGCTTCAAAGAACGGTGAGGTGGCATGGTTTTTCGCTACCCGTGATCCAATCCTTCTTTGGGTTTTTTTAAAAATCCTCAAGGAGAAGTTTCCATCGCACTTAAGCCTTAGGGACTAGCTGTCGAGGATTGGATTATGCTTTGCTTACGTCATCCGACCACACGGTTGTGGGTCTGAACATGGACCTTAGGGTTTGGACCTAGGAAGAGCCCGGCGAGCCCAGCTTCGAATTGTTTGGGCTGTGATCCCTTGGGCTGAGCTAGCCTTAGCTCGGGCATCCGGGTGGCCCGGGTTATCCTTAGCCCGGGTAGCTCGTCCGAGGGTCTGGATAAGCCTAGATTATGGCATTGTTTCTAGGTAATCTCGTAATGTGGTTATATCTGGAAGGTTTATGGTTTCCTTGTAGGGGACGACTTCATCCGCAAGTACGGTGTGTCGGTCACGATAGGGGCCTGCGGACAGGAACGGATACGACCTGGAGGCCCAGACGAAGGCGTGTTCAACCCGGACATCTACCCGTAGTCAGTTTAGCCATAGATACCCTATCATGATGTACCCTATAAATACCCCCTGTGTCAAGCCATAAAAGAGGTGGTCATCATCTTGGATATCTTAGGCGAAGCACACAATTGCTTAGGTTTGGACACATCTTTTCCCTACATCCTCTCATTGTCGCCGAGAGGTGCTAGGGGCATCTTCGTTAACAGCTCGAGTGCTCGCCTGAGATCGGGTCATGATCTACATTGTACTCTCTTCGGCATATAGTAAAGAAGACTGGACATAGGGCTTTTACCTCATCCGCGAGGGGTCTGAACCAGATAAATTGTTGTTTCTTTGTTCCTTGTGATCTTACCACCCCGAAGCTAAAGTCTTGACGAGAAAGGGTTAGTTGGCCTGAATCAACAAATAAGCCAAGTGAAGGACCTGATCCTAAGCATCAACAGTATTGTATCGCCACCAAGACAAACAATATTTTCCATTGCCATTTCTCAAAGATTGGCATTGGATCTTGGTGGTCATAACACCTGACGAGAACAAAATTATGTACCTCGACTTTAATAGGGCTAGCCCTCATCATGACTACTCATCTTTCAGTAAACTACTCAATCAGGCATTTCATTACTACGTTGAGCAAGGGAGGAAGCATGATGTTTCTAGGGGCAATGCTCTACAACACAATATGAAATGGCCGGTACGTGCCTATATATACCTCTCGTATGAAAAGAACTGTTATTATTCCTAGTGGTCGTCGACCAAATTATCTGTTATTATATAGTGCCACCAGCAGCCCGGAGGCTATGCTTGTAGGTTTTACATTGCCCACCACATGATGGAGGCGATTTCTGTAACAAGGCCTAAAATATGGACATGAAGCTAGGGCCTATCGATTTTGACAATCTTACCAAAATTAGAGAAGTGGTCGCTAACTTCATAGTGACGTAAATTGTTGATCCGCATGGTCGTCTCCACCCTCCAAAATTAAACAAGGACAATTAGAATTAGCTTAGGTAGAATGTATGGACAAAATCACATAAACATTTTGATGTGCCCTGCTCCATTGAACACTTTGTGATGAACCTTCGCACTTTATGTTTTCTATATATATTTATATGAATCCATGCATTTGTGAATTCTTATCGATGTTTGTTCATATAAAATTGTTTTGATGTGTGGTTCTATGGCCTCGTATCATACTTACATATCTTTCGGTTGCCTAGTTTGCTTCAAGGAGTGAACTACTGTTCCTCTCGTGTTTACCATGACTCCTAACTATTCCTCTAATGGTAGTTAGTTCGGAGTCACTAGCAAACATGAGACGAACAATAGTTCAAAGAGCTCGTTTACTTGCATACGATAGTTCATCTCATATAAGGTCAGTTTCTCGATCTCTATCCTTGTATGCATATGAGATGAAATGTGATTGTATGCATGATTTCTTATATATGAAATCTGGATAAAATGCTTGTCTTATATATGAAATCTGGATGAAATGCTAACAAAACCTAAGGCTAGCCAATTTTTCTAACTATTTTTTTCCCTGTCGAGTCTTATCACTGACGTTTCTTACAAACATCACAAGTGATATATCTCATCACTGGCGGTTATAAATAAGAACCTCCAGTGATATTGTGCCTATCACTAGCGGCTGGTGTCTAGAACAGCAAGTGATATGCAATCTATCACTAGCAGTTGGTATACAAACCGCCAGTGATACGTGACTTTTACTAGCAGTTTGTATACGAACTACTAGTGATATGTGAACCGCCAGTGATAGTCTCCTGTTATCACTGTCGGTTCAATAACCACTAGTGATGATGGTTCCGAACCGCTAGTGATGGCGTTTTCTAAGCTAGTGTGGACCTGGCTCGGCTTGGCTTGTTTTGAGTCACAAGTTAGAAATGAGGCTCGGCTCGTGCTCGTTTGTAAACATGCCGAGCCAAGTCCGAGCTGCTCATGAGCCACAAGCTAAAGTTCCAGCTCTAGTCCAAGATAAGGGGTTTTGAGAAGAAATTGTTAAAAGATGGTTTTAATTATTTTGAAAAGAAACTCTAAGATCATTAAAAAATAATTATAAAACGTCTAGTACAAAAATAGCAAATTTATAGATTTAGACTAGAATCTGAATCCAAACAGAAAAGAACGAGCAAAAGGCTTCATCGAGAGGATCCAAAGATTCTAGCTCTTTGCGTGCTGTACGAGCTACCCACATGCAACACCCTGTCTAGTATGGATAAATTTGTGTCATAAGATTAGAAGATATATAGGACCACACCTTGATATCTTAATTTTCATTCTTTTTTCTCTCTATTTGCTAATATATATATAGCAATGTGAGGTGTTTACGAACTGTCTATCAGACTTGCATTTTTTTTCATTGGACTCCGAGGTCCATCGAGGAAAGCAACAGATAGCAGAGCGAGCCATGCCCTGCATAATTCCTTAAAAAATACTGCATCCGATCACAAATATCTATCGTTTGAAGTATGTATAAATCAAAATTTTAAAACTTTAGCTATAAATATCTTTTAAACTATTTAGATTAAGTATATGAAAATTATATTTTAGATTCATCTCGAAGAGTACTTTCATAATGTAATAATTTTTGGGTTTAATGAATAAGTTATAATAGTAATTGGTGGTTAAATGTGTATTTTGAAGACAGTACTAATGTCTAAAATGACACTTATTTGTGATCGGAGGGGATAACAGAAAATCTAAACAGCGCAGTCCCGTTCCGAGTGCTTTCCATGGTGCAGGAAAACAACAAGAGCACTAATTCTTTGGTGAATTAATTGGACGGTTAGCCACTCTACGACTAGCAGACGCTGTTTAGTTTGGGGCTGATCCGATGGTATAGCGAACTGACAAAGGAAGCTACGCGGAGAGCTCCCGGCCAACGTGCGAGGGTGTTTAAGTACGTGTTTAGATATTATTTCTTTCTATTTTATACTATTTTTATGGTATAGCAAGTTTTACGTATCATTGAACAACAAATGTCATCGAGTATTAGATATCGTCGAGCTTCAACTATTGTCGAGTTTTCAGGTATGGTTGAAAATCGGGAATAATCAAGTATCATAGTAACATCGGTGCATCGTTAAGTACAATTCAGATTTCGTCGAGTAATGGTGTTTAATATAGGATATCAAGACATCATCGAGCATCAATATCATAGAATATCAGGTATTATCAAGTATTGTCGAGTCTCGAATGTCGTCGTATATTAGGTTCTTTGAGTTTTGAATCATGAATCATTAAGTATAAGGTAGGTATCATTGAGCATCGAGTATCATCAAAATTAGTGTATCGCCAAGTATCAGGTAGCGAGCATTGGGTATCCTCGAGTATCATGGCATCATCGTGTACTAGGTATTGCCTGGCATCATACACCACGTATTATGTATCATTAAGTATCATGTAGGTATCATCGAGTAATATGTATCATCAATTATCAGGTTGGTGTCATCAAATATTGGACTGGTATCATTAAGTATCGAACAGGTTTCGTCGAGTATCAGGTAGGTATCGTCAAGTAATATGTTTCATCATATATCATATAGGTATCAGCAAATATCAACTAGGTATCGTCGAGTAATAGGTAGGTATCATCTAGCATAATGTATCATAAAGCATCAAGTAATGTCGACTATCAGGTAGATATCATTATAAAGTATCGCCAAGAATCAAATATCGTCAAATATTAGGTATTGGCAAGTATTAGGTATTCTGGAGTATCGTGACATTATTACGTATTGTGTATTGCCAAGCATCGAGTATCATACTGGTTATATTTTTATACTAGAGGTGCTAACGCGCGGTGCCGCGTTAGGCCACCACACACCGATGTATCGTGGGCCTATGCGCGGAACCCGCGCCAGTCCTATGCGACAGTCTTTTTGGTATATAGTTTGTGCAAAGTTTTGTTATACAGCATAATTATAAACTGAATTAAATCTAAATAGACTGTTGGCAATAGTATTTCTTTCCTTTTATTATAATTCATGACAATAAGTAGTTAGAGACCAAATCTCTTGAAGTTTTTTCTAAATTTTTAAACGGTCTACGAAAACGGAAATAGAAGAGGGAAAAAAGCGAATAGAAAGCTTTTCTAAATTCAAAATTATTGTAATTTCAAATTTGTTTTAAAAAATCCGAACTTTTAGGGACCTTTTTCATGCAACTATGATTTCATTTTTGCAAATTTTTTTTGAGAAATTTTTTATGGCCTAAGATAAAGAAAATAGGGGAGGAAAAGCGTAAAGTTCTTTTTTTTCGTAAAAGCCAAAACCTTATATGGACCTTTTTCGTTAAGCTATGTTTGTACTTTTGTAAGCCTTTTTTTGGAATTTATAAATAGCCTAAAAAATTAAATAGAAGAGTAAAAAGAGAGCGAAAACATTTTTATGGATCTTCTTTGTGGAGCTATGGTTCCATTTTGCTTTTTTTTGGTGGAATGTTTGAACGTCCTAGCAAAAAGGAAATAGATGAGGGAGAAAAGAGAACGAAAAAGTTTTTTAAAATTGGAAAGTTTGGTAATCTAAAAAATTTTCCAAAGAAATCGTTTTTTTTCTGCAACCTTCTTCACCCAGAAATAGCCTAGAATAAAGGAAATAGAAGAGAAGGAAGTTTAAAATTTTTGGTAAATTTTTAAAAAATAAAAAAGCTCGAACTTTTTATGAACCTTCATTGTGCATGGATGGATCCATTGTTGCAAAAATTTTGTTGATGGCCTAAGAAAAAAAATAGGAAAGGAAAAAAAAGCAAAAGAGAATAGAAGAGAATAAAGTTTTGAATTCAAATTTTTTGTGATCTCAAAGAAATAAAAAAGTTTAAAAATTTTATAGACCTTTGTGCAGGCATGATTCCATCTTTGTCAAAAAAAAATTATCATTTTTTGATGGTCTAGAAAAAGGGAATAAAAGGAAAAAGACAATAGAAGCAAAGAAAGTTTAAAATTCAAATTTATTGTAAGAAAAAAAGCCCAAACTTTTTATGTACCTTATTTGGGCGGCCATGGTTCTATTTTTGCAAACTCTGTATTTTTTGGATTGGCCTAAGAAAAAGAAAATAGGAAGGGAAAAAGGCAAAGATAATAGAAGAGAATAAAGTTTCAAATTCAAATGTTTTCTAATGTCAAAGAAATAAAAAGTTCAATTTTTTATAGACCTTTTTTGTGCAGACATGGTTCCATTTTTGCAGAAAAAATTTTGGGTTTTTTTGATGGCCTAGAAAAAGGGGATAAAAGGCAAAAGACAATAGAAGAGAAGATATTTGAAAATTCAAATTTTTTTTAAGTAAAAATATTTTAAAAAGCCCAAATTTTTTATGTACCGTTTTTGGGTGGCCATGGTTCCATTTTTTGCAAACTTTTTTTTGGATTTTTCTAATGGCTAAAAAAGAGAAAATAGGAAAGGAAAAGGAGAATAAAAATGGAGCTGGTTTGATGCTACTGCTGCTGGGGATCAAGAAAAAAAAAATAGGTTTTTTTTGAAGGCCTAGAAAAAGGGGATAAAAGACAAAAGGCAATAAAAGAGAAGATATTTGAAAATTCAAAATTTTTGTAAGTAAAAAACTTTTAAAAAAGCCCAAACTTTTTATGTACCTTCTCTGGGTGGCCATGGTTCCATTTTTGCAAATTTCTAATTTTTAGAAATTTTTTGGATTCGTCTGCTGGGCTAAAAAAAGAAATTTTTGTAAGTAAAAAACTTTTAAAAAAGCCCAAACTTTTTATGTACCTTCTTTGGGTGGCCATGGTTCCATTTTTGCAAATTTCTAATTTTTTAGAAATTTTTTGGATTCGTCTGCTGGGCTAAAAAAAGAAAATAAGAAAGGAAAAAAACAAAACTGGAGCAGTCCAATGTTGCTGCTGGGGATCGAACTCGTGACCTGTAGCCTAGGTGTGGGCGCGTGCAAGCGGGAGGCCAACTGAGCTACGGCTCGCATGTGAACGATTGTCAACGAAGTAGTTTATATATGATATTGCTAAATGGATGGCCAGATCCATTTTGCCCGATGATCGTATGGCTCACAGCGTGCGGGTGACGTGGCCCGTGGAGGACTCAAAGAGAGGACAAAGCGCTAAAAAGAGGCGTGGCTGGGAATCTAACATGGGCCGGCGTACTAAGTTCTAGCGCGGAGCACCAGCCCGCCGAACTTTTTGCTTCATCTCGAAATTGCGCGAGGATGTTTTTTATACATAACTTGTGATTGGACGGCCGGATCCCATCTCGGCCCATGATCAGACGACCAGTGTTCGTCGGGGCCAATATTGCCACGGTATGGCGCGTCGTTGCTACGTATATATCTAGTGGCATGGGGCCGTAATTCCACGTGAACTCCGGGTACACCTACGAAGGTAAAAAGGACCGCGCTGCGAGGTGGAAAAACTCTGAGGGGGTAAACGCAAATTTCGTGGGGCGAGGAAGAACTGGCCAGGGACCCGGACGCGAGAGGATGGGGACCTCGACGGAAAAAATGGTAATACGGAGTGTTTTCTGCAAAATTTACCCTGTGAGAAGAACCTGGACAAACGGGCGGATGCGAGGCCACACGGCCCGATCGGACGGCTGAGTATCTCCGGCGACGTGGCCTCATGCGGGTTGAAAGAGCGCTATATGCTATATAGGCACCGTTTCTTTTGGCGGTTGGCGACGGTCGGCGGTTTGCTACAGTAAATTTGAAAAATTTTAATTATCTTTTTAGGCTCATTACAATTTTCTTCAAAAACTTATAAATTTGCTACAGTAAAACCGCCAACCGCCAACCGCCAGAAACCGCTAAAAGTAACAGAGCCATAGGGTAGAAAATACTATAGTACCAAACGAAACTAGCAAAAAGCGTACGGCCTCAGCTACCGAGGACAAGCAGCCAACAACTAACGGGATGGGTTCTTTTGAACTTATCTTATCTACTTATTCTTGTAGTACATTATCTTGAGAATTTTTGACTTATCTCCTTTTTTATTACTTTTTGAGTCCTTCAATTTTGGGTGCGGTTTATAAGCTTCTAAATCCCAAAATTGAAAAAAAACTAGCTCTCGAGGCTAATAAAAAAAGTGACCAAGTGATCAAATAAGACACGAGATAAGTAATAAGTAGATAAGATAAGCTCAAGAGAACCCCTACTTAGGATGCCTTTGCATTGTCCAAAAAATGCTCATGTGTGATGGTTTTAAAATTAATTTTATGCATAGAAGATATGGTCTTGGTAGTGATACACTGGTAGTACGTATGATGCATAGACAAGAAGAATCTTGGAATGTTATCAAAAAATGCTCATGTGGAATGGTTTCTTTCCCTGAAAAACGCCGGGTATTTCATAGGCACATAGAGGTAGCAAAGGATGCTTGTCGATGTGACACTGGGTGCCCGATCTTCCGAAAGGTACGTGATAGATCGATTAGTGGAGCTTCGACGTAGAACGATCCGGCTTCAAATCAGACACGATCTGAACCCCGCAATCGCAACACCACTACTCCGTTGGTTATCAATCTTGCGTGAGCATGATTGACCTCCCAAGAAGGCTAATCCCTGCTGCGAATCGAGAACACAAGTAAGAACACGGAAGAAAGCAATCTGAATTGCAAATACGAATGATTAATTTCACAAGTTGGGTCTCACAAACCGATCAAGTGGCAAAACTGTTCGAAGACAGAATAATCTAAGCAAAACCCAAACCTTAACTCGGATGACAGCTATTGAATATAAGGTGTTAGGGTCGGCCAAAGACCCCTGGACGTGCCCCTAATGGGCTCCGACGAGGTACACGGGCCAACGGCCCAAAGATGTTGGCGCAGCACCCTGACAGATTCTGGACGCTGATTTGTTTCGACGATTCCCGTTGGCTCCAGTGGAATTTTGACGTGAGACCAGTTCCATTGGAAAGCTGATCTCCTTAGCATTCCAACGGTACATAAAACATCGAAAACGGAGTCCGTATGCGTCCTGGGCGACGATTTTAGTGCAGACTGCTCCTGGATTCCGAGGTGGACTCGAACTTCGAATTGGTGATGGGATGGGCTTCACCTCCAACTCGAATTCAATGTGGTTGTTGGCCTCCTTTGCTTCCTTGCTGGTCTCCATGCCTGCGGTGATCCTCTCCATGATTCCTAAGTATAATAGCATCATTAAATAGCAATCTATCCTTGAAAATACAATGCGATTCACTTAGGAACGAGTTCACCTGTTGATGAAGTAGTCGTGCTCGAGCTCTTGTTATGGGACCTTCAAAGGCCGGTTCAATGCGCGTATCTGAAGGTATGATGTCCTCATCACTTGTCTCCCATAAAGAAATGCAGACATCTTGTTAGACATAAATGAAAGAGATCGAGATTTTCTTTGTTCCACGAATTTATACATGCGGACATCTTTAGGATGCTTTTGCATTGTTGAAAAAATGTTCACGTGTGATGGTTTAAAATTTATTTTATGCATAGAAGACATGGTTTTGCTAGTGATACACTGCTAGTATGTATATGATGCATAGACAACAAAGAATCTTTGGACGTCATCTAAAAAATGCTCATGTGAAATGGTTCTGTTCCCTAAAAGTCGTCAGGTATTTCGTATGGACAAAGAGGTAGCAAAGGATGATTATCTCTATAAATAAATGCAGACATCTTGTTAGACATAAATGAAAGAGATTGACATTTTCTTTGTTCCACAAATTTATGCATGCATGTGGGCAGGATGTACCACGCTCAAAGAAGAATATTTGGTATGCTTTTGTATTATAAAATAAATGCCCACATGGAAATATTTTTTAAAAAAATTTATGTAGAGAAGGAATATTGTTTTGCTATTGGTAAAATGCACTATTACAGAATGAGTAATATAAGACGCATATTTTAAGACGGTTTTGACGTATTTGTTATAGAATCGTCTCTTGCTATGTGGTGACACAAGGAAAGAGATGACTTTAAAAGAAGTGTCTCATATGTTAAATATTTTGAAGATGGTTTTTAAAAAAGTGTCTCATATGTTAGATATTTTGAAGACGGTTTCCAAACAATAAATGTGTCTAATAAGACTAAGGAATAAGAGTTATTTCCTCACTAGGGAGTGATTTTTATGGGTACATATTATGAGACGTTTTTTAGTTAAACGACCGTCTATTGTGTTGAATTACTAATTAGACATATGGATATCTAAAACCGACTCTTATGAAGTTATCATATGTGATTTTTGTTTTATATGAAATCATAAAATACTGTAAACAAAACTATTGTATTTTATTGTGCCATCAAAGACGTCCACTTATTAACCGACTCATATATGTTATATTTAATTAGATGTGATGGTTCATTTATTGCCTGAATCAACTTATTTGATCTATTAAATATTTAGATTTGGATCAATTACCTATTCAGTGTTAAGATCTGTTACACAATTTTTGTAATTTTTTCATATAACGGAAGGTAAATAGAGGTATGGGGACAACTTAAGAGATTAAGACCAATCCATAAGAAAGCCATTAGTTTATAAATTTTTTAATTTATTCATGTAAAATCATATGGGAACAACTTTTACATGTAAATTATAGCTTTCAACGAGATCTACAACTTTGTAGCTAAAAAATTTTCTATTTGAAGCTATTTACATGCCTAAAAATTATTGAAAGATTTGAACAATAGAACAAAAGACTACACATCATATGTAAGACAACTAGTTGCTTGAGGTGTGTTGGTTAGGTGGGTTGGGTTAGAGTCAAGAGGTCATAGATTCAAATCCCATGCAGAACATATAATTGTATTTTATTTGATAAATTATCCTGATTATGTAGAATACAACTGGAGGCTATAGTGTAGGTTCTAGGTCAAATAGTATATTTTTAAAAAAATTTTGCACCAATTTTTTATGTTTTTGGCACCAATTTTTAGTGTTTCCTACGGTATGACATATAAGACGGTTCCATATAAAAAAACGTTGTATATACTCACGTATATAATAAAGTCTTTTGCGACTGGTGTCAGATAAGTTATTTAAAAACTGTCTTTAATAATAAAAAATAACCGTCTTATAAATGTTTTTCTGTAGTAGTGATGGTAGTAGGTATGATGCACAGGGAGCAAGAATCTTTGGATGCCATCTGAATGGTATTTCTTATGGACAGGGCTGGGGTAGCAAGGATGCATGTCTTCCAAAAAAGCAAGACAAAACTTGATTCTCTCGCTGTGTCTATTGCTTAATTTGCTCGATGGACCTTGAAATCCAGTCCAATGAAAACTACAGGTGCGATGGCCTTTTTTTTCTCTTAAATTTGGATTATAATCTATAATGATATATTTGTTCTTTTATAAGTCAAATGATTTATGCTTTATAGCCATTTTTAATATTTTAATGTTTTTCATGCTTTTAAGATAAATTTTTTGTCTCTTTAAACCCGTATCTCATGGACATGCATTTTCTTAATTATTGTAACTTCCCAATTATGGGATTAGTAAAATTTCCAAAAATTTTGAAACTTAAGAATGATTTAAATCCTCCAATAATATTAGAACTATAAAATGATCTAAAAGACAAAACTAAAAGCTTTAATGTTCATAAACATATTAAAATTCATAAATGCAAATGAGTTAGTTGATAAATGATTTAATGTATAAAAATGGAACATCTAAACTAGGCTCAATATTTGATAAGCTCTAGGGGATACAACATATTTAAATTTCTTTGATTATGAACTTTTCTCCTTTATTTCTATATTTTAGAGAAAACCAATTAAGTATAATACAAATATTAATCTGTAACATCCCAAAATTGTATGATATTTTGAAAACACTTCTGTGATGTTTGCATAATACAAAGAAAAAAAAAATTTTTACCCAAAAAAAAATTCGTAAATAAGAAAATGCCTATCTTTTTAACAGAAATGCAGAAATGCCCCTCCGCCGCGCCGCCATAACGCGGCAATGCTATTGCCGCGGCCCCATAACGAGGCAAAGTTATTCTTTGCTTTGATGCAATGCCATAGTATTGTCATGAGACCGTCTTCATCTGACAAAGCTATTGTCATTGCATACCATCTTCTTGACAATAGCTTTCTTCACAGTCTATGTCTTGTGACATTGGCCGATATATGTATTGTCACACATGGAGGCCCCACCACGGCCTCATTTGCAGCCTTGTGAGGAAGAGAGAGAGAGAGGCCAGGAGAGGAGAGGAGAGGAGAGGAAGGGAGGGGAGGGAGAGAAGAGGAAGAGGAGGAAAAAAAAGCACATATTTGATGATTTTTTTTTATTTTATTGATATATTAGGTTTAGTTTATTATTTGATATATTATGATTTAATTTATTTTATTGTTAAAACATGGTAGGATAGCAAATTTTTTATGTAATTTGTATAGATGTAAAGCTGCTTAGGGTTTAGTTTATATTTTATTTGATAATTAGGGTTTAATTATTTGTTAGATATATTAGGGTTTAGTTATTTGTTAGATATATTAGGGTTTAGTTATTTGTTTAGTTATATTAGGGTTTAGTTATTTGTGTAGTTATATTAGGGTTTAATTATTTGTGTAGTTATATTAGGGTTTAATTATTTGTTTGATATATTAGGGTTTAGTTATTTGTTTGATATATTGGGGTTTACTGTTAGGTTCGATAATGAAAAATATGTTCATAGTTAAAAATTCATGAAGATTAGGGTTAATATTTTGTGCATACATTTAAGTCTCAGTTTGATTAGGGAAAAAACTGAGGGATTGTATTTAGGGTTAAGTGGTAGCATTGGTAGTGAAAAATATTTTGGGATTGTAGTTACGGTTTAGTGGTACTTTTGTTAGCGAATAAGGATGATTAGCTGATAGCATGTAATTTTCACAGGGAATAAAGGATTTTGATAGGATTAATGAACGGTTCCTTTTGTATTGCAGCTATGGCTGAGTTTTGGTTTACTGTGTATTATGGTGATGGTGACATAAGGGAAGGGCCTAATGGGATTGATCTTAGCGAATTTAGGGGCACAATAATTAGACATCCTGATCCAGAAAATTTGCAAATTGAGAAACTTTACTTATGGATGTGTAATATGTTCGGGTGGAACGCACAGGAACATGAAGTGTGGATTCAGGCTCTATGGAGCAAAAGTGTAGAAGTTCCTAAATTTCAGTTGATTACATGAAATAAACCCCTATTGTACTTGGGACGCTAAGTTTAGTGCCATCCAGGGAACGGTTCCACACGGGTATAAACATTGTACATGCGAGTAGCAAATGTAACTCGCTCTTCAAGCCCGGAGATTCTTGCGTGAAGATGTTCGATGTAACTGAACGCGGCCATTGGGAAGGGGTCGTCCATCCATTTGGTGAAGCCGCAGTCATCGGTCTACATTTGGAAATGAGAAAAAAGTGAGATGGAAAATGTATTAAACCCTTGGCCGTTGTCGGGCTAGTTACTCATAGCGAAGTACGTGCAGCGGTAGAAACGTCGGCCAGTCCATCCTTCGACAATCTGGTCAAAAGTTTGTACAACGGTGTCCACTCCGCGCGCACAACGTGGCCATCCCCTGTAGAAGTTTGGGTCTCTTATCATTGTTGGCTCTGTGTTATAGCTAGCTCTTGTCCGAATAGGCGTGTCGTAAGCAGTAGACGGGCTTGCGATCCAGGACCATTTGACGTCCACCAGGCTTGTCGGATCCAACTGTTCGGTGTGGGTCGTGAAGCCATATGTGCAATGTGGTATGTCCCACTCTACTCGCCTCACCTCGTACGAAGCCAACCCTACTAGGGAGTTTACACACACAGAGTCAGAGTGAGAGTGAGAGTGAGGGTGGGAGTGAGAGGGATGCCAAATATGCCTCCCATTATATAGGCCGAGGACTACTTAACGAATTGAATTAATAAGTTGTTCATTATGCTTACTGACATCGTTTAATGATTAAACACATGGTACCAGTGCCCTACACCTGCCTTGGCCACATTTCGTCGATCTTGCGGGCGGTGGATCGCTAACGATGCATGCGGTCACATCACTAAATACGGCATCTGCTGACCATGATACCGCCGGACACCGGTCACATCAATAATTGCGGGGCATTGCTGACCAACAGTACCCGTTGGACACCGTCGCATCAATAATTGCGGGGCACTGCTGACCAACAGTACCCGCCAGACACCGGTCACATCACTAAATGCGGGGCACTGCTGACCAACAGTACCCGCCGGACACCGATCACATCAATAATTGCGGGGCACTGCTGACCAGCAGTCCCGGCCGGACACCGGTCACATCAATAATTGCGGGGCACTGCTGACCAACAGTCCCGCCTGACACCATCCAGTCACATGAAATGCAGCAGCAGCAGCATGAACTCGGTCCATGCACCGAGCAGACTTGCCTATTTATTTTCCTCCTGCCCCCGAGTCATCTACGCTCTAAGTTTCCTCTCTATCTCACATATTATTTCCATCAAATGGAGCAGCGGACTTTCGGCAGGATCTGAAGCAATGTCATGCTAGCTTTTTCAACTCTGTGGTTATTCAGCGAATGTTCTGTTTAGACCCAATCATCCTTCACGGCTTGTCGCTTTTGTTTGTAATATGATCCTAATATCGCGAGTTTTGCGATGTTACGGGTTATATTACACTCAAAATGTGACGTGTAAGCCGTGAAGGATGAATGGGGTCTAACTGCATGACCTGAACTTAAGGCCTTTAGGGGATTAGACAAATAGGTACGTACTAATTTTTATTTCGAAAGCTAGCATGACATACAGGGTGCGATGACATGCAAGGGTGGTCACCATGGACGGGTGAAAGGGTTGTGGTATTGGCATGAACACCAAGTGGCTGCACATCGAGCAGTCGCTTCCCATTCCGTGTCATAGTACACCGGGTAGGTCTCTTGTATGATGGCTCTTCGACGTAGGACATCTGCGTTGGGTGTGCCGAGGTAGTGGCATCCGCACAGACATACATGGTCCTGACATGATCGATTCGGCTGATAGTATTGGTCCAGCACTGCCTGGTTGTGCGATTGACATGCCGGCATGGATTGCCTAGGAGGCCGGGAAGGCCGCGCGGACCTCCGCCGGCCTTCTGACTGCGCCTGCCCTCCTGTGGCATCCACGGTAGCCTGCAAGCGATGGATTCTTGCGTGGAGGTATGTTATGTACGTGTACGCTGCTGCCGGTTATGGCTCATCCATCCAGCGAGTCCAACCGCACGTGACGTCTGCTAACTGCAAATAAGAGACCTGATAAGTAACTTGTCTTTACACAAGCATAGCGTAAAAAGGAGGAAACTTACGTTGTAATCTGGGCATCGGTAGAACCTGCGACCAGTGAACCCCTCGTGCACGTGGTCAAACCACTGAACAACAGCGGGGTTCCCACGATCCATGTCGGCGGTCGAAAATTGGCGGAAAGTGGCGATCTCGTAGCAAAGGAGGGCCATCTCTCCGGTCTCCATATTGTATGACTTGCATATCGTCCAGAAGGAGGGCGAGCATGCTCTCGAGGCCAAAAGACTCCCACCATCGTCGAGGCACATATGGGCGTGAAGATGCTCCCCGCTCGCCATAAAGAAATGTGGACCAGAGGCAAAGAGCGGTGCTGCCTCCTTCCTCTCTATATAGGGTGTTACGTCATTATCAGCACATGATTAAATTAGCTCCTACTTATCATTAATTAACTGTTCACTTTGACATGGCAGAATCTGCATCGTTCATTCCGTCGGTGGAGCAGTGCGCCGAAGATAACAAGGTGGAGTAGTGCGGTGGCCTGAATGCTAGCTGCCTAGGAATGAGTGCTGTCCGGAATTACCGCCTTCAAAGAGGCGAAATTTGGTGGCGCTTTAGCCACTTGTTTTAATTTCACTGCTAACATTACATGCCATCGACGAACAATTACCTCTTTTCGGCGTCGGTCCACATCGCCTGCAGCAGCATCCATCATAAATCACCGCTTTGCCACCAACAATACCGCCGGACACCGGTCCCATCAATAATTGCAGGGCACTGCTGACCAACAGTCCCGCCTGACGCCGTTCAGTCACATCAATAATTGCGGGCGCTGCGACCATGAGCCCCGCCGACACCGTCGGTCACATCAAATGCGAGAGCGGCGGCATGAACTCGGTCCATGCAAAGCGGACTTAGCTATTTATTTCCTCCGCCTCCGAGTCCTCTCGCTCCAAGTTTCCTCTCAATCTCACATATTACTCCAGCCCATCTGATTGCACAAATCTAGTTGTAACGAGCAATGGCGACCTCGACTCGAGGACCGTCCATGAAAGCAAGTTTAACACCACCGTGCTGAAGGGTCAATGTTCCAATGTGCTTGCGGTGACCTTTGCAAGTTTGTTTAATCCGACGAAGATTTCTCATATACTTACGGAAGGAGGTTCTTCATGTGTGCAAACTACGAGTACGATCCACCCAAGGTTGCCTTTGGCGAGCATCCAAAGGTACTTGCTCACCCTGAACGTCCTGCATGATTATATCTACCTACATGGCACATGATCTCTGTACTGACTTATGTTGAACAAATAGTCTCCCCCACCTCTATGCGATTTTTGGCAGTGGCTAGACACGGAGCAATCGGAGGCAGACAAGAAACACATCGGCGTGAGTTCCGTTGGAAGAGGCGATGGTTCAGCGGCGCCGATATGAGGAGGAACAAGAGGACAATCGCATAGCGTTCACAAAGCAGAGTACCGGAGCGACAAGAGGGATTGAACGTCAGCTTGAGGCCCGAGAGGCTGAGAGAGAGAGAAAGCGCGAGAGGGCACGTCGCGCAAAGGAGGCTGGACCTGATACTACCGGCAAGGGGAAATATCCCCATTGTACTCGATAGGAACTTTGTTGTAACCGTGATAATAAAATTTCCCAAACAGAGGCGGTTTTCCTCTAGCTATTTATTTCATTTTCCAAATAATTATTAATATAAAACACTCTCTTTGAAACTTATGCAATTTTTCCATTTTATTTTTTCAAGATTAAATATACCAAATACCAAGTCATATATCTTGATCATATTTAGTTCATATAATATGTGTTATAACTATTATATAAAGATAACATATTACATAATACTATAATATCTACATATCTACACATATACATACATATCATATATATATATATATATATACACATAATAGTTATATAATACATAATAGTTACTTATAATAATTATATATAATATATTTTTGAATTGTGAAGGCAATGCCACGGTGTGGTGGCACGGCATTGGCTTTGTCGCGGTGTGGTACCGCGTTATAGCCTTTGCCGCGCCACCACACGCGGCATTGCCTTTTCTGATGTGGTACATGGCTTTGCCTTTGCATGACTTTGTATGCCATGACATTGCCTTCTGCGGTCTCATCCCATGGCATGAGGGCATTTCCGCAATTGCTCCAAAATCATGGGTATTTCCATATTTGCAATTTTTTTTTGGGTAAAAAAAAATTCTAATACAAAGACCTACTTTATTTAAAAGCAATTTTTGCTAAAAAACAATTTCCTAGACATTTGAAATTATATAGGATAAGATTTTGCTAATTATATTGAGTAAGTTGTTGAAAACTTTAACTAAGGTTATGGTTATGAATATCTAAAATATAGCAATGTAGAGGCTAAGTTGATTTTAGTGACCTTAAATGCCCCTCTAAATTTTCTATGTGTATATATGTGTATACACATATGAACACATATGGATATATATATATATATATATATATATATATATATATATATATATATATATATATGAGATAAATCACATTAAAAATCCCACAAAAATTCTAGAAACTAGTTTGACCCTAAATGACAGCCTGAACCTAGTGTTGACAAAGTTTGACACCTGGTGGGACCCATATGGCAGTTCTCTTCTTTCTTGCTCTTGTGAACAATTCATCGAGCACCTGGGCTGCACCAGCCCAACTCCCCTCCCCAGCGCAATCTCCCCTCCACTGCCCAGGATCTTTGCTAGAGATCTTCTCTTGGCTGTTTGTGGGTGTTGAATTGAACCGTGGCCCCACTTCTGAGCCAAATTGGCCTGGCCGCCAATGGCCGCGCCGCCGCCTGACATGGCGTACTGACCAGCCGCTCTATCGGCCCATGCGCACGCTGCCGTTTCCCAGGCACCGCCCCGGTTAACTACTTATCTTCACCACTTCGTGCTCAAGTGCACTTGTCACCGTACCTTGACCGGAGTGATGCTCGTGTCCGCACGCGACAGGCCGCTCGGGCCAATCCAAGCCATGGCGGCGGCTTGGCAGCGAGCAAGCCGCCGCCCAAATCCACCTATCGACGACGAAGCTTCCTAGAGACTGCCGCCTCAGGCCCTCGCCAGACCGTTGGTCTGTGAGCTAGACTGACCCGAGCTCAAAACGGCCACACCGGACCTGTCCATCCTCCCTCCCACTCACTCCTCCGTCGCCAAGTCAATCTAGAGCCCCTTGCCTCTAGCTCGTGCATGCATCAGCTCCGCCACACTCCCACGTTGCTCCCTACCCAAGTAATCGAACCCAAAGCCCCCCTGGTCGCCGGTGAAGCTGTGTCATCGCTACCGACCGGGAGCGCACCGTTTCATCCCCTTTTCAATTACTCCCTCCAGGGTAAACCATTGTGAAATTCCTCACGCCATGAGCTTCTCCTGATCCTCCTATACCTTTTCCTTCTCACAGATCTTCGTGGGTGGCCTGTGGTTGCTCTGGCACCGTGAGCACGCCGCTGCCCCTGTTTCGGCCTCCCCGTCGCTAGAACTTCTCACGCCGTCCTCGGTCCAGCCTTGAGCTCGGTGAGCGCCCTCGTACTTTTATCTAGCTCATACATGTTGTAGTTTAGCTCATATAGCTTCGTAGAGCCACGGCCAGTTACTCCCGTGGGAGTTCTCCGCCACTGTGTGGCTCACCGCCGTTTAGGGTCGTCGCCGGTGAATAGCCCAACAACACGTCCTAGGGCTACTCACAAGGAACTGTAGCGCCCAAAATCACCCTTACTAGTGCACTGTAGTTCCACCGTTGCGTCGCCGAAACATTGCCGGATTCATGATGTCATTTCATCGCCCCGATTGGAGGTGGAAGACGCACTCACGACCATCGGATTTGTGCCAAGATACGTGCCATGTACTGTTAAAGTTCAAATCTCCCGCGTGTTAAACTAATGTGTCGCTGACGGGTGGGACCAGTGACCCACTGTCGGATTAAGTGGACACGTAGTTTTCAGGAATACGCCTTCCTTGCACGCAGGCGCGTTCACGCTATTGCGTGTGCATCGTCCATTGCTGACACTTGGGGCCCGCCTGTCAGCCAACGCGGGCTGTGTTGCGTGCGTCCGCATGGGCCGGCATGGTACTGTTCATCCTATTTTCCCTGGATTTTACGAATAAAACAAATACAGTAAATAGAAACGATTTATTAAAAATAGCTAGACTTTTTGAATAATACTAGAAAATTTATGGTTAATACTAGACCTTATTCTAGATTTGATGAAAATATTACCCTGAACAGTAATAGAAGATTAATCACGAATTAATTTCATTGGTTGCATTTAGAGTATTAATCCATATAGAAAATGGACAGAAATGGTTTTCTGTTAATCAAAAATAGATTAACACTTAATAAAAATATGAGAAAATCATGGATTGTGTATAGTAACTCTCTGAACCTAGGAAAAATAGGAAATCTATGGTATGATCCCTAATCACACATTATCTTATAATTGGCCTAATTAATAACTATGGATAATTAGTTATTTTAAGATCTAAATTATCCTAAATTAATGTACCTGTTCAAAGAAGTGATTTCTGTCGTGGCCCTTCTCGACTCACCTTTCGAGAATTGTTCAGACCTACACTAGGCCTTGTATCAGTAGGCTAGTGCAACAGTTACACCGTTAGAATCATTTTTTACATCGATAATTCAAATATTACATAACCGCGATCGCTAGATCGTAATAGTAGCAAACGGCATTAAGCTTTAGTTATAGTCCAGTGTCCATCAGAGTAAGCAGAAGTCTTCAAAAGATGCAACTCACAAAGTTATCATAAAGAAACAACAAAATCACACCAACAGCTACGTAACAACACACGGCTGGCAGGGCTGCCGACCCATGCTAGACTCACGGCTCTCTGTAAGAATAGACCTAGATCATCTCTCAGATGACGACAAGAAACTGTCTTCACCTCAAGCATGGTAGCAGACAGAGTATGCCCGCAGGTCGTAACTACCCCTGAATCCCTAATACTGCGCGATGGCCAGCGCGTTGTGGTGTTAGGAACCATTTGCAAATGGTCAGTGACGTCACACTGTGCATCCCTGATGCACCCATCTAGGGGAATCCATGATTCAACCTAGCCAATCCACGAATGGCCTCACCCTTATGCACTTCCTTCTTCGGCTAAATCACACCCTCCGTGTGAATCAAACGATGTGGTGGAACCCCTTTGGGCAGCGCTCGGCATTACGCGGATCTCGCCGCGCTCCTCTTCTATGCACTACGTATGTGGGCGATTAGCTCCTTAATTCACGTAGCCCAGCTACTTCATCTCTTACCCAATGCCAGACCCAGTCTACATTGCAATACATCACAACCGTACGCACACTGGCATGCTAGGCCCAAATTCCAGTTAACCACATTCATTGTGTGATCATGTTTGGTGAATGTCGGTTCACCGTTCCGAGGCAATTCTAAGCCTAAAATTAATAATTGGACCTGAGCAATGTCTAAGCAAGATTGTAACCAAGACTTAAGAGTCTAAATCATTTTATTTAACCTAGCTCGGCTAACAAGGGTGATCTTCAAGGCGATCGATAGTAAGGTCAAATGATAGATGATTATATCCCGGCAATATCATCAAGGTAAATTGATAGCAAGTAAATAAATGGCATGATATATCTTGATTAATCAAGTAGGTATAAATACTTAAAGAGCATGCAATTTAATACTGTAAATGAGATACTTTTAGAAATCTGGGATTCAACATGAACTATTGAACGTTAACCCGCACTAGGGGAAGTTTAGACTCTCCCTAGTAAAAGTAAACATCCTATAGGAAAGATATTAACTCGCCTTGGCCTTGGGGATTGAAATCCTGATTCGGTGCGGAGTCCTCGAACTGTCCTTCCGGATCCTCTACGTCTAATCGGAGAATCAACATTTCACCATAAACACAATGTAGCGAAGAAAAGAATGATGCATGAGATGCAATCATAATCGCTGGTACTCGATCGGCTATATTAACTATATACATATATATATATATATGTATATACACACACACACATATATATACATATGAAGTGGGTGTCGAGGAAGTTCTATGATCCTTCTAGGAGGTAATAATTTCTAACGAAATGACAGCGGGGTGCTCATGAGATGATGTGTGTGTGTGTGTGTGTGTGTGTATATATATATATATATATATATATATATATATATATATATATATAATAGTATAATTTCTACCCTAACCAGCCCAATAGGAGAAAATAGGGATCTACTACGTTTAAGGTTTTCAAAAAGTGCAAGATGTTCAGTAGTATTTCCTTCATCAACTTATCTTATCATTTTTATCCTAACATACTAGGAGGTTAAGTGTGTGTGGACAATATAATCATATGTTATGTATATAAATATACATATATATATACAACCATGAGATTGCCTAATATAAGACTAGTCAAAATAAAAGCTTTATTGTCATAAAGGTGCTGTGAAATAACTTCTCTAAACAGGTATATTAATTTTAGGATAACTAGATCATAAAATAACTAATTAACCATAGTTATTAATGAGGCCAATTATAAGATAATATGTGATTCGGAGTCATACCATAGGTTTCATATTTTTCCTACGTCCAGAAAACTATTACACATTATTCATGATTTTCTCAGGTTTTATTAAGTGTTAATCTATTTTTGATTAACAGAAACCCATTTCTGCTATTTTTCTATATGGGTTAATACCCTAAAGGCAAACTAATGAAATTAATCCGAGAAAATGTTCTATTACTATTCATGGTAATATTTTTGTTAAATCCAACATAAGCTCTAGTATTAACCATAAATTTTTTAGCATTTTTAAAGATCTCTAGTTATTTTTAATAATTCGTTTCTAATTATAGTATTTGTTTAATTCACAAATCCGGGGAAAAACATATGAACAGTAATGGGCCAGCCCGCTAACTCGTGGCCGGGCCAGCCATGCCAAAGGCACACTTCTGCAAGACGCATTCGCGCGAGGGAAGCGCCCACCACATAACTCGCTCCCAATAAGCCTGACATGTGCGCCATTGGACCCACATGCCAGCGACGCACTATTTTAACACGCGCAGGATTCATACTTAACGGTATTACACACGCATCTTGGTGGGATGACGTCATGAAACCGGCGAACTATCGGCGGCTTACCGGCGACGCGACAGGGCACTATAAGGCACGTTCTTGGGCGCTACGGGTTCTACATGAGTAGCCCAAGAACGTGTCGACACGGTTCTCACCAGCGGTGCCCTTTAACGGCGATGAGCTGAGCGGCAGTGGAAAACTCTCACTGGAGCGCCTGTCTAAGGGTCTACAATGCCCTATAAGCTAAACGAAGACGTGTAGGAGTAGGAGAGGGATGTGGGCACTCTTACCGAGCACTAGGCCGAGGCAGAGGAGGCGTGGATCAAGCTGGCGAGGAGGAGGCCGAAAGGAGGCGGAACAGAGTCCACGCCGCCAGGGAGCTCCGGTGATCCCACGGTCCAATTAACCTGGGCGAAAGACGGGCGAGGGTGAGGTGATGCTCTACACGCAAGCGATCGACAAGGGACTCACCGAGGAGGGAGTAATCGAAAAAGGCATGAAACGGCGTGCTCCCGAGTCGGCGATGGTAACGTGGTTGTCGCCGGCGACCAGAGAGCTCCGGGATCAATTCATTGGGCAAAGCAAGGCGGGGGTGTGGCGAAGCTAATGCACGCAAAGGTGGACGGGAGAGCGAAGAAAAGAAGACGGGGACCGGTGTGGCACGGCCGTATTTGAGCTTGGCTGGGGCACGCGCATTATCTAGCGGTCCTGAGGGATACTCAGGTGGTCACTAGGGAGCTTCGTCGCTGATAGGCACGCATAGGCGGTGGCTTGTTCAGCTTCTGGTTTGATCCGACCCGGGTGGGTGATCGCGCAAGAGAGCGCGTTGAGCTCTGGTTAAAGGAGCTACGACACCATGCACTAGTGCACGCAGTCACGAGGATTGGGCAAGCGGGCGGTGCACGGCAATGGCATAGGCATGGCCGATAATCGGTGGTCGACGCTATGTCAGGCGGCGGTGCGGCCATTGGCAGCGAGGTCAACACAAACGGCCAAAAGACGATCTTCGGCCAATATCCTGGCAGAGGTGGAGGTTTTCGCGCTGGGGGAAGGAGTTTGGCTGGCGTAGCCCAACTACTCGATGAATTGCTCACAAGAGCAAGAAGGGAGAGATCTGCCATATGGGTCCCACCAGGGGTCAATTCTGGTCAACACTAGGTTCAGGCTACCATATATGATCTAAACTATTGTCTAGAATTTTTGTGGGATTTTTAATGGGAATTTATCCTTTATATATATATATATCATGCATATATACATATGTGTTTTATGGATGTATACATATACATATATACATATATATATGTATATGTATATGTATATGTATATACACATAGGGGAATTTTGAGTGATTATTTGAAATCCCAAAAAAAAAAATCATCTTAGCCTATTCATTGCTATATTTTAGATAATTAGGACCAGAGCCTAATTTTATGTTTTTAATTAACTTAATCAAGTTAATTTAGCCAATTATTAAGTTATAGGATTTCAAAGGTCCAAAAAAAATGAATTTTTTTAAAAAATTGCCTTCAAAGAAAATGTCTTTGCAGCATACAAGCATTACAAGAGTGTTTGTCAAAATATCATAGTTTCATGCTGTTACAAATCCCTCTCCCCTAAAAATAAATCTCGACCCCGAGATTTGTCAATTCTAAGCATCGAATAAATAGGGGAATCCTTGATGCATTTTCTCTTCTAGCTCCCAAGAGAGTTGCCCACTAGATTGATTGCTCCATTGCACCTTGCAAAGTCGAATGGTCTTGTTCTTGAGTTTCTTCTCCCGAGTTTCTAGGATTTGCACAAGTTCGAATTGATATTTTAGGTTGGATTCCAAGGTTTCTGTGGGTAACGGGACTATCTCTTCTTCGGGATTTCTCAAACTCTTCTTGAGTTGAGACACATGAAACACTTTGTGTATTTCACCCAATTCCATCGGAAGATCGAGTTCATAAGCGACTTTACCCTTGCGGGAAAGAATCTGGTATGGTCCTACATATCTCGGGGCTTGTTTACCCTTCACTTGGAACCTACGAGTTCCCTTGAATGGCGAGACTTGATACACATAGTCTCCAAAACTTTACAAAAGTTTTGACTTTAAACCCTCTGGCCAAGCCACTAGAGTAGTGAGACCTAGCCCGACGGGCATGTTCCCCAAATGCCCGAGCTAGCTGTAGCTTGCCCAAGCAAGGTAGAGTCCACCCGAGCTCTAACAAGCAAGGTAGTGACTGTACCGGACTTCACCGAGCTCTACCCAAGCTTGGTTGCTACCCATCTGAGCTGGATATACTGAGCTAGAAGATATCTGGAGGAAGTTGCCCGAGCTATAGACGGTCGAACTGAGCAACAGAAGACCTGACCGGGCAAGGAGAAGCTCGAGTAAGCTCGTACCTATTCAAACAACCCAGCCACCACATCTATTCTTTATTCCTTTTTCCCTCCAGCAGTATCAGCCGAATCTTCCATCCACTGGCTGACTTGGGCGGTGCTGCAAGCAGCCCAGACCCTCATATTTTCTTACCTGAAATATTACCCGCAGCCTCTCTATTATAGGTGGGACCTAGACCCATTTGTCAATAGGAGAGTATACCTCTATTTAAACCCCTTTCCACCCTTTTCAACCAGTCCTCACCCTCATTCTTTCCACGTCCAAGTTCTATACAGCAGCAAGAACAGCAAGCTGTTCTTCATCTCCACCTCCACCACTTTTAAATCTTCACCCAAACCACCAATAATCCATATAGGATGTTATATATCGTTGGAAAGCTGAAATCATTGGCTATCCATTCCACTCCATGGTAAGCACATGCACAAAGGTTTGCTATGGATTTCTCTTCCTTTACTCTTTGCTGTTCGGTTTTGGGACAGCAAAGGCTTATTTCGTTTTCTGCCCATCTATGCCCTCTTTCTTCAAATCCAGGCCATGAAGTGAGCAGAATTAACATCTACACTTCCTAGGCTTCAAGCATATCCAACTCCCTTGCACGTTCACAAGGATTTGGGTGAGTTCTTGCTACCTTTCTTCATCTACTTCATTGGATAGCAGTGAGGTTCTTTGTAGTTTTCTCATCTTGCATGTCATTTTTCCTCACATGCAAGCTCGGAGATGACCAAAAAGTGTTCATGCACGAGCTAAGAAATGTCTAGGAGTAGATCCACGCTACTGGAGTTGAAGGGACCTCAAGCAACAAGCTGAAGAGTTGTTGAACCGAGTTCTGAACAGACTACCGTCTACCATTTCGATCTCCTCATCTTTGGGCTCTCTATTGTTAAGCAAGGCCTTCCTTACTAGGTGAGAACCCGGTACTCCCTTTTGTTTCTGTTCTTCACCATTTAGTATTCATGACTACGCTTTTCTTTGGTGAAAACCGAAGCATTAGAACCCCAGATCTAAAAACAGCCTGTTTCAGCCTTTCTTTGAACAACAGCCTAGTAAGTAAATTTTATAAAATCAACCATAGCTCGGATGAAAAAGTGTTCTACATGAAATTGTGCGCCAGGAAATTTCCTACAACTTTTGTGTTAAGCCCGAGCTTAACCGAGCTCATTAGGACCTCGATCGAGCTTAACCGAGCTCATTAGGACCCCCAAAAGTGGCTCGTACTAAGCAATATACATGCTAAGTGACTTTTCCGAGCTAGAGCTAGTTGAGCCCGACCTTGGTCATGACCTAGCCGACCAAGCTATGCCATATCCGACCTTGAAAACCTACTCTTGACCAAGGCAATATCATTCCTGAGCTACCTTGGTCAATCCCGAGCTTAGTCCTTACAGCCCCGAGCTAGATCCTTCCCGAGCTAGAAGGCTCATTCCCGAGCTATCTTGGTCAATCTCGACCTTAGTCCTTACAACCCTGAGCTCGATCCTTCCCGAGCTAGGAGGCTCATTCCCGAGCTACCTTGGTCAATCCCGAGTTTAGTCCTTGCAGCCCCGAGCTAGATCCTTCCCGAGCTAGGAGGCTCATTCCTGAGCTACCTTGATCAATCCCAAGTTTAATCCTTACAGCCCCGAGCTAGTTTTGCACCTAAACTTCAAATGGCTCGATCTCACTCATCCGAACTCGGATTTGGGTGATTCTTTTTATAAAATTTGCATTAGATCATGAACTTTCTGAATATCTAAAAATATTTGTTGTTTCCTACTGTTGAATATTTTATTTTAATTTTATTTGATCCTCTTGCTACTGAACGATAGGAACCGATATTCTGGAGGAGCCCGGACTTGATCCAGAAGTTCTCCCCGACGACCAGCAGCAACAAGGCACTATATACTCTCCTTTGAATCATGTTGATCCTATGATTTACAAATGCATGATTTTAATTATGTTCTATAAGTTGCCTGCATGCTACTTTAAAGTATATATTAATTGGTGGATAGAAATTAGTTATCTCCTACTTAGTGGTCAGTATCATGATAGGTTTGACACGCTCTTCCTTGGTTTCCTAAGATGGGTACTATTATCTATATTTGGTCTACGAAGGCTTAGCAATACTTAGAGTTAACGAGGTAAAGCGATCGATGGAGCTATTCCGTTGGTCGTACGACTTCAATTGTGAATGATTTGCTACGAGATACTCGTATCAATGACGATGGACTATGTGTGAGCTCTGAGTTGGACTTGAACGGGTGATAGGAGAATGATGGGAGGACGGATCCTCGACACGTAGCCCCGTTCAAGTGAATTAAGGACCGAACATGGTGCCAATCCCTTCAAGTTACTATACGTACGACCATTTCCTGTGCATGCTTGCGCCGTTGGGTACCAGCGGGGCAACTTGTGTTAGAGGGTGGGGTGGCAGGGTGGACTATCCGTGGTGCGTCCTTGTGCTTAGGTGTGATGGGCCTTGGATAAATCCACTGCAACGATTGACTCCCGCCTACACTCGAGGAGTGGGGAGTGGATAAAGTCAACTCGAGTGACCCAATGGACTGGCATGTATATCTAAGAGGCTTCGGCATAACTTGCTGTGTCGTGTGGGTAAAGGCGTACACCTCTGCAGAGTGTTAAACTGTTCGAACAGCCGCGTCCAGGGTTAAAGACGAAAACATGTGAGGCGAGACACTGATGTTAGCTCATGCTTCAATTTGGGAATTGGTTTTGGGCATGGTGGGATAGCCGTGTGTCTTTCCGAGCACAGGGTGCTCATGGTGTATGGTCGGAGGGAGACCAAGGGCGGATGGAGCCGAGCATGTTTTGATTATGGTCGGATAGGGACAAAGGGTGGTTAGAGCCCCATGAATTGATGTTGATGGAATTTATGATGAGGAATTATGATGGTTACTAAAAGTTATTACTTTTCCAACGATTTATTAAAATACAATTTGCAATCTACTTATGTTTGTATTGGCAAGGCTCTTTATGCCAAAGATAACCTTTAAGCCTTCCATTGCTACATGCCACTCATGAATGAGGATATATTACCTCCGTAGTGCGAGTACCTTTTGTACTCAACTCGGATGCTACAATTTCAGGTTACGAAGATGATTCCACGCTTGAGTACTACTATCAAGCAGGGAATGACGGCGCTAGCAGGCAAGATGCGGAGTTTTAGCTTCCAGTCGGTTACCCATGGGGTTAATGGGGGCATACCACGCTGGTTTTTATTTCGATACTATCATGAATCTTCCGCTGCTGTTTTGTTGAATAGACTTATGTTTCTGCTGCAACAAACTCTGATTATGTTGAACTTTTGTTCGGGCAGCAGATCTTGATGCCCGGTTGTATGAAAAAGATGTCTCTTGTTCTATGTGCTGTGCTATCGATCTTTGTGAGGATATGTGCGTGATGGTAGCTGATCTTGGGAGCCATCGCCGGGCACATATACGGGCCCCCGGTTTACATTTGTTTCAACGAAGGTCGCCCGTGTGTACCACTGCATGCTTGGGTTGGAAGATAACATGCTCAGCTTGCTCTTGGGTAGCTAGTATATTATTTTTCAACCACAAGAACAGCGAGTGGGCAAAGACTTCATTGAGCCAAATGTAAATTTAGAAGGGGGCGCCACACCAGATCTCTAGGTTTTACTAGGTTCAAGCACAGCTTACTTAATTCCTTTTGTAGTTGCTAAGGGATAATAACCTCCAGGCTATCCATGCCTTTTCCTAGGAACATAGTCAGAAAATTACACTGGTTTTTTCAGCTTAGAGTATCAGCTATGATGTTAGCCTTTCCAGGGTGGTATAAGATGTTTAGGTTGTAATCTTTGATCAGCTCCAACCACCTTCTCTGCCTCATGTTGAGGTTGGCTTGCGTAAATACATATTTCAAGCTCTTGTGATCCGTGTAGATATCACATTGCTTACCCATGAGAACATGTCTCCATAGCTTGAGTGCATGAACCACGGCAGCTAGATCCAAATCATGAGTTGGGTAGTTGTCTTCATGCTTGCGCAATTGTCTCGACGCATAAGCTACAACTTTGCCGTCTTGCATCAGTATACATCCCAATCCTTGCCGAGAAGCGTCACAATACACTTCAAATCTCTTGGTGATATTTGGGGTGGCAAGAACCGGTGTAGTGGTCAAAAGAGTTTTGAGCTTTTGGAAACTTTGCTCACATTCTTGGGTCTATTCAAACTTTCTTTCCTTTTTGAGCAGTTGGGTCAAAGGTCGGGGTATTTTTGAAAATCCTTCGATGAATCGCCGATAATATCCGGCCAAACCCAGAAAACTGTGAACTTCCTTGACAGTGGTGGATGTTTTCCAATTCATAACAATGTTTATTTTGGAAGGGTCCACCTTGATTCCTTTAGCTGATATGATATGATTCAAGAAACTAACATCGCTGATCCAGAATTCTCACTTGCTATATTTTGCATATAACTTATGCTCTCTGAGTTTGTCCAGTACCGCTCTCAAGTGCTCTTCGTGCTCCTTGTCTGATTTGGAGTACACAAGGATTTCATCAATGAAGACGATGACAAACTTGTCCATGTATTCCATTAGGATTAAATTCATGAGGTTCATGAAATAAGATGGTGCATTGGTTAATCCAAATGACATAACCAGATATTCAAACAAGCCATACCAGGTGGTGAATGCTGTCTTGGATATGTCTTCCTTTCGAACCTTCACTTGATGGTATCCAGATCGGAGGTCGATCTTAGAGAAGCATGTAGCTCCCTAGAGTTGATCGAACAAATCATCTATCCTGGGTAGGGGATTTTTATTTTTAATAGTGACGTCATTTAGTGCCCTATAGTCCACCACTAATCTTCGCCCACCATCCTTTTTGTCCACAAACCTAGCCGGAGAACCCCAAGCGGATGAGCTCGGCCGGATGAGGCCTTTGCTCAATAATTCATCCAATTGTTTCTTGAGCTCTTTCAGTTCTTTCGAGTTCATCTGGAAGTATGTTTTGTAAATTGGGGCTATGCCAGGTTCTAGTTCTATGGCAAATTCTACTTCTCGGTCAGGGGGTAGACCAGGTAATTCATCTGGGAACACATCCAAGTACTCTTGGACCACCTTGACTCTACTCGGGTTTTCTTCCTTAAGGTACCAGGTATCCCTACCCCATCTGTAGGGTTCATCCACCTTCCATACTCTATTGAACATTCCATCCTTCATAAGCCTCACTTCTTGCTTGGCACAATCTAAGATTCCCTTGTAAAACTTCAGCCAATCCATGCCGATTATGACATCAATCCCTAACCCCGATATGACCATTAGGTCAAAGTGGAACCCTACTTTTTCCTTTTTAATTTCTACCCATTTACAGGATCTATACACCTTAAGTGTCCCACCGGGGGATCTTATGATCATGGGCTTATTAAGGGGAAAGGTTTGTAGTTGGTTCTTACCTACTTATTCTTGTGATATGAACGAATGCGAAGCACCAGAATCAAATAAAACTTGTACTAGGGAGTCGTGTATTCCGAACGTACCCACAAGTACTCCTTCATCTCCTTGAGCTGCTTCTGTGGTGACATGGTTGAGCCTTCCGCGTCCCATGCCTTGAATTTGATTTTGGTTAGGGCGACCTCTGCTGCGACTTTGCACAACATTTCCTTGAGGTCTGGGTAGGGCAGTTGGCGGCATAATGCCTAGGCTGGTGGCATAAGTAGCAGTTTCCTGGTACCTTGTTTTGAGTGCCTTGTGGATTGCGGGGAGCAGTTGGCACTTGAGTTTGATAACCAAGGGTTCCAGTACCGCACCCACTCCTCGCAGTGTAGCCACGATTGGCAAAGGAGGATTGCTGACCAGTCCTTTGGGAAGGTTGGGGTTTAAACTATCCCGTACAGCTAGGTCCAGCGGCCGTACGTTCCACCAACTTGCCCTTATGTGAGATCCTCGCCCTTCAGGTCCCTTTCTAACACCAAAGCCTTATTGACAAGTTGGTGGAAACTTTGATACTCCACAATCCTGAGACGAGACTTATACCGGAAGTCCATCCCTTCCAGAAACCAGTCTATTTTTTGGCTTCATTTTGAATGTCTTGGGGAGCATACCTCGCAAGTTCGTTGAACTTGGTAAGGTACTCGGAAACAGACATGGTCCCCTGAGAAAGTCGATGGAACTCGTACTTCTTCATTATTGAGACTCCTATGGGTATGTGGTAATTTCTAAAAGCAGTAACAAATTCTCCCCACGAAATAAACCGTTTGACTGGGGGAGCGTGAGGTGGCGCCTCAACACCATCAGCTTGTGCTTCATCTACATTTCCCTCTTCAACCGGTTCATTTTCTTCTGCAAATTCTTCTTCATCAGCTAGCCGGGTGGCGATGTAATTATCCCACCACACACCAGCTGGTCCCACTAGCAGGTGAGCGGCCAATCGCACCTTTTCCTCTTCCAGACACCTGATTAAATCCAGGTTCTTGGTTATAGTGCATAACCAATCATCTGCTTTAGCAGGTTCAGTTGCTTGAGCGAAGGTAGGTGGATTTGTCCTCATAAATGAAGCGTGTTTTGATCCATCATTGCGATTCCTTTTCGCCTACTGATTGAGCAACACATGGCCCAACATCTGGGCTTGATATGCTAAGACTTGGTCGGAGGAGGAGGTAGGTCACCTCGGCCTCGACCATGGCCACGGCCTCTAACTACGCCGGCACCATGGGCTTGGCCATCTCCTCGGCCACGAGCGGCACCGCGGCCCAGATCTGCCCCTTGGCCACGGGTAGCCCCACGACCACGTACCATCTGCAGGATGACGATCCTTACGGTTATAGCTAATTATGCATGCATGAGGCCAACTAAAACCAAAGGATGCAGCAAAGAAAACGCATAACATTCATGATAACCAAAAGCTAGAACAATCATTAAGTTTTACATCCTTACAGCAAAAGCGTACAACACCATATCAAAGATACAATCGCCAATCATCTACTATGGTGATACAAAAGACACATCCCTCGATCTAAGTCAATCCTCTATCCTAACTACTCACGGGCGGGAGCGACGTGTGTAAACTACCACGGTCTCCCAGCCGGGTACCGCGTAGGAGCTGCAACGAAGTCCTCCCACGACCGCTGAGGAGGCGTAGCAACAACAGCAGCAAACGACACGACCGGAGGTACTGCTGGAGCCTCAGGGAAGTCCAAGGAGGGCTCCGAGTCGGAAGAGTACTCCTGCAGTGACAAGGAAGTCAGCAGAGAAGAGTCATGATGAGGAATCCCCACCAGGGCACTAGAAGGGAGAGCCCGCTTACGCATGGTAGTGCGGCGGTTAGGGTACTTAGGTGGGGGAAACTAAGGACCCGGGGGAGAAAGGGAAGGGTCCTTCGCCTACTGTCGTGCCAATTGTGCAAGCGTTGAGTCTCTCTGTCGCCTGCACATCGCCAGGCTGCTGACGTAGTGGTGAAGGCGCCGACCAACCACCCATAGGCGGTTATCCGCCTCACAGAGAAAGTAGCGGAGGAAGCTGAACTCCTCTAGGGCGCTGTCTCGGTCCATCTCCGCACCCCTATGAAGACATGCAACCCTCTCCAGCTAGTCCCTCACCGAAGGCGTGGCACTGGTGAAGCCTGGGAGCAATGCGAAGTGCTGCAGGGAAGGTCGGGCGAATGAGGTGCCCTCCAGGTCATTGTAGTACTCCTCCTGTAGTACCTGCATCGCCAAAGCTGCCGCATCATTGATGGCTGGGTACAGGTGGTCCTTGGGCGTCTTCGTCCGGTAGCTGTGAGCCACCATGTCCAAGTGGTGGTAGTAGACCCAGACCTCCACGTTGTACCCTAAGTGAGGTACGGTATAGACGAGCCTCCAGAAGTAGCAAGGGCAGTCGTCGAAGCACAGAAAGTCAGTCAGCTGGCATAGGACGTGAACCAGCTGGCTGGCATGCAAAGGGTCGTCGTACCCATAGGTGGCATGCTCCAAGGAAAAGCTGTGGGAAACCTGGTCTTCCATCTACAAAACCAAATTTTTAAAGTAAGACATAAAGTGAGTACAAAGCCAAGGAATTAGAAGACAAGATATACAAGATTTTTATCATTTTAGGAAGTTTTTTATATGTAAAAATATGTAAAATCCTTAGCTAATGGCCAGGGTTTAGGGTTCCTACAGTCGTATGCTCTGATACTAGCTCTTGTCGCCGCCCTTCTCGACTCACCTTTTGAGAATTGGTCAGACCTGCACTAGGCCCTGGATCAGTAGACTAGTGCAACAGTTACACAGCTAGAATCATTTCTTACATCAATAATTCAAATATTACATGACCGCGGTCGCCAGATCGCAATAGTAGCAAACGACATTAAGCCTTAGTTACAGTCCAGTGTCCATCAGAGTAAGCGGAAATCTTCAAAAGATGCAACTCACAAAGTTTTCATAAAGAAACAACAAAATCACACCAGCAGCTACGTAACAACACACGGCTGGCGGAACGCACTAGACCCTAACTTTGAGCAACTACTTCTGGTCCTGAAATTGAGGATCTCCTTCCTCGTGGCAGTCATTGGCGTCTTCTTCAACTGGGTCCTCCATGTTTAAAAGTATGTAATTTATGCGAGGTCAACGTCATCCAAATACTGGCGAGCTAACACCCAACCCAATGCATTTAGTGATAGTGGTGTCAAAGGAAATGTTGTGTTTGTTTATTTGCAGGAAGCCAGTTTTTGGAAATCCAAGCCTATGACTTAGCAGTTTTTAACTAAATTTTTGTATCAAGTTAATTATTCACCATAATTCCATTTAATACCAATTCCAATCCAATGGCAGTTTCCATGCACTTTGCCAAACGATCTCCCCCTAGTCCCACCATCATCTTGTGAGTGTGGCGTACCCGTTGAGGATCACATTCCCCAGCAAAGTACCCGGTCTCGTCCTAACTGGGCTGCCAACCCATGCTAGACTCACGGCTCTCTATAAGAACTATTGAATGTTAACCCGCACTAGGGAAAGTTTAGATTCTCCCTAGTAAAAGTAAACGTCCTATAGGAAAGATGTTAACTCGCCTTGGCCTTGGGGATTGAAGTCCTGATTCGGTGCGGAGTCCTCGAACTGTCCTTTCGGATCCTCTACGTCTAATCAGAGAATCAACATTTCACCATAAACATAATGGAGCGAAGAAAAGAATGATGCATGAGATGCAATCGTAATCGCTGGTACTCAGTCAGCTATATTAACTATATACATACATACATATATATATATATATATATATATATATATATATATATATATATATATATATATATATATATATATATAAGGTGGAGTGTCGAGGAAGTTCCATGATCCTTCTGGGAGGTAATAATTTCTAACGAAATTACAGTGGGTGCTCATGAGATGATGCACATAAACATATATATATATATATATATATATATATATATATATATATATATATATATATATATATATAATAGTGTGATTTCTACCCTAATTAGCCCAATAGGAGAAAATAGGGTTCTATTATGTTTATGGTTTTTAAACGTGCAAGAATACGCTAACGAACGTTTTTGTTTAGAAGTATTTCCTTCATCAACTTATCTTATCATTTTTATCCTACCATACTAGGAGGTTAAGTGTGTGTGGACAATATAATCATATGTTATATATATATATATATAACCATGAGATTGCCTAATATAAGACTACTCAAAATAAAAGCTTTATTGTCATAAAGGTGCTGTGAAATAACTTCTCTGAACAGGTATATTAATTTTAGGATAACTGGATCATAAAATAACTAATTAACCATAGTTATTAACGAGGCCAATTATAAGATAATGTGTGATTAGGAGTCATACCATAGGTTTCATATTTTTCCTAGGTCTAGAAAGCTATTACACATTATTCATTATTTTATTAGGTTTTATTAAGTGTTAATCTATTTTTGATTAACAGAAACCCATTTCTGCTATTTTTCTATATGGGTTAATACCCTAAAGGCAAACTAATGAAATTAATCCGAGAAAAATGTTCTGTTACCATTCATGGTAATATTTTTATTAAATCCAACATAAGCTCTAGTATTAACCATAAATTTTCTATCTTTTTTAAAGTTCTAATTATTTTTAATAATTTGTTTCTAATTACAATATTTGTTTAATTCACAAATCCGGGGAAAAACATATGAACAGTAATGGGCCGGCCCTCTAACTCACGGCCGAGCCAGCCACGCCGAAGGCGTACTTCCGCAAGACCCATTCGCGCGAGGGAAGTGCCCACCACAGAACTCGCTCCCACTAAGCCTAACATGTGGACCACTGGACCTACATGTCAGCGACGCACTATTTTAACGCGGGCAGGATTCAAACTTAACGGTACTACGCACGCATCTTGGTGACGATCCAAAGGTCGAAACCTCATCTTCTACCCCCGACCGGGCACTATAAGGCACGTTCTTGGGCGCTACGGGTTCTACACAAGTAGCCCAAGAGCGTGTCAACGCGGTTCTCGCCAACGGTGGCCTGTAACAGTGGCGAGCTGAGCGGCGGCAGAAAACTCTCATGGGAGCGGCTGTCTAAAGGTCTACAATGCCCTATAAGCTAAATGAAGACGTGTAGGAGTAGGAGAGGGACGTGGGGACTCTTACCGAGCACCAGGCCGAGGCAGTGGAAGCATGGATCAAGCTGGCGACGAGTAGGCCGAAAGGAAGCGGAATAGAGCCCACGCCACCAGGGAGCTCCGGTGATCCCACGGTCCAATTAACTTGGGCGAAAGACGGGTGAGGGTGAGGTGATGCTCTACAAGCGAGCGATCGACAAGGGACTCACCGAGGTGGGAGTAATCGGAAAAGGCATGAAACGGCGTGCTCCCAAGTCAGCGGCTGTGATGTGGTTCTCGCCGGCAACCAGAGGGCTCCGGGATCAATTCCTTGGGCAAGGAGCACGGCGGGGGTGTGGCGAAGCTAATGCGCGCAAAGATGGAAGGTGGGGAGCTCTGGTTTGGGCTGTCGACGGGAGAACGAAGAAAAGAAGACGAGGACCGGTGCGGCATGGCCGTATTTGAGCTTGGCCGGGGCACGCACATTATCCAGCGGTCCTGAGGGATACTCAGCTTGTGGTCACTAGGGAGCTTTATCGCTGAGCTTTGGTCAAGGGCGCTACGACACCGTGCACTAGTGCATGAGACAATGCAGGGGATTGGGCAAGCGGGGCGGTGCCTGGCAGCGGCGCACGCGGGCCGACAATGCGGCTGGTCGGCACGCTATGTCACGCGGCGGCGCGCCCATTGGCAGCAAGGTCACTTCAGCTCAGAAGTGGGGGCCACGGCTCAACCCGACAATCACAAACGGACAAAAGACGATCTTCGGCCAAGATCCTGGCAGAGGTGGAGGTTTTCGCGCCGAGGGAAGGAGTTTGGCTGGCGCAGCCCAACAGCTCGATGAATTGCTCACAAGAGCAAGAAGGGAGAGACCTGCCATATAGGTCCCACGAGGGGTCAATTCTGGTCAACACTAGGTTCAGGCTACCATATATGGTCTAAACTATTTTCTAGAACTTTTGTGGGATTTTTTATGGGAATTTATCCTCTATATATATATATATATCATACATATATACATATGTGTTTTATGGATGTGTATATATATACACATAGGGGAATTTTGAGTGATTATTTGAAATCCCAAAAAAAAATCATCATAGCCTATTCATTTCTATATTTTAGATATTTAGGACCAGAGCCTAATTTTATGTTTTTAATTAACTTAATCAAGTTAATTTAGCCAATTATTAACTTATAGGATTTCGAAGGTCCAAAAAAAAATGAATTTTAACAAAAATTGCTTTCAATGAAAATGTCTTTGCAGCATACAAGCATTACAAGAGTGTTTGTCAAAATATCATAATTTTAGGCTGTTACAATTTCACAACACGTTTGGAGCTTTTATTTTAACTAGTCTTATAATAACCAACCTCATGATTAGGTGTATATATATAGAGCTGGGCTATTGACAGCCGCGGCTCAGCCGGCCGTGGCGTGTTTGAAAAAATGGTGATCGAATTCGACGATCCGAACCGACCATCTCCTTTGTCTCGCTGAAATCTCACTACCGACAAAATTTCACATTTTTTATTTTTCACATTTTTAAAATTTCACAACTAATTAGATCATGGATTTTCAAAAATATGAAACAAATAGTAAAACAAATCAAAAAAATGTGAAATTTTTTTGGTAGTGAGATTTCAGCGATATGAAGGAGATGGTCATTCGGATCGTCAAATTCGATCACCGTTTTCGCAAAACATGCCGCGGCTGACCATAGACACACTGATATATATATATGGGGTTATATGATGATATCTTCCACACACACTTAACCTCCTAGTATGATAGGATAAAAATGCTAAGATAAAGTTGATGAAGGAAATAATTCTACCAAAAATGATTGTTAATATATTCTCACGCTTCTTGAATACCTTAAACATAATAAAAACCCTATTTTCTCCTATTGGGCTGATTAGGGTAGAAATTACACTTATATATATAAATATGTAGGTATATATTCATGGAACTTCCTCGTCATATGCTCTATATATATATATATATATATATATATATATATATATATATATATATATAATATTGTAACATCCCTAAATTTTGAGCATAAAAATTTTTCGCGAAATAAAATGTAAAGTGCATTCACGAAATGACAACAAACCTAGAGAGGAAATTAGCGAAACAAGATAAAAACTAAACTAAATCAAGTAAACAAGATGCATGTTTATTTCCTTGCATAAAGATTTTACTTTACTTCGCTAAGACATTAAAAGATTAACATAAATACCAAAATATAAAGCATTTAAAAACTCAATGATAAATTCTAGAAAACATAATTTTCTCAAAATATTAAATGCATTATACAAATATCATTCCTATAATTTTGTTGACCCAAATATATTTTATTATGTTCTTTTAATAATTTTAAGCTTTATAAATCATAAAAAGGGCCTCGGAGAACATTTAAAATATCATAAAATAAAAATATTTCAAATACTAAAATAAATTGAAGAAATGATATTTTCATATTTTTATGAACTCAAAAGTATTTTTAATATATTTTTCTAATGAAAAACTATTTATTACTAATGAGGAGATTAAAGAAATGATTTAGAAATCCCATAAAATAAACATTTGTCAAATACCAAAAAAAATGCATATTTAAAATCCTTACAATTTTCTGAATATAGAGGTATTTTTATCTTAATTTTATGAACCAGAAATAATATTCTAGCATTTAATTGTATTATCTAGCCAATAGGAAAATCCAGTTTTCAGTTATTTGGAAACCTACCTGATTAGGAAGCTTCCCGTCCTGGAAACCCTCCATTCCCAGGATCTACGTCTTCGACGTCACCTTGCCCACCGAGCCATCCTCGCTGGCTGCCTCGCGCACGAGCAAGCGCCGCGCGTCCCAGGCGCTGGACAGCTGCGTGGCCTCAACCCCGTCCGTACCCGCCCCTGGCCAAACCTCATTGCCATCGCCTCCCTATTCTGGCCGCAGCGCCGCCCATGCACGGTGAGCACCCACCCGCTCGGTTCTTCCACCTCCTCCACTCCCTGCCGTCATCTGGGTTTCGCCATCACTTGCGGGACCTCCCTGAACCCGTATCGTCGCCAATTCGCTGCCGGTGAGTTCAATTTTCGTTTTTCCCCTTTTCTGCCGCCGTGAGCCATTTTTCAAAATTAATCGTGTTCTCTACAAAGTGACCTAATTGAATGAACCCTTAAGGTCCCTAGAGCTCCTCTGCTCCTTCCCCAAGCATGGCGCCGGCCAATTTTGGCCCAGGCCGCCGCCGCCATTAGAGCCGCCGCTCAAGCTCTAGAGCTCGCGGTGCTAGCCCACTGCAGACCCTTCCCGCCGAAACCAACACCACCATTGGACTCCCTAAGTCCCTAGGATGCTTCCACGCTCATGCGTCCGAGCTCTAAGCCACCGGAGAGCCATAGCCACCGTCGCCGCCGCTAGACAAACGCCACCACCGTGGACAGCCTGCTCTGGCCACGACCGAGCTCGTCCAAGTGGACAAGCATGATTAGGAAGACCCTGTGGAGCTCCTAAGAGCACCAATTTAGCCCGAGGACCACTAGAAAACAAATGCCCAAATCGTGCCCTAATTTCATTCCAACGAGAAATTGCCGTCGCTACGGACCGTCTTGCACCGTCCCAAGCTCATCTCCAACTTCCTTGCCTCCCCGCGATCACTACCATGCCATCCCCTAACCGAAACTAACCCCGCACTATCGGATTCCCATTTCACCGCCGCTTAGCTCCGCTTTAAGCTCGCCGCCGGCCAACCCGAGTTCCCCTGACATGAACCAACACAAAACGTCCTAGGCTTTCATCCCTTGAACCCATTCATACCAAGAAGTACTTTAAACGTGCACCATAGAGGCCGCAATGCAATGCCGAAGGTTCGCCGGAGAAGAATGAGGAAGAAGAAGATGATTTCAATAAACCAGGCGGGTTTTCTCGGTTTTTATTGTCTCAGACCGGTTCAGTCCCTTCTAGACCGGTTCTGTAAAGTGTACCAAAATAAAAAATGTTCAAAATAATTAATTATATCTAAATATGAATTTTAAACCTATATACATTACTAATAATATTTGAAAACTATAGTTTAAGTAAAAAGGACTTTTATGAAAATAAAAGAGTAATGTAAAAATAAGATTTTTGCAATATAAAGGCTAAATAAAAGTTATTTAATACATATCACAATATTTAAAAGTGCATATAAAAATTCATATAATATATAGTCATGACTTTAAAACCATCTATCATATATGTTTATAAATTACATTTAAAACTAGATAAATAAATATACTAAATATTTAACCTTTCATATTGTCAAACTTACTAACAACAAAATTAAATAAATGAAATATTTAAGTTCATGAACATTATATGTAATATTTAAAGGCTATAGATTAAATGAAAAAGGACTTTCAGTTAAATAAAAGATGATGTAAAGACAAGATTTTTGACAATATAAAAACTAAGTAACATGTCTATTTAAATACATCTTAAAAACATTTTGAAATACATATAAAATTCACGTGATGTATTGTCATGTTTTTGAAAATCATGTATCCATACATGTTTATGAATCATCTTTAACCTAGAAAATAATTGTATTAAATATTTAACCCATTCTACCATAAAACCTACTATCAATAAAATTAAATAAACAAAATATTTAAATTCATAAAAATCACATGTTGCTTTTAAAAGCATTAACATCACCACTTTTTATATTTAGAATCAATTATACACATTAATATCTTTGAAGTACCTTTTTCAACAGAACACCTAGGCATATGTATATCCTTATATCTTCTAAAAATCAAATCCTCCAACTAATTACAAAGTCATATTTTATGAAGTGAAAAGGGATGTATATATATATAAAGGGTTAATACTTTCATTGCATAAAAGAAATCATGTCGATGTTGAATTGGTTCTTATACCTGCATATGGTAGGACAGATAAAATAGCCGGACCCTCCGAGGGAAGAGTCCAAGAATCTCAAGCCAGGAAGGGAAGAATTAAGAAAACTACCTGAAGGATCAAAAGAAGTCAAAGCTAGAGCAACATCCGGAGAACCCAAATTGAAAGGCAAGTCACATATGTATCAATCATCTCAATCAAGCTCTTGTGCTATCGATTTGGGTAAAACTTGTTCCACCTAAAAATTTTATACTTAGAATAAACTTGTAAACTAGGATGACTATTATTTGATTGGCGATAGATAAACTTCTAAATAGGACGAATAGAACCCCTTGTCAAATGTAAGCCATATTCATCTTGACAAGGTTTAATTAAAACTTGACTTAGCGATAGCTCAACCTAGTTTATATCGGTAGTATGCCTGATTTCTGATAGGCTATGTCCACATGGGTATACCTTTCTGAATAATCCTCTTTAAAATTGATGAACTAGAAAAAGCTTAGCATAAACACTTCACCTTAAGAAAAATTAATACTTGGCAAGATATGAATTTTAAGCCGCTTACTATAGGTAAGCACGTGTTGTCGAATAAGTGAATATTGACGTGCGATCAGAGTATATGTTGGGATTATAAAGTGCTATCTTTAGCTCAGGGCAGAGGAGGATGGAAGTTATTGGTTTGTGAGCAATGATTTGATGATGGTTGTTCCTTAGTTGGAACCTTTGAGAATTCCCTTTTGTGGAATAGTGTTATTGTGGAGTTTCTGCCCGTGGCATATAAGGATACTATTCTTTTGCCACTGCAATGTAACACAATTTCGCCCAACCATGCGACCGAGAAATCGGACTTGGATGTGCTCTATACCGTTATTACGATGTTTCCGCAGGAGGAGGTGCGATCATTGCCGATCTGTCTGTGTTATACCCTGTAATCTGTTAGTCAGCTAGATGAACAGTAGATCCCCTTTACAACACTACGGCCAATCAGCTTGCTATTATGGGCAAGTTCCGTAGGAGTAGAGGGGCCGAGATTCTACTGGGCGGAAACTAGGGTAACAGCGTAGTGTCGTGTCCTTAGTGTATCGGCACTGATCATGTTGAGGCATCGTTTGGGTAAAGCTAGGCAAGTTCTGCAGAACTCAGTCAAATAAAACATCGATGGACCGTGCTTCTGGTATATGAAGCTGTGTTAATGGGTGATTCCAGACAGCGGGGCTCAAGTAGACTTTCTCTCTTGCTTCCACTTTTGCTCATCTCATCTCATTCACTTCCGATTCATTCGTTGTGTCTTCTTTATTCCTGTTGCGAACTGTTACCTTGCCATGTATTATTTAAAATTGTAAACCATTTACAATTGTGTTACCTGTTATAACTAATTTTGATTACTAGTCATAACTTTAATGCCTTAAAATTGAAAAACTGCAATTAAATAAAATATTGGGGTTTGGTAACAAGTGAACAACCACCTAGGAATCCTAGTTCATGATTTTGAAGGGGTCATAGTCTTTGTGATTTGCTGAGTACTTGCGTACTCACCCGCCTTTCATGCGGGCTGCCCATTCCAACGGGCAGTCTTTGGTCAGAAAACCACATCGGAAGAGATAATAGAGAACAACAACGAGGAGTGAAGAAGGTACAGAAGGAAGGAGTGTAATCTAGGTCACCCCTACGCTCAGGCATCGCCTGTGGTAATGGGCTGCGAATTCTGGTTGTAATATGAATAAATGTAACTACTGTAAAGCAGAGTCTGTAAAACTTGGCAAGCAGGCCTACTTTCAATGTAAAAGTAATTCTGTTGTGTAATTTCGCGTTGCAGGATGATGCTACACTTGTGCACAACTAAAATCCTGGACAGTTGTGTATTGTGGACCGCCGACATCTTATGTCCAAAATCGATCCCTATATATATATATATATATATATATATATATATATATATATATATATATATATATATATATATATATATATATATATATATATATATATATATATATATAGATAGATGGGAATTATAGCTGATCGACACATCTCATGCATCATTTTTTCTTCACGCATTGTGTTTATGGTGAAATATTGATCTCGATTAGACGTAGAGGATCCAGAGGGACATTTCGAGGACTCCACACCAAACTAGAACTTCGATATTGTGAACTCACCAAGGCGACAGAGAGGGGGGAGTGAATGGAGCCTTTTTCAAATTTTTAATATTTTGTGCTCCATTCGAACTCCAACCCAAACACCAGATAAAACAATGGATGAAGAGAAAAGATTAAGCCATTTGTTGGAGGTACAGGATGTCCTTTAGATACCCAAGGGCATCTGGACTATTGAAAGACCCTCCAACAACACCGAGAGAAATATGCAACATGGACCAGTTCGCATCAGAAGGACCTGCTCAGATCTCGAAGCTCAACTTGGACTGCACTGCACTGGGAAGGACCTGCTCAGATCTGGAAGAAACAAGAAGTAAAGGACCAGTTCAAACCTGGATGGACCAGGTTAGCTCTGGAAAACAAAAGCAAAAAAGGAAAAGAGAGAAAGCCAAACCATCAAAGATACTTTCAGAAAAGTAAAAACAGATTTCCAGAATTTGCCCCCACTTGGAGCAGGAGGTTGGTGGGTTTCTGGAGCTCTAATGTTTTTGGGATTTTGTGTGCATAATCCTACATGAATCTCGAAGCACTTCACCAAAACTCTCCTCTAAACTTTCTGTAGAAAAAATATGAAAAATCAAACGCTACAGACTGTCAGGAACTTCGAGCAGAAAGTTTAGAGCTCGGTATTCACCTCATGGCGTCCAAACGGTGCAATGGAATGACTCCAAACTTTTTCTTCAGATGCACATATGAGTCACGCACCTTCTCCAACAAGAAGCACACAAAAATGATTTTTCTATATGTTTATAAAAATCAAACACTGGGTGTTGCGCGAAGAACAAAATCTGCAGAGATTTGCAACTTGATGGAAAACTTGATCTCTAGTCTAACCTAGGGTGCAAGAGAGGTGTAAACACCATATAAACACCCTCAAGACATCATGGATCAGAAGCATGTAGAAGGAGGGGAGGCATACAAACAAGTTGCAACAAAAAACATCAAGGAAAGAAGATTGAAACAATAGAACTAGTAAGAATAAGATATGAACATGGAGGAACTAGTTTTGTTTGATTTGGGAAAGTTTTACATAGCCACTCTAGGATGGAAAACACTCACAAGTGGCTAAACTTCAGAAACTATTGGCTACAAAAGACTTGAGTGGAGACACCCCTCCACCCCTTCTTTTATAGGCCAACCGGTTCTAGGGTATCTCGATATATCGCGATATATTGAGATCTCCCTTGAATCACCCATGAATGGCTGAGATTAACCCTCTCCAACCAGCCATTTACATGGGCCTTAGCCTACTCACTCATGGCCCAACATGGACCATACATGGGCTAACCTGAAACCCAACACATATACGGTTTTAACTCACACGCACGAATCTTAGAGCGTCGCGAACCGCCTCCAACGATCCTTCAAGGCGTCCAAGCATCCGCAGACGTCCCAACGCCCAAGAAGAACTCGTGCTCCAAAGTGATAGCCGTTCCCACCGTGAAGCTCCGCTACCACCTCCAACCGAACCGGCAGCCCCATCCGCGAACGGACTCATCCACTCCACCTCGCACCTGTTTCACCTGCATCCACAACACCAACAACAAACAACCAAAACACATCTAGAACGTCCGCGGCATCACCACGAACCCAACACAACAGCATCGATCCTCGATCGGGTTAGTATGCAAAATGATAACCGAAATAGTGAATAGCCGGACACAAAACAACCGCTGGGGCAAGTGCGTCTGTGGCGGTTTACGACTTCACGGCTACACCTAATCATCTAGGGTCTTTTCCATGCTAAGGAGTTCACAAAACTTCAAGAATCAAGAAACAACATGCCACGTCCAAGTGGTCAAGTTTGGAAGAATTTTGTCGGAAACCGAAAGTTTTGACCAACTCCTCACATGCTCATCATCTAGACTCCACAATCTCCCCCTTGATGAGCATGTTGACAAAACCAAACCAAGTGGCCAAATGTGCGAAGTTTTGATAAACAGATGCAAGGGTTCTGGAAGAATTCATGCATAAAACCAAGAAAGAAACCCTTGATCAAATGCCCCACAAATTTTCAAATTTGCCTCCCCTATCTTAATGCATCAATTCAATTTTTTTTTGTTTTGGCCCAAATTCTCCCCCTTTTTGTCAAAATGATCAGCAAGAAAACCAAAGTAACAAGGATACCCCGAACATGCACATGCGAAAATAATTGAAAACCTAGGCAAGAGCTTTGAAAATTAGCCAAATGGTTACCAAAACCGGAGGCCGATGCTCAAACCAAGTCTGAGGATCACAAGCTGACAAGACGTGAGAAAGATACTAAGGCTTGCAATGAGCTAACCAACTTTTCAAATCTTGTAACAAGGCATTTGCATAAGTCAACTAAAAGGAATTTCAAGGTCAAAATAGGTACACAAGCTTGAGAAACATCAAGACAAAGAAAGACAAGGTTGCCTAAACGAAATGGCCAACTCAAGAATGTGTCTAAGAGAGGAGGGACTGGTGTGCTCTAGACCTAGTACCTCGCTCACCTATAGGTCCTATCATCTGATCAGGAGGGTGACTAGCCTGAATGTGCCTAGGTGCACCCGAGGTGGCCTCTGCCTCATGTGAAGTGGAAGCAGGATCAGAGCCACCAAGGGAGGACTCTACAGGGGTAACCTCAGAAGAAGAAGTCCTAACAGAGTAGGCTCAAGAGGTCAAGGCACGGAGGGCTCAGTGGGTCGGGCGAAGGTCCGACCACGGCTTCTACCGTGGAGGAGGTTCTCATCGAACCGACGAGCGATCACCCCAACTCACCTTCTCCTCTACAAAGATAGGCTCAAAGGTAAGATCAGACTGAGAGATGTCTGGCCTGGAACCTAGTCTAGCCTCGTCAAAAGTGACCTCACAAGACTCCACTACCCTCCTTTTAGCAATGTCCCAAACCTCAGAGATCCTAGTGGACTTAGTATACCCCAAAAGAGACCATCTAAGAGCGAGACTCGAACTTGTCCAAATTGCCGATTTGAATGAAGCAATTGCAACCAAAGACCCGAAAGTGTGAAACATTGGGCTTGTGCCCATATCGAAGCTCGTACGAGGTCTTGTGCAACTTGGCACGGGGAAACACCCTGTTGGAGACATAGCAAGCAAGAGTAATCGCCTCGGCCCGTATGTCGCGGGGTAGAGTACTCATCCAAAGATCGCCCCGCCATTTCGACCAGTGGTCCTATTCTTTTCTCTACCACCCCGCTCATTGGGCTACATGAGGCGAAGAAAATTGATGCTCAACTCCGAAAGTGTGCGTAAATGTTCAAAAGAAGCATTCTTGAATTCGGTACTATTATCGAACTAATGGTCCGGTGCACTCGAAACTCAACCGCAAGCCTCCTTGAGAGGTTTCGAACAGTTCAATGTCTCCTCCTTTGAGGCCATGAAGAAGACCTGTGAGTATCGCGAGAAATCATCCACGATCACAAGCTCATACCACTTCCCACCCATCGATCGCACTCTAGCCGACCAACAAGGTCCATATGTAAGAGCTGTCCGGTGCATCACCATCACACGTGTTACTCGTGGATGGGAAGCGACCACCATTTTACCATGTCGACAAGGAGCACAAACCAAATCGAGACAGAGTGAGCTTAGGAATTCCGTAAATTAAATCAAGAGCTCACCCTAGCCAAGTGATCAAAACCAATGTGACCCAAACGCCTATGCCGAATCGAATGTCACGAGAATCAAAGTAAGTAAGGAGAAGCATCACCAAGAAGTATGAAAAGCAACTCGAAAGACTCGCCAAAACGAGAAATCCCACAAAGAACTTGCCCAGAGGGCTCAAGACACAAGAACCGAAGTCCTAAATCTGACCTCATAGCCCCGATCAATAAGTGCAAACGTAAAGCAAATTATACTTCACCATCGACTAGGGCTACGCCCTAAGAACAAATCGTGGACTAACTCGACAGATCCGTGAGCTAGACACGACACAGAGACGATCCCCAAAGGTGATCACCTCCGTCGGGGTCTCGGCTAGAGAGGCAAACCATCGTGACTCACCGGTCATGTGACGACAACAACCGGAGTCAACGATCCGCACCTCCTTCCTCCCAAATTTCACGAGCTCGAAGTCAAGTAGAGAAGAAACGAGTCTCAGTGTGAGGACTCACTAGAGCGCACCTAGGAACCCAAAACCGAGACACATGACCAGCATATCCCATCGACTCCACCTCTACAAAACCGCGTGGCACACGCCAGATCCTAACAACATTGTTCCTTGGGCCATCCTCGGCCTCGACCGCCTCCTCGGGTCACCCATCTAACCTCTCGCAGGAACTCTCGCCTGGTGTCTACCTCCACCAGAAAACAAAGGCACACCCCGAGGACGGCGGAAACTCAAACTTAGACCTATTGAACCTACCAGAGGGCTCAATTTCCTTAAAACCCGCACTGTGCCTAATGCTCATTCTAGACTCCACTTGTCTAGCTACCCGTGTGGTGAAACACGTGCCTCGAGACCCTAGCTGCCGAGTGTGATTATGGGCACTCTTGGGATGTCGCTAGGAAAACCTACCACCGATAGCGAGAACTCGCCTATGTGACCAGATCCCGCCACAAGAAGTGCAAGCTTAACCTAGGTCTTGGCTTTGTCCTAGGTGGTGCTACAGAGTTGCAGACTTGGAACTTGATCGAGTACTCTTGCTCTTAGCGTATGAGGTGCTCTGAAGAACCAACCACCGTCAAGCAACTCAAGACCAGCAGACCTAAAGATCGTCTTCTCTGGGACTCCGAGGACGCAACCACCATCCTACCTCCTCAAGAAGGACAACCCTAGGTGGGTGACGCTGATGTGATCAAGCCACCAAAACCCAAACCTCTACCCTGTGAAATCTTGGATTGATCCAAGATCAAGTTCGATTTCTTACCACCAACTAACTTCTCAAAAGTGCTCATGAGATACTCACACTCGATGAAGCTGTGGGACGTAACTCACACGAGAGGAAGAGGACCTAGCGTAACTTGTGTCACCCCGACCACTAGCAACATCCTTACCCCGCAACTCGCAAGACTTTATCACCTAGAATCTCAAGCTCTCTTGAAGGACCGACAGAAAGACACTCGAGTTTTGCACTTCGCTAGGCGACCTTGATACCTACGGCCTAGCTCCTCCAATAGCTTTACCCACGCTCCCATCCATTTCATCACATCGCAAACAAGTAGAGCACTCATCTAGAGACCTTTTAGTTCAAAGAATTTTACTCTTCAATGTTAAGTTCTCTAGTTTAAGCATCGACACTCACCGCACACGTAAGTAGAGTGAAAACTGCCATCTCCATCGCTAGTTGTGTCCTTAGGTGCATCATGATCACTACAGTCCTCATCTAGACCGACCGGGTCCTTAAGTGTGTCATGTGAGATATGTGCGAGGATCCGGACAAGCAACCATTTCAAGAGCAATGCATGCTTTTAAAGCATTTCTAGTTTCTACAAGCTCCTCAAGCACACAAACATGTTTTTCCTTAAGTTCTCCAAACTCCTTAATCACACTATCATGCAAGGTCCTTAATGCAAGAAGTTCAGAAAGAGCTTCATCACAAACTTTCCAAGCATCGTAATCAAGAGCGTAAATAGTAGAAGAACTAGGCGAGCCCTAGACTTTCTAGCTCTAAAGTAAGATAGGCTACTTCTTCCTTCAAATCTCTAACCCTACCATTTTCCCGAGAGAGAAGCCACCTAGCTTGAGAAACGCAGATTGAGATCATCATAGTTTTCAGAATAAGGTACCTCCGAGTCGAGTCGATGTCGGAGCAATCCAACCGGCGTGTCCGCCATGAAGCACATACTGGGCGAGCCGGCGTCGCCGAGTCCTCGCCTTGGGGCTCCTCCCCATCGCCACTCGCCTCCGGTCCGAGACGCAGCGGAGTCCAGGTCACAAAGACTTTATGGAACAGCTTCCGCCCTTCCGAATGTGGGCTTCGCCACCAGTGCATGCACTTTGGTTTGGCTTGCGGTTCGCTTGGGGTAGTTATTCTTGGCAGCAGGAGCTTTTCTCGCCCCTTCAAGATTTGGGCATTCCGCTTGAATGTGGTTGAGGCCTCCACACTCGTAGCACCTCAAGTTGCTCTCCTCCGCCACTCACTCTCTTGTAAGCTCTAGCAAATTTTTAGATAGGAGGGCTAAACTCTTCAGAACTGTATCTAAGCGCCGTCAGAAGCTCCACAAGAATGCATAAAGAAACTCCACCAAGATCGCAAGAGGAAGAACCGTATGATTTGTGACCAAAGTCAGGAAACTGGTCGGTTTCAAGAACCGACAGATGCTCAAGTTCATAAGTTTTCAAGTTCGAATAGAGACCATCCAAAGTGAGTGTAGTGAGATCCGTGAGCTCGCCGGATCGTGGTGATCTTTACTCCCCAAATTTTAAATCAAGTGCCGAGAGAAAGTGACGAGCATTCTCGAGTCATGAACACTGCCTCAACTGCCGCAAGTTGCTCAAGATTTTGTGAACCCACTGAAACAAGCATCCAAAGATTCACCAGTGTTTTGAGAGAACCGGTTGTACTCACGCTTGAATTGGTCCGGCGAACGGTCTTGACTCGAGCTGTCCCTCATGGAAAGCAATGAGGGTAGTCCAGATCTCGGCGCGACTCAAGGTGAGCAACCCTGTCAGATTCATTTCGACCAAAACCTTGAAGAGAATGTTCTTGGCCCTAGCATTCAACTCAAAATCCTTTTTGTTCTCGGGGTGATTTCTCCTCATTTGGCACCTTATATGGTTTCTTGACTTTGGCCCAAACATCAAAGCTCTGTGCCATAAGGTAGGAACCCATCCGAGCTTTCCAAAAGGAAAAATCAAGGCCATTGAAAATCGGTAGTTTGTTTGAGTACCTCTCCTCTGCCATGGTTAATGACAGGAAGGACTCAAAGACTCGCAAGAATCACAAGAGCTCAACCTCGCTCTGATACCACTGTGAACTCACCAAGGCGACAGAGAGGGGGGAGTGAATGGAGCCTTTTTTAAATTTTTAATATTTTATGCTCCATTCAGAACTCTAACCCAAACACCAGATAAAACAGCGGACAGAAGAGAAAAGACTTAAGCCAGCTGTTGGAGGTATAGGGATGTCCTTTAGATACCCAAGGGCATCTAGACTATTGAAAGACCCCTCCAACAACACCGAGAGAAATATGTAACATGGACCAGCCTGCATCAGAAGGACCTGCTCAGATCTCGAAGCTCTGATTTTGGACCAGATCGCACCAGAAGGACCTGCTCAGATCCGAAGAAACAAGAAGTAAAGGATCAGTTCAAACCTGGATGGACCAGGTTAGCTCTGGGAAACAAAAGCAAAAAAGGAAAAGAGAGAAAGCCAAACCATCAAAGATACTTTCAGAAAAGTAAAAACAGATTTCTAGAATTTACCCCCACTTGGAGCAGGAGGTTGGTGGGTTTCTGGAGCTCTAATGTTTTTGGGATTTTGTGTGCATAATCCTACATGAATCTCGAAGCACTTTACCAAAAATCTCCTCTAAACGTTCTGTAGAAAAAATATGAAAAATCAAACACTACAGACTGTCAGGAACTTCGAGTAGAAAGTTTGGAGCTCGGTATTCACCTCATGGCGTCCAAACGGTGCAATGGAATGACTCCAAACTTTTTCTTCAGATGCACATATGAGTCACGCACCTTCTCCAATAAGAAGCACACAAAAATGATTTTTCTATATTTTTATAAAAATCAAACACTGGGTGTTGCGCGAAGAACAAAATCTGCAGAGATTTGCAACTTGATGGAAAACTTGATCTCTAGTCTAACCTAGGGTGCAAGAGAGATGTAAACACCATATAAACACCCTCAAGACATCATGGATCAGAAGCATGTAGAAGGAGGGGAGGCATACAAACAAGTTGCAATAAAAAACATCAAGGAAATAAGATTGAAACAATAGAACTAGTAAGAACAAGACATGAACATGGAGGAACTAGTTTTGTTTGATTTGGGAAAGTTTTACATAGCCACACTAGGGTGGAAAACACTCACAAGTGGCTAAACTTCAGAAACTATTGGCTACAAAAGACTTGAGTGGAGACACCCCTCCACCCCTTCTTTTATAGGCCAACCGGTTCTAGGGTATCTCGATATATCGCGATATATTGAGATCTCCCTTGAATCACTCATGAATGGCTGAGATTAACCCTCTCCAACCAGCCATTTACATGGGCCTTAGCCTACTCACTCATGGCCCAACATGGACCATACATGGGCTAACCCGAAACCCAACACATACACGGGTTTTAACTCACACGCACGAATCTTAGAGCGTCGCGAACCGCCTCCAACGATCCTTCAAGGTCCAAGCATCCAAGACGTCCCAACGCCCAAGAAGAACTCGTGCTCCAAAGTGATAGCCGTTCCCACCGTGAAGCTCGCGCCCGGCCTCCAACCGAACCGGCAATTTCACTCGCGAACGGACTCATCCACTCCACTCGCACCTGTTCTCACCGCATCCACAACACCAACAACAAACAACCAAAACACATCTAGAACGTCCGCGGCATCACCACGAACCCAACACAACAGACCGATCCTCGATCGGGGTTAGTATGCAAAAATGATAACCGAAATAGTGAATAGCCGGACACAAAACAACCGCCTGGGGGCAAGTGCGTCCTGTGGCAGTTTGGCGACTTCGCCGGCTACACCTAATCATCTAGGGGTCTTTTCCATGCTAAGGAGTTCACAAAACTTCGCAAGAATCAAGAAACAACATGCCACGTCCAAGTGGTCAAGTTTGGAAGAATTTTGTCGGAAACCGAAAGTTTTGACCAACTCCTCACATGCTCATCATCTAGACTCCACAGATATCTAGGGCCAAGGCGAGTTAACATCTTTCCTGTAGGGTGTTTATTTTTACTAGGGAGAATCTAATATTTCCCTAGTACGAGTTAACATTCAATAGTTCATATTGAATCCCAGATTTCTAAAGTATTTTATTTACAGTATTAAATTGCATGCTCTTTAAGTAATTATGCCTACTTGCTTAATCATGATATATCATGCCATGTTAATTACTTGTTATCGATTTACCATGATGATCTTGTTTTGATGAAATCATCTGCATTTGACTTTATTAATGATTGCCTTGATGATCATCCTTGATAGCCTGGTTAGGTCAAATAAAATGATTTAGACTCTTAAGTCTTTGTTAAAATCTTGCTTAGACATTGCTCAGGTCTAATTATTAATTTTAGGCTTAGTCGCTTCGGAACGGTGAATCGACATTCACCGGACATGAGGACAACATGAACTTGGAACTGAAAATTGGGCCTGGCATGCCAGTGTGTGTATGGATGTGATGTGTTTCAATGTAGACTTGGTCTAGCATTAGGTAAGAGATGAAGTAGCTGGGCTACAAGAATTAAGGAGCTAATCGCCCACATACTAGTGCATGGAAGATAAGCGTGGCGAGAACCGCGTAAAGCTGCACGCTACCCAAAAGGGTTTCACCACATCGTGTGATTCACACGGTGCGATTTAGCTGAAGAAGGAAGTGCATAAGGGTGAGGCCCTTATGGATAGGCTGAGCTGAATTAAGCATTCCCCCAGACGGGTGCACCAGGGATGCACAGTGTGACGTCATTGACCATCGAGGATGGTTCCTAACACCACAACGCGCCGGCCATCGCGTGATAGTGCAAGTATTGGAGATTCAGGGGTAGTTACTACTTGCGGGCGTACCCTGTCTGCTGCCATGCTTGAGGTGAAGACAGTTCTATGACGAACTCCTTCGCTTCGACGGCGTTGCGGTTAGCTATGGCCTACCGTGCTACCTTCGATCCGAGTGCTTGGTCGGGCTAACGTCCCACCCACTCCTTCGCTTCGACGGCGTCGCGGTTAGCTAAGGCCTAACGCGCTACCTCCGCTCCGAGTGCTTGGTCAGGCTAACGTCCCACCCACTCCTTTGCTTCGATGGCGTCGTGGTTAGCTAAGGCCTAACGCGCTACCTCCGCTCCGAGTGTTTGGTTGGGCTAACGTCCCACCCACTCTTTCGCTTCGACGGCGTCGTGGTTAGCTAAGGCCTAACACGCTACCTCCGCTCCAAGCGCTTGGTCGGGCTAACGTCCCACCCACTCCTTCGCTTCGACGGCGTCGCGGTTAGCTAAGGCCTAACGCGCTACCTTCGATCCGAGTGCTTGGTCGGGCTAACGTCCCACCCACTCCTTCGCTTCGACGGTGTCGCGGTTAGCTAAGGCCTAACGCGCTACCTTCGATCCGAGTGCTTGGTCAGGCTAACGTCCCACCCATTCCTTCGCTTCGACAGCCTCGCGGTTAGCTAAAACCTAACGCGCTACCTTCGCTCCAAGTGCTTGTTCGGGCTAACGTCCCACCCACTCCTTCGCTTCGACGGCCTCGCGGTTAGCTAAAGCCTAACGCGCTGTTGTCGGGAACTCCCGCCGACGGTGAGGTACGGCGCCCCTCCCCAGTGCTAGAGAGGACGCCGCGAGATGTAGTGGTTTAGAAAGCGGACACTTGGTGAATAGAACCGGTATGAAAAGTGTGTGATCAGAATGCTTGTCCCCCTTTCATTGATGAGCTTATCAATTTATACAACTCTAGGGTCCGGGATTACATGCATGGGAAATACCCAAATTGCCCGGCCTAGGGAAACACCCAAATTGCCCTGGTCTCTGGATCGTTGATCTTGCGACCAACAGCTAGACTAGCTTTCTTACAATCTAAACTTTTCTAATCCCTAATGTGCCCTCGGGGGGGGGGCACATTCTGACAAGGTGGTTGATCTGATCAGTCCTTGTCAGGGGCTGTCGCAGGGTCTTCGTCCTCTGACCCAAAACTTGTCAAAGATCAATCTCGGTCTCTCCGAAGGGTCTTCGTGAATTCCTTAGCGAGGTTTCGCTCCTCCTCCACCCTTCGGCAGGAGTCCTGAGGATTCTCATTGCTCGAAATTTCCTCGGAACGCCTGACCCTTTGCGTCCATCTCCCGACCCTTCGCGCATGTCCAAGTCTTGCTCGCAGCCCAAGGGGTCTTGAGGTCATCTTAGACACGCTTCTCCACTTACCCCTTCGGGTTAAGATCCTCACGAAGGATCTTTACAGCATCTTCGTGGACATCCACCTTTTCCGAAGATGGGGTGGTTGCTCCTACAACAAAAGCCCCTTACGGTCACGTCGCCACCTCGCCGTGGTGCCTGGCTGGAATATCCCGCTCCCCCTTCTCCACGTCGAGGTGGTTTTCCCGAAAATGCTTTTTCTTTCCTGTTTGTGATGATGTCTTCGGCCGTTGATGTGACTTGGACTTGACGTTCTGACCATGTCAGTGGCCTCGAAGTCGTCGCGTTGATCCTGGCCGCCGATCGTCACACATGATGTTGAATCCGCGGGCGTCCCTCGAAATTTCCTTTTGACTTTTGATTTTTTTTTTGTGACTCCTCGATTTCCTCGCGACGCATCATCACCGTTGGTGTGGACACGCGGCGTTCATCTGTGTTCTTCTGCCTTCCATATAAGGGACCCCGCCCTGGTCTCCTTCCCACTTGCCTTTGCTTTCTTGAAGTTCTTACTTCCGCCGTCCCGCGCTCCTGCTCTCTTGTCGACGCCGCGCCATCGGTTCGCCCGTCTTTGCGCGCCATTCTTTGGTTCATTGCCTTTGGTTCGCCAATGACGCCCGCCGCCACTCGGACGCTCACAGTACGCCATTCTTTCGATGTCATTTTTCTTTGGTTCGGGGTATGGGGGCTTCAGGGTATGGTAGTTTTGGCGCCAGCGAACTCGTCAGTGATTCTTCTTGTACCGGCGGTGGTGGTTGCGCCGCCGTTTATGTGTCGGTCTCCCCCGTCTTCCGTTGTTAGAATTGTACGGGACTTTTACGAAGCCCCGCATTCCAAACGCTTCTGAGGTGGTTGCGTGAAGTTTTTTTAAAAAATTCCCGAAGGGTCATTTCTCCAGAGTGCTGACGTTTAGTCTTTTATTCTTGTAGTCCTCGGAATCTGCAATGGCTCCGAAGAAGATCTTGAGTCCTGCAGACCTCTTGCGGCTGTCTTGGGAGCTGGGGCAGTCGAGGATGACGCCGGACATACTTGCGAAGGTGGCGGACTGCTCTGTTGCGGATGAGGCAGACTTCAGACTCCCTGGGCAAGAGATGACTCCTCAGCCGAATGCCGACGAGGCAGTTGTCTTCAACTCGCAGGTAAAGGCAGGTCTTCGGATACCGTGCACCCACCTCGTCTGGGAGATACTCGAGCTATACGAGGCACAGCTCATGCATCTCTCCCCGAACGCCGTGGCCCAGCTTGCGGTATATGAGTGGGCGCTCCGATGCCACGGCACGCAACCCAGCGCCCGACTCTTCGGGTTCCTCCACGAAGCTAGGTGGCAGGGGAAGACCAGCGGCAGCGCCTTCGGGTGTATAAATTTTATCGTGAAGTCACAAGACCTCGCAGATTTTCCGTCCTCGCTACCAAGAAGAAGTGGGGCCACTGGCCGAAATGAAGCTATTTTAGTTTTACCAAAATATGGATGCAGCGGACTCTCCACTGAGGTACACCAAGGGGGCGGCCAACTGCGTCAAATTCCCGGTGGAGAAGCTGTCCGGCTCCAAAGAGGCGCAGCGACTCCTACTTCAGAGGATCAGCAAGTGCTTCTCCATGCGCTGCCTCGCCGAGGAGTTCTTCGCGGCCAAGGTGGGGCCGCTGATGCGCAGCTAGGAGGAGTACGTTATCGTCGGCGAGGGGGGGGACCACCTCACTCTGAGTGAAGAGGATCACCGACCTCGGAAGCTCGAGTCAGCCGTGGAGAGGCCGAGGATGTTCAGCACCGCCGGCCGACGGTCGCATGGCCCGGGCCGGTGTGGGCGCCCGTGTCAACCGTATCCTCGGGACGGTTACTCCCTAGGCGGAGCCTGAGGCGAAGAGAGGCGGCAGGAGGAAGGCTGCCGATGGCGCTGCTGCGGGCCCCTCGAAGTGGCCTCGTGGTGAGTATTCTCCTATTCCTGCCATACCTCTTCGGTTTGTTGTTTCTAACTGAGTTTTCGAATCAGAAGCCGCCAGCGCAGAGGATGAGGAAGAAGGCGATGAGGATGTCGAAGACGAAGGGCTCCTGGCCGAGGGCGATCGCACCTCGCCAGACGCGCAAAGCGCGGCCAGCGGTGGTGATGACGATCCAATGGATGTCCTTGTCAGCAAGACTCCTTCGGGGCCGTCGGATCCTAAACATGGTTCCAACGAGCTTCAGGATAGCCATGGAGCGGGGTCTCTCCCTTCGGGTCGGGGCCCCGTGACTCCCGAAGGGGCCTCCTTTGATGTTGCTACGGAGGCCGAAGGCTACACCACTGGCTTCGTTGTTGATACGGAGCTCTGGCTGTTGACTCTCCTTCCGCCGAAGGTTTGTTACTATACCTTTGGTGCACTTCTGTTTTTTTCTCTCTTTTTTTTCATGCTTAGTTTCTTGCAAAGGGGGCTAACGAGGAGTCGCCTTTGGTGCCCATCTCGGGAGCCGTTGGTGTCAATGCCGCTACTGATGCCATTTTGGCATTAGTGGCGGCAACCGCCACGGAGAGGGGGTCTTTGTTGACTACCCCGACCGTACCTGGCGTGGCTGGTCCAGCTTTACCGGCTATGGTGGAGGGAGGAGTCCTGCAGGCTTCTACTCCCACGCCCGGCGCCACATCTTCGGCGGCGGCGATGACTATCGATGGGGAGCCAGATGCGACCCTCCTCAAGACTCCATGGCCGCCGCCGCCCGATGGTTTCTATCTAGAGCCCATTGTTCTCCTCCACGATGAACAAGTGGAGGCTGTCCTCAGGGGGGTGCCTCCGGCAATCCTCGATCGCTGCGAGTCATTCCCTTTGCTGGAGAACATGCGCAGCATCGAGTTATGCCTTGCCTCGGTAATTTTTTTTAACTTGTCTTCGTGTCACTTATGTTTATATTAAACTATGCTGAGCTTGGCTTGGAATCGTGCCGCGTCGGCACAAGTCTTGGGCCTCTCGGAGAGGTGCGCTGTTCTTGAGGGTCGCGTCACCACCCTTGACCAAGAGAACCACACCCTTCGGGAGGTTAGTATGAAGGAGAAGGAGTTGGTGGCTCTTCTTAGAGTGGAGAAGGACCGGGCGGAGCAACACGCAAAGACCGCCGAAGAGGCTTTGGCCAAGCTCCGTGCTGAAGTCGAAACTCAACGAGCTGAGGTCGAATCATCGTGTAAGGAGTGCGACAGCCTGCGTGCCGATCTGAAGAAGGGAGCCGCGGAGCTTGGGACTCTTTAGGGTTCCGTGGCGAAGACGAAGCAACAAGTAGAGGCACTCCAAGGGGAGCTCTTATCTTTAAGCCAGGCCTTTGCCAAGGAGATGAGCAGGCTAGGGACCATTGCCGTGAGCATTCCTCCGAGGAGCCCGGCTTTAGCTCTCAATTATTTGAAGGAGGCGATCAGCACCTTGGTGGAGGGGTCCCTATGCTATGGCTCGGACTGCGCCATCAGCTCCATCTTCGCATTTTCAACAATGCTAAAGAGCGCTGGGTGCACACATTTTCCAAGTGGCTCCGCACCAAGCGGTTCATATCCCTCGGTATTCAATCCCAGCTCGTTTGATCGTGACTCCCGCCAGGTTGTTCAGGACTTCCTGGTGAGGTTCTGGCGATCTGGCGGTCCTGCCTTCTGTCGCGCTTTCATGGCCAACGCGAAGAAGAAGACTCCTGCGGCCGCTGCGGTTGGTTCACCTGGGCCTCTGAAGATAGCAGAGCCCAAAGTGCCGACCTCCGAAGACTCTCCGACAGGTCCCGCTCCCCAGGATCGTAAAGGTCCTGTGGATCCGAAGGGCAAAAGGCCAGCGGAGTAGAATTGTAATACTTTGCTGATGTAATACATGATCTTTCCTTTACTTCTTGTTCCGAAGTTGTCCCATATCGTGAGTGATCTTATGTGTTCATGATGTTTTGTTTTCATTTGGCGTTAGTCCCTCGCTTCGCTCTATCTTATATATTACACGATCAATGCGTGATAGGTTAGACGGCGTTCGCGAAGACCCGTGGCTCACGAAGGCTCCTTGTTTGGGTTCTTGGCGTGAGCGCTTGTAGCCTCACGCCAGTCCCTTAATCATATAATTGGCGAACACGCAATCGAATTAGCGTATTGGCGTTCGCGAAGGTTTATGGCCCGTGAAGACTTTTCGGGTGCTTGGCGCGAGCGCTCGAGGCCTCGTGCCAGCCCCTTTGAATATTTAGCGTTTTTCATGTTTGCGAAGGCTCGTGGCTCATGAAGAGATTTTCGGGTGCTTAGCGCGAGCGTTCTTGGCCTCGCGCTAGCCCCTTGGCGTTTTTAGTGTATTTAGCGTTCGCGAAGGCTTATGACCCGTGAAGGCTCTTTTTCGGGTGTTTGGCGCGAGCGCTCTTGGCCTCGCGCCAGACCCTTGGCGCTTTTAACGTATTTGGCGTTCGCGAAGGCTCATGGCCCGCAAAGGCACTTTTTCGGGTGTTTGGCGCGAGCGCTCTTGACCTCGCGCCAGACCCTTTGGCGCTTTTAGCGTATCTGGCGTTCGCGAAGGCTCATGGCCCGCGAAGGCTCTTTTTCAGGTGCTTGGCGCGAGCGCTCTTGGCCTCGCGCCATCCCTTGGCGCTTTTAGCGCGTTCATAAAGGCTCATGGCCCGCGAAGGTTATTTTTCGGGTGCTTGGCGTGAGTGCTCTTGGCCTCGCGCCAGCCCCTTAGCGCTTTTAGCGCGTTGCGCGTTCGCGAAGGATCATGTCCCGCGAAGGTTATTTTTCGTGTGCTTGCCGCGAGTGTTCTTAACCTCGCAAATTTCTTGGCGCTTTAGCGCGCTAATGATTCGCAAGGCTCATGGCCCGCAAAGGTTATTTTTCGGGTGCTTGGCGCGAGTGCTCTTGGCCTCGCGCTAGCCCCTTAGTCGGATTGAAGTATCTGCTCGGGAACGTTTCTCTTTTTCATTTCATTTCATATTACATCTTGGCAGTTACATTCCCGTAGGATTTCTCCGGTCGCAGCCGGTTTTGGGCGTCTGAGCCTCGTTAAAAACTCCGCTCGTAAAACCCGCTAGGAGAAAACCGAGTCGGAGAAAAGAGTACTCAGCGCTTCTTCATTGCCTCATGGGTAATACTTAATCAGGCTCTTCGTGTTCCATGTGTTTGGGACCGAAGAGCCGTCGAGATTGGAGAGGTGGAACGATCCTTGCCTTATTTGTTTGTTCACGATAAAGGGTCCGTCCCATGTGGGCTCTAGTTTGGATTGTCGTTGTGGCATTTTCCGAAGAACCATGTCCCCTTCTTGGATCTCCCGTGGTCTTACGCGCTTGTTGTAGGTTTTGCTCATTAGCTCATTATACTTCTCTAAAGTCTGTTTTGCTTTAAGCCTGTCTTCTTCGACAGTATCGGCCGGCGGTTGATCACTGATGTTAGCTCCACCTGTTATGAACCGAAGGGTCTTCGCTTGGATCTCAGCCGGTGTTACTGCCTCTTCACCATACACCAGCCTGAAAGGTGAATATCCCGCTGGTTTTGTAGGCGTCGTGCGAATTGCCCATAGCGTCTTCTCCAGTTCTTCTGGCCATTTTCCTTTTGCTTCATCCACCAATCTTCTTTTTAGTGATTTCATGATGTTCTGATTTGCCCGTTCAACGACTCCGTTCGCTTGTGGGTGTCCCACGGAAACATAGCATATTTTTATGCCGAGGTATTCATAGAATGACTTAAATCTTGACAAGATGGATTTTGATCCGTTATCAGCCACTACTTCTTGTGGTATGCCAAACCTGCATATCACATTTTTCCAAAAGAAATGTTGAGTCTTCGCAGCTGTGATGCTCGTCAATGGTTCTGCTTCAATCCATTTGGTGAAGTAGTCAATTGCGACAATGATCCATTTAAATCCCCCTGAAGCCTGCTTGAGTTCCCACGATATCAATCCCCCACCTTGTGAAGGGCCACACTGGGGGTAAGGGCTGTAAGTTTGTTGGTGGAGCCTTTGGCGGGTTTGTCATCCACTGACATGCTCGGCATCTTTTTACGATTTTTTCTACGTCACTATTGGCCGTTGGCCAGTATATTCCCATGCGTAACACCTTCGCTGCGAGGGCCCTTGGGCTTTGGTGCGAGCCGCAGATTCCTACGTGCACTTCCGCCAACGCTTCTTTTCCTTCTTCCCTTGAAACACACCTCATCCACGGCGTGCCAATTCCCGATTTGTAGAGCAGGCCATCCATCATGGTATATGTTCTTGCAGGTTGCTTTGTTGTGTGCGCCTTTCTACTATCTTGGGTAATTCACAATCCCGAAGATATTTGACGATGATTGTTCGCCAATCTTCTTCCAAGGATCTTGCTATAAGTTGTATTTTGGGGCATATAGATGCTCGTGATATTGCTTCGTAAAACACCCCATCAGGTATTCTTGTAAAGTATGCTGCTGCCTTGGCCAACTCGTCCGCTCTCATGTTTTCCTCCCTTGGTATTATTTTCACAGAGATCCCCATAAAATGCTTCTCCATTGTTCGTACTGCTTCCAGATATTTTGCCATTTCGGTGTCTTTTGCTTGAAAATCCTTTGTTATATGCCCTTCTATCAACTTAGAGTCGGTGTAGATGACAACCCTTTTTGCTCCGAGGGATTTTGCTTTCCGAAGACCCAGCAGAAGTCCTTCGTATTCAGCCGTGTTGTTTGTCGTTTTGAAGTTTAATCTGAGAGAATACTCCGTGCTCTGCCCTTCGGGGTCAGTTACAATTGTTGATGCTCCTGCTCCTTCTGTTGTGAAAGAGTCATTGGATTTTATGCTCCACAAGGGGGACAGAGCTAGGCCTTCTTCCGAAACTTCAGCTGACCATTCAGAGATGAAGTTGGCAAGTGCCTGAGCTTTAATGTCCGTCCTTGATTCAAAGGTGATGTCGAAGGGTTCTAGTTCTGCGGCCCACTTCGCGATTCTTGTCGTGGCGTCTTTGTTTTCAAATATAGACCTTAGAGGGTGTGCTGTGGGCACCTTTATCTTGAACTCTTGGAAGTAGTGCCATAATTTTCTGGATGCCATAAGTAATGCAAAAGCTATCTTCTCTAGCTCAATGTAGTTTCTTCTTGCTCCTTGCAATGATTCCGATACATAATATACGGACATCTGCTTCTTCGCTTCATCCTTACGAGGATCTGTACGATCGCAAAATGGTTTCCGATAGATACAAGGTTAGGTCGTCGCCTGCTCGGACCGGGACGAGTCTTGGTAGTTGATGAAGGTGATCTTTTAGCCTTCTTGGCTATGTCCTTGCATTGAGGTCCCCACTCAAAGGGTGTTGTCCCTTTAATTGTGCTGAAGAAATGTTTATGTTTTTCTGCGGCCTTCGGGAGAAACCTCCCTAGGGCGGCTAGCTTTCCCAGGAGGCTTTGTGCTTGTTTCTTGTTTTCTGGATCTTTCATGCATTGAATTGCATCTATCTTCTTCTTGTTAACTTCTATTCCTCGGTGCGATACCAGGAATCCAAGTAATTTTCCTGTTTCACTGCAAAGGCGCACTTCATCGGGTTTAGTTTATACCTTCTGCTCTTAGGCATGCGAAGGTTTCTTGAATATCCTCGCAGTGGTCCCTTCTTTGCTTGCTTTGACGACAATGTCGTTGACATACGCTTCTACATTCCTCTCCATCTGCTTTGCAAGGACCTTCTACTTTTTCACCATTACAACGTTTGCGAGCCACTCAGGGTACGCGACTTCTCGAATGACGTGGGCTTGATGCAATTTTTCCACCACTATCTTCGCTGCTTCCTGTCTATCGGGTCCCATTTTCCTGAGTTTTTGTTTAATTGGCCTTGCATCCATTTTCACATTCAGCGCATGCTCGATTGTTTCCCTAGGGACCCCCTTTGACTCTCCCAGCACCTAGGCGAAGATATCACTGTATTGCCGAAGCAAGTTGACGATATTTGCTTCTTCTTCTTCGGAAAGGGCGGTTCCGATGGACACTGTCTTTTCTTCATTTTCTGGGAATAGCCGTATCTTCTTCGTTTCACTTTCCGGTCTGACCTGGGGCTTGTAACCCTTCGGTCTGTATTGAGGGTCGATCCTTTCCGTAGTTTGGACTGGTTTGAGCTTTGGTATGCATTCGAGTTCATTTTTCCTTGCTGATTGCTGATTTCCTCGAATGGTAATGACTCCCCCTTCGGCAGGCAGTTTCATGCACAGGTAGCTGTGATGTATGATTGCCCCGAAGGCATTGATGATTCCTCTTCCAAAGATGGCGTTGTAGCGGTACTCCATGTCAACAATATCGAAGCATATGCTCTTTGTTATCTTTCTCTTGCCTTCATGGAAAGTTACAGGTAATGATATCTGGCCAATGGCAGCCACAGGTTCTCCTCCGAAGCCTATGAACGGCATGTGCGATGGTGTTAGTCTGTTTTCTGGTATATTGAGTTGCTTGAATGCGCTGGCGAAGATGATATCTGCTGAGTTTCCTCCATCCATTAGCGTCCTTTGGACATCATATTCTGCAATTTCTGCTATGATCACAAAGGGATCTTGGTGTGGGAACTTCACGCCCTTGACGTCAGTCGTATCGAAGGTTATCGGTGGAGTTGGTGCTGGTTTACTTGACACTGAGGCGTGTGACACCTTGCGGATGAACTCTTTTCTCTTTCTGTTCGATGGGAGGTTCAGCGAGGATCCTCCGGTGATGACATGGATAACCTTTCGGTTTTGCTGTTCAACATTGTGAACCCTCTCTGGAGATTTGCGGTACTGATCCCTCGGTCGCTGGTCTTGCCTTCGTTGTCGTTTCTGGTTTTAGTAATTCTCGCATTGCGCTTTAACATCTCTGCATACCTCAGTTGTATGCGAGTAGTTTTCTCCATGTACCGCGCAATATCTTTTCTCCTTGTCCTGATTGCCTCCTTGGAATTTATCATTCCTGTGGAAATTCTCCCCCCAGTAATTGTCGTTCCTTCGATCGTCACCTCTTCTCATGCGATCTTTTCGATGGTTGTACTCGTCCCTTCGGGAGTTGTAATCCCTTCGGGAATAATCTCCCCTTCTATTGTTGTCGACAGGTCTTTGCTCATCTGCTTTAGACTCAATGTTGCTTACTCTTTTGTTGTTTTGATGTCTCTTGTTCTTGTTTTCTGAATTGCTCTCCCTGTGGCCATCGCAGTCCTTGTGTGTATTCAGCTGGCCTTGCCTTCTCAAGTTCTCCTCTTCTCCTTTTGCATACCCCTCAACCTCGTCATAGAGGAGCGCAGCTGTTTGCGGTGGGTCCTGAGTTAACTTGTGCAGAAAGGGTCCCGGTTGAAGCCCTCTCTGGAATTTATTGATTACCAAGGAGTCTGATACATCTCTTATCTGGCATCGTACAGCAGCGAACCTTTTGTAGTAGTCCCTTGTGCTTTCTTTCTTGCCTTGTTCCAGGCCAAAAAGGTCCCCTTCTACCAACCTCTGGATATAATTGCCTTGAAAGTTATTGGTGAAGGCATCTTTGAGTTGACTCCACGAGTGTATGGATCCTTGCGGCAACGAAGTGTACCATGACAGCGCGGTACCCTTCAGCGTTAGCAACAAGCTCTTTGCCTTGATATCATCATCTCCGCCAGCTCCTTCTACCGCCGTGTCATATACGTCTAAGAATTCATTTGGGTCGGTATCCCCAGAGAACTTGAATACACTTGGCATTTTGAATCCTTCGGGCCATTTTTTGCTGCGAAGGTAAGCATTTAGAGGCCCTTAACTTGCCTTCTTCGGCTGTGTCGTCGTTACGGTCGGCCGAAATTGCTCATGATTTTCCTCCAAGTATGGGATCCTTCGGGGCACATAGTGCTGTTGGGGTTGCATTGTCACGAGCTCTCTCCGGAGCAGATTGATTTGTTCCTCCAACAGCCGCCTTCTGTCTTGTAAGATGTCTTCGGAAGATGGGGGTCTCCATGTTGACGTACTTGCATGGATGGGCGAGTGGGTTTTGCTGCATTTCGTCTCTGGAGATTCTGCTGGGTCCTGGCTCGTCGAGTCTACCACCGCCCACGCCCAGGACATCTTGGCTCTGGTTCCTCCGGCCTTGCAGGTTGGTGTCGAGAGCTCATGGGATGCTTCCGCCAAGTCCTTGCACCGCCGCGTCTTCCCGCCGCCGTTCAGTCGTTGGCGTGGTGGTGATCGCCCTTTGGGCTGCTTCCTCCGTCGTCTCGCCGATGACATCTTGTTCGCTCTGGACTTGCCGCTCCCACCCTGCGCCTGCTCCACCGTGCCCCGGTTCCGGCAGCCCGTCGCCTCCGGCCGCTACCACGCTTCTCCTTGGTCTGGCCATCACCGCAAACGCTTGCCCCTCCCTACGGACAGCGCCAACTGTCGTCGGGAACTCCCACCGACGGTGACGTACGGCGCCCCTCCTCGGTGTTGGAGAGGACGCCGTGAGATGTAGTGGTTTAGAAAGCGGACTCTTGGTGAATAGTACCAGTATGAAAAGTGTGTGATCAGAATGTTTGTCCCCCTTTCATTGATGAGCTTATCAACTTATACAACTCTAGGGTCTGGGATTACATGCATGGAAAATACCCAAATTGCCCCGGCCCAGGGGAAACACCCAAATTGCCCTAGTCTCTGGATCGTTGATCTTGCGACCAACGGCTAGACTAGCTTTCTTACAATCCAAGCTTTTCTAATCCCTAATATGCCCTCGGGGGCACATTCTGACAAGGTGGTTGACCAATAGGCAAGAAACATTTCTCTAACGCTTAACACCGGGGCAAGGGCGATAGCTTTCGCTCCGCCGGAGCATTGGGAGATGGATACATTCTTTCTCTTAAAAAAAAGGGGGGGACTACTGATGACTTCATCAAAACCTGATACGTTCAAGCTTGGTGAAGCCTCTTCCTGCCAGGCGCCCAGCGGAAGCGGGCGCGCCCGAGACGAACCGGTTTCACCACCGGCACGTCATTGCTCCCGACGGAGCTAGCCGGGGAAGGCGGCGGTGCTGGAGGGTCCACGTCGCCGGCTTCCCCGTCGGAGATGATGATCGGGTGAAGAGCATCAGCCCCTGGAAGAACGGCATCGACGGGCTGGGCTACACCGCCTGCGCCAGCTACGCCACCGACATGGCCTCCCCCGGCCCTCACCTCGGCAGAAAACATCGCGTCGAGCGCCCTAGAAAGCGCCGGGCCGTCGTAAAGGTCGGGAATGGAGACGGTGGAGGAGAGGGATGAAAAAAAAAAGATAGGAGGACATGCTGGAGCGCAATGAACAGCACGAGATCGCGAGGCGGGAGGAGGTGACATCGCCGGAGACACTGACATGTATATATATATAGGGCGAGAGGAGCAACCCAGGCCAAACGATGCTGGAAATACTGATCCTCGAAAAACGAAGAGACGCATCGGCGCGCGGAACCTCGAAGACCGCGAAGAATCACGTCGGAGAAGAACGGGGCGCGGAACTCCAGGCGGCGCGGCCACGCGCGCACGGTCATAAATCCGGGACGGAATCAAATCGACTCCATGCACGTCGTAATTGGACAGCAGGTGAGCGGGTGCGACAGGGCACGTCATCGCATGAGAACCACGTCAGCACACGAGATCCCTCGTTGACCCAAAGTCAAAAACCCGAAGGAAAAGAGCTAGCCCGCAAAATCCCAGCGAGGTAGTAACAATAGAAGTGTAAGAAACGGAGCACACGGGTGGAAGCTCCATGCATCTATTAAACAGATCCGCCTACAAACCAGGGTCTTACAAAAAAAAGAGAAAGGAGAAGCTACAAAGGGGGTCGCCTTTCTTTGCCTTTTGCCTCGCCGGCCGGCCCCGCCTTAGCCGCAGCCCGTGAAGCGTCTATCGTCGCCCGAACCCGACTCCCCCACCGCTGCCTCGCCGTGCTGGCTCCAAAAGTCAGAAACAAAGCGGGAGGCCAAGCGGGTAGCGGAGGAAGAAGGTCTTCCAGCCGAAGCAACGTCGGAGAACCTAGGGTGACCAGCAGCGGCGGAGGTGGCACCGAAGTATTCCTGGACATGTGTGCAACCCTTTACCTCGAGGAGTTGGGCAGTCTTTAAGGAACCCAGCTGGGCGCAATGGCTGCCAAAAGCCATAGCGGAGCTCCCCAACAACCCGGCGGAGTTTTGAAGGAACTTGATGGCTTCCGCGCCGGGGGCGGGGGTACGGCTCGAAGCATCGATCTCGAGTCGAGGAAGCTGCCGAAGGAAAGCGTCAGTTGCCCCTTGGATACCAGAAGTAAGGGTCTCCAAGAGCTTCTGGGTAGCCTCGCAACATTCCTCCGCCCGTTGAGCGCTAATGAGGTTCATCTGAGCCTCGCCCTTTGCCGCAGCAAGCTTACGGGGGTGCTCCTCCGCGGCCTTCTTGAGCATCTCCTTGGCTAACTCAGCCACCTTCAGGAGGTCCTTCAGCTCCTCGATGCGGCCGTCCTTCTTCTGCTCGTTCCGATCCGCTGCGGCACGGGCATGCTCCGCGGTTGCGAGGCTGGCCTTCATCGAAGACACAACGTCTTCTAGCTCGGCATTTCGAGCCGCCAAGTCTCGACTTTGGCTCAGCTCTTCCTGAACCTTCGCCAGAGTCTCGGTGGAGGTCCGCAGTGCCCTTTCTAGACGGGCCTTCTCCGCATCAAGTTCCTCCACCCGTTTCCTGGCTTTGGCGAGCTCCTGGTTCGTTTCAACATAGGTGCGGGTTTGCGCCCGGACCCGTTTGGCCACCTCCGCTACCACAAAGGCCCCCTGTGACGGAAAACAGCACGGGTAAAGCCGAAGTGGGACAAGGCCCCGCGAGAAGATACGCAGGAGAGGCCGATGAAATGAGCACCTTCATGAAGAGATCCGTGGAGGCGTCGCACAGTACGAAGTCATCGAGACCCCCGAAAAGGCGTCTGGACTCCGACTCGGAGTAGAAGACCCCGCGCATTTTCCTCAAGGCCGGGGCTATCGTGGCCCGGCTGTGGAAGTCCAGGGACGAGAGCCCCAAAGTATCAAACCCAGGGGCAGACCTCTGATACGCCCGGACGGGAAGGGCCAAGAGGCGTTGCTGCCGAGGGCGGCGGCGGCGAAGCCGGAGGAGCCCCCAGCGCGCCACCGGGGGTTGGCAGTCCGGAGGAAGAAACCCCCTCGCCCGCGTCCGCAGGAGCCATGGCCGCGGAGGGAACGTCGCTAGTGGCAGGGACGAGGGTCTCAGCGCCGCAAGCTCCGGTGGAGACTAGCAGCCCGGCGGCCGGCCCAACGAGCGGTGGTTAAGCGGGCGTCGCCGTGTCTGTCACTTCCGCGTCACCTCCTCCTGCGTGCACCTCCTAATCAAGCCCAGAAAGGTCGACGCCACTTAGGGAGCTCACAGGAAAAGTTTCGGCAGTCAGACCTTCAGCACCAAGGGGAGTGTCGGGGATGGACGAGCCCACACGAAGGACGTGTGCCTCCTCTAGCTGCAGGCCGCCTGTTACTTCGGGAAGGCCACGCGCCCCCTCCTGCGAAGGGCCGCCCGCTCCTTCAGAGAGGCCACACGCCCCCTCCTGCGAAGGGCTGCCCGCTCCTTCGGAGAGGCCGCGCGCTACCTCCGGATGGGGGCTGCTTTCCTCTGCATCGACGTCCAGGTCCATAAGTTCCATGCTCGGGATATTTAAGAAGGAAATCCCGGGGGAACGCGCTCTAGATGGGCCGGCACCATGGGAGGGGCCGCTAGCGCGCGATGGAGCAGATGACATCGCAGCAGCAGAGGCGGAGGAATCCCGTCCCTCTTCCTCCTCCTCTTCGTCCGTGTCGAAGTTAACGTCATCCTCGCTCGCGTCGCCGCTCCCATCCGAAGGGGGCACGGCCTTCAACGGGCAAGCAGAGGTTACCCTGGCCCGCTTCTTGGGACAGGGGGAGTCCCCAGCGCCCCGAGGCTGAGGGACCGCGCGAGGCCCCAATTCGGCAATACGGGCGTTGCACGCAGCCCTCGCCACTTCCATAGCGGCCTCATACTCCGCAGGCCTGCAAGGCCCAAGGAGCCCACGCGCTCGTTTCTCCGCCGCGCCGCTCCCAAGGTTACGGGTCCCCGGCGGTCGGAAAACGGACAGCGTCTCATTCCCAGACCATTCCAAGGTGACGAGGGGATTCCTCGCTAGGGGGTCGAAGTGGTAGAGGCAGAACTCCTCCGCCAGGTCGCGCATGGTACTTTGGTGGCGGAGGGCCTTCAGATACACGAGGAGCTCCACTTCCTCGGCCGTCGCTACCAGGTTGGGCGACTAGATGGCCCGGACGGGGCCCATGGAAGTGCGAAGCAGGGAGTCTGGGCCGTCGAGTGCCTGGTAATACCAACGTTGCATCTAGCCAGCCTCCCACTTTCCTTAGCAATGCAACGGGATCTCTTCACCGCCGCCGCCTAGAAGTTCGTGGAGTCAAGCAGACCGGCTGGCCCGTCACCGATTTTCGCCGGTGCCGCGAAGGCATCCTCGATGAGCAAAAACAACGCCCGGTCGTACGTCTTTGGATAAAGACGGAAGGCCCGCCCAAAGATCGCCATTCGGACGACAGCGTTGGGCGTCGATTAAAGCTCATACCAAGAAGCTGAAGACATCCGCTACCAACGGGGCGGCAGGGAATCGGAGACCCGCTTCCAGGAAAGCGGCAAACACCACCGCCTCGCCCGACCGTGGGCGAGGTGTCTCCTCTCGGCCCGGAGCACGCATGGTAGAGCGGTCCACGCCGAACTCGGCCGCTAGGGCATCGAGGTCGTCAGAGCCCAAGGAGGAGCACCCAAGGCCAGAGACAACGCGGCGGCGTCCTCTTTGCTCAAGACCGCCTTCACCTGGGGTCTACGGCGGGGAGCCATGAGGGAGGAAGAGGTGGCGAACGAGATGCTGACGCAACGGGAGAAGGGAGGGTGAGCAACAGGAGTAAGGGACAAAGGCAAGGCAGCGCCGTGAAACAAGAGAGTGAGAGAGGGGTAAGGCCCCCACTCCATGGATACCGCAATTATAAAGAGGAGGCGCGACTCAGCCTAGCCTTGGATGCAAGCATGTGGCATCAATCCCATGAAAGGGGGAAGACATGCGCGACGTGGGCAGGTGGGCGACTCGTAATGGCGCAGAACCCTAAATGTCATAATGGGCAACCGCAACCGGCTGAAAAGACAAGGCGGCGTGGCTTACGAGTGGACAAATGAGCTCGCGCCACGGCAGAGAGTGCGCCTCAGGGCCTTGGGAAGCGCAACCGGCGCGCCGTCAGGAGCAGAAGGAAACACTAGGAAGGCCTCGCTCCACACGCCCAAGGACTCAGGCCTCCTTGGGACATGGCCAAGGGCATGGTGAAGCAAGCACCTAGCCATGAGGGGCTCCTGTTGTAGACCCAAGATAGGTATCCTCTTTGACCTTGGAGCGAGGACATGGCCCCGTCCTTTCTGCACCTCTGCGTCGCCTCCCCGTTTTTTCAGGCCACCCGAGGGAAGCACAAAGAGGTGAGCGCGGAGGCAAAATGTGAGGGAGCAGAGCATACGTTCAGCCCGGCGAAGCTAGGGGCGAAGTAGCGAAGAGCGTGGGCGGAGCGCGGAGCATACACGACGCCTAGCGAAGCAAAGGGGAGTAGGGCGAGGTGCAGGCCCGAGATGGAAAACATACACGAAGCTTAGCGGAGCTGCAGCGCGGCAGACAGGAGGATGAGTCGGGGCGGCTTGGGGGACGACCGGGCGGACACCCCTGCCCATTATGGAGCTAAGCCGACAGGCCGTATCGCTGGACCTGCCACCCCGTCAGGGCACTCGAGTAGGTGCCAGGCTAGGATGATCCGATTTGTAACCATCATGAATGTGTAATTCCCCGCATGACCCTATGTAAGGAGCCGAGTAGAAGGGTAAAGCAGTAAAGGGAATAGCCAAAAGCCCGCAAAATGACCACCGAGCCCTTGGTTGTGGAGCAGGTGGTGGTAGGACATGTAAAGTGATAGGCAAATGACCCACTGTAACACCCCATATTTGGGGCTTTTTGGAAATTATGCGATGAGCATGCATTTGGAAAAAAATATCTTTCAAATCCTTCTGGTTTCGAACTACCTTAGTCTTAAGCATATAAAGAAATCATATATGAGAGGAACATATTATATTATAAAGCCTAATTTAGAATTTGCGCCCATTATAAAACATACCCATTTAAAAGAAAAACCTAATAGAGCAAATTTAAGTTTCTATGTTATGAATATACCAAACCAAATCATCCCAAACCAATTCTCTTAATTACACATGAACTACTATCTTTACAACATACTGGTATGTGTGCATTTATACATATTTATATATAAACATGTATGTAAGTATATATATGTACACTTATACTTACAAACTATATATATATATAAGTATATATTCTTACATTGGGAAATTCCCCAAAACTCATCAAAAATCCCTTTTAGTGTCTAGAACCCATTTTGGGCCTAACCCGGTCTGGCTGGCATAGCTAGGCCCTCACCACCCTCTTCCTTCTTAGCCATTTGGTGTGCCTCCCGGCTCGCTCCTCCCGGCTCACTCGTCGGCTCGCCCCCTCGGCTCAACTCTCTCGCTCGTCTCTCACCTCCCGCTCTCTCTCTCGCGCGCGCTCCCGAGGCACGCCGTTGCTACCTCGACCAACCATGTCGCCGCCCCTATCAGGGTCTTCCCTATGCCGACACGCCACCGCCCTTTCCCCTAACCCGCAGCCTCCCTGCCCTGTCAAAATCCCGTGGCAGACGCCCGCCGGATCTTGGACGCCGGCGACCGGCGTTGCGCTCTGCGCATTATCTCCCCGTCGCATCCACCGCCCCGTGCCACCAATTGGCGCCCCTGCTATCCATCACGTCGCTGCGCGCTCTGCCCCGTTATCATGACCTTTGCGCCTCGGCCACCCACCACACGCGCCATCGCCATCGCCGTCCGGTCGACCCACACACGCCAGCACACGCCATCGCCCGCGCAGCGCCCCTGGTCTGGTAAAACCACGGGTGGAGTCCGGCGAACCATCCTCGGGCCGTTTCGGCTATAAATACCCTGGCCCGAGCTCTATTTTCCTTTTTCTCCTCACCTGCGCGACCGCCGCTAAGCTCCAGTGCCCAAATTCCCCGTAGCCAGTGTGATTCATGTCGTGAGCTTTGAGCCAACGCTTCCCCGTCTCCGTAGCTTCGGCGTCCTCGAGTGAATCGACCCGGGACCCATTGGAGTTCACCGACGGCGTGATTCTCTTGCTGCCGGCCAAGAATTCCCTATTTCTTCCCCTTTTCGATTCCTCGCGCTCGGGTAAGCCTCCTTCCGATTCCTTGCTATCCGAGCTTCGCCAAAGCACCACTAACCTCCCTCTGTCTTTGGTTTTACCAGATTTTCACGGTGTTTCGCCGCCGATTGTGCCGGTTTTGGTCTTCCTCGACCCGCTCGTCGACACCCATCACCGGAGCTTCCCGACGCTCGTCGTCGCTGTGGTAAGCCTCCTCGTCACCCCTAGAGACTCCTGTGTGACTTAATTTGTCCACATACCGCAGTAGCCTTAGACGGTGCATAACTGAGCCGTGGCATCGCTACTGCTCGTCGTTCCGCCACGCCTGGACGTCTCCGGCCTCGGCGTGAGCACCTTTAGCTGCGCGCTAGCTCGTCGGATCCGTAGGACTCGGTAGCTTGCCCAATGGTCGCCGGTCACAATGATGAAACTCCGGTGAGTTCCGCGCCCGCGCGCCCGCCAGCGCAAGATGGAAGATGCGTGAGGACCCTAGGATCGGTGCTGAGATTCGTGCGGGCGTCGTCGCGTGGGATCACTGACGTGTGGGGACCTAGCCCCACATGTTGGGTCCCGGGGTGGCGCCTCCACGCGTGCGCGTCCCCCACGTGGAAGCAGCCTGCAGGAGTACGCCTTCAGCGTGTGCAACCCGGCCACTGGTTGGTGGGCCGGCCCACTTCTGTGCCCACGTATTTCTCCCGATTTAACGATTAAAAACAAATAAGGAAAATAATATGAGATGTTTATTATAGCTAGACTCGTCCAAAAATCTTATTAAAATTATGATAAATACTTGATAACCTGTTTGACTTTTTAAAAATATTTAAAATAGAATCATAAAAAAATTATGCCCCTGTTTAATACTTAATCCTATTCTAGGAATTTTCTTTAGGGAGATAAACCCAGAAAATGGGTATTGATTAAATAGAATAGGATATGACCTTAGAAAAATCTGAGAATTTATAGGGTTACCATTAATAACAGAACACACATAATAAAATTTATTTGGACAATCTATTCTCTTTTTGCCCCTAGATAAATAAAAATTCACCTCTTAAACAATACTTAAAAAGGATTTCCAATAATATTAATTGTCACATAAGCTCCTAAATTCATGAGAAAATTCCCGAGGGACCTAAATGTAATATATGGAATTAATACAATTATTAAATGCTTTTAGGACCATCAATTAATCATTAAGCAATTGTTAGCCGTATTTGCCATTCTCCTATGTACTATTATACCCGCAATGATACTTGAATTATTGTATATACTAAAAGATTTCAATTAATTCTCAAATTCCTACAAGAACATTATTAAACCCTAATGGATTTGTTAAAATTACGAGATCTCATTTAAACTCCGTAAAATTATTTAAATAATTTAACTAAGGGAAAACCCAGGAACTTAATTACCTTATGCATACAAATAATCTTGTGGTAATAATTCCTCATTAATTTAAGAGTAACCTAACCAACACCACACCGAACACCGTAAGTACTCTTTCGAGAGTTGATGAAGGAAATTCTTCAAACAAAATTTATTTTTGCTATGCGCATCTAAATGCTAAATCTATGAGTAAATTATTTAGGGTAGCATTATGCATTATCGCATATCATCTTCATGACGCCCGCTCCACCGTTATCTTCTGTAAATTACTATACAATAGTAGAATCATGGAACTTCCTCGATACCTAGGATAGAACTTATCGCCTTTCGACAAATCGCTAGATTTAGCGAGAGCATATCATGCATCATGCCTCTATTGCATATTGGTGTTTATTTATTTTTCTTCGAATCTATTCCGTTATTAGACACCGAGGAGCCCGAGGGACCTTTTGAAGATCAGCAAGAAGACCCCCACTACACCCCAAACCAAGGCGAGTTAATTTCCACCCTAAAGGGTGTTTGCTTTTACTAGGGGAAATGTCAATTTTTCCTAGTGCGAGTCAACAACCTTCCATTAGGTGTTACTTTTATTAGAGAGAGCCTATACTTTCCCTAGTACGAGTTAACATTTAAAAGGATCATATTGAATCCTAGTTTAAATTATTTTATTTATAATTACAAGTTGCATGCTCTTTCAAGTATTTATGCCTACTTGATTAATCATCATGTATCATGCCATGATTTACTTCTTGTTATTAATTTTCCATGATGATATTGCCTTGATAAAATCATCTATCATTTGACTTCTAAATGATTGCCTTGATGATCACCCTTGTTAGCCTGGTTAGATTGAATAAAACAATTTTAGACACTTAAGTCTTGGTTAAAATCATGCTTAGATATTGCTCAGTTCCAATTATTAACTTTAGGCTTAGTTGCCTCGGAACGGTGAACCGACATTCACCGGACATGATGAACATTATCAACTTGGTTTACTGGATATTGGGCCTGACATGCCAGTGTGTGTGGTTGGGAACACGGATGTGTTCCAATTTGTGGTTAAAGGTGTGATGTAGCTGGGCTACATGGTCTGAAGGAAGGCTAGACCACGGAGATGGTGTTGCGTAGCCAAGTTCGGCTGTGCCAGTCGGAGCACGAGTAGTTTTTGCGTAGCTTTATGCTGTCCAAGGGGTTCCTGCACAACATGAGTTCCAGGTGTGCTGGGCAGCCAAGCTCGGCTGTGCCAGTAGGAGCGCGAGTAGTTTTCGCGTAGCTTTATGCTGCCCACTGGAGTTCCTGCACAACACGTGGCCATCGCGTGGTAGTGTGGACTTAGGGGCCCGCTGGCTTGCTAGATAGCATCAGGGTCAACCCCTAGTCCGAGGTGAAGACAGGAGTAGGTTGTCATCCTGATGGGTGATCTAGGTCTTACGTGACAGGGAGCCGTGACTCTAGTGCGGGCGTGGAACTCGGCTAGGGAAGAACGGGCACTTCGCTGGCGTAAGATTCACAACGGGTGCGCCACACCCGGAAGATGATGGCTGGCGTTTGGAGACGTTTGGCAGTGTTCATGAAAACTGTCGTGGTATGGGAAACGTTTGGCAGTGTGTAAGGAAACTGTCGTGGAATAAAAATAAAAAACATGACTTAGTAGAACTTTGGTTAAAATATGCTAAGTCATAGGTTTTGATTTATAAAACTTACTTTTTGCAACTAAATGAGCCCCAACCTTTCCCTTGGAACCCTATCACTAAATACATTAGGTTGGAAGCTAGCGCGCCAGTGTTTGGATGACACTGACCTCGCATTCATATTCTCTTTTAGATGGAGAATATGAGCAGGATCAGTACGCCTGCCATGAAGATGAAGGACAGGACTTTGCTGACGATCAGGGCGAGGCATAGGGCGTCTCTCCAGTCGAGTGCTCAGGCATAGCCGGCACGAGACCCTTTTGCAACTTTTGGATCTCTGCACTCTGATCTTTTTGGACATTTGGAATATTTGAGCCAATGTGCCGTGTTGTAAACACTTAATAGCCTTCGGGCTTAATACATGTACTTTATGTAATTTAAGTCTTCCGCTTGTATGTAATGATCCGGCTATGTGAATGGTATGCACTAGTGTACTGATCCAGAGACTAGTGCAGATCAAGTGGTGGGCAAAGGACAGGCCCCACACCCACACCCCCGGTAGAGCCCGGTCGAAAAGGGACCGCCATTGCATAGCTTTGTACAATCCCTCCTCTATAAAAAGGGGCGGATGGTGTCAATAAATGGCAGACCCCTTTCTCTCAGGTATTGTGTTCTTCCTATCCACGAGTGCAACCAGCAAGAGCGCGAGAGTTCCATCGATCTGTCTCAGGTGCGTGGATCGCTCTGTAGGCGATCTCCAGCACCAGGGGCAGCCCTGTTTTCTATTCGTGGGATCGTTCCCACGACATTAGCCTCCACAAGCCCCCAGAGGCACAACTACTCCGTCGAGCCCCGGGGCTGCGGAATACATCGACGGCTGCTGCCTGTTGCTGGCTGAGAACTTGTTGTATCTCTTCTCATATGCTTCTCCTTAATTCTTCTTTCATTAGCTCCATTGCCGCATCTCGATATTCAGCATTCCTCTTCCGACTATGATAGATGGAAGCATCCTGGGGGAAGGCTGCTACCCAAGGCACCAAGCCAACGCCTCGTGCGCGACCCGAATATTCCTTGTTTCCCGGAGCCAGGGTGAGTTCATCCTTCTCCCTGGTAGCCTTGAAATCGCCTTGTCAGATTTTGTGTTAATTACCTCATCGGCGTCACAATGTTGGTCCAGGTTGAGATAATCACTTGGACTAGTGTTGCCTCATGGTTCGATCCGTTGGTTTGTTGAGATACCATTATAGCTTTGAAAAATAGAAAAATATCTACATATTTAACAAACTAATTCACGCCATGTGACATATTTAAAATCATTGCGTGCATAATAAAAAAATGAGCAATCTATATTCAAACCGTATGCACACATCAATGTAGATTGGATAGTTCACAATATTAGAAAAATATAATAGTACCAACAATGTTACAAGTACAAATAGTTCCCAACAAAATTAATAAAAAATATTAAAACATTTTTCAAACCATACAAAGTCTGACAAGAAAGAGTCACGGGTCAATCCAGATCGATCTCAATGTCAACCGATGAGTTGGAAGAGGAAGACTCACAGTCAGCAACAGACCCCGTAGTCACCGACACATGCAGACCAGTCACCGACACCCCGATGCCATGCTCCGACACCTGCACCTCCAACTGTTCACCATGCGCTGACCCTTCTTTTTTGCGTTCCCCCTTTTTAAAATTTTAATCCTACCTCCGCCGGACACTTTTTTGTTTTTTTTCTTTGTTTTGTCTTTGTCAGGTGGGGGAGGAGGGTGCGCGGAAAACAAGTGCAGTTCATGACACATTTCATCGGACAATTGAAAATATAACACATCTGTGTGGACCCCATTGATGTGACAACTGTGCCAAATAATTTAGTAATTTTGGTTGTTGTCCACGCGCTACAAAGTAAAGTGCTCTCCACCAAATAATTTAGTAAGTTTGTTGAAAACCGGCACTGATATGTTTTTTCACCTGATGTTATGAATTTAATGGATATGCTATTTTTCATTTCTTAAATTTAGTTTTAGGCATGAGAATAATATATACATGTTTTGATAAATTTTAATCATTATTCTTGTTGTGATAAAAATATCTTATTTCATTTTTCCTGTTTTGTATTTCTTTATAAATAATCCAATAAAAAGTATCTAAATAATTTAAATTACTAAATGACTTTGGTAAAATCCGTTAAAATTTATAAGAATGTTATAAACAGTCCTCAACCTAGGAAAAATGTGTTTCTCTTATTTAATGATTAATAATTTTGTGAAAATATGATTCATCTATTTTTTTAACGTGTAATTAAGAGTATAATTTGGGTGTTAGGGTTTTAGATAATTTTCAAAAATAATACAATAAATAGTATCCGAATTATTTAAATAGTCTTCAACCTAAGAAAAATGTGATTCTCGCTTATTTAATGACTAATAATTTTGTGAAAATATCATTCATCTCTTTTTAAAAATGTAAATAATAATATAATTTGGGAGTTAGGGTCTTACGATAAAAGAAAATTGTAATTACTATATAAGATTACACATCATCAATGGAGTTACAATTAAACTACTAGTCCTTCATTATGATCGCGGCGGATGTAAGTAGGTTCATCACTCTCTTCCATTAGACTCAGGTCGTCGTTCTCTCCGAACGGAGCTACCTCTTCGTACTGATTGTACTCTTCCTCGTTGACGACATTCTCAACCCCAACAATTCTTCTTTTTCCTTGCAGAACCACGTGGCGGTCTTTGTTGGCCGGGTCAGTGACATAGAATACTTGCATAACATCCTTTGCAAGCATGAACTGTTGTTCTCTATATCCAAGACATTTAAGATCCACGACAGTCATGCCATATTTGTCATTTTCCACCACCGCAGGGAGTTGGACCCATTGGCACCGAAAAAGAGGGACATTCAAAGCTCCATAGTCCAACTCCCAGATCTCCTATATGAATCCATAGTATGTCTCTATACAGCCATTGTTGTTGCATGCATCTGTACGGACACCACTATTTTGATTAATGCTCTGTCATCTTATGCTCTCGTGTAAAATGTGTAACCATTTATCTCGTATCTTTGGAAAGTAAGGATTGTAGTGGACGGTCCCCGGGCCAACACTTCCAAGTTAGCAGAGACCGTCTGCATACCCATGACATGTCTGCGTAACCAGTCCGAATTTATTTCTGTGCTCCCTCTCGATCCATTCATATGACTTTTTCGGGTTATTGGTTTGCAGAATTGTCATGTGCATATCGCAATACTCAGCAACCACCACTAATTGTTGAAGAACTACGAAATGTGCTTGCACGAAAGATACTATGTCATTAGTACGCTTTGTTTTTTGACCAATGGTACCTTTTCCCTGTAGCTTTCCCTCATGACGGGAGACAGGCACACCGATCGGCTTGAGATCCATGTAGTCAATGCAAAACTCAACGACCTCCTCAGATGTCCGTCCCTCAGCCATGCAGCCTTCTAGCCGATTTCGGTTATGAACATATTTTTTAAGAACCCCCATGAACCTCTCGAAAGGGTACATCTGATGTAAGAACACAGGCCCAAGGACCTGTATCTGGCGGACGATATGAACTATGAGGTGAACCATCATATCGAAAAATGTTGGTAGGAAATGCATCTCAAGCCGGCATAGAGTGTGGACCACATCTTCCTGCAGCTTGTCCAGTTTCTGCGGATCGATGACCTTATATGAAATTGCGTTAAAGAAAGAACACACCTTTATTACTGTGTCTCGTACTTTTTCTGGAGGAATTGCCCTAAGTGCAACTACGAGCATATGCGTCATCATCATATGACAGTCATGGGCCTTCATCATGCCAATAAGTATCTTCGAATCTTTTATACGTACTAGCCTCTTCATGTTGGCAGAGTAACCGGACGAAACTTAACTCCATGGAAGAAAGTGCACAAGTCAATTTTTTCCCTCTTGCTGAGTGTGTAGCAAGCTGGGGAGAGGAGTTTTTTTTTCCATTATGGTGTACTATGTGTAGCTCTTTTCTCAGTTTCATATCTTTGAGGTCCTTACGGGCCTGCACTGTATCTTTAGTCTTGCCAGGTATGCCTACTAAGAGTTCAAGAATGCTCTCGCACATATTTTTCTCTATGTACATGACGTCATGTGCGTGGCGAACATCCAAATCCTTCCAATACGGGAGTTCCCAAAACACTGATCTCTTTTTCCACAACCCTTCTTTCGTGGTAGTTTTGTTGCCCTGTCCCTTTCCAAAGATAAATTCGATGTCCTTTACCAGGTTGAATAACTGTCTACGGTCGCGACTTCTCGAGCAAAGATCGATCTCGGCAGTCCTATCAAAAGATTTCTTATCCTTCCGGTATGGGTGGTCCCGGCATTGCCACCTACGGTGACGCGTATATACCGTTTTTCGACTATTAGTTAGATACCGACCAGAAGTTCCCTCCATGCATACCACGCATCCGTTGTAGCCTTTTGTAACCTGACCAGATAGATTGCCTAGGACAGACCAGTCTTGGATTGTTACGATAAGCATTGCAAGCAGGGTGAAGTGCTCTCGTTTGAACTCATCCCATACCCATACACCATCGTTCCACGGCACTTTTAGGTCTTCAACCAACGGTTTCAGATACACATCTATATCGTTTCCCGGTTGCTTCGGCCCTTGGATCAATAAGGGCATCATAATATACTTCCGTTTCATGCACAATCAAGGTGGTAGGTTGTACATACATAGTGTGATGGGCCAAGTGCTATGACGACTAATGACATTCTCGAATGGATTTATCCCATTCGTACTCAGCCTGAATCTTATATTCCTCGGGTCATATGCAAATGTCTTCTTGTATTTTCTGTCGATGTTTCTCCATTGCGCACCATCAGTTGGGTGTCTGAGCATTCCGTCATTTTTACGCTCATCGGTGTGCCATCACATCAATTGGGCGTGCTTTTTGTTCACAAACCATCGCTTCAGCCTTGGGATTATAGGAAAATACCATATTATTTTCGCCGGTGATCCCTTCTTGTTCTGCTTCGCACCAACTGCATCATTGCGCCGCTTGTACCGTGAATCTCTACACACTGGGCACGCATCTTACTCCTCATGCTCTTTGCGATACAAGATGTAGTTATTTGGACATACATGAATTTTCTTTACCTCTAATCCCAATTGGCAAACAACTTGCTTGGCATGGTAGGTGCTATCGGGCATAATGTTCCCCTCCGGAAGCACGTCACCCAAGAGAAGTAGCAACTCATCGAAACTCTTATCTGATCAACTGTTACTTGCTTTCAACTGCAACAGTGTCAACACGATGTGCAGCTTCATGTGATCCTTCTTGCATCCCGGATACAATGGTGTCTTCGAATCCTGTACCATACGTTGGAACTTCTGAAACTGTCTTTCAGTGGTGAATTTTTCTTCCCCATCACGCAGCATCTGATCTAGGTCATCATTGGGATCGTCGACAACCACGTCGTTAACGTCGTCAGTCTGCATCTCGCTTCCACCAGCGTCTTCGGCAGTGTGTTGTGAGTCCTGATGTTCAGTGTCATCTTCTTCACCATGCTTGCTCCAACATGTATAGCGATCTTTGAAACCTCTTCGAACCAAGTGAGGATGAATTTGCTCTACGCTACAGAACTGATTCTCGTTCTTGCAATCCACACATGGACAACATATATACTCCAACCAGGTATCTGACTTGTACACCTTAATAGCCCTCCGAAACGAGTCCACGTCGTTGAAGAACTTCGGGCTGCGACGGTCTGCATCAACATCCATCTCCTGTCTATCTACAATAAAGAACAAAAGTTTAATGTTATACTACCTATGAATATATATTTATCATATGTAAAAACATATATATACATAATCAAAATATTTGAAATGACATAAATTAATAAACTAAATCCACTTTTCACTCCATCAACTAAATTATTTGAAATTACATAAATAAACCAAATTACTTTTCACCCGCAGGTTCACTGCTGGATACGGTGACTGTAGAGTCCACCGCTAAGGCAGCCATGCAGAAGATGTACTTAACAAAATATGCTTTCTCATAGCATACTTATATAGGTAATTAAAGCCGGTCCCACACATCAGCGACTATATCAACGTAGTAACAAAACAGGCACATTTTTTTTCATTTAAATTTTGTACTCAACAGGATATATAACTTTTCTTACTCAATAGAATACAAATAATATACCATAGATTTTTATTCAAATTTTTTTACTTTTTTATTTGGTAATTAAGGAGGTTTTTTAATACGAACTAAAAATTCACAGCAAACAGTTTCTCTATTTAACTCGGTCATCTCGGATTATGATAAATATTGACACCCTACCGGCAATGAAAATATACTTCAACTAAATTACTTAAAATTACAAAAACCAACTAAATTATTTGAAATATACTAAATCAAATATATGTACTTGGGTTTAGAGCCTCCACGCGATGAAAACTAACACAATTGCTTGGATTTAGAGCCTCCGCGCAATAAAAAACTAACACAATTGCTTCGATTTGGAATCTCCACACTTAGCCTTCAAAATTTGGAGCTCAAATATGCCTCACAGCCGCAATGTGCCTCCACCCATAGCTCACACCGATCTGCACACAAATTTGCCTTCCACCTTAGCTCTTATTTATAGAAAATACATCACTGCCGGTTTTTAAAAAAAAAACGGCAGTGATAATAACTATCAGTGCCGGTTCTCGTCTGTGGGCGGGAAGGGTGAAGAAAACCGACAGTCACTGCCGGTTCATATTAGTCCATGTGAGCCGGCAGTGATACTCCACATCAGTGCCGGTTTTTAATAAGAACCGGCAGTGAAACTATCACTGCCGGTTTGTGTCCCTAGCCGGCACTGATGCTCGAATTTCCCTACCCTTGGTTTGCCAACCGGCCATCACTGCCGATTTTCTTTAAACCGGCACAGATGAAACGGTTACAAAAGGTATTTCTGTTGTAGTGGCCGGCCGTGAGAAAGACTTGTGTGATGGAAAATTACCAGGACTAGTAATAGCAGAAAGAAGCTCCTGCGACATGTAGCTGCTACAATGCTTTCACGCTTCGTTTACCATTAACAAGGTTGATTAAGCTGACACCGAGGAGAGGAGAGGACTCTTCGCTTGGGCAGTGGCAATATTATATGTAAGTCAAATATATATCGTTTAATGTACGTGTAAGTCAAAGTTTTTTATATTTAGTTCGAAATATTTTTTGAACTATTTAAATTGAGTATATAAAAATCATATATGTAGATTCGTCTTGAAGATCATACTTTCTTAATATTATAATTATTGGGTTTCATAAATGAATTGTATTAGTAATTAGTGACCGGAGATAGTACCAACCACACAAGTGTCTTATCTACTCTTATCTTTTGGCAACCCTCTCTGTCTATGCACGTGTATTGCCATGCTGATCTGCCGCTACTGCCCCGTCGCGTTCTTTTCTCTACCTCCTCCGCCTCCGCGCGATATCTCTCCCCTGGAGGCCTCTCGATTGGGGGAGGATCATGACGTCGATGAAGGGTCAGACTGGTCACCGCCGGCGAAGCGACACCAAACCTGCTGCCGCCGCAAGTGAGTTCACTGCTAGAATCTTGCCGCGTGCATCTCTTTACATGTTTTGCTCTAATTTTGGTTAATCTGCCTGCTCTGTTTCATTTGATTTATGAGCCAGTGTTTACATTTAAGGATAGTATACGCGTATGTGCGACTTTCAGTGTTTACCGTTAAGTTGTATTGGTTATGATAAACATGCTTACCTTGTACACGCGACTTTTTATATATAAAAGGATTGCTAGTCGTATTGGTTATGATAGTATAGTCTAAGTTACAAATATGCCTAAGAGTGAAAATCCTTGAATGAAAGCCCAAGTGAAAATCCTTATACATGTCCATATCAAGAACCTTGCATGCATGACTTTCGGCGTTTACCTTTCAGTGACTGGCATTCCACGCAAAGTTTAAGAGGCCCTATATATATAAGGATTTCTAGTTGTATTGGTTATAATAATAGAGCCATCTTTGATCTCGTTATGGATATGTATCCGATCTCGTTGCGGATATGTATATATGTTCCAAAAGAGTCTATTTACAATCTCGTTACAGAGACATGGTCGTGTCGTTACAAACATGTAATTATGTCACACTGGCAATGGTAAGCTGACCATCTACAATCTCCTTACAAATGTGTAGTCATGTTGTTACGGATATGTAATCGTGTCATATTGGCTACCAAAAGTTAATCTACAATTTTGTTACAGATACGTAGCCGTGTTGTATTGGCTATGCATGGTAAGCCTTTATAATAATGGAATGGAATAATTTATATTATTTGCCATTGTAAAGATTGACATTTAAGGATTTACCATTCTCCGTGTTAATGACATGTGAGTCATGAGGCCACATATCATTGACTCATGGGTGACAACTCCTTAATTACCAATGTTTGACAGTGGCATTAAAATGCCCCCTATAAGAATGGAATAATTCATATCTAATCTCATTAGATTTACACCATTATACTCTGGTGTCACAATAATCGATGGTGTAGATTTTTTATTTTCTCTAATTAACGTGAGAACCTCTAGTATTTTAGATCGAATGTGGAGGCTCCTTAAAACTCAGTTTTAATAATATATAACTAGCTAAATGCCCGTGTTTTGCTACAAATAAATATCATGTTACTATCTATTGTGTTATATTTGATTTGTTTAGCCCATACTTAAACTCTACTTTCAGCCTTTTCCACTTGATTACATTCTGTTTTTGCATTCTCAAATCCGCTTCGACGCTCGACTGCATCGTTTTTTAGCATCCTATAATTGGTATATATTAATCTGATCAAAAGTTTCCTAAAATACAACATATTTAAATAAGGAAGCTAGATAAATATGATGATTTTTGATAGAGTTGATTGAAAACTTTCTAAAATACAATACACTAAAATAAGAAGAGCAAGTCCAAATAAATAGAAAATACCCTTACTATATCCGAACCATTAGATAGATTGGAAGGTGAAGATTAAAAGTTGATAACACTACCACCACACCACCACAAGGTTTTTTTTAATAGTAGAGATTGATGATGATGTTGTTGCCACTTGTCCGGTATGATACGGGGCAAATACATGAATTTATAACCCGTTGGTGTCCTAAATAAGGAACCGCTCCGAGCAAAGAGTTTTTACAAAACTTCATAGGAAATCAATTGCTCTCTTCTCGCGAAAGCTGCCGTTTTGAAATAAGTGCAATTAAACTCTTAAAACTTTGTATTTCCGTGCTTTCTAAAATATTTAGGTTAGATACACGAAGATCATGTGTGTAATTTGTATAAAAATACTTCCATAATATTAGAATTTTATTGGGTTGTTAGAAAATAGAAACGGTAATTGTAGTCGAAGTTATATTTTGAAGCCCATGTGGATATCTAAAAACACAATAGCTTTCCATGACCCGTGAAAATATAAACACTCTCACGGAAGAAAGGAGCGGGTGGGGGTATATTGCCATTTTTCTTGTTAGTTAAAATTAATAAGAAGCTTAACTAGCTTCGAGAAGCATTTTCGAGTTGGCTCACTCCAAACTAATTCGGTTTTATATTTCTAAGAAGCGGCTTTAAGATTTTGGAGAAACGTGTTCAGAAACGATAATAACGCATAAACTATAAGAGCATCTTCAATGGGGTACAGTCAGCTGGCTATAAGGAAGACATGTCATCAAATTTTCTGGATGGAGGAGAGAGGAAGTGAGAAAGCTTATAGACTGGCTCTTGATGAAGCAACAATCTATAAGGAGCAAAGCTCTCAATGAGAGGTAGGACCTATGATATATTTGAATCTTGTGCGAAAGATAAACCATTGGAGAAATAGTCTTTAAGCTGTCTATAGCTGAGGTGGATGCTATTATAGCTAGAAGTTGTCTATAACTATTGGAGATGCCCTAAGCTAACGAGAAATTCATAATTTTCACTTAGAAATTAAAATGGAGAAATGATAAATTTGCTTACGCTAATTCCACTCTTGACTAATGAAAAGGAATAAAATGAGAGGACTCTCTGGCTTGGTGGCGGGCCGAACAAAAGTGGGATCTGATTGACCGGAGGGATGATACTCACGCATAGATATTTGGGACGTTATAGGCCGACTACCGTATGAGCTGCGGTTAGATGCTGCCTATGAAAATGGAGTTTGAGACTTAAAGCCTTGCCTTACGCTAAAATTTTGATAGCAAGGATGATCTAGATGACTTGGTGTCCATACTCATACTTGATTATGCATTAGATTATGCCATAAATGTATATTTATGTATATATGTGTACATAGGGCTATGTGGGTGGACATGAGAAATACTCAACTTAGTGGATATAATTATTTCTTAAAACCCATTAGAAAGGACTAGCTACTCCTAAACCGTGGATGATGCTGGATTAGCAAAGGAATTGGCCATAACAAATATTGGGACATAGTAACTAGATGTATTAGCCATATATTGTCACTCCTTAGCTTAGTTCATTTTAAAATTTCCAAGGTATGGTTTATGACAAAAAATGGGTTTGTTGGATTGGGCCCAACCCACTTTCGGGCCTAGCCCATCCCGATTCCCCCTCTAGGCCCCCAACCGGCCTGTTTTTCCCTCTAGCCGAGCCGGCCCGTACCCCGGCTCGTCCCTTCTCTCGGCTCGCCCCCTCCCAGCTCGTTCCCTCGGCTCGGCCCCCCTCCTCCTCCCGCGCGCCGCAGCCTCCTCGACGGCTTCACCGTGCCACCGTCGGACCGCCGGTCTATGCCCCGTCCTGGCCGTGTCCACGCTGGACACGTACCTCATCCCGCGCCCCCCTGTGTGGCATACCGCCACCACGCCGGCCGCCAAGTGGCGTCCCGGTCCTGCGCTCGCGTGCTGGCAGACCCATGCTTCGGCCACTGTGACCACAGCCGTGGCTTCGTCGCCGTCGATATGGTGAATTGCGCCCCCGCCTCGCCGTTTTGTCACATTGCGCATCATTACTGCTTGCCGTCTCGCGCCGAAGCCGTGCACGCCATCGTGCGGGCCGCCACTGCTCCGACTAGCAATACATCGGCCTTCGCCCGCCCGACCGCGTCCTCGCGCACTCCGCCGCCTACTCAAGCCCCCAGTACTTCCCTCGAAGCTATAAAGTCCCTGGGCAGCCATTCCCATTTCCTCCTTTCTTCGCTCGCCCCTGCCGCCGCGCCCCATTTCTAAAATTCACCTAGGCTCGCCAACCCCGAGCCCCGTGCTTGCTCCGAAAGCTTCGTCTAGTCCCTGCCTTCTTCCTCCCCGAAGCATTCGGAGCGTGATCGACCAGCGCCCTCGGAATCGAAGTTCTCCCTTCCGCTGGAGCCCTGCAACCGAATTCACGCCCTTCTCGATTGCTCCCCTCTCGGTGAGTCTCTTTCCAATTGCTTACAGCTCGAGCACCCCGTAACCCACCCTAACATTTCCCCTCGGTCAATTTTACATGATCATCACTGGAGCTGGCCTGCACCGACGCCCCTGCTCCGCCCAGTTCGGCCTCCCCGTTGCCGACCTCGCCCGAGCCCTCTCCAACCGATTTTGCCCTCCGGTAAGACTTCTGGTGGTCTTTAGAAGCTCTAGCATGATTTTCCCGCCTTAAGGCCTAGTGGCTCGCCGTAGAAGCATGGTCCCGTAGTTCTCCCGCCGCCCCGCCAGTAGCGCCGCCGCGTCTGGGCCGTCTCCAGCCGATCGCCGGAGGTACGGTCTCGGGAACCTGCCTAGGAACCTTTCCCGATCATAAAACAGTGCGAAGTTGCACTATAGCACCGTCGGTTGCCTGCTGCCGGATCGCCGGAGCTCCGCCGCGAATCGGTGTGTGGAGAACGATGATCGGCCGCCGTTGGATCTACGCCAAGATCCGCGCCGGCGCTGTGAGACACACGGTATTAGTCGCTGACCTGTGGGACCGTGGCCCCACTTGTCAGATTAAGTGACCGCGCCCCGCGTGCGAGCGCGCTTCCGTCCGTGGGTAGCGCACTTCGAGATTACGCCTTCGGCGTCGTGCTTCGGGCTGTGCTGATAATGGGCTGGCCTATTACTGTTCACATGAATTTCCTTTCCTTTTTCGTTTTAAAATAAAGGAAGAAAGTGTTTATCAAATTCTAAGAGTATTTTGACACCTCCAAAAATCCTAGGAAATTTATGGAAAATACTAGAGAACCTACTGGATTTAATAAAAATAATTGCAAGAATAGTGATATGAACTTATACCCTGTTTTAATTACTTAGCCCTTTGTAGGGAATTTTCTAAGAGTTAGAAATTCCAGAAAGTGTAAAACAATTAAATAAAATAGTAACTGGACATATAAAACTCTGAGAAAATATAAAATGGTCTCTATTGACAGTAAGAACATGATGGGCAATTTTATTCTAATTAATAAATCCATTTAAGATTCTGGATAAATCCATACTCCCTTTTTAATATTATCAAATAGTGGTTTGTTAGTGTTAGTAATTACCAAAAAGGCCCCTAAAATTCATGGGAAAATTCCAGTAGCCCATAATAATGAATTTGATATGTAATAAAATTATTCAACAAGTTTTGAGACCTTTTTGCATCTATGGATAGTTAAATAGGAGAATTTGCTAATTACCTATAAGGAAATTAATAGCAGAAACTATATTTGGTTTAAGCTAGACTTTTGCTGATCTTTACAAAAGCCCTAAAAATATAATTGAACCTTAAAGGATATCTTACACTTGCATGATCTTAATAAGAACTCCATGCTAGAACTTAACTGTGTATATTAGATAAAAAAGAAATCTAAGTTGCATGCTAACTATTCTAGGTCTAGCCTAATATTACAGCCACATTCCATTACCAAAATAGATAATCGATTATGGGAGTTAATGAAGGAAATGTTTCACATGATTATATTTACCAATTATATTATTTTGCTAACCTAGTATGTATACGGGTAAAAGTATTATGGGTAGCATGAAGCATCATTCATCATTGCATTTTACCGATAATACACACCCATGTTATCTATCGTAGGTTATTAAAGACTATTAGAACCATGGAACTTCCTTGATAAATCTTAATTAAGACCTAATCGTCAATCGATAACCGCTTGAGTAGCAAACACGTGCACTTCATGCATCATACTTTCTTTTGCATCTTGCTGCTTGTTCACTATTCTCGAATGCGTTTCGATAATAGACGCCGAGGACCCGGCAAGACCTTCTCAAGAGCAGCAGGAGCACTCCCAGTACAATCAAGACCCAGGCGAGTTTATCACCTACCCTATAGAATGTGCTTTTATTAGAGAAAGTGCGGCTTTCCCTAGTGCGAGCTAACATTCAATATATTCATATTGAATCCCAGTTTTCTAAAGTACTTCATTTACAGTACAAATGTGCATGCTGCTTTAAAGTAATTACACCTGCTTGTTAACCATGATATATCATGCCTTGTTTACCTTGTAAGTTCATTTACCATGATGATTTACCTTGTTAATCATCCCTCCTTTGTCATTGCTAATGATTGCCTCGATAATCATCCCATGATAGCCTGTTTAGGTAATAATAAAATTGTTTAGACTCTTAAGTCTGGTTAAAATATTGCTTAGACACTGCTCAGGTCCAATCACAATTTCAGGCTTAATTGTCTCGGAACGGTGAACCGATATTCACCGGACATGCTCTCATAATAACTTGGAACTGGATATTGGCCTGTCATGCCAGTGTGTGTGGTTGTGTTTTGGGCAAGCGGACTGGGTCCGGCTTGTGGTAAGGAAGGAGTAGCTTGGCTACGTTGAGAAAGGAGGCTATGCGTCCACAGACGAGGTGCTAAGAGGAGCGCGGGGCAACACACGTAGCTGCCAATCGCTGCCACCGAGGGTGGTTCCGCCACATCGTGTGCAGAGCACACGGAGGGACGATAGCCTGAAGAAGGAAGTGGTTTGGAAAATGTGGACTGGCTGGATCCGAGGTGACTCATAGAGTGGACCGGACGGGTGTGTCGTGGATTCGACACACAGCAGGAAGTCGCTGACCAAATGCCTGCGGGGTTTGGTTCCTACCACCACAACGCGTTTGCCATCACGCGGTAGTGCAAGCATTGGGGATTCAGGAGTAGTACGACCTGCGGGCGTACCCCGTCTGCCGCTATGCTTGAGGTGAAGACAGTTCCATGTCGTCATCCGTGGGATGATCTAGGTCTTACGTGCAGGGGAGCCGTGACTCTAGTGCAGGTGTGGCAACTTGGTTAGGGAAGACCGGGCACTTCGCTGGCGTAAGATCCACAACGGGTGCGCCACACCCGAAATAGGATGGTGGGTGTGTGGAGATCGTTTGGCAGAGTTCAGGGAAACTGTCGTGGTTGGGAAATAGAACTATAAACTTGACTAAATGATTAGTAGAACTTTGGGTTAAAATGCTAAGTCATAGGCTTTGGTTTCAATTAAGCTTTCTGCAAATAAACAAACCTCCATCCTTCCCTTGGAACATCATTCACTATATGCATTAGGTTGGGTGGTCTACTCGCCAGTGTTTGGATGACACTGACCTCGCATCATATACTCTTTTAGATGAGGGATATGAGCAGGATCAGGATATCTTGAAGTGTCAAATTTGTGAAAATTAAAAATTTTGAGGGAAATAAAATTTCAGGAACATTTTTAAACTTTATTGAAGTAATAGTTTGTAAAATGATAATGAAGTAGAAATTTAAAAAGATTTTTCAAAAGTTTAAAAATCAAATTTTGAAAATTTTGAATAAAAATAAGTTCAAAGAGTTGCTTTACAAAATTTTCATTTTGAAAATACATCTAATTAGATTTTTCGTTTAATAAAGTGCTTAAAGCAAAGGTCTTATAAAATAAAAGGATTCCAATGATTGTATATTTTTAGTTGTGGAAAAATTAAACCAATTTGATTTGTTTGAAAAATAAAAATTTGTCAAACAAAATAATTCAATCTATTGGGAGTTAAAAGTAATCAAAGGCAGGGACTTTCCTATTTGTTTTCAAAATTCTATTATCTTCTCCTATTACAAGATTTGGATTTTGTATTAACATAATTTTCTCTTAATAAATTTTAATTAAGGCATATTTGGAAAAATCTCCTTCCTCTCTCTAACCGATAGACCCACTCGTCATCTCCTCATTCGTTTCCTTCCTTGATCTCCTTTTTCCTTCCTGGCAAACCGGTTGCGTCATCTCAAAATTATAAACCATAGTTTCGAGGAAAACACGTCCTAGGAAATGCTTTGTAGATCATCCTCCCAAAATTTTGGATCTTAAAACCTTTTCCTTCGCTCCATAAAAATCGCCGAAGGTTGACTTCTCAAAACCCTAGCCGCTGCACTTTTTCTCGTCTCAGCGCCACGTCGGTGCAAATCTGTCCAAACCGTCTGAGGACGTTCTTCGTATCTTCATCACAAATCCATCCCAACCGAGAGCTCGAAGATTCGTGGTCAGATAAAGTTAGATTTAATCGCCGAAGACCTCACCGGATTTTGGCCGAAGCTGCTCTTTGTCGAATTGTGGATTTCATACAGTGAGACTACGATTTCGCCCTCTTCTTATTTCCCCATGTCTCCCTTTTCCTCTCTAGACCTTCATTGTTTCGTCATCTACACCTAAGCGCCGGTGTCATTTTGAACCGCCGCCAGGAACTACTCCGGCCGTTGCTATTCTCGCTGCAGTACCGCCGGTCGCGCAAACAAATTGTGACATCCCGCTATTTTTCCAAATCCCCAGTGGATATTAGTTCAATTTTAAATATTTTTATTTTATTTAACAAATGTTTGTTAATCATTTTGCTTAGCACTGATTCTCTCCCTAATCATATTTCTTTACCCTCATCACATTTTCTACTGATCACTGTACCGTGATATGCCAACCAGCACTCAGTTTTCTTTTCCTCGTTGAAGCCATCCTGCCCAAAAGACTTCACACCGTATTCTCCTCTTTCCAAACCCAAACAAATCAAAATCAATCTTTATCAAATTAATTCTTGCCATAACTTACAGCCCAAATCATGCTAAATCCAATCCATTCTTACCGTAGCAGCGTCCCAAATCCCAGAAACAAATCACGCCCCAAATCTCTACATGCCATATTGATGCATACCAAATTGGAGCCCATACCACGTACGTGTATTGTTTACACAGTATAAAACCCGAGCATCGGCCAGTTCTTCTTCAAAAACCAAAACCCTAGCCGCAGCCATCTCAAATCACAGAGCAATTTGGGGGAGGGAAGAACTCAAGGCCGTTGTCGTCGTTCGTCGTCGTCGCCATTAGGTAGCTGCTGCTCCCGCCGTCGCTTCATGCGCCGTCGCGGGAGAAGATGTCGCCGCGCGCCGTGCAATTGCACTGTCGCGCGCCATCCATGGAGCCGCCGGGCTCGAGCTCGCGCCGCGCACCGCCGCCTAGCCGCGCTGCCGGCAGTGCCCGCCCAGCGCGCAGCTGCCGCGCGCCGCCTGCTGCTTGCGCGCCGCCGCCCGCGCCGCCGCAAGGGAGCCGAGCCGCCTCGTGCCGCCCTGCCGCCTGGGCTCAAGCCGGAGAGGGACCGCGCCGGTGCCGCCTCTGGATCCCGCGCAGCTGCCGGGGAACGCGCCGCCGCCGCCTCCTGCCGCCGGTCGCCGCCTTCTCCGCCGGAGCCGCCGCCGCCAGCCAAGCCGCCGCCGGCGTGCTCCCTCTCTCTCCCAATCTCTCTCTTTCTCTCACTCTCTACTTCCTCTCTCTGCTTTTTGTTTCTCTGCTCGTGAAGAAGCACAGAGCAGCAGCTCTTTATTTCAGATCCGGTCAACTCCCAGTCAAAGCACATGAACAGTGTTTTTTCATCTTTTCGTATCTCCTAATCCGTAAGTCCGATTCGCACCAAACCAATTTTATTGATTTTCTTTTAACCTAATCTACCTCCTATATTTATTTCATAATTTTCCGGATTTTATTTGCTGCTGTTGATTCGTTTGTGCCTCGATTTGCGTGTAGACGTTGCGGAGGATTCTGAAGGAGAGTTAGCTGACGATTATCAAGTAACGTGCTACCCGGACCCAGGTGCAAGCTAGATTCATATTGATCCCATCTGTTTTTCTTTTAAATTTACTATTCCTAGACGTTTAACTGTGCATGCTATTTATAATTTTATTTTGTTTATTTAATTTTAGCTATTGCCATTGACGTGTTAATCATCTATTAGCACGTATCACCCTTTTTTTGACGCCTAGCATAATTTATATCTTGTTACAAGCTATCCTTGAATTTACTTACGCTAGATGCTTATTTGCTTCGATGGAAAATTTAGACGATCATTATGATAGGAAATCATTAAAAATCTTGGTAGAGGGAATCTACTCTTTATCGTGTGGTTTTGATTAAACCTTAATTCAACTAAAATCAACGTGGCGTGAGTAGATTCGATGTGGTGGTTTGATTGGTGGATGTTGGTTTGTGGTATGCCGCCTCGGTCGACCTAAGGACCGAACTTCGTGGATGGACTGACCGGGCAAAACAGTACAGTCATGGGTGTTAATAATGGTAATATCTTAGTTGTTACCTCGAAAAATCTAGAGTTGGTTTGTCATAGCGGTGTGAGTGTGGCTCGCTACCACCGTATACTCACCTGGCACAAGAGGGGAACCTCTGGCTTAGTGCGAAGCGGCTTCGTCTCACTCTCGGGTGAGTCCCATGGGTAAAGTGTACACACTCTGCAGAGTTAAAACTATCATGATAACCGTGCTCACGGTTAAGAGCGGGCTTAGGCTGCTCCACTTGTTAGTCTCACCTTTTAATAATTAAATGGTTGTAGAAAGATAGGGCAGGGATTGCCCGGCAACGAGTGCCAGGCAGCGATTGCCATACAATGCATTACAGGGAGTGTATTGCAAGGGTTTCGTGTAGAGTTGACAGCGAGTGTCATCTCGGTCTATGCTGAGACGGCATAATATTATAGTGTTTAGAAAACATGAGTAAAGAGATGAATTTAAAATTGTTTTACATTATTACTTTATAACTGATAGGATTGTTTAAAAGTGCTCTTCATGCGAATAAACCAAATCCATTCCTTTGTTAGCCTTGCATTCATTACTTAAGGATATACATGCTTACTGGGTATGGTTTATCCATACTCATTAGTTGCTTGTCACATCTGTGCGCAGGTGACGACTCTGCTAAGTACATGGTTTATGAGGCAGAGTGCGACGATGGAGTTTTCCGGCTACTAGAGGCGTACCATTACTTAAGGATATACATACTTACTGGGTATGATTTATCCATACTCATTAGTTGCTTGTCACATCTGTGCGCAGGTGACGACTCTGCTAAGTACATGGTTTATGAGGCAGAGTGCGACGATGGAGTTTTCCGGCTACTAGAGACGTACCCCTGGTCAGTGTGACGATGGAGTTTTCCGGCTACTAGAGGCGTACCCCTGGTCAGATGCCTGTGTTAGTTTGACAGGTTTCAGCCGACACGTGTTCTTATCTTCCGCACTCTGATGTTTAATTTATTCATAATGTAAGTGGCATTCAACCCACGTATGTTACAAGTTACTTTCTTTATTAATAAAGTATGTGTATGATGGCAATCCTGTTTAACCTGTGTGTACTAGCATATGATCCTTGGGACTAATCTTTGTAAACAGAGAGGTCGGCTTTCTTGGTGAGCCCGACACGCGTCTACGAAGATGAAGATCAGGACTTTGGGGACGATCAAGGCCAGGCGTAGGGCGTCGCTCCAGTCGACTGCTTAGACATAGCCGGCAGAAGACGCTTTTGGATCTTATGGATCTTTTGCTATTCCGCACTCTGATCTTTTGAACAATCTATCTATTTGGGCCAATGGGCCGTGTTGTAATACTTAATAGCCTTCAGGCTTAACTCAGGTATTTGTGTAATATAAGACTTTCGCTTGTATGAATGATTTCGGCTATGTGATTGATGTGCATTAGCGTCATGAGTTTGGGGCTAGTGCATGTCAGGTGGTGGGCAGAAGGATGCGCCCTCTTAGTATAACATTTTGGAGCTATTTTGGGGGCTTTTACTGGTTCTTCTAAAAGCTTTCAAAACTATTTTTTAAATATTTTTGTTGGCTCTTCAAACCTTTTTTTAAGGGTCCTCAACTTTTGTAGCTTAAAAGCTACCGCAACTTTAAGCCCTACAGAACAAGGCCCATGATTTATGGTTTCGTGAAGGTATTGTACTGAAAACCCAGCACTCTAGTTGGTCTCGCCATTTCCCACAATGCAGGGTTATAACTTTTAAAAACAACTCTTGCCATTTGGTGAAGTAGCTACTTGCAAGTTGCAGGTGCAACATGAACGTGTAGACAGTGTTGTAATAATATCTATGAATTTTCTCCATCTATGTGCATGTCAACAGTACAAGTGACTCATTTTAATAAAGAGGATACACATGAATTTGCAGTGAGCATAAAAAATACAGGTGATAAATCCATACGATGAAAAACAGATATTGCAAACTTTAAAATCCAAACGATGAATAATAGGTGGCATTTTTTGTAGGGGAATAGTTTGTAGGATAAAAAGGAACGAATGGAAACCCACATATCTACAAAAAAAAAAATGAATGGAACCCAGTCTTTAAGATCTTTTGACAGATTCAAACATCTAGCTAACATCTCGCCCCATTAGCACACCCTTTATCAATAAGACACACCTTTATAAACACGTATCAAAGTAACACATTTCTCTAAAATAAATTTGATTGAATTTAACGTTACGGCGAGTCGCAGCCAGTTACTTCTTCCTGATCAATATGGAGGCCGTCAGTGTCAGCAGCAGCGGTAGACCCAGTTGGTGATAGCACGCGTCCTGATGCATCGTCGATGATCGGAATCCTGAATTGACAACCAAAGATACATTCAGATGTGATCGACATCGAATAACAGATTAACAGTTGAGACTTGAGTGTCTGACCTAACATCTTGTAGGCTATTCAGTTTACGGCAGTAGGATTCGATGTCGATCTGCATCTGGTTGAACTGGGTGGCCATGCTCCGGCCACTTAAGAGGCGATGCCAAAGGGAGCTGCTGTTGTAGGACTGCACGAGTCTATCTGCATCCTCGATAATCTGGCTGCTGCAGCCCAAGAACAAAGAAACAGTCAGCTGCTGCTGCAGCGCACGAAGCTCATTCACGCCCGAGAACAAAGAAACAATCAGCTCCTGCTGCAGCGCACGAAGCTCATGATTCACGCCCAAGAACAAAGGAACAGTCAGCTGCTGCTGCAGCGCACGAAGCTCATTCACGCCCTCCTCCAGCTTCCGGCATTGCTCAGGGATATATCTAAGATGCAACAAACTCGATATGACATCGATGAGCCTTGTTGCATCCAGCCCTAAGAGCTGTGCGATTGCTGCTGCGTTCGCCAGGATAATCCATATCGCTGCCATCTGTCCTCTAGAACAAATAAAGAAAAATGAAACAAATTGTTTCCAATCTGAACAACAAAATTAAGTATTGCAAGCACTATATATAAAATCTAGATGAAACAAAGTATATGAGAATTCCATGAATATGAACATCTGTAAAGACCCATACAATCATTACATTTGATGATTGTATTAGTATATCGTAGATTACTACTATTGTTGAGAGGGACACCCACCCATACGACATGTGGGGCCGTGGCCGCGTCAGGATCGCACCGGAGTCCCTCGAGACCCCGCACTTTGTTTTCTTGTGTATCCCTCAAAAAGGATACACATGTGGGCACTATCGCATTTTCAAAGTAGATACGCCTATTGTCCGTCCCTTCTCCTCACCATCATCATCGGCAGCCGCTGCTCGCCCTCCTCCCCTGCATAGCCAGCAGATGCCCCTCGTCCTCCACGTCGGTGGCCGCCTCTTGCCCTCACCATCTCCATCGGCGACCTCGCCCTCCAGCTCAACGCCGGTGGATGTGGCGCTGGGCCTAGTGTTGGATGCACTGGCTTGGCGACTCCGCTCCTACACCCCTCACCCTCCCCTCGGATTCTTCTTCTTTTGGTGAGTTCTTTGATTTCTTCCTCTCCGGTGCACAATAATTTTGTTGCTTGATTTTTACTAGGTGTGGTTTGATTGTTGATCTTGGATCTTGCACAGTAATGAAAAGAATGTTTTTGCTAGGTCCGGTGATTATCGATGCTTGAATTTTACTAGGTGTTGCTTAATTTGTTGCTTGAATTTTACTAGGCGTTGCCTATGTATATATTACTGAGTTTTGCTGGTACTGAACTCGTTGGCTTAACCATCTTGTCATTTGTTTTTGGTGCTCCTGATGAGAGTGAGGAATACACAAATTAAATAGCTGCTGAGTATTTTGTCCTCTGTTTAATTATTTGCATGCTGAATGTTTCAGAACAGAGTAGCACTAAATATTATATGCCTGCATGTATTGGAGGTTTGGTTGTAGCTTTGGAGCATTATAATTTGCAGCTGGGAATGACAATGATTTAAACTTTTGTAGCTATTCGTGATTTAAAAGGCTAGATGGACTGAAATTTGATAATGATGGAACCTGATTGATTCTTCTACCAAAGCCCGCACACAAGAAAAAATGTTATTTTTGTAAATGGTTTGTTATATTATAATTCCGGTAGTACTATCATAGTATAAATATCTAGGCTTCGTTGTTATATTATAACTGAAGTGCTACCTATCTAATGGCTGCAGAGAAACTGAAGTGCTACCTATTATTTGTCTGACATATGATCCTTCTATATAGAAAAACATTATAGTAGAATAGCAAAATATTACATTGTTCAGTATGCTATGTTTCTTTTTTTTTTGGCTTTCTTATGCAGCTGTTCACAAGTGAGTAGGGGTACTTTGGGGAAGAAAAATGGATATGACGCAACTCCAGGAAGGAAGGTTTGGGGTGATCCTGACACCAACAAGGAGGGCTTTGTTGGTTTTGTCTCCAACAAGAAGGTCATTTCCGACAACACCGGTTGTCTCGATTGGTACCCTTCATGATAATACACAGAGAGACATTGATCTTGACACCGAAATGCATGAGGACGATGGTGACGAGGATGATAGTGATTATGAAAAAGATGAAGGTTAATTGAGTCTGACATGGTTGGTATTCCATCCTAACTTGTTCAAGAACAAAAAAAGTTTCGGTCGAAGGCTTGGCGTGAATATGTTCCTATTCATGTTGGTAGTAAAGTTACAAAAGGGCAATGCAAGCATTGCAATGTGCAGATTGGAGCTCGGCGTGGGACCGGAACAAGTGCTCTATGTAGACACTTAAAGAGATGTAAAGAACGGAAGAAAACTCAATTGTGGATTATGATGGATTTCAAAGGTTTGTGTCAAGCTTGAACCCAACCTTCAAGATGTTGTCACGAAAAACATTGAGAAATGACTGCCTTAGAGCTTTTGAGGAGCAGAAGAAAGTTTTGAAGGAGGTTCTTCATGGTTCAAAATTGAGAGTTTCACTTACTATGGATTTGTGAACTTCAAACTAGACCATGGGATACATGTGCATTACATTTCACTTTATTGATGCCAATTGGAAGCTGCAGAAGTGAATTATCAAGTTCTCGGTCTTGGAAACACCGCATACTGGTTTAGCTATGTACAATGTGATCCTCAACACCATTCAAGATTGGTGCTGTGAGAACAAATTGTTTGCAATTACATTGGACAATGCAAGCAATAACACTGCAATGGTTAGATTGTTGAAAAAAAATTTACTAGCAAAGAACATGTTGATTGGGAAAGGTAGATTTCTTCACCAGCGGTGCGCTGCACATGTCCTTAATTTGATATGCCAAGCTGAACTAAGCTATCTAAACCCCATTGTTAGTAAGATAAGAGAGAGTGTCAAATATGTTTGAGGATCTCAGGCTCGAAAAGAAAAGTTTGAGTTGATTGTTGCACAATTAGGCATTTCTTGTGAGAGGCATCCTTGACTTGATTGTCCCACCAGATGGAACTCAACATTTGATATGGTTAATAAAGCTGTGCCATTCAGAAGGGCTTTTGATTATTTGGAGCTGCAAGATTCACAATACACATATGCACCCAACTTTGATGATTGGGAGAGGGCTGTTACTGTTTGTAGACTGCTTAAGGTGTTCTACAATGCAACCAAAGTTATTTCAGGATCCAATTAATATCCCACGACACACATGCATTTTCAAGAAACGTGGCAAGGGAAGATGGCTCTAGAGAAGGAGGGTTCTGAGGTGGATCTTGACATCCACAATATGGAAAAATACATGCAAGGAAAATTCAAAAAGTATTGGAAGCTATCTTGGTTATCACTCTCCACCCCTGTTGTGCTAGATCCACGATTCAAGTTCTCTTATCTTGAGTTTCGATTTGGCCAAACATTTGGGAGTAATGCTACATCTAAGCTCGCTAAAGTGAAGAAGGTGTTCCGAGACCTGTTTGATAAATATGTTCAGCTAAATAACTCTAATCCACAGTGTGGTCAAGGAAACAATGATGCTAAGATGGGTGTAAGTGATACTGACCCATCTTGACATTAGCCGGTTGGCCTTTGTGTTTGGGGTTTAGGGGGTTTGTAGACACGCCTACGAGATAAAAAAAAATTGATTTAAAAAGTGATAAAAAAAGTGAGATAAGTCAAATAAGACACGAGATAAGTACGATAAGCCATGTCTTATTTGACTTATCTCACTTTTTTATCACTTTTTGAGTCCTTTTTTTTTTCTCACGTAGGCGTGTCTATAACCCCGGATAAGTCAAACACAAAGGCTAACCGGCTCTCAAGGCTATCTCGAAAAATTCTCAAAGTAGCGAGTGTTGATTTATATATATTGTGATGGAGTGATTTGACAAATAGACAAATTAGTGGACTAATATTGGACTAATGTTTTGTGTGGTTGTTGGTATTTTGGAATATTTTAATGTGTGCAGAAAAAGGAGGAAAACAAAAGGAGAAAAAGAAAAAGGGAAGAAAAAGAAGAAGAGAAGAGAGATGGGCCGGTGCGGCCCAGCCGGAGGCGAGCCGGGCGCGCGACGCGTGGTCAGCGGCGGCTGCAGCGCGTGCGGGAGCCGCGTGTGCGCGAGCGGAGGCGACGCGCGTGACGCGGGCGCGGGCGGGAGCCAAGCGCGCGAGAGCACGTGGTGCGCGCGGAGCGGCTGCGCAGCGCTGGGCCGAGGCGAGCGTGGCGGCTACGCAGCGCTGGGCCGAGGCGAGCGTGCGGCCCGTTGACACGCGACGGCGGCGAAGCAGCCCGCGGATCGGCCACATGTCGCCGCCATATAAAAGGAACCCGAGAGGGGTCGGTTTAGCAGTGATTTAGGGTTTTTGACGGCGGAAAAATCCCCAAAAATAGCAGAAAAATTCCAGAGAGTTTGTAGATCAAAAAGAGAGAGATTGGAGGTGTTCTTGAGGTGATTTGGGCTTCAATTGTAAAGGAACCATGGTCAATTATTGAGGTAATGGAAATTGGGTTCCGATAATCGATCCTCGTTGTCCTCCTTTACTTTCATGTCGCTTTATCTCGCTTGTTGCTTAATTACCTACTGTTTTAGCATTAATTACAGTAGATCATCATCAATTTAGTCTAGTTTTGTGTGCCACGATCCTTCAGCGAGATAGGGCAAATAAGTAGGATAAGATAAGTTGAAAAGAGGCCACCCTCTAAGAGTGGAGTATTTTGCATTTATCATACGCAAACCCTTATGCTCTTGTGCTGATTGTCCAACCCATACAAATGTATGCTCAAGTGAAAAATTACACCAACCTGGACGTTCGAAGGTAAACATGCTTGAATAAACGTGGATGAATATATGATATAGGAGATTTTTACTTTTGGTTCTTCAATGAATTTCATCGGCACCTTTTATTAGTCCACAAAGTACAAACCCATGCAAACCGATGTGACATGTGGACCCTACCAGCAACAGGCCCATATGGCAGTGACACAACAGCAGGGAGCAGCACAGCAGAGGATCTGCGTCGCATGCAAGCATGCTCGCAATTTGACCGTTCACGGATGGTACTTCGACCACCTGAGCGGGGTTGCTCTAGCTTATCGCTTTGAGAAAGCGATTGTAGGTAGCTATCACGACACGCCCCAGCTCTGCCAGTTCGTCGGCCCGTCCTTGGGGGTGGAAACATCGGCAGTGTTCTTTTCAGTTATTACGTTTGCGCTTACTTATAAGTTAGAAATTTGTTATTTTCGTATAAATTAAACGTATTAACGTTTAGTAGCTAATTTTTATAGGTTTTACTATTTCTTCCCAAAGCTTTCAAAATAATTTTTTCTATAAATTTTGATCCCTCGAATGTACTTATCAAGGAGTTACAAATTTCTAGCTTATAAACAAACATAAACGTAAACGCTGAAAAAAACACTGCTATCAGCGCCTCGATGCAACCCCAAAAGGAAAAGGGCAAGAACAAGCAAATTACAAAATAAAAGGTAATTTAATTGGAACAAAATTGCAGGGAGAGAGGTTGCACAACGGGCTGGCACCTGCTGGTGGTGAGACGGCATGGTTTTTTGACTCATTTGGTGGCGCCATGAACATGATAGAGAATGCTAATTGGTAGTGAAGGGACTGTTGCTTAAAGAAGCCAAGGTGAAACTGAATAGATTTAGGGCTTGTTTGGGTGTTTAGGGAAAAAACTCCCAGGGAAGTAATCCCGGTGGGGGAATTTTTTGTCATTTCACTTCCCTGGAAAACAATCCCCTCCACCCTCTTCCCCAACAATCTCTTCCCCCAATCTCTTCCCCTGACACGAGAAGTCCGGCAGGGCGCTGCTTCGGGTTCATTCTTGACGGATGGCGTAGAAGCAAGACGCTGCACCAAGCTCAAGCTCGAAGTCTTCTTCCCGTTCCAGGTGGTAGCCGAGGGGCAAAACAAGATGTGCGGTGGAGCGATCCTCGCCGAAGTGATTCGAGCACGCCCGGCGTGGCGTGTCATGGCGGGCCGCCTCTGGCGGCCGGCAAAGCGGGCAAGAAGAAGCGGAGGGAGGCCCCGCGTCGACGACTACGAGGCCGCCTTCAAGCTCTTTGACGAGGACTCAGGAGGAGGATGGCGAGGTGGTCGGCGCAGGGCGTTGGGGTTTGGCGCGGCCGGTAGCCGACGCCGAGCCGCACGAGGAGGTTGTTACGGTACCACGGCGTCCGGCCGACCGTGGGGCAAGTGGCGGCCGAGATCCGCGGCCCGTCAAGGCGTCCGCGTCTGGCTCGGTACCTTCTCCACCGCTGAAGCCGCCTCAGCATCTTCCACGAGCATCTTCTACGAGCTCTGCCTCACCAGCGTTTTCCACAAGATTGGAGCCGCCGCCGACCTCCTCTCATGTGTTGGGGATGGGTGAGATCGAGAGAGACCGAGAGATCGAGTGACGGAGTGAGACGAGAGAAGTCGGAGAAGAGGAGACGGGAAAATCTCTCGTGAGGGTGGAGGCGAGTATTTTGAGCCCGGGGATTTAGCCGGGTTGGGCTAGGATTTTTCCATCCCTTGGCTCGCCCAAACAGACATCAGAAATTTCCACAGGGATTAGCCCGGCCGGGATTCGTTTCCAGGGATTGGACCGGGATCCCGGCCAGGAAATGGGCTCCCAAACAAGCCCTTAGAAGAAATCACTGTGTTGATTCGGAAGGAATTTCTTGTTTTCTTTGAAAATGGCCGTTGGCAAAAAGAAATTACGAATGATGTGCCCCCACAAGAACAGTTGAAGCAAAGAAGCTACCTACTTTGCAAAGATTAGCAGGACTTGTGAATTGAAGCAGAGAGACTCGTACAAAGATAAGAATAGAAGAACCAACAAGATAAGAATAGAAGAACCAACATACTTGGTGAACACAAGGTCTGAGCAGGGGTGTTGCTTCCTTCCTTGCGCTGTTACGTACGGAATTATTACGCTAGACCCCCCCGACCTCCATTTATCCTCATGCCCACCGTATGGTGCGTATGGCTGTCTCTGTTATCTCCTCGGTCAACATTGACTCCCTGTCTGTCCCTCCTTCTTCTTCTTCTTGAACATCTCCAGCAGAGTCTTTAAAACAGAATCTTCTCTATATTTAGAGTCTTTCGTCTTCCAGCAGAGCCTCTAAATTTAGAGCTTCTCTTTCTCAGCCTCTAAATTTAGAGGCTTTCTATATCAACCTTTATAGTTTTCCTAGATAGAGACTCTGCTGAAGAGGATGAAAATATAGAGAGCAAATAGTGATTTAGAGGGAATGTATAGAGACCCAATTTTAGAGTTTCTACTGAAGATACCCAAAATTCTCTGCTTCCCTTTCGCTACTGTCGCTTTCACCGGTGAAAGCCACAAGCGAACACCGGTGCTCACCGGTGACAAGCGAACACCAGTGCTCATGTCGCGACAGGCGATCACCGGTGAAAGACGGTTCTGCTTCCTAAGCGCCTTTGTTCTCGCTTTCGCTACCCTTTTCTTCTTCCTGGTGAAAGCGCCTTTGTTCTCGCTTTCACCAGTTCTCGGTCAACACTGGCCACCCGTGCCTCCGCAGTTGCACTGCACGCTCGCCCCTTGTACCTCTCGCTCCACGCCGCCATCCTGTCCCTTGCGAGTTGCTACATTGGCGCCACATTGTAACCCCAAAAGGGAAATGGTAGGGAGAAGGATGAAATAAAAGATAATTTAATTGGAAATAAATTGTTCTAATCTCATCTAATCTAGTCATCCATCTGTAACATTATTTGTCTAATTTTTCAATTTTGTTCTCTTTTGGTGATTTCATATTATCGTATATAGATTTGACACCTTATTTTAGCAAAGTGTCTCACGGGTCAAACTTAAATAAAAGTGCTCATACAAATGAAAACGATGGGGTAGATAGACAAGGAGAATAGGCCCAAAAGGATGTTCGTGTTAAGATTGGTGTCAGAGATGCATATATGCAAGCAATAATGGACGATTATCAATGTACTAACGTCTTGATGATACTATTTTGATTCTTATTAGTATATAGATTGCTTTGATATTGTGACAATATGGTTTTCGGTCTTTGCCATACCATAATTTTATTCTGTCCTTCCCCATTTGCTATCTTTGCCCTTTTTGGCTCATGATTGCAAATACACTTTCCTGTCGTATCTTTGTGATAATTTAAAATCACATATGCGCCTTTTTCGATGGCAGCCAGCGAAATTGCCCATTCCTATTAGCAAAATGATAGGCGAACAGAAGTGAATCAAGAACACAAGTACACGAGACACCGATTTTACGTGGAAAACTCTTATAGGAAAAAACCACGGGTGTCGACTTGGCGAAACCTTCACTATATCAAGAGAAAATACAGGGATATTTACAATGTGATTTATCTTTCCATATGGCTTACAAAAAATCTTTATATACGGTGGCAACTTAGGGCCTGTTTGGTTCTTTCTCTAACTTGCCAAAATTTACCACAACTAACTTGCCAAATATGTTTAAGGTTAGTTCATGAATTTGCTAGCCACACTTTGACAAGAAAATAGAATCTTGCCATACTTTCTACCACCATTGGTATATAGGACCCACTTGGTAGAAAACGAATCTTGCCACACTTGTGGCTCCAAACCAAATAGCTGGCTAATATGGTCAAACCTGTCTAACTTTAGTTGTGCCAACTTATGGCAAGGTTAGGCATCAACCAAACAGGCCCTTAGAGTCTAACATGGAAACCAATGTGCAGAACGATCCGTACCACAGGAAGGGGAGACTATAGCACAAACTTAGTGGTAGGATTATCAAGAGTATTTATCTTGCATACTTTGACATCACCTTGAGAAATAACATCACGGATATAATGGCATGTCACATCAATGTGCTTAGTTCGTTCATGAAACATTTGATCTTTGGAAAGACATATAACACCCAAACTATCACAGAATATAGTAATGCAATAAAAAAAAACCCGCAATGATTTGTGTTCAAATCTTTTAGCCAAATAGCTTCCTTAAAAGCCTCAGGATTAGTCATATACTTAGCTTTAGTATTGAAGAAAGCAACAATAGCCTACAAACATGCTTCCCAATTAACAACACATCCATTAAAGGTGAACAAATACTCTGTAAGAGGCCTTCTCTTATCCAAATTAATAGCATAATCAGGGTTAACATATCCAACAAATCCATTTCTAGATTTTCTAAACTACAAACAAGCATTAGATGTACCATGTATATACATGAAAATCCACTGAACAACTTTTCAATGCTTATTGCTAAGATTTGCCACGTATCTAGGGTTGGAACTTTAGCTCATGGCTTGCAAGCAGCCTGGGCTTGGCTCATTTACAAACAAGCAAAAGCCAAGCGTCATTTCTATCTCGTGATTCAAAACGATCCCGAGCCGAGCCAAGCCTAGCTCACTCGTTTAGGCTCGTTTGCAAAGTGATCTATGTGCCGATTCTATTTCCAACACAAGTTTATTTAGCCCACACTATACAAAATAGATCTCATTTGGCCCATCTTCCTCTCGATGTCAACAGCTAGGCAGCAACGTCATAGCCTACAACTACAAGTCTACCGACCCAACCAGTCCAAAAGCAAAGTAACACTAAATGCCAACAACAAAGCAATACAAACGAGCTCAAGAGCCTCACGAGCCCGCTCGTGAGCCACACGAGCCCAAGCCAAGCCAATTTTCTAGCTTCGTCGTTTTCATGAGCTGAACCAAGCCTGGCTCGCACAGGCTTGGTTTGGTCCCACACTCCCACATGTATCTACTAACAACACTCAGTGCATGAGCTAAATTAGGACTAGAACACACAATGGCATATATAAGAGAACTAACTACACTGAAAACAGAGAACTCTAGACATATTCTCAATATCATCATCAGACCCAGGACATAAAGCATAAGATAATTTGAAGTGTGCAACTAAAGAAGTACTCACAGGCTTTGCATCATGCATATTAAACCAACAAAGAACCTTTTGAATCTAACCTTGCTAGCTAAGGTATAGCTTGCTTTATTTTCTTTCTCTAATAATTTCAATGCCAAAAATTTCCTTTGTTGCACTTAAGTCTTTCATCTTAAATCCTTTATGCTTTCAATTTTGCTATCTTTGATTTATCTTTTGCTACAAATAACATGTCATCAATATAAAGAAGAAAATATATAATTAAGCCATTAACAAACTTACAAAAACACAGCGATCAAAATCAGACCATTTAAAATCATGAGAGAGCATAAGAGAGTTAAATATCTTATACCATAGCTTTTAGTAGATTGTTTTAAACCGTAAAGAGACTTCAATCTACAAACAAGTTTTTTTTTTCTAGCGATAAAGCCTTTAGGTTGGTCTATATAGATATCCTCCTTTAACTCCATATGTAAAAATGCCATGGTAACATCTAATTGCTCAAGTTCATAATCATGCATGGCAACAATACTGAGTAAAGTGCAAATTGAACTATGCTTTACAATAGGGAAAAGACATTATTGAAGTCAATACCTACAATCTAACTATAGCCCTTAGCAACCAATGATGCTTTATACCTCACTGGCTCGCTGGGAGAAATAACTTTTTTTTTATAAATACACTTGCAATGAACATATTTCTTCTCCTTTGGTAAATGCATTAAATCCAAGTGACATTCTTTTTAAGAAGCTTAGTCTTATTTTGCATAGCAGTCATCCAATCATTGCGATGAGTAGAAATATTAGATTCAGAATAATTAAAGGTTTCTGCTTTACCTTCAATAACTTTTGCAACACTCAAAGCACAAGCAACAATATTGTATTCTTCAATCAACCTATTTGACTAAACATTGTTCCTCCTAGGCTTGTCAACTGTAACTCTGTAATAGAATATTGTGGAGGTTGCAGAACATGAGAAGAATGCTCAACAATTGATGAATCAACAAAAAAGTGAATTTTCAACAATAGGTGCATCTTGGACAACATGTTCACTATCCGGTGTGTCTCCTGCATCAACCAAATGCTCCACCTAAACACTTATTTTCTGCTATCTCTCAAAACAAGCATTAGTAGGCACATTGTCATTAAACATAGAAGGTTTATTAAAGAAAATGTTCCTACTAATCATAACTCTTTCAGCTTCAAGATTCCACAACTTATAACATTTAACACTAGACTTATAACTAAGAAAGATACACTTCACAGCTCTAGGCTCCAATTATCCATTATCAATTTGAGCATAAGCAGTACAAAAGAAAACTCTTAATTTTGAATGATCTGCAGGGGAACTAGACCATACCTCAATTGAAGTTCTCTAATCAGTAGCAATGGAGAGCAACCGATTAATAACATGGTTCTGCGGAAGCCTGTATTGTGCACCCTATGGCTTTGCCACCAAAAGGGCCTTCGCTTCGCTTCGATAGACTTAGCCTTCTTCATAATTAGGATCATATATCAACACTTTCAATTGCAAAAGCATTCTTCTAGCTCAGCGAGGAGGCACTCTCAAAACCTACACTGATGGAAGTTACAAACAAGATAAGTGATTGAGTGCAATTATGTAAAGGAGGGCAAGCCAAAGCTACACAAGTTCTGTACAATTCCTTGGCTATTTGAGTTGAAAATATCCATCGAGGACTAACAAGTACAAAGTTTAATCGGTCAAAACATTTAGCACTTTTTGGTAATTCCTTAAGTACTATGCAGTTCTACCTATTCCACAGGGGCTCATGTAGGTCACTCCAGAAATTTATGCATTCATGCGGGTACTAATCCTTATGACTATATGATTAGTTGGACAAACTATGTGAGACCATGCGAAGGATTTCATGCAGTGATGCGTATATATGACTTGGTTTGATTTAGTTAAGGAGTTTGTGTTTGAGATTTGTTTTGGGCCTAGTAGATTAATGTTTCAGCATACACAGTTTTTGAGACGACCCTCCCAATTACAATATGATAATAGCCCTTTCCATGCCATTATCATGAAGTAATTGCAGGAGTTTAGGTATATACACCTGAAAATCATCTCCACTGCCATGACTCTTCAGATGCGGTACCCATATCAGAGTTTTGCAATAGAACAATAATCAAAGAGTATCATGCATTATTACATCATGAGACCACGCGTGGCGGCAGATATTTTATTACAACAGAGTCCGTACTTAATATAATTACACATACGCCGCATTACTAGTGAATTATTAGCTAAGTGGCGGCGTCCACTTGATCTACTGATACCAAGGCATTCTAAAAGAAGTCCTCTAGAAAGTCCCCGCCCTCTAGATCTTCCTCAACTCCCTGATGATCTTCACCCTCAACGATCTCATAACAAACGACCGGGTCCTCGTCAACATTAGTATCTAGCAAAAGGGGATAATAGCAAGAGTGACTACACGAGTACTCAGCAAGCGATAATAGCAACAAAACCAAAATAAAAACTGCATCCCTTAATCGGTTTAGCTATTTCTTCCTTGCTATCCCTTCTACTAAATCAAAATACAGATTTAAAAAGGGTTGATCTATTTTAAAATTCATAAAAACTACTAACACTCGTATATGAGGTGGACTTAGCCTCCGTAGCCTCCAGTCCAGGAGACAGGCATGAATTCATGATTTTACCCTACGCAGGTTTGTACCACTTTACCCAAAGTCGCCCCGGAGCAGACCGGAACTCAGAGTGCCTACTCTATTTGGTGGGTTACCTCTCCAACCCGATTGATTAGCAAGCTGTGATGCTCTCGGCAGGACGCCCTTACACACTACCTCGTCCTCACCAACTTGCTACCTCAACCGTTCTACTCATTCCCGACGCCATGAGTATCATCCCGGCGTAATATATTGCTGCTTGGTTGGGGAAACCTGGGTCCGCTCACCCTGGGTCCACTCACCCACCCCTCCTAATTATGTACTTACCCAATGTGGAGAATGTAACCACCTCATAGATCCGCCATCTCTGATCGCAACCCGAGACGATGGCTGATACGTTGTCTTTACGGCTCAATGCCCGAGTGATAGGAAAATCCTTATATTATACCATGTGAAGGGCCTCGCCTTCCTCTGACTCCTTTCCAGAGCGCCCTTCACCCACCTTGTAGATATATTTCAACGGACTGATCGCTCCATCGATCAGACTGCTGCTCTTTTCATCCTCTTTTTCTTTTAATATAAAAAGATTTGTCGCGCTTATCTATGTAGGCGCATATTAGTCATTTTCGAAATTAGGGTGTACTTTTAAAATACACATCTGAACTAGGCAAAGGAAAGCCTGCCTTGAGTTGAATAAATATACTCGACGGAGTCGCTCCGCAGCGTGCCCTCAATTTCTTGATTGAGATTTATCCCTGAAAATTAATTATTATGCCTTTTTAGAGCACTGAGTTTAGTTATCGTCGGTTTCCAGTAAGATATACCTATTTTTTTTTCTCCTTAACTCTTATGGTGGCGGGTTGGAAAATATAATTTGATTTAGTTCTTATACAAGCCGAGCTACCCTTATCCAATTTCTGAGTCGAGCCTTGCGGCTCCCCTAACCCGCATGGGATTCTTCCCTACCAGGGCTTAAGTCAGCCGGCCATGCTCACTTTCCCCACTTCACTTCCTGGCTCTAAATCCCTAAATCGGTCTCCTCCTCATCTCTCCCGTGCACTCCTCCTCGTCCCTTCCCTTTCTCCGGCATCAGCGGCAGCGGCGGCGCTGCCCCCATGGCCAGGCTGAGGCGCCGCCTCGAGTCCCTCCCCGCTCTCTGTTGCTTGGCCTCGGTTTCCCTCGGGTGGTGGCCCGCGCCTAGAGGCTGGCGGCGATGGCGGCTTTCCCTCTCTCTATGGCCCGACCCTGGGCTTCTCCTGGGTGGTGGCCCGTGCCCGGAGGGTGGCAGCGGCGGCTCCCTCTCTCTGCTCGACCTCGCGCCTCCCACGACAACAGTCTGCACCGGCTTCTTCGTGTGCTCCTCCCCGGCTGGCCCTCTACTTCGGTTCACTGCCATGCTGCCGCAGCTTCACTCCGGTCACAGATCGATGGCCCCAATCCCCATCCCTCAACCAGATTCTTCTATACTCCTATAGCCTCTGATTAGCATGAATATGTGATAGATCATCGGTATCCTGGGCAGTCACTAGTTTAGGTGGTGATGTGCATGTACATCGCATGGGGAGGGTGCTACTATGCTATGGCTTACTTAGGTTGCTCGAGGTAATCGGGATAGAATTGGAGCGCTAGGGCTTAGGTGGGACGCGCAAGGTTGGACAGCCGTCGCGTCGGTGCCTAAGCGTGGCTCATGCGCCGGGGAGCATGCAGCTACTCCTAGGGGCGCACGACGGCAACCACTTCACGGCTTCCTTGGGTTAGCTCATTGGTGAGTTTATTTGATATCCTACTCTACATTACTGTTGGGAGAATTGGCATGCCAGTGTATAGATGATGTGAGAAGAGTGTGCTAATGAGGCTAAGTGCAATGCATACGTACCGGTTGCTTGGATTGAGATATAACCCATTGTGTAGTTTGTTTTAAGATAGATTAAAGCATGCAGGTGGTAATTACAACATTTATTGACAGGAATGGGAATAAGAAAAATGTATATAATCTAGTTTTGTACTTAGGGGCAGGTGCATGATTTTAGGGTGCTAAGATGTAGAATTGAAACATGCATGTGAGCAAATGATGCAGTGAATGGGCTGGGTGCAATGCATGTGACCTTGCAGTCCTGCTGGTGGAAGTAGTAGTAGTGGATGATGGTTCAGCTGCTCCCTAATGGCCAACTTGCTCCTCCTTCAGGCTTCTAGCTGTTGGGATGCTTGTTTCCTCCTTCTAGCTGGCTATGGCCTCTCTTCCCTTCTTTCACCGAGTTGCTCTCTTGCCTTGAGTGGTGTGTGTGCAGAATGAGGAGAAAATGGAAAGAAAGACTGTTGTTGTCTTTCCTGCTTCAGGGCTCCTACTGAAAAGGGTAAGTGATATGGTAAGTTTTGTGGGGGGGGGAGGGGGGGGCTGGCTGTCTACGCGTGTCCCTTTGTGTTGCCATCTGTTGGCTGGTTGTTGAAACTAGTTTTCTAGAAATGGAACTGTGGGCTGGCTGGTGGTTTCTATGGAGACCATGGTTTCTTGGCTACTATGAGCAGTGCTGGGTGGCATATCTGTGGGCAGTGTACGCTAGGAACTTGGTGCCTGTCCCAGGTCGGCTGCTGGCTATGTTATTGCTGAGGATTGATGACTTGTTAACTGTGCCCTTAACCTGTCTGTGGTGCCTGGCTGTGCTGTCCTAATTTGTCCCTAGGCAAAGTGGCTACTACTGTCGTGGGGTTTCCTTGGGCATTTATGTAACACCCTATTTTTGCTTACGACAAAAATAATAATAAATTAATTGTCAATAAACTATTTCAAATAAATTTGAATAATTCAATGTCATTTCAAAGTTTAGTAAGAATACATATGAAAATATATATACACATGTAAATAAATATATAAATTATATATATATATATATATTCTAATACATGTCAACTTGTGAATTCAAACTTTGAATATCAAAATTTATAAATTAAATACACATAAAAATATATTTTCCTATTGTTAAATGATAAATAGTGAAATTATCAAAATACCTTTGGGCTCTATTCTCTCTTTTCCTCCTAAATTCTTTTTCTTCCCTCTCCGCCCAAGCCAAGTTGGGCCAACTTCGCCCCAGCCTCGCGCCCTACCCAGGCCGGATCGGCCCAATTGGCCCAGGCGAACCCACCCTGAACCCCCTTTCTTCCTCCTCTCCTTTCCTCCCCTGTTTCTCTCCCCGGCTGAGCCGGAGCTCGCCTTGTGCCCTGCTTCCAGCGACGCCTCGGTTCAGTACTCACCCTGACCACGTCTGCCTAGTTCGCGCCGTGGGCGCACCCACCGAGACCGACCGCCCGAGCTTGGCGCACTCCGGCCTCACCGCTAGCTCCGCCCTGGCCACACTGAGTCATCGACGTGCCGTCTTTTGCTAGGACACATGCATAGCATGCACCGCGCCATGCACACATCGCGCTAGCCACATCCCTATCCTCCCCTTCGCTTATCCGCAGCGACCCCGACTCCTATAAATCTAGCCCGAACTCCATCTCCCTTTTTCTCCTCGACTCCGCTTCAACCGCCTAGCTCCGGCGAAGCCATTCTCCCTCGCCACGGTGTTCCATGCCATGAAGTTTGAGCCTCATCTTCCCCACCACCTCCTCCTCAACGTCCCCGAAGGGATTGACCCAGGACGCCATGGATACCGAGAACGGTGAAATCTCCTCCCCGCCGGCCAAACCACCCTCTTTGCTCCTCCGACCACCATGGACATCCATGTTTCAATTCCTCTCGGTTAGAGCATCCATTGGAGATCCCTAACACTTCCCCTAACACGCCCATGCCCGATGGTCACTGCAGACCGCCCGCGACGTGAAGCCGCCGCCATCCCCTGCTCTGCTCCACGTCGCCGGCCCAAATCAAGGCACCTCCACCCATGATGACCACACGGTAAGCACCCACAACCCCTTCACATGCTCACGCACCCATAAAACCCCCCTAGAAATCCCTTGCATCACCGCCGCCATGCTCACCCGAACCCGCCGCCGCCATAGCATGCGGAGCCGCCGACTCCGGCCACCTCCGACCATGCTACAAGCACCCACAGGTGCGCGGCACCACGACGAATCCAACATGCCAAGAACCCGTGAAACGATGGCTGGAATCGCCGGCAATCGCCGTCGCAAGCTCGCGGACGCGCCCGTGCTAGAGGAACACGAAGGATGACGCCATGCTGGTGTCATGAATCAAATTACTGTGCTTAAACACAGGCTGACCAGTGGGTCCCAAGGCATCAGATTAATCTAATTAAAGAGCTTTAAACTGTATGTGTGAATGACAGCTGGGGCCCGCTATTTTAAAAACCCCGCGGGATTCTCCTTCGCTCATTGACACATGGGTCCCACCGGCCCCACCTGTAAGAATAAGTGAAAGCGCCGTTTCGACGTTTACGCCTTCAGCGTTGGGAAAGCGCCTTCGTGCTAATGCCGAATTCCCACGGGCCTCATGGGTTGCACAGCGCGCATGGACTGCACAGTGTTGGGCTAGGCCCGTTACTGTGTATAAGAGAATTTCCAATGCCTTTCTATTTTAGATAATCCCAGAAAATAAAATAGATTTCTATAAATACTAAGAGACTTCCTAAAATTAGGAGAAAATTTTGTAAAATCCTAAATGAACCACTAAGCCAAGGAAAAATATAATATTTCATATTTCACTATTTTATGTCTCTGTAATATTATGATAACCCTTTCCTAGCTTTTATTTGAAAATAAATAATCCCATTTGAACTTTATAGTTCATTTAAAATAGTAAATGACTTCAAATAATCCCATAAATATTCACAGAAATGTCACAGGACATTTGAAGCCTAGGAAAAATATTAATTTATATCTTTGCACTATTTCTACTCTTTACAAAATTGCTAATAATTCTTTCCTAGTTATTTCTTTTAAGAAGTTCTAGGAAAAAGATTTTCTATTAATTAAAATTTGATAACCTCCAATAAATATGGAGATATTTGTTAATACTACAACATCTCTAGAACCTAGGAAAATCATATTTTAAGCTATGTCACTACTATAGTTACATAGAATAATCCTATGTTAGTTATTTTCCTTTAAAGTCATATAGGAAATATGATTTCCTTTGCATAAGTAATATTAATATAATTACTTTGCCATATCATACGTAACATATTTTCCTTAATATAAGGGACTATAATTGGGGTTATAATATACGGGTAGAATTCATATGCATACATTCATAACCCCCACATGTGATCTTTAGGATTAAGATTTCTTATCGATAGTTCATGGAACTTCCTTGATAAGCAAACTTACTTAAAAGAAGATCATATCGTAACCTTAGTAAATAGTGTCGCCCTCAACCTCGTGCATCTCATTCATCATGTATTTATCGTATTATGTGTCTTTATCGATGTTGCTTGATTTTATTGCGATAGATTTGGGAGACACAGAAGGATAGCCCGAGGATCGACGACAAGACTCTCATACGCTCGGTCCAGACGAGCCAATACTTCCAGCTCATTTCCCATTTACCCAATTTTATTTAATTTATATTGTTTTAATTATATAATTGCATGCAATATGATATTTCAAGTACTGTATGTGAAAAGTAAAAGCTATTAGAGCTAGTCTAGTTATACCATTTGTTATAAAGTGTTAAGAAACACAACCCCTCCATTGATATATTTTCTTGACCTGTTTATTTGATAACCTAAGAATTAGTTTCTAAAGTTCCTTGGACTATTAAGTCATTGGTTCGCTTAGACAAGCTTAAGTCTAAAGTCCGTGGGTTAATTCTTAGCTGTCAACGATACGGTTCTAGGATGACGGGTCAATTCTTGAAACGGCATAGCGTGTTATCAACAATTCAAATGCAACGGCATAGCACGCTATCAACGGTGCAAATGCAATGGTATAGCACGCTTTCAACGATACAATTAGACTCCGACAAACACCGTATACGGAGCAGGTATCTCTATGGTACGGTCTCATCATCTCCATGATGTGTATCACGACGGAGTCATGATTCCCTTGAACAAGACTACAACATTGTAGCATCTGAATGGCTCCCTTGTTGGACAGTCTAATCATTGAGAATATCTCGAGTACATAATTATGGATATGTGTTGTGCCCCGTTCCCGAGTATTCCATGCACTCGACATGCTAAAGAAATAGTCCATACACTCGGGTACCTATTAAACCTGAGTGTGAATAAAGTCAATAAACTTCTGATTTAGTTGATTAGGATATGTGGATCCTAGCCTTTTTGAAAGGATCGACTAGGCCTAGAGGGGGGGCGAATAAGCAATTTTAAACTTTTTCAATTGTAGTTGATCTGTAGTCAAGGTTAAGAATTAACCAACCTATCTAATCACAAGATCAACTATCTAGGCAATAATGTAATAGTGCAAGCGGAAGCAAATGGAATAGAGTAAATGCGTAATGTAATGCGAGAAGTAAATATGGATGACACGGTGGTTTTTCCCATTGTTCGGAACCTCGGCTCCTACTCCACGTTGAGACAAACTCTTGTGCATAAGAGCCGGCTCTCTCTCGAGCCTCCCGTCTCAATTCCACTAGAGGTCGCCGTTTGCCGCTCCGGTGAGGTCGACGCCCGAACCTCTCACAACGACTTGAGGGCTCCCACAATCCGCCAAGGCAAGCTCCTCAAGTCCACACCACCGATCGCTCCTCTTGAGCAATAAGAAACGAAACCCTCGATCACGCCGGATCAAGAGCTCTCGTCGTAGCACACCGATTGGGGGGGGGGGGAGGAAGAAGCACCTAGATGAGTAAGTGAATGCTCACTAGTACTCTCAAGTGTAGGGAGTGAATGCACTAGAGGAAATGGTGCCAAAACCTTACCTAGCCGGCCAAATCACCCCTATATATACTCCTCCCCACAGAAAACTAGCTGTTGGGCTACAGAAAGAGCCATCACAGCTCCTCCGGACCCAGTCCGGAGGCCACCGGACTCAGTTCGGTGGAGTTCAAACACCTTAGTCCATTGCGCCCGGACCTGGTCCGGAGCAGCCAGACGCCCTAGCTCACTAGGGTTACAACACTTCTCCGGACTCGGTCTGGTCACCACCGGACCCGGTCCGGAGAACCCTTAGCGCAGAGCACCAAACGCCTAACCAGACCTAGTCCGGGGGGCGGACCGACCCAGTCCGCCAATAGGGGTTTGGAGTTCGAGGCTCCACCGGACCTGGTCCGGCCACTGCTGGACCCAGTCCGGAGAGCACTAGAAACCCTTGGGCTGGGCACCCCAAGTGCCTAGTCCGGTGCGCAACAGACCCAGTCCCCTGCGCCCAGGCCTCATTCCACGAGGCCTCCAAACCCAGTCCTGTCACCACTGGACCCAGTCCGAAGAACACTTAAATCCCTAAAACCCAAATCCTGGCAAAATCACTCCACCAGACCCAGTCCGGTGGACTAGAGGCTGAAACTGCAATAACTAAGGGCTAGGGTCTCTAATCACCTAGACACACTCTCAACTCCTAAAAGCTACACGCTAACCTAGGAAAGAGACCAATGTGCCACAGAGAAACTTAAGACCCGACACGCTCCAAGATTTCGAATCCCCCCAAGAGGACCGACAAGAAAATGAAAATGAAACTCCTAGACTACTTCCATGACCTCTTGTCGGGACCCAAGCCATTGACTAGGCCCCTTTCTGTGTTATATCGATACTAGTCCCAGAATCAATGCTAGTATCCACAGAACATAATTCAGAAATGATAACATTGCGATAAATAACGTGCGATATTAATTTATTACAATAATGACAGAGTAGCAGCGGACAAACATTAGTTCATTACAATACCCCACAGGCATGGACTATATCGTGCATATAGAAAACCCTCTAGGTCTATCTCCTGGTATCAGACATAGTCCTCTGGCTTCATCACTCATCATCATAAGGTCCTGGTGCGCAGATGTCGAATGGAGGATCTGCTGGTACCCATTCTACCAGTCGGCGTTCATCAAATCCATCATCTGTTTGTTGGAATAAACAGCCCGCGTGATATGCGAGAATGAGTATGCAACATACCCAGCAAGTAAACTTAGAAGAGATGCATGAGTTTATTTATTTGCGTAAAGCTAGTTTTATAGAATTTTTCCTATAATTTAAAATGGCATTTTAGAAAAAGAAGAGATAAAACCTTTGAATTTTTCTTTATTTATTTTCAAATAACTCAACGGCATCCCCTGCCAAAACATCCCAGATTTTGAAAATAAACACTACCATATGGAGAGTTACCTTGCGTGCTCTTAACCGTGAGCACGGCTATCCGGATAGTTTTTACTCTGCAGAGTTTGTACGCTTTACCCTCCTGAGAATCTCATTCCTTTTGTCACTACACTTCCGAGGTATAGGACCAGAGATGAGCTCCCATGGCCTTTCTAAAGCCCTGGTCTAACTGAGTTCTGCCCGTTAAGGTTTCGCCGTCGGGTAACACATTGCTCCTCGGAGACAAGGTTCCCAGGCCCCCTCGTATGCCGCACAACACACTGCTCCTCAGAGACAAGGTTGTGTTCAACCAGATGGCAGCACTTAGCTAGAACAGTTGCGATGTACTAAGTCCAAGTCCGTCCCATTCTAGATCAAGAGGCTGTACTGTAGTGCTCGGATCACAGGTCCATAGGACGAATAGTCCTTAGGCTAGGAATAATAAACTAACCACAACCCGAAACCGTGCGTCTATCCCGCACCAAACCAAACTTCTCTTATTACCCTAGCCAATTTTTATTTTAAAATCACGATCAAAAACCCTTGGCATTTCCCCAATGCCAATCACACAAGTTCACAATAATCATCACGAATAAATTTATTGAAATTTCTAAGCTTGGCTAAGCAATTATTTTTCCTATTTTTATATTAGACAATATTTATATTTTTGTAACATGGCATTTTTAATAAAAATTGCTAGGAAACTAGTTTTCATGGTTTAAGATCATAGCATGCATTTTTAGGACTTAAATTCTACAAAATTCCTTGTAAGCTAGGTGATCATATGGTCAAAATGTAAATGGGACTATATTTTCTAGATTAGATTTTCTATTCTAAAGGAATTGGCTCTTCTAACTTGCCTTGATCGACGAAGTGTTGATCCTCCGGTTGTAGCTCCAAATGATTAATAATACCTTCTTCGCCTTTTGATGAAAATAAATCCCAACATACAATTCCATGCAAGCAAACAAACATATTCTAGTCAATATAGATCAATACAAAAATAATTTTAAAAAATATAAGGATAGCAAAATGATACGAAATTGACAAAACAATTATCTGCATTCTTATGAATTGAACTCAACTTATTTGGTGATTTTTGGTTTTACGGTTTGCTAGATATCAATTTTACAAATTTATTCGTGAATTAGAAATTAGTAACATAGCAACAGCCACGGACAAAATCCGGCGAGGTTCTTCGGCGATCAAATTCGTCGCGCTCAGGCAACGATTAGATGAGAGATTAGATGGGATGGATGCTTGTCAAAGATGCGCAGGACGTGATCGAAAGACACGGGCTAATTCGCACGGAGCCAGCATGGGCGCGAGGAGAAAGAGAGACGGCTCGAAATCGAGAGATGCTACTTCGGCGATTTATATAGGGTGCCTCGGATGGTTCTTGAGTCTCAAATTTGGTAAGGTGGGAGAGGATAGGAATATGAAGGATGTGTTTTCTCAGATTTACAATCTCCTTCACCGATTTTGCGCAGCAAGAAAAAGAGAAGGCGGCCTTACCGAGCGACGAAACGATGGCGGAAGAAGACGTGCGCGGTGGCGGCGCTACGACGAAGCTCCGACGAAATTCGACGAGGGCTTTTGCTCGCCACAGCTTGTGGATGGCGTGGTGTGAAGGGATTGAAGAACGAGGCTTCCAATCAACGGATTTTGGTTCTAGAACGCCGACGATTAACTCGAACGGGGCGACGGAATTGGCCTTATATAAGCATCCATTAATAGGGGTTTCTTCGGCATTCAACACGTTGGTGGTAGGCGTTTTGAAACTGAAAATTAATTGCACTAATTTTGCCGTTTCATTTTGATCCCAGTGAGTTCATGCGGCGCCGTTTCTGTCTGTTCATGTTCGAGCCGTTCGGCTGGGGAAGATGAACAGGATGCGGCTAGCATATTTGGACCAAGCCGGCACTTGGAGCAGCAAAGCTGCATTGCTCGGCTGGCAAGACCCTTGCTAGCTAAACAGCATGTCGTGGGTTCAAACCCCACGTTAGACATATTTTGCATCTTTTTTTTTTCTTTTTGTCTTCCCACTGAAATCTTTTTGTCTTCCCACTGAAATCACTCCTATAAATTATATTTTAAATCTTATAAATTTAATGTGACTTTTGCCTTGATTTATGAATATTTTAATATTCTTTCCTCTTTATCTCTCTCTCCTTCTTTATTTTAAAATTTTTATGTTAAGTATCTTCATACTTATTCCACTATTTAATTATTTTGATAACTATTTTTTTATTTCCTTTTCTTTAATATTTATTTCTTAGCATTACTTTATTTATTTGTTTTGAAACCAATTTTTTTTTAAAAAAAAAATGTCTATTCATAAAAATTTAGTGTATATAATTTTAGGGTTTTACACCTCTCTACACGCCCGGCCACACCTTCATCTCCGTGAGTCCGATCGTCCTTGATGCCGTCCTCGTCGCTAGGGTTAGGAAACCTCCAAGAGCACCCAGCGAGTCTTGATCAATCACTCTAGCTTGTCATCAATACCAAAACCATATCACCGAAGATTTGAGGGGTCCGAGATGCTCAGAATCTCCCCCTTTTTGGTACTTGATGACAATACAAGAATTTTTGCTGCAGAAAATGTTAGTCTAACAACAAAACATTGCTTTGTCCCAATTAATAAGAAAGTAGGCACATGGACTAGCAATGATCTAAACATGCTAATGATATATAGTGAATGCGCAATAATAATTCAGTATGATAACAAAGTGAGGTAAACGACATAGTACCCACATCTCGACACAGATTTCATATAAGTGTGCATGATAAAAGGTAAACTCCCCCTAAGTGATTGCATAAATTAAAAGTGGCACATATAGGAATCCAAATATCATAAGACAAGAGTTCTCACGCTATATTAGAAGATAAGCATCAAAGGGATACATAGCACTGAGACTCTTACACTGAAACTCAAAAGCTAAAGTCCAAATGAAGAAATAAAGACAATAATGACTTCGACTGACAATAACGACTAAACAAAATGAAACAAAAGGAACTGAAAGAAACTGTCTCCCCCTAAGACTCTCTCCCCCTTTGGCATCAAGGACCAAAAGGGGTCTAGTGGTCGCGGTGCACGGAGTGACTGGAAGTACCCGCGTCGGTGGATCTCGCCCTCTTGGAACGAGAACGAGTAGGGTGCGCCGGAGGAGGTACTGGAGCTAAAGCTGGAGCTGGAGCTCGAGGAAGTGACGCCCTGGCGTACCAAGAGTCCGGGTCCTGACCCGGCTCGTGCTGAAGGAGGTGAGCGCCGAGGTACTGAACTGCGGCCCTCATCTTCCCCAACTCGTCCTGAAGCTGAGTCTGAACACCGATCATCTGAGAAAGACTGTCGTACTGGGCAGCCCTCCAACTCTCCCACTACTGCTGCTGCTGAAGCTGCCATGCTGCCATCTGGGCCTGCTGCTGCTGCCACAGAGTCATCTGCTGCAGCATCGCCGCCAGGTCAGAAGGGGCAGCTGAGGAGGACTCACCACCCTGAAACTGAGAGACATGTGGCTGAACTTGTGGAGAGTCCTGAAACCCAGGCAGATCCTCGTCCTGAGCTGGAGCTGGAGAAGGAGGCGGTGGAGCGATTGAAGGACGGGAGCTGACAATCGCAAGTTAGTTCCCCCAAGAATGCTTCTTCACCTGAAGCTCGTGCTGGGGAATCTCATGTGCCGGAAGAAGCTCAGCCCTGTGAAGTATCCTGCTGATATACGGAGCTAGGGGGAGCGACCAGTTCACGGTCCTGCAGACAGCGTCGTCAATCTCATTAAGGATGAGATCGGCGACTAAAAGAGAAGCTCCCTGGGACATGGACAGGATGGCCCAGCTGATGATGGGAAGGATGTGGTCTCTGAAGCCGCTCCTGATGAACAAGGTGTTTCTGAGGATGACATTGATCAGGGTAGGCTCCGCCTTCAACTCTCTAGTCTTTGTGTGATCAAACCCTCGAGCGTCCGGATTTGTGTACATGAACCTTATGCTCTCGAAGGGTGGATACTCCCCATTCCAAAATGAGTGTGGGAAGGCAGACTCACTGATAGTCAGAACATCGACGGTGGTATCAAGCGCCCCATTGATCTCATCCTGGGACAAATGGTGCCGGACCTTGTCGACACAGAAAAACAGGCCATCGTGGTTCTCTGGCACATAGGCAGTGGCATAGAACTCAAATATGCGCTGTGCATCCCATGTGAGAGTGCTATCACTGAGCAACTCTGAGAACCCTGTCGTGTTGGCAAAGAAACTTGGCACTGTTGGCCCCACTTTCTAACTGATCTCTCCCCAATCCACATAGTGTGGTACTCTGAATGGTTCCTCCATCTGACAATAGATGTTGAAAAGATCAAATTGAATGTGAGTAGAGAAACGGTAATCACCGGTGTTCTCACTCCGGTTGGGGAACCACTTAGTCAACTTTGCCTTCCGAATGCTCCTCAGATTCTCCATCTTTTTGGCCAAGAGCTCCTGATTGATCTGAGGAGCAACCTCTGGCAGCAAACTAGGCATTGCGTTGTCATCACCCTCATCTTGGGCGACGAAGGTCTCGTCGCCCTCCTCATCACTCGGGAGGTCATCCCCGAGCAAATCCACCCTCTGAATGGGCTCCGGCTGATCCTCAGGCACCGGCTGATCATCGCGCGTGCGGGGAACAGAGGAACTCCCAATAGATTGCTGGCTCTGGCTAGGGCCGGCTCCCCCACGGTGGCGACCACGAAGGGCATTGAGGAGGCCCAATGTGCGCACCATCTTGCTCATAAAACGCCGGTGGAGTGAAGGAAACCCTAATGGAGAGATCCCTCTCAAACGGGTGATCGGAGGGTCCCCGGCTAGATCGGTGCGGTGGAGATGGAAGAGGAGGTGGAGAGGAGGCTGTGGGTTAATTTTGGGGGCAAATGGCCGGCGGAATCGGCTGCAACGGCGAGCGGTGCAGAGGCGGCGCAACAGCAAGGAGTGAGACGAGCTGCGGTGAAGTGAAGAAGAAGACACAAGCCGTACCCTTTTGAGGGTTTGAGAGTCTCCGGACTGAGTCTGGAGACAGCCGGACTGCGTCCGAAGAAGCAGTAACTGCCGCAAAGAAGCCATCCGCGCCGCGAGCGGACCAGGGTTAACTAAACCGTTTTTTTGCCCCGAAACCGCCAACCCAGCGGGGCGGTTTTTCGCCAAAAACCGCTAAAAACCGCCAAAAACCGGCAAAAACCGTGCAAATTCAAAATCAAACAGGCAAATGCCGCGAGGCGGTTTCCGGCGGTTTTTAGCCGAGAAACCGCCGGTTTTGGCGGTTTCCCGGAGGTTTCTGGCTAAAAACCGCCGGGAAAAAATAGAAAACCGCCAAAAATGGAAAAAAAGGAAAATAGGTCCGAAATTTTTTTAAAAAATTGAAAAAAATCATAGATGGGTGAGATATATGTGTTTGTAATTTGTTTAATTATGGAAAAATTTTGGAACAACCGTTGATAAATATATGACATATTGAACATGTTTATATGTAGTCAATAATTTTAACAATGTAGTTTCCAACAACAAATGTCAATACGAAGTCAATTTAAACATATGAGTTTGAACATATCAATATGAAATCATAATGTAATATGGATGGTAGTTTTCAATAAAAATTTTGGCATGACCTATGCTAATTATTTGAGAGTTGGAACATTTCAATATTAAGTCAAATGCATACAAACATATATTGCATTGCATAAGGTCAAGGTCCATACATGTATTGCATTACAGGCCATCCACTCTCTCAATATATATATAGGACCAAATTAATTCATACCAAAATATGGAGATGAACCCAATCACGGTGAATAATTTTGGAGAGCCATACTACTCATTCCAGCCCATAGCATTCCTAGAATTTGTGAAGTGAGAATGGTTAGTATAGTACAAAAGTTGTGAGACAAAACAAATTTAAATACATCACCTGTTGAAATCCTCGGTCGCATGAAATTAGTCCTCTTGTTACGCTAACGCACTTTATATTCATGCCAGGACAAGCCGGTCCACGTGCTCGATCGACTCCATTGATTCAAATGGTAGGTATATAATTCCACTTCTACCCACTCATACACATATCGAGCACGGGGCTGTGGTGGTGCAATTGGCATGTTTGCATAGGAGGGGTAGCCGTAAGACTCAGATGTCGACGTGCTTGAGCTATGCTGACGAGGGTCCACTGAAATGGAATGCCTTCTATGAGTATCTTCACCTGTCCAGGTCTCCCTCTGCGATGTAGGCATCCCATGATCTTGGTCCTGTGTGGCCCATCGAAACTGGCTCTCCCCTGTAAAGCGTACGGGAGACGGAGGCTGCTCAGTGTGTGCCCCAGTCTGTCCTCCCTGTCCTCCACCATCGTCATCTCCACCGCTCTCTGCGGAAGAGCTGTCGTTGGACTCTTGGTATGGTGGACTCCTGCCAGAGCCAGAATCATCTGTGCTTTCATCGCTATGTATATAGGTTTATTGTGCAGTATCTGGTCAGAACATAGATGTATATACAACAAAGCTATGTATATAGGTTTATTGTGCAGTATCTGGTCAGAACATAGATGTATATACAAGAAAGCTATGTATGTACGTATGTATGTATGTAGCTTTATATACAAGAAAGGCAAACTAAAATTCATGGAAAGAACACTGAGATGGCATCATCTTGCTCCAACCACTCCAAACAGCCTAATATCACCTCAGTATTGAGACAAAATTTTCCAAACACACAAATCTAGAGAGAGAGAGAGAGAGAGAGAGAGAGGGAGAGGGAGGAAGTCTGGCGGCTTCTCGCCTTCTTTGTCTTGGGTTTTCTCCTTCCACGGCGGTGGGCAGGCTCCACGGCGGCGGGCTCCGGCGGGCGAGCGGCGGGTCGGGGTGGGCGTGGAGAGGGCAAGAAGATAAGGTGGTCATGGGCGCTGCTAGAAGCTGCTGCTGGCAGCACTAAAGGCATATGCTCACGGGTCTCCTGTACATGCAATAATGCATGTCAATTAACTTCACTCTCCTAAACACAATTAGGGGTCTTAATTTAAAATTTTGCTTCATACAAACCCTTCTAAAAACCATCTAGTTTTTTATAAGATTTTTTCTTAATTTTTTAAAAATTAAAATTTAAACTCAAATTTTTGAATTTGACCGGGCAAAAACCGGCGGTTTCTCAAACCGCCGGCCAGCGGTTTTGCGAGAAACCGCCGGTTTTTGCGGTTTTTTGCCGGTTTTGTTAACCCTGGAGCGGACTCGATCCGGAGCTCACCGGACCAGGTCCGAAGAGTAGGATTGGAGATAGGGGGTACTGCTGAACTGGGAAGCTCCAGTCCGGAGAATGGTCGGACTGAGTCCGGAGGGGAAGACAGACTATGGTAACCAAAACCAAATAACTTCACCGTACTCGGTCCACTGCTGGCCGGACCGGGTCCGGAGGTAAAAACCCCAAAAGCACTGTACTGCCGGACCACAAAGAGGAGGTCCGGTGCATTGCCGGACCGGGTCCGGACAGTTTGAACCAAGAAACCGACTAGCCCGGACTGAGTCCGACGGTTGTCCGAACTGAGTCCGGTCAGGGCAATTTTGACAGGATTTTGACAGAAATAAAACAAGACTTTTGGGTTTGAAGATTTAAACCCATATATGAATTCTTTGGCAATTTGGCTATAAGAAAAAAATAGTGTAGTACTTTCTCACCCAATTTGAATTCATTATTTGGACAAGCACTAAGAATCCAATAAATATTGCAAATAAACTCAATGTGCTTATCCAAAAATTTATTTGCACTATGACTCATAGTGAGAGCCTGAAATTTCATGAGTTGATATTGAGGCTCCCCCTAGATGTCATAAACTCCAACAAAGTGTAGATGAGGAAAACCAACTAAGGATAAAACTTTGAAGATCAAATGCAAACAATCAAAGCGCATTGGAGCTATCTAGTATGTTGAGTTCATTTCTTAATTTACAAAATCGTGCCTCATCTAAGGGTTTGGTGAAAATATCCGCCAATTGATCCTCCGTCCGTACATACTCAAGCACAATGTCGCCCTTAGCAACATGATCACAAAGAAAATGATGCCGGACATCAATGTGCTTGATGCGCAAGTGTTGGACCGGATTGGTGGCTATTTTCACGGCACTCTCATTGTCACAAAGAAGAGGCACTTTTTCAAATTTTAGCCCATAGTCATACAAAGATTGTGTCATGTAGAGAATTTGAGCACAACAACTCCCCGCCGCTATCTATTCCGCCTCGACGGTTGATAGCGCCACGAAGTTTTGCTTTTTAGACGCCCATGACACAAGTGACCTACCAAGAAGATGGCAACCCCCGGAGGTGCTTTTTCGATCGATCTTGCAACCGGCGTAGTCGGAATCCGAATACCCGAGAAGCTCAAGTCATGCGCACTTGGGGTACCAAAGTCCTATACTACGGGTGAATTTTAGATATCGAAAAATCCTTTTAACGGCTATAAGATGCATTTCCTTAGGGGATGCTTGAAATCTAGCACACATGCATACACTAAACATGATGTTCGGTCGAGATGCGGTTAAATAAAGTAAAGACCCAATCATAGAACAATAAAGTTTTTGGTCTGCTGGTTTACTTCCTTCATCTAGATAAAGATGACCATTTGTAACCATTAGGGTCTTGATGGGCTTGCAATCATCCATTTTGAAGCGCTTGAGGAGATCCTTCACGTACTTCTCTTGACATATGAAGGTTCCACTCCTCAATTGTTTGACTTGAAAGCCCAAGAAGAAGGTGAGTTCCCTAATCATCGACATCTCGAATTCCTTGGCCATCATGTCTCCAAAATCCTTACACAACTTTTGGTTAGTACATCCAAAGATAATGTCATCAACATAAATTTGACAAATAAATAGATCATTATCAATGGTTTTTGTGAATAGTGTAGGATCAATCACCCCGGTTTTGAAACCCTTAGCAAGTAGAAAGTCCCTAAGGCGCTCATACCATGCTCTAGGGACTTGTTTCAACCCATAAAGCGCCTTAGAGAGCTTATATACATGATTAGGAAAATTAGGGTCTTCAAATCCGGGTGGTTGCTCAACAAAGACAAGTTCATTTATGAAACCATTTAAAAATGCACTTTTGACATCCATTTGATAAAGAACAATACTAATATGAGATGCAAAGGCTAGAAGTAACCGAATGGCTTCAAGACGAGCAACCGGCGCATAGGTCTCTCCATGATCAATCCCTTCAATTTGGGTGAACCCTTGCGCCACCAACCTTGCCGTGTTGCGTACAACTACTCCTTGTTTGTCTTGCTTGTTGCGGAATACCCACTTCGTTCCAATGACGTTGTGGTGCTTGGGGTGTTCCACCAACTCCCACACCTCGTTCCTAATGAAATTATTGAGCTCCTCGTGCATTGCGTCGACCCAATTTATGTCCTTGAGTGCCTCTTCTATGTTCCTAGGCTCAACACAAGACACAAAGGCGTGATGCTCACAATAGTTTGCAGAATTGGAACAAGTTCTTACCCCTTGATGAACATCACCAATGATTTGCTCTATGGGGTGATCTCTTGATATGGTGCGATGTTGTCGTAGTGGAATTTGTAGTTCTTGCGGTTCATCTATATCCACGACAACTTGAGGCTCATTTTCATCTTCAATAGCTTGATCTTGTTGTCTTGCTTGAGGCACCATGGATGAAGATGGCTCTTCCTCCTTTTGAGCTTGATTATCGGTGTGGGACGGATATCTCCCACTTCCATCTTCTCCATTGCCTTCCTAAGTCCATCATCACCTACATCACTCAAATTTTCTTGCTCTTCTTGAGAGCCATTAGTCTCATCGAATTTAACATCATAAGATTCTTCAACAAGTCCGGTGGAGTTGTTGAAGACTCTATATGCTTTAGAATGTGATGAATATCCTAACATAATACCAACATCACACCTCTTTTGGAACTTACCCAAATGAGCCCTTTTCTTGTAAATATATACCTTGCAACCGAAGACTCGAAAATAGGAAATGTTGGGCCTTCGTCCCACTAGGAGCTCGTAGGAGGTCTTGTGAAAAAGTCGATGGAGATAAAGCCTATTGATGGCATGGCATGCCGTGTTGATGGCCTCGGCCCAAAACACATGTGGTGTGCCACACTCATCCAACATGCTTCTCGCTATCTCAATCAATGTCCGGTTTTTCCTCTCTACGACTCCATTTTGTTATGAAGTGTATGTCACCGAGAATTCATGTTTGACACCTAGATCTTCACAAAATAGCTCAATGTTTGTGTTAGCAAACTCTGTTCCATTATCACTCCAAATCTTTTTGATAAAAGCTTCAAATTCTTTTTTGGTTCTTTTTGCAAATGTTTTGAAGACTTTTCCGGTGACCCCCTTATCCACAAGGAAAAACACCCATGTGAAGCGAGAGTAATCATCAATGATTACCAAGCAATATGAATTACCACCTATGCTAGCATAAGTGGTTGGGCCAAAAAAATCCATGTGGAGTAGCTCAAGGGGTCGCGAGGTAGACAAAAAGTTTTTAGTAGGATGTGAGTTAGGCACTTGCTTGCCCGCTTGACAAGCACTACAAAGTTTATTCTTTTCAAACTTCACATCCTTAATACCAATGATCAAATCATTTTTACAAAGCTTTTTCAAATTGTTCATGCCCGCATGACCAAGCCGTTGGTGCCAAAGCCAACCAAGAGATGCTTGAGCAAGTAGGCATGTATTCAAAGAGTTTTTGTGTGAAAAATCTACCAAGTAAAGATTTTGATATCGAATGCCTTTGAAAATCAAAATTCCATTTTTATCAAAAACTTGAACACCATCACAAGTGAAATGACAAGAAAAACCCAAATCACTAACTTGTGCAACGGATAGAAGATTAAAATTCAATGAATCAACAAGTAATACATTGGTAATAGATAGATCATCGATATAGAAATTTTACCTTTACCTATTACCTTTCTTTTGATATTGTCCCCAAAAGTGTTCTTGTAGGAGGGGTCATTTTCACCCTCCATTGAGGTGAACATACGTGAGTCGTCGGTCATGCGTTGTGTGCATCCACTATCAAATACCCAATGTCGGCCGCCACTCTTGTAGTTCACCTACACCCAAAGAATCAAGCTTGTGCTTTAGGTACCCAAATTTCTTTGGATCCTTTGGGGTTAGTTAAGTCATGCAACATGGTTTTGGGCACCCAAACCGAAGTGATCAAGTTATTTTTGGCCTTGGGTGCACCAATGTATTTTGCTATCATTTTGCCATTCTTTCTTACTAATCTATAGCTAGCATCAATTAATTTGCTCCTAGAAGACATGGCATATGAAGATTTAGCAAGGGGGCATGCAATGGTTTTATGATCATGTTTGCGACATATGTAACACCTTGCACCTCCCTTGACAAAGGTGAGTTTGGGCTTGCTCCAACTCTCCTCGGACAAGTCCGATGGGTTGTAGCCCAAACCATGCTTGCTCAAGTAGCGTCGTTAGTTCTTAAGCATATTATCAAGATTTTTGTGCCCATGTGTCATTTTAGCCATTTTGTTATCTAATTGTGCAAGTTTGTCTTTAAGCATCAAATTTTCTTTAGCTAATTCACTTGCACAATTAGCAATGCCACAATTAGCACTAGAGCAAGAAGTAGTACCATGAGAAGCATTTGAATTAGGAGTGAGATTATTATCTATTGATGCATTGATATCAACACTATGTGAACCATCAATAGAATCAAGAACTTTACACTCAACTCCTATGTCACATCTAGTGATTGAGCAATCATTATTATCATCAAGATCATTGCAATCAATACTCACATCATTTTTAGCACAATTATCAACTTTGCTAAGTAGGTCAATATGATCATTTTCAAGCATTTCATACTTATCTAGCAAAGCTTCAAATTCATTAGTGAGAATTTCATGCAATTTCATCAAAGACTTGCGATTATATTTTTCTTTAGCTAAAGCACAAGTCAATGAATGAACTTGAGATATAAGATCACTAGAGGAGATGTTCTTAGTTACCTTGTCCTCCTTGGCCATGAAGCATGTGGAGGGCATGGAGGTGGTGGTGATGGCGACTTTGGCTTCATCACTTGAAGAATTTCCACTTGAGTCTTCATCACCGGAGACCCATTCACCAAGAACTTGATCCTCCTCTTGCACCATCAAGCACAAGTGTTGCTTTGGGATGGCGGGAGGAGTGGACTCCTTGATTGCAAGCCCCACCAATCCATGCGATCTTGTGTCTTCATCGGAGGAGGATGATGATGAAGAATCACTTGAGGTATCACTCTCGGAGGCCTTGTTGCCCACATAGGCCTTTCTCTTGCCCTTGTTGTCATCTCTCATAGAGTGACGCCTCTTGTGATATCTCCTCTTCTTCTTGTCACTCTCCCCCCTCATCATCACTATCCACATTGTGACTTTTGCTCTTGCTCTTCTTATTTTTCCTTTTGTCACAATTGGCCGTTATGTACCCTCTTTCTTGACACTCATAGCATCGAATATCCGAGAGGGACTTCTTATGTGATGATGAGGTGTTTTCCCTTCGGAGGTTGAGCTTCTTGAGGAGCTTTTGAGACCTCTTCATGAGTAAGGCCAATTCTTGAATTTCATCCTCAAGACTTTGGGATGTCTCCTCTTCCTTCTCGCTCTTCTCCTTTTCTTGAGCGGTGAGAGCGATGGTCTTGACCTTGGGAGCATCCTCCATATTGTTGAGCCTCATCTCATGAGACACAATTCTTGAGAGGAGTGTTGTTGGTGTCATGGTCTTGAGTGCCTCGTTGGCATGCATCATTGTGACAAAGGCATGAAAAGTGAATGGGAGCATATCCAACATCTTCCGGCATACTTTGAGATCGGTGAGTGTGTGCCCGCATCCCTTGATTTCATTAATGAGAGGGTTCAACCTAGTAAACATGTCATCAACCTTCTCATTAGGAAGCATTTGGAAGGAATCAAATTTGCATTTAGCAATGGTGAGCTTCTCTTCCATTAGCTTCGCATTGCCCATATGGATATCCCGAAGGGTAGTCTATATTTCTTTTGCAGAGCTAAGGTTGCTCACACGGTTGAACACCTCCAGAGTCAAGTTAGAGAGTAAAGCATTTTTAGCTATGGCATTGTATTGTCTAAACTTTCTCTCTACTTCCGTGAGGGCTAAGGAATTTACGGGAGCGGGGTATCCCCTCTCACAATCTACCCAAACATCATAACTTAAAGCTTCTAAGTAACATTGCATTCTAATTTTCCAATAAGGGCAGTTTGTTCCATAAAAAATTGGTACTTTCCTATGTTTATATGGCTACCACTAGTCCTCTCGTTAGCCATCTCTAAAGCGGTGAAGCTAGTACAAGAGATCCTAGGCTCTGATACCACTTGAAAGGATCGACTAGGCCTAGAGGGGGGTGAATAGGCAATTTTAAACTTTTTCAATTGTAGTTGATCTTTAGTCAAGGTTAAGAATTAACCAACCTATCTAACCACAAGATCTAAATGCGGAATGTAATGCGGCAAGTAAATATGGATGACACAGTGGTTTTTCCCGTGGTTCGGAACCTCGGCTCCTACTCCACGTTGAGACAAACTCTTGCGCACAAGAACCGGCTCTCCCTCGAGCCTCTCGTCTCAATTCCACTAGAGGTCACCGTTTGCCGCTCCGGCGAGGTCGACACCCGAACCTCTCACAACGACTTGAGGGCTCCCACAATCCGCCAAGGCAAGCTCCCCAAGTCCACTCCACCGATCTCTCCTCTTGAGCAATAAGAAACAAAACCCTCGATCACGCCGGATCAAGAGCTCTCGTCGTAGCACACTGATCGGGGGGAAGGAAGAAGCACCTAGATGAGTAAGTGAATGCTCACTAGTGCTCTCAAGTGTAGGGAGTGAATGCACTAGAGGAAATGGTGCCAAAACCTTACCGAGCCGGCCAAATCACCCCTATATATACTCCCCCAGCAGAAAACTAGCCATTGGGCTACAGAAAGGACCGTTACAGCTCCTCCGGACCCACTCCGGAGGCCACTGGACTCAGTCCGGTGGAGTTCAAACACCTCAGTCGGCTGCGCCTGACGCCCTAGCTCACTAGGATTACAACACTTCTCCGGACTCGGTCCGGTCACCACCAGACCTGATCCAGAGAACCCTTAGCACAGAGCACCAAACGCCCAACCGAACCAAGTCTGAGGGGCGGACCGACCCAGTCCGCCAGTAGGGGTTTGGAGTCCGAGGCTCCACTGGACTCGATCCGGTCACCGCCGGACCCAGTCCAGAGAGCACTAGAAACCCTTGGGCTGGGCACCCCAAGTGCCCAGTCCGGTGCGCAACGGACCCAGTCCGATGCGCCCAGGCCTCATTCCACGAGGCCTCCGGACCCAGTCCAGTCACCACCGGACCCAGTCTGGAGAACACTTAAATCCCTAAAACCCAAATCCTAGCAAAACCACTCCACCGGACCCAGTCCGGTGGACCAGAGGCTGAAACTGAATAACTAAGGGCTAGGGTCTCTAATCACCTAGACACACTCTCAACTCCTAAAAGCTACACGCTAACCTAGGAAAGAGACCAGTGTGCCACAGAGAAACTCAAGACCCGACACGCTCCAAAATTTTGAATCCCCCCAAGAGGACCGACAAGAAAACAAAAACGAAACTCCTAGACTACTTCCATGGCCTCTCTACACGCCCGGCCACACCTTCGTCTCCGCGAGTCCGATCGTCCTTGATGCCGTCCTCGTCGCTAGGGTTAGGAAACCTCCAAGAGCACCCAGCGAGTCTTGATCAATCACTCGAGCTTGTCATCAATACCAAAACCATATCACCGAAGATTTGAGGGGTCCGAGATGCTCACACCTTTGTTGAGCTCAAGGAGATCACGCCTCTTGGCTAAGAGGGTGAGTCTACCGCCATATGTTTCTGGGAGACGTGTGTCGTTATTGTAGGCAACGTGCTTGCCAGTGGGTGGGACACGTGGGTGTCGCCAAGTGAGGATTGGGAGACGTGAGTCGTTGTTGTAGGCCACGTGCTCGCCAATGGTACGGGAATCATGACCATGGCGATGGTATGGATCTGCCGTGTAATGGGACATGTACTCCTTGGCTAAGGTTACGTTGTCGCCATTGAATTATTCTGGTTTATGAATAATTGGCATATATAGCCCAGTACTTCTTTGATTTATAAAAGGCTGTTTTGGAACTTTTAACTCAAAATATGATGTCTTTGGTTTTAAGCAAATAAAATAAACTCAGTTTCCACCAAAAAGCTTTGCATAATTTGCATTAGTCAAGGTCTTGGCTCGCGAGTGCAGTTGATTATGTGCTCACACTCGCACCTACTCACCTTTTTAGGTGGCGTCGAGAAGAAGCATGGCCTGGATAATATTGACAAGGAGGAGAAGGACTAGAAGATTGATGTAAAAACCAAGGGTTAGGCGGGACTCCAGTCACTTGCCTGATTGGGTTGGGCACAGCCTTGGGATCCGACTCTTCTTATTGTGTCCGCTCTGCTACACTCTACTAAGAGTTCATTTTGATTTTGTAAATTTGGCCTTTTTGGCCTACTAAAATGGGCCATGTTGTAATTGAACTCTATAGTAATAATAATTTTTATCGCATGTATGAGATGATTCCAGCATTTTGTGAAAGGTGTCGTGCTAGCAAGACAAGATCCTGGGCTAGCATAGGTGCACCGAGGTTCCCGGTAACCGGGGCCGACAATTTAACTCAGGTTTGTGTTATTTTGCTGAGTGAGGAAATGTAGCGGCGAGGGAGGCCGGCTGGCCCCGAACGGCCTGGCGTCCCAATGAGGGGAATGCTACTCAATCTGACAGCAATCTCTTCTTTCAAATTTCAGTGTCTAAGATCCTATACTTCGAATGGTTAAATTGGATTTACGCTATCATTTAAGATTTATGAGTAATGATGTCTGGATTTGAATTTCTTGCAGGTGTCGATGAAGGGAACGGCTGGTTGGAGCAGAACGTATGTGAGGAGGGACTCTCCTAGGGAGGCGGTTGGGCTGCTGTCGGTCCTAGACCTATAGTAACATAATCCTGCGTGAGGTCAAGTGCTAGCGATGTAACTAAGGAATGTACATGCTGCGTATGTAACTTTTAATGTTGATGGCTGGTAGTACTTGTATAAAATTTTATAGTCATATGTATGGTGGTAAATCGGTGGTTTGAGTTGTGACTTTGTATTCTCTCGACAACCGTGTATCCCTATTATTTACTTGTCAATAAAGTCTTTTATTATTTAATTTGAGACGTGGGTTAGAGTGTGATCTCTGTCTTTTGATACTATTTATCTCATTATTTCTGTAATTAGTTGCTCGTTATTATGATGGGGTGTTTCAGTTCTTACATTTTGGATTGTTTCATGGTGTTTCTTTGCTCAGATTAATTTTTATTTTCATAGCTCTTATGGAGAATTTCGAGACGAAACTTTTCTTGTTTTGGGAAATAATTCATTTGTCACACAAATTAATTGCTATTATTTTTGCAAGCTGTTGTGCACTTGGGGTGTGGATTTTGCATGTTATGATTAGTGTTGATCATGGGTTAATTAGAGCTGTTGGTTGAATATGGATGCTAATGTGCTAACTTGCATGGAGGTAGGTGATAATATTTTGGATATTATGTTGGTCCATTTGAGTGTAGGTTTGGATGCAGCTGTGGTCAGCGGGATGGTTGAGCTCAAACCGGGCTCACATGGATTTCATGTATTTGGACTTCAGATTGCTCAAGGTTTCAGGTTTTGGTTGGAGGCCTGGAGGCACTGAAAATGAATGGTTGAGTTAATGGATGAAAGCTCGTTCCATCGGGTTGATTGAGCTTTGTTTATAGCCCATGTAAGGCATTTTGTGTGGCCCATGTAAGACCATGTATTTGGTTGCTTATAGTGGGGTGAGTCAATGTCACCCCTTGGTATCTTCCTAAGTTGCTAAGGAAGTCATCCAAAGGTGGGGTTGATCCCCTTATCCTATATAAGGAGGTGGAGAGGTATGCCTCCCCCCAATCTTTGGTTAGGGTTTTTATTTTAGAATTATTTTCTCTTTAAGAGCTTTGTACACTCATATGTGGCTATAGAAAACCAACCAAACAATAGAAAAAGAATTTCATAAAAAGTTCTTGCTTTGTTCTATGTGTTTGATCTAGCTTTTTTCCTTCTTTTTTCCTACTGGTTTCATTGCCTCTCCTTCTACGTGCTGATATTTTATTGATCTAAGAGGTGTAGAGATTGATAATATGATTTATATCATCTTGCAACCCATCAACAACATGAAGATCAAATTCTTTCCATTCTTGCCCTAGTTCATAGGTTCGACTTTCCTGCGCAGTAGAGCTTGAGCTTGTAATTTTCATATCTTTTTGCTCTAACATGATTTTATGTTATTCTTCTTGAATTGGATTTGTAACATTCATATCTACTTGTGATAAAAACCCCATATGGCCTAGAGACACATTTTAGGATCTATGAAAGGTTTCCCAAGCCTTTGTTTGCTGTCTGGAATTCTTGTGCATAAGAGCTTGTGATTTTTTTTTATTTTTTTTCTTAGACCATAGGTTATGGTGATTTTTGTTGGATTAGCTCTATGACTTCTAGATATAAATTTAAAAATTTTCCATAGGGCCAAGTGCCATAGTTTGAAATCTGTGAAGGTTTTACGAACCCCTATTGGGCAGTTCGAAGTTCTTGAGTAGATAGGCTTGTGATATTCATATCTTATTGCTCTGTTGTGCTATGAAGGTGATTCTTGACTTTTTGGGTTTCCTAACTGCCATATCTAGATCCGGTAAAAACATTTCAAGACCATTTGAGCTACGGTTTGGGAGTTATGACCATTATACCAAGCCTTTGTCCTATTGTCCAAATTGGGTTCCTACTACTTGTCTTGGTTGGCCTTGGTTCTTGATAGCTTCAATAGTTATTAGAGACAATGTTTCATCCTTTGTCTTGTTTCTTGGTTGGTCTTGGTTATTGCTAGCTCCTATACCTATTTGAGACAAGGTTCGTTTTTGATTTGAGGGTGTGTCATTGAAGAAAGACTCATGATCCATTTGACATCTATACAGCCCTTTCTAGCCATCATACCTATTTTACAAACTGATTCCTTCTAAAACTTATTGCCTACCTTTTGACTACTGCAGGAATTAATATGCTCTACAACATTGAAGTTTCTAATAATGATGCCAATCTCAATTCCCCCTCCCCCATGGGATGCGCCCTTGTTTAAATTCTTGAGACTTTTGGTAGAACAGTTGGCATGCAGTCCATTCCTTTTAATATCATTTACATAATTTGTGGTATGAAGATTTGGTTGTTGTGTTCAGTTTCTCTTGCTTGAGGAGTCTTATAAGTGATAACTCGACACACTTGACCTAGGATTTCACTTTGGAAAGCTTAGCCTTCATCAAAATTTATTTTGTACAATTATTAATGCACTACAGGAAATGCAGCGAAAGCTGACCACGCCTAGCTGTCTCGACGGTCACGAGTTGACCGTCGAGACAGTTAATCTCTCTCGACAGTTAAGCGCCAGCCGTCGAGTGAGTTAAGCTGTCTCGACGACTCCCACTTAAAAGGTTGGCAGCTTGAACGTTCCTAGAGGTGGCCACTTCTTGGTTCGTAAACGCATACAAAGGGGGTTGGGGTCTTCATTATCTTCCCTGTTCCTTCTTATTTTTGTTGGGGAGAGTATCTCGTTGTCAGAGCCTCCGCTTGTTGAAGGGTGGTTAGTGGGGTCTTGCGGTGGGTTTTGGTGAATATGCTCCTTGAGGCGCTGTATCTCCAGCATCAGCTTCGTGTTTGCTATGATCAGCGCCTGTATGTTTGGGTCAAGACCCGCAGGCGCAGCGACGGAACGATATTGAGGGTGACTTGGTGCAACTGCCCTAGAATGTCTCCTTCGTTTACGGTTTGCTTCTTCTTGGGCGGCATGCGTGGCTATGATGGATCTGAAAGAGCTTGGATCTTGCGTTCCTGGTTCATCGGAGCTTCGAGCTTTTGGGGACGATGGCCTTTAGCGTCGCATCCCATGGACGGCGCCAATGTCATCGGTCTGAGCTAGACCACCTAAATCGGGGCTGCCCCTAGTGCACTGGGCTCCTTGGCGAAGCAACGAGCATACCCGGGACAAGCTTTGAGGGTGCGAAGCAACGCTCTTAGAACTTACGGGTCTTGGCCGCCTTTTTCTCTTTTTTTGTATATTCTTTTCCCTTTTTGTGTCTTGATTCTTTTACAAGTGCGACAGCCTCCTTCTTATAGGAGGGACATTTACAACGTTAAGGACTGTACTGCCCTCACCAGTGTGGACAAAGCGGGGGTTGCAGTGTCCTTGGTCTAGAAAAGACTGCTAAGACCCCCAACTACCCACCTCTGAGAACAAAAAGGGACCTTTGCCTCATTCCCGTGGGGTTTGTAATTAATTGCCCCTACACTCTACTGCTAAAGTAGGGTTACAAGTGGAATTACAGCTTTTGGGGGTTGTTACAGCTTGTTCCCTGCAGCAGGAGCCACTAATGCTTATCCTGACACGTCTGAGCCTCCCTGTACGATTTGCCCCCTAGGTTTCTTGGGCCTTAAGGAAACTCCCCTTTCCAGAGCTGCTTCGCTCAGGCCTGGCTGAATCCTCCATCTCGACTAAGCATCCCTCTTTGCTCAGGTGGGCACCTTGTAGCGAAGGTGGAGCGGAGGTTTGCCATTGCTCCGCTTTGGCTGCTCCCTCGGACGCCGCACTTGCTTCGCGACATACTTTATGGCGAGGGTGATACGATGCTCCGTCTTTGCCTCTCCTGAAGCCCTTGCCCTCTGTCCGAAGCAACTCCTTGCTTCGAAGCACTTCCTTCGCACTTTGCATCTTGCACAAGTTGTAAGGGATGGGTGTTGCGCCTCTACAACAATTTTCTTAGCATAGAAAGGTCTCAAAAAATACGAAATACTGATGAGGATCTCGTATCATATATGCCGTACCATACGGCACGAACTGCGGTTTTGGATTCGCTACTGTATAAAATCAAACGACGTGCCCCGCATCATACGACAAACCAGATGGCGGGCCCTGTATCATACGGCAAACAGATGATGCGGCTGCAATTTTTTTATTCTTCTCTGGAAAAATTCTGATGGCACACCGGAGGATGTACCGTACCATACGGTACAAATCGTCAATTTCCAAGTTCTTCTCTGGAAAAATTTTGACGGCACACCGGAGGGTGTACCTACCATACAGCACAAATCGTCATTTTTAATCTTCAATTTTGGTTCAACAACACACTTTAACACCTTGACATAATATTGTTAAATACTCACCACATGATCTCTCAATTAAAACAATATATACAAGAATCGTGACCCTAAGGGGCTAATGTTATGCCATTCCTAGGTCGGGCTGGGTCGAGACAAGCATCGACCCGAATCTGACTAATTCAACCTGTGCCTTAACCGGGTTGCCACCTGAGACCTTAATACAAGAAAACCCCGACCTGACCGAATCGGATGCTGGGTGAGGTCTAAATTTAGAATTCTAGACCATGTAGAGAGTGCAGATACAGAGTTACGGACTAAGTGTTGTTAGAATTAATGCACGGTAAAAAAAATAAAATTTAATTGTTAGAATCAGAATGAACCTACAAATCGGTCCGCTATGATCAGTGGCAAATATGGCGTTCCATAGAAACGATTTTCTTGAATGGACCCCTCCCATAGAACTTCTGCTTGAATAGTCCATCTCGTTTGATGAATATGTTGTGTCTTAACCTCATCAAAACGAACCAACCTATGCCACGACAAGTAAAAAAAAATTGACACAATAAAGTAGCTTTCAAATCAGGTGCTAATGTATTAAGATCGCACAAACCTATTGAACTCAACAGGGCTAGCAAAAGTCGGTGGGCAAAGCTTGAACCCTCTTTGAACCAATCACCATGTTCACGAAGATCTGCAGATGTGTTGCTGCTGTACTTGCGACGTCGCCTCAGCCGTGGAGATTTCATGAATAAATAGATTAATACGAGAGAAGGTTGCCTGTGATAATATCACAAGACCAGACGCTGGCTTTTATAGTAAACTCACAAAATTTTTTGGAGGCACTGGCAGCTTAATTTTTTAAGCTATGGCACCAACCCAATCAGACCTGCCACTAATTACCTTTGGTTCAGCCAGTGTAGGTAATAATTGGCGCCAGGTTAATTACCTTTCACCCGACCACAAATATTTTCTCCACCATTCTATTGGAAACCCACCGTAGGAAATATGAGATCATTTCCGATTTTTGCATGTAGCCATAGAAGGAAATCCATATCCATTTTATTGACACATGGAAATGTTAACTAATCCGGCACAATTTTAGGTGAACACACATGGCTAGCTGGCATGCATGAAAAACTTATCATTATTCAATCAACAGGAAAATAGAAACAAATAAGGTTGGTGCATGCATACATCTCTCCGCACATAACAAATACTTCTAATAAGATCATGCTTGAAGAGCTATTAGAGATCAATGTGAGGACATATCAGGCTAGACCCCTAAACGATACAGCTATTTGACATCAATCTTGAGCTGTTCGAGTCTGATCTTAAGCATGAGGGTATTTCAAGGCAAGCTCAATCCATGCTCAAGCAGTTTGGTTCTATCTCGAATGCACGGCCCTGTAGCTAAAGATTTTACAGCTCAAGTAATATCCTAGCTGCTTCTAGGGGGAAAAACTCGCATTGTGCAATAATTGAGCCTTCATGACTCTTGCAGTTCAAGATTATACATAGAATAAATAAACTTAAGTGAAAAAATTTGTAAGCTCATCTAATAAATTAAATTTTTAGGTCATCTGTTGTGCAGCCTCCTTGGCAAGCAGCTTTTCTCTGGCATTGGTCTTCACTCACGTTTTGGACCCATGACACTGCCTCCCTACTTGTTCCTGATCTCATCGAACTTGTCGCTGAAGTTTTCCCAGGGAATAAAAATCATCATATTGATTACAAGAACCTCCATGAGTTCACAATCCAACAAAACCTATTTCAACCAGAAAAACAGGTTCAGTGAATAAGAAGTGTAACATCAACAGTATATAGATAAACATCATGATTTACTTCATGTAGTGAAGTTGGAGCTATTCCTTTTGTAGTTTCATGTAGAAATACCAATAGTATCATGCTGACTGAAAGAGAATTCATGATGGCTGTTGTTCTTAACCTGCCAATAGTATCGGCACTCAAAGCTGTACAATGCTTTCTTCCCCTTGCAATTCTATGTGTTACCAACAAATTCAGAATAAAAAATAGGAAAAAGAGTCCATAAATATAAATAGTAAAAATTTAGAATTAAAAATATGAAAGAGATTCCATAAATAAAATTTTAATATGGCTACATATACGAAAAGAAAGGAAATTTAAATAGAAATGATAGAAAAGGAGTCAATATCTACCGTAACAAAAATAAAAATAGAAATTTGAAATAAAAAAAGTAGTTAACCTGTTATGTTATTAAATTAAAATAGACGCCACTAGAGTCATCGTGTATGCGAGTTAGGAAAAGAACTAGGTGTTAGAGTCATAGTTGGTATGATGAGTCAACACTAGTATCAATAAAGATGACCCAGAGACCAATGAGAAGGTAGAGATCAAGATAATTACAATGATAGTGTTGGATATAATAGTGTACGTCTACCGAGATTATCTTTCAAATTAGACTCGAATATATTAAAACTTACCACGATCTACATGGCTACATATATGAAAAGAATTATCTTTTTAATTGGACATGAATTGTATTAGAGCTTATCACCACACAAGGTCTTTTAAACTTAAAACAAATCTAGTTGCATGAATGCAAGGGACACACTGCTATTAAAGCTGCATAATCTTCGCTCCCTCAAAATTGAGTAATACCCGCCGGCGACCGCGAGGAGGCCGGGTGAGTTATCGTTTTTCTTATTTTTTGACGAGATTTGGGTGAGTTCTCACTGAGTCGTTAGTGCGCATCCTCCTCATAGCGATTGCATTACATCCCTGCTCTCCTAGATGACCTCCTGGCTGTTGTAACTTTTTCTTTCGTAATTTTTTTGTGAACTTCGTTTGGATTGCGAATTTATGGTTACTTAGTAATTAACGTGTGATATGAGCTAAACATTGTGACGGGTTTCTATACCATTACCCATTCACCCATACAACAAACAAAATTGGTTTTCACTCGTTCTATATATTTTCTTTTGCAGTGCAACCTAATATCGTCTCAGTTCAAGCCCCTTCCGTTCTGTTCAGCAACATGCAACATCACAAATTAATTAATTGCTAGGTACGTAAGACTAAATCCAACAGCAACATGCAAAATTATACGCATCGGCCCCGTACGTGTCGCAGTTCTGTTCAGCAGCAAATTAAAACAGAAATTGTAGTAGCTCAGCTATACAGTACATAGCAAGCAGCTGACGTCATTTAGCCCATCACTACTAGAGATATAGGCATTACAAGGGACACATCACAAGGAGTTCATTGCGAACCCCTTATGATAGTATCATCACAAGCGGTTTAAAAGGCTAAGACAGGATAGGTCTTCAGCTGCAAGGTTTGTCACCATTGCCAAGGCCAGTAATATAGGCAGTGTCATCAGCTGCAAGGTGCAAGATTTTGTTCATGACTTCATTGTCGAGGTAGTCCGAGACGAAAACTTTGGGGATGTGGGCCTGCCACCCAACTTGGCTCGCCACCTCTCCATTAGCAGCGGTATCCAGTGGCAACAAGACCCATCAAAGAAGAAGAAGAAGCAAGACGGCTTTGGGAGCATCTGCAGCTGCTTCTCTCCTGCAGAACAGCAAGGCGCCCGGGATGACATCATACCGTTTCTTGAGTCGCTCCCTGCATTCTCTCGAGTCGGGCGGGTAAAAGTGATGGATCTTGACAAATGCGAAGACCTGAATAACAAGCATCTCAAGTGCATATGCAACAACTTGTTCATGCTAAGGTATTTGAGCCTCCAGAATACTGCGGTGTCCCAGCTACCCAGAGAAATCATCAAGCTCCAAAAGCTGGAGACGCTAGACATCCGACAAACTAAGATGAAGGCATCCGCTACAAAACGCCTCGAGCTCCCAAAGCTGAAGCATCTGCTTGCTGGCCCCACTGACTATCGGATGCACACCTCAATCATTCCGGAGAAGCAACTTTCCACCGTGAGGCTGCCTCGCAACATAGGGAGAATGACAAACATGGAGATACTCAGCTATGTTGAAGTTGCTGAAGATGACGCCGAGCTGGAACAAGTCAATAATGAAAGCGAAAAACTCCTCATGAACCTGCCAGAGATCATAGCCTCACGTCCCAAGTCTCTTCAGATGCTCAGCATCAACGGCATCACCGGTGGATTGCCTAACTGGATCAATGAGCTCTCGTCTCTTGCTGAGATAACTCTCCGGGAGACATTATTGTGGGATACTTCTCTCCGAGTGCTAGGCAAGCTCCAAAGCTTGCGCTGCCTCACGCTTCGGGACAACTCATACAGGGAGACCAACCTCACCTTCAAGCGCAGCGAATTCAACGCACTCGAGATTCTCTTCATCCAGGGGTTGGACATCACCAGGATCACCTTTGAAACCAACGCAGCTCCCAAGCTCACCACGAGGTTCGAAACAGGTTTTAGAACCGGTTGTAGACAACCGCGACTAATGCTCGCGGGAGCACCAGAAACGGTTCTACGAACATTTTCTACTAGTGTCTAAAAAGATAAAGAATATTAGGTTATGTGGGATTTGAACCCAGAACCTCACTACTCCTCGTGACCTACGCCTCACCCAGCTAGCCAACCCATCCACGCATGCTCTCTGATGAGATAAGACAAGCTCTCCTTTTAACAATTCGAAAAATAGCCCTCTAGCAGCGGTTCGTAATACGAAGCCCTTGCTAGAGGTGCAGAGGGTTTTAGAAAGGGTTCGTGATACGAACCCCTTCTTTTGCTTGGGCTTTAGAAGGGGTTCATATTACGAACCATTTCTATAAGGGCTTTTCTGGTTTGAGATATTGAACCGCTTATGTTGTAACTATTAGAAACGGTACGCATTGAACCACTTGTGATACCCTGTTTTCTAGTAGTGCGGGCCTGAAAGAGTTCGTGCTCAAAGGCAACGGCGACCTGCGTCAAGTGCAACAAGCCGTTGAAGCACATCTAAACCTTCCCGATTTCAGGTATGTTCCTATTGGAACTACTAGCACTCGAGATTCCGCGCACGTGAGCATTATGGAGTCCAAGAATTAACCAGCAGGGAGAGCTGCGTGCCACAGTCTCGTGTTCATGCTCAATAGTGTTGCTCTGCGCAGACTGCGCTTGCCCTGTGTTGTGTGTGTGCGCCGCTGTGTGTCTGAAACTGTTACGTCATGGTTTGTTGCTGTGTGCGTGTGCTCTGTGTTCGAGGTCGAGCGTGCATGGCGCCGTGTGCTACTGCATTGCTAGCTGTCCTGGTTTAATGAGTGTTGTGAAGCATGTATTTGCAATTATGATGTATGATGGCATCAGGGTTTAGAAAACCGTTTTTCGCTCCGAAACCATCCTCCTGGCGGGTCGGTTTTTCACCAAAAACCGCCCAAAACCGGTAAAAACCGTGCAAATTCAAAATCAAACGGGCAAATGGCGCCGGGCGGTTTTCCAGCGGTTTTTAGCCGAGAAACCGCCGGTTTTGGCGGTTTCCCGGCGGTTTCTGGCTAAAAACCGCCGGGAAAAATAGAAAACCACCAAAAATGGAAAAAAAAAAAAGGAAAATAGGTCTGAAAAATTTAAAAAAATTGGGAAAAATCATAGATGGGTGAGATATATGTGTTTGTAATTTGTTTAAATATGGAAAAATTTTGGAACAACCGTTGATAAATATATGACATATTGAACATGTGTATATGTAGTCAATAATTTGAACAATGTAGTTTCCAACAACAAATGTCAATACGAAGTCAATTTAAACATATGAGTTTGAACATATCAATATGAAGTCATAATGTAATATGGATGGTAGTTTTCAATAAAAATTTTGGCATGACCTATGCTAATTATTTGAGAGTTGAAGCATTTCAATATTAAGTCAAATGCATACAAACATATATTGCATTACATAAGGTCAAGGTCCATACATGTATTGCATTACAGTACAAGCACTCTCTCCCGATGGTGCTTCAACCTGGATGCTCCCCCGCCTTTCTTTGTTTTCCGACTGTAATTACATTTGAATCCTTTCCCTTCTGGAGTCCCATGGTTCCAGACCTCGTCAACTGTCCTATCCGACATCGCGTAGCAATTCCTGAAAACAACCACAACCACATTTACAACTGTATTAGCAGTATACTTAGCCATATACTACCCAATTACAAATCAGTACATGTACTTAGCCATGTACTACGAAGTTACAGATCATTACATGTACATCGATCTACCAAAAATCTATAATTATTCTATAAATGTACTTGGCCATTTACTACCAACATTCTATATTTATTCTCTAATTATTCTATACATCTAGCAACATTCTATAATTATGCTATACATGTACATCACAAACATTGTATAATTAACCAACAAATCAATACATGTCATGCTGACTTTTTCCTTGACGCACTTCATGTTCAAACTATTCTACTATCTAAACACATAATTACATTACTTAAATTTTTGCAAAATTACTAATCCTAACATTCTACCAACACCCTGAACATTCTACAGACTTCCAAAAGTACTAATTACTAACATTCTACCAAAACCCCTAAAAACTTGAACTTACAAACACACACATATAGATCCAGAGAGACAGCGAGAGAGAGAGAGAGGAAACGGCGTCGGTTTCTCTCACCTTTGCAGCGGCTAGCCGGTCTCTCTGGTCGGCTTTTCCCTTCGCCGGCGGCGGGCAGGCGGCACGGCGGCGGGTTTCGGCAGGGAACGAGCGGGTCGGGGCGGGTGTGGTGAGAGGAATCCAAGGATATGAGTCACGGGCAGGGAAAGTGAAAGATGCAACCATGGTATAGGATAAGGTTCATGGGGTACTGTGCATAAAATAATAAATATACAACTTAATCACTCCCTTAAACATAATTATCGGTCTCAATTTAAAATTTTGCTTCATACAAACCCTTCTAAAAACCATCTAGTTTTTTATAAGATTTTTTCTTAATTTTTTTAAAATTAAAATTCAAACTCAAATTTTTGAATTTGACCGGGCAAAAACCAGCGGTTTCTCAAACCGCTGGTCAGCGGTTTGGCGAGAAACGCCGGTTTTTGCGGTTTTTCGTCGGTTTTGTTAACCCTGGATGGCATTGGATCATTGATTAGTCTTGACTATTTTAGTGGTGTGTGCGCATGTTGACTGTCCGGCGCGCGCTGGGTTGCTGGCCCATTCAACCCAGCCCAACTGCATTTTGGCCCACTCCCCTCCTCTGGTTCCCTCGTTCCGTGCCCATGCCTCCGACTAGTCTTTGGGATTTTGGTCGGCCGTCTGGCCTAAGACGGCACGGCCCGATTTTTAGGCCCAAAGCACAAGACAAGACGAAGCGGAATGGGCCGCCGCAAGACGCCGAATGGCGTGCCGGACCGGGCCTGGAAATCAGGCACGTTGGACCTCCCGGCCTGGCCTGACTGTTTGGGCCGTGCTTGGGCCGGCCTAGCCCGAATCGAGACATGATCAGTAAATAATTTTTTCAATGTGTTCTTTTGCTCGTATGAATTTCGGTTCACACAAAAGTTGTAGAAAAATTCGAGACGCATCTTTTTTGTGTTGACAACTTTTTCATTTGAGCAAATTATGAATTTATAAAAAAAAATATTTAGTGTGTTGTCTGCTGTAGGGCCGGCGGTACCATACCTAGTAATTTCTATTTTTCGAGGTTTTCCATTGCTCGGATGAATTTTTGTTAAACACGAAAGTTGTAGTGAAGTTGGAGCTATTCCTTTTGTAGTTTCATGTAGAAATACCAATAGTATCAAGGTGACTGAAAGAGAATTCATGCTGAAAAAGAATTCATGATGGCTGTTGTTCTTAACCTGCCACTTATTCCTGCCAATAGTATCGGCACTCAAAGCTGTACAATGCTTTCTTCCCCTTGCAATTCTATGTTACCAACAAATCCAGAATAAAAAATAGGAAAAAGAGTCCATAAATATAAATAGTAAAAATTTAGAAATAAAAATATGAAAGAGATTCTATAAATAAAATTTTAATATGGCTACATATATGTAAAGAACGGAAATTAAAATAGAAATGATAGAAAAGGAGTCAATATCTAGTAACAAAAATAAAAAATAGAAATTTGAAATAAAAAAAGTAGTTTACCTGTTATGTTATTAAAATAGGCACCACTAGAGGCATCGTGTATGCGAGTTAGGAAAAGAACTAGGCGCTAGAGTCATAGTTGGTAAGACTAGTCGACGCTAGCATCAATAAAAATGACTTAGAGATCAATAAGAAGGTAGAGATCAAGATAATTACAACGGTAGTGTTGGATATAATAGTGTACATCTACCGAGATTATCTTTCAAATTAGACTCGAATATTGTCAGGACCTGGTTTTACTAAACCGAACCCTCTATGTAAACAGTATGAGTCACAAGGATCCGTGCTCATACCCACAGTAAATAAAGATGAATTACCAGTATCACACTGCATAACTAAATTAAATAATCAGAGTGCAACAGCTCCATTTATTACAATAATTTATAATGACTAAAAGTCTTCACAAACTGCAACTAAGAAGTAAATAAAGAACGATAATGGTGTCCCATCACGGCCACGGGCACGCACTGAACGGGAGCAGCTAGTAGTCCTGCGCATCATCCAGATACTCTGCAACGAACTCCTGGTCGTACTCCTGACCTGCTCGTGGAATAAGCAGCCCCGAATAAAAGCCGGGGTTAGCATGTGAATGCTAGCAAGTCTTTCCTGGGAAGGACCAGCCTAGGCTTATCCTAGGAAAGATAGTGGCTCATTTGTATTAAAACATTTAACTTAGTAGTACAGAAGCATTTAACAAAATATAAGTAAATAAATAGCAATCTCATAATTAATCTCAACAAATGGCATAATTCTCAAACTCAGTGTCTCATATCTCAAATGCTCATTATCTCAAATCATCATCTCAATATAGTTCTCATGCTCGTTCTCGATCACCATGAATCATCTAGCAACGGCACACGGCCGGAAAAACCTTACCCAAGTCAAATTAATTAAGGTGTAGCTACGATTTGAAAAACCACTAAGACGCTCATAACCGGGAGCACGGCCATCCAAATGGGTTTACACTCTGCAGAGGTTGCACGTTTTCCCCGCAAAATACAATACTCCCCGTCGGAAAGCATCGTAACAAAATCCATCAAAAGACCAACCCCGAGTTTGACACAGTCATACCTGATATTTACACAAGTACCCCGGGGGCTCCGACTGTACCTAATATTCACACAAGTACGCCGAAGTCCAACCCCAGGCTGTACACTGGCAATGACGCATCCCTCGGGAGCTCACCCACGATGCAAGGACGGTGGTAATCCCGACGTTACTCTCCCTCTAGATCATGCCCGTCCCATTCCGGGCTTGCGGTCGCACGGGAAATTCTCAGTTAAATCCATCACGATCATCGGTCCTTAGGGACCGGAGCGTTGACTCAAGTCACCCACTCCGAGTTAAATTATTAGTTGGTCAAATTTTAATTAATGAGTGAATAATCCCACCACAAAACCCAAGTTCTCATGTCTCATACTCAGGTACTCCAGATCCTCATATTAAAGTGCTTAATGGTGATCATGCAAGTGGGAATCACTCCTCGATAACTTTCTAAGCAAAATTAAGCCAACTAATAATTAAAAACAGTAGCAAATTATATAATATTACCATCCTAGGTTTCACATGATCATGGGTGCATATCATATAAATAAACGATATACACTAGGAATTAATATAGCAAATACGCATAATTTAATTAAATAGCAATTTTAGTAAAATCTGGAAATTAGGATTCTAGGAAAAGACTTGCCTTCCTGATCTTCTTGACCTTGCGGAACGTCGGCGGCGTCGGCGAACTCTCCTTCGTCACCCACGTGATCTATCGCAAACAAATCGAGAAGAACAATAATAAATAACAAAAACAGTAAATAAATTTAAAAATTATATAAAAATTAAAGTAGATAGAAAGGAATTTTATAATTTTTAGAAACTGGAATCGCCAGATTTGGAGTTCGGATGAATTCGTAGCGAAATAGTGAAGAATCACTATTGCTGAAATTCGGAAAAATTGGGAAAAGTACTGTAGCTACGGCTGCACTATAGCAAACAGCCCACTCGCGTGAAAGGATAAGATGGCTGCTGGCTGCATCTTGGTTGAGAAAAATCAGAGAAGAGAGGAACTAGAGAGAAAGAAGAAAGAGAGAAGAAGAGAAAGGAAGAAGGAGGAGGGAGGAAGAGGAGGACGCCGGCGGCGGATGGCTCCGGCGAGGGCGGCGGCCCGGCGCGGTGGTCCGGCGAGGCGACGCGGCGGCGCTCCGGCGTCGACGAGCTCCGGCGCAACGGCATCAAGCGGCGGCGGACGGCGACGGTGTCCACGGGGCGACGTGGCTAGGCCACGGCGGCGTCGGGGCAGGGCAAGGCGGCGCGGGGCACGGCAAGGCGCGGCGGCGGCGCTGGCTCGTGGTGGTGCGACGGGCAGCAACGCGCGCGCGGCGCTGGGCGGTGGCGCAGTTCACGCACACAGGCGGCGGCGCGGCGTGGGCGGCGCGGCGGCGCGCGTCGGGGAGGCACGGCGGCAGGCAGCCCAGCTCGGCCAAGCGCGGCAACGGCGGCGGCTCGCACGGCGGCAAGCGGCCGGCGGCGGCACGGCAGCTATGGCGCGGAGGCGGCAACGGCAACACGCGGCGCGGCGCGTCGGCGAGCTGCGGCTGCGGCGTTGCCATGGGTAGAGCAGCCTACGGGAGGAGGACAGGGAGGGCAGGGGCACGTGCACGGCGGCTACCTCCGAGGCGGCGTCGACGACGGCGGCGGTAGGAGGACGACGAGCATGAGATGATGACGACAAAAACAGGGCAGGGCAACGTGCACAGATCAGATTGATTTTTAGGGAGGATTTGGGTTAATTGGGGTTTATATATGGGATTAGGGCTGAGCACGTGTTGGGCTGGGTTGGGCTTGGGCCTAATTCGCGAGGGATTAGTGCTAAACCTATTTGCTTTAGGATTTGTAAAGAGAATTGAGAAATGAATTTTTTGAGATTTTTAGGGTGTCACAAATATATTAAAACTTACCACGATCTACATGGCTGCATATATGAAAAGAATTATCTTTTTAATTGGACATGAGCTGTATTAGAGCTTATCACTACACAAGGTCTTTTAAACATAAAACAAATTTAGTCGCATGAATACATGGGACACACTGCTATTAGAGCTTACCACGGTTTATATGGTTACATATATGAAAAGAATTGTCCTTCTGATTAGACATTAACAATATTAGAGCTTATAACTACATAAAATCTTTTAAACTTAACACAAATATAGTCAAACATATATATATAGAAAAAAAAGTTTATCTATTGATCTATCTATCTATTGTATAATTAAAACATGGAAAACAGAGCCACCACGTTAAAAAGAGAAATTTCTACGTAAATCGTAAATCAGAGAATAAAAAATAAAAGATCACCATAGATTGGAGTGGGGCCGATTATAACAGCTTAGATCGAAAGAAAGTCAGAGAAGAAAAGTAAAGATCTTCACTGTATAGCATAGCAGTGGGACCATATTATAACGTTTAGATTAAAAAAAATAGTCCATGTCAACTACAAACTAAAAAAGTCGATATCAAATATTACAAATAGATTGAAAGAAGAGTCCATATCAACTATAATAAAAAAATAAAGATAACAAAAATTGGTAATAAAAAGAAAAGTTTATGCCAACTACAAAACTAAAAGAAACCAAAAGAATTTATATGAAATAAAAAAGTAGAAATAAAATATATATAGAAAAAATGAATCTAAATGCGTGGGACACGCCCCTAGTTATAAACAAAAGGAAAAAAAGAGCAAACAAGGATAGCTTGTCGTTAACCTCTTCTTCAAACGTACGAAACGAATAAAGTGGTTTTGTTTCGCCTAATTCGAAGTGGTATGCAATCACGCACGCGTGAAGAAACTGAGAGACGCGATGCGAGCTAGCTATAGCCTATAGGCATGCAGTACTACTGCATATATCTTCGCTCCCTCAAAATTGAGTAATACCCGCCGGCGACCGCGACGAGGCCGGGTGAGTTATCGTTTTTCTTGTTTTTTGACGAGATTTGGGTGAGAGCTCGCTGAGTCGTTAGTGCGGATCCTCCTCATAGCGATTGCATTACATCTCTGCTCTCCTAGACCTCCTGGCTGTTCCAAGTTTTTCTTTCGTAATTTTTTTTGTGAACTTCGTTTGGATTGCGAATTTACGGTTACTTAGTAACGTGTGATTTGAGCTAAACATTGTGACGGGGTTCTATACCATTACCCATACAACAAACAAAATTGGTTTTCACTCGTTCTATATATTTTCTTTTCCAGTGCAACCTAATATCGTCTCAGTTCAAGCCCCTTCCGTTCGCTGAACATCACAAATTAATCAATTCCTAGGTACGTAAGACTAAATCCAACAGCAACATGCATGCAAAATTATACGCATCGGCCCCGTACGTGTTGCAGTTCTGTTCAGCAGCAAATTAAAACAGAAATTGTAGTAGCTCAGCTATACAGTACATAGCAAGCAGCTGACGTCATTTAGCCCATGCATGTTGTACGTGTTGGCAAGGAGCTGCAGGGAGCAAGATGGGCAGCGCGGTGCACGGGGTACGCGGTGCCATCGACCCGCTGCTGGGCTACCTCTCATCGGCCATCCGCGAGGAGGCGCAGCTGCTGGGCGGCGCCCGCCGCGACGCGCAGTTCATCAAGGACGAGATGGAGAGCATGAACGGCTTCCTCCGCCACCTCGCGGAGGCCGGCATGGAGCAGGAGCACGACCACCAGGTGCGCGCGTGGATGAAGCAGGTCCGAGACCTCGCCTACGACACCGAGGAGTGCATCCACCTCTACACGCTGCGCGTCCGCGCGGTGCCCCGCGAGCGGGGAGCCTGGGGCCATGTGCGGCGGATCCCCTTCTACCTGCGCACCATCCTGCCACGGCACCGCGTGGCCAAGCAGATGCGCGAGCTCAAAGCCCGCGCGCGCGACATCGGCGAGCGGCGGAACAGGTACGGCGTCATGGTGCCAGCCAAGGCGGCGGGATCGGGGCACGACGCCATCGACGACAAGGAGACGGATACTTTCAGGCGGGCCTTAGTCGACGCCGTGCCTGCCACCCTCGTCAAGGACACAGCGGAAGAGCTCATCCGCTGGCTCTACCACCGCCGCCATCAAAGCGACACCGGTGGACGGCTTGTAGTCCTCGCCGTTGTAGCGCCCGATGGAGTGGACGGCGGCGAGCTCCTGAGGGAGCTGTACCAACATTCTTCCTTGGGACGCCTGTTCGACTGCAAGGCTTTTGTAACCATCCAAAGGCCGCCATTTCTTGGGGAGGTGCTCCATGACATGGTGGCCAGCCTGGAGCTCCTTCCTTCTCGAGAAGAAGGCACTGTCAGCACAGGTACTCCCGTCACACTCAATTTCACAATGAAAACTCACACGGGTCGTGTTTTCACTTGCTTGAAGCAAGGGGCTGAAACACACACATTCAGATTGAAGGACAGAGGAAGAACATAGAGGGTATATTCAGAGAAGAAGCTTTAAATTCCATGCCCGAGGTGCTTGACGAAGAACATATAGTGCCTTCCTGAGTCACAGCACCTTGTTCCTAGCTTTTCACCTCATATCCTGGTGGTTGCTTGACATACACCTCTTCTTGAAGATCTCCATTTAGAAATGCTGATTTCACATCCATGTGATGTATTTTCCATACTTCTTGTGCAACCAATGCAACAATAAGCCACATAGTATCCATTCTTGCCACAGGTGCATATACTTCATTAACATCCGGTCCCTGTCGCTGAACATATCCCTTTGCCACTAGCCTTGCTTTATATTTAACAATCACTCCTTTAGAGTTTCTTTTTACTTTGTAGACCCACCTCAATCCGATTGGTTTCTGACCAATTGGTGCATCTACTAAATCCCAAGTTTTATTTTCTTCAATAGCAGCCAACTCCTCTTTCATAGCTCTTTTCCAGCATGCTTGTTTCTCAGCCTCATCAAAACGTATTGGTTCCTCTGCACTTACCATGTACAATTCTTCAGCATTAAGCTCAATTGGAGATGTTACATGATATAACCCCTTAAGAGACCTTTCACGAATTGGTTTTTGTTCAGATGACATTGTTGGGCTGCTTGCTGAATCTATTGGGATACTTGACATAGGTGTGGCTGTTATTAATTCCCTTTGTAACTCACCCAGCTGTTTGTCTGCAGTTTGTGAGCCTCCTGAAGTCTCACCTTGTGGCATTGGTGTAAATGTGATAGCATCTTCTTCAATTCCTTCAGTACCTACAATATTATCATCAAGGTACTTGATACTAAATATATTATCATGTATTTCCTGTTCACCACCAGTAGGTGTCTTCTAGTCCCACTGTTTTTCTTCTTCAAATACAATATCACGAGTGACATGCAACTTCTTTGTGACTGGATTATAAACTCGATATGCTTTACTCCCAGGCTCATATCCCATCAACAGCATTGGTATACTTCTATCTTCAAACTTATTCAAATGTGGGTTTACAACCTTCACATGTGCAAGACAGCCAAAGGTGCGTAAATGATGTACTTTTGGTTTTTTCGTGTACATATAAACTCTTGGTTGTTGCTCGGTTAAGTTAATACACCGCGGTAGCCACAGCTTCGCCCCAAAAGATTTCGGGCATCCCTTTACTTTTAAGTAGGCTTCTTGCCATGGACACAACAGTTTGGTTTCTCCTTTCGACTACGCCATTCTACTGCAGTGAATATGGCGTAGTAAGAAACCTTTTAATACCAAGGGATTCACAATAGCTGTTGAACTCCTCTGACCTGAACTCTCCTCCATGATCAGTTCGAAGAGACTTCAGTTTCAAATCTGCTTCCATTTCAGCACCATGTTTTATCTTCTTGAATGCTGTCAGTGCTTCATCTTTACTTTTAAGAAGCACAATCCAAGTGTATCTACTGTAATCATCTACTAATAGTAGAAAATACCGATTACCTGCCAGTGTAGGAGGTGTTATAGGCCCACAGATATCCCCATGGAGTAGCACTAGAGGCTTATCTGCTCGAAAATTTGCTTCTAATGGAAATGGGGCCCTTCGCTGCTTCCCAATGAGACACCCATCACATACTTGATTTATGTGATCAAGTTTTGGTAAACCATAGACCATCTCTTTTTCAGCCAGCTTGCACAATGCTTGAAAATTCAAGTGTCCATAACGAGCAAGCCATAGCCAAGCATTGTCCTAATAACTCGCCATTAAGCATACTGGTTGAGCTTGCTTCAAATCAAGAATGTAAAGTCGGTTTCTTGATCTGTTGACTCTAGCTAGTTTCTTTCTCTAACCATCAAATATGCATAGGTGGCCACGTTCCATTGCCACCTTACAACCATTTTCATCTAACTGACCAAGACTCACAATATTGCTCTTGAGTCTTGGTATGTAATATACATCAGACAATGCTCGATGCTCTCCATTTTGACAAAGAAATAAGACAGATCCGTGTCCACAAATTTCTACTCTGGATCCATTACCAAACTTCACTATATCCTTAACTGTGGTGTCAAGATCAACAAATCTTGACCTGCTCCCTACCATATGATTACTAGCCCCTGTATCAAGGTACCAAATATCACTATCATACCTTGAATTATCTCCCAACAGAAGTGCGACAGCCTCCTCATTGAGCAAAACATGATGCTCCTCATCATGGGTACTTTGCATTATCTCACATACTTCTGCCATCAACAGAGCATGCTCAACATCATCCTTTTCAACTACTAATGCCTTCTCTTTCTTCTTATTAAGACATTCTGATTTAAAATGACCAAATCTGTTGCAATTGAAACAACGAACCTTGCTTTTGTCAAACCTTCTGTTACCAAATTCATTGGTATTCTGAATATCAGTGTGCTCACCACGGCCAAAATTGTCGAAGTTCCCGCGGCCACGGCCACGACCGCGACCACGCCAGCCGTGCCCATGACCGCCTTCTTCTCTTGGCTTGGAGCCACTGCTTGACTCCTCAGCTCTTTTCTTTCCCATCTTTGCTTCCCACTCTGTAACACCCCGGCTCCTCTCTGAGCCCAGAATGCTACTAACTCGACCAATTCCTCTAAATTTCGACAACACCTCCCCTAAAATCTGGACATCCACTCAGCAGACAAGAATACAATGACCACAATATAATATATTTCATAATCAAATACACATCTTATTTTCCATCCAGTAGGCCACCATGATCATCCAACAACAAACTTGGGACCTCACGCCCAAGAACTACGCTTACCTCAGTGACGATGGACCACAGCCGACACACATATACACACTTGAGTTCCGAACGACGGAACAAGTTCCACATACACAACTTAGTCCATTAAGTTCTAGAGTGCTAAGTTCAAAAGTAAACTTAGGAGACTAGCTTAATTAGTTTATTAAAGTGCTTTACGTTGCCATGTAGTGCGCAACAGTGTCAAGTACTCCCTTGCCCCATGCATGTCCTTCAGAAATCACCTAAAAACATGAAGAAACAAGCGTGAGTCGATGACTCAGCAAAATACATAATAACGATGATAAAAACACATCATAAGAAACCATCAATAGCAATCCATTTCAATCCAGCACATTATATCAATCCATCTCAACCTAGCACATTCACGACCAGCTTTTCAATGCAATGCAAGATGATCCTTTCACTTAGCGCGCACCGGTATCTGAGCGTACACCCGTCGACGTTACGCTCGGTACCCCATCCCGTGGAGGTGCCCACCGAAGTGGGTCTTCCCCGCCATCCCGTGGAAGGGTGCCTACCTCTGTAGGTCTTATTTCAAGAGCACGCCGAATTAGTCATTTGGCTTTCTTATCGACCTGGCCAATGGCACTGCGGTCTAGCCATATGACAATTCTCACCGTCCTGGCTCGTATGCAAGTTTTCAAATAAACTTTGCAACATAAAACAGGTAATTGCCACTAATCAACACAAATCCACCATCACCATCAACCATCCACCCATCACCACAATTTCGTCCAAATCAAAAGTAAGTATAAATGACACATCATACCATTCAATCAAATATTATGCACATCGCACCATGTACTTGCCTCAGTTACCGAGGAACGTCGAGGGATGCTGCAGCGGCACCGACCCCAACCCGGAAGGAACTCCACCTACACAAGACCATCATTCATTCAATACACAAGCAACCATCGCTATCAAGTAGCAACTAGCGCCATCCAACGATATCCTAGTGCCTGACCCAAAACCAAAACTCATAAGCCCTTAACACTTTCGGCGCACCGCCACATAACCGGAACCCGGACAGCGGCACTGCGGAGGCCGTATCTCCCAAACCGCTTGGCCAAAACTCGCGTTCTTGGATTCTACGGAAAGCTTGGAACATCACCCACAATCTTTATTAGACCGAGCCCCGAATCTCGATGGAATCGGCCCAAGAACAGCCCCAAGCTTGCTGCACCATAGCCCCAAAATTAACCACCACATCTAGCCTCTATTCGACTGATTTAACCCATCCAAACATCTATAACAAAGGGATTAACAGTGAAAACGTTACCCAAAAGAAGATCAAAGGCCGCACGGTGGAAACCCTAGCTCTTCCACCTCCACCTCCTCCTTAAGCCGAGCCCTCCTTCATCCACTTCCCCTCTTCTTCTTCCCTCCTCTCCAGCCACAGTCGGCCTCCTCTTTCCTCTTCTCCTCTTCCCTCACTTCTTCTCCTGCTCAACACACCAAGGAGCAGCAGCGCCCCTGCTGTGCTCAGCTTGACAGCGGCTGGCGGTGGCGAGTAGATGGGAGGCGTGGAGGAGTAGCAGGGAGACGGCGCCGGCAGCAGCGGGGACGGCGGCTCGCTGGTCGGTGACGGCAACGCCAGGGAAAACAGCGGCAGCGAGCAAAGACAGGGAGCAAGAAAAAGGGGCAAGGCGATGGCATCTAGAAGCTGGGACTGAGAGCAGCAGCTCTCGTGGCTGTTTTAGCCATCACGAGCTGGGCTGGGCTGGGCTGACCGGCCCAGTCCAGTGCTTCTTCTTTTTTTTTTTTGTTATCACACACTCTATACGAGTTAGAAGTGGGTGCTCCTCCTCGACGCCACCAAAACGCCGAGCTCCCTCTTCCTGCATCTTCAGGCGTCCAATCAGTTCTTCAACTGTCATTTCTTAGAGGTTTCCGAATTGCTCGAGTGTGATGACCACCGGCGCAAATTTGCTAGGCACAGCACGAAGAAACTTCCTCACAACGTAGGATTCTTCCATCTTCTCCCCAAGGCTTCGAATCTTGTTGACGATGGAGGTTAACTTTACTGAGAAATCATCTATGCTCTCAGTATCCTTCATGCGCAAGCTCTCAAATTCAGACCTGAGATTTTGCACACGCGCCTCCTTTACTCGATCCTCACCGAGATACATCGTCTTCAGTGTATTCTAGGCCTCCTTGGCAGTTTCCTTCTCCACCAAAAGCAGTAACTTGTCATCAGGTACTGCTTGAAAGATTGCTACAAGCGCCATTTGATCCTTCCTTTCATCCACATTCTCCAAGTTGATTGCGTCCCACACTCCTTGAGCCCGCATGTATACTTTCATCTTCATAGCCTAGGTAGCATAATTGTCTGATGTGAGCATGGGATACTGAAGACTCACGCTGCCCTCTTTGGATGACATCCTCAAGACAACTTCATTACCGCTGCTGCTAGTACTGGATTTCCCACTTTCCGGTGCCTGTGGCATGAACTAGGGCATACGGCGATGAACAACACAGGAGCGCTCTGATACCAAATGTCAGCACAGGTACTCCCAGTCACACTCAATTTCACAATGGAAACTCACACGGGTGGTGCTTTCACTTGCTTGAAGCAAGGGGCTGAACCACACACATTCAGATTGAAGGACAGAGGAAAACAGAGGAAGAACATAGAGGGTATCTTCAGAGAAGAAGTGCTGGAAAGATGGCCATCGGAATACCCTTTTTGTTTGATGCTTCTGGTTACATATATATTCTTACAAACCGACTTACTCATACCGACTAAGACCACTATTAGACAATTGCTGACAGCTAGCACATACATTTATTTCCTTGATATTAAGCTAAGCAACTCAAACACGCTACTGACTAACAGCTAGCACAGATATTAAGCATATAACAAGATTACTCCTTACAGGCACACCGGAATATCTGGAGGCAAGTGATGAGCAGCAGCTGCTCCAGGAGCGCGTGAAGGATAAAAGGCTCTTGGCCGTGGTTGAAGACGTACAGTATCCATACCCATGGAGCCAGCTCAAAGAAATCCTGGACTCCTCTGGCTGCTCCCCTGGCAGTGCAATCATAGTGACCACAAAGGAGAATGAGGTGGCCAAGAATTGTTCTCCCGATGAAACTAAGATGCACTCCCTTGTACAGCTTTGCTATGACAAAGCGGGCAATCTGGTTTTTAAAGAAGACGACCATGAGTATGATCTGAAGAGGAAAGCCATACGTTGCATCTTAGAGAAATGCAACCCGGATCTCTTCTGCATGAAGCTGTTGCTCCGTGCCCTGTATGCCGACCCCAGCACAAGCAGAAAGCAATTGGAGGACCTGTGCACAAGCCTGCACACACCAGGACGGCCTGACGCCATTGCGAAGAAGCATATCCAAAGGAAGATGTTGAAGTTCGGCTACGACAAGCTGCCAAAGATCTACAAGATGTGCTTGCTGTACCTGTCCTTGTTCCCCCCAAATTGGGAAATCAGGAGAGCAAGCTTAGTAAGAAGATGGGTCGCCGAAGGCCATGTATGGGAAGGAGATGGGGAGGGAGCATTGGATAGAGCTGAGCGCTGCTTCAACGAGCTCGTTGCTCAAGGGTTTGTCACCATTGCCAAGGCCAGTAATGTAGGCAGGGTCATCAGCTGCAAGGTGCAAGATTTTGTTCATGACTTCATTGTCGAGGTAGTCCGAGACGAAAACTTTGGGGATGTGGGCCTGCCACCCAACCTGGCTCGCCACCTCTCCATTAGCAGTGGTATCCAGTGGCAACAAGACCCATCAAAGAAGAAGAAGAAGCAAGACGGCTTTGGGAGCATCTGCAGCTGCTTCTGTCCTGCAGAACAGCAAGGCGCCCGGGATGACATCATACCATTTCTTGAGTCGCTCCCTGCATTCTCTCGAGTTGGGCGGGTAAAAGTGATGGATCTTGACTACTGCAAAGACCTGAATAACAAGCATCTGAAGTGCATATGCAACAACTTGTTCATGTTAAGGTATTTGAGCCTCCGGAATACTGCGGTGTCCCAGCTACCCAGAGAAATCAACAAGCTCCAAAAGCTGGAGACGCTAGACATCCGACAAACTAAGATGAAAGCATCCGCTACAAAACGCCTCGAGCTCCCAAAGCTGAAGCATCTGCTTGCTGGCCCCACTGACTATCGGATGCACACCTCAATCAATCCGAAGAAGCAACTTTCCACCGTGAGGATGCCTCGCAACATAGGGAGAATGACAAACATGGAGATACTCAGCTATGTCGAAGTTGCTGAAGATGACGCTGAGCTGGAACAAGTCAATAATTTGAAGCGCCTCAGGGATCTGGGTGTGGTCATTCATGGTAAACAATCTAATGTTGACAATTTGCTCAAGGTGATCAAGGAGCTGAGCGAAAGCCTCTGCAGTTTGTCAGTTTGGGTCAGACCACCACCACCCGGAGCCAATAATGAAAGAGAAAAACTCCTCATGAACCTGCCAGAGATCATAGCCTCACCTCTCAAGTCTCTTCAGATGCTCAGCATCAACGGCATCACCGGTGGATTGCCTAACTGGATCAATGAGCTCTCGTCTCTTGCTGAGATAACTTTCCGAGAGACATTATTGTGGGATACTTCTCTCCGAGTGCTAGGCAAGCTCCAAAGCTTGCGCTGCCTCAGGCTTCGGCACAACTCATACAAAGAGACCAACCTCACCTTCAAGCACAGTGAATTCAAAGCACTCGAGATTCTCTTCATCCAGGGGTTGGACATCACCAGGATCACCTTTGAAACCGACGCAGCTCCCAAGCTCACCAAGATTGTTTGGACCTTCGACAAGAGGGAGATCACGCCGGACATTTCTGGGATCAACAATCTTCCGGGCCTGAAAGAGTTCGTCCTCAGCGGCGACGGCGACCTGCGTCAAGTGCAACAAGCCGTTGATGCACATCCAAACCTTCCTGATTTCAGGTGTGTTCCTATTGGAACTACTAGTACTTGAGATTCCGCGCACGTGAGCATTATGGAGTGCAAGAATTAACCAGCAGGGAGAGCTGCGTGCCAGTCTCGTGTTCATGCTCAATAGTGTTGCTCTGCGCAGACTGCGCTTGCCCTGTGTTGTGTGTCTGAAACTTTTACGTCATGGTTCGTTGCTGTGTGTGCGTGTGCTCCGTGTTCGAGGTCGAGCGTGCATGGCGCCGTGTGCTACTGCATTGCTAGCTGTCCTGGTTTAATGAGTGGTGTGAAGCATGTAATTGCAATTATGATGTATGATGCCATTGGATCATTGATCAGTCTAAACTATTTTAGTGGTGTGCGCGCAGGTTCAGACTGTCTGGCGCGTGCTGGGTTGCTGGCCCATTCAACTCAGCCCAACTACATTCTGGCCCACTCCCCAACTCCACTCAGCCCAACTGCATGCCTCCGACCCCGCCGGAAAATCAGCAGGAGCAGCCGCCGCCGAGGACTCTGCTGTCGGCGCTCGCAGCAGCCGCACCGGCTATTCATGTTTGCCAAGCCCTCACCGTGCTCCCGCGCCATCGCCATGCTCACCCTAGCGGCCGTAGAGCTCGAATCGAGCTCAGCTTGCTCCGACGCCACGCTGGCAATCACGGCGCTCACGCATGATTCAGCAAAACCACGGCGCGGCGAAAAATGGCCAGAATAATATTTAAAAAAAAGGGGGCTGAAGGTAACATGCCGCGTACCAATGAGGGGCTGGTCCTCCGGTGACGCCGCTGCGGCGGCGGAGGCCGCGCGCTTGCGCTCGGACTGACGCGGCGCGAGCCCCTCGCCCCCCGCATAGGCCTCCTCCCCGAACTCCTCGCCGGCCGCAAGGTCCTCCTCCCGCGGCCGCGGCGGCCGGCCACGCTTCTGCAGGCAAAGAACGGAAGCACCCCCTAAAATTTCAGCAAAAAATCGTCAAGATTCGCAGAGTTCGGGAGCTCAGGGAGAGGGCGGAGAGGCTAGGGTTACCGGGCGGCGCATGGAGGCGGAGATCTTGCGGAGCGAGGAGGGCAAACCCTAGAGGTTCTGCGGTCTGCGCGTGCGTGTTTGGGAAATAAATGGAAAGATTGAAGGAACGAAAGGAGGGAGAAAGCGTAATCCAGCGAACCCGCCTTGCCCCCCTTGATCTATCATCTATTATCTGTTATCTATATAAAACACTCCCAGAAATTTCCACATAAATCATAGAAAAAATCTACATTATCTATTATAGTGGAGGCCAAATTATAATGGTATAGACTAAAAAGAAGAGTACATATTATATAAGACCTAGGTTAAAAAGAAGATTCCATATTATTTAAGGCAATAGACGTTTAAGGCAACCAAATTCATATACGAACTATAACCAAATCCGTATCTCGTGTACAATCCACATCTACCAAATCACGCCATGTTAATAGCTAGCATTTATAACGCAAAAACAATAGATATGCGAACAAAAATAAGAGGAAAAGCAGTTCATAAATAAAAAAAAATACAAAGTTGGAATAAAAGTAAAACATAATAGAAAATAGAGTACATATCAACTACAATTCAAAAATTAAAATTTGTAATAAAAAATAATAGAAAAGTCCATACTAACAATAATGAAAAATAAGAATAAATAAAATTAGTAACAAAAATAGAAAAAGTTCGTACCAATTACAGGACAAGAAAAGGAGCACATATCTACTACATTAAAATAATAAAAAACAAAATTTTAGAAAAAAAAATTCATATCAACTACAAGTCTAGGGAAAAGTCCATCTCGATAAAATAAAAGGAACTAAAATTGAAATAAAAATCATTGGAAAGGAGTACATATCTGCTATAATAAAAATATAAATTTGAAATACAAAGTAATATATATTTATCTACCTATTATTGTATTAAAATTGGAGCAATACAGTCACTATGTATACGATCCTAAGGAGAAGACCCATCTGCTAGAGCCATAGCTAGCAAGACGAGTTGGCGCTAGCATCAACAAAGATAATGTGGATACCAATGAAAAGATAGATATCGTGATAATTGCAATGGTAGTATCGAATATAATGGTGCACATCTGATGTGATCATAGTTATTAATATATCTTTCGAATTAGACTTGGCTATATTAGAGCTTACCACGATATATATGACTACATGTATGGACTGCAATTAAAATAAAAAAGATAAAAAAAGTCCATATTATAGTAAGAATACAAATTTAAAATTTAAAAAGTAATGAATATATCGACCTATTATATTATGAAATTGGAGCCAATAGAGCCATCATGTATGCAAGCTAGGAAGAAGAATCAGGCGCTAGAGCCGCAGCTGGCAAGGAAAGATTTTCGCCAACAAGTCGATCAGCTCATGAATGATCAAATTTATGGCACGCTGATAAGTTGCCCTGGCGTTCTTTAAACCGAATGCAATTACTACCCAATCAAACAAGCTGATAGCCTCAGGACACCTAAATGCAATCTTTGGGATATCGTCTTCTACCACAAAAAATTGATTGTATTTAGCGTTACTATCCAAAAAACTAATAAGTTTGTGACCCAACACAGCATCGATTAATATGTCGGCTATTGGCATCGGATACTCATCCATAGGTGTAGCCCTGTTGAGATCTCTGTAATCAACGCAAGCCCTTATCTGCCCACTCTTCTTTTCCACAGGAACCATGTTAGCCACCCAATCAACATATCGGTAAGGTCTTATAAACTCGGCCTGCAAGAGCGATTCTATTTCTGCTTTGATGCCAGGCATCAAAGCCGAAAGAGCCATTCTTATCCAATTAAGTTAAGATACACATATCAAACACGGCTTTAGAATCCAAATGTGGGTCTTAGCTCAGCACTACTATGCTCTAACCCCGTTGGAGACCAACTTATTGAGGAACTCTTACTACTAGGTGTAGTCCAGAGGTTTCCCAAGGCGATTAGGGTTACAAACAACAATGAGAGAATGAGAGACAGAGATGTAGAGGAGACAACTGCTTTATTTCTTTCTTAGGTGCGTTGTACAATGGGGTATCCTCCTCTATTTATAGCGCCCACCTTCTTGGTGATAAGAAACCTTCATGGATAATTCCTTATTTAGCAAAGAGTCCATCTTGGGCCCTTCATGGGTCTTAGGATTTCCCAACACTCCCCGTTGGACCTTTGCCGCGAGATGTATATGTCTCATCAAAACTCCATAAAAACCCAATGAAAAAATTCTTGAAGAAAGAATACATAGCATATAAAATTTAATCCACCTGACTTCTAAATGTGGAATATTCTTTCTTTCTGAAGCCATGCACATTCATGAGGGGCTTTATATAGGGTTATGATTTTCAAGTGGTTTGTCGACGTTGACACAAGTATCTACTTCGACGACTTCTATATGGTTACAACTCTAACACATTGGGAAATATATTCATGTTCAAATTCAAGTCTTGGTTCTTTATTTCCAAAACCTCTACTACATTTGAGATAGTGAATGATGTCCTTTAATTCCTTTATAATACCTCTTCATGGGCTTTGCACTGTACCGAGCCAGCAAATTAATGACAAACATAATATTTGACCGTGTGTTGTTCACAAAGTACATGAGTGCTCCAATTGAATTTAAGTATGGAACTTCATGTCCTAAGACTTCCTCTCCCTCTTCTCTACATCTATATGGATATTGGTCTACTCACAATGACCTTCTAACCATAAGGATTTCATATACACATCAAAATTAGACCTTGCCAACACCTTCTAGGTGTAGGCCGATGGATATACCCAGATTCCTTTAGGCATATGCTCAAGCTGCAAGCCTAAGCAATTCTTGATTCTACAAACTCAAATTTCAAGTGAAAGCTTGCTTTTTTATTTCTTTGCTTAGTCAGTATATCAACTCTCTGAGTTCACACTATACAGATTTCTATTTTCTCTACCTTGGTTCAGGACATTGATACTTCTTGTATCTTTATGTACAAGTCTGAATCCAAGCATCTATGCATAAATTCAGTGACAACATCCTTCAATTCATTTCATTCTCAACTTCATGTTGAATACTGCCAATGAGATTAAATATCTAAATGTAGTTTATCCCATGGCCGGGGAGTAAGCTATCAACCTTGCTATGTACCACACCACTTCATAATTCATTTCTTTTTTTCTGCGGAAATTGCATTCTTACATTTTCTTTAATCTGGCCTTTTCTTGCATTACATGAGAAATGTAGGCTTATTATGAAATTCAATAATGGTAGCAATTTTTTCTTTCTTTTATGTTGACAGTGAGTGTTGCTTAATTCACGTATTTCCCTGCTAATTCATGATTCATGGTCCTTTCATCGTGGGGTGCTTCATGCATTTTTACTTGCTTTTCATCGCAATTTCCCATTATGGGAGCAAGTTCCTTTAGTTTACTACCGATCTGTGTGCACAAATTTTGTTGGCTTTTTCTTCTTCTTCTTCCTTCTGTGAAAGATTCAAATCTAAAAGTACCTCGTTAGCAGGTTGCTCACGAGTTGCCAAGTCTTAACTGGCTTCCCTTCTTCTGTTGGGGCATTTATGTGATCGTCTGTGACAAGCCCTCTTATCCCATTTTCTCCAGGTGTCTTCGGATACTCCGGGATTCGAGAAACCAGTTTCCTATTCTGTTCTGTTCTCTAAGGCCTCTGAACAGGATGAGGAATACCTTCTATGGTATTTCAACCTTCTCTAGTGGATTACTACAAGTAATGCGACTTGATCATGTCCTTCAAATCACAAAAATGATTAGACAGTTTCATTGCTTCAAATGTCTTCTAGACATCAGTTCTTCACTAGTATATGGTCATGCACCAAGATTCTTATGGTTTTCCATGTGATTTCCTGGCATTATTCTTGCAGAGCTTCTATTCCTCCCCCTAATGATGGGAAAAGATTCTCGTCATAGATACAATTCACTTCGGTGTGTGGTATAGATACATATACATGCATTCAAATTTTCAAATTTGGGAAATTTCATTATGACCCCTTTCATGCACTAGTTGGATATATGGGACTACATGTCCCCTTGCACTAATTTGATAAGGACTACTGCTTGTAGTTTTTTTAATTACAGCTCTGCAAGAGCGACCAGGCAATTAATTTTATTCTTTTAATTAATATCATTTCTAGTCCATTCTTTGTGTGGATATGCGGTACTAAGTGCTCTTCTTTAATTCCCAATGCAGAAAATTCTCTAGTGTTGTCCAGTCTGCTTGATGAACTTCACATAATAATCAGGAAATGTATTCTTAATTCTTATGATATGCAAGATCAGCTTTGTAAATACATAGTTCCTTGTAGAGAGTAAGCATACATTTGACCACTTCGAGGAAGCATTAGTGAGCATAAAAATATGTAAATGCCCTAATACAGGCTGCATTTGGCCACACATAACCCCTAGATTCATTCCAAAGAAGGAGGGATCTCAAACTTCCACTTTAATAGGAGAGAGCCAAGTTATAGTTTTCCGATGACACAGAGAGTCGTACGATAATCTTCATGATTCAGAAAATTTCTTAACATTAATACTCTTGCCCTGTGAGTTGTTTGTTTTTCTCTTCATCATTTTTAGGCCAAGATGGCAATTATATAATGCAATATTGGGAAGAGAACAGAACTTCTAAATTTAGCATTCAAGGAAGTGTACACTTCGGGTGCACAGATTCTAAGTGTAGTATAACACAGATTCAAATGAAGGAGGTTTCTAAGATTATATTCTCACATCTGGCATGCTTCATAATGCATATGTGTTATTTTCATTATCTTCATTGGTTTTTGCGTGAAACTCATTTGCAAGAATGTCTTAAGAGAGCCAGAGTGGATTCTAAGTACAACAATGCTTCTCTAAGTGTTGGTGTAGTACTCATAGATAATTTTTTTGTGGCTTTTCTTAAGGATGCTATGCATAAATTTCTGCATGGGATTATTCTAATACAACCAATGTTCTTTGTGATTGACTGAAAGTATTTTTTTTTAGAGTAGACTGAAAGTATTTGTTCTCTCTTAAATACTATTTGTTGTTCCACTATCAACAATGCAAACCTCCTACATAGAGCACTATATAAATTATATTGCAATCAGGCAATGACAAGATTCATAATAATTCAAAGATTGATTGCAACTTCAAATATAATGGAATAAAGGTAAATTCATAACTAATCATGAGAATAAGGCTTGCTCTTCTAGAGCATCACTTCTTTATTCAAATAGTTTGCCTTTCGGAAGCTTCCAATTCATTATTCATATGCATTGCTCTACTATAGTTTCAAATTCATTATTCAATGTCTGCTAGCAACCACAATCTAAAGGCTAAGAGTGTTTTTCTCACAGGGTGGTGTAGCTCGTTGCATGCGGGCTCACCAAGATGGAGATGGTCAAGTGGCGCGCATTGCGTGCGTCATGGCCAGAGCGTGGCCAAAAATCCGCTGCATGGTACTCTATAAAGTATGCATTTATTTTAGCTTCAATCCTATATGTCGAGATCTTCTCTTTTTATCACTTCATCTATGGCTATAAAAATAAGGGGGCGAATTAGAAATGTTTCTATGTGAGTGTCCTCTTCTATAAGGTCATCCTTGCCTGCTATAGTGAGGTGATCCTCTGCTGTTACTTTTTCTTTCTTTTGGTCTGATAAGCCACGATTCATATTTAGGTTCACGACAAATCTTTAGCCAGTGCCCCAAAATACCACCCGTGTAGCATGCCTGATCTTACTGATTATGCGGCTTGCTTTTGTGGCTTTTCCTTGTTCCTTTGCTCCTCTTGACTAGTGGACTTTCTTTTCTAGGCTAACTTCTTATTTTCCTTATTGCACTTCTTCCAATGCATGGGCTTTTTCTCCCCCAAGTATATGTTTAGTGACTTGGCAACTTTAATCAGTTCATTATACTTCGTGTAAGCGTTCTGATAATAGTTGCGAGCACTTTGAATTGAACTAAGGAAAAAAATAGGGAGCGTCATCTCCTCATCCGTGATCTTCTTGCTACAGAGAAAGATTAATACAAGACCTATGCAAGACGGAATTATACTCGACCATAATTCTATAGTCTACAAATCTCATTTGCACCAGATCCTACTATGCTTGTGACAGGATAGTGTACTTGAGCTTCTCAAACTGCTTCAAACATGCAGTCCCATACTCTAATGCACTCCCATCAGCCATGTATTCATTCTTCAAAGTGACAGAGAGGTAGTGAAAGAGAAAATGTAGTGCTTTGATCGTTCTGCTTATTGGTAGAATTTTCATCCTTCGAGAATCCTAGCTCGATGGCAGCTCGAAGCTTTTTGCTTCTAAGTATGATTTTGAACGTCCAATGCCCAAGTGAGGTTGCTTTGGTATGCGGTGCCAGCTCCTCAAATTCATAATTAATGATGCCCGACATTTGCATATTTCAAATTTCATTCATAAGATTACTACGTGTAATCTAGTAGAGAGTGGTTCATGCATAATTCTTTGCCTAAATTCTCATAAATTTCGGTATATAAAGAAGCCATTGCCAATTCATAGTATAGACACAATAAATAAGGATAAACTACTAATTACAGAAACTAATTCAGGTATAATTGCATAAAAGTAATTAATAGTGTCAAATAATGCTTCAAACTCAAAAATGGGTTCCAAATTCATAATCCTAGGGCACTTTTAAGCCTAAATATGTGTTTTCTACATTTTTTTAGCAATTTTATGGATTTTTACGGAATTTTCAGGTTCCTAGAAATTACTTTGTGTAATTTTACAAATTCCTAAGGTCTTTTCCACAAAATTCCGGCGCATCGAACAGCCCGACCCATTTTCCTTTTCTTTCCTCAAGGTGCCAAGAGGTACGAAGAACTGTAAAAATATGATCCTCATCTTTCTATGATGTCACATTTCAAAGATTTCTCATCTTATGTCCCTATCATATTTGAAAAACTTACATCGGAAACAGACATTTCGTTGATGAAAGCGAGAAGGTCCAACGATCCCTTGTGCAAGGAATTTTCCGTAGGTTTTCCGCTGATGAGAAGGTAAACTACTGATTAGCCCGTTCATTTCGTCAGTGGTAAGTTTTCTTTATCTGTATTTTTTTGTGGCACTTCAAATATTTCTAGTCACGCTATCCCTGTCATCTTTGAACGGAAACAACATTCTGTCAATGAGCGAGAAAAAAATATATTACGAAATTTTCCCTCGGGGTTTCCGCCGGCGAGATTGTCATGCCTGCATTTCGTTAATCTGACAGTCTATTAGACTATGACGTCCCATAACTACCATCTCTTTTGACAAACTTGCAAGGACAACAACCATATTCCATTCAGACAATGGAAGAAGAAGAGAGACAGAGAGATCAAAAGTCAAAAAAGAAGCAAACATGAACACAACATAACCACCGCGTGGTGACTTGCGAGAGTCAACTCCCTCAAATCACACACAGCTAGCCGCGCACTTGACACGCATCCACTGACCACTTAAAGCAGCTAGCGATCACCCAAGTCGATCGTGGTCCTCATGCAGCAGCATCCCAAAGTCCGAGACACGGCGCGCGGTAAGATCATGCCTCCGAAGCGGGCGGCGCCGCCGCCTGGCCTCGCCACGGCGGCGCCGGAGGCGAAGCGGCAGCAGATCACTGGCGCTGGGTTCGGCGGCGAGGCCTCCGTGGAGCAGGCGGCCACGCGCCCGCCGTCGCCGCGGGAGCGACAGCTGCGCAAGGCCGTGCTCGTCCTCTTCTTCGTGGTGCAAGTGTACGCGCGTTTTCTTCTGCAGCGCTAGCATGCAACCATACATCGATTTTATGTGTTTTTTCTTGTGATTAATTACGTGCATATATACCTAGCTTTAGGGGTGTAAACGGAGCGAATAATTTCCGACCGACCAACCGACCGAATCAGTTTGGATAGTGATTTGGATAATTATACGGATATCCGGTTGTTTTTTGCGGATATGGATACGGATATGGATACTGGGTGCTGGATACGGATACGGATAATACGGATATTATCTGACGGATAATATCCGAAGAAAAATATGGATAATATCCGATAGATATTATCCGAATCCATTTTAGGGGCTATGGTACCTGCTAGCCTACCGGGCGGCCCACAAGAGTCTAGCAAACCACGATACTCTCCAGGCCAGGCCACCGCATCCATCACCAGCCCACCAATACCAAGAACATGAACAAAACTCAAGAAGCAAGATTGATATGTGTGATCCTTGTTCTTCCATGTTAATCTGATATTACTACATGCTTTCAAAATTATTTTCTTAAACTTAATTAGCAATACGCAATAGGTAACGCTATACTGCTATATCACTTCATTGGTGAAATTGTTCACTTCAAGACATATATTGATTCTTTTTTCTAGCATGTGTTTTCGAATAAGCGTATTATCCGAGGAAATATCCGTTCCGACCAATATCCGATCTTATATTATCCGTATTTGTATCCGACACTATCCGTATTCGTATCCGACACTATCCATGTCCGTATCCGTATCCAGCACTATCCGTATCCGATCTGTATCCAAAAAAAAAATATATGAATACGGATACAATATTAGTGATATTCGACCGTATCCGATCCGTTTACATCCCTACCTAGCTTGATCTGATTTCTGTTATTTTGTGATGCAGAAAGGGGGACCGGAGGCACAGGAGGCTTCGACGAATGGTAATTAATCTCTTCTTTAATTTTTTCTCGTTGTCAGATACATATTAATTCCAGCTCAGAAATGCTTCAAGTACAACTTCCTTCATATTCTTAAGGCAAAGAGAAATATATGGATGAACTTGTGGAAAAACTCATCTCCATTAGAGCTAGCTAGCTCGAAGAAAAGATATAGCACCGGCAAAAATACGTCGTGTGTTATTAGATAATTAAGGTGCGAGCCGGGGAGTGATGGCTAGTTTAGAAGTACTATGTTAGTATTCAGGTAGGTTTCTTGCAATTTTTTTTTGTGGTAAGTGGTCATATTTCTGCCTTATACTGTTAATTTGGTAGCTAGTAAGAGGATCAATTTTTCTCTTGCCCCCGAAATCTTATGATATATGTGCGAAAGTCCGATCCACTGCTCCACGGGATCACAAGCCCAAAGTTTTTTTTTTCCTTTCCTCTTAAGACCTTCGCGATGGTTAGCGACTAGCGCGAGTGATGTAATATTTCCTCCGCTTATTTATATATCATGGTTTTTTATTTTGCATAAAAGATTAAGGCAGTCATTATCTTGAGAACGGTATATAGAAAAAAGGACTTAGAGATGCACTTAAAAGTGCCGAGAAAATATGAGAGAGAATATGCTAATGAATGAATAAATACAACTTATTTATATAGAATAAATAGGTTGGATAAAATTGGTAACACCTTATTAAATACACATGCAAACCTTATATTTCTAAATAAACCTATGTGTGCGCATGGGTCAATAATGTAATCTCGTGGAAAAACTCATGATACAACTAGACAAATTTCTCTGATATTATCATGCAACTCTTAAAATCTCATCTTTATGGGATTAGTTTTGTGTGAATCGACTTTACATTTATAGTCAGGTAGAAACATTGCTCCTTTTGCTAGGATATCGGCCATTCGAGAGAGCTCTCTGGGAGGATTTGGGGAAATGAGGAGAGAGGAGAGCTAGAAGAGAGCGTAATTCGCCTAGTTCAATTGGTGCCCATATACTGTTCACTGCGGCTGACCATCGTGGCCTACAAACAAGAGACACACAAGCAGGTCCCCTGTCTCCTTGCCTCTGCATGTGGTCCCCCGTGGTAAAGTCCGCGACGAGACCCCTCGCGTGGGGTCGACGCCGCCGCCGGCGAGGTCAGCTCATCTCCTCCATGTTCTCCCGCATCCGCCGACTCCTCCCTGGGCTCGGCGGCCTCCCGTCCATCCCGTCGTCCACGCGGCGCCGTCGAAGGTGAGGTGGTGATGGCCGGCGGCGGGCTCCTCCTCTTCTGCCTGGTTTGGATGGTCGCTGGGCTGTCCATTGGGGAGGGCTGGGCGGGGAGACTAGGAAGGAAAAATTTGTGGCTAGTTGCTGCTGCGACGCAGCCTGCGATTGCAATTGGGATTAGTCATAGTGGATTGCATGTTTCCAAAGGGATTTTACTTCAGAGATCGCTTATCGTTCTTAACCCAAACTGGCCTAATAATTAGTAAAGGGGAATTCTGTTCTCAAGAACATCCGTTTTAGCAACGGCATGCTCTTCTTGTCTAAAAATTTGTTTTTTTTGTGATGTCAGAGTGCTGGAGTTAATTATCGTTTTAAGATTTTGTCCATGAATTTTTCAGGGAACCCAACATGCCTAATAGTTAATTCTGTGCTTCTCAAGAACATCTGTTTTAGCAATGGCATGCTCTTCTTGTCCAAAAGATTGTTTTTTGCCAGGTCAGAGTGCTGGAATGAATTATCGTTTTTAGATTTTGTGCATGAATTTTTCAGAAAACCCAACATACCTAATTGTTAACTGTATTTCTCAAGAAAATTTGTTTTAGCAATGGTATGCTTTTCTCGTCCAAAAATTGTTGTTTTGCTAGGTCAAAGTGCTGGAATTAATTTGTTCAGCTTCAACATTGAATCTACATCTAGTATACTGAGATGAATTTTCATTTCTCATTTTCTTGAACCCCTCTTTTGGTATAGATACGTTTAGAGAATGCTATATCCCAGAAGAAGGTACTGGAAGAGGTTGATCATGCCTTTCAGAAGTATGTTGGTCCGATTTATTGGTGAGTTGTTTTCTCACTGCAACACCGTAATGTTACATTCGAATCTTACTTAAGATACATTATTTGTGTGGTTAGCATTAAGGTATTCTATGGTATTGTTATAATTTTGTTACTTCATTTCTCATTAACCAGAACCTGAGAAAGTGTGGATATTTCCTAGTTGATGTCTATAAACTGCTTTTTGTACTTTGATCTGATTAAAATGCATCCTATAAATTATTCACATCTTATGTTAGTTAGTCTTACAGACATACACCCATCATGTGACATGAGGTGATAGTAAATTAGTAACCTAGCAATAGAACGGTCAGCAATCTCCGATTTATGTTACATCCATACTTTCTCTACTGAGCTTAAATATCTAAAGTTACCCCTTTCTCTACTGAGCTTAAATATCTAAAGTTACCCCTTCTTCCTGATTATATATACATTGACTCACATCTTCCTCTCCTGCTTATTTTTTTGCAGTATTCTTGAATCCCTTCAAAGCCGGGTTGATGTCCTCAGCCATGCAGTGGTTAGATTTCACATCTTCCACTATAAGGGAAACTGCAACTTAACAGTTGAACCACTTTTTTCTGATAGATTTCCTTTTTGAATAAAATTTTCTGATCAATTTATTGTCTTTGTTTTATTTAGAGATTACTTGATACAAACTACAAAGCTCACAACCTATTAAGTGATTGCATGAGACGACTTACACTCTTAGATGATCTTGTATGAAACTATTGCAGGAACAGCTCAAATGCTCTAGTCCAAATAATTATGCTGATGAATGTCCTAGGTATGACATCCTCCATCATCATATTTAATTATTGTTTTTCAGTGTGCAATGTTGCATATCAATCTTTCATTTGCATTGTGCAATGTTAAGTATCATCCTTTTCATTGTATTATTCACTTCTTGTAAACACCTAGAAATGTCTTGGTGAATTACAGTTATTCTCATTTATTTGGTGTTATTCATTTACCTACCATGCTGAGTTGGCAAAGCTATAATCTCCAGGCAATCTGAGGTAGACATGTTCGTAAGATATTAGAATGCACATAGTCTTTCATTTTATTTTGTTTGTATTGCAGATCAGAGGAAAATCAAGATCATTTTGCTGTTGTTGAAGAGGCTAATCAAGAGCAAACTACTGATGATGAGACGCGTCAGGAACAAACTGCTTTCGTTGATGGATTAACCATGAGTGAAGCTGGCAAGGGTGCGGTTTTTCAGCTGTCTTTCCTCAATGGGCTGAAGCCTCTCGTTTACACAGAGCATAGAATAACAGCAGAGAATGGTGACCCTATCAAGATTGCCATATGCAAAGATAACCATATAATTGAATCCGGTCCACTTTCTACTGCAAGAGTTGACATCTTGGCAATTCATGGTGACTTTCCTGATGTTGTCCCAACTAACTGGACTGAAGATGAGTTTAATGGACATGTAGTAAGTAACCGACAAGGACCTGTATTGGGAGGAGACTGTCAAGTGAAGTTGAAGAACGGGGTAGCTTCTCTTGGTTATGTCTGCTTCAAGAAAGTGTCTTCAAAGACTGACAGTGGAAAGCTTATCCTAGCAGCAAGAGTTCATAGCAGTGACAAAGCTGGGCTTCGAGTCAAGGAAGCTGTGATGGATCCTGTTGAGGTGCAAGTTTCTCGAAATGAATGTAAGTTTCTTATAGAATTGCATAAGGCTATTTTTTTTAAAAAAAAAAACTGTATTTTGTATGTATGAGATAGAATATTCCTTCACATGGCACAATCTTTTTCTTATGTTTTAACAGGTAAAGTTTTCTTACGTTTTGATGAGAATTCTTATGATGTATTGGCACACTCTTTTTCTTTTCCCTTTTCAGTAAATCAAAAGAGTATTCGTCCAAAGCTCAAAGACGCCATATTTCGTTTGAATGGAATTTCACGAAAGGGAGCTCCTTTCAACAGACTTCAAGGAAAAAACATCTGTACCGTAGAGGATTTCCTAAAGGCTTTAAACAGGGATGAAGATAAGCTCCGCAATGTAAATCTCTGGGGTTCCCAAGCAGAATCCCTCCCTTGAAAGCACATCACCTGTTTTCTGAATAAATGGAACTAGCCATTAACAATTACACAACACATATAATCACTTTAATTACAACCTGTGCTTCTTTTATGTCAGGACCAAACTAGAGAAGATTTGCCAGCTAGTTTTATTCTTTTTTTTCTAGATCAAATATGATGATAAACTGTTATCTAAAACTGGCTACAAATGACATGTATACATACCACAAACTATACGATCAAGTCCGTGAAATGATGAGTTAACATCCATAAAATTTTGATTTGCAAAGAAAGTTAACAACTTTATTTCTTGGAGTTCAGGAATGTTTTGAGCTAAATCAGGACAGCAGGCGTTGGGACAATATAGTTAAGCATGCCCAACAGTGTGATCTCGAAGGCAATCGTAAGCTTAAATCATATATATCTGCAGAGGAAAATGTTACACTCTTCTTCAACCGCATAGATGATCTTATTGGGGCAGTATTTTGTGGTAACTACATACCAAAGAGCAATTTTGATCCAAATCAACAGGTAAAGTTTAACTCATGTGCTGTCATTTTGTTAGCACTTGATGATAATGGAAGTGACATCTGGTTTTTGTTTCAGGATTTAGTGAATCGATTGAAAAAAGATGCATACCATAAACTGGACAGTACTGAGTTTGATCATGTTATGAAAGGCAATATTCCCATGCCATTTTCTGCCAATGTACATATTGGTGGCAATGTATCCATTCCTACACCAGTCACATCAAGAAGAAATACTTCTGATCACCCTACAATGTCCCAAGGTTGGATACTGGTCTTGTACTGCTTTTATCTTTCACCATACAAAATGCATAATCATTTCGCATTCTATTTTAGCAATTGAATGTACTTGTGTACTTTAGCAGTTAAGACCACACATCGTTCTCAGATTAATCACCCCCTTGAACTTCCAGATGCATTTCCCTACATTGGTGCTGGTGCAATGACTCTAGAACAAAATGCATCAGAAGCAGTTCGACCTGAACAACACCATGGAAGACATGACTTTCAAGGTTTGTTCTGTATATTTTACCTTACTATTGTAGGAGTTGTTTTGAACAATGGTTCTGTATTTTATATTTACAAGAGTTGAGAATTTTGAATGAAGGTGGTCAACTAAGTGGTCAAATAAGTGGTGATCTCCAAGCAGACATTGCTGGTGCAGGACATTACATGGCTCAATCATCTATTGAACCCCTTGTGATAACTGTAGTAAGTATAATTTTTTGTTGAGTTTGTTTAGTATACCACATTTGTGTTACAGATTTGAAGTTGGTTAGCGTGTATGAAAGAGAGATGAAACTACTTTAACATGGAAACATAACCCATGAACTCATGTTATTAAATCTTCACGTGAACATGGTAATTTGGCATCAAGATACTGTAATCTGCAAGCCATAAATATTTGTGTTACATTGGGAACTCGAGTTCACTGCAGCATTTTTTTTACATTGCAAGCTCATGAACTTTTTTCCAGGGAACTCCTTCCATAGGCAATAATTTATCTGGAACAATACAGAATGCAGTGCAGCATGCTACAGGTGACGACTTTCCTGAATTTTCAGATCTGCAATTGGACAGTCCTCAACCAGCAAACTACGGTATGAACCTATACCATGTAGTGAAATTTATCCGCCACTTCGAATGAACGGAAGCTTCAACTGTTTCCCCCTTTTTTTAATTCTTCAGTAATCAAATAATACTATAATAGTATTAAAATTTTTGTTGTCCGACATTTGTAATTTATTCTGAAAAATGTTCCTTTTCTGTTGAAAGACCTCAACCAGAAAACTATAAATTTTCATCTTGATCAATTTTGTTGTTAAAAAATATTTTCAAATAATGCACATCATGCAACTCCTGTAAATTAGAATATGAGTTTCGTAGCAGCTGATTCTCCTCTGGTTTCATTTTGCTGCAGGGTATGCAGGATCGGCTGGCTTGTTTGTTCCAGGCTTTGGCTGGCTTGATTGATAGGCTTCTTTTCAGACAATTAGCACCAGTAGTTGATGGCTTGTTCTCAAGTGATCTGTCTGTGTTTTCTCTCTTGCGACTTCTCCATGTGTTTGTGTTGTCCTGTTCTTATTTTTTCCCCCATATATGTATGAACGATGTACATACCCCTTGCAAGTTGGATGTATATTGCACTACCATTTGCAGATGTGTTTTAGAGTTTAGAGTCTAGTGTGATCGTGCTATTTGTCGAACACCAGTACACTGCATCTTGTGGTATCATCATTTCCTTATGCCATATATGCCGTATGATTTTTAATCTGAGCGTGCTGTGCTAGTAATGTAACTTCAATTCAATCATTATGCATTTCGGTGGACACGAATGGCATGGAGCCACGAGCAAGGCAGTTGATCCACATCTCTGCCTTGCAGAGGATGCATTTAAATGAGAGCTCCGTAGCTCACGATATTCCACGCGGTTAATTCATGATATAGTATTTGCATTGTAATCAAACCAAACGTGTCATTAGGTGCCAGTGGGAGAACTGGAATTTTCCTGGGAGCTGCTCCTGAGAGCATCTCCAATGGTAGAGCCGGCTCGTTGGTTCTAAAGTCTACGTGGCATATCCAACTCAGCTCAAGAGATCACCACTCCAACAGATCGCCTACAGGCACATACTTCAATACTCAAATGGGACCCACCCAGTTTTCTTCCACCTTGCCTTCTCCTCCCCGTACACCACCATTTCTCATTTCTTCCCCCAAATCGTGTCCCCGCGCCTCCCTCCCCTTCCCCCACGGCGGCTCCGGCGACGGGAGCGACGACGCCGAGCTCCCTCGCGCCTTCCTCCCCTTCCCCCGCGGCGGCTCCGGCGACGGGAGTGACGACGCCGAGCTCCACCGCGACTCCTCCTCCCATGGCGGAGCGACGACGCTGAAGCTCCACGCGCCTCCTCCCTTCCCATGGCGGCTCCGGCGACGGAGCGACGACGCTGAGCTCCCGCGCTTCCTCCCTTCCCCATGGGGCTCCGGCGACGGAGCGACGACGCTGAGCTCCCCGCCTTCCTCCTTCCCATGGCGGCTCCGGCGACGGAGCGACGACGCTGAGCTCCCGCGCCTTCCTCTCCTTCCATGGCGGCTCCGCGACGGAGCGACGACGCCGAGCTCCCGCGCCTTCCTCTCCTCCCGGCGGCTCGGCCGGCCACCCGGCCTCGCTTCGCCGTCGCTGGGCACAGGAGAGAGAGAGGGGAGGAGCCGAGGGGGACGCGTGGCGAGCTGGCCTCGATGCGCTCCCTAGCGACCGGCGCTTCACCAAGCGCCGTGGCGCTGTCTCAAGGCTCTCTCTCACCTCCAGCTTGGCAGAAATTATAACGTGGAGGTCTTAAGCGCCGGCTGAGTCACCCCATTGGAGATGCTCTGAGTCCTGACACCGTTGGGGGCGCCACGCATGTTAGAAAGGCGTATTTTTCGGAGAGAATCTGCCTCCAAATGTGAAATGCAATAGTAGTGTAGTACAACTTTTAGCAGTTCGATTGTAGAACGAGACAATTATGCATTGCAATATGAAGTTTCATCCAAAGTTTCCCCTCAACCGAACCATTTTTTCTAGGAGCTGTTTAGTTACCTTCTTAGCTCAACCAAGCTATATGAGCTTAGCCAGGCTGGTGGGAGTTAGACTAAGGTGATGCAAGAGAATATTGTTTGGTTTGTTGTATGAAATTAGACAGATTGTGCAGAGATGTTATTTGGTTGGCCGCACTAGGAGGGGAATGGGATGAACAAATTCAAGAGAGAAAAATAAAAAATAAATACTACAACAAAAATAAATTCAAAAACAAAAATAAATTTTTTAAAAATATTAGAAAATCAATAAATTCAAAACCAAAAAATTAAATTTTTTTTTAAAATTTTTTTAAGACTTTGTACTTGAACCTACGGTTCATTTTTTTTGTCTCATTGAATTTGGATGTCGTTTGAATTTTTAAACATTTTTAAAAGTTTAAAAAGAACTGCACTTTTTCTTGTTAGTAGTCTGTTCCTTCGCTAGCTAGAGGTTGCCTAGCGATGGGCCTCTGTGCAGCGCGCTACCAAGACTATCTTGAAGCAAAATGAAAATCTCGTTTTCCCGAGGCCTGGCTAGGGGGGCTGGTTGCATCTCCAAGGCCAAGCCAGGTTGTTTGAGAAGGCAACTAAACACCCTTTTTTTGCATCTGCAGAGCCAAATCTTTTTGGATGCAGCCAACCAAACAGCCCATTAGAGCATCCGTAACAGGTATTCTATAATACAGTAGCTTGAGATAGAGTAGCTGGTGCAGGGAAAGAATATTTTAGAGTATAGTGTAAAGTATAAAGGAATTTTAAAGTGTTGGATAGAGGAGTAGTGAATAGTGTTATAGAGTTGGAGGATAGAGTAGCTGATATGGATGGTCTTACGGTATATTTCTTCTCCATCTGATTGATTTCACGTGTACTGTTACTCTGAGGACGTGTTATGCTTCGTTTCAGTTAGAGAAGTGCACTTTATTGGGTCCTGCAGAGGGTGTTTTTTTCCCTGGTGCAGGTTAGTTACGTCCAGACCACATTTGAAAGACGCACAGGAATTTCATAAAACGGTTTAATAACTCTCGATTGAATCATAAACTCTCGATTGGACCACGCAAACTCGAAGAATAACCGGGATTCCGCGTGAGGCAACTTCGAAGAACATAAGCCGAAAATTCAGAGGCGTTTCCCTTGCCTTGTTGGGAGGGCTCGGTGACACGCTCCGGAAGGCAGGCCGATAGGTTAAGAGATGTTGAACAACCACGCTATTGGGTTATTGGGTGTAGTGCGAGGTTGCTGATTCGTACCTACGATATAGAATGACAGCGAGAACAACGGATGCACAAAGTAGATGAACACAGATGTAGGGAGAGGACATATTCTTTATTGCTTTTATGTGTGTATACAATGGGTGGATCCCTCTCCTATTTATAGTGCTGGTTCATAGGATTCGGCAGGTCCACGGATAGATCTATCCGAATACGGCTTGGAGAGCCCATAACCGAATAGGTTTCCTAATACTCCCTCTTAGACCTTGCCGCGTAATGCATATACCTCATCAAAACTCCAAAAAACCCAGTGGAAAAAAATTCTTGGAGAAAGAGTGCATAGCATACGCTCGCTATGCGCACGGACATGCCTCGTTAAAAACCTTATGTGAGAAACTTCTTTGAAAACTCACTTAAGGAAAAAAGAGTACAAATCTACCCAACATTGCTTCATTACTTCAATGTAATAGTTGGGTTCTTAAACTTGTGGTTCAAGATTTAATTGAAAATATGTGAAATTTCTCCCCTGAATTCTGCACTTCTCTAAGTCTCATCATTCCTATGCCTTTAATACATCTTTCAAAGGTAGATGCAGGTAAGGACTCAGTGAACAAATCTGCGAGATTCTCGCACGACTTAGTGTGCTGAATATTGATTTCATTCATCTTATACATCTCATGTACATAAAATACTTGGGGTTTATATGCTTAGTGAGGTTGCTCTTCATATATCCAGTCTGTACTTGTGCGACACATGCTGCATTATCTTCATAAATGATGGTGGGGGTTTGTTCTATTTGCAATCCATATGACTGGAAAATATGGAATGTCATTCTTCAAAGCTTTGCACATTCACGTGCTGCTTCATACAATGCAATGATTTCTGAATGGTTAGTCGATGTTGACACAAGTGTCTGCTTTGATGACTTCTATGATACTGCGGTTTCTCCACACAGGAAGACATATCCTGTCTGGGACTTACTAGTGTGTGGATCTGAAAGATAACCCGCATCTGCATATCCAACCAAAGTCATATCTTGGTTCCTTCTATAAAATAATCTAAGATCGACTGTTCCCCGTAGGTAGCGGAAGATGTCCTTTACCCCTTTCCAATGCCTTTTCATTGGCTCTGCACTATACCTTACTAATAAGTTTACGGCGAACGCAATGTCAGGCCGTGTACTGTTTGCTAGGTATATGAGCGCTCCTATGGCACTCAAGTATGGGAATTCCGATCCCAGGACTTCCTCCCCCTCTTCTCTAGGTCGATATGGGTCTTGGTCTGTTTGTAATGACCTTCCGACCATCGGGGTTCTTGATGCGTACGCCTTGTCAAAGATAAACCTCTCCAACACCTTTTGGGCGTAGGCGGCTTGGTGTACGAGTATTCCATATGGCATATGCTCAAGCTGAAGGCCTAAGCAAAATTTGGTTTTACTCAAATCTTTCATTTCAAATTCAGATTTCAAATATGAGCTTGCTTCATCAATTTCATCATCAGTGCCAATGATGTTCAAATCATCCACGTAAACCAAAATTATACAAAAACCATCTTGTGATCATTGTATAAGAATACATAGACAGTCTTCATTATTCGTATAGCCTTTCTTGCTCAAGAACTCGCTCAAGCGATTATACCACATTCTTCCTGACTGCTTTAATCCATATAAGGATTTCTGCAATTTTACACAATATAATTCTTTCTTCTCTTTATTCGGGGTTGGCATGCCGTCAGGTACTTTCATGTATAATTCGGAGTCCAGGTTACCGTAAAGATAAGCTGTGACCACATCCATCAATTTCATTCTTAAGTTCATATTCACTGCCATTGAGATGAGATATCTAAAGGTTATACCACCCATGACCTGGGAATATGTTTCTTCATAATCAACGCCTAGGCGCTGAGTGAAACCTTGAGCTACCAGCCTTGCTTTGTATCGTACCACTTCATTATTTTCATTTCTCTTCCGAACAAAAACCCATTTATAGCCCATAGAACGTATATGGGAGGGTGTAATGCACACAGGTCCAAACACTTCTCTTTTGTTCAGCGAGATCAGTTCCGTGGTGATTGCCTTCTTCCATTCCGCCCAATCTGGTCGGTGCTTACACTCAGAAAGAGATGCCGGCTCTGGATCGGGATCTATTCGCTTGGCAATTATTTTAGCACAGTATATGTCGACATTGGCTGTTGCTCTATTCATCATTTCCCCTGATTCTACAAAGTTTATGGCCATTTCGTCATGAGGTGCTTCGTGCATTTCTACTTGCTCTTCACCGCTATTTCCCATCACGGGAGCAAGTTCCTTTAGCTTATTATTGCCGATGTGCGCACACGTATTTCTATCGGCTTTTTCTTCTATTACCGGTTTGTTCAAATCTAGGAGCGCCTCGCTAGCAGGCTGCTTCTTACCAGAGTTGCCATGTCTCAACTGGCTCCCCTTCTTTTTCCTTCGGGACACTTTCATGATCGGTTGTGATAAGCTCTCTTATCCACTTTTCTCCAGGCATCCTCGGATACTTGGGATTCGAGTAATTAGATTTCCTGTCATTTTCTCTGAGGCCTCGGAACAGGATGAGGATACCTTCTATGATATTTTAAACCCTCTCTAGTGCATTACTAGGAGTAATGTGACTTGATCACACCTTCAAATCACAAAAATGATTGGGTAGTTCTTTTGCTAATTTTCTATAAATCGAGGATCTTCTAAACCTCGTCGTTTGCTTCTCTAGTACGGGGATCATGTGCGGGAATGCCTGTGGCTTGCTAGATGATTTCTCGGCATTCTTCTGTTAAGGGTTCTTTATCTCCCCCTAATGACGAAAAATTATTCTCGTCAAAGATGCAATCAGCGAAACGGGCGGTATGCAAATTACCGGTCGAGGGTTCTAAGTACTTGATTATGGACACTGTCTCATAACCAACGTATATCCCCGGCCTCCGGAGAGGGCCCATACCTGTTCGCTGTGGTGGTGGTATCGGTACATACACCATGCATCCAAATTTTCTTAAATGGGAAATTTTCGGTGTGATCCCCTGAATTAGTTGCATTGGTGATTGGATGTTGTACGCTGACGGTCTATAGTTCAATAATGCTGCTGCGTGTAGGACGGCGTGGCCCCAACACGTGTTCGGTAAATTACAACCCTGCAAGAGCGGCTTTGCTATGAATTTGATCCTTTAATCGATTTCGCTAGTCCATTCTGAGTGTGGACATGTGGCACTGAGTGCTCTACTTTGATTCCCGATGCCATACAGTAATCATCAAATGCCTTCGAAGTGAATTCGCCGGCATTGTCCAAGTGAATGGACTTCACGTGATGATCCGGGAATGCATTCTTAATTCTTATGATATAAGAGATTAGTTTTGCGAATGTGTGGTTTCTTGTCGAGAGTAAACTCGCGTTTGACCACTTCGAGGAAGCATCAATGAGCACCATGAAGTACCTCAAAGGACCTGATAGGGGTTGAATGGGGCCGCAAATATCCCCTTGGATGCGCTCAAGGAACGCGGGGATTCCATCTTGCACCTTCATGGTCGAGGGCATAGTGATCATTTTCCCAGTGGCACATGCCTGACATATGAAGTCTTCTTGATTAGGAAAATTCTTTACACTAATTCCATGGCTCTGAGAGTTGGTAATTACATTTCTCATCATCCATAAACCTAGACGACCAAGTCTACTATGCCAAAGAGAGAAGAGTTCAGCATTCCTAAAAGAAGTTTTAAGAGAAGTGTATTTGTCAGGTGGTTTAATTCTTGTGTGGTATAGCCCAGTTTTAAATGAAGGAAATTTTTTCTAAAATTCTTTTTCCACATCCGTCGTGCTTCATAACGCACAGGAATTCTTTGCCATTTTCTTCAGTGGTTTCAATGTGGAAACCGTTGGCACGGATGTCTTTAAAACTTAAAAGAGATCTAGTGGATTCAGGGTACAACAAAGCTTCATCAATTTTCAGTGAAGTACCCATAAGCAGAACGATAGTGGCTTGACCGGAGCCTACCATACATGAGCCACTTCTTCCAATTGTGGTTATACTGCCAGTTCTTTTCTTAACAAAATACTTTGTCTCTCTGAAGATGCTATTCTGCTATTAACAATGCATATCTCCTTCATATGGGCGCTTCATAAATTCATATAATTTCAATTAGGCTATCATTCATATTGCAAGCATTCACACAAATATACTGGGAATAAAATGCATAACTGATCACGAGAATTAAAGGTTTGCTCCCCCTGGAGCTCACAATTCTTCATTCATAATAAGATCACAAATGTCTGCTAATGCAACCACACTAAAAAGGCTGACTAGTGCTGCTATGTATGCACTAAATAGATTCTGTAAAATAGACTTCTACAGTGTCAGCGATTTCTTTTTCTGTGATGGCATCATCTTCTTTAGTAGCTTCTGCATATCTCAGGCTTGTCCAGTCCTACTGTGCTTATGCCAAGATAGTGTATTTGAGCTTTGCGAACCGCTTCTTAAGTGCGGCCCAAAGATCAATAGCACTTTCCATTGCCATGTATTCATTCTTTAAAGTATTGGATAGGTGTGCCTAATGAAATGCAGTGCTTGATTATTCTGTGCTCGGATATTGCCCTCTTGCTACAATGCCAATGGCGGTGTAGGGAGCTTCATGTGCGTAGCCGGAATTCATCAAACTCACGACTCACGATGCCAAACATTTGTATAATTCAAATTCTTTGCATAAGATACTGTGGGTAATCATAGTGTGTGTTGCGTGACATGGATCTATTCATAAATTCTCGGAATTTTCAGTATAAACATGCTAAAATAATTATTACAAGAATTATAATAGCAATATATACATTCAATAAATTCTTAGTTTTCGGGGCTTTCTATGCAAAAATTCTTAATTTTGGTGAATTTTCAAATAATTCCCAAAGGTTTCAGGGCTTTTCTGTAAAATTCAGGCCCAATTTCTATGATAGCAATGTTGATTCATGACTACTATATGTAATCTGCATATGTTCTTATAATTCTTCAATAAAATTCATGGTTTTCTACTATTCAACATGCTATTTTCAATTCATAGATTAAATGTAATAAACGGGCATCACAAGTAATCAGAAATTCATATTCATAATTCATATTCATAAATTCTATTCATAAATAGGCATAAGCTGATAATTATAATAGCTATTCATAATATAATAGCATGAAAGTATTTATCAGGGATAAATTTAAGTTTCAAATGCGAAAACAGGATTAAATTCGGAATCCCGAGTTGATTTTATACCCGAATATGCTTTTCTATGATTTTTGCTGATTTCAGGGACTTCTATGAAAATTTCAGTGTCTCTAGGGAGTTCTTTGAAATTTTCGGTGTCTCCAGAAAAATTTTAGAGCCTCAAAAATTATTTTGCATAAATTCTTATTTTTCCGAGGGCTTTCTTGAAAAATTCACAAGCCAGCAAATTTCCCTTTTTTTTTCTTTCTTTCTTCTTTTTCTTTCCTTTTATTCCCTCTCTGCCCGTTCTGGCCCACGGCCTTCCTGTGGCCTAGTTTCCCTTCCCCGGATTTCCTTATTTCTTGGGCCTAGTCGGCCCATGCATGAGCTCAGCCCAACCGGCTCCCCCATCCACTTGGGGCGGCTAGGTTTCCTTGGTCGCCGGCTTTATGGGGTGTGGTGGCACTACGCAGGCGTGACGCGGGGCAGGCGAGGGCGCCTTCAGCAGGCGGGCGGCAGTCTGGCCTTCAGGGTCGGGAGGCCGCGCGGGGCCGCCGAGTCTGCGGCGGTGCGTGGTTGGCCGTCGAAGCGGCCGCGAAGAGCCTAGGGCCGCTCAATCTGGCGGTGTGGAAGGCCATGGCGAGAGGCGCAGCGGCACCGTTGCGGCGGCCACGACGGGCGCCGGTGTTCGAGGTGTTGGCTGCGCCGCAGAAAGACGCGCAGCAGCCTTGCGCCGTTTTCCATGGTAACGGCGCGGCAGCCGATGGTCTGGCGGTAGCGGCACGGCCTTCCGAGTTGGCCAGTGGCGGTGTGCACGGCGGGCGCGCGGGACATGCTAGTGGCCGTTAGTGGCCCGTGTGGCTTCGTGCTAGGCGGCGCCGGCGTGAGGCGCACGGGCGAGTAATGGCGCGGCAGTGCAGCGGCGGGATACCCGATGAGGCCATGGCCAGCGAGCAGTACTAGATCGGTTCTTGCGATCTAAAATTCTAATGCAATTCTTTTGCAAAAAATTTCAACAATTCATGCCAATCCAATTCTATTCATAAATACCTTGCGATCTGACGATCAACTTCTTAGATTTCGTAGACTGTCGCATAGGACAGCAATCGCATAGGACAGCAATCGCGTAGGACTGTTTTCGGCTATCCGAGTGGAAGCCGGCGTGAGGACTGCTCGATGCAGATCGTTCGATGCCTTTTTCTCCTCACCGATCGTCTTTTAGGAGCGTTCATGCTGATAACGTGTTGAACAACCATGCTACCGAATGTAGTCCGAGATTGCTGATTCGTACATGCGACATAGAATGACAGCGAGAACAACGGATGCACAAAGGAGATGAACACAGATGTAGGGAGAGGACGGATTCTTTATTACTTTTATGTGTGTATACAATGGGTGGATCCCTCTCTTATTTATAATGCTGGTTCATAGGGTTCGGCAGGTCCACGGATAGATCTATCCGGATACGGCTTGGAGAGCCTGTAATCGAATAGGTTTCCTAATAAGAGACACGCAGAGCAGGGTCGACTCGTGCCTTCTTGTCTTTGCCTTCATCAGCCACATCGACATCAACCGCCGCCTCGATCGAATCTACAACATCCTGCTTCCGAATGAAACAACCATGCCATCGGCAGGCTCTCGGCCAGACCCTCCACTAGTACGATCAATTAATAGACGGTTGGATTTATAGCTAACGAGCAATGTATTCCACGCGTTTGTGTTGCCAAATTAGCATTGATCAAGCGGGAAGATGGGCTATTTGTGTGTAATTGCGATGCCCCTGTCGTCTACATGCTTGGGCTCGTCGCCTCCTTACGGTAAAGAAGAACTCTCAAGCAGAGGTGTAATTCGGACATTTAGATAACAGTTCAGATAATTTTTTCACCTTTTTTACTCGATATGATATAAATAATTCATAGACCTTTCCATCTGAATTCATATTTTTATTTTTGGTAAGAATATTGTTAATATGCATAAAAAAATCAACGCTATATTCATTCTCTATCAATTTGGATATCGGATAATTTGGCAAAAATTTGGATATTCGGATATCCGTTTGCACCCCTATTCTCAAGGACCGGAGTGGGCAAGTCCGACTTGGCCAGATCCTCCGTATCTCGAGCGCTCATGGCGGCTGTACGAGGAGGGATGTCCTCTTGGACTTCAGATGGGTAGGGCAGAGCGAGCAACTCTTCCTCCCATGTCTCGGTGGCTTCCGTCTCGGGGGCTAGCCCGAAATCGTCTGAATCCAGGGACTCCAAGACCGCAGCCATAACGGTCCTGCAGTGGATCCTCCGAGCTAAGGGCTTGGCGTGGTGTGGGGACTGTTCCGTGAAGTAAAATGTCACGGTCGCCCCAGTGCACCACTGCCCCAGGATTTCAGTAGTGTACAAGTATAGTATCATTCTGCATCGTCAAATTATTTAATAGTACAATTACATTGAAACTAAGGCCTATTGGCCAAGTTTTACATACATCTGTCTCACAGACATGCCCTCTATTCATATTACAACCAAAAAATACAGCCCACTACTACAGGAAAGCCTGAGTGTAGGGATGACCTAGGTGACGTTTCTCCCCTATACAGACCTTCTCTTCACAATCATTATTCCAGAGATTGTCTCTGCAGGTTCCTGACTTAGGACTGCTCGAACGAGCAGCCCGCATAAAAGGTGGGTGAGTACGTAAATACTCGCAAGCCTTCACCATTAACTAACATGCAAGTTGAATTATTAGGAAACTAGGTTTCAACTTAATTCCTAGAACATTTACTCACTATTAGACCCTACGTTATTCATGTCTTAGTTTTTAAAAGCATTCCACCTATTTCTTTTCCTTTTTGCAGCATGCTTAAGTTGAGATTGAGTTAATTATCTCACCATTCATCTATCTAGAACTCTTATGCTCTTAGTTGACTTAAATCATATGTGGCTCATGGAGTTTCGGCCCACTTACTTACCCACGGCCCCACAGGAGGTAAGCTCGGGACCAGCAAGCCCGCGCCCGAGCTTGGTAAGCTCGAGCCCATGCTTCCCCGCCTCGGAAGCTCGGGCCTTTTGCTTCCTCTGAGCATCTGAGGTACGAAGGGACAGGACCCAGAGCAAATCATCACGCGCCACGGACAGGATACGCTTCGGGTCCCCAGAGTCATCAAGAATTAAATGCGCGCACTGTACCGAGGAGCGCCTAGCCGCAGCTTCTGACGGGTAGGTGGCCGGTCCCGTCAACCGCCCGCATGGGCAAAGACACGTACTGACCGGTAGCGGTCCGGCACGGTGATCAAAGGATTGCACTCGATTGCCCGGTGGATTCGGTACGCTACCGGCATGGGAAAAAGGCAACGACTAATTCAACGGGCCAACGCAAGCTACAGTGGCCGGAGGGCGCCTATAAAAGGGGCGCACAGGCCACAACAACAGGAGGACTTGACGTCGACACACAACTCACTTGGAGAATAGCTACGGTAGAACAGGAGCACTTGCACCCTCGTAGGAGCTCTAGTTCCCGGCGGTAGTTCTCGCATCCGTAATCAGGAGCACACACACGCGGTGCCTTGAGCACTTCGTACTCGGCCCGGCTTCCCAAGGTCCGGACTTCACCCCCTTGTACTCGTTTAAGCTCGGCATTAAACGAAGACTGGACGTAGGGCTGTTATCCCGCAGTGGAGGCCTAAACCAGGATAAAACACTCGTGTCATCGTTCCCATTCATCCGGTCTTGACGCGCCAGCCGCGTCGGGACCAAGGTCTTTTCTTCGGCAAGATCCGCCAGCGGCCGAACCTCGGTCGGGGCGGGGCGCTTTGGCCTCGCACCCCTTTTTCTTGCTTATTGGCGCTGCGGGGGGCTCGCCTCCCAGTCGCTGACAGCTGGCGCCCACCGTGGGGCCCGATTTCGGTCCTCTCCCCTCGATTAAGTCGAGGATGGCCTTGTTGTCTTACGACGACATTGATACTGTGGACCTCAACTTCGACGATTGCGACGATCTCGACGATGTCAACGAGTTGTATGAGGAATGGCATGCTGGTATCCTCGCCGGAGCTCAGTCCGACGAGATGGAGGTGGAGGCAATGCCCGCCTCAGGAGTAGCTGTCCGCTCCCTAGCTTTGCTCGGCACTTCGGTGACTCACGTCAGCGAAACCCTCATGGAGGGGTTGGAGGCACCGCCACCAGTGCCATATCCGGGCGGATCACAAGCGCACGTGGCTACGCCAAGAGAGGACCGATCCTGTGCATAGCTGGCGCGCCGCCTGCCGAGCCGCGGCGGCGGGCCGCGTGAGCCTATGGCGGTTGAGGGTGCCGAGGGCACCGCCTCCGTGGGTGACACCGACATGTCCCCTTCGCGGGAGCCTGTCTCACGTCATGTCTTTCTTGGCGTCAGCGGGCGACCCGACCACGACCACGTCTTGACCTAAGCGAAGAGCACCGGCGGCGTGAGGCCGCCGAAGCCTCTTTCTTTGGGTCGGTTAGGCGAACCTGGCGGATATCCGCCGCGAGCCCGTTGGCCGGACGCCGCCGCGCTACACGCCAGATTCGCCCACCACTACCGTCACCAACCCGGTCTTTGCAAAGTCACAGAGGGTGAAAGCGATTGCCCAGTCATGTGTGACTGGAGAAGGACCCGCGAGGGTTCACTATGGCGATCTAGGCGCCGCGGTTGCCGACGGCCTAGAGGAGCTTTTGGGGATCTCGGCGAGCACCTCCAGCCCGATCGACACCGTGGCTCTTCGAGGCAGCAGCGGCAGAGCGTTGATCGCGCGCCAAGAAGCGTTCACGCCCACGGCGGACGGCACTCTCAACAAGACACCGGCGGAGTTTTTTCCCGCCTCGGGCCGCTTCCAGGCGGGAGAGCTCCCGCTGGGAATAACGGGGCCGTCCCCGGATGCCCGGCTTTCTCCCGAGCTTTACGCGAGGCCCCCTGGCCCCGCAAGTTTAAGCCCGGGAGCATTGAGAAGTTCGACGGGAGCAAGAATCCCAACGAATATCTCGCCGTGTATAGTACCGCCATCATGGCCGCAGGCGGTAATGAGGCCGTAATGGTCAACTACTTCCCTACCGTCTTGGAGGGAATGGCTCGAACCTGGCTGTTCAACCAGCGCCGGGGTTCGATACAGTGGGAACAATTGCAGGAGGCGCCCGGACAAACTTCGTGGTCGCTACGCCACCCGGGAATCCTCAGACCTCAAGCTTGTGGTCCAAAGGGCGGAGAGAGCACGCAGGACTACGCCCGCAGTTCGCCCAAGCGCGCAACACCATTCCGTCAATCTCCGACGAGGCCATCGTTGAGGCCTTCAAGGAGGAGTCGGAACACCCATTTCACCGAGGACCTTGAGCTCCATCCGGCCCACACCGCACCGATTTATTTCAGTCTTTGCGGAAGGATACATCAACGCCCGAGGCGGTGGAGCGCAAGAGAGGGAGAACGGAGGAGAAGGCGGCGGCCCGGACTGGCACCGATGCCAAGAAGGACGACGCCGAGAAGAAGAAGAAGAAGAAGAAGAAGAAGGAGCCCGCCGCCCCCGCCTACGTCGCAGCGGTAGAGCCCGAGAGGCCCTCCTCTCGAAGCGCCGCCTCCGCTGCCAGCCGACCGGCGGGTGGCGGAACGGCCGGCGCGACCGAGGCGGCGAAGCTCCCGGCCTCGACCTCGACCGCCCAGAGGCTAACCTCCGAACAATCACATCGCCACCTCCATCGCAAGCGGCCATGACGCGTAGAATCGCAGGACGCCGCCGCGCGGTTGGAGGACTTCTACGCCGGGCGCGGGCCCATGCCCGAGCTCCTCGATCATGGGGTGCCGGACGACCGGGCGCCTCAAGGCGCCCATGGCGACGCCTTCCAGGAGGCTCGCGCACACGTCGCCGTGATCTTCGGTGGCGCTTCTGCCTATAGCTCGCGACGCGAGCTTAAGGCCGCTGCCCGGGAGGTTTACCACCTCGAGAAAGGTAAGCCCGGGGACGCACCCCTACGGTGGTCCCACCAGTCAATCACTTTCTCCGGGGATGATTGTCCCCCCGGAATGACCAGGCCCCAGCGTCTACCGCTGGTGCTCTGTCCCACCATCAGCAACACGCGGGTCGATCGCGTATTGGTAGATGGCGGAGCTCCTCGACATCATCCTCGCCAAGTTCTTGAGCAGATGCAGGTCCCGCGGTCCAAGATCAAGGACATAGCCATCCCTTTCCACGGCATTGTCCCTGGGTCGTCCCTACAGCCGATCGGGCAAATCGTGCTGCCTGTGACGTTTGGGACCCCCCCAGAACTTCCAGACGGAGTACGTCACCTTCGAGGTAGTGGACTCCGAGCTCCCATACAATGCCATCCTCGGACGCCCCGCGCTGTCCAAGTTCATGGCGGCTACCCACCATGGCTACCACTGCCTGAAGATGCCGGCCCCTTGTGGGGTCATCACGATCAAGGGCAGTCACAAGGCCGCAATGGCCTGCGACGAGAGCGCCTTGGCCATAGTTGGACAGCTTCCCGAGCGTGGCCCGGCCAAGGCCGAGCGGCCACCCGTCCGCCCCAAGGTGGCCCTGCAGCCTCAGGAGCTCACCAAGGCAGTCCCCCTCTCCGAGGACGACCCAGCCAGGGTCGTCCACGTAGGGGTCAACCTCGAGTCCAAATAGGAACTCGAGCTTGTCACCTTCCTCCGGGCTAACGCAGACGTGTTCGCGTGGGAACCGTCCGACATGCCCGGAGTCCCAAGGGAGGTCATCGAGCACAGGCTAGCTATTCAACCTGACAAAAAGCCTATCAGACTGGCCTTACGGCGTTTCCCAAAATGGAAGGCCGACATCATCTAGAAGCAACTTGGCAAGCTCCTCCAAGCCGGCTTCATCCGAGAAGTCGAGTATTCCGACTGGCTAGCTAATCCGGTCGTCTTCAAGAAGAAGGGCGGGAAATGGCGAATGTGCGTCGACCATCGCGACCTCAACGCCGCCTGTCCCAAGGACAATTTACCCCTGCCGTGCATAGACCAACTGGTCGACGCAACGGTGGACTCGGCGCTCATGAGCTTCCTAGACGCCTACTCCGGCTATCACCAGATCGCGCTGGCACGGGAAGACGAAGAGAAGACTGCCTTCGTAACACCTTTTGGTACCTTTTGCTACATGACCATATCTTTCGGTCTGAAGAACGCTGGGGCCACGTTTCAGCGACTAATGCAGAAGACGGTCCCTGATCAGATAGGGCGCAACGTAGAGGTCTATGTAGACGATGTTGTTGTAAAAAGCAAAGTCCCGGGACTATGTGACCGACCTTCAGAAACTTTTGCTAATCTTAGAAAGCATCGAGTTTGTCAATCTCAAAAATGTGTCTTTGGTGTCCGATCCGGGATGTTGCTTGGCTATGTGATAGGAAAGGCAAGTATCGGGCAAACCCCGAGAAAATCGAGGCCATCGAGAATATGAGGTCGCCAACCCGCACTAAGGAGGTGCAAGCCCTCACCGGCGGATGGTGGCTTTCAGCAGATTCATATCTCGTCTCGGCGAGCGCAGTGCACCTTTTTGTAAGATCCTGCATAAGCACGATGGTTTCGAATGGACGGAAGAAGCCGAGGCCGCTTTTAGCGAGCTAAAGCGTTACCTGTCCACGTCTCCCGTCTTAGCCACGCCAAAGCTCGGGGAAGCTCTACTCCTCTATTTGGCGGTTGCCCCGCAGGCTGTAAGTGTTGTACTAGCAGTCGAACGCGAAGGCAAGCAACAACCCGTCTACTACGTAAGTGAGGTACTTCACGGGCCTAAGGAGCGGTACCCTGAGGTTCAGAAGCTCTTGTACGCCTTGCTTATGGCCTCGCGAAAGTTGCGTCACTATTTCCAAGCCCATCCAATTACTGTCCCGACGAGTTTCCCGTTAAAGGACATCATTCGGAACCCAGACGCGAACGGGAGGGTCGCAAAGTGGGCAGTCGAGCTTGGTGAATTTGACATCAAGTTCGTACCCCGAACAGCGATCAAATCCCAAATCGTGGCCGACTTCTTGGCTGAGTGGACCGGCCCGGCCAACCCCTCGGAAGGCTCGCCCAAACTCGCTAGCCAAGAAGCGCACTGGACCATGTTATTCGATGGGTCGCGCCAATTCGAGCGATCAGGCTGCGGGTTTGTTCTCGTTTCCCCCCAAGGAGAACAAATTCAGCATATAGTACAGCTCCATTTTCCCGCAACGAACAATGTTTGCGGTCTGTAACCTCCTCCTAGACCCTACGAGCATGCACTGCGCTCGGCATTAAGCGACTAATAGCGAAAAGGGATTCGAAGTTGGTCGTCTGCCAAGTAAACAAGGAGTATCAGTGTTGCGACGACTCAATGGCGCGATACTTGGCAGATGTGAGAAAGCTGGAGAAGCACTTCACGAACTTAGAAGTATGCTACGTCCCCAGACTGGCTAATAGCCTGACCGATAAGCTCGCGAAGCTTGGCTCCTCACAAGAAACCGTCCCGGCGGGGGTGCTCGTGCAGCACCTAGTAAAGCCCTCTATTCCCTCCGGAGAAGAGGCCCCCGAGAAGACGGTTGCCTCGACCCAAACGACCGGTACCGTTTCGTTCCTAGAGCAGCGCGACACCTGGATGGCGCCATTCGTCCAGTTCTTGACGCATGGGACACTACCACAGACACACCGAGAAATCCGGCCCAAAGACAAGCCCGACCTTACCGATCACTCGGGGGCTTGTTGTACCGAAGGGGTTCTAACGGCGTACTTTGTAAGTGCGTGATCTAGGAGAAAGGCAAATTTCTCCTCCAAGACATCCACGACGGGATCTGCGGGGCCCACGCCTCTTTTAGAACCCTAGTGGGAAAAGCCTTTCGCATGGGATATTACTGGCCAACTGCGTTGACCGACGCAAGAGAGCTCGTAAACGCCGCCTACCGCCAATATCACGCTCGGGTATCCCACCACCAAGATATGAGCCGCAGACTATCCCGCTAACTCGCCATTCTCAACATGGGGATGGACATACTTGGTCCGTTCCCAGAGGCTTAAAGGGTGCACACACTGTTAAATCGCCGCCATCGACACTTTCACTAAGTGGATCGAGGCCGAACCGATGTCGAGCATATCCGCCCAGACGGCCAAGAGGTTCCTTAGGAACAATATCGTGACCAGGTTCGGCGTCCCAAGTAAGCTGATCGCTGACAATGGGACACAGTTCACAAGCGAGCTATTCCAGGACTACTGCGAAGAGCTCGGCATGAAGGTCGCCCTAGCTTCGGTAGCTCACCCACAAAGTAATGGTGCAAACGAACGCGAATGGGCAGATCATGCAGGGTATTAAGCGCCGAGTGTACGACGCTCTCGCCGAGCAAAGACACAACTGGGTAGAAGAACTACCCTCCGTGCTTTGGGCAGCCCGAACAACCTCTAATCAGGCTACTGGCGAAACCCCGTTTAGGCTTGTATACGGCTCGGAGGCGGTCCTACCCGCCGAGCTAAGAATTGGTTCAGCTCAGATGATTTTGCAGGCGGATCGACAACGACGAGGCGGTTCTTGGACCTCGACCTATCTCGAGTCTGCCATGAGCAAGCACTATCATGAAGCGGTAGCATACCAAGAATCCTGCTGGCGGCACGCAGCCAAAAAGGCATGCACCGGACCACAGAGGTGGGCGACCTGGTTCTAAGACGAGTTCAGAACCTGGCTCACGCCAACAAGCTCACCCCAAGATGGGAAGGTCCGTACACATCAGATCACCAGACGCCCGGAGCCGAAGGCGGCTATACCAGATGGGAGAGTCCTCAGCAACCACGGAACATCGCTCAACCGAAGGTTCTACGCTGAGAAAAGGTCGTAAGTCTCCATTCCCCTATCTTGTTTCCTTTTGTTCACCCCACTATTCCCTAAGAGAGCCTCAAGCTAACCCCAGCGACCCAAAACCTATGATTGGGCTTGGGAGAAAGCCCGGGCCGTTCCAGTACACATCGGCAGGGTAGCGACTCTGTGCAGGCCAATCCCCGGATTCCTTTGCACAGGTAAGCCGATATCCATCGCACCTCGCAACATCCCGTGCGGGCACACGCTTTCCGGCCCTATACCTTAAACCCGTATAAAACTTGCGACAGGCCCGGGATACCTCTAGAGTCCAAGAATCTGCCTCTCGCAAAGGGACAGAGCCAGGACCACAAGCTTCGTTCAAAAAGTGTGCGGTCTCTAAGCCACGACCGGGCTTCTCCTTAGAAGATCGGACATGGCTTGGGGGCTAGGGTCGATTTTTCAAAAAATTGATCTTCTCTAAGCCACGCCTGAGTTTCTCCTTAGAAGTTCGGACATGGCTCGGGGACTGGGGTCGATTTTTTAAAAAAATTGATCTTCTCTAAGCCACGCCCGAGTTTCTCCTTAGAAGCTCGGACATGGCTCGGGGACTGGAGTCGATTTTTTTTAAAAAAATTGACCTTTTCTAAGCCACACCCGAGCTTCTCCTTAGAAGCTCGGACATGGCTCGGGGACTGGGGTTGATTTTTCAAAAAATTGATCTTCTCTAAGCCACGCCCGAGTTTCTCCTTAGAAGCTCGGACATGGCTCGGGGACTGGGGTCGATTTTTCAAAAATTGGTTTTCTCTAAGCCACGATCGGGCTTCTCCTTAGAAGCTCGGACATGGCTCGGGGGCTAGGGTCGATTTTCCAAAAAAAATTGATTCTCTCTAAGCCACGCTCGAGCTACTCCTTAGAAGCTCGGACATGGCTCGAGGACTGGGGTCGATTTTTCAAAAAATTGATCTTCTCTAAGCCACGCCTAAGTTTCTCCTTAGAAGCTCGGACATGGCTCGGGGACTGGGGTCGATTTTTCAAAAATTGGTCTTCTCTAAGCCACGACCGGGCTTCTCCTTAGAAGCTCGGACATGGCTCGGGAGCTAGGGTCGATTTTTCAAAAAATTGATTCTCTCTAAGCCACGCGCGAGCTTCTCCTTAGAAGCTTGGACATGGCTCGGGGACTGGGGTCGATTTTTCAAAAAATTGCGATCTTCTCTAAGCCACACAGGCTTCTCCTCGAAGCTTCGGACATGGCTCGAAGTGGGGGTCGATTTTTTAGGGTCGATTTTGTAAGGGTCGATTTCTTATATAATTTTTAAGATCAAATTCCCAATCAAAAGACTCCCGATCTCCTCTAAGCCACGTCCGAGCTTCTTCTCAGAAGCTCGGACATGGCTCGGGGGCTAGGATCGGTAGGACTATACTATGTTTTCAACCCTTTCATGCCCATACGACTACTAGCCCTCGTTTGCATGCAGGAAAAACAACAGAAAACAAAAGAGAAGCAGCGACAACCACCAACAATTTTATTAAGAAAGGGTTCTGGGATGACCCACAAGACGGTTACACTTAGCCCCAGCCAAAGGGTCCCGGAAACCCAACAATGACGTCAGCCACCACGGCAAGCGCCGGGGCAGCCTCGACCAAGGCCGCGGTGGCAGCAGCATCGCGGGCATGGGCACCGACCAGTGCCTCCACGAGCGGATCAAAGGCCCTGCGAAGACGCGGAACGACTTCAACCAGTGCCTCGACCTTGGCGATGTCACGGACGCGCGCCTCCTCCTCCGCAATCTCGGCCATTGCAAGGTCGAAGTCCGCCCAAAGCTCCGCCAACTCCGAGTCGTAAGCCATGGAAGCAAGAGGGAAAGGTACGGAAGAAAGAAGTCTGGGATAAGAAGTGACCGACGCATTGGTCTCTTTTTATAGCCAGGATTCGGGAAGCCGAAGCGATCCCAGGAGTAATGGCGTCGGGAAGCAGTTCCGACGTGGAACCGTTTCCAAGACTGAACGCGAATGTCTCTTGGGACACGGCGCGACAGTCAAAACGACGTTCGGCATTTCGGAGAGAAGGCGGACCGAAGAAGTGACGAAGGAAAGAAGTCAAAACAAGTCAATTATATTAATAAAAGGTATTTACAAAGGCAAGCCGGATTGTCGCCCGACAAAAAGAAAAAAGGGGGCCTACGGCTTAGGCTGGCACCGGAGCTTCCGAAACTCGGCCAGCAACTCGTCGTTTTGGCCCTGAAGGTCGAGGAGCTCCTTCTCTTTCGCCCGGGCAGTCTGCATTTTTGCCCGTAAGGCTTCATTGGCAGCCTCCAGCTCCCGCACGGTATCCCGGTGGGTCTTCAGCAGGCCCTCCGTCGCGGTTGCAGAAGCTCCGCGGTAAGGAGGTCGCGCTCCTCCACCACGCGAGCAACCTCAACGACGCGGCACGCTTCCACTGACCGGAGGCGTTCCTCGAGCTCAAGGGAATGGTCGCGTTCGGCCTTGAGGACCTCCAGCGATCGGCAAGAAACCTCCTTGGCATCCTCCTGCGCCACGGCTAGGGCCACCTCAGCCGCTGCGGCTCGAGCTTCCAAAGCTATCGCTTGGACCGAGCTCGAACGAGCCTCCTCAAGCTCGGCGCGTACGGCGTTGGCTTCCTGTCGCCACCACGTGCCTTCCGACCGCAGGGCCTCTCGTTCGGCATCGTGCTTAGCCTCAAACGAGCGAGCCATATCGACAAGTTGGCGGGAGATCTGCACCCGGAATACAGACCGAGGAAGTGGAGGACCAAAGCAGGGAAAACACAAGACAACAAAAACCAAGCCCGGAGACACTTACCCGCATGGCGACCGCCACGACCGCGACATCGTACCAAGCGTGCGAAGCACCCCTGGGCGAGGAGAGCGCCACGACCTGGCGGCCCGAGCTGTCGCCCGAGCGGCTTGGCCCCTCGGCCATCTCCCCTGCAGGCTCGGCCGCCTCCCTAGCAAGCTCGGCCAAGCCTCCCGCAGGCTCGGCCACCTCACCCATAGGCCCGGCCAAGCCTCCCGCAGGCTCGGCCGCCTCCCCGGCAAGCTCGGCCATCTCTCCTGCAGGCTCGGCCAAGCCTCCCGCAGGCTCGGCCACCTCCCCCCTGGGTTCGGCCAAGTCTTCCACAGGCTCTACCGTCCCTCCTGCAGGTTCGGCCGAGTCCACAGGGACGGTCGCTCCTTCCACCAGCACGACCAGGCCTCCCGTCGGCTCGGCAGTCTCCTCCGCGACCTCGCGAGCTCCCCCTATCGGCTACGCCGACTCCCCCACAAGCTCGGCAGCATCAACAGCATGGAGACACGGCTCGGGGGGGGGGAGTCAGTCTGCGTCTAGGCATTTACCGGAGGTCCTCTCCCCAGACGGTTCCGGCAGCCACCGGCGCAGATGCGGCGGGTCCGGCTCCTACTCCCGCTTCCCCCTGCGGAAAACAGGCCGCAGGGCGTCAGCTCACGAGAAAAGCCGCCCCAAGGGCGCCTAAGCCTGTAGAGGTACGTACCTTGTCCAGGACATTGCGAACGCCCGAGCCTGATGGCTTGTTATGGCTCGCGGGCAAGAGGAGCCCCACGACTCGAAGCACATTGTCTTGGGGCAAGGCTGCGAAAAAGAAAGAATAAAGAACATCATGAGCACGACTCGGGAAGAAGCTCGGACAAACGACTACAAGAGTAAGAACAAATACTCACGGGAGGTTCCTTCGCGGGAGAGGTCGTCCCACCCGCGGATCTCAAAGAAAGGGCAAACCCGCTTCCTCAGCGGGCCCACCCGGTGCCCGGTGAAGTCGGCTACGATATCGAAGCCGTTGAGCCCTCGGCCGGCCAAGTCTCGAATCTTGGCCGCCAGGGCTACCTCCGCCGGCTCTAGCGTAGGCCGAGGCATCGGCACCTTCCCGGGATTCATGTTGGCAAATCAGAATCGGCAGTTGTCGGGCTTCTCGGCGTAGTACCATCGCGACGCCCACCCCCCGACGTTCTCCTTGGCCTTGAACACCGGGTACGAGGACTTCATGTCGCGGCGGAGCTTGAAGTAGGCACACCCCGCCGCATTGTGTCCGCCGGTCGTGGTCAGCTCGTAGAAGTGGAGGAAGAGGCTGACCGTCGGCTCCACCCCGACGAATGCTTCGCAGAGATGCGCGAAGATCGTCAAGAACAGGATCGAGTTGGGATTGAGGTTCACCAGCTCGATCCCGCACTGGGCCAGAACGGATTCGACGAAATCGGACTCCGGGAGCTGGAGCCCATGAATCGCAAAAAGCTCAAAACAAACGAACTCCTTGCTCTTAGGCGCAGGAATCGCCTCTCTGCCGGCCGCCCTCCACCCGCCGACCTCGACAAGCGGGCTTCAAATTTCTTCAGATCGTCCTCAGTGAGGAGGCTCCGAGTGAAAGGCGCCATCGGGAGGGGAAGGATCGGAAGGGAAGATGGCGAAGAGGCAGATAAAGGAAGAAGACGGAGGAACGCAGTAGCACAAGAAACACGAATAGCACAAGAAGGCGTGGGAAGAAATGGCGAAAATGGAAACCACCTGATATAAACCGGCGAGGGGAGGCGAACCATCACCGTCATTTGGAAGGCGTGGAACTCAAGGAGAAGGAGGCGGGCGCTAACCGAACAGCGCCGATTTGGGATTCCCGCCGAGGTGTGGGTCCCAGCGACGCGAAACCAAGCGCCATGGCCCAGGGCGATTACTAGATAAACCTCTGGCGGCGGACGTCACCGTCCCGCTCGAGGCTCGGGGACTAACTGTTGGGGAAAATATGTGGCTCATGGAGTTTCGGCCCACTTACTTACTCATGGCCTCACAGGAGGTAAGCTCGGGACCAGCAAGCCCGCGCCCGAGCTTGGTAAGCTCGAGCCTAGGCTTCCCCGCCTCGGAAGCTCGGGCCTCTTGCTTCCTCCGAGCCACGAGTCGAGGTACGGCGACAGACCCAGAGCAAATCATCACGTGCCACGGACAGGATACGCTTCGGGTCCCCAGAGTCATCAAGAATTAAATGCGCGCACTGTACCGAGGAGCGCCTGGCCGCAGCTTCTGACGGGTAAGCGGCCGGTCCCGTCAACCGCCCGCATGGGCAAAGACACGTGCTGACCGGTAGCGGTCCGGCACGGTGATCAAAGGATTGCACTCGATTGCGGTGGATTGATGCGCCATCGGCATGGGAAAAAGGCAACGACTAATTCAACGGGCCAGCGCAAGCTACAGTGGCCGGAGGGCGCCTATAAAAGGGGCGCACAGGCCACAACAACAGAGGGCTTGACGTCGACACACAACTCACTTGGAGAATAGCTACGGTAGAACAGGAGCACTTGCACCCTCATAGGAGTTCTAGTTCCCGGCGGTAGTTCTCCGCATCCGTAATCAGTAAAGGAGCACACACACGCAAAGTGCCTTGAGCACTATCGTACTCGGCCCGGGCTTCCCAAGGCGGACTTCACCCCTTGTACTCGTTTAAGCTCGGCATTAAACTAAAATCGGACGAGGCTGTTATCCCGATGGAGGCTGAACCAGATAAAACACTCGTGTCATCGTTCCCATTCATCCGGTCTTGACGCGCCCGGCCGCGTCGGGACCAAGGTCTTCGCCGGCGGCGTCGGCCAGCGATCGGCCTCGTCCGGGGACAGGGCGCTTCGAACCTCGCACCCTTTTCCTTGCTTATTGGCGCTGCGGGGGGCTCGCCTTCCAGTCGCCGACAAAATGTATTTCCCATTCACCCATAGCTGATAATATAAATCGCAACAGTATGGTAAAGCATAATGTAAACATGAATAGCTGAGGTAAGAGGGAAAAACTACTTTAGCCCTGTTTTCTAGTATTGCCCATTAACACAGCTTCATATTCCAAAAGCAAGGTCCATCGATGATTTGTTTATTTCAGTTCTGCAGAACCTGCCTAGCTTTACCCAGACGATGCCCGGACATGATCAGTGTCGAAACACTAGAGACATGACACAACGCCATTACACTTAAAGTCCGCCTAGTAGATGCAAGTCCCTTCACTACTACGGTGCTTGCTCAAACAGCCAAGACCTCGGTCCATAGTGTCATGAAGGGCACCTACCGTTCATACAGCTGACTAACAGCCTGGCAGTTGGCTGCTTAGCGACGGTATTTCTCAACTCCTGCGGAAACTTCGTAATAATGGTGTAAGACTCATCCAAATCCAATTTCTCGGACGTATGGTTGGGCACAAATGTGCTACGTTACAGTGGTAAAAGAGTAGTGTCCTTATATGCATTAGGCAGGAACTTCTCAACAGAAAGTCCCATCTCTCATATGGGCACTTTATCATCTTCGTTCCTTACATAGGAACCATTTCTCACATGGGAACCAATAACTGGTCACATGTTAGTACCTTCTCCCTCCTCTGCCCTTAGCAGAAAAATGACACTTCATAACCCGGTCACATGCCGATTATACTCACAATTCATGAATAACAATAATACGATCGTTGTGACTGGAAATTCCCCACCAGCTTAATTATCAATTAACATGTCTTTATTTATTGGTTATTTTTCATATACGCTTACCAATTTAATTCTATTCTAGACTGTTTTCCTTAACTCAGCGACTTTGGTGATAAAATACCATAGCTTATATGTTTGTTAAGATGAATATGGCCTACAAGTGAATAAAACTTGCTAACGTCCTCTACATGTTTCACTATCGCCAATCAAATTTTATCAGTGTTGTTTATTTCAGTATTACATACATACACACACACACACACACACACACACACATATATATATATATATATATATATATATATATATATATATATAATGCACCCAAATGCATATTTGATAATATATAGGGCTATTCTACATGACATAAGGGCACAAGACTTGCCTTTTGGGTCAGAATCATTTAGAAGTTCTCTTGATGTCGTCTTCTTCTAGGTTGTTCAACCTTCTTGATCCTTGGGGTGACTTGATCAGCTCTCTCTTCACTCTTTATTCTCTTTGATGATCTCTCCTCTTTGATTTCTTTTTCAAAGCATACAAAAATTCAAATTTAAATTCAACATGATTCCTTTTATGCAATAAAAGCATTAACCCTTCATACATATACTTACACATCCCTTTTATTTTATAAGATATGGTTTTGTAAATAATTGGAGGATTTGAAATTTAGAAAATATAAAGATATATATATGTTTAAGTTCTTGTTGAAAAAGCTACTTCAAAAATATTAATATGTATAATTGATTTTAAATATAAAAGGTAGTGATGCTAATGCATTTGGAAGAAATATGTGGTTTTCATGAACTTAAATATTTTATTTATTTATCCTTATTGATAGAAAGTTTTATGGTAATAAGGGTTAAGTATTTAATATATTTATTTGTCTAGGTTAAATGAGATTTATAGACATATATGGTATATGATTTTAAAAACATGACAATGCATTGCATAAGTTTTATATGCATTACAAAATGTTCTAAAATGTATTAAATAAACTTGTTATTTAGTTTTTATATTATCAAAATCTTGTTTTTATATCGCCCTTTTATTTAATTAAAAGCCCTTTTTCATTTAATCCATAGCTTTCAAATATTATTAATAATATATATAGTTTTAAAATTCATATTTAGATGCAATTTATTATTTTAAACATTTCCTATTTGGATATAGTTCACGAAATTGGTTTAAAATAGGGTGAGCCGGCCTAGAAATAGATGAACCGGCTCTAAAATGAAAAACCAACAAAACCGACGGTTTTCTGCTTTATCCTCTTCTTTCTCTGTTCTTCTTCTCCGACGAGGTTTTGGCGTCGGATTGTGGTTGATCTGGGGAACGTCAGGTGCTCAAACTTGCAGGAATGGGTTCATTGATCAAGTTTCTACACCGGTCACAAGAAATTGATGGTCTAGCAGCCTTGGGTTCACCAGGGGTGAGCTCGAAGCGGCATCTGGCGGCAAGAACATGGCGACACGTCGGATCGATGATGCTTTGGGGAAAAATGAGATAAGACGGTCTTCAAGGAATTATGAGTAAGCTATAGAGACTTGGAAGTCCTCAAAGGGCGGTTGGGCTCGACGGGAATCAAAGGCTGGAGTTGCGGCGTAAGGACCATCGTGCTGGTGCAATTGTACGCTTCTGCGATAGGAACAGCGGCTTGGAAAGCTTCTAGGGGAAACACTAGGTATGCTAAAGACTTGGGTCGAGCAAGGGAGAGACTGTGCGGGGATGGCGGCTAGCGTCGAGGTGCTCGAGCTGCAGTGGTAATGGTGGTGTCGATTGGGGCATATTTGGGCGATCTGGTCGCTTGGGACAGTGATTAGGGTGCTCAAGGATGCTCAAGAATGCAATTGTTCGAAATAAAACGGAACAAGAAGATTCAATAGACTAGAATGACTGGGGCTGCCGGAAATTGGTGAAATCGATGGTGGGGACTTACCGGCGACAAACTGGCGGCGGCGACGGCCCTGTGAGCAACAGTAGGTGGTGGCAAAGCTCAGGGTGGCAAGAGAGTGAGGAGGAGGAGAGGAAATCTCGTGGCTCCACGTTTACCGGGCATGGGCGGCGCTGCGGGACGAAATGAAAGGCAACAGGGGTGGTGCATTGGTGCTTCGCCGGGAGCGATGCGGATGGGGTTGAGGGGGGTCGCGGTAGCCCAGGCACGGCCACGCAGGCGGTAAGGTGGCGCGCAACGCGCGATTAGTGTGTGCAGCCCGGAACGTGACGTCGAAGGCGATTTTCCCGAAGAGGAAAGTGTCTTGGCTGGGAAGCTTCCCGAAAGGGGAAGTTTCCGGATAATAGGTAAAACTGAATTTTTCTATTAGCTGAAAAATACAATTAAATGCTAGAAAATTATTTCTGGCTTAGAAAAATAAAGTAAAATTACCTCTGGGTCCAAAAAGTTATTAAGATTCTAAATATGCACATTTTTTTGGTATTTGATAAATATTTATTTTATGGAATTTATAAATCATTTCTTTAATGCCTTTATTAGTGATAAATGATTTGTCACTAGAAAAATATAACAAAAATATTGTTAGGTTCAGAAAAATATGAATATCCCATTTCTTAAATTTATTTTAATATTTGAAAGATTTTTATTTTATGATATTTTAGATGTTCTTCAATGCTTCTTTTTATTGTTTAAAAAGCTTAGAATTATCATAAAAATATAATAAAAATATATTTAAGTTAACAAAACTATAGGAATAATATTTTTATAGTTTATTCAATTTTTGACAAGATTATATTTTCTAAGATTTGTCATTTAGTTTTTAAATGCTTTATATTTTGGTATTTATATTAATCTTTTAATGTCTTTGTAAAAATATGGTAAAACCTTTATGCCAAGAAATAAACATGATGCATGCTTATTCAGTTTAGTTTGGTTTTTATTACCTTATGATGCTTTCTCCAATTTCCTTTCTAGGGTTCAACTGGATATTACCTTAGGTATCTCTAAAGGGGCTAAGGTATAGTTAGACTATTCTTCCTAGCTCTAGTTCTTAAGACAATATTTAGGTCTAGGTTCTCTAGACTGGTTTAAGAGGATATAGAGTATTGGGATCTATTAGTTATATCTAGGTTATATGGTTTGGTTACTTAGCAAAGGGAAGGATACATGACACTTTGGTGAGTAAATCACATTTGTGCTTGGGGTTCCAGGGAAATACTAGTAAATACAGTTGTTATTATATAGGGCTTCCATTAGGTTTCTGGTTATTTCATGAATGCACTTTGTATTTTAGTTTTGCGAAAAAATTTTATGCTCGAAATTTAGGGATGTTACACGTGGTCACTGCTCGACCTTTTTTCCCATTGGATGGCAATAAGTATCGAGCTCGCACCTTCTCCCGTCGATGCTGCCAGCATGGCTCGCAGTCAGGCATTCTCCTCCTCCCATCACTTGCGCCTACGCTTCTCAGTGAGCCGAAGAAGATGCTTCATCAGCTTGGGGCGGTGAAGTATTTCATCAAAAGGCGTAAGTCACAAACCTCGACTTTATCGGCGTACTCCAAGTGGACCTTTCAGACGCCACGTTGGAAAGGACTTGAGGCCAGTTTGACCCTAGTCGACCGTCTCACCGAAGAAACCGGGGGAGCTACAGCTTTGCATTTCTTGGTGGGGACCATCGTTGGCGGCTTGCGTGTGTTCAATCCCTCCACCGAGGGAGCAGTGATTGCACACTCGAAGTCCTTGTTCTCCTGCAGACATTATCATATCGAGCATGTGTTAGAAGGTTACCCGAGTTCAAGAAGGGGATGGAGCACGGTAAGGCTCGTCAACCTTGCTAGAGTGTTCTCGAATGTTTTTGGGTGCAGTGTTGGGAGAAAGTTTCCTGCTCTCTGGGCGCCGAAAAGCCCGATCATTCAGTCTTCCACCAAGGTGCTGCCAGGAGCTGCCAAGTCTGGAGGATAGTGTGAGCAAAGTAAATGTATAACCCGAGCATGAAAATGAAGATGAGCATGTTGTAAAAAGGATGTTCCCTCCTCCAAAGAGGGCACACCCTGTTCCACAGAAAATGCTCCACGATCGCCTGGCCAGGGAGCCCGCACGAGGCAAGCTCGTTAACCAGATTGAGCCACTTTTCCTCGCCGCCTTGGATGGGAGTGTTGGGAAGGCTCTTCTTGATTGAGATTTCATCACGGAAGCACAGGTCTCTTTCTATAGATTTTTTTTAAGGTAGAACCACCGTTCGGTCCATCCGAAAACGGAGCCATTCAAGGCCGTAATGAGGTAAGCAAAGGGAGATGGAGAGCGAAGCCAAAAATAAACGCAGCCAATTACAGAGTTGTCCCGGTGTGGAAAAGAGAGAGTAAAAATGACTAAATAAACTCACAGTGGGCATAGTGCCCAGAAAACCTTCACAGAGGTGCGTGAAGATGAAAAAAAGATGAGAATAGAATTCGGATTGAGGTTGGGGAGTTCGGACTCATAGTGCGCGAGCACGTCGGCGACGAAGTCGCTCTCTGGCATGCAGAGGTTATGCACGACATAGAGCTTAGTGAAGACGACCTCATCCTCCACTGGCTCAAGGTATTTCTTCACTTCGGGCGCTTGCCACGAGTGCGCCTCATGTTGGCCTAACTTCTCGAGCTTGGCCAAGTGCTCAGTGGTGATCGAGCTCAGACCAAATTTGGCCATGGAGGTGGATCGGAGACTACAGGAGGAAGAAGAAGGAAGCACAAAAAGGCTTAGAGGGTTTTTTCGCTCTAAGTGTTCCTAGTGCGGGAAATGGGCTGTTTTCACAATGTGCGTTTAGTACCATCAGGATACGCCTAGACGGTATAGCGTCAGGTAGGAGCGCTCTTAAATTAAATTGGAGCATCAAATGTATCGCAAACATCGAGTTACCCAATTTCAATAATTATAAGACACCTAATTTAATAACGATTTTTAAATAACTATGTATACCTATACAATCCTTGCAGATGTCGGAAGTTACACTTCCATTATCTAAGAAATACACATACATGGGATGTCTGACCGAGATGCCAGTAAGACGTCTACCGTCTCTCCATGCGTGATGCTCGGTTGAGACGCTAGCCACTACCACTACCAATAGCGCTATAGGGCATGTGATGCTCGGTCTAGACGCAGCCACCACCATCGCGTGGGGATGCTCGGTCCACTATGCCACAGGGCATACGATGTTAATTAGTTGCCACCACTGAGTTGGAAGCTCCGTCGAGAAGCCAATCGCCACTGATGCCAACCACGCTACAGTGCATGCAATGCTCGGACTAGATGCTAGACGCCATGAAGGATGCACGGTCTAGATGCCAGCCACCATTTTTAATGCTCGTCCTAAGCGTTAGCCGCCACCACCGTGCAAGATGCTTAGCCAAGAACATTCGCCACCTCTGTGTGGGATGCTCGGCCAAGACACCATTCATCACCGTTGCCGACCCCATCAACATAAGTCATTCCCTTAGCAGCGAGGTAGCGCACATCTCAACGTCAGTTGCTAGATACAGGTCAACCACACGTCGCCAGAAGCAGTGGCTTCATCGCCTTAGCTCCACTACTCTTCTTCCTTCTCCTCCTCCATGCAACAGGTGAAGTAGTACAGCGGCACCACCAAGACCACTACCATCAGATCTAGCACCAATGGGCTAGATCGAGGGAAGGGAAAGGAGAAAAAAATAAAATAAAAAAGAGGGAAGCACAGCTCGGAGACCTGCCACCGTCGTCACTCCGATAGGGCCCTCTGGCAGTTCGCTCTCCGAGTCACCCATAAGAGTGGCCCGGAAGTCACGTGTTTGCTGACCAAGTTAATATGAAAAAAAAACGAAACAAAAGCTTAGAGGCCAAGGTCCTAACTTAGCACTATGATGCTCTAACCCTGACTACGGAGACCGAGGAGGACCGTGGTACAGGACAGAGTCCTTTGTATTGGGTATTGCCTTCGCTTAATTGGTTTTAGAAGAGCAGGAAAAGCGAGGTGTGCCACTCAGTTTTGTAATCTGTACTGTTTTTCCTTTGTTGGTAAGTCCGTAGGTGTGCCGCTCGGTTTTGTAATATGTATGGCTTTTCCTTGAGTTGGACCATGGATCCGACGTCCGATCCGATCAGACGCTTTTTTGATACATGAGCAATGAATTACGGGAACAAAGCTCAAGTACTGCTGAAACAATTCATGTTAATGTGTGAAATAATGTTTCACATGTGCATGTATATGAAGAATGTTTTAGCAGTTATTTAGGAATGTTTCAAACCAAACAAGCGATGTTTCACGAGAGAAAGGAACAATAAAATATGAGCTGAGTGCTAATGAAACATGCAAGAAGTATCGATGAAACATGGGTGGAATACTGATGAAATGTGAGCGGAGTACTCATTAAACAAGACAAAAGTATTGTTGAAACATCGTTAAAGTACTGTGAAACATCGTCAAAACGATGTTCCCGTAGTTATTTTTAGATGTTTCATCTCATACAAGCAAGTATTTTACAAGAGTAAACATCATGTTTCACAATAACAAACATCATATTTCAGCAGAGTAAAACCAATATTTTACAGAAGCAAATAAAGTATTTTCACATATAGAGTATTTCGCCAGAGTAAACCCCATGTTTCATACGTATACGTACTATTTCAAGCCAAGCTGAAAGTTGCAATATACATCTTCGCCACCACCATGTGGTTGTCCTCGGTGCCTCCTGCTTTCATCAGCAAGCTCGTCATTGAGATCGCCGTCGTTGCCACACGAGCTCGCGCCCGCAGCGTCGTCACCTCACGAGCTGCCGCCATGAGCTCGCCATTTGCAACTAGGAGATGGAGGAGGAAGAGGAGAGCAGGAGGAGGGGGTGGTGAGGGGAGGAGCAGTGTGTTATCTGTTTTGATTAGGGAGAAAGAAGAGGGAAGGAGGAGGAGTAGCCTGTTTAGAGGAAGAGGAGCTATTGTACGGTGAATGGATAAGGTGGGGATTGGGGAAAAAAAGAAACTAGTGGCTAAGCAGGCTCACTTAGGATTTAGATTCGGTTTAGCAAACTTCGTCGAGTGCATCTCCTCGATGACGTAGCAAGAGGTAATTTAGATGAAATTTCTAAGTTGACTTTGTTCGTAGCAGCGGCCTTGAAAAGTGATATTTCATACTAGCTCGTAGCAGACTAGCCGTTACTATCTAAGTGACCCAAATGCCACGGTTCGTTCAGAAATTTGTATTTTTGCTAGGAGTGCAATTAATTATTCCCCCTTGACTAAATGCTTGGATGGATCATAACCAAGCTGGGCAGCCAGTACAAATAAATATTTTAGTTACTAGCTTATCGTCTTTTTAAACACGCACCATTGGTGTTTAATGTGTTATTGTTTTGAGTTTTTGACTTATTTGTTATTCGTTCATTTGCACTGTAGACTATTATTTTGTCATTCAGTCCACAGAAAGGGACTGGAATTATCGTTTTGGTTTACTTTTTTTTAATAGAAGCAGAAAAGAAATCAGATAGATATGGCCGGCTGGACTCCATTGGGGATCGAGGCTAGAGGTGTAGCCAGTAAGAAAAATTACGCTTGACTGACTCGAGGAGAGGTCGTTGCATGCACTGCACGGCGTAGCAACTAGCAACTATCATATCGATAATGCTTGGGATCGGACGTCCGGCGGGACGGCCTCATCGGACGCGGACGCGGCCCGTGCGCGTGCGGCCCGCTGCGGACGCCCGGCCCAACTAGCCAGCAGTCTCAGGCTAAACCAATTGTTTTACTAGGTTAGACATATTGTTTCACTAGACAGACAAAAAATGTTACAGTATCACAAAATTTTGTTACATGTGGTGTCGAAAAATGTTGCAGTAGCACAATGTTTTTGTTAGACAGATTGTTTCAATATTCTAAACTAATTGTTTTAGCAGACCAAACATATTGTTCCAATAGGTTACACAAATTGTTTCAGTAGGCTAGACAGATTGTCCCAAATAGGCTAAACTAATTGTTGTACTTAGCTATACATATTGTTCTAATAGTTAAACCAATTGTTTCAACAGGCTAGACATATTGTTGCAATAGGCTAAACTAATTGTTGCACTAGTTAGGCTGAACAAATTATTGCACTAGGTAGACAAAGAATGTTGCAGTACCACAAAATTTTTATTGCACGTGGTGTTGAAAATTGTTGAAGTAGTACAAATTTTTTGTTGCAGTAAAAATTTATATGGCAACATTGGTCTTGTTTTGTTCGTAAAAAATAGAGGATCGCGTTGGTACAAACGGTTGGTTTATTAGAGCACCCAATCAAAAGTTATGGCTATTATTAAAAAAAAAAAGGAATATATGCTGACATCGGCATTGCATCATCACATGCAAATATGTTGGCCAGGCCAGCGGGCGTTCGATGGAAGCAGCTCGCGTCCGACGCGTAGTCGCGTCGTCCCTATCATATAGCTAGCTAGAAGCTCATTGCGCCGCCTACTTCTCCGCCTCCGGCCGCCTCCTTCTGCACCCCGCCCACCGTGCTTTTGGACGGCAATACATGCATAGATGGAAGCTGGGCTTGGGGTGGCTGCGAGCGTTGCGGGGCTGGCCAGCGTGAGCGCGTTCAGGCTGATCGCCATGACCGTGGAGGCGGCGAAGACGGCTCGCAAGAACAAGAGTGGAGCAGGTCGGCGACCTGCTCCGGGCGCTGGAGGAGCAGCCCGGGGTGACGGTCATGCGGCTCCCGGAGACGAGCGCGCCGCTCCGGGAGCTGGAGGAGACGCTCCGGCGAGCATGCGTGCTCGTCAGGTAGTGCCAGAGCGGCGGCCCGCGCCGGGTCTGCGCCGGCCAGGACTTCGCCGGCCGCCTCCGGGACGTGCAGAGCAGGTTCAGCATCTACCTCCAGCTCTTCCCCATGACCAAAAAGAGGCCCTCCCCTTGACCAAATGCCACGCTTCGTTCAGAAATTTGTATTTTCGCTAGGAGTGCGTGCAATTAGTTTATTCCGGCCCCCTAGACCAAATGCATGGAAGAATCACGACCAAGCCCCAGCCCTAAAGAATATCTTGATGATTTATAATCATTTCAAACACGTATCATTGGTGTTTAATGTCTTACTTTTTTGACTATTATTTGTTACTCGTTCATTTGGACCAAAGACTATATTATTTGTCGTTCATTCGGTCCACATAAAGTGACTGGATCTATCGATTTCATTTATGCAGAGAAAAACTCAGTGGCATGAATAGACATGGACTCCACCAGGTAGACTAGCGGTGTAAGACTAAGACTCCCTTCTCTTCATATTATCTTATTTAATTATCTTCTTATTTATTTATAAACTGAATTTCGAGAACTTCTCAAAGTAGCTTGAAAAGTCTCGTAAGCTTTATTTGACTTGTTTCTCAGAGTTTGGAGATGTGGTTTCAAGATGGAAAAAACAAATTATTTGACTTTTTAATTAAAAAATAAGTAGATAAGATAAAAAAATAAGCGGAAGAGGAGGGACCTGACTCGAGGAGAGGTTTGCACGTAGCTCGGCTGTATAGTAAGTCTCATCTCTAAATTTAATGTAGCTAGAAGCTCATTGCGCTGCCTTCTTCTTCACCTCCGGCTCCTTCCGCGACCCGCGCGCCACGCCGTGCTTCTGCGTGACACTTGGCAATAGATGCATAGATCGATGGACGGGCTGGGGCTGGCTGTGAAAGTCGCGGGGCTGATCGCGATGACCATGGAGGCGGCGAAGACGGCGCGCAAGAACAAGAGCACCTGCCTGGAGCTGGCGCGGCTAGTGGAGCAGGTCGGCGACCTTCTCCGAGCGCTGGAGGCGCAGCCTGGGGCGACGGTCATGCGGCTCCCGGAGGCGAGCGCACCGCTCCGGGAGCTCGAGGAGACGCTCCGGCACGCATGCGAGCTCGTGCAGTCGTGCCAGAGCGGCGGCTACGCGCGCCGGCTCTGCGCCGGCAAGGACCGGGCCGGGCGCCTGCGGGACGTGCAGAGCAGGATCAGCATCTACCTCCAGCTCTTCCCCATCATCAGCCACATCGACAGCACGCGCCTCCTGGTGCGGGTCATGGCCGACGGCGGCGCCGTTCGCGATCGTGCCCCGAAATCCGAGGTACCATCGATAGGTCGAATGATTAATTGCATGCGACTTGCTGAACTTCGTGAATCCAGGGGAATGAAGAAGATGCGGCGCCGACGTCTCTCGCCGATCCTCATGCTAGGTATCACAAGTTCAGTTTTTCTCAGTTGGTACATGCTACCAATGGCTTCTCGTTTGAGCAGCAAATGGAACAAGGCGCCTTGTCCACCTTATACAAGGTATAGCATGCATGCTCACTCGTTATATTCTCTTCATATTCGGTTAGAGTTATGAGATGGAGTATGACACAAGCGAGTATAATATCAACAAGAATAATTTAGTAAAGAATTAAAATAATGGTGATTAAATAATCATGATGAGAGAAATATTTCTTAATAGAATTGGTAGAGCTCATGTCCATTTTTGCTTAAAAGGAGAACTTTTTAGTGAAATTGACCGTAAATTAGTAGGCCTATTTAGATCGATTATGGTTGAATGGCTGAAAAGCTAGACTTTAAGAAGCGGCTTCAAAAAGCTGAAACGTTTGTTTGACTTGGCTCTGAGGGCACTGAGAATTGGCTTCAAGTTTTTTTAGAAACAACTTCAATAAACCAAAACGGTTGACTTAAATAAACGATCATAAGCCAAAACAAATTAAGTATTCTCAGTGACAAATCATAACCCTTACCTTTCTAAGACCATCAGATCTCCGCTTTATGTAAAATGTAATGCTAAAGGATAACATAGCATGTAATTGCCATATTTCCCTTTTAGATGAAGAGCATGTTCAGAGTGGCTAAGCTGAATAAATAAGTTAGCTGAGCTAAAGTGTGCAAAATGTTAAGCTAGACTTTGAGAGATTCTTAAATCTGTTTCTTGAAGCTGGTCCGCTTGTTTATGTTATTTTTAAGAGCTTTTAGATATGATTTCATGACATGAAAAAAATTGAATTAAAAAAGTCAAATTGGTTTTCTAGCGAAATAAACCTAAGTCGCTTTGAACATGCTTAAAATGTTTTAGGGCATCCACGCCAGTTAGAGACAATATTGCCTGAGGCAGGTCAACCCACGGTAAGCCTAGAGGCATTCCCCACAGTGGTTAATGCCAAGGCCCACAGATATAATTTTGTGACTTATCTGACTAATATTGACTCATCTGACTTTTTTTATTACTTTTTGAATCCGTTTTATTTTTTTCTCGTAGGCGAGTCTAAAAGCTCTCTAAATCCTAAATTTCAAGGCCATCCGACTCTCGAGGCCACCTCGGAAAATTCTCGAAGTTCGAGATAAGTCAGATAAGTCACAACTCATGAGCCCAATAGAACAGGGCCAAAGTCTAGTAAGGCACAAAACCAGCCACCATGTTTCAAAAGCACTTGTGTTTATGTATAGTACTTCCTTTTAAGTTCACAATCGATCATCATATGCTCCAGTGCAGATATTTTAATGGGAACTGCTATACACCGCATGCATCCTTTACAGTACCATCATCTCAAATTTATCGGTGCATGTTTACACCTTAGTTCATTTCCAGGGCCTACTACAAGGGATTGATGTTACTATCAAAAGGATATCGGTCTCAAGTTCAGGGCAACAACTACCGGGATGTATGAACGAATACGAGCTACTGAAGAATGAGATCAAGATCCTCCCGGAGCTCCAGCATTCAAACATAATCAAACTCGTCGGGTACTGCGCCGAACGAAGCGAGAGGGTTTCAGTCTACGAATACACTAAAAAAGGGAGCTTGGAGGACGTCCTCTTTGGCATGTCTTCCCCTCTGACACCCCTGATGATCTGCAGTTTCGTGATTGCTGATGGATCGATGCCTGCTCTTGCAGGGCGCGTGAGAGGAGGACTGACACTAGGCTGGCCGTCGCGCTTCCGGATAATCGAAGGGGTAGCGCACGGTGCAGTTTATCTGCACAATCACTCGAGGCTACGAATCATCCACAGGGATCTGAAGCCAAGCAACATTCTGCTGGATTCAGATATGAACCCCAGGATATCAAACTTTGAGCTGGCTGAAGTGCTGGCTCCGGGCGTACGTGGATGAACAGAAAACTGACCGTGTGATTGGCTCAACGTAAGATCGATGCCCCAGCGCCTACAGAACAATTGAATGTCGTCTACAGAACAATTGATTTCTAGTCTATATTATTCTATCTTCTTTCAGTGGATTTATCTCTCCGGAATATATGTCCAGAGGCGTCTTCTCGGTCAAGACTGATGTGTATAGCTTTGGTGTCATGGTTCTTGAGATCATTAGTGGGAAGAGATGGACTCAGCCAATTCAAGAGCGTTTCTACCGGGATTTATTAACCTGGGTAGGTACTTAAAACTAAGCATGCATCTCCCCTTGGAGGTGTCCTCTTATGAGTTTTTCATGCCTGCACAGTAGCGTGCTTATGCACATTGATGCAATCTCTGAAGTTTGCAGGCACTTTCAAGCCATATATTGCCATATCATGATTGATTTTATTACAGTTGGAATATGATCATAATATACTTTCATCACATTCGTTCAAAAAAATACTTTCATCACCACTGTTATCTAATCAGTACAGAAACTGCCTATTATACGAAACGAGGATAAATATATATACTCTTTTCGTCACAAAAAGTTATCATTTGGACTATCTATATATTTTTAAATGGTTAGATCGGTTATATAAAATGTCTTGAAAAGCGCTTCTATCATATTATAAGTTTATCAAGCTCTATAAATAAATTACAATAGTAGTTTCCATGATAAAAATACATTATAAAATCGTGCCAATATCCAAAACAGCGACTTTTTGTGACCACATAGAGTAATTCTTAGTTTTTTTTGTGAGACATGGGCCGACGTCAACAGGCCATCGTTCTGCGGTGTATACCTGGCGCGAAGGCTCAAGGAATTCGTCGACCCGTCGCTGCACGACGTCGCGTTCCGCAGCCGGGCTCTCCCGCGCTGGCTCTCCTTCCCGGCGAGGAGGCGCGTCCTGTCGCAGCAGAGGGAGATGAAGAGGTGCGTCCGGGCGGCGCTGCTCTGCATCCAGGAGAGGCCGGAGCGCCGGCTAGCCATGCCGGAGGCCATCCAGATGCTCAGCCCCAGGAAGGCGAGGGCGCCGCTCCCGCGCCGGTCGCGCTACACCAGAGCGAGTGCGCTGTACGCCGGCGACCGGAGCGCCGCCGCCTGAGCTGGCCGGTGGGTTTTGCTGTGATACGTCCACGCAGAATCACGGATTCTTGTCATCCTCAGAGTCCGAAAATTGACAGATCATTGCAAAAAGAAACGGCGAAATATCTGCGGAATTGTACAGCCAGTCGCTTAATGAACTTGGCACGCAATTGTTTCCACGATGAGATTTTTTACGGTCTTTGATAAGGTACTGAGAGGTATCATAATTTCTAGTGTTAATTTATAATATCTCCTAATACCTTAACACTGATAAGGTACCTTCTGGTACTTTCTCAAGGACCGTAAAAAAGCTCTTCCACGATAGATGTGTTAACATAAAACCTTAGGTAATTACATAATTAGCTGGCCTAAGATATGAACACTAGCTAATGCGGATGAAATTTTTGTCACTGACCTTGGTTGTTTCCAGCCATTAGGGGCGACGTGGAGAGGATCTTAGGTTGTTACCAGGAAGTAGGTAGCGATGGGTTGACGGCTTTCGTGTCGCCTAGGCACAAATGCACAATGCACTAATCGGGCGTGTTTGGGGTCAGGTCTTCCTGTCAACGCAAAAACGTGCGCATGAGGAGAAGCTCCCCTGAGATTTATATTGCGTTGACGATGTGTACCCTCAACCAATTTCGGTTGAGGCGTCTCCGATCAAGACGCTGCGGGCTGTTGGCCAACAACCTCCTGATAACTCGGGTTAGACTAAGTCCAACCGAACACCCGTCCCGTGTCCCGTTCCCCTCACGAGCACATTCCTAGCCACGACGGGAACGCATAGGTCTCCAACGCCGAACCTGTCGCCGCCCCATTCCTCGAAGATGAGAGAAACCCAGATTCCGTGTTCTCTGTCGATCCCGCCCCGCTCCCCGCAAGAGAAGAGCAGTTGGTGCGCGCGCTCGGACGGAAGGAGCTACAGGCGAGCCCGTGCGGGAGGTGGTGGTTCCGGGGCAAGGCGGCGGCGGCGGCGGAGCGAGGAACTGTGCGGCGGAGACAAGGTAAGTTCGTTTTCTTGCACGACTGTAGTCGATTTGGGTGGATTTGGGTGGATATGGGGGGATTTTGGCTCGATTTGGGTGGCTTTTCGTGGAGATTTCTGGATCTCGGCGGTCGTCGTGGTACAATCTCCCTGGGCCCGTTCGCCTCGGTCGAAACCTGCGGGAGGGGGGACGAGCGGCAGTAGGAAAGCTGCAGGGCGAAGGGACGGGGGATGTGTCGGGGGTGGGGTGGGGCGGGTGTTCCCGGCCGCTGCGCCCATCCGGCGGGGGAATGCGCGGCGGCGGGGAGATGTAGCGCGGATGGCGGCAATGTCGGCGCCGCGGTGGTCCATGTGGGCGGTGCTGCTGCTGCGGCTGCTCCAGGCCATGTCGCGGTAGATCTCCCCGTGGGCGGTGCTGCTGCTGCGGCTGCTCCAGCCCATGTCGCGCTAGATCTCCCCATGGCTGCTGCTGAACAATTAGGTAAATGTATGAACAACAAGGTTAATGTATGAACAACTATGTGCTGCTAATTGAGTATGTGCATATATTACTAGTAAAGTTTGAAGTTGAAATTATCTCGAACATGCTGGTGTATGTGCTATGCTATGATATGCTGTTGTGTTCGTTGTCCAGATCATGCATCGCCGATTTTTTTCATTGAGGCGATCATTCGAGTTGGTGGTGGCATTGGCATATAATCCTTGCTGATTAATAGCTAGGCAGGTGGTCGCGGTGGTCGATTTAGGGATTACAGTTTATACAGCAGCCTATCGTTATACCTTTTACTAGAGGCAAATCTTTATGTTTCTACGGTCATAAATTTTTTTTGTTGAATGGTTTATAAGTTTATATGATTGTTCTAGTCGCTAGGAATGAATTAGGGTTAATCATCTGAAGGCTATTGCTTGCAGGAGCTTGTATTAGATAAATGAAACATAGAACGATCAAGTTCATGCTTTAGGCTGTTCATACCTTTGTCTTACTTCATGCTTACCTTGTACCTGAAACACATAACAAATACTCATTCATGACTCAGATGATCTTTGGGAACTAGAATTGTGTTTTAGGGCAAGCAGTTAAAGGGCTAAGAAGGCATTGAAGTCATTGAAAGATAGACAACCTGCTAGTGTACCTATTTTAACACATAACATGTACTGTCCAGGCTATCGAAAGTTAATCAACGACACAAGTTTGCAATTATGTTTTTTTCAGAAGGAATTGAATCATAGACCACTTTCATTACAGTGTGTATCAAATTTGTACAAACGGACACATATTAGGAAGGACGGATAAACTTCTTGTAAGCCATTATAGTATTAATAACATGGACATGTACATGCGTGTAGATGGCTGGCTGTCCTTCATCAGCTATTCTGTCCAAGCTTATCAAGCTTGTGGACGACGAGGCTGCCTCATTGAGGAAGGTTGTCAATGACAACTTCATCCATGGAAGAACGCAATGTGGCGATGACTTGAACCGGGCTCTTCTTGAGGTGGACTCCATCGCTATTAGGCTAGGAGAATTCACCCTAGAAGCAGAAGTGGCTGCTCTTGAGGGTACACTGCAGAATATACCACTTCGTCCCACGAAGGTGAAACCTCCCCATGATGAAGATGAAGACCCCACCCTTCTGGTGGATGTCGAGGACTTGATTCCTGCTGAGGACTTGGTGGGTCCTCAACGCATTACATCGGTGGATTACTCATCCGATGACAGTGCTGACTCCATGGAAGGATGGGAGTCGGACCGTTCGTGGCACCTGACCTAGTGGTTTTTAATGGGATGTTCTAGGTCCATATGCGAATGTCGTACGGTACTGGGCTGCATAAGGGTGTGTTATGTGTGTACCATTTGTATTTGATATGTCCTACTAGTGTATGTAATGTAGTTCGTATGACGTATTTAGAACAATATTATGTCCAGCCTTGTACCGCGTACCTTTCACTTATCATATGCACATTAGTGCATTTGACATCATGTTTTTATGCTATGTTCTCCCATTTGGTTATATACATGTGCCATATGTTAACAGGGAGGACATGGACCCTTTCCTAGAGAACCTGCTGCACGAGCGTGGGCAGCGTATCTCGTGGTCCAATTCAGAGCGACTCGATCCAGCTCTTGCAGGACTAGAGGAGGGGGTGGGTGAGTTCTCCCCCTTCGCCGCCCCTCCCGGTGAACCCACCCTTCCATTCAACCCTGGTTCATCGGAGGTTCCTTGCACACAGCCCGGCGGTAGTAAAAAGAAGAAGGCAGCCACGAAGACGGATAGGACGAAGTGGACCGCAGAAGAGGAAGAGCTCCTGGTGTCTGCCTGGCTTAATGTAAGCCAGGACCCCATTGTGGGTACAGACCAGGCAGCTGGGACATACTGGGAGAGAATAGAAGATTATTACAAGAAGTACATGAAGACTGGGATGCTTCCAAGATCCCAGAAGGGAATGACTAATCACTGGGCTGTCATCAGCGAGTCTGTAAATAAGTTTGCTGGATACCTGAAGAAGTTCGACAACCTGAACCAGAGTGGGAGCACGGAGCGGGATAGGGTAAGAAATGGTTCCCTTCTTCATATGCTTAGTTTAAGGGATGCTCATAGTTGTAATGCCTCTATTTTTTCCCAACTGTAGATGGCTATGGCGGCAAAGATGTACAAGGAGATCGAGGGCAAGCCGTTTGGATTCATCCATTGCTGGGTCATGTTGGCTGATCATCCCAAGTGGACAGAGATGTTGGGCACAAAACGTCAGAAGACCCCCTCCCATCCCCCCCCCAGCTGTCTCCTTCTTCTACTCCTGGGGACACACCTGTGGAGGTCGAGGGGAATGTGTCTGCATCCCCGACGACCCCACATCTAAATAGGCCCATAGGTAGGGATGCTGCGAAGGCGGCAAGGGGTAGCAAGGCCAGCTCTTCGAAGTACAGCCGCGCTACTTGCACTGAAGCGGTCTGTGCTACTCATTTCGAAGACTTGCACAACGATAGGCAGAAGATCATTGGCCTGAAGGAGAGGAGGCAAACCTTGATGGAGAACAAGGAGGAAGAGCGAATTCTGCGCATAGACCCAAATGAATGCACCGGTTGGCTTAAGGAGTACTACCTCAAGAGGTAGTGCGAGATCGCTAGCAAGTGGGGACTGGACCCATCCCTTCAGCATTGACGGGTGAGTACGTTCCATGGTGAAAATATGAAGTACATGCTGCTATGACATTGTCAATGTTAATTTTCTTATAGTGCTCTTTATTGATGTTGCTGCTCAGCTCGTCATATAAGCTGATAACCTGCTGTATACCTCATGTTTTTTGCTCATGTTGTTGCTGTAGATGTTGGTGTTCACCTGATCTGAGAGTAAGCTGCTGCCATTATGTTACAAATCACCTTATATCACGTTGTGTTAGCTGCTGTGATTATCATTATGGTCCTGTGCACCTGATCATAACCTACTGTCATTATCTTACATACCAGCTTAAAGCACTTTGAGTTAGCTGCTGTCATTACCATTGTGTTGCTGATCAGCTGATCTCAACGGGGATGTTTTACTCTCAGCTTATTAAAGTTAGGTTTGTCATCTTAGTTCTTACAGTTAGTTAGTGTCATGGTCTTACAGTCAGCTGATCTCATGCTGTTGTACTGATCATAAAATCCTGATATTATCATAGTTACAGTCAGCTTGTGGACATATATTGTAACAATCCTGATATTTTCCATGCAGGCCAGAACTGGGGTGAGTTGCCTAGATGCCGAACTACACATGGGATTCTATATATTCCTGAACTATGTTATGTTGACTGTTAGCTGCTTCCGGGCTCAATGTGACGTGATTGTGATATCCCTGTGGCATGAACCCGGTTTATATTTTGCCAACGGACTATTGGTTCCAATGTGTTGTTGTTGACATATACTAGTGCTTGGCAATGTGACAATGTGTTGTTCTTGACATATACGACTGCTTGGCAATGTGACAATGTGTTGTTGGCTACATATACTACTGCTTCACATGATTATAGTGGTTGGTATACCTTGTAGTGCCTGCGAAATTTTCTTACAAATTGCCATTATTACGCTTGCCAAATAATGTAGACGTATAGCAAACAAACTTGTCACATAAATAATAGTGCTTGCCAAATAGTGGTAGAACATTACATTAGGCGATACATAGTGCATAAGTAGAAGCATGAACGACATAATAAAAAAAAGGGGACAACATTGACCTTGTGACAACACACCTAAACAGGTAAACTATGACAAGCCATTAGCATAGTTACAATCCCTTAGTGGCCGCCGAATACTGTCCAAAGGTACTCGACTAGGTCCTCCTGTAGCCACCGATGCGTTGCACGGTCCCTGATCCGATAAGTTGCCTGGATGTAGTGCAGGACCTGGGCATCCCTTTCGCGTGTGCATGGAACGGCAGGTCGCATGTACTCATAGTCCACACCTTGCGGTGGACCGTCCCTCTCATCTTCAACTATCATGTTGTGGAGAATAACACAAACCTTCATTATGTTAGCTAGCGTTGCCTGGTCCCAACATCGACCGGGACCACATATGATTGCAAACCTTGCTTGCAGGACGCCAAATGCTCGTTCCACATCTTTTCGGACGGCCGCGTGGACATCGCTGAATAGTGTCCTCTTGTTTCCCCGAGGGCATGAATTGGCTTCACAAGGGTTGCCCATTCGGGGTATATTCCATCCGCAAGGTAGTTTCCCATGCCGTAGTTGATGCCATTGATGGTGTAGTTAACCACCGGTGCGGTACCTTCCATCTGCCTATCAAAAATGTTAGAACGATGTAGCACATTGATATCATTCAAGCTACCGGGCATTCCGAAAAAGGCATGCCATATCCATAAGTCGTAAGAAGCTACTGCTTCTAAGACTATGGAGGGTTTTTTTGTGTGGCCCCTAAACGCCCCGTGCCATGCCTTGGGGCAATTCCTCCACTCCCATTGCATGCAATCGATGCTGCCGAGCATCCCGGAAAAGCCTCTCTGCTGGCCAACGGCAAGTAGACGAGCAGTGTCTTCTGCCGTCGGTGCCCGGAGATACTCTGGTTCGTACACTTCGATGATGGCGGCAACAAACTTCTTAAGAGCAAGCAAAGCTGTGCTCTTGCCGATCCTAACGTACTCGTCGGTACTGTCGGCGGGGACCCCATATGCGAGTTGACGCATTGTTGCGGTAATTTTTTGCAGTGGATGAAGTCCACACTTCCGTAGTGCATCCGTCTTTTGCTTGAACCAATCGTCATGGGCCTCCACAGCGGCAGCAATGCGCAAGAACAAAGGACGGCTCATCCTGAACCTGGTATGCAATAGGGCAAAAGTCAGTCACACAGATTTGATGGAAACTTGTAAAAGGGCAGGATACTAAGCATACCTACGCCTGAAGTATACATGGCCATACACAGGGTTATCAGCAAAGTAATCACGGTATAGCCTTTCAGCACCTTCTTCTCGACCACGATCGAGTGTGGCATGCCCATATACTGATCCACCCCATCTTCTATTTCCACTCTTGGCGGCAGTTTCTTCTTCCTCTTTGGCAGCAAGCATAAAAAGTGCGTCCTCTTCAAACTCGTCATCGCTCGATGAGGAGTTGACATGATCTGAAGAGGCTCCATGACTCCACTCACTCATATCGTTGTGCTTGGCTACCAGAACTACAAAAGAGAGGGTGGTAAAGCTATTGTGCAAGTGATGTGCATATCAGCTAACCAGGCACCCTTTTATAGCCACAGATGCGATTCTTCTCCTGGAAGGAAAGCGGTCAGCTTCCTTCTCTAGTAAGCTACCGTGAGGACACAGATGCACTGCTACGGATTCTTATCTTGGAAGATTCCCAAAATAAGAATCCGTTGTATCAGACTGCAACATATGTCCAGAAGAATAAGATATTATTCGAATGTAATTATTGAATTAAACGCAGTATATTATACTAAGTATAAATTTCGTCAACATCTCTATTCCCCACCGTTTTTGTCATCTGTGTCATTTTTTTTTGAATAAATAAATGAAGTATCTTATTTTGTTGGGAACATATTATTTTATTACATTATTTTTTTGACGCATAATGCATGTACAAAACACGGCCCATTAGATATACATATATCAATTATACGTGTGTAGTTATGGAGGTGTTGGAAAAACCAATAAAAAATGAGTGATATGGTTGGGAAAGGAGTGACGAAGGAAATTGGGTTGGAGATATTTCCTGGGAAGGGAAGGAATCTTTGATGGGAATGGGGAAGGGGATGGGAAAGGGAATGAAATAAAGGGAATTGGGTTGGACTTAGTCTAAGTCCAACAAGATGCTGACGGGCTGAACATCTGTGAGAGCCCATGGTGGAACTCACATTTGAGCTCACTCGAGAGCCACGCCCCTCGATAGCTACCAAGGCAGATCAATCGATGGATACACGAGCCGTAGTCGTGAAGTAGTTTGGGGTACTTGATGAGATTACAAAGAACGACAAGCATGGATATGAACTCCGGCGAGCTCGTCGGCAGGATCACCGAGGCCGCGGCGACGGCTCACCGTAACAAGAAGAAGTTCGCGCTTCTCGCCGGCCGCGTCTCCCACATCGACCAGCTGGTGGTGCACGTGAAGGATCTGCGGCGGCGGCGCCTCGAGGATCTGGTCATTTTTACATCTCGAGCTGATAAGTAACTTCCTAAAATGTAACACAATAAAATATAGAAAATAAGAAAACAAGACAAATAAATATAAAACATCATTAGTTGGAGTCTTGGAGATGTTACCACCGAGAGCGGTAAATGACAAATAAATATAAAGCATCATTAGCTGGATGCCATTGCCACGTCACCGAAATCATCATCCTAAACCACTGAAAGCGGTAAATGACCCGGTATTCAATAAATGAAGATATTAAATGATTGTTTCCGTAGTTTAGGGATTTAGAATAGACTTTTCTCCATAGTTGAGAGCTATAATATAAACTTATTCCTTTCTTCGGTCATACGTAGTACGCGTAATATATATTTTAGAAATTCTAATGAATTTCCTAAGTTGAGTTTGTCTGTAGCAGTCACATATATAGTAAGTGATATTTCACACACCGCTACAAATAGAGTACACCGCAGCCACTCGGTTCGGCTCGGTCTTATCCACTCTAGCGAAAAAGAGGGCAACAGGAGCGAGGAGCCCCTGACTAGATCTGTTGTCTCCCTCGCTGGCAGGGATCTCCAAGTCATCGCCGAGATGGGGAAACATGAATCTCGGGTGGGGATGTACAAAAGTAGCCTTAGGAGTAGTATAGGGCTAGGGAATAAGGGGGTCTCAGTGGCGGGGTGGGCGACACGTCTTCTGCAAATCCAATTTGAGATGGCTCGTCTACCAGGTCCTCAGCTGCGTCTTCCTCGTCTCCATTGTTCAAGCCAAAGGCATATGGCAACAATTAGGAGGAAAGGGAGACTTCCTGTTTTGCGGTGGAGAAAAGATTGAAGAAAGAGGTAAGGATGGGGGTTTTTTGTAGAGAGACTCCGATGTCGGTGGATTTGGTGACGATGGCGGTGATCGGTGGCAGCGCCCCCTCGATTGCATCTTCCTTAGGTGTGGTTATGGCGGTGCTTCAAGCTTTGACGACTATTCTTGGTGATGTCCTCCTTGTCCGTCAACCATTGAGGTTAGGGCTGCATGAGAAGGATCTGGTGGCGCCGTTGCTCCTAGTGGTCGTCATCATTAAGGCCAGCGTGAGAAGAGGGGCGAGCTGCTTCTGGTCTTTAGATTTGAGACACTGCGAGGGTTTGGTTGTAATTTTGGTTTTTATCAGAAGGCTAAATGTAACTTTGAAGCTGCTTTTCGAATGATATGGAATCCTTTAAAAAAAATGATATTTCACACCTTTTTTAGAAGAAAATATTTCATAGTACTTCATACTAGTGGTTTGGTTTTTGTCCTAACTCCTATCCTAAGCGGTGAAGGTCAATGCAGATGGGCTTGCCCCATGAGCGTCACATTTGAGCCCACTGAAAAGCCACAACTTCCGCTAGCTACCATGGTCCATGGGCCGTGGCGGTGCAGTTTGTGAGGGCCCTTCGCTGCAAATGAACGGCTCCCCACGGTGCCCTCTCACGCCGCCGCCGCTCACCGGCGCGAGCCGCCGAGCCGCCGCACGCGGCCACCGAGGGAGCCTCCTACTGTGCTTTCTTGTCGATGGGAGCAGGACAGAGCCGGCCGCAAGCCCACGGCAGAAGTTCTTGCCGGAACCCGGATTTGTATTCAGATTTTAGACCCTTTATGCATTCTTGAGTATTCTTACGATTACTAGTAGGTCAGGTCACAATGTATATGCATCTTTGGCACTGCGTGCCCAACCTTGCGTGTTATTTACATGCACAATCGAGGATTGGCACTTTGTATGTAGGGTTCAACCAGTTTACAGTTTACTGAAGCCAGTTTCGGTGATGTTAATCTGGAGTCTGGCCCAGAGCTGAGCAAATACTGCTATTTAATGTTGCATAGTACGACATGTTTGACACAATTCAGCGTTAATTGGAGGTTTCGGTGTGAAGTCACATCATTGGAGGTTTCTTGGAAAAGTATCTTCTACTGTATTTCAGTTTCGGTGCACATCATTGGAGGTTTCTTGGAAAGCTCCAACCCAGATGTTTAATGCTTGAAGATATTCTTTCTCATCGAGGGGTCAGATGGATGTCATTTTTGTATACATGGTTGGCGGCCAATTGTCAAAAGTCCTTTGGTCAAGTTAAGCTCCAAGGTGTGCTGACTAGCTAAAGGTGCTTATTTTCAAGAATCGTGTTCTGCTTGTATCTCTGAGCTAGTCCAGGGAGCAGAGCAGCAAACTGAGAGGAGATGGCCCTATGGAATGGCATTAGTCAGGTGGCCAACGTTGCGCAGCTTGCTGGGGTGGATGCGTCTGGGCTGATCACGATGATTCTGGAGGCGGTGCAGACGGTCAGGAGGAACAAGGAGACCTGCAAGAAGCTTGCACGGCGTGTCGAGGTGATCGGCGACCTGCTGCAGCAGCTTCATGAGGCACAGCTGATGCAGCACCCAGATACGAGGAACCCGGTGGAGCAGCTGGAGGAGACACTCCGGCGCGCATTCATGCTTATCACAACCTGTCAGGACAGCAGCTTCATGTATCACTGCTTCACGGGAGGGAACCAGGCTTGCCGGTTCCGTGAGGTGGAGGAGGATATCGTCTTCTACCTCCAGCTCTTCCCCCTTGTGGGCCACGTAGATACCACCCGCACCTGGGTGCGGCATCTGAACAGAGATGAACCTTCAGGCACAGAGGTAATGACTAGATCACAGCTAGTCCTAGTCTCCTAGTCTCTGGAAAATCTTGATGTTTCTGAAAACTATTTTCTTAGTATGTTGTATAATTGTGTATTGGTAGAATCTAATACCATGTATGCTTGGCGGCACGTAATTTTGTTGGTTACATCTTTAGTTAATATCGGTTAGGAATCGAGGGAAGAAACTGGAACCGATTGTGCTAATTCAAAACACAATATGGTACTAAATTTAGATTGATAATCCTTAGTGCGAGTGATTACTGTTAGAGATATATTAGGATATATAAGGAGTCCTTTAGCACATCAAGATAGATTAGATCATTTGCTCTTATCTAGACTTCTCATATACCTTATATGTATATGTCTTTAGTCTACATGTCAATATACATCTCATATTCATAACAAGATATCAAAGCTACGGTGCTCAAACTCTAGCCATCGCCGCGTTGCTGCCATTATCTGTTGTCATTGCCCTTGGAGGAGGAATCCCCGTTCTGGGGGCGGCCACCTCATTGGCTTTCTTTTGTTTTCGTCACGCAGCAACTACACCGGCTGTTTTCGCTCGTGTTGTGGCTCATCTATGTTAGACCTATTGTGATATAGGCTGATGAGTAATTACCAATTAGTTAAATGAGCAGTATTATTAATTACATAATTAGACTGTCCTTAAGGGTGATTACATAAAATGCCTTTGATTGGGGGCTAAAGCATAGAATGGTTGGTCCCAAGTCAGGTTTTGCGCTATAAATATGAGGGCAGCCCTGCCATCGGTGCTAATCATGATTAGTCACATCATTAGCACCCAGTTAGCAGCCGACCCCTAAAACCATTCCGATCCAATCTAAAGAGATGCAATTCACTGACTTAAAGGCTAAACCGTGCTTTCTGTCCATGATTACGACTTTACTTTGTGTCTTTTCTTTTGCTTGGTTGCAATTCTGTCTTTTTCTTTTTTTTCTCGAATACGCAGGAGAGCTACGTATCATTTCATTAAAGAAGGAAACAAAAGGTCACAAAACAGACCCTACCACACCAAGAACACACACAGACGCACGCAACACCCCCACAACAAACGAAAACAAAACAACAAGCCAGATGACCACAAGAGCCAACCGACCAGGCCCCTAAACAAGACACTGAACTAAGGATCCAAGATCCTTAGCACCAGCAGCACACCAAAAGGAAATCTCAGTAGCCATCGAAGTAACCACCAGGGCTACAGAAGGAGCAGCACCGTTGAAAACATAGGCGTTCCGATGCTTCCAATTCTATCTTTTTCTTTGAGACGCTGTGTTTTCTTTATGCTTCCGTGTCTTGGGCTACAATTTGCGTTAGCGGATGGGAGGAGTCCACTCTCTGAATTTTGACATATGTTTGTGACTGCGTACTATGACAACCACGACAACATTTGCAAGACTTGGACTTTGGATTTTTTTTTTTATTGTATTTCCATTCAAATGCAATGCTATTGCATCCGCCTTGTATTTAAGAGGGTACTTTTTATTTTAGTCTATTCTCTTTTAAATGCAATGCTATTGTATACGTCTTGCATTTGAGGAGGGTGTTACAGATATATTAGGATATATAAGGAGTCCTTTAGTTTATTAGATAGATTAGATCATTTGCCCTTATTTGGGCTTTTCTTGTCTTATCTAGGTTTCTCATGTACCCTATATATACAGACCTTTGGCCTACAATTTAAAATATATCTCATATTCATAACAATTACAAAATAAAACTGTAGTTATAATATTTGTTGTTATCACATTAATGAAAAATTGATCTAGTAAACAACATTATGAGATTAATGATGACTCAAGAACATGCAACCGCAAGAGATATCTAACGATAAGATCTAGATCTGGTAGGATTAAATGTTAGGGGTGGCATGCAACAGGTTTTATGTTTTTATCCAGTAAACACATGTTTCAAGCAGTGATTTATTCCCATTGCTATACCATTTTTTCTGAACATCGTGAAAATTGCAACTTTAGTTAGTGCTGGAGTATGCTCAAATTAAGGGTTTATGTTTCAAGGATTTATTTTTATTTTATTTGTGTTCTCTCTTAGGTGTCTGCAGAGGGGACTGAGATACTAGAAAGCCATTCAGGCCATGCGCCTAGGTACAGCATAAATCAACTGGTATCTTCTTAGTTATTTGTCTGCCTATGTATATTGCACTGTTTCTGTATCATTCATTCAAAGTATAAGGATGGATAATTATCTAGTACATTTATTACAACAGCTATAAGTCATCTCTAGGGTATAGCCAACTGAGATTTTTACCCCTCATCAGCTTGCTATAATCAATTATTTTGTAGTGTAAAATTCTGATACACCAGATCCAAACCACAATTCTAAGCTATCCTTTCATGTACAATAGAAAATGGAAAAAGTACTGATTTGGTCCCTGAACTTTCGACCTCATTCTATTTTGGTCTATGAACTCCAAAACTAGGTTAACTTGATCCTCGAACTATTAAAACCAAACTAAATTGGTCCTTTGACCGGTCAACACAGTGGTTTAGGGGGCTTTTTGCTGACGTGGCGTCCGTCCATGTGAGCAGTTTTAGCTTACGTGGCATCCACGTGAATAGGAGAAGAAGAAAGAGGGGATCGACATGTTTAGCCACGTGTAATGCCACATCACCCAAACCCGCCATGTGTAACGCCACATCAGCGAAAACCACCCCAAACTACCCTTCAACCGGTCAAGAGACCAACTTAGACCGGTTTTGATAGCTTGAGGACCAAGTTAAACCGGGTTTGGAGTTCAGGGACCGAAATGAGGTGAGGGCGAAAGTTCAAGGGCCGAATCAGTACTTTTTTCATAGAAGAAAGACCTGTATATCTGCCTAGGATATCATAGAATATTTATTTATTGAAATCTTCAATTTTGTTAATAATCACAACTATTACCCCTTTTTTTATAAACTCGGTTACCTTTTCAGGCTTGAAGGCAAAGCTGAGATAGTTGAATCAAGACTTCTGGGAGTTAATAAAACTTCCACACACAAGAAAGAACGATTATCAAGTATTTATATTCAGTCATTATATAGTTCCATCCTTCTCCAAGCAAACAAGCATCCTGTATTGCATTACATAGTTCTGCCTTATAGTTCATTCTCTCTTTTTGTTTGCAATTTTTTTTAATGAGAACATTAGGGGAGAGCCTACTGTAATGACATTATTTTTCATGGTTGTGTATGGTAAAATTCCAAGCACATGCTCTCAAGATTTTTTTATCGTAAATGATGTGCGTGATTTAGTTCATATGTATTTCACTCTAAACAAATCATAATTCATGTTAACAAGTATCAAGCCATCCTAATTTAAATATCAACCATTTATAGTTTTGATGTTTTCTTAAGCTATGCTGCTATTTTTCCATGCAGATTGTAGAAAATTTAAATATAAAAAGGTACTCCATACATTTCTTTTTATAAGGTATATTTTTACTAGGTAGGGCATTAAGGAGCTCACAACTTATATTACCAAGAGAATACTAGAGGGAAATGATCCTCATATCCCTGCATTGTTATTGGATAGATCATTCTCTTGACATGCCTTTGCAGAAGCTGATTGGTTTTAGCCTGAAATCTGGCACCCATACTACCCAACAACTGCCAGGAACTATTGAAACCTTATAATTAACAACCCTTTTGGGGCAGGAACCGAAATGGTTTCATTAGCCCAGCAGGGTTTATGACTATATTCTTTATGTTCTGCTGAACCCTGGCACCCTGCATTCCATTTGCATTAACTGTAATTCTTTCATAATATCGGTTAAATACAGATCCACTACATTATTCTATGCTCAACAAAACATTATTTATTATTATCGATAGCCATCGCTTAGTAATTAAATTGCAATATGCTTGCCTTTTCTATGAAAAAACTTTCTAATCTGTATTAATTCATATTTATGACAGGAAGCAATATTTTCTACGCATCACAAAAAAGGAATGTGAAAGGGCATGTTGTGAACAAGGATATGCCAGAGAAGCTATTCTGTTCTGAAAGATGTTCAAGATTATCGTCATTCAGTTTTTCTCAGGTTGTGGCATTTACAGAAAATTTCAAATTGGAAAACGTGATTGGACGTGGTGCATTCGGTTATGTCTACAAGGTACTTGTCCCTTATGTTCTTTATGGAATAGTGTCAATTATTCTACTATTGCTACTTTTATGTTTTCAAGAGATTTCAATGGTCATCATACATGGAGATTTAATAATAGGCTTTGTGATGCTCGATTAGTTTAGAACCTATGGAATTCTTATTATTTCCGCCTTTCCCTATGGCATGATCCTTTTGTACAAGGATGTGTACATCTTCTGATGTAGAGACCGGAACATTATTCCATTATCTAGAAAAGAGATTTCAATTATGACATTTTTATGTGATTGTTGATACAAGGAAATCTGCGTGCCTTTTCCAGAATGGTACTTTTGTGATACAAAAAATGCATACCCTGTTTGGACCCCCATGACTTGGCCTGAAACCGTGAAGTTGATGATTTGGAATTAGAATTCTGGACTAGGCAACTAGAAAGGTACTTTCTGGGAGATGAAATTGTTGGTACAACCTGAGTTTCAGTAGCGAATTTTGGAAAAGTTTTGTTAGACTTCCTTTTTGAATATTGCATCACTAAAGATGCCATGCCAAACTATCCCATTAGCTCTATAGTATTACTCTCTCCTCTTTCGATGTACCTGAATTGAATAAAATTGAATATATCTTTACAACCATAATCACTACATTTATTTGTAAATATGAATGTTAGACCAATTCTATTTGATTGTGTGCTCAGATAAGATTCAAATTTGATTTTCTGTGTAGATTTTGTTGCTATATATTATTTTAAATCTGAGTCTTGGGATCTTCTATATTTAGAAAAGAAGAAACTGAGAAATTGTTCTTTGTACTGGCTATTGAGCATTTCAGGGAAAACTGCCTAATGGATTTGAGATTGCGGTCAAAAGATTTGTAGCATCATCAACTCAAGGTTCAGAAGAATTCAATTCTGAGATTGAAACAATTCCAAATCTTCAACATAAAAATGTAGTTAGGCTGCTTGGATTTTGCAATAAAAGAAAAAAGGTTCTGGGGTTTCACAAGGGAGAAGAGATGATTCTTATCTACGAGTACATGCCAAAGAAGAGTTTAGCCTCTTTTCTTTACAGCTGTAATCACTGAGACTTCAATTTCCATTGCTCTTGAACTTTGAAAACAAGTTTGTATTATTTTGGAAAGCTCCATTTTGTTGATTATTTTCAGACACAAAGACAGGAGAAGCACTTAATTGGTCAAGGCGCCTCCATATAATTGAAGGGATAGCACATGGTCTTGTTTATCTGCATGAGCATTCTCATCAATGTGTTGTCCACATGGATTTAAAAGCAAGTAATGTCTTGTTGGATTGTGAACTGAACCCTAAGATTTCTGATTTTGGAATGGCTAGAATATTAGCTTCTAGTGGGGTTGAAGAGACTTCAAACATTGTTAAAGGCACAAAGTAAGAGTTATTCAAATATAGTAGACTTTTATTATATGAAGCTCCTTTCTTTCCTTAATTTGTTTATGCTAACATTCCACTTCCATTTTAATCTTGCAGTGGTTATATGGATCCTGAATATGGTAAGTCTGGGAAATTCTCAGTGAAGTCTGATGTGTATAGCTTCGGCATCATGATTCTTGAGATCATAAGTCGAAAGAGACGCCTGTCGTTATTACCCAACGGAGATATGATGAATCTAATGACATGTGTGAGTATAAACTTATGCCTTTTGGATCAAATAATCAAAGTATATCTTATTTTAGATTGGGAACGACATTCTTATTGCTGCCTAGTGCCTTGTTCTCTCTCTTTCATGATTACAATTTTCGAAACTTTCACTAAATATTCTTTTTTTTAGCAAAGTCACTAAATATTCTAAAGAAAAAAAAGGCAGGCATAGAAAAGAAAAGAGATAGTGATTTTTTTTTAGATAAAAGAGATAGTGATTGATTGCACGCCTTCACCGTGCAAAACAGCCAAGTTGTTTCCAACTGCATCTGCAAAGAATTTCAGCAATTATTACAGTCAAATTGTTCCTCTGACCAGTAAATAATTTTCCCAGTTTCAAAGATTAGTAACCATGTAAGGGTTCTTTCAGGCCTGGGAGCTGTGGAAAGCCGGAAAGTCCCACTTGCTCATTGATTCATCACTATGTGATGAACACCAAATAACTCAGATCATCAGATGCATTCATGTGGCGCTATTGTGTATTCAAGATTGTCCTATGAATCGACCTACCATGTTGGATGTTCTTCTGATGCTACGCAGCGAGAACGTAAGCTTACCTGTACCCAAGGCACCACAAAACCACGCAAATGTGCATGTAGGTGATGTACTGATTCTTGATCAACTCTGGGAGGTGAATTTACCATTACAACCATGCTCAGGAGATAATCAGCAAGGTTAAGATCGCTCCACGAGTCTAGTTCAGAGAGATGCAGCTTTAAATTGTCCTAGTTGTCATCATGTTTATGTTGATATTTGTCTACATATTTGTAGAACTACTGTAGAACAATCTCTGTATCCTTCATCCTGACAATTCATTTTGCTATTTCGCATCATGTAGCATTTGGCCCCTCTGGTCATGGTAAAAGGAAAAGTTTTAACGAAAAGGGTAAAAGGAAAATAATGACATGTGTAGTAATGGTTCTTTCAATCCTCTGTTTTTTTTCCTCCGTTTGTCTCACAGGAAGCTTTCTTGCTGGTTTTCTGAAGGTACTGCCTATGAATATGATATATAAATGAGAATGCCTCGTTCCCCAAAAATCAGTCAAAGATCTCTCTTCCCTGGAATTTTGTTTAATCAGAATTGTGCAAGGTAGTCCCCGTACACTATTTTTATCTTCAACTGATTAGATTCGTCAGAATATAGCCCATGTGGCTTCCTCATCCATGATGCCTAATACATAGCATAGTAAGACCTTTTATTTTAGGGTTAATTGGATAGATGATATTGCAGAACTTCGATATTCGAGAAATGTCACCGTTCCTTTCGTATTAGTAAATTTGATATTATGAAACCGTGAAAATTGAAAATATGCCACTCCGTGCGACACGTGGTACCTTTTAGCAAACACATATACTGTATTTTCGTATTAAGACTATTTTACCCTTACCATCTTCCTCCTCCCTTTTCTATCTTTACTCTCTTCTTGGCCATTGGCCACATCCGAGTCATTACTGCTGCTTGCCACTGCCACTGCCACTTTCATGCGCCGCCACCACCGTCGCTGCTACTGCAGGCTGCTCGCCGTCACCGCTGCCACTGCCATCGCCATCGCCATGACACCACTAAGGCTGCTTGCCGCCGCCGGTAACGTTGCTTGCCGTTGCCGCTGCTCACCATTGCCACTGCCACTTCCGTGCGTCACTGCGGGCTGGTCGCCATTACTGCTGCCTCAGCCACTGCCATGTGCCGTCGTTGCCGTGACTCTGCTGCTGCGGGCTGGTCGCCGTAGCTGCTGCTCGCCACCGCTGCTAATGTTGCTTGCCATTGCCGCTGCCACTATCGCTTGCCGCTATTGCAGACTACCTGTTGTCGCCACCGCCGCTGCTGCTATGGAGCCACTGTCCCTGCTATAGACCCTAGGAGGAGTTGTAGTCGGGGAGGAGCAGCCGGCCATGGATGACCTTGCCGGAGATGTTTGAAAGAGCCAAAGAGGGGAGAACATAGTGGAGGAGGAAGAAAAATGGCATATTTGAAGTAAATTGGGATAAGGAGAGGGTAAAATTGCCCGGTTTTAAAATATGGTGCCATGTGTCGTACAGAGTGGCATATTTCAAATTTTCACTGTTTCATAATGGCAAATTTACAAATACGAAAGGAACGGTAACATTTCTTATATCGAGTTTGCAATGGCACCTATGCAATTAACCTTTATTTTATGAAGCATTGAGGGTTTGAGCATTGGTCATGGCTAGCTGATCAAAACACACCGTGTTGAGTCTAACTTAGAGCCGGTCAGTCAGAGGTCTCTTTCATGGCGTCTAGTTCCAGCTATGCTGGCTCAACTTGTCGACGAACGGAGCACAGAAGTTAGGAAACTTCTCGGAAATCTGTTGCAGACGTTTCATTCAGATGCCAGTTCAATCTCCACCTTTCTTTATCTTATGCCATGCAGTCTAGCTCTCATGATAAAAAAAAAAAAAATCAATGAAAATGAATAGCCGCAAGTATATGGGGTTCTAGGTACCTTCCTATCGGATAGTGAGAGGCAGCACGTAAATCTTGGAGCAAGATATATCAGGGATAAGAGCATCTACATCAGAAACTCTATCTCTATTTTCTCTCTATTCTACTCTATTTTCTCTCTCCATTACTCTAAATTCCTTCACACTTTACATTACACTCTAAAAGATTCTTTCCTTCCACCAGAAACTCTATCTCTAAAAATTTATTTCTATACTGCTATAGAGTTTCTGCTACGGATGCTCTAATGGGGAGATGCTTTAAATCATGTATGCTTATGAAAAATCTGCTCTTAAAAATCAAACATCGAAATATTGGTCAATGGTCAATGTAGTAGTGAGTAGACCGGCCACCCGTCACCATTGGACAGGTCAGGCTAGTAGCATTATTGAAAAACTTTGCACTCTATTAGCACAAGAACCAAAAAGTGTGTCAAACGTCCGTATCTCTTACTGTTTCTCTTGGAAAAAAGAACTACAAGGCAGATCTCCATGCACTCGTCTTTTTCACAGATCATCCATAGACGACTTAGTTTCTCGGGAATTGCCTAACTTTCATGCCCTTCTTTGGTTGTGGGTGTGACATAGCGGTTAAAGCATCTCCGACAATGGAACCTAAAAATGAAACCCTATAAATCACTTTAGATACTCTCTAAAATTATTGGGCTCAAAAATGATTAGCAACTCCAACAATAGTCCTAAATTAGACGCCCTATACACATGTCTATCTCTCTTTTAGGGATTTAAGGAACTCCAACAATGAGCCTTATCCTAAAATATAACTTGAAAAGTTTTAGGGTTCAGTAGATGAGTTCCTATATTTAGGAACTCTTCTTAAGGTTATATCCTACTTTGAAACGTTTTTAAAATATAGGATCCCTTGTTGGAGTTTTTTTTTTGTAAAAACCCTAAATTTAAATATAGGACCTTGTATAGGGCCATTGTTAGAGATGCTCGGCAGCTTTTTTCCGTACTTTTATGACCTCCTCACCGTGCCCTTTTCGCTCAGAAATATCTTCGGAAGTCTTTACAGTGAAAAAAAAACCAATACAAACAACAAGAAAAGGCACTGCACCGAACAACCCAACCAAATGATCATGTCTCAAGAAAAAAAACCTCTTCTTTCAAGATGCTCAACAAAAAAACTTAAACATAATGTGTTATACTGACAACCACGGCGCCATGCACTAACCGTCCCGCGAACAACCAACCTAGCCATTTGGAAGCACATGTTGTTTGTCTATTTCTCGTACTAGTAAAAGCTTTTTTTTTATCTTACCCTTTTATACGAGAAAGTTTGCATCCATATTATTATAAAGTCTGGATATCTCAGAATTGCCACTTCAAAATAGAAAATAGCCCTAATACTATTATAAAGTATAAACGATTACAAATATACCATCAGAAGGCTAAACCGACTTTTTGGGACCAAACTGGCCTTCCCGTCGTCTTCTTCCTAGATCACTCCCATCTCTCTCCTTCAACCTTGTCTCCCTCGCCGTGCTCTTCTTCCCTAAAGCTGTCGATCTCCTCTTTCAAGGTAGTGGTCGTAGCATGCCCTTCTCCTAGGCGGCGATCGTCCAGGCTCCTGCCTCCTCCTCCAAGCTCAGCGGCACCCTCCCCCTTCTTCACTGGCTGCCCTGTCACAGGCCTAATTAAAGGCTCAAATGCCTCTTCATCCACATGATAAGACACCTAGATTCTCTCAACTTTGGAACATATCATCAATTATTTCTTTAAAAATTTGCTCCAATAGCATTATACCGTTTCTATAAAGCTCATAAATCAAAAAAAATAAAAGGAATAAATCAACTACTATATACCATATACAATATATTGAGAGCTTTTTTACGGTCCTTGAGGATATATCGGAAGGTACCATAACCTCTCAGTACCTTCTTAGTATTAAGATATCAGAAAGTATCACAAATTAATACTAGAAATTGTAATACGTACCTCCTCAAGAACCGTAAAAAATATCTTATTAAGAGGTTTGCATATATAGCCATTTTTATTTGGCATGGCACGTTCAGAAACAAATAGCTCTCCTTCCTCACACCAGTCAAAGCATTCATACTTCCTTTTTATAAGTAGCTACCAGCACTAGGTTCTTGCTCTCTCTCGTTCTTCTCCAAGGACAGCACATTTGTGTCCAAGCTCTGCAAGCTAGTCCTTGGATCGAAGGAAGTTAAGAAAGATGGCTCTGGTGGGTCAGGCCGCCTCCATTGCGCAGTTCGCCGGAGTGGACGCCTACGGGCTGATCACGATGATCGCGGAGGCGGCGCAGACGGTGCGGCGGAACAGGGCGACCTGCCTGCAGCTCGCGCGGCGCGCCAAGATGATCGGCGACCTGCTCCGGCAGCTCCACGCGGCGCAGCTGATGCAGCAGCCGGAGACGAGGGACCCCGTGGAGGCGCTGGAGGAGACGCTCCGGCGGGCGTACAGGCTCGTCAGGTCCTGCCAGGGCCGCAGCTACCTGCACCGCTGCTTCATGGGGGCGCGCCACGCCGACGAGCTCCACGAGGTGCAGAGTGAGATCACCTTCTACCTCCAGCTCTTCCCCCTCGTCAGCTACGTCGACACGACCCTCACCTGGGTGAGGCGCCTCAACAAGGCTGATGCTCCCTGCAAAGAGGTACAACCAGTGAACATCTAGCTCTGATTGAGATCTGAAATTTGTCAAATATTTCTCTCTCTGTAAAAGAAAAAAGATCGAGATCTGCAAGTCGGATTCAGTTTACTGATGGATTATTAATTGACCATGTTCTTATGTTTTGTTATGTGTTTTTTGTACAGGCACCTATGGTAAGACCATATTTTGTGCCGTTTTTGTGTGTCTCGTGGAATGGATGCTCCTTAGCAGTGGTTCAGGGAGTACAACTTGGTATAGTATTAAGATGAATTACATCGCTTCTGGTAATATCTACTCATCCGTCAGCAAATTATTCACATGTGTTTGCAAGATGTAAGATGCAGTACTAACCGATTCTTTTCTCATCATTTCATTCAAAGGATTAACAATTGTCTAGCTAGCAAATTGTTTTTGAAAAGTGCTAGCTAGTACACCATTGTGCTTCTTTTTGTATCAGATTTTTTTTAAGCAAATTTTTGTATCAGATTAGTAAATCTGTATGTACCTGTGTGGAGAATTTGACCTAGAGTGAAAATAAGGTGCACTCTAGTCTGAAATACAGCTGTCAGCCAGTCCTAGTGCTCCATGCATGTGTGCTCATTGCTGAATAGGTATGTTCGTAATTTTCTTTTCCCCATGGAAGATCATGTCAAAGTAATTAATTGGCCATGCAAATCTTGGATATTATTTGTTACTGCTAAAGTTTTTGGATGTTTAATTTGCATCCGAAAGCATATATTTTGGTTCATCAGGATTACAAAGTTCCAGGGTTGCAGACACCATTGCTGCTACATTTGGATCAGTCCTCTAGCCCTTCACCGTTGAGAGTAAGAAGTACCTGTATGCCCCCTTCAAATGCTTCAACCCTAGGTTCCAAAACTAGCTTGTGTATCGCATCAAATGACTTTGATTGGCTCTCTCTCTCATTTGTATAATAAAAACAACTCTTTTTATGAATAATATAGTGAAAATAGCAATTATGAAGATTTTCATTTTGCAGTCATCTCGGCTTCTCTTCTAATCTTTCATTCTATGTATCTTCAGCTTTCTCAAGAAACAGCCACGCCATGAGAGACAAGAACTAGAGATGAAAATGCGACTTCCACATCACAATGTCTCCATGAAGCGCCTGCTGATGTCAAGTTAAAAAAATGAATGAATCATGACAGTGCCACAAAGATAGACAAAACCGTGGTTCCCGCCAAAATTACCTCTTTCAGATGCATAACCCTAGGTTTTCTTGAATCAACCTAAGTTTTCTAAGGAAACACCATTATAATGCTCTCCACCTAAATTGTTGTTTCTCCGAAGTTCAGAGATAACATCTGTTGAGTTGTTGTAGATATTTTTTTTTTGCTATGTAATTGCGCATGGCAATTGGTCTAGGTTCAAACTTTGATTTCTTCAAATTTCTACAGCTTTTCATGCTTCCTTCTCGGTGTTCTAATCTTGATTGGGTATTGATACATATATAACTATATAGTATATAATATGAACATATCCTGGAATTTCAGGATATTGGCTTGGATAGAAATCAGCATGCTGTTTATTTGAAGTTCCAATATGTCAGTATGTTTTAGTTTCTCCCTTTGTTTCAAATATATTGATTTGCTGCAGAATATATATTATTTTGAGATGTGAATTATATTATCTCACTCGTTAAAATATACATCTTGAGGGGCCGAATAGAAAACAAATGCATCAGCAAGAAAAAGTTATATATTTGACAGTGATACATTGCTTAAGTGATTTCCAGTACTTTTGATAATGGAAACATAAGGTCTCAATGAAACAAATCACACAAGATCAGCACAATCCGTTAGCATCCAACCTCTTAACAAAATCTTGCATTTGTCAATACCACCAAACAAATTGAAAGCAGATACGACCATTCCAATTATAATTCTAACCATAAACTCAAAATGTTCTCATACTAGATTCCTTGTTTAGATAACCTAGTTATCACCTGCTCTTGCAAAAGCAACGACTTGTAGTAAGATTTATATCTAATGTATCTTCCAATAAAACATAAGAATTATAATGGTGCGGCTTTCTAGATTGGACCTTTCACTAAATCACTTAATAGGAGTGGATGCTCGAGTTCAAATTCTGGTGGAGGGGGTAGTAGAGGGTAACTTACACTAACTTGTGACTGCTCGGTTTGTAGGACTCAATCAATTACCCATATAAGGTAGCTTTGAATCATAGCTACATTTTGGTTTCCTCCAACGTCTTAATTTGGAGCACCTCCCTGCTCTACTGTGCCACAATCCCATCCTCCTCATGTAGAGAATTCATAAGAGAGAGCAATCCAGCACTACCTAGCTACCTCACAAGGATAGATTGTAGAACTCACATGGATAGCTTGAACTTTTAAAGAGCATCAAGACCGAATGTGTTTCTACATCACTCTTACATTTGTATGCCAAAAGTTTCGCCTTACATTTTGGACCGTCACCCTCCCCACACCCTTCATGTCATCCCCTTCTCGTGTTTCTCTTTCTGTGTGAGAGTACAGAAGCAAAAATGGTGTGGAGTGGAGTTGCAAGAAAAGCATTGACACTGCCAAGTTGTTAATGTCATTAGCACCAGGATAATCCGTATATATTGCTGGTTGGTCAGCGACTGTGATGTGATGATGGTGCCATGTGTCGCATAGAGTGGCATATTTTAAATTTTTACGGTTTCATAATGGCAAATTTACAAATATGAAAGAAACGGTAGCATTTTTTATATCGAGTTTGCAATGGCACCTATGTAATTAATCCTTTATTTTATGAAGCATTGAGAGTTTGAGCATTGGTCATGGCTAGCTGATCAACACACACCGTGTTGAGTCTAACTTAGAGCCGGTCAATCAGAGGTCTCTTTCATGGCGTCTAGTTCCAGCTACGCTGGCTCAACTTGTCGACTAACGGAGCAGAGAAGTTAGGAAACTTCTCGGCAATCTCTTGCAGACGTCTCATTCAGATGCCAGTTCAATCTCCACCTTTCTTTATCTTATGCCATGCAGTCTAGCTCTCATGATAAAAAAAAAATCAATGAAAATGAATAGCCGCAAGTATATGGGTTCTAACCTTCCTATCGGACAGTGAGAGGCAGCACATAAATCTTGGAGCAAGATATATCGGGGATAATGAGGAGATGCCTTAAATCATGTATGCTTATGAAAAATCTGCTCTCAAAAATCAAATATTGAAATATTGGTCAATGGTCAATGTAGTAGTGAGTAGACCGGCCACCCGTCACCATTGGACAGGTCAGGCTAGTAGCATTATTGAAAAACTTTGCACTCTATTAGCACAAGAACCAAAAAGTGTGTCAAACCTCCGTATCTCTTACTCTCTCTCTTGGAAAAAAGAACTACTAGGCAGATCTCCATGCACTCGTCTTTTTGACAGATCATCCATAGACGTCGTAGTTTCTCGGGAATTGCCTTACTTTCATGCTCTGTCAGAAGATAGTTTTTTTTTTTTTTGAAAAAAAAAGTCGATAGGCAGTAGTAGAGACGTTAAAAAAGAAACTAATAACTGTCAACATAAAAAAAAGTTAATTAAGATAATGTCCAACAATTTAATGGTGGTAATATTGCATGGAATATTTGGAAGGAGCAACGCGTCTTCCAAAACAGGTCCATGAACCACCCACACGCACCCCACCCCCCGCGTAGCTCTCGAGCAGAATTCAAGAAGAACTCACCTTGGGAGGAAGCCAGCCCTCCTTTGGTTAGACAGCTTTTTTTCATCTTGTAATTATTTTACTTTTATGATCTCCTCACCGTGCCCTTTTCGCTCAGAAATATCTTTGGAAGTCTTTAGAGTGAAAAAAAAATACCAATACAAACAACAAGAAAAGGCACTACACCGAACAACCCAACCAAATGATCATGTCTCAAGAAAAAAATCTCTTCTTTCAAGATACTCAACAAAAAAAAACTAATGTGTTATACCAACAACCACGGCGCCATGCACTAACCGTCCCGTGAACAACCAACCTAGCCATTTGGAAGCATATGTTGTTTGTCTATTTCTCGTACTAGCAAAAGCTTTTTTTTTTCATCTTACCCTTTTATAAGAGAAAATTTGCAACCATATTATTATAAAATCTGGATATCTCAGAATTGCCACTGCAAAGTAGAAAATAGCCCTAATACTATTATAAAGTACAAATGATTACAAATATGCCATCAGAAGGCTAAATCGACTTTTTGGGACCAAACTGGCTCATCTTCTTCCTAGATCACTCCCATCTCTCTTCTTCAACCTCGTCTTCTTCGCCGTGCTCTTCTTCCCTAAAGCTATTGACATCCTCTTTCAAGGTAGTGGTCGTAGCATCAGCCTTCGCCTAGGCGGCGATCGTCCAAGCTCCAGCCTCCTCCTCCAAGCTCAGCGGCACCGTCCCCCTTCTTCACTGGCCGCCCTGTCACAGGCCTAATTAAAGGCTCAAATGCCTCTTCATCCACATGATAAGACACCTAGATTCTTTCAACTTTGGAGCATATCATCAATTATTTTTTTAAAAATTTGCTCCAATAGCATTATACCGTTTCTATAAAGCTCATAAATCAAAAGAAAATAAAAGAAATAAATCAACTACTATATACCATATACCATATATTGAGAGAGCTTTTCACGGTCCTTGAGGCGGTACCGGAAGGTTTGTGGTACCTTCCGGTGTGACGGACCAAATTATGGTAAAAATTTATCAGAAAATGTCCAGAATGCCAACTATCCAGGATTTCAGTTGCATTCAGAAATAGTACAGCTTGGTTAATTAATTACATATTACAAAATATTTTACAAACAGGGCCGCACCTTTCCAGCTTTGTTTGACAATTCGAAGGAGCAGTTCTTCCATTGAACCTAAAGGAAATAAGTTGTAACATAATTAAGTATATGATCTTGATATAATTAAATTTTATCACTTGTAACAATGTGATATTCTTGATCATACAGTGTATTACTTAAGATGAATAGTTATGGTTTTTTTCTTGCTGAACTCATTTCTGTTAAGAGTATTTATAGTTTGTGTAATATAGGGGTAGTTAGGTCTTTTCCCTTTCTAGGGTATCTCCTTTGTACTCTATATATTACCCTATTGGGCTGTTCAATGGTACAATCCAATTCACACACTCTTCCCCCATCTTATCTTTACATGGTATCAGAGCACGGGTGCCAACCCTAACTCCGGCCAGCCACCCTCCGCTGCCGCTGCCCTCGGAAGGAGCACCTCTACTCCGGGGGGCGGCCATTGGTTTGGCCTCGGCCTTCTTCCCGAAGCCCCTTCCTCATGTACAAAGCAGAAGATAGCTTCAACACAAAGAAGAAGACCATAGCAAGAGTGACCAAGACCCCATCGGATCTAGTTGTGGCCTCCTCTTCTTCAAGCACAGCAGCAGCACAGCAGGGCACTGCCCTGTCCGTGGCCTCTCTCCCACGCAGCTCGGGTTTTGGAGCCACCGTCGCCTCCATCTTCTAGTGGTCGCGAGCACCGCCTCCCGGCCCCGCCGGATCCACGCCCTCAGGCGCGTTCGCTGCCCGCTCTAGCCGGATCCGCCGGCCTCCTCCTAGCCGGGTGGCGCCAGGCGCGCCGCCCGCCCGTCTTGCTGCCGGATCCAGCCGAGCCACGCCGCCTCCCGGCCGACCGAGGCAGATCCGGCCGCCTCCCGAAGCCCAGCGCCATCGCCCGGTCTCCTCCGCCTTGGGGCCGCTCCGCCTCGGTGTAACACCCCATCTTTGGATATTTTGAAATTATGCGATGAGCGTGTAATTAAGGGAATATTTTTCAAAGAATCCTTCTGGAGCATTTTAGTCTTAAGCTTATAAAGGGATCCTATGTGAGATGGAAATGCTCAATTATAAAACCTAGTTAAGAATTTCAAATATGAACAAATTTAAGTTTCTGCGTTTAGAATATACCAAAACAAATCATCCCCAAACCAACTCTAGTATTTGCTTAAAAATAAAATGCTATTTGTCAACACACTGGTACCCGTATAATTATACCTAGTTATGAATATATATATTTGTGTATATGTATATATATATATATAGGTATAAGTACCCACATTTAGACTTCACTTAAATCAACCTAAACTTGTATCCCTCATCCTGACCTATGGGCAAAAATGGGTTCCTTGAGTTGGGCCCAACCCATTTTGGGCCCAATCCAGCCCTCGCCGACCCGGCTGGGCCCCCTCTACCCGGCCACCTTTTCCTACCCGAGCCGAAGAGCTCCCCGGCTCGCCCGTCGGCTCGCCCATCGGCTCGTCCTCCACCCGGCTCGTCTCTCTCTTGCTCGTCTCTCACCTCGCGCTCTCTCTCACATGGCGGCGCTCGGCACGCCGAGGCTGCCTCGGCCAACCGTGTCGCCGCCCGTCAGAGCCTTCCTTGTGCTTAAGACGCCACCGCCTTGACTTCGCCCAACCCACGGCCTCCTTGCCCTGACAAAATCCCGTGGTAGGCGACCGACGGATTTTGGACATCGGCGACCGGCGTTGGCTCTGCACGTTGCCTCCTCATCATGACCAACGAACCATGTCACCAATGGGCGCCCCGCCTTTAGTCACGCCGCGCTCTGTCCCGAAGCATTGATCTTCGCCGCCGTGGTGGGGCTGCTGCGTGCAGCAATGCCCCGCCATTGTCACCCGTTGGCTCACCACTGCCACGCCGCCTGCCACCTTGTCCTCACTCGCTCGGCCGCTTCCTCTGCACTCTCCGCTACCCTTGCCCACTCCTCAAGCTTCCGTGGCTCGAATCCGGTTTTCCCCTTCCCGTCTCACCACTGCTGCCAAGCCTACTCTCCAAAATCCGACCACCCTCGTCAGTCCTGCTCTTGGAGCTTGCCCCTAGAGCATCAGGAGGCTCTTACCTCCGCTGTCCATCAAGTAATTGGCCCCGGAACCACTATTGCTCCCGAATCGGAGTTTTTCTCCCCGTCGGCGTTCGGTGAACAGAATCACCCCCTTCTCAATTTCTCCTTCATCGGTGAGTCTCCTTTCAATTCCTTGCAGCTTGAGCATCGTTAGAACCTACCTAATCTTTCCCCTCAACCAATTTGACCAGTCCGCCATCGGTTTTGGCTCGCGCCGACGCCCTGTTTTGAGCAGCTCCGGTCCCCTCGTCGCCAGCCCAACCTGTGCCACCTTCACCAAAATCACTTGCTCGGTAAGAACTCTACTTACCCCTAGAAGCTCTAGCATGAGTTATATTTATAGTTTTGCTCGGGTCCTTCGTCGATGTTCAAATCCCGTAGCTCATCGCCGCCCCGCACGTAGCGCCGATAACCTCTGGCCGTCTCCGGCTAATCGGCGATGGTACGTCCTAGATCTAGCTGTTAGCTCCTTCTAGCAAACATAAAGCAGCTCGATGGAGCTTTGTCGCGCCGCCGCGACCATGCTGAAGTCTCGCCGGAGCACCGCTCTGGACTGGCCGGAGAAGACGATGGCCCAGCGCCGTCCGATCGTGCGCCAAGATTCGCGCTGATGGGCGTGAGCTGTGTCACGCTCGCGCGTTGAGTCGCTTACCGGTGGGACCTCGGTCCCACGCGTCAGGATTAGTGTTGGCGCCCGCGCCCCCGGCGCCTTCGCCTTCACGTTACGCCTTCCCAAAATACGCCGGCGTGTCTGGCGTGGGCTAAAGCTTAACGGGCGGCCCGAAGATCGTGCTTTCATGAAGTTTTCCATGATTTAACGTTTAAAACAAATAGGGAAATTATTAGGAGATGATTAATATATCTAGAACCCATCCAAAAATCCTAGAAAAATCATGATAAGTATTAGATTACCTGGTGGATTTATTAAAAATAACAGAAGGAAATTATATCATATAATTTTGCCCCTGTTTAATACTTAATCCTATTCTAGGATTTTCCTTTAGGGAATTAAACCCGAAAATTGGATAGGGGTTAAATAAAATAGGATATGACCTTAGAAAAATCTGAGAATTTATGGAGTTACCATTTATGACAGAACACATGTAGTAAAATTTTATTTGGACAATTAATTCCCTTTTTGCCTTTTGATAGATAATATTTCACCTCATAACAATATTTAAAAGGAATTTCAAATAATAAAATTGTCACATAAGCTCTTAAATTCATAAGAATATTCCAGGAGGACCTAAATGTAATTTAGGGAATTAAAACAATTATTAAAAGATTTTAGAACAATCTATCAACCTCCAAGAAATTGTTTAGCCCTATTTACCATTCTCCTATATACTAATACCGCAATAATACTTGATTTATTGCATATATTAAATGATTGTAGTTAAATTCTCAAATTTCCTACAGGAATATTATTGAACCCTAGTGCCTTGTAATTGAACTCCATAGAATGAACTTAGCAAATTCTACTAAGAATAAAACCGAGTACTTAGTTACCCTACGTATATAAATAATCATGTGTTTTAACCAACACCACACACCAATCCGAAAATAAGAAGTATTCTTCCGGGAGTTAATGAAGGAAATTCTTCAAACAAAATTATTTTTGCTAAAATATCTTTATGTGTTTAAACTATGGGTAAATTATTTAGGGTAGCCTTTCGCATTATTGCATGTCATTCTCATTTCGCCCTGCCCCGTTATTTTTCTGAAAAATACTAAGCAAAAGAAGGATCATGGAACTTTCTCGATATCTTGGATAGAGTTTTACACCAGTCGTCGATCGCTAAACTTAGTAAGAGCATTTCATTTCATACATCATACTTTTATCGCATTCTGGTGTTTTATTTATGGTCTTTCGAACTCATTCCGTTAATAGACGTCGAGGAGCCCGAGGGACCTTTTGAAGAACAGCAAGAAGACCACCACTACGTTCCAGACCAAGGTGAGTTAACATTCACCCTCTAAGGATTGCTTTTACTAGGGAGAATCTTGATTTTCCCTAATGCGAGTTAATACCTACCCTTAATAATATTGCTTTTACTAGGGAGAGGATGCGCTTTCCCTAGTGCGAGTTAACATCTTAAACCATAATTGTGTTTGCTTTTATTAGGGAGAGTTAGCTTTCCCTAGTGCGAGTTAACACTCTAATGGATCATATTGATTCCCAGTTTTATTAAAATATTTTATTTACTGTATTAAATTGCATGCTTTTTAAGTAAATAATACCTACTTGCTTAATCATGATTTATCATGCCTTATTATCATTTGTTATTGTTCTACCTTGATGATATTGCCTTGATAATACTCATCGTCCTTTGACTTTATGAATGATTGCCTTGAAAATCACCCTTGATAGCCGTTAGGGTTAAATAAAACAATTTTAGACTCTTAAGTCTTGGTTAAAATTTATGAGACATTGCTCAGATCCGCTTATTAATTTTAGGCTTAGATTGGCCTCGGAACGGTGAACCGACATTCACCGGACATGATTACATATCAAACTTGAAAATTGGAAATTGGGTCTGGCATGCCAGTGTGTGTGTGTTGGGATGTGATTGGGAAAACGGACGTGGTCCGACTTGTGGTTAAGGTGGAAGTAGCAAGGCTACTGGTGTGATGTGAAGAGGGCTATCGTTCACAGACGCGGTGCTGTGAGGAGCGCGGGGCAACACGCGTAGCTCCCAATCGCTGCCACCAGGGGTGGTTCCGCCACATCGTGTGCAGGGCACACGGAGGAACGATAGCAGAAGAAGGAAGTGAATGTGAATGTGTGTGGATTGGCGGATCCGATGTGACTCGTAGAGTGGATCGGACGGGTGTGCAGGGAGGCACACAGCGGGAAGTCGCTGACCAAATGCCTGCGGGATTTGGTTCCTATCACCACAACGCGTGGCCATCGCGGTAGTGCAAGTATTGGGATTCGGGGATAGTACGACTGCGGGCGTACTGCTCTGCTGCCATGCTTGAGGTGAAGACAGTATCATGTCGTCATCCGTGGGATGATCTAGGTCTTACGTGTCAGGGAGCCGTGACTCTAGTGCGGGCATGGCAACCCGGCTAGGGAAGAACGGGCACTTCGCTGGCGTAAGATCCACAACGGGTGCGCCACACCCGGAATGAGATGGCGGGTGTGTGTAGTAGATCTAAGGACCGGTGTGGATTGTGGACTGTGGTTGGTGGAATGTGGATTGTGAAATGTGAATCAAATTAATGAAAATAATGATTAGCAGAACTTTGGGTTAAAAATGCTAAGTCATAGGCTTTGATTTAGAAAACTTGCTTTCTGCAAACAAATAAACCCCAACCTTTCCTTTGGAACCCCTACCACTAAAATTGCACCAGGTTGGGTGTTAGCTCGCCAGTGTTTGGATGACACTGACCTCGCATTCATATTCTCTTTTAGATGGAGAATATGAGCAGGATCAGTACGCCTGCCATGAAGATGAAGGACAGGATTTCGCTGACGACCAGGGCGAGGCTTAGGGCGTCTCTCCAATCGAGTGCTTAGGCATAGCCGCACGAGACTCTTTGCATCTTTTGGGTCTCCGTGACTCGATCTTTTGGACTTTCGACTATTTGGGCCAATGTGCCGTCTGTAATACTTAATAGCCCCCGGGGTTAATACAGTATTTGTGTAATATATAAGACTTCCGCTTGTATGAAATGATTCCGGCTATGTGAAAGGTGTGCACTAGTGTACTGATCCAGGGACTAGTGCAGATCGTGTGGTGGGCAAAGGACAGGCCCCACACTCGGCCACGCCCCCGGCCGACCGAGCCTCCTTCGGATCCGGCTTCCTCGAGCGCCTGCCGGTCCTGTCCTCGCCACCACATCGTCTCCGGTTCCGACCTTGCCACCTCTGGATCCGGCTGCCGCCGTCCTAGCTCTGGCCGGTGCCGCCTGCCACTGGCTGCCGCCGGCCTTCTCTGGCCCGGGCCCAAATCCGGGCTGACCACCTCCACGAAGCAGTCACCCCTGCCCTGCCTTACACGCCTCACTGCTTCGAGCTCATCCTCACCACGGTGTCCAACCTCAATGCATCCAAATCAAGCCGCTGTCGATGCCTCTCCTCGCAAGATCCGGTCATCCCTCAACCGGATCCAATCGCCCATGGCTCCATCTAGGCCGCAACGTCTTTCCCTGGGCACCATTGGCTCGCCAACGGCCAGTTCTGGTCGCCACCGGCCTCTGCCTAGGTCGTGTTGCCGCCGACCTCCTGGCCGCCACGCTGTCTCCCAGCTGGGCAGCGCGGCCTCCCTGTGCCACTATCGGCCTCCCTGGGCACAGGTCCGGCGTAGTCGGGCTGTTCCCGCGCCGGATCTGGCCGTCGCCGGCAGTCTCGGGCGCTGTCCTCAAGTGTGGATCCGCACCGCCACACGAGACCCCAGCCCGGCGCCGCCTCACTCACTGTGCTCCACCACTGTGCTGCGACCCGGGCCGGCACCGCGTACTGCCGGCTTCACCCTGCGCCACCTTCGCACGCCCCCGAGGCCGCCGTCCGTGCGCCTCTAAGGCTACCGCCGAATCACGGTGTGGTCTTTTCCTACCCCGAGGCCGCCGCCTCTTGTTGGGGTCTTGCTGGCCTCCTCCTCTGCCCGACGTGCCATCTCCAGCTTCCGGCTGTCCCCCAGGCCGGTTCCACTCCTCCAAGCCATCGCTGCACCCAGGCAAGCGCCAGATTTGTCACCCCTGATCCAGGCCGCCATGAGCTCTGGAGCCCATGGAACCGCTGCTCCTGTGTTGCCCATTCTCTCGGCTGTCCATACTGCCACCTCATGCTCTGCCCTTCCTGCACTGTCTCTTCTTCTTTGTTTACAGTGTCAATGGGTAGATCATAGACATCCTTGAGGTTTCTAGGCTCCACACACTACTGTCTTTGTTGTGCTTTGAGCAAAGGCAACATCTTAGCCTTAGTTGCTGTTGTGGCACTCATGCCATATTGGCCTTCATATGACCTTCTCGAGCAAGAGCCTTGCCGATGCAGCCTATTACCCATTTCTATGGGTCTCTTCCATAAGCCGGTCTTCTCTCTCCTTTTCCACCGATTCAGTATTTTTCGACATTGTTGGCCTTGCCATTGTCGGTTTCTCTGCCACCTTCAGTCATTCTGGCTTCCTTTCTATCCCGACATTCGCCGGCATTGCCACCGTCGGGTCTTTCACTGCACATTTGCTCTTAGCCGCTCTTAGGTTCTCTCATGCCATTACTTGGTGCTTCTTTTTTGGCGTCTCTTAGTGCTTCGTTATCCTCGCTGCCTGCTGTCCTTGCTGCTTGTATCTCGCTGCCTGCTGCTTGCATCTTTGCGTCTTTTTCGTTTCTAGCTTTCGTTGTGTCCATCCAAGTCCATTACTTCTTTGCCTCTCAGTTCGTCGATGTCTGTGTTAGTGCCTCATTCCTCGTCAATCAGCCGATTGCTTTGCTCTCCTTCCTTTTCCACCATGGCAGCTGTTTCGCTCCTTGACCTCGGTCGTCACGATCTCTCCCCTTCGTGACGCATCACGTTCTTCTCTCCGTGATGATGCCTTCCAAGGTTGCGATCGATGCTGCTATGTTTCTAGCCTCCTTCCTTCTTCGGCTCGATTTGACGACCTCTTTTTTTTGCCACTATCGTCACTCCACTCATACTCGATCATCCCGGTTGTCCTTTCTTGACATGGTTAGCTCCATCGGAGTTTCCTGCAGTTCGTGGAAGTCTTTATCTACACAAAGACTTGGCGTCGGCTTCTCAGTCACCACTCCTTGGTCCTCCTTGGCCGTCGCATCCCTCCCTCCATTGTGATGCATCACGCTCTCCTTCGTGATGATGCCTTTAAGGCTGCGATCTGCGCTACTTTCTCCTTCGGGCTCGTGCCTCGTCACCGTTAGTTACATCGGATGGATGAGGTTATTATGGAGTTCGACATATTTTCTTAGAGCTACACGCTTCGACGACATCAACAAGACTCGGACTTTGAATCTTCCCTTTATTAGAGTGTGTGTTTTCCTCCAAATGCAAAGCTATTGCATATGCCTTACATTTAAGAGGGGTGTTAAGAGTATTTGTAGTCTGTGTAATATAGGGATAGTTAGGTCTTTTCCTTTCTAGGGTATCTCCTTTGCACTCTATATATTACCCTATTGGGTTGTTCAATGGTACAATCCAATTCACACACTCTTCCCCTCTCCATCTTATCTTTACAATTTCTACCTAACATCTTGCTTCTTTGGCTTCTCGCACATGAATTATCTATGGACACAATTTGATTTCTATAAATCAAAATGTAAACAAAATAAAGTCTAAATCAAAAGGTAAACAAAATAAAGAGAACTGGTACACCGGGAAAATGATGGGACGGTCATTAGTGTTAAAACTCAAACAAAAGGGAATGAGTCATTTTCTACCATTGATTGAAAAAGAACAGTATTACAACCAACTATTCACAAGGTGTGGTCATGACTCATGACCCATGGATACATTATACAACATAATTTACTCAGCTTTGTTGGATATACATATCCAAAACAACCCTTCCTGGTGCTCATCTCCAAAACCTCATGGTTTTCTGGCTCCTTTTCTATTTGTACAATAATGGAATGAAATGAATGAATGATAAAAAAAACCAAATCCAGTAATCTATTCATGTGCCCAGTATCCTTCAATAGGATCAACATAATACTTATCTAGCTCTCCCTGGCCGAGGGAAAGATGGTCAAGACAAAATCCAGCTCCACATGGATTGCTTACTTCTTGGTGCTCACTTTACCATTAGGAGTTTTCCTTCCATCAACCCCACTCAAACTTGATTGTTTACCATTCTTGATTGGCATTTGAGAAATCCCATTTGGTTTTTTCTGTAACAGAGACGTCTTTTTCGCAGGATTTACCCCTCTAAAGTAATACACAACCAGTATAACTCAGAATACCAATGCATAAAAACAACTAATTTTTAGAACAGTTCAAGAATAGCACTTGATCTTACCTGATGTCTGTACCTTTTACACTCTTAGGTTGGGCCTTCCTTGCAATTGAGACAACCCCATTTGCAAAACTTGAAGATTTTGGGGCGCTGGCTGGCCGCACCATATCTTGTTCTGATGAGCAACTAGTGGCAACCTCAAAGTCATCTGAATCCTCTGTTGCAACAGACCCAGACCAACTCCATTGTGGTTCAGGACTGATTCTTTGATAGAAGGCTAGATCTTGTGTGGTGTCAGGTCCCAACTCTGGCAAGGAATTGCTGCTCCCGAATTGAGGGCTGCCAACGGCTGCTCTATCCATCCAATCTCCCAACGCTGATTCCTTCTGAGCACCATTACAAGTATCAGTCCATAAAGATGGATCATTCTCCACAAGGATGTCAGATAAGTCAAAGCTTGGCTTCTTCTGCCTTGGAGTACCATTGCTTCGGGTCTATTGAAATTAAAATGCAGAAAATTATAGTAGTTAAATTATACAATAGCTCTGCAGATGGGAATTGCAGTTAAGAAGAACTATGCTTGCGGCTTCCCTTTAAATTCTGGTCAACAAAAGGCATGTTATGAATTTCAGCTTGAAAAAGGAATACCTCCAGATTTCTAACTTCTTCCGTTTGGTATCTGAATGCAGGTGATGCATGGCCCATTTTCATTCTATATATGTCTGGACTTGATTGCGTGCTTCGTAAATTTTCGTTTTCTCCATCTTTTCTAATCAACGCTGCCTTGAGGCAAGAAATCTGCATTTAGAGAGAAATGAGCAAAGATTGCTTAGAAAAATGACATTACCACCTAGAGGTAGCCAATAGAAATTACAAAGTGGAACCAGTAAATGAACCTGTTCTTTGAGCTCTTTAACTTCTCCTCCTTCCTTGTTTGACTTGGCTGCTCCAAGCTCAACAGTGGCAACTCGCTCAGCGAACTTCAGAGTGCTTATTGATTCACCAACGGCGTCTGGCTCCGGAGCTATGTGAACAAACATCAACGTTTTTGCTTGTCCACCTGACCATGAAAAACAAATATTTATTCCATATTTTCAGTTTTTTTAACCTTTCAGTTTTTATAAGGTGCAAAGTAAGGATGTAGATTTGTAGAGATACCAAGAGAGTCCTGCAACAACTGAGTAAGTTTGCTATTTCGGTAAGGCACGTGTGCATTTTTTTGGGCGAGGGACGCGATGACATCTCCTAGTGCTGCCAGTGATTTGTTTATGTGTTGTGCCTCCTTCAGTCTATCTCCTACGACCTCAGATTTATCAACTCTTTCACTGCCAGCTAAATCCACAAGATGCATGCAACCTCGTAGGACTGTTCCTGATGTCAGATCTCGTCCTTGAACATGAACTGTTAGACAACTGTAAAGTGCATTACTTAACCATTAGCTAAATACTCCAGGTTCAGAATTTTGTTTGGCATGAACATATTATTGTAAAATTAATCATACCTATGAGAGCGACTACTTCGGTCATTCATGGCTGTTGAGCAAACTGCACGGTTCTTGTGGCCAAGATTCATCAAATCAATCACATCAGAGGTTGTTGTGACTGGCACTATGTTAGCATCTGGAACTGCAAGACCTTTTTGCGAACTATTTCGAATTTCCAATGTTGCTTGTAGTTAAGGAGTACCAATATATTGCCATAGAAAAGGGGATTCGACATAAAAATGATAAGACAACTATTCATAGGATCAAAATCTAATTTAGTGGGAAAGGATATTTTTTGTTCCCACCATTTTGAAGGAGGTCTCTCACTTGTTCATTGTAGATCTCAATCATCTGAACAGCAATTTCATAACAAAATGTATCCTTCCTCTGCGCTTGAATATTGAATAGATCATTTAGTGCTCTATAGTTGACACCAAGCCCTTCTTCCGTCAATACTTTAGGACCACTCTGCAATGTCACAAATATAAAATAATGTTTTGATTGTGTAAAAAAATATAATTAAAATTAAGTTATGCAAGTTAAGTACCATTGTGAAGGTTTTCCCTGACCCAGTTTGGCCATATGCAAATATACAAACGTTGTAGCCATCAAGAACAGAACGGACTAAAGGTTGCATATCTGCAAAGACCTCTTCTGCACTAATTGAAAGAATGCATGTCATTTAATTGATAAAGAGTATGATATTTGAAACAAAATGCAGTAGAGCAACTTGTAGGCACAACCTTGTGTGGCTAATGGTCCAAAAACCCTATTAAAAGTAAAAGATTTCCGTGCATCTTTTCCGTATTTTGATGGAGTCATGACCGTGATAGTTCTATCTTCAATTCCAGCAACACTGCTTGAGGAACTTACCTTTCCAGGTAGGAAAGGTCTCACCCGACAGTACACTCTAATATTCCCTGGTGTAGAACAAAATGGAGTATTGGCATATAGTGTTGCGACATGAAGGATGCATTGAAAATCTTGAAGTCCTCATTTATTAGTATTAAAAAATGGTACCTCTAAGATCCTGTATTTGGTTGTATAATTTACGGTTTTCCTCAAGAACTTTATGGTACCCAGAAGCCGCATGAGAAAGGATGCACAAATGCTTTCCTATTAGAACAAGAAAGAATAGGAAACACCTTAAAATATAACAAATAAAAATGTAGAAAATATTTACATATCCAAAACTCATTATTCAATTTACCAAGCTTATTAAGGTCATCAAAATACTGCAGTTTGAAGTGCTCCATACTAGACTTAACAGCAGAAAGGTTACTTTTCAAATCCTACATCACATGCCAATAATCATTGGAAGATAGTGGAGATGCAAGTAACAACACTCAAAAAACAATATTGAGCATTTAAAATACCTGGATCTGATCAAATTTTCTTTCTGGCTTTGCCTGTATATATTTTTCCACATTATCACCGTTCCCTTGCACGGTAGTGCTGACTTCTTCCTTCATACTCACAGAATTATGGTCTTCATCCGTCTTCAAATTATTAGTGAGTCAGTAACAAATATTAGTTTAATAACCCATTTTAGTGATAGAAAGTGAACAAATTTTGTTTCAACAAAAGTTAGACATGTTGAGTTGAAAAGTTCTAAATGATTATACTTTCAGTGCACCACATTAAGAACACAGTAATATGCTGTATCTGACAAAAAATAGTTACCTTTCCTTGATTGCAGGTGGAAGCAGACTCCATTTCTGGCGGTGCGTCTAGTCTGGATAATGACATATTGTCATTAGGATTCATAGCATATTTCACCTGTTAACAATTATCTATTAGTCCATCTGCGTATGTGGTTTGTATAGCCAAAAGTAGTTCAGCATAACAAGTTGAAAATTGTGAGGGTGCTAATGGCACTGAACATACCAATTCATTCTGGCTTGCAATACGATGCTCAAATTCATGAATAACTTTGCTCAAGAGCAATTCTACAACCTGAAAATTATTAGTGTTACATATCTAAATATTTATCTCCATCAACGACATTGCATAAAGAGTTAACTACAAGAAGGCTCACCGATGGAACTTCTTCTGGCTTTTTATCTGAGAGAATTGTTTGAACAAGCATTTTGATGGAGTCTGAACTAGTCTACAACCAAGAAGATGAAAATCATTATGAGGTACAGTTCAAAAAGAGGAGAGAGATCATTACGAGGTAAACAAAACTATGTAGTGTGAACAAAAAACTTTAAATAGATGCTTACCGTTTCGGTGGGTTCTAAAGAAAAACCAAGACCTATAGTTTGCTCCAGTGATATGCCCTCCCGGAGTACCTCAGCTGAGTGACTCCTCATCATCACCTTCATAAAAGGTTCAGAATTCTTGCGAATGAAGTATTTACCAGATATTGAAGGCTTTATAATGCCACCATATTTAAACGAAGCTTGTTTGCCCACTTGCTTAGTTTCACCAAATGACTTAAGAGCTAGAACACAGTCGACAACTCGGACGCCTTTTCCACCCTGTAATTGATTTTAGCAGATGAAAGCATCAGGTTCACTCTGGCAGTCTAGCTAAAGGAACTGAATTAATGACTATGGCAGAAACAATATTGCTTCAAAAGTGCCTTTGAGCCAGGAGGTAAAACCACAAAATTGCACTACAATTCAGTGTTAATAAGAAAGTGGACTATCAGCAGAAGTCTATATTTCATAAAAATGATGCCGTCACCTTCTCCAGATCAGATGCCTCGAATGTTGGGAGACCTAAATCTTGGAGGCCAATGAGGAAATTCCTCACATTCTCAAAGTATTGGTATGCACAGAGAGCTGCACCATCTGCAGGGACAGAAGAATCCGAGGGGACCTCTACAACCTAAAAGCATCATACTCAGCATGCAGGGTCACCAAGTAGAAATTGAAAAATGTTAAAGATTTGAAGGCGCGAAATGCAACCTTGGGCACAGCACCAGGCTGAACCTTATTGAGTGCATTACAAAGAATAATGCCATTCCTCAAGCCAAGCCGGAATTCCTCCTCGGAGGGCTCTTCTGCAAGGTCCTTCGCGCACACTACCCCGACTACCCTTCGCAACCAGTTGGCAGCTTCATACCTTCTTATTGCTGCATTTCTCAACCCAAAAGAAGCACCAGTTTACACAATCCAGTTATGTGAACAGAAACAACACAGTAGCTGTAGTATCTAATTGTCCGTATAAAAACACTGTGAAATGGTAGTGATTTCAATTCTCGAATACCAGTCCAAATTAAACACATTAGTTATTCAACATACTACCCCTTTATCAAAAAAAAAAAACACCAGACATAATGATAAACTTTTAATAAAATAATATAGACTACATAATGTAATGAACTCCTTTTTCAGGAGGATAATGTAATACACTTGGTCAGAAGAAAAGCATTGTTTTGAACCTAACTATATCAAATCATCCTACCCTAATTTAATAAAGGTCCTTTCTCAGTGCAAGTGCAAGGGCACCACCTTCCTATGATTATTTCTTTGTCAATACAACCAAGATCCATGAATATGATTTAAGTAACCGCCTAACACCTACAATTAAATCTCAGCGCTAAATTTTCTTTGCATTCAAGGAGAGCAAAAGAGCACTGGCAAGAACAAGGTATAATTGCAGGTAAATCTATGCCCTGAATGCCTAAAGCACAGTGATTTGTAAAGGAGGTGTGATAATTATAAAAAAGGAGGCTTTATATAAAAAACAATTGCAGGATCCCTTGAGGATTCCATATGGGATGCTAATAGCCTAAGATTGATAGAATTATAACCTAATATCTCCATTTTTCATCATATTATTGTATCAAGAGGGATCAAATTAAGAAACGTGCAGGTAAAAGAGCTAAATGCGAGCTGAAATTCAAATGGCTACATAGTTTCAGCTAGCATCAACATTAGACCATAATGTAAGCAACCTAAGGCATGAGTGACCAACCACTCCCACAATTGATAAGGACATATTTTTATTTTATTTTTTATGTTCTGGCATCAATAACTCTGAAATTAATGTTAGCAACAAAAGAAAAAAAACTATTTTGTCTCCTCATTGGAACCAATGCAATGAGCTTGCAAATTTCAGATTGTGCTTGTATCTTGCAACTTTATTTTCTTCTTGAGGCAATGTCGTGCAGACCTTTTGCTTTTGCGTGTTCTCGGAAAAAAAAAAAAAAAAACTTGCATCACGTACTCATTGCGCACAATCTAAGCTCCGATTCAAACAACATTAATAGATGGAACCAAAATATCATGACTGAATCACACATTCCATAAGTTCGAAACCTCAAACAGATGAACTCTAAACCATCGATATATGCATTTTGCACCATGCGTACAGCCTCAATCCGCCAAAGAAGAGCAAACCAACGCCAAATCATGCAAGAACTCACCGGCCTCCTCAGCCTTGCGCCAGGCCATGTCGATGGAGTTTCTTCCCATTCCCATCCCCACCATTTCCTCTCCTCCTCCTCCATCGCCATGCAACAGCAGAACTTCCTCCACGACGGCCGTGGCCACCACCCCCTCCAGCTCCGGCGACGCCATAGAAGCCCCGGATCAGCACCAAATCCGGCGATCCGACCACCGCTGGAACCACCAGGAGGTGGGGGTAACGAGAGAAAGACACGATCGCGGAGAGGGGGCGCGGATTGGAGGAGAAACCGGTGGAGGGAAGCTCTTCCTGGAGCTCTCTTTTCCCCCGAATGGTGGTGGCGCTCGCGGGGCGGAGAGAGCGGGTTGGTGTTTATTTGAGGCGTTGAGGTGAGCAGTGGAAATAGGAGGACTTTGAGGGTGTGGACTGCATAAATCGACAGGAGAGATTGTGGAGGCTAAAAATGGTGTTTTTATTTGTGCTATATTTGGGGGCATTGCATTGTCATGGGTTGGCATGTGTTTTATTTTGAGTTTTCGAAAAAAAAAAATTGGTCGGAAAAGAGAAACAAAGAAGCCGCAAACTCTACTGCTAAAAAGTACATAGCAGTGAGTTCTGGTTCTATTTAAATTTTGAATCCAAATCCAAACGATGGCTAACACAATCTACGCTCGTGCTCTCACAGACCATCCCAACTATTTTCTCTTCATTTCGTTTCCTTTCTTATTCTCTTTCCCTTTTTGTTCTTTTCATTTTCTATTATCTTCGACAGCATTCTTTCGAATCAAATAATATAGATAAAGAAGAGAGAATCTTTTTTTAAAGAAATAGAAAAGAGAAACCCTTTTAAAAAAAAAAAGAACAGTGAAAGGAAACTATTGGAGCAAAACTCAAGGTTTTCAATCCGCAGGGCTCGCTGATTGATAGGAATCTGTTGCATCTGCTTGCGAGGTAATTTTCTGATGGAAATTGTTCCTCCCGTTCTTGTATGTTCTTAGTTCGGCAAGTCATATTGATATTGATTTGTTGCTGCTGCGTCTTGAATTCGTCGGGATTGTTCTTGTTGGATTGTGCTGACAAACAAAGTGATTTATCATCAACAAGTATGATAGGAGAAAATCTTATTTGGGCGAAGAACAGAACAAATCTGCAAACACCTGACATTTCATTGCATCGAGTCTACTCATTTCCTCTCAAAAAAGTCTTTTCATTTTCCCCTGCTACTGTAGACACCCAATTATAATTTATAAGAGCAAACACTGAATTTCACTATATGACAGCTTTGAAAAAAAAGATCACAGTGATGTTTGTGCTTTGCCTCTTAATGCTTTTCTACTACTCCACAGAAGGGCAACCTGGCAGATTATCACAATTTAGCATTTACCTGATCAAAGAAACGAGCAGCAAACACTGTATGCCACAAATGGTTTCATGAAGGTTAGTGTTCCTGTAGCACTTTTAGCATTTTTCTATAGAACTCCTCAGTTTGTCCTGCTGCTATTCCTAACAGGTTTGGTGGATTTTTTTTCCGGAAGGTTTTGGAAACAGAGAAACATAGGAAGAGGGAACCATTGCATCAGTCCTATTGTGAGTTATGACAGTGTGTTTCAGGTTAGAGCATCCACACCAGCTCCTCAAAATTTTCTCCTCCAAAACATTATTAGCATCCTCTCTATCCATCCCTCTAAAATTCCTTCACATTTTACACTACACTCTAAAAGATTTCTTCCCTCCATCAGCTACTCTATCCCTAAAAAGTCAGAGATACGGTATTATAGAGGACCTACTACGGATGCTCTTAGCATCATCTTTAGGGAGAGAAACTTGCTACATGTCAGGAAGGGTATGTTTCCTTCCCTCCATGTTTTGGTTCGAACTTAAGTTTGTCATGGATTCGATATATGTGTTGGGAAGTAGTGATGTTACATGCTGCACTTAGATGCACCGTGTAGGTTTCCTGATCCAGATACACTCAATAAAGATATGCTTTTTTTTTCCATAAGGAGGCTGGCCTCCTATTTCCATTTCAATGATAAAACGGAAACAAACATCCAACAAGTTTAGCAGGACAAAAAGCTAGATCCGGCTAGCCTAAAAGCAAACCCCTAGATGCAAACTATTACAGATAACACTAGACCAGACCCCCGTCGCCCATAGCTGAGAACAGACCTCTCAAACGCTCCAAACAGGGGATTTGCAATACAGAACAAGCCCAGGATACAAGATGTTACAAAAAAAAAAACATAGCCAACCACTACCCCTCCATAGAACCAATGGTCTCCTCAGATCCCTAATCTTCATCCAAGGCCGTCCAGAGAGTCTCCAGAAATTTGATTCCTCGGCCGCCCCCTCCTGTCATTGAACCTGGCTGTAGTCCTTTACAACTCTCGAGCTCCCATCTTCAACATACTAGCAAAGTTGTCCTTCTGAGCCCCTGCCCAATATAATAGTAAAGCATAAATGGAATGAACAATAACATCTGGCGATTTCAAAACAAATTTCTCAAAGCATGCTTTGTTTCTGTGTAACCAAATTGTCCAAAAGACTGCTGCCAGACAAACGATATACAGTTTTGTGCCCTCCGGCCAGATTTTTTTAATCCAAAACAGATACTGTTGTCGATTAGAAGGTCTCATATTCGACCTCAAAGCCACAGCCACAGTATTCCAAACACATTTAGCTACCTTGCAACCAAAAAATAAATGATTGGTAGTTTCTATATTGTTACAAAAGCAACACGTTGGATCCCCTCCCCAATTTCTTCTCCTAAGTTGGAATTTTGTCATAACTGCATCATTCTCAATTAGCCACAAGAAGATCTTTATTTTAAGTGGAATCTTAGCTTTCCACAGAGCATAATTACAATTATTCATTTGCTCATACATATTCTTATACAAAGTATTAACAGAAAACATACCTTTCTTGTCCAACTTCCAGACAGGTTTATCTACCTCTCCAAAATTACATTCTCTGAATTTATATCGCCATTCTTGCCAACTCCTCTCATCATCATTACTTAACCACCTTCTAAAAGACAGATCCTAGTTTTTGTCCTTAGCCTCTGCCAAGGTAATATACTGTTCATTACACACTTGAAAAATCTCAGGCATGGCTGTAGCTAGAGGACTCTCCCCTATCCAATGGTCTTTCCAAAAATCTACATTCGTCCTAACCCTTGCTCTCCATTTCCTATTTTTAACATACCAATCCTTGACTTTAATCAAATCACGCCAACAATGAGAGTCTCCTTGTCTAAATCTCGCATTTTGAATGTTATTATTTCTCAAATATTTTTCCTAATAATGGATTGCCACAACCTCTGGCTATCCTCTAATCTCCACCACCATTTGGCCATCATACAAATATTAAAATTGTGAAGATTTTTAATACCCAAACCTCCCTTCTTTCTAGGAGTACAGACTTTCCCCCATTTCATAAGATGCAATTTTTTATTTTGATTATTTCCACTCCATAAAAATGCCCTTCTTATCTTATATATTTCATATATGATCATTTTTGGCAACAGGAAGATTGACATACTATAAGCAGGGATAGAAGACAAGCAAGCATTAATTAGCACCAATCTACCTCCTTTAGACAGAGAGCTCCCTCTCCAATTGCCTAACTTCTTCCTAATCTTATCTACCAATTTCTCCCGATCACTATGCTTCAGTCTATTACCACTAGCAGGAACCCCCAAATAAGTAATAGGCATCTACCCGACCGGACAGTTAAAAAGCTCTGAAAAGCAATTCTCTATCGTTGGATCACCATTCAGAACAAACAATTCACTTTTCTGAAAGTTTATTTTCAATCCAGCCAACTTTTCATATAAGTAAAGAATAAATTTCAAATTCCTAGCATGCACTAAATCATTACGAAAACATAAAATGGTGTCATCAGCATACTGAAGGATTGACAACCCTCTATCAATCAAACGAGGCACCACCCCTTTAATCACACCCTGACTTTGAGCCAACATAATCATTTTGAGAAGACTGTCAGCTACCAAATTGAACAGCAAAGGCGACAAGGGATCCCCTTGTCTCACCCCTTACAGCTTTGGAGATAGTGACCTTCTTTACCATTAATCCGAACCTTTAAAGTTCCATTTTTCACCACGGACTTAACCCATTTGCACCATTTCATAGGGAAACCTCTTTCCTCTAAGCAAAAGAAAAGAAAATCCCATCTCACTTTGTCATACGCTTTCTCAAAATCCAATTTAAGAAAAATGCCACGTTCATCCCCCCTTTTAATCTCGTGCATCACCTCATGAAGAATCAAGATCCCCTCAGAGATCAGCCTTTGTTTCAGAAAAGCATTTTGACACACAGATATCACTCTATTTAAAACCTTCTCAAATCTCGCTGTTAAAACTTTTGTAAAAATTTTGTAAATACAGTTCAGAAGACAAATAGGTCTAAAATGTTGAACATGAACAGCTTCTTCTTTTTAGGTAAAAGAATGATAGTACCATAATTAATTCTACTCATATTAAAATTCTCTTCATAGAATTCCTTAAACAGACCCATAATATCTTCTTTCAAGATCACCCAGCATTTTTGATAAAATTCAACAGGATCCCATCTGGACCTGCTGCTTTATTAGCACTCATTAAAACAGCCATTTTAACTTCCTCTTCCAAAAAAGGTTCTGTTAACATTGAACATTCCTCATCATTAACCTGCTCCTCCCTATTCCAGCAGCCATTAAAATTAAAGAAACACTTGTCATCCATATTAACAGCAAAAAGATTTTTGTAAAAATCCGTTGCTAAGCCCACTAAACCTTCATCATCCCCTGCCTGCTCATCATTATACTGTAATTTAAAAATAGTATTTTTCCTCTTTCTGCCATTTGCTATCCCTTGAAAGTAAGACGTATTTGTATCCCCTTTCAACAACCAGTTCTGATGGGATCTGCTAAACCAATACATTTCTTCCTCTTCATATATTGTTTGTAACTGAGCTAACAAACAGACTTTCTCAGAAATCTCACTACTAGTCAATCTACCATTCTCTTCCTCATCTTTTGACTGAAGACCGATTCTTTCATTTTTTTTTTCTCTTGCCCGAAAACGTTAGCTCCCCAACCTTTTAGGTATTTTTTCACTCTTTTAATTTTGATCAAGAAAGCACTCAAATTACTTTCAGCATGAACCGGAACCTCCCAAATCTTTTTAATAATCTCCACAAAGTCCTCCTTGTTTAACCAACTCAGATTGAATCTAAAATTCCTTTTGTTCTCAATTCTACCATAAAGAGTCTTAACTAACAAAGGATTATGGTTTGATAAACACCTAGGCAATTTATAGAGATTCACCAAACGAAACAAATCTTTCCACTTTTTGTTAATAAAAACCCTATCTAGTTTTTCTAAAGTTGGTTGTTTCTGACAATTTGACCAAGTAAAAGACCCCCACACAAGTATAAGTCAATGAGATCATGAGAATTAATGACATCATTGAAACTATTAGCAATAGCAAAATCAAACTTCCCTTTATTTTTATCTTGAGAAAATATCATCACATTAAAATCCCCCCAATTATCATTGGCCACTGATCGTAAGAACAAAAAGAGTCTAGTTCCTCAATAAATTCCTTTTTATTATTATTAAGAGCAGCACCATAAATTATCAGCAAAGTCCATTGACAACTATTCTTTTTATCCCAGAACTGAAGATGGAGAATATATTTCCCTTTTTTATTCCAAGCACATCAAAAAATACAATATTCACACCACCTAAGATACCTCCAGAAATACCATTAAAGCAAATCCACTCCCAATGAAACTCTTGATTCTTATCTAATTTCTAAAAGAATTTATCATCATAGCATTTTTCTTGGTCTCTACCAACCCTATAAAGCCAATGTTATTTTTTCTAATCTCCTCAGAGATGTAGCTACACACCCCTCTCTTACCCAACCCCCTAACATTCAAAACAAACCATTAACGAAATTGTTCAACATCATAAAAATCTTAATTTTCTTGGTCTACCAACCAGTGATGCAGCACTCTGCATCCCTGTCTTATCAGAACCATCTTTATCATTATTAACAAACCCCTCAAGATGCACACCTTCTTTAATCATCACACTATTCTTAGCTGTTTTTTTTTCCTCATAATATTAGTTTTTTTTCCTTTTACTCTTTTTCTTACTACTTCTCCGAGTCACTAAAACAAAATCATCATCCCCACAATCCTTCTCCTCTGAAGAAGAATCACTGTGTTCCCAATTTAAAAGTTGGACCCCTTCTGCAGCCTCCTCCTTATCCCTATTTTTTTATCTAATTTTTTTTTGTATAACTCCAATCTAGCCATTTCAAGATCTTTTAACACATCTATGCATTCTAAGTCAGATTCAGAAATATCCACCCCACATTTTTTTAGCGATTAAGAATAAATGCTCATTACCAAGCATAGAGAACGTATTAGGATTATCAAAGGTACCTTGAGTATCTCTCTTCTGAGCCAACTTGGAAGCTTTATGAAGAATGGGAGTAGATCGCCCCTGCAGCCTTTTACTTCTCCTGACTGGTAAAGCACTAGAAATCTGACCCGACAACTTGACCAATTTAGAATTAGCCTCCTCCATGACCTCATTCTCACAATATTTCCCAACCGAATTCTCAGAGCACAAGCCAATATAACCCCCAGCATTATCATTGTCAACCATACTAGCATTGCTCTCATCTGTAAGCCCGCCCTGAATTCCCATACTTGTATCACCCATCACCTCAGTCAGATTTTCCACCATAGTCTTATCAGGATCATTTGCCACTTCCTCAATTCTACATCTCTTTGCATTAGAGCGAAAGACATCTAACTCACCTGTCTTCTCAACTAATCCAAGCCACCTTTCCTTCCCAAGAATTTTATTACTGCAAATAAATTTTGATAACAAAGCAGATTGAACTTGAAATCCTGTCAAACCCACAGACACTGGATGTTGAAAAGAAATACTATTAAGCCAAACTTCCCTGTCAAACAACCCCATAGATAACTGTTGAGAGATTGCCTTGGGTCCCCATACATTACTATCATGAATCAACTTCCCATCTTCTTTCAATTCAGAGCCCTCATGTAAACTCCAAGCATTCTTATGAACCAAGTCCTCATTTTGTAAACTACTTTCACCAGACATACAGCTCAAAACTTCCAAGTTCCCATCTACGGAAAGCCTTTCCAACTCTCTTTCGTGTCCCAAAATCAAGGCCTGAGACCCATCAGTGATACCCATATGCCTCCCCCCAGAGACTTGAGTATTTCCCATAGATTTTTCAAAAACTGGAACCCCCTTTTCCTAGACTAGAACCCTGCCCACTCATCTGATTTTTCTCTCCATTGTCTTCAGTGAATTCTGTCTTTTTGAAGTGAAAGCAGCCTCCTTACCTTTGGCACTATTTCCAACGATAATGCCTAAATTACCTTCCTGATCTTGATCCACCTCTACTTCCTCCTCAATCTCAAAAATGAATTCATATATTGCTATGCCAATCACCGCTTCAGCTTTCTCAGGAATAAAAGCAGCATCTCTCACTGCCACTTTAATCCATATATAATCCAAATTACCCAAACTGTTTTTATCCACTTCTCTAGTAACTCCCACCAAGGACCCAATATAATAGGCAACTTGATAGGTTCTCTTCCTTCTAGGCACATTCCTAACCATTAGCCAAACCTCTTGCAAATATCCAATTGCCTCATCCTCCTCTTTCCAAGGAGAAAACTTCAATTCAGCATAAGAATAAGACATTCTCATATTTGGAAATCTAGAAATCTTCTCAACCTTCTTAACATTGGAGAACTGCATAAGATATTGATTCCCTTTTAACCATTTCACCCCTCCATCCTAAATAGAGCCAAAATAATCCCTAAATTCAGCCACCAACTTCTCCTCTGAAGTATCCCCCTTCTCCACTATTATTATCACCGAGCATTCGTTAGCCTTATCAAAATCTTCCACAAACACATCTTCAATAAGAAAGAACCCAAGTTCTTCACACTGGAACCCGCAACAAGGGGCAATGAACTCCCAAGGGTTTCTATCAGAACATCTCTTGGCCATATGCCCTTCTTGACCACATCTAAGACACCTCAACGGCTGCAAACATTCAGCAAGCAAATGCCTCTTCCTACCACACCTGAAACAAGGACCTACTTCTTTATCTTCTTTCTTTCCTCCCAAATTTTCAGCCCCCACGAAACCTCCAATACCCATCTCGACCTAGGATTTAGGGATCCAGTTTGTGTTCACAGCTCCTTTCCCCTTATTACCACCATCCTGAGAATCATCCCCCTAAGAAGAACCAGAACCCCCAACAGAGATATGACCCCGAGAACCATCTCCATTTCCTCCCCAATCACTGTTTCTGACATAAGTCCAAGAAGAACTTCTTCCACTACCACCTCTACCATCTCCGCGCCCTAGATGATCCGCCATGAAACCCCCTCTCCAGCCACCCCTTTGCCCAAAACCACCACGCCAACCGCCACCCTACCCGGATCTTGCCACCCTCTACTCTCCTCCATACCCCCAGATCTACCACCACCACCCAAACCCCCATACCTGCCACCGCCACGCTGCATATTGCCTCCACCCATAGATCCATCACCACCTTGATTTGCCGCCATCGAAGAGGCCACCACCTCTGCGAAGGACAGCAAGTCACCACCCACCGTCCCTTACCACCGAACCCCCTCAGATTTTGAAACCCTAGTCACACCACGACTGTGAGCTCTCCAAAACCGAGCGAAGAGACGCTCGAGCTTACTGTTATGAAACCTATGGCCCCATCCGCCATGGATATCACCGTCCCCACCCTCACGCCAGCGCCCCACATGAGCCCGGTCTAGTGCACCACTCTGATGCGAGGCCCGAGAGAACAAGCTTGACGTGGAGCACTCCCCACCGTCCAAAGCTTTCGCAGCAAGGATAGAGACACGTACCGAAGAATCCGTAAGATCGCCGCTCCTCGCCGACGAAGAAACTGCCTTCTCCGACGAGATCGAGAGACCGGCGCCGAGGACCGACGGGAACGTGCAAGAACCCGACATCCCCCTTCTCTAGGCAACCCGAATGGACGAGGCAATGTGCATAATTGACCAGCGAGCACAAGAACGACAGCCAGAGTGTCAAGACCCGCAAAACGGAGTCGAGTTCCTTCTGTGCTTTACCTGTACTAGTCCTGGATCAAGTAGCTAGTACACACAGGTTCTAAATCCTTGGATCATTGCTGTTATAGTTCGAACAAATATTACATCAGAGTGCGAAATAAAGATACATCAGAGTACAAAGTTCAGGCGTGCAGGCCTTACACAGCGGAAGTCTAACATACAGCGGAAGTCTTAAGAGTCTTCCATAACTCAAAATGGAAGAGGCAAAATATAACAATCAATCCCACAGGCGGCTATAGTAGCATCCCAGGCGTCAGAGAAATTTTCGTCTTGAACTCCAGCAGTGAAATTTTCATCTTGGTACATCTCCTCCTCATGATACCATTGCTGATCACAACTTGCTCGTTGGAATGAGCAGCCCCGCATAAAATGCGAAGGTGAGTATGCTTTATACTCAACAAGCAAGGCTGACTAAATGCAACTAAGGCTAACAAAGGAAGGGTAAGGGTTCTTTTGTATAAAGCCAGTTTTGCAAGTTTTTTCTAATATTTTGCAAAATGATTTGACAAAAGGGGCATGTGTTGAGGGAAACAAATATTTAAATTATTTTCTTTGAAACTCCGGCCTCGACCGGTTTTGCCCAAACCTGGCTACTCACGGCACCAACCATGCAACACCCTCATCGCTCACAGCACCCACTGTGAGGAGAGAAAATAAAACACACGACTGCGATCGTGGTTTTCCTTTAAAACATCAGTTTGAAAACAAATAGGTAAGAAGTACCATGAGAGAGCTCCCCGTCGTCCGCCCTTGACCGTGGGCACGGCTATCATGATAGTTGTACATTCTGCAGAGGTTGCACGTTTTACCCATGCGAGGTGGTTCTTCCTAGGGTGCCCTAAGGAAAAATGATCACCACAGGGCCTTTCTCCAACATCCTCCTAGTTAAGGCATTTTCACTAAGGTTTCCACTGCAATTCCCCTCTTGCGCCGATAGAACAACACCGATTGTCTACTCCACCGACTGGAATGCCAAAGCCAGGAGTCCGAAGGATACTCAACTAGGGCTTGCCCATACAGGCACACATGGTCGCACTGTTGTACGTACTTAGCTCGTCTACCTCAAGGAATCAGTCCTTAGGGACCAGGGTGGTTTCCACACTAAGCCCAAGTCTCGTGCTTGCTACACCAACCTTGCAACCATCCACCCCAATCAGGTTTTATAAAATATTTTTACCCGATAGCACCCACTATCCCGACTACACCTATTTGCAAACATGACAGTACCAACTATCCTTTAAAATCCACGTTAAACAAACATTTGATATTATCATCATGTATCCAATTTTAATATGATTGCAACTGAGCATAGCTAATATGATTAAAACCTAATTCAAGGGTGTTGGCATTATTTTAACAATATTATAATAACCTAGGGCAGCAAGGAATGATTTTTATAACGGTATCTTTATTTGGGGGCTTTTAGCTAACCAACTAATCAATTAGCAATTTTGAGTTTCAACATAGCATGCAATTTAAACATCTAACAAAGTCATTTTATAAACATGGGTATGAGGTTTAGCACTTGCCTTGATCAGCACAGTCTTGGTGATCTTCTGGAGGATTGATCGCAAAACTATCGTCTCTAGATCCTAACAAATGAATTAACAAAAATAAACACATAAAAATAAAACATGAAATGATATGCATGCTCATGCTTATGCAAAATTCATCTCAAAAAAGTACATGTAATCTTTCTGGTCAAATAATATTTATTTACAAATTGTTAAAACAAAATTATCAAAATAACAAATTAAGGGCATTTTTCATTAATATATAAATTAGGCAGAAAATTAAATATGCTCAATAAATCATGAAAATTTACTGAAGGGTAGAACACATTTTTATGATCATTATGGAATTTATTTTGAAACTTTTGGATTTGTGGAATTAAGGATATGAAATTAATAAGTTATTATTTATAGAAATTAGAAAAAGAAGGGGGGGCTCGGCCGTTGGGCTCGGCCCACGGTGCACGGCCCAATCGGTGAAGGCGCATCGCGCGTGCGGGACAAGGGCGGCCTAGCCAGCGGCCCAGTGGTAGTCTTGGCGACACTGGCCTAAGACGACGCAATGCTGGCCATGCCACATGGCGGCTCGCGATGGTGCACCACAGCCTGACTAGCCGGTGATGAGGGGAGGGCGGCGGCAGGGTGGGTGAGGGAGGCGACGGTATTGGAAGGCCTTGGGTGGCTATCCCGTGGCGGATGGAGGGGTGGTGCGGCCCGGCGGCGTGGCCGGCCATGGGAAGGAGGAAGCGCATAGCGGCGAGATTACCCGGCAGCGCTCCGGCCAAATTGGTCGTGGGGGTAAGTTCTAAGACATCTAAGGATGAAGAAGAAGTCATGGGGATGGTAGGGGAGGCAATGAAATTGAATCGCACCACTCGAAACCGACTATTTCGAAGAACAGGCGCTGCTGCAGATTTCGGCGAGGTTTTCGGCGATCGAATTCGTCACGCTCGGTCAATGATTCTGCGAGTGCTTTATTGGGATGGATTCGTGATGAAGATAGCCAGGATGTCCTCGGACGGTTTGAGGAAATACTCAGGGACATAGTGATGAGACGAGGAGATGTAGAGGCGGTCAGGAATTGAGAGGCAGAGCTTCGGCGTTTCATTCCCGGAGCTACGGATCTCGGATCCATGAGTTCCTGGGCAAAATGAAACCGTGAGAATATTATCTAGGATGTCCCAGAACAGTTTTGGAAAAGAAGACTTACTTAGGCCGAATCGAAGAAGAAAACAAAGAGGAAGAGGGAGCTTGGGCTAGGGATTTGAGAGGGGACAGGGAGAGATGGGGAGGGGGTTTTCTGGCATGTTAATGCCACTAAAGTGGGTTATGACACCATTAGGAGAATTAAGATGGATTAAAGCTATGGGGAGGTTAGGGAGGTAGGGAGTGAATGGAGGGGGAGTTTGGGAGTGAATGAGGGGGAGTTTGCTACCTTGATGAAACTCTCTGGGTGAAACAGGGAGAGAGAGTGGAAGAGAAAGACAGAGAGAAGAGGGAAAGAGAGAAGAAAAGGTAGAGAGTGTATGATAGGTGGGGTCAGGGGTTAGAGAAGGGTTTTTAATTATTTTTTCTGATTTTCTCTTTTGAAAACCAATTTACAAATATAATTTTATTTCCTCTTTTGCAATTTAAATACTTATACTTTAATTACCACCTAAAATTATTTGCAAACAGCTCAATGAATTTTAAAGTTTTTAATAAACAAGTAACATACTCATTTTATTGAAAATTATTTTACTTAAAAAGAATTTTAATGCAATGCAATGCATGATGCAATTGGGTTTTTGGGTTTTTGAAAAATAAGGATGTTACACAGAGCCAGACTTGCACGGCGCAAAATGGGCAAGGAACGCGAATGCGACGGCGAGCAGCCAAGCGAAAGCTCCTCGGGATGGGACGCAATAAGCTCGGGGGCAATTGGGTGGTGCAATTGAGCCTTGGCGAGCTCTAGATAGTGGTGCTCATCGGTGCAACTCGCCCAAGTGGGAGGCAAGCTGTACCGTCGCGTTGTTGTCAGCGAATTTACGGTGTCGCTGTTGCGTCGGGTCCTAAATCCAGGGTTGTTCGCGTCAGTAATAAAGAAATGCTTGTTAACAGTTATGCGTAGTATCGTCAAATTAGGGGCATACATATAATTTTCAAAATCTGAAGTATAAAATCGAGCAATGTTGGTTGATTCAATTAATCACTGATCAATCTTGATTAAGACATCAACTATACAAGATTGACTTTTGAGATTACCTTTGTTATCTTAGTATACCATGTAAAAGTGTGCCTAATCATAAGGATGAGGGTTTTAACGTTAGGTTGGCTGTTACAATTGATCTATAGGTTTACCCATAACGATATTTGTAATTCATTGTCAAAGTTTGCCATTTTTACATTTTCATTCTGCAAATTGTTATACTAAAGCTATCGAAATGCATATGATAACTAGATCCAGGCTTTTCTTTTCCTCTCCCATTTTTATATTTCTCTGTACTGGCTGTGTGATCTCCTCTACTATTAAAAGGCCTCTAATGGTGTCGTACATCATTTTTTTTGAACGTTGACAAGGACTATCAAGATTCATTAAACAAGAGGGAAAAACAAAGTTTACACAGGTAGCTCATGTACACAGGGCCATAAGCCAAGACTTACGAAACAAAGGATCTAGCCATGGTCAACTGCCCCAAATGCCATCATCCAACACACAGTGTCATGCTTAATGGTTTGCAAAACCTCTACCACCGATCGATACTCCATTCTGAAAATCCTTGCATTCCGCTTCTTCCAAACGTTCCAACAAGAGCAGAAGACAAGGCCATCAAACTGACAACGTTGTGACTTGTGGACTTCCTTTCTAATGGAAAGCCACCAAGCACCAAAAGCTTCATCTTGATTAGGAAGCCATAGGTCACTACTAGAAAACTGACCTTTCATACCGGCACATCAGTACCGATTGGATTGGAACCGGTACTAACAGTGGCATCGGTCCGGTTTATTGGGTACAGAGCGAGAGTCCGGTTGGAGCCACGAACCGCATCGATGCCTTGCATTAGTCCGGTTCGTGATACGAACCAAGATCAAGGCACGGAGTAATTAGTCCGGTTCGTAACACGAACCGCATCGATGCCTCTCATTAGTCGGTTCGTGTTACGAACCCGATCGATGCCTCGTTTCAGGAAAGTTCAAAAGGAATGCATATTCTATTTATATTAGTACGCAATGGTGGGTGGGTTGGTTAGAAGGGTGAGGCTAGAGTCACGAGGCTAGAGTCATGAGGTTGTGGGTTCAAGTCTTGCTTCTCCCATACATCCTTAACATTTTTAAACATTTCATAGTACTATTCAAGACGGGTAAGGAACGGACCGATGCTCCTTGAGCATCAGTCCCGGATGGCTTGTACCGGTTCAAAAACCGGTACTAAAGCCAGTTATGAACCGGTACTAAAGGTGAGTTCTCTAGTAGTGGGTGGCAGGAGCCTCCCAAGTTGCTGAAGATCCCCCTCCAAATGGACCTAGTGAAAGAACAGTGGGCCAATAGGTGGTTAGCAGTCTCCGGGAGCATGCCGTAGAGGAAACACATCATTTCGAAATTTCAAACACAGCCAACAATATATCTTGCTTGCTCTTTCCCTTCTTATCTGATATGATCCTATCATATCACATAACCTTATTACCTTCCTTCTCAGCCTCCCTGCACTGCTGCTCCACTTCTATTTGCTTCGTCTTCCGCCTTACACAACCACACTTCTGCTCGCTCCTCAGCCTCCCACACGGTTGTGGCCAACTCCATTAAAAAGTCCAATCAAGATGGATAGTAAAGCTGATATTTTTTTCTTGGTCTATCTTGAAGGATATTATGAAAGATGTCGTGTCCTAGCAATTAGTCAAAAAAAAAAAGGAAAAGAACGTTAACTTTTTTGCTCATTTAAAATGAAAATTATATAGTGTACATCTCAGGTCTTAATTGTTTGATGAAGACATGGCCCCAATTAAACACCACGTGCTCCTATAGGTCTAATCATACATGACCCAACCAACACCACTAACCATAGTGATGTTTTATCGGATGGCGAAGATGATTCCATTCAATTAACTGCATCATTATTTCCTTCTGATACTATGCTTACGCCATGTGGGGTTTTGGAGCAAGGAGAAACATCCAATTGTAAGCACATTGCTCTGGGCTATTTCTGATTTATGATATTTGTATTTCCATACACTTGTATCTTACATTTGTGACATTTTTGCCATTCATATAACTTCTTCTAGGTGATTTTGGAATAAATCATACTCGTGACACCTATACCCTTACATCTATGGTAGAACACAATATGATCCAACAGTCGAATGCAATGGATACAAGCATAATAATGGAACAAGTACAAGCAAGACGAGAAGTATAAGCAAGACGAGAACGTGAAAGAGCACGTCGACAAAGTTTAATAGTAGAATAGAGGGAAGAGGCGAATGCTCGTCAATAGGCACGCAAACAAGGTTTAACAGTAGAACAAAGGGAAGAGGTGAATGCTCATTGACGGGCACGTAGACAAAGCTTAACGGAAGAACAGAGGAAAGAAGTGAATGCTCGTGAAAGACCATCTAAACAAGATTTAACAATAGAGCAGAGGCAATCAATCAAAACTCGTCAGAGAGCTGCTAGAAAAAGTTTTCCACCTTATGAAAGACGGACATTGCTAGATAGTCGTAATGCAAGACATGTAGCTAGACAACACACCCCGTGCACTCAATCCATTGCTTTGCCATGCCCAAAATTTGCTAAAATTCCTCTGTGGAAAATCCATCAATGCCCCAAAATAATGAACATTCCCCAACACAGTCATCCATTGCAACAGTAGGTATTTTTCACATTCCCCAACACAGTCATCCATTGCAACAGTAGGTATTTTTCCTAGCTTATAATTATATACTCTTAAACTCTTTGCCAAATTATAAGCAGGTATTGTTCCTAGCTTATAATTATATACTCTTAAACTCTTTGCCAAATTATAAACTAACCATTATATGCCTATCCTCAACCGGATGTGTTCACAAATGATGTGGAATCTATCATTGAGGACGACATGGCTGAGGAGTATTACGTATTCGCTAACGAAAGTATTTCAAACATTGTTTGTCTTGATATTGTACAACTCTTAAAACCTTGTATAACTTTTCTATTCGTCACTTTAGTTGAGGATGGTGGTGAGAATGCTAATGAAGCAAGAAACCCCTCTACCCCGGGCTCTGCCATCCCCGATCCATACGATCACGTCTACATTAATATACCATAGAGCACACATGTGCTGAAGCCTGAGGCGGACTGCGGCAAATGTGACGCAAAGAGGTTCCAGTATGAAACAAAGAGTTTTTGTTGTCGAGAGGGAAAGATCAGACTGTCGAACCCAGAACAACCGCTTGAGCTCATGAGGTTATAGTCCAGCGCGGATCTCAACGCAAGGCATTTTCAGGATAACATAAGATTCTTCAACAGTCATTTTTCATCCACCACTCATGGTGTTAGTTTATATGAAAGATACAACAACATGAGATCTAGCACATATACGTTCCATGCCCATGGCCAGATTACCATAATGTTCATTCATTCGGTTAGAAGGATTTTGGCTCAGAGCATCTCTAGCATTATTTCTATGATGATGACCCAAGTATGAATCATAGTTTTCGTCAATCACCTAGCCTCGACCAGGAAGTCATAAGTCTGGTCAACTATCTTCGAGACTACTCGTACTCTCAGACCTTCAGAATTCTAAGACAGACCGATGACCCCGAGGACTACCGTGCCACCCTCAACCTCGACAACAGGCTAGACAAGAGAACATACGATGTTCCAATAACTTCTGATGTTGCCGCCATTTGGGTCCAGGGAAATGAGCCACACTCAAGATTTGACCGTAGCATAGTCCTTTTCAGCAACAACAACACCAAGCATACTATCCGACCGTACTACGGATGCTATGACCCGTTGCCATACCCTCTATTCTTTCCAAGAGGCTAGCTTGGCTAGCATCTAGAGATTCCATATGTAGGTGTGTCTACGAACCAAGTAGCCACGATTCATGGGGATAATCTCGAAGAAGAAGGTTAGTATGTTATTTATTTTCGTCAAATTCGCTGCTTCATTTTCTTAACATGTTGTTCGATCCCACAGGATCAAACAGAAGGCAATGTGTCTCTATCAGGGTCTCAGGGAGTATTACTGCTACAAGTTTCAGATGCGCTGTTATATATTCAACCCAATACTTTATGGCAAGTGTCTCTTATAACAATTTGCGATTGATACATACATCAAGATAGAGAGCACGCGGCTGGACTACATAAGAAACAACCAAAAGAACATAAGGGCCGACCTATACCAGGTCGTGGTGGATAGCATCCATGCAGGTGAGAATCGTGTAGACGCAATAGGCAAACTCATCATGCTCCCACCATCGTTCATCGGAGGAGGTTGTGATATGAAGTGTCGGTACCTAGACGTGATGGCATTAGAACAAAAGTATGGCAAGCCAGACATCTTCGTCACCCTCACAATGACATGCAACCTGACCTGGGAGAGATAGCGTGCAACCTTGAGCCTGGTCAGACTACAGGGTCGCCCTAATCTCGTCGTCCGTGTTTTCAGGGCGAAGTTGGAGGACCTGAAGAAGCAGCTGTTTGAGAAGCACATGCTTAGAAAGGTTGCTGCCTATGTATATGTGGTCGAGTTTCAGAAAAGGGATCTCTCGCACGCGCATTTCCTTATCATGAACGGACGATACAAGGCTGACATGACCGGAGCAGGATGACTGTATTATCTCTGTTCAGCTTCTAGACCAGCGAAATTACATGGAGCTATACAAGATGGTTGTGAAGCACATGATGCATGACCTATGTGAAGATCGCAACCCGAGGAATGTCTGCATGAAAGATGGTTCCTGCAAGTGCTACTACCCATGTCCTTTCAATTCGAAGACCCTTCAAGGCAAGGACTCTTACCTCGTGTATAGGAGACGTGATGACGGGCATGAGGCAAAAGTTCAACGTCATAAGCTGAATAACATGTGGGTGGTGCCGTACAATCCTTTTTTTTCTTGAGAAGGTACAACTGCCCATCATCGTGGAGATATGTTTAAGCATAAAGGCTATCAAATACCTATTCAAGTGTATACACACACACACAAAGAGCACAACCTAGCCTCCGTTGCGATCAGTGAGACCGACAACAGTGAGCCGATGGAAGAGATCGGACAATACAAGGAAGCTAGGTGGGTTACACCGCTGGAGGCTCCTTGGAGGATATGTGGGTTCGATTTAAGCAAGATCTCACCGCCCGTGAAGTAATTGTGGCTGCATCTTCCTAACATGCAAATGATCTCGTTCCACATGGAATAGGATCTCCATAACATCGTTGACCGACAAAGCACTGAGAGGACCATGCTGACTACGTACTTTGAAGCAAATAGGGTACACGAGTAGGCTCAAGGCATCCTCTACAAGGATTTTTCGATGAGTTTTACCTGGCAGGGAGGTGGCAAGCACTGGAAGCCGAGGCAGAAGAGCAAATAAATTGGCAGGATCGTGTCAGCCAGTCCTACTGAAGAAGAATGATACTACCTAAGGATCCTACTAAACTATGTTACCAGCACAACCTCATTTGAAGACCTGAGGACAGTAGACGGTGTACTATTCCTGTCCTTCCGTGAAGTTGTAGAAAGGAGAGGCCTAATCGAGACTGACAACACCATCGATGATTGTCTAATCGAAGCTGAGTTATTCCAGATGCCACCTTCGCTTCGGAGGCTATTTCCTACTATATTGGTCTTTTGTGAGCCCATCGACATTCGTGAGCTATGGAACAGTCATCTCGAGGGAATGTCCGAGGATTATCGACGTAACCAGTCATCTCCACATGCGATCAACCAGATGGTTCTTCTGGATATTAGAAATATGCTTCAGTCGATAGGAAGGAATAACAATGTTTCCCCTACCTGAAATTGACGAGTCGCATGACTACCGGGGGGTGAGCCCCAAGAGATCACCGAGGAGTCAAGCATTGAACTGGAGAAAGAGCATGTCGCTATTTTTGACTCCCTTAACCTAGAACAGAGATCCGCGTACGATCAGATACTAGCTACGGGCGAAAACAGTCAGGGAGGCATATTTTTCGTGGATGGTCTAGAAAAAACATTTATGTACAAGGTGTTACTTACCACGGTCTGTTCATGGGGAAAGATAGTCATGGTAACCGCGGCGTCGGGTGTTGCTGCCTCCATCATTCCCGGAGGAAGGACCGCAAACTTGAGGTTTAAGATCCCGCTTAACATCGAGGATGATGGGGTGTGCTGCTTCACAAAGCAGAGTGGGACTGCTAAACTTCTCTAGAGATCATTCCTTATCATATGGAACGAAGCCTCAATGAAGAAACGGCAAACGGTCAAGACCCTTGACAATAGCATGCATGACATCATGGGACGTCATGACGTACCGTTCGGGGAAAAGACCGTTGTGTTCGGAAGGGACTTCAGACAGGTGCTCCCCGTCATACGAAAGGAAACATGGCCTTAGATAACAAATGTGATGCTGCACAAGTCCTACCTTTGGGAATGCATGCAGCAGCTCAGACTCGTCCGCAACATGAGGGCCCAAAGCGATCTTGAGTTTGTGGAGTACCTTTTGTAGATAGGAAGTGGAATCGAGGAGGTCGACAAAGAAGGATATGTAAGGCTTCCTCATGAGATATGTGTTCCATCCACAGTGAAGAAGGCTGACCTTGACAAGCTGATAGCTAGCATTAACCGATGCTTGAGAACAATCTAATGGTTCTGAGCTACATCACCTCTTATGCCATATTTTTTACTTGAAACGAGTACGTCAACAGGATAAACATGAAGATGATTGAATAGTTCTAGGAGGAGGAGATGCTTTATCACAGCTTTGATCGTGCGGAGGACGATCCCTATGGCTACTATCCACCAGAGTTCTTAAACACCCTAACCCCCCAATAGGCTTTCTCCGCATGTGCTAAAGCTCAAGGTCAATTGCCCAGTGATTCTTCTACGGAACATCAACCCTGCCAATGGACTTTGCAACGGGTGGAGGCTTGTGGTTGGGGCTTTCAAAGAAACACTATCGACGCTAAGATTGTACTAGGCCAACATGCTAGGAAGAGGGTGTTTCTTCCTCGAAATTCGCTCTACCTCTCCGACGACGAGATGTTCCCTTTTTGTTTTAAGAGGAAGCAGTTCCGTATTAAGCTCAGTTTTTTAGATAATGGAATTGTTTCCAACCTCTACATCCAAAGATGTACAACAACACAGGGGGTCTTACAAAGATGCAAAAAACAATTGCTAAATAGAGTTCGAAAGGAAATAAACAACGTTAAGCAGCACACAGTTTATTATTAGTCATTCAACTATAACGATTGTTAAAGAAACTCATATACACTACAATAATTCAACTATAATGATTGTTAAAGAAACTCATATACACTACTTCTATAGATTGACATGTCTTGATAGTGTCTATACGATCATCATCATTCTGCAATGATGTCCAATGTTATAGCCATTACGCCCTTGATAGTGTCTATACGATCATCATCCTTCTGCAATGATGTCCAATGTTATAGCCATTACGCCCCTCTGAAGATATCCTGAATGAAAGAAACATCTTTGTACTTGTCAAAAGTTAAATCATTTCGACAAAGTCAAATGGACTAAATTAGGACAGTAGTGCCAATCAAAATATGACGTTTCAGTGAACCCCAATTTCAAGTTCCCCTCATGTGTGTGATACTACGGGGTGCAACCAAACCTAGAGCTATATAAACAATGCACCAAATAGATCTAGCTAACTGGCAATCAAATAATATGCGTTGAATCAACTTTTTTATTGATGTAGGTCCCATGATTAATGTGTTGTAGCATTGGAGAAAATTTTGCTAGTCGATATGCATCACTAGGGGGTCACGTTAGCTAGTGCAAACCCTTAGGGCATATGCAATGCTAGCTTTATTCTAGCCCTATTCTATCTTAACCCTATTTTATCTCTAACACGATGTTGGCTCTATTCTAGTCCTATTTCATATCTCCCTCTCTCATATTTTACTCCCAACCTTATTTTTCATTATTTACAACCTTGTTCCTATAGTGATATGGTCATGATAGCGCCAAGATAAGGCAACCATTGAACATGCCCTTATATTCATATGTTTTTTTATCCGTAAGCGTCCTTACATTTCCGTCGTTTTATCCATGAGCACTACGTATATTTCCTTATTTATCGTACTTTATTTATGAGTGGCGCCGCTTGTATTTCCGTCGTCACGACTCACGTGTAGCTCCAACTGCAAACAGCTAGATAAGCATAACGTAGCCTGCAGGCTTCTCTCGCATTATATAATGAAAAACAGAACAAAACAAAAACAAAGACCACCTTGCAAATCGTATAGCACTCGTACTTCAAAATTCGCATAAATATTTATTGCCTGGCCGGCTAAGGTAGTGTTTTTTTCAGCGTTTGCGTTTGCGTTTACTTATAAGCTAAAAATTTGTTACTCCCTCCGGTTCCATAATAGTTATCGTTTTAGATTTGTTCTAAGTCAAAGTTTTCAAACTTTATCTATAAAAATATTTTGAACTATTTGGATTGGCCACATGAAAATCATACCTTTAGATTCGTCTCGAAAAACACTTCCATAATATTGTAATTTTTGCAAATTCTATATATAAATTGCAATGGAAATTAATAGTCAAAGGTACATTTCGAAGACCGTATCAATGTCCAAAACGACAAGTATTTTGAAACCGGAGGGAGTATTTTTGTATAAGTCAAACGTTTTGACATTTGGTAACCAATTTTTGTAAGTCTTACTATTTTTTTCTCAAAGCTCTCAAAACCATTTTTTCCATAATTTTCTGATCCCTCGGATATCCTTATCGAGAAGGTACAATTTCTAGTTTAAACGCAGCTGTAACTGCCGAAAGAAACACTACCTAAGATCAAGCGAGGCAGCACGGCAGAGCAGTCTCCGAACGTGGCGGAGCAGGCAAAGTCAATGGTGGCCAATCAGGAGGGTCTATGATATCGATACTTAATAATGGCATAAATACAATTAATCCTTCGATCAAATAGTATTCCAGCATGAAACATACTATTAAACTCCATTAAAACTCGAAACTAACACAAACCATTATTGAAATACTTTAGTTCTCACTCAGAATCAAATTTAAACTATAGATAGCCACACCATAGATAGCAAACTAACAGAATTGCAAGCACCATTAAGATAACCTAGCATTGCTCACTTATTGAGACAACCTAGTAAAAGAAGACTATATCAGAGACTCCATTGCTGTCCTCCTTCCAGGTCACATCCACCATCAGCTTCCCTCCATTTCCCCATTCAAATGCAGCCTCACAGCCATCCACCAAGCTCCTCTTCGGCTTCACGTCTGAGTACACCACCAGACTCCCTGTCCCCTTCACCTTCAGCCTCGCCGCGCCGCCATCGCTGTAGTCCACATCAACAATGGCGCCACCGCAGTTGAGCATGCCGACCAGCCCGATCGCCGCGAACCTCACATCGCCACCGCCGATCACCGTGACCGGAGCAAACGTGAAGAGCTCGTACGAGGATGGCTGGAGCGTGAACTGGATTGGGTCAGACAGTGAGCTCATCAGGCGCAGCTCTTTGGACTGGCACATGTAGAGTGCATACTCTGCAGCATTGGCCATGTCGGAGGTGTCCTCCCTCTGGCCCCACTCGACGTCGGCTGGCCGGACATTGCCGGAGACTGGCTTGTAGCAGTGCGAGTAGCCTCGGACACGGTGCTCCGCCGGGTCCCAGCCTGCTCCCTGGCAATTGAAAGCTCCAATGACCCCTCCAAACTGCAAATTCAGATACATGTCAAAATTCAGATACATGTCACTATTCAGAATTCAGATACATGTTTTTTTTTTTTTGCGATGTAATTAACACTTGTGAAGTGCAAGGATTCGAGAACTGCAAGAAAGATAATGAATTGAAAGCCCCAATGACCCCTCCAAACTGCAAAATTTAGAATTCAGATACATGCACTGATTACTAGAGGTAATTACCAGAACACTTGCAAGAGCAAGGATTCCTGAACTGAACAGAAGAAACAGAATTGAGAATTCCATGAGAATTTGATGCGACTGTAACCTACACAGTTAGAAACATTAAAAGAAGAAAACAAGCAAGTACTTCACCTTGTTCAGATTCCAGAGCTTTAGGACAGTCTCCCGATCAAAAAGGGGATTCTTGAAGAGGCAGTCTCTGGTAGGGAGAGCGTAGTGCAGGCAGCTGGGCACGGTGCCGTCGGGGAAGACGAGCCTCCTGAGCAGGTCGAAGTCATGGCCGCCAAGCGAGTCGCTGACATAGATAGGGCCGCCGCAGATGGCGCGCGAGGCGGCGTGGAAGGCGGCGCATACGTGGTCGGACTGGAACATGTCCCAGTCCGGCCGGATGAACTGCCCCATCCACAGGCTGTTGTACGAGCAGTTCACCATGTGCGCGCCCTGCAGCCAGTAGACGCCCATGGGGTCGCCGTTGGGGTCGTTGAACCAGAAGTCGTCGCCGGCGCGCGCCATGGCCACCTGCCGCGTCCCGAGGAAGAAGAAGTCGTTGCACTGCTGCATGCTGGCGATGATGCCGGTGCCGTCGAAGTTCTTGGCGATGGACTTGGAAAGGCCGTCGTAGTACGCCTTGGCGAGCTCGACGCGGCCGCCGTGCTCCTCGCAGACGTACTCCAGGGTGTGCATCACGTCCACCTTCACGCCGGTGACGCCGGCGCCGGCGAGGTACGAGTGCATGGACTCATAGAGGTCTCCGGCCTGGTCCGGCCGCACCAGCCCTATCCCGCCCTCGATGATGCGGACCACGGCGAGGTCTTCCATGGAGTCTGCCAGGCCCGGCGAGAGGCTCGCCGGAACGACGCGGGCGTCCAGCGCCGTCGCGCCCGGACGCACGCCGCCCCACGCGCCGCACAGCGCCTGCCACACGTACACATCGTCCAGCGCCGGGAACCTCCGCCGCATGTCCTTCAAGAACGCCTTCAACCCGACCTCCCCGCCTCCATTGCTGTCGCCATCGCAGCAGAGCTTTGCGAGGACGTCTCCTCTCCAAATGAGCAACCGATCCAGCTCTCGCCGCACCTGTTCGATCTTGGCGTCGAAGCGAGACAGGTCGGTGGCGCCGCCCTGCGCCGCCTTCGTCTTCGCCTTGGTGGCAACCTCGAGCTCCACGGCCTTGCGCACGACGGTCTTGGGCATGGTCTTGTCGTAGCACTGCTTCGGCGGGGAGCGCAGCAGGGCGCCTTCCCTGTACCCGCGGAAGCGCGCGCACTCGTCGAAGCGGTAGAGGCGCGCGATCATCTGCTCGCCGCCGAGGACGAGTCCCGGCGCGTCCTCCTGCGGCGGGTCGTCGTCGCGGTTCACGCTCTGCCAGCCGTCGTCGATGATGATGAACCGGGGCGGCAGGCCGGCGGCGGCGAACTCGGAGACGCCCTGCCAGACGCCGGCGGGGTCGACGGTGAGGTAGAAGGCGTCCCACGTGCACCACCCGAAGCGGTCGACCATTGGCGGCAAAGCCTTCTCCTGTATCAACTTGAACGTGTCAAGGTGCACCCTGGTGGCCAAGTAGGCCTCCTGCATGATGGTGTAGGGGTCGTCGCCGGCGTGCACGTAGGCTATCTGGCGGAAGTCCGTCGCCGTCACGGCCGTCGACCCGCTCTCCGCGCAGATGACGACTCCATCGTCCTCCCCGGGGAAGATGGCCGAGCGGAAGCTCCCCTGCATGAGGGGGAGCACCAGGACGTAGCCGCCGCGGTCGCCGAGCTCGGGGACGTCGAGGAGCACCCACTGCGTCTCCGCCTGCAGGTCACGGCCGCGCCCGCCGGCCCACATGGTGCTCCACCACGTCTTGAACCGGAACACGCTCAGAAACTTCCTCGCCATCGGCCCCGGCCCAGCGAGCCGGCCGACACGGCACGGCACGCGGTCGGTGGCCTCCGGCGCCGTGAACCCCAGGAACGCGCCGCGGTGGGCACCGGCCATGGCCTGCTTGACCAGGTGCTCCGGCGCGTCGGACGACAAGGGGTTGAACACCGAGGCGAACGGCGCCAGCGTAACGTTCTCCGGCACGCCGGAGAGGACGACGGCCGCGCCATCGCCGACGATGAGGTTGCCGTCTTGCAGGGAGAAGAGGTTGGCCAATGGGCTGGCACGGGCTGCGGTGGTGAGGCTGGGCGTGGTCTTCGACTCGTTTGGTGGCGCCATGATCGATCTTGCTAATCGCTAGCGTTGCAGGAGAATGTTTAGAGAAGATCGATCGAGTTAGGTGAAGGGATGGTTTTGCTTCTGCATCGTCGCCGTAGTATATATAGGGGTAGAAATCTTGAATCCCTACATGGCAAGAAATGTTAATTTAGAAAGATGGTTTTCCTTTTTAAAAAATTAGAAGGTGATCAGCACACGGTGCATATATGTTGCATACCGATATTTTTCTAAATATACAGATTACATGCTATATGAATCTGCATAAATTATGCAAATTAACGATCTATTTCCTAAATAAATAGACGTGCTCATTTGGTGTATATTTGTTTGCGTTGAATCTTGCCATGGAAATCGGGATATAAATCCCCTATTAAAAAAACTAATTGATTGCTAAAGAAAGACAGATCGCATATGTTATATGAATCTGCATCCTATGGAAATTAACTATTCGTTCCCAGAAGAATCCGGGATTTGAAAGTCGAATCGCTAATTTTAGCTTATGTAGCCGAGATATGACTGATTTTATCCAAAGATATGGAAATTGAAGATCCATTTCTACCATGAACCAGAATTTGAAAATCAAATTGGCAATTTTACCGGATGTAGCCCATATATAACTGATTTTATGGGAAGATATGGAAATTAGCGCCCCTATCAGGAACCAGAATTTGCAAATCGGATTGCCAATTTTACCGGTCTAGCCAATATGCACAATCTATTTTATTAGTTATCCGAAAGTTTTGATGATTTTTGACCAATAACTTAAATTAAAAAAGACAAAAAATCTGCGAAAACCAGCTTTTTTGGGACCAATTTCATCAAAACAATATCTCCAAAAGATTGATGAAATTACACGCAAAAAAATTTTTCTGACCTGATTATATTTTTTACAGGGATCTGTGGATCTGTGATATAACCAAATGGTCCGGATTATCAGACGCTAATTAGAACCCTGTAAGGAACAGATGAAGAAGCCACTGTTAACACAACAGGGAGTGTCCTCGGACTAGCTACTTCGCAAAGATTAGCTAGGCTTGTGAATTGGGGCAGAGAAACTCGTACCAAGACAAGAAGAAAAGTTTCAGCATGCAACTTGAAGGAGACAAGTCTTGCTGAATGCTGATGCAGAGAAGACTGCTGAGTTCAGAGCTCTGTTTGTCTCTTGGGCTAACTCTCGAGATGTTTCAGCTCAGGACAAGGTGAGTATGCATGAGAAATGGGGATGGATAAATGTATATATATATTAGATCTTTTACGGTCCTTGAGGAGGTACTGGGAGGTACCACAATTTCTAGTGTTAATTTGCAGTACCTCACAGTACTACGATTGAGGAGAAGCACCAGAGAGGCACCATAATTTACACTAGAAATTGTGGTACCTCCCGGTACCTCCTCAAGGACTGTAAAAAAGCTATATATATATAGAGAGTGAGAGAGAGAATGGCTAGTGTGCTATGAATAGCATGGATCTCTCCATGTCATTCATTGGGTTTGCAAATTTGAGACTGAAATAGAAGATCCAAACTGTTCATCTCAATGAAATCTCGCTACACACCAAATTCAAATTTTTTTTAATTTTTTACTATTTGTTTCATATTTTTTGAAAACTGGACTTATTAGAGGGTCCACGACTAATTAAATCAGCGATTTTCAAAAATACGAAACAAATAGTACAAAATTCAAAAAAATTTAAAATTTGTTGTGTAGCGAGATTTCATTGAAATGAACGAGATGGATGGTTCGAATCATCCATTTCGGTCTTAGAATTTGCAAACCCGATAGATAGCACGAAGAGTTCTATGCTATCCATAGCACACTAGCCATTATATATAACTCAGAACAAGGTGGGTATGCATGAGAAATAGGAATGGATAAATGCATATATATATATATAGGATAGAACAAGACAAAAGTGTGTAGAGGAGAGAACAAGACAAAAGTGTAGGTTCTGAGGGAGCAAGAAGTGTGTAGAGTTGCGCATATGTACTTATGCAACAGCTGAGAGAAGAGCACTATGCATTTGTCATAACTCATACGACAGCTGTTCCAGATCAACTAGGCAGCAAAAAAAGAGTGTGGTTTTTTGTTCATCGGCGGCAAACATCAGGAGATTGTGATGCAAATATGCAATTTTTTTCCCCTTTTTCTGAAGATTATACTAGTTGTCTGTCTTGTCTTGTGCAGTTGTGTCTGTTGCGTCGGTATGAGTATTTTGTAACAGAAGTTTAACTATCTAATTCTGCGTCGTCACACGTAAGGTTGTGCTGCTAGTCTTTTTTAAGTTTTGGACCATGAGAATCAGCAGAACCGTTATCTCATTTTTAGGTTCGGGGGATACGAAGAAAATTTCACTTTCTTTCTTTCTTTTTAGACAGAGAGAGATGCATAAGCAACTGATTCATTTTGTTTTTTTTTTGAAAGAGGGGCAGGAGAACTGCCGTCCTGTTTCATTGAATAGAAGGAGGAAATAAAAATAAAAACCCATGCAAGCACGGGGTACAACCACAGCACTCCGCTGCAACCCTGGCCGAAACCAGACACCTCCGACCACCGTCGGGGACACCACCTACAGAGGGGGGGGGGACGGGGAGAAGAGATACAGGGGAGGGAGAAGGGAAATGCCGGCCACACAAGACACCAAGCTGGCCACGCAAGACACCACCAAACAGATGACAACGACAATAAAGAGGGACAAGCCATCGATCACCCACAGCACCAAAGCGGACCACGACGCCTCCAACAAGGTGAACGACGGAGAGACCGTCGTTGCCGCTGACCGCACAAGGCTTTCACCCAACAAGGGAGCAACACAACGGTGCCTCAGAAGGGAACGACACTGGAAATGCCGCCACCGCCGGCCCAGCAGGAGCTAGGCAAGGCTTTCGCCCGAAACGCTCAACCTACACACAACACCGGGGGTAGACACAGACGCGTCCGCATGAAGAGCAAGCCGAAGAAGTAGACGCCGGAGAGCCTGGGCTGGAGGCCAGCCGGTCCTCGAAGCCAGACAAGGAAGACGCCGCCCACCGCCATCTAACACCTCACAGGGAGAGGGGAGGGTAGGAAGGCAGCGAGCAGGACCTCGCCAGGCGAAGAGGATGCCGAGCACCAAGGCCGAACAAGGAAGACGCCGCCAACGCCATCGAGCACCACGAAGAGAAGGGAGGGCTAGACGGCGCTGAACGGGACCTTGTCCGGAGAAGGGACTCGGTGGAAGCGCCAAGGCCGAGAGCCAACCGGACGCCACGCCAAGCCAAATGTGGGGTGAGTGCCGCGACGCCGCCCGTTGGAACAGCTACCAAGGCGCCGACCGGCCGCCGATGCACTGCCCAACCAAGGCGACGCCAGAACCAGCGCAACCCCTAGAAATCACCAACTCCGTCCATGCCGATGCTAGGGACAACGCCAGATCTAGGCCTCCTGCCAAAGGACCATGACGGTGCTGCATGGACCTCCCGAGCGGCCTACCGGCAGGCGAGCACGAGGGGAGGGGAAGGTAGGGAGAGGAAGGGAGACCGCAGATCTGCGCCAAGCCGCCGTAGCCGCCGCCGATCCGTCTCGCCACCGTGGCCGCCGCCGCGGCCGCGTCGAGCCACCGTGGTGTTCACGGAGGCGCCGAGGGCGGCGGGTGGGGAGGTTCGCGGTCGAGATCCGGACTCCACGCAGAACGGCGCGGCAAGAACGACAGCGCCGAGGCCGCCGCGATGGCCTACGACCAGCTGCCCTGTCGCGCGGGGCACGGCCGGCACGCAACCTTCCTCGAGCGCGTCTAGAGTCGCCCGCGCGCTCGCGCTTCGGCCCATGCCGCCAACACCACGCCCCACGGCCGCCTACTCGATCCGCCGCTAGGTCACCGGATCCGGACACAGGTCACGGATCCGGCCGCCGCCGCCTAACGCGTGGCGCGCCCGCCATCGACGCCGCCCGCCACAAGGGATTAGGGAGGGGAGAAGGGAAGCCGAGGAGAAGGAGGCGCCGCCTAGCTTCTCCGCCTCATGAGCCGACGCCGGCGGCAGCGAAGAAAAGCCATTGGCGCGGCGCGCGATCGACCACCCGCCGCCGCCGCCGGGGCTAGGGCTTGAAGGGGAGCTCGCTCGTGAGAGAGAGAGGAAGTATACTCGTGTTTTTGGAAGGGGGTGCGGAGGCTAGGCGGCTATTGGGCTGTAGTTTTCATCAACCAACCATGAATCGATTCATTTTGTAATATTATATTATATTATTATCATTTGAAGAACAAGCCTGCCATGTTTCTCAATCTTGTGTTTTGTCCTGTCGCGTTGACATGATTTTAGAGTCGCATACTAATTCCCGTATCACGACCACACCCCCCACCGGATCCGGCGCCGCCGCCTAATGGCATGCGCGGCCATCGACGCCGCCCGCCACAAGGGATTAGGGAGGGAGAAGGGAAGCCGAGGAGAAGGAGGGCCGCCTAGCTTCTCCGTCTCATGGAGCCGACGCCGGCGGCAGCGTCGAAGAAAGCTCGCTAGCGGCGGCGCGGTCGACCACGCCGTCGCCGCCGCCGGGGGCTAGGGCTTGGAAGGGGGGAGCTCCGCTCGTGAGAGAGAGGGGGGGAGTATACTCGTGTTTTTTGGAAGGGGGGTGCGGAGGCTAGCTGGCTATTGGCTGTAGTTTTCAGTCAACCAACCGTGAATCGATTCATTTTGTAATATTATATTATATTATTATCATTTGAAGAACAAGCCTGCCATGTTTCTCAATCTTGCGTTTTGTCCCTGTTGCGTTGACATGATTTTAGAGTCGCATACTAATTCCCGTATCACGACCACACCCCCCACCGGATCATTGCTGCCGCCATAACGCTTGTCACATGGCCATCGACGCCCGCCACAAGGGATTAGGGAGGGGAGGGAAGCCGAGGAGAAGGAGGGCGGCGCCTAGCTTCTCCGCCTCATGGAGCCGGAGCCGTATTGCACGCGTCGAAAGCCATTGCGGTGTGATCGACCACGCCGCCCGCCGCCCGGGGCTAGGGCTTGAAAGGGGGGAGCTCCGCTCGTGAGAGAGAGAGGGGGAGTATACTCGTGTTTTTTGGAAGGGGGGTGCAGAGGCTAGCTGGCTATTGGCTGTAGTTTTCAGTCAACCAACCGTGAATCGATTCATTTTGTAATATTATATTATATTATTATCATTTGAAGAACAAGCCTGCCATGTTTCTCAATCTTGCGTTTTGTCCCTGTCGCGTTGACATGATTTTAGAGTCGCATACTAATTCCCGTATCACGACCACCCCCCAAGCAATCAAGTTGATTCATCAGATTTTTAGGTTGCTACCATTTGTTGCTCAATATATACAGTAATCCACTTCCCAGTGAAGGCAACCAATCCCTCTGTATGATATGATATGAATATATGATATTTGTATAGATTTAGAGTGGCGTACTTCCAGTTTTGCCCTTTTCGTTCAGTAATCAAGTTGGTTCGTCAGATTTGTAGTTAGTACATGTTATCATTTGTTACTCAATAATATAATTCGTTTCTCGATACAAGGCGCAAGTCCACCATAACGGAATAATCTCTCCTATTATAAAGCCTCACCGCTATATTTGGAAACATATCTCGATATTATTTTCAAATCTGTGTCAAGGAAAGACGATTATTAGAATTAGGAAATCCTATCCCACTCTTGATTTTAGTAGAGATTTTTCTTGGACTAAGTTCTCTAACAATAGAAAACATGCAACTCTAGCTAATGCAGGATGGAGTCAAAGGTGTGGACGTACAGTTGACCATAAAAGCAAAACTAAGAGAATAGGACTGAAAGCCTCACTGACTGCCAAGCGTGGGAACAAAGCTGATTGCATGGGTCAAGTAGGCCGATCAAGGTAATACCATGTTTTTTATTCGTAGCAACACACATGCACTCAGCTAGAATATATTTAAATGTCGGTTTACAATGTGGGTGATCAACTAACACAAGTTTCATGTCAGTCAAAATAAAATTCAGTGCAAGGTAAGAAAAATATTTCTTTATGCTCTTGGTTCAGTTTGCTTTATGCTCTTCCTTTACTGATGCTTCAATTTGATGAAACTCTTCGCGGCTGAGGAGAAAAAAGATAAGTGAGAGAATGTGCTTCTTCAAGATTTTGTTCCAGGCTGTACCAAGGTAAATTTCTTCTTTTCGGTACAATAGATTATTGGAAAAGCAGCCATTAACGGTATCAAATAGATAATCATGATCTCAATTTGAATCAATAGAAGGGATGTGAGTTAGGTGCAAAGTCGCCTTTGTGATTAGAAGTATATAATGATGTTTTATGTTCCTGAAAGATGTGGCTCGTGCATGAAGCGCTAGGGTGATTAAATACAAGTCCACACGTTTTTTTAGTTTTTTTTTTGGTGTTGAGGGCTTTAGTTTCTTTTTTTTGATTGGCCCACATCTTTTAGTGTGACTCATTTTCACATCCAATTATGGGATATACTGCATTTTCTCCTTTTAAAAAGGATGCACTTTGTGTTGTTTAATTGGACATTACTATATATTTTTGTCCATAAAGTGTCCGAGCTTATCAGCACTCCGCTTATTGATTTATGGCAAACTCAAAGGATGATGTAATAGCACTAGCTGTATATAAAAATATTACCTAGTCTATCTTGCTGAACTAATCATTACGAAAGTAAGGACCTGAAAACGTTGCTTTTTACTAGTGTGGCTGCTGTGTTCTTGTGGCTGTTTCTGCAGATACCTTAGGTGAGATTTGGATTACTGAAACTTCCATTTCTGCTGCAAACCTTTTAGTGATGGCATATGTGCTTCCCTATGAGTGGTCTCCAGTTGTGTCCTACAAAGGGGGTCCATGATTGTGCTGTACCGGTTTTTGCTTTCAAGTGATTGTGCTGTTATCTGTCCATGATTGTGATGCAAATCAAAGTGAAAGGGAAGAAAAGAACATGTTCATTTGTATTTAAAAGGAACAGCAGAACCTCTCTTGTGAAATCAACAACTAACAATTATTTTCATTGGCATTCCAAGCTATGGAGGATCTTTCTGAATTCTGTTAGACAAACATAGTTACTTGATATCTGAATTTTTCTGAGAAAGTTGTTACTGTCTGCATGACTGAGTTTATCTCTACCATCTGCAGTGATGACACAATGAAGAGAAGGACCCCCAAAAGCAAAAGTTTTAAAGATGTTGAAAACTTTGAAGTTCTTGTCCTTGAGAAGAACTGTGGATGCAAGTTCAAATCATTGCGGTACTTGCTTGTAGCTATTGTTTCTGCAACATTTCTTACCCTCCTAACTCCGACACTGTACGAGCATCAATTACAGTCCAATTCTCGGTGAGTATAAATTTTTCAAAGAAGTCTCAATGAAGTATTTACCATATTGTGAAATATGACAGATGCCTATGTAGTGTAGACTGACAGTTAGCTCGTGTGACTTTATATGTTTTGCAGGTATGTGGATGTTGGCTGGATATGGGACAAAACAAATTCTGATTCACGATATGTATCATTTGTTAATGTAAAGTGGGAGGATGTATATACGGCAATAGAAAATATTAATGGTGGCAACAAAAAGCTCAAAGTTTTTTTTTTTCGAGAACTAGCAGGAGAACTGCTAGAGTATATTAAGCAAGTTAAAACCGAACAATTACAGCGGGTTTACATCTGCATGAAACAATAAATTAAAAAAGGAAACAACATTAAGCTATAATTTGTAGGATGTGTGGTCTGCCACTTGATGCCCAGGCTTTGAAATCATCAATAATCTGCTGGAAGATTTGAGCTGCTGTTTGAGACTCGTTGTCGAAGATTCTTCTGTTCCTCTCGCGCCATACCGACCAAGCAATTAGCATGAATAGGGAGCTTCCACCTGAGCGTTTGTTGGTTGGTAGGTTTTGGATTATCCCTTCTGTAAGATGTATTAGGTTGTGGACATCCGTACGTGGCATTAGGTTTATGTGGAAGTAGTTGGAAACTTTGGCACATAAATCTTGAACGAAGGAGCAGTGGAAGAACAAATGGATGGTAGTTTCCTGCTGTCTAGGGCATAAGCTACACCAGCTGCTTTGAAGGATGCCCCAGTCTGTCAGTTTATCAGCCGTTATGACTTTGCCATGTAGCATTAACCAGATGAAGAATTTGCAGCTCGCCAGCACCCATGGCTTCCACAGAATGTGCTTGAAAGGTTGCAAGGTCGATCCGGCAAACTGAGATGTGTAGGCAGATGCTGAGGAGTATTTGCCTGAAGTGGTGACCTTCCAGTAAATCGAGTCAGGGTAGTCAAGCCTCAATTCCACTTGAGAAATATGTGTCCAGAGTTGCAGATATGGAGGGATCATTTCTAGTGTTATACGACCTCGCAGGTCGGCAATCCAAGCATTGTTGGTGAGGGCGGCTGCTACCGATCTAGATTTTCTTGACGAAGCTTTGAAGAGATCTGGGAACATGTTCATCGGTGCTTGGCCATTGATCCAATGATCATACCAGAAATTAACTGTGTTGCCATCACCTATGGTGATGTTGGAGCAGGCTTGGAATAGGTGTCGGTCTTTCAAGTTTGCTGTTGACAAGCTCGGTATCCACTAAGACTGTGGTTCTTCCCATCTTTTCCAAAGCCATCTAAGTCTTAGTGCCCGGCAGAAAGCTTCAAGGTTGAGAACTCCCAGTCCTCCGTTTGCCAGGGGCATACAAACCTTTGTCCAGTTTGTTCTACAGTGTCCACCCTTGATATCAAGGTTACCTCGCCAAAGCCACTGGTGTCTCAATCGATCAATCTGCTTGAAGATAACTTTTGGGACCGGTAGCACACTCATAAAATAAGTGGGCATGGCTGAGAGGACGGATTTTAGTAGGACAATTCTACCTCCTCTGGTTAGATCACAGCTTTTCCAACTTGCCAAGCGGTTGGCGATCCGTTCTAGCAACATCTGGAAGTGGGTCCTGCGAAGTTTTTTTACTGATAGTGGTAGTCCAAGGTAATTACAGGGGAAGGAGGTTGGACTCTTGAATTTTAACAGCACTGATTATGGCTCTTGGTCACAGTTGCTCCTAGAAAGCCATGTTTCCATTATAAGACTTGAGCATGCCAGGGAAAGCATTACCTGGCAGACACTGTATCCTGAATGGATTGATGAGGAAGAAGAAATTGAGATACCTTCTTGTCCATTACTTCCAGAGCCTAATGTTCGAAGAGGTGAACTCTTTGATGTTATTGCTGTTAAACTGCCCTGTACCCGGGTGGTGGGTTGGTCAAGAGATGTTGCACGGCTCCACTTGCAGCTCTCAGCAGCAAAATTGGCTGTGATATCTTCAAGAGGCAACCGGAAGGTCCATGTGCTTTTTGTGACCGATTGCTTCCCAATTCCTAATCTCTTCCCTTGCAAGAACCTTGTGAAACATGAAGGCAATGCTTGGCTCTATAGACCAGACGTGAAGGTATTAAGGGAAAAGCTCAGACTTCTAGTTGGATCGTGCGAGCTTGCAATTCCACTCAAAGAAAAAAGGTTGATTACTTTTTAGTTAACGTTGTGCCTAGTGTTCTCCATCCTGGTATACCTATTTTTCTCAAAAATGAATTAATATGCATATCAAGAAACCTACTGGGTTTACTTCACTGAAAAATGCTAGTTGCTAGAATTATTTTCCGCACATTCAGCATCTTATATTGTTAATGAAACTTTTGACACATTCTAAGTGGAAAATTGTACTGTTTATAGGTCTACTCTCCAGTGGCACACACATGAAGAAGAGGTATATATGTTCACCACCATAGATTGGAGGTAATTACATTCACTCCTCATGCACCGAACCAAACACCATCTCCTCTGATCCACCCACCAATTTTACTTCTAATGCAGCCATCCAAACATCTTCTCATAGCCAGGTTCAACTTGCACAGACAACCAAATACCATCTCTTGCATCTTCTCAGCCTGTCTCAAACCAACCTAGTTAAACTCGTACGAGCCAGGCTAAGTTGAGAAGACAACCAAACACACTCTTATTAGCCACCAAAAGCCGGCTCCCCCAAAGGAGAACCAACAGATCAGCCATGGTCATGGACCCCATATCAACCACTCCTTTTCCCCTTTTTGGCTGAATTTCGTGAACCATCTCTGGACACTAGCCAGTCAGGTGATCAATGTAGGCCAGAGGCAGGGCACGAGCAGATCAGGATCAACATTGGTTATCTGAATTATTGTATGGGTTGCAGGATCACAAGGAAACCATTCATTTCTTCAGATTCAGTCAGGGGCTCAGGGCCCAGGACACTGAACAAGATTGATACTGTGGTTGTGCATTAGCAAATCCTACTCACTGCAATGCCATAATGCAGGAGAGAGAACTGGCCACCCATTCGGGCTTGATGCACCATTGCACCGACCTATGGAAATGTCAGGTTCCCTGCAACACGATAATGAAACGAAGTACAAATTCTTGATATTGTCTTCATGTATGATGCCTTTATGTACTTTCCTTGTTCTAATTCTAGGAGGCATTGATATGAAAGTACTATTATGGTAAATAATTTGGTCTGGTTCTGAAGTAAGTAGTTGCTATGATAACTTCTATAATCACAAGGACATAGTGTACAAAAAAATCATAAGAACTTATAATTTTCTCAAGGATTTATGTACGAGCCTCCACAAATTAAGATTATTACTCAAACATGGCATTTTTTAATGCTGGTGCTACAAAAGGTCAAAGTGTGCACTCCTCTTAGTGCATCTCAAAGACGCTTTTCAGTGGTATCTAGACTCAGTCTGTAAAATGCAAACCGTAATACAATCTTCAGCCCGTTCTTGCTAGAAAGACGCTGAAGAAGCGTATTCTCGAAAGAACGTGCAAGGGAATGGATTAAACTAGAAGTGGGGCCATGCATGCACTAATTCCAAAGAACATTAGAGAATGTTTCATGAATGATGGATTAGTTTTGTCATGTTCTTTCAAGCTTATCTTACTTATTTATCTATTTACTTATTTTCATTTCAAATAAAAATAATTTTTTTCCAAATTCGTGTTTTCATCTCAAAGACTTGTCTAAAAACTATAAAACACAAGTCAAATGAAGCGGATCCGACTCTCGAGGCTACCACAGAAAACTCTCGAAATTAAGAGATAAACTAGATAAGTCAGATAAGTAAGCTAGAGAGAGCAGGAAGTCGCTCTGCTGACCTAAGCATAGTTTTACCAGCTGGTCTATCTCCTCTTTTCCTTAAAAATTCGTCTCTTTTTCTCATTTTACCATGGCAGACTCCAGATCTGAATTCTCAGACTATTCTAATGCTTTTTGTTTCATTCTTTTGAGTCATTTTTCAGAAGTAGAACTACCTGGAAGCTGATATTATTATAATATTGAGACATGAAGCTCCTAGAGTACATGGCGATAGTTATGTTAGAAGTCGGAACCTTCTACCTGAGGCAAATTTGCGATGTGATGGCTCTGTAAGCTCTCACTGTCTCACGTCGCCGCCCAATGCATTTACGACATGCTTAAATATTTTATTTCAGCACATAGTTTGATAACTCAAATTACACACAAATAAGATTACACAGCTTTGTGACTTTGTGTGTGGCAAATGTAGAATATCCTGGAAGAATCACATCCATCACACATGATGAAGAAAAACGAAGAATTGAAAGGTACTTCAGGGAGAGTCAGGGGATCAGACCATGCACTTCAATGAGCCCTTGAGCATTCGACATCTTGATGTTCTCAGACACAACAATGTAATTCATGCACTTCAAGAGGAGGAGAATGAAGGATTTAGAGGTAAATATAAAAAGGGTATGCATTATATGCAATGAAGGGCCGCGAGGCAAAAATGTCAAGCACCTGCAATAAGTATAACGATAAACCCTTTGTTTCAGTATTATGGCCCAAATCATATAGATACAGAGAGGGTGGATGTCAGAAAGTTTGTACTGATCCTATTGGATACAACTGCAGAAGTGCCAAGCCATCATGGAGTTATGACCAATACTGTGTCAGTGCACACTGTAAAGAACTCAGTCATTCTGTCTTTAAGCAGTTGTCGCAGGGGCTAGGGCCATCTTTGCACCTTTGCCTGTTGTACTGTTCACCAAAATGCTCTAGAAGACTTTGCCTACGGCATTCAGTCTACAAAAAAAAAAATTCATCCATTAATTGCTCAAAGCTAAAGAATTTTCATGTACGCGTTTCAAGTGAGTGGCAGATATACCTTCAGCTCACAATATGCTTGCATTTTCTTTGCTTGCTCCATCGCAACCTTGAAGCTCTCGCTCTTGAAATTATCTGCATTCCTCAGCATGCACACGACACGGCTGAAGTCTTTCTTCTGATATAGCACGACACAATATGCAGGAAGATTGTCTCTTCCAGCTCTACCAGACTCCTGATAGTAGCTTTCTATCGATTTCGACATGGTGTTGTGGATAACAAAGCGCTGCATGGTGAAATATCAGAAAGAAAGTTGCAGGTACCAACAAAAGTACAGAAGTATGTGTCAACATTGATGGAAAATAACATACCACATCAGGCTTGTCTATTCCCATGCCAAAGGCTATGGTAGCACAGATGACTTTGACCTCCCCGCTGTGCCATTTTTCTTGGACACTGGTCCGCTGACGAGCTGCCAGACCAGCATGGTAATGAGCACATTTTATCTTGTACTTCTCCCTCAAGAACTTGGCAGTGTCCGCACATTCATTCTTCGAGAGACAGTACACAATACCAGACATGTTCATGAAACGCTCTTTGAGGAGATCACCCAGCTGCTTCTGGGGAGTTTTCGTCTTGCCAAGCACCTCGTAATTGAGGTTCAGTCTGTCAAAGCTCATCTTGAGTATAACAGCATTAGAGATCCTCAATGTACTGAGGATGTCCTGCATATTCCATGCAAATTACAGTTAGCAATTTTAGGCTCCAAGCTGTAGTGCAGGAACAGGAGGAAAGTGCTTTAGTACCTTACAGACAGATTCAGTTGCTGTTGCAGTTAAAGCCATGATTGGAACTCTAGGGAAGTTCTGTTTGAGGCATCCTAGGCCTCGGTAATCTGGACGGAAGTCATGTCCCCATTGACTGGTTTAGAAATTGAGGTCAGTACTACTGTCAGGAAAAGCCGCTGCTGAAACAACCATGACGAATGTTGAGTTTCAGCATTACCTTACACAATGTGCTTCATCAATAACAAATCTTGCTAGCAATCCCTATTGAAAGGTCCACTTTAGCATACATTTTCTTAGGTAAGATTAAAAAGGATAGCATTTGCTGCATTTCAACAGTGTAAAAACGTATTAGTACCCTTTGGTGTAAGCCTCTTAGGATCTCCATAAATGAATAGTTTCCAGCCATTCTTTCAGGAGTGACGTATAGAAGTTTGAAAGAAGGTGTGCTGCTTCTGCAACAAGATGATAATGTGGGTTACAAAACAAATGGTACATGATTTGTTTAATGCGTACACTGCAAAATATATAGCACAGAAAATTCTGCAATGCGGCACACTAGAAATCAAATGACAAAGGGTGCAGACAAGAAATTGTGTTTACCTAAGTTCTTGGATAACTTTAGATGATTGCGAAGCAGTCTGTTGAGAATTCAAGAACGCTGCTGGTATCCCAAACTTGAATGTTAGTGCCACAATCTGATCCTGGATAAGTGACAACAATGGGCATACAACAACAGTAACACCTGGGTGCAATGTTGATGGGAGCTGCAAGAGAAGTTATTCAAATAAAGTTTCCAGGTCTTGACACCAAAGAATGTCAAAAGAACAATGCTGAACAAGAAGACATAAATTTACTGACCTGATAACACAGACTCTTCCCACCACCTGTTGGCATAAGTACAAAACAGTCTCTGTTATCCATTGCAGCCCTGCAAGCTTCGTACTGCAACAGTCTAAAGCTTTTGTTGCCAAAGATGACAACATTTGCAAAATTGATGTCATCTAGACTACAAAGCTGGTCATAACCCAGAGTTTCTCTCTTTTGGGGAACTGCATGCAGAATAAGAGGCCTCTCTCTATTTGACGTTGGAGTTGTTGATTCATATTTATTGATTCCTTCAGTCACCTTCAAAGTATAATTTTGAAACATAATGATCAATGCCTATAAGACTAGCAGCATGAAGGCAAAATCAAAACTACACTTTCGTGGAGACCAAGATGGCATGTTAACATATTGTACTTATGCAAGATTATCACCTTATACGACAAAATTTTCATAAGAACATACCCATCACCTTATAAAACAATATTTTGTCAAAAAAAATATCCATCACATTGCAAAGTAGATAAGTGGTGATGAAAGCATCCAACACCGGCAAATCAGGATAATTGGCTTACAATAGATTTTGCTGAGCTTCTACTCTGCTGTCCAGAGATTCTTGATTGCCCCTTCTTCTGGACACCCAGGGAATGCGTGTCCATTTCATCCAATATTTCCAAATCTGAATCATCAGAGGAAATGCTTAGAGTCTTCACATTGTTGGGTGTATACAAAGGGGAATTCCCAGCAACTCCTCTTTTATCATCAGACACACCCTTGCTCATCATATCATTTAATTTGCCACAAGCTTCAGTCTCTATTGCATTTAGGTCATCCCAATCATCAATAGGTTGTGTTGCATCAGCCAATGCAGCGAGGAAATCATTGCCACAGTTCTTGACAGTTATAAAACCTTGGCCATCCTCACCTGCAGCAGGAGAATAAAGTATCATTTAGTGACTGGACAAATTTAATAGATTGAAAAGCTAAACTGAAGTACATTAAAAAGCCAAAGCAAGCGCATAGTATGGACTGTGGAGGCTACAGTGGGATCAGAAGCACCACAAACCTACAAAGACAATGGATATATGAAATGTTGGAAGAGGCATCCCGTGAAAACATAGCCCAAAAGCCCAAAACTAACCTTTATCCCGGCATACTGGAACAGATTTCATTGCTTCAAGTTGCAGAAAGGGGAAGAAAGACAGTATAGATAGGAACATATGCTTGCTAGAGAACAGGTATCATTCAATGCCATCCATCTCACATATCAACCTATCCAGATATCCATATGATTGCCTTTGCAATCAAAATTCAATCTTGCATCAGTGCAAACACAGCAACACATGTCAAATGAAAAATGGAGCTCATAAATTTTCTGGCATTCGAGTTATACAGTGGTCCTTTTTTCCAAAGGTAGTTAAACTTTTTACATGCACGCTAATCGAAATCATGTGTTTACAGCTTATTCGCATCCAAATCAAAGCAACCGAACCAAGCCCCTAAAATTGACAGAGACCAAAGGAATTGCCTTACTGGGCTCCTGCCGTCTGAAATCATCATACATCATACTTTGGGGATCCAAAGGAAAAACCCAAACACCCCCACACTCCTCATATCGATCAAATTCGGAGCTTGTCCGCTGCGGCGCACGCGATAAGCGGAAGAGGTAAGCGGCGGCGATACCGTAGATGTCGGCGAGGGTGGCGAGGCAGTCTGCGGCAAAGGCGCGGTCGAAGCCGGACTCGACGGCCAGGTCCAGCAGCCTCGCCCTCTCTCGCTCGGGCCCCGCCATCTCCGGCGAGCCCAGCACGCCTCCGCCGCGCCGCGGACGCTGACGCAGACGCGAGACGAAACCCTAGCGCGGCCTCGCGGGGTTTGGCGAAATGGAAGAAGCGCAGGAAACGGCTGTGGAGGCGCGCTTCGCTCATCGGAGACTCGGAGTAGTCGTCTAGGCCATGGTATGTTGGGCTGGGCCTTGAGTATTAGGCCGTAAAAAGGTTAGGCCCATATCGAGATAGTGAAACCCAAAAATATGGGCACAACAGAAGCCCAGCAGGCACCCTGTAAACACTAAGGGACTGTTTGGTTGCCTTTTTCATGTTTCAGTTCGTGCTCGACCGGTAGATCGCAGACTAATGGGATACGGGATGCACAGATGCAGAAACGGTGTTTGGTTGAGTGTTTAGTAGGCAAGTATTTTGAAATTTATATAGCAAGTGTGGTCTAGTTTTGTTCGAAAAAATGTCAGGAACCCATTTTTAAAATCGGTTTGGTAATCGAAGATGCTAATCAAAAGATATAAACAAAAAGAAAAAAGAAAACTTGCGTAGAATACGTGACACCACATTTATGGTTTGTTATTGTGGCTGACAGTGGCCCCTTGCGCAGAACACGAGGCTGCCATGCGCTGCATCCAGAGATACGCCCATTTTCTCCGTATCTCCAGAGCCAGGATGCATGGAGAATCTTACATCTAGATAGCCAGACTCAAAACTAGATGCAGTCAACCAAACATAAAAAAAAAAGCAAAATTCTACATTTGTAGATGCAAATCTCTGTGCATGCAGGCAACCAAACAGCACCTAAACGCAGACGCTGGCTGAGCTGTTGAGAGTGGCCGAGCTGAATAAATGATGAGCAAGGAGCAAGAATATTGGAGTAAAATGAGTTGAGTGTAAAGCTGGACTTTATGAGGTTTTTAAACCTGTTTCTCGAAGCTAATCAGTTTTGTTTATATTATTTTTGAGAACTTTTAAAGATGATTTCATAATTAAAAAAGACTAAAAAAGTTAAATTAATTCTCTGGCTAAATAAGCCTAAGCCGCTCCTCGCAAGGACAGAACTAGAACAAAAATGGTCCAGGTGCACAAGTATTGGGTAGAGGTTTAGTACTATTAATTAACAAAGAGGGTGTACCTTGATGTAATCCTAGGTAAATTTTATTTTCGACACTAGTGCTGCACCATGGGTTTGCCTGGCTCCGCCACTGCTTTCTCGCATGTGAACATGCCAACATGGCGACACATAGATGATCAGGAATTTTCAGGTGGTCGTTGTTTTCTTGAAAAACTACCTGAAAACAAGTAAAAAAGGAAAAAAAAATTGTATCCAGCCACGAAATATCTTAGTTTTTCGAGTGGTTTTTTTTTACTTTTTCCGAAATTGTTGTGCCCTTTATGCATGGCATAAATAACAGCTAGAATTAATCAAAATTATCTGAGAACATCCACATCAGCTATTTTAAATTTCTACTCTATAACACTATTTCCTACATACTCTATCACTTCTAAAATTCCTTCACGCTTCACACTACACTATAAAGGATTTCTTCCCTCTAGCAGCTACTCTATTCAGATGAATAGTGTTATAGAGCGCCTACTACAAATGCTCTGAGAGAGGAAAAAAAGATAAATCGACAGCGCTAGCATCGAAGGCTGTCCAGTGTCCAGCATACGCACAACGCTGCAGCCGTTTAGGATCAAACGTACGTGAGCCATAAGACTATCTTCAACCATTTTCTCTTTATTTTCTTTCCTTCCCTATTTCCTTCCCCAAATTTATTCTCTTCATTTTCTACCATTTCCAACAGCATTTCTTCGAAAGGAATGATATAGGGAAAGAAGAGAGAATCCTTTCTTGAAAGGAATGGAGAGAGAAATCCCTTCGTGAAGGAATTGCTGAAGGGAATCTATTGAAACGCTGAAGAAACGAAAATCTCTTCGCAACGGAAAATGGAGATGGATAGAAAAAGGGTCGGAGATATTCTAAAAATGGAGCACATCGTAAATTAGAATCTAAAGCTTTGAAGATAAGCACACAGTGAGTTAATTGCAGAGACCTAGGTTGCAAGTACACGTGACGCTTTGTGCGATTGATCGGACACAAGTACAGTGCGCGGATCTGGAGCGTAGCCAGTGGAGCCACGTTCATCTTATCCCTATCTGTCTCACCTATGCAACAGTACACTGCACCACCATCGTCACCACCTCCATCTGATTAGACTGATGATGGAGTTATGTACAGAGCGACAAGGTATAATTAGCATGCAATTACCGGCGGATCCGAGGCGCGTTTACGGCTGGTGATGCCTGAATCGTTGTGGCACATCACAGCACAGGCCCCAGGGACATGGAGACTGATCTGAAACACTGTATGATTGGCGGTTCTAAACTGTTTAGCAGCCACTCACGTCACTACGAAGCTAAACAACTTTGATTTCTTGGTATCGCTTTTCTAAAACATGTAAGCATTTTCTGAAACCTCTTGAAAACAAGTTAAATCATATGGGCCGACTTTTCGAGGCCGCTTCTACACTCGTGCAGAGCCTCTAAACATAATAGCGAAGAAAATTTTAAAGCCTGAATTTTAGGGTCTATGACGGAGAAAAAATCGCTTAGATGCTTGGATGATATTGTTGTGCTTCTATTCACCTTCAGAGACCACTCTAAGTTTGCCAGTTTTAAAGATGATATCGTAGAGAGTGAAGTTTTTTAGAAGTTGTAGGGAATCTTTACATATGTTAGTATCTATGGTATAGAAGTCTGGATTTAGAGTCTCTCATCGGATGATTATAGGAGCGTCCACAGATGTTCTCGCAAAATACTATTCATTTGATTTTTTTTAGATAGAGGAGCCGCTAAAGGAATGATTTTTTTAAAGATATTTTGTAAAGTGTGAAAAAAATTTATAGAATGAAAAAAATTATAAAGAACCTGGTGATATGGGATGAGATTATAGCAGTGCTGCTGATCTAATTAGCTTCGTGTAATCATGTCTCCATGCTGCCGGGGACTAGTCTGTGGCTGTGGAGAGATGCCCTCCAAGTCGCGCTGGTCTCCTGGAATAGTGACACACACACTCTCGACGTCTGCATTTCTTCTCGATGGCTTCACCTTCATGGGGACTAGCAATTAGCTGTAGTAGTACTAATCATACACGGCAGTGAATTGATATTGATATGCAATCCAGGGAGCAGGCACGGTCTTCACTCTCTCGCTGTCGTCTCAACCATTGCCCTCGCATCCAGGGAAGAGTGATAGCATCAATAGTAAGAATGTAAACGGAGCAAACGGAGCGGATAATTCCGACTGACCGACCGAACCAATACGGATAGTGGTTTGGATATTTATATGAATATCCGTCTGTTTTTTGCCGATACGGATACGGATACGGATACGGATAATATGGATAATATCCGTGGTATAGTATCCGAAAAAAAATACGGATAATGGATATTATTCGAATCATCTCAAGGCTAAGCCCACCCACCAGCCATTATCTCGCCATGTTTCACTGATTCATTCAATCGCTTTGTACTACTATCGCTCAAAATCGCTTTGTACAAGATTACCGTCGCTTTCACCAACAAAGACCGGTGGACATAGTGGTGCTTAGGGTCTTAGGCCGAATTGCTCACTGTTCAGGCCGAACCGTTCCAATTAGCTAGGCTGCCGGAGTGCTGGTGCTCATGCCTTTACCGCACCAACCTGGTAGTGTCTACAAGATTACATTTTTTTGTGTATTAAATATTTATGCGTACTTTAAATGTTTGATGCTTTCTTTGAAAGTCTGTATTTTGCGTATTATCCGAGGAATTATCTGTTCTGAACAATATCCGAACCTATAGTATCCATATCCGTATCCGACGCTATCCGTGTCCGTATCCATATCCGATATTATCCGTATCCGCACCGTATCCGAAAAATAAATATGGATACGGATACAATATCACTGCTATCCGACCGTATTCGAGCTGTTTGCATCCCTAATCAATAGCGGCCATTTCAAATTTTTACTCTATAATACTATTTTCTACCCATTCTATCTAATCTCTAAAATTTTTTCACACTTTACACTATAATCTAAAAGATTCCTTTTCTCCAGCAGCTACTCTATCACTGAAAAGTCAGATGAACAGAATTTTAAAGTGTCTGCTAGAGATGCTCTAAGCCAGCTACTAGCAGGTAGCAGCATTGCGAGTGGAAGAGGTCAGCAAATTAAGACCATCGGCGGCGCTTTCCTCCCCCGCTCCATTTACTTTTAATAAGAGATTCTCTTGACTGTTTTAACATATTCTCTTATCTTCTCTTTTGAAAGGAATTCTCTTTTTATTTTTTATAAAGAAATTATTTCTATATTATTAAAGAGATACTATTGGATAAGTAAAAAATATAGAAAAAATACAGTATAGAAAATAGAAAATAAAATAAAATAAAGAGAATATGGTTACACGTAGTCTCACCACGCAGGCAGCTCACTAGAGGCTGGGATGGTGTACTGCCCTTGGCCCTTGCTTCACGGTGGAAGGGCGGTGGAGTCCACTGTGCACCTCATCAGCCGTACGATTCCCCACGAACGGCTGTCGGCCCGCCCCCCAGCTGCTGGGCCGGACGTCATGCTCTCAATACGCTGGCACCGGGCTGCCACGTGGACCTGCCCCTGCCCGAGTTACCCTCCTCTGCCGGTATTTGCTACTAGTTCAGACTTCAGAAACGCTAATCACTTCCATTAGGAGATGATGCTGTCCTCACGACATCTCGAATGCTGGTCCTACGTCTTTGCCGCAGCTAAACCAATTACCACAGAAATAAGAGTATAAATAATAAAAATAGGGTTAAGAAAAAATTATAGAAGTTGAGAAAATAAGACTAGGGTTGAAAAGGCGAGGACATGTTTAATTGTGACCATATTTTCTAGTCCATCGCTTTACAAATATGGTCGTGAATTGTAAAAATAGGGTTGTGAATAAAATGTAAGAGAGAAATAAAAAATAGAGTTAGGATAAGATGAACATTGTGTTAGAAATAAATAATGATCATAATAGTGCTAGCGTTGTGTATGGCTTAAATGATAAATTAGAATTACGAATATAAGATAAACGGTGAAATAGTGTCTTGTATGGCTTAAATGATACTCCATCCGTTTCACAATGGTTGTAGTTCTAACTAAATACACATAAAATAAGGAGACGTGAAAAATGACTTGTCTACCCTCATTTAATGAAGGGTAGTTGAACAGATTAACTAAATGGATGGTTGCATTGATTAAGGATACAAAGATCATATTAGCTCTAAATTTGCATTGGAATGTGAGAACTATAACTATTTTGATAAAAATTTTAAGCGATACAATTACAACTATCGTGAAACGAAGGGAGTAAGTTAGAATTACGAATAGAAGATAAACGGTGAAATAGTGTCGAACATCAGATGACCTTCTCAGGATGGACAGCAGTAAAACCGGTTCGGTGTCGAGTGATAGCATCAGTGATGAACAGTGGAAAATTAGGGTGACATGCGCATGCTGCTTGTCAGTCACAGGCTCACAGGATCTTAACACGGGGTGGATGGCTCGAGGTTTCCGATGCGAGGGAATGGGACATCGCCATCCGGCAGAGTTTTGGAAACCATCGCTACGTACTAGCCTACTGCTGCTCCCACTATTTCCCAAGCGAGAGAGCAGTGAAAGCTACCAAGTGAATTTATGAGGCGAGCTGAGCTGACGAGCGACGTGACTAGCAACGGCACAGGAATAAACACGCGCGCACGGAGGCACGTGTCACCCAACCAGCTGTCCACAGGAGCATCTTCTGGTAGAGCATCCGTAACAGAAACCCTATATGGTATAGAAATAGAGTTTTAGAGATAGAGTTTCTGGTGGAGGGAAGGAATCTTTTAGGGTGTAGTATAAAGTGTGAAGAAATTTTAGAGTAATAGAGAGAGAAAATAGAATAGAAGAGAGAGAAAATAGGGATAGAGTTTCTGGTGTGGATGCTCGTATACCTTAAAATCGGATCTCTATACGTCTCTTCAAAACCACTATTCGCTCTCTATATTTTTTATTATTTTCAGCAGAACCTCTGTACGGAGAAACTATAGAGGCTGGCATAGATAACCTCCAGATTTAGAGGCTGAGAGAGAGAAACTCTAAATTTAGAGACTGAGATAGAGATTCTGTTGGAAAACGAGAAACTCTAAATTCAGAGAAAATTCGGTTGTAGAATTTAGAGTCTTTATCGGAGATGCTCTGATCAATCCTATGAAGTACTCTCGTGATAGCTTAGGTCCTGTTCTTTTGGGCTTATCTAATCTGACTTATTTGTCTTATCTTGAATTTCGAGAATTTTCCGAGGTGGCCTCGAGAGTCAGATAACCTTGAAATTTAGGATTTATGGAGCTTTTAGACTCGCATACGAGATAAAAATAAAACAGATTCAAAAAATAAAAAAAAGTCAGAAGAGTCAATATTATTCAGATAAGACGAAAATAAAATTCTCAAAGTTGGAGATAAGACAGATAAGTCAGAGCTCATATATCCAAAAGAACACCCCCTTAGCCATCTAGAGGGAACAAAAAATTGTTTCCAACAAGTTCTTTTTTTTTTAAAAAAAAAAAGAATTTTCATGGATTGTGGCCTTTGTAGCAAATATGTTGAGGGCTCTTTGCTACGAATAGGAAAAACGTAGTATCCTAATGCTAAAAAAAGTAGTATTCAGATGTCCACGCATGTCGATATTGGAATCCACAACAGTATGCTGTTTCATTATACCACAAGAAACAATCAAGAATTTATAGATTTCATACTAATACTAATTGAGTAGATAGAACAAGAGGGTTGCACTGAGATTCTCAAAGAATGCAGGTAGAGGTTTAGCTAGAATACTCTCAAATTTGGAGGAGAATTTCCTATTCTATAGAATTACCTTGATGCAATCTTACAAATGAAACACCTATTGAAAAACAACGATCAATTGTATCTCTGTATTAAATTTCCTTCTTCCTTTTTTATATGTAAATTTACTTGGAATCAAAGAGGCCCCTCCAGTGTGATATAAACCTGATGAAACACAAGATTGTCTATGTATTCCAACTCCACCTTCACATGATTTAGGCACTATCCTATTGATTCGTGATTGTTTACTTATCGACTTATCTCTACTTTGGGAATTTCAGGGTGGCCTCGAGTCGGATGGCCTTGAAATTTAGGATTTAGAGAGCTTTTAGACTCGCCACGAGATAAAAATAAAGCAGTTCGTAATAAGTCAGATAAGTCGGATATTTCGTGACTTATCCGACTAATATTGACTCATCTAACTTTTTATTACTTTTTGAATCCATTTGATTTTTATCTCGTGAGGCGTAGTCTAAAACTCTCTAAATCCTAAATTTCAAGGCCATCCGACTCTCGATACCACCTCGAAATTCTCAAAGCTCGAGATAAATCGATAAGTCACAAATTCATGTTCTCAATAGAATGCGCCTTTATGATTATTGTCATTATCATTCTACTCCTACAGTCCTACTATGAGGACCGTCCTGCGATTACGCAATCCAAGAGGGCCAGATCTCATTAATCACATCATAAACATGTTCCCTACAAACCCAGCCGGCTAAACCGTATTACCATCAGACCCCTCAACTCCGACAAAACATGAAAGTTTCACGATTTTGGAAAACTCGAGGGGCTGAATAGTAAAACATCACCAGCAGTTAAAACCGCGCACCACCCCACTCCTCGCTTCTCCCACCACTTCTTCGCCCGCCGCACCAACCAACCAGCACGCAATGGCCGCCGCCGCCGCCGCTGCCACCGCCACAGACGCCGACCTTGCTGCTTCCCCAGGGGACCCGCTCGCCGGCGTGGACAGCGCGTGCTCCACCCCGTTCGTCAGCGCGCTGTCCAGCCCCACGCGCGACCCCTTCCCCGCCCACGGCGCGTGCTTCTTCAGCGCCCCGGCGAGCCCCACCCGCGGCGGCGGGAAGGAGTTCGGCGGCCTCGACTTCGACTTCGACTTCTCGTCCCGCTTCCCGTCGCCCTCGGCCACGGCAATGTCGTCCGCCGACGAGCTCTTCCACAACGGCCAGATCCGCCCCGTACGGCTCTCCGCGATGCTTCTCCAGCCCCATCCTCTGCCGCAGCTGGTCGCCTTGTCGCCTGCGGAGGCGCCGGAGGTAGATGGAGCGGCTGGCGACGGCGCGGAGGCCGACGAGCGCGGCCGCATCCGGAGCAGGTCCGTTCGACGGAAGGCGCGGTCGCTCTCCCCGTTCCGCACGCACTGGAGGTCCCCTTCCCCCGCGCCAGCGCCGGCGCCGGAGTCGGAGTACGTCGAGCCGGCGGCAACGCCGACCGCGTCGCGCTCGTCATCTTCGTCATCTACAGCGTCGTTCGCATCCTCCTCGTCCTCGAGGGGGTCCCGCCGGTGGGGGTTCTTGAAGGACCTCCTCCACCGGAGCAAGTCCGACGGTGGCAAGAACCAGCACCTCCACCACCCTGTCCCTCCGCCTCCCCCGCCTTCCTCTGCAGCGCCGAAGACGAGCCCCTCTCCTTCCCCGTCTCCATCTCCGTCGCTGGTAGCGGCGAGGGTGAGGGGGACAGGAAGGAGACGGAGGAGATCAGCGCACGAGAGGCTCTACGAGGCGAGGAGGGCAGAGGCGGAGGAGATGCGGCGGCGGACGTACCTGCCGTACCGGCAAGGGCTGCTGCTCTTCGGCTGCATCGGTCTCGGCTCCCGCAGCTACGGCGCCGTCCACGGCCTCGCACGCGGCCTTAATGCCTCCGCCGCCGTCTCCTCCAGGTCATGACTCATTGACCAGACAGCCACGGACTACAGCTACTCTCATCTCCATCGACGGATTTGCTCCACCATTGCTGCTGTTCTTGGAGCTGGAAGCTGCTGATCCTGTCTACTAGCGTGTAGTGTTTACTGGCAATGTAGTGTCAAGAACTGCAAAAATTGCATAGAAAATAGCTAGTAGGAAGTTTTTTGTCGTCTTAGTTATAGTTTCATGTATGGATGGATTTTGGGTGTTGTAAACGGGCTTGTTTATCTAGTGATAATTAGTGGAAAAGGTTAGCACGTCATAATTTAAGCATCAGCTTTCAGCTTCTGAATCTTGAAAAAATTGCATCTTTTTATGCATATCCTACCGTTCTCTTCCCATCTATCAAGTTTTTCTTACTCTATACATTTTCTAGATGTTTGGCAAGTGTTCTCTCGAAGAAATTGAAGTCCTCTGCACTCTGCAGACAGTAGTAACTCATGCCTTTTAGTTGATGCAAGCTAGAAAAGGTGCTTTGATTCTGAACAAATGGAGGCTGTAAAATTCAGCGAAAAAATTCTTTATATTCTTCTGAAATTTACCTACTTCCCGTGTATACCGCTAAAAAGTTTACTACCCTTTATGCTTAGTTATCGAGATCGTCTTTAAGCATCCAGTGAACGTGTATGTTTTTCCATATGCCGGTGATCCGTAGGGCCGGAGCACATGGGCGTAAGCTGTATCCATTGACACTAGAAAAAGAAGGGGCAAAATTGTCGTTTCACGTAGCACCAAAGAGTACAGGATTTTCTTTGTAAAAAAAAGAGTACAGGATTTTAAGGAACTTTTCTTGAGTACTCTCTCTCAAAATAAAATATAAGATGCAGTTTGGTTTGGTACGGTCTCCTAAATTATATTTTTAACATAATCATAATCATTGGAATATACTTCCAAATACAAATCTGACTACTATTTCTGTATCACAAAAACTATGTATTGTGAGACAAATGAGTAGTCAAAGATTATAAAGTTTGAATTTTAAAATATGTGCGTGTCTTATAAAAAGAAATAGAGGAGTATATATAAGAGAAGGGCATAAAAAGAAGTTTCTTATAATTCAGTAAAAAAATTCCCCTTTCTAGTTCTAAGCAGTTTCTTTCATCTCCAAAGGTTTTTCCACAGTAATAAAGCAGTCAATTTTTTTTGTATGAACCGAGAAAGCAAACAGGGCAGAGTTAAGCGGCCAGTTTCTCTGGAATAGAAAGACGGTTCTGAAGACAAACCAATAGAAAGATCACAGGGTTAGGTTAAGGAAACAGATTTTACATTAAAACTTAAAAGAGATAATTAGCTACTATCATCTCCTGTTGGTTTTGCTTAACAGTGGAGTAATAACGTCCTCTCTCTCTCTATTGATTATTATTACATCATGCAGAGGAGCTGGGACGACAGGCTCAAGTAACATCTCACGTGAGCGATGACATGTCGTTTTATCTTTCTGCTCCTCGTGGGTAGTAATTTTATGGAGACACAGGAGGGAGCCGAGGCTAATTAACCATCTATTGTTTACCATGGCGGTGGTTTTACCCGCCCAAGGTAACCGAATAAACGGCCTTTCACCGTCCTGACGCTACTTGTTCGGGACCTAGACCATTTTCTTAACCCCTCTCTTTTACAACCAAGACTCAGAAGCAACAAGAAAGTCTAGTTAAACGAGGCAAACAGACTGATGGCACCAGGAGCTAATTCCAAACAAGGCATAATCAATTGTGCTTAAATTTAGGGAAAGATAAGTTGCCTCTTTTCCCTTTGTTGGAAGCTTGCGATTTGGATGCTTCATGCTTGTCCGATGAGTGCTTCATGGGTGTGCTGCAAAAAGCCGCACGGTTCAGGTTAATATTTGTGAAAGCCAACAATCACCCAGCTCCGCTTGGACTTTGTAACATCAAAGTTCTATAAGATATTTTTTTTAAGGGAAATCAGTTCCATATCACTGCAATTATCTACCTTCCTGAGACAATCTAACCATGCATATTTTTAAAGATATTTTTTAAGGGAAATCAGTTCGATATCACTGCAATTATCTACCTTCCCCGGACTTCCATATCACTGCAATTCTATAAGATATTTTTTAAGTGTCACTCCAGGAGAAAATCCATACAAATTGTAGTCTGACAAATTTTTTTGCTTTTTCAATCATACCAGTATATTGCTCGTTTTGTAAAAAGAAAACAGAGAGAGAGCATGAAGTCATTCACACTTTGATCAAGAATGCCCTGTTTGGGAAATCAGTTCCATATCACTGAAAACTATCTACCTTCTTGGGACAATCCAAGTGTCACTCCAGGAGAAAATCCATCCAAATTGTAGTCTGACATTTTTTTTCCTTTTCCAATCATACCTGTATATTGCTCGTTTTGTAAAAAGAGAGAGAGCATGAAGTCATTCACACTTTGATCAATAACTGTTTTTTTATTTGCTACAAGAGAAGAGGACTCAAAGACTGATTTATTTCCCTTTTTCCGAGTTCTTAAAAGCAGCAAGGGAGACAGCGAGAGAGATTTTGTTGTTGCTGAGAGAGAAATTCTAAATTCAGAGATTGAGACAGAGATTTTGTTGGAGGATAAAAACTTTAAATACAGAGAACATCGTGATTTACGGTCTTTGTTGGATGCTCTGAAAGCAGCCACGAGAGAGAGGGGGAGCAGCCCGGTGAAGCTGACCATACCGCTTTGTAGTGGAGTTGACAACTGGGTAAAGGTCACAGGAGCAGTGCAACTTCATCCGAGCAGAGCAGCCAAACACGCAGCAGCTACTCCCGGAGAAAAGCTAGCTGAGGAGTGAAGAGGTACCCAAAAGATGTGCGAAATGAGAGCAGGCTGCAGGCCTGTGGATGTGACTATACCAGTCGCCGTCCCCATCCGCTCCTTTCCGAAGCAAGGCATGTCGCCAACCCTCGAGGCAGGCACGAAGCCACCACCATGAAATGTGTTGTGTGGATGGACCAAGTCCGAGCCGACGCAGGGTGAAAGGAAAGGTGGCCATGCTGCCGTGCGGCGCTCTTTCGCTGGGAGCATCTCCAGGTAGGGCCACTGTTCACTGCCAGTTGTGAGTTGTGAAGGGAGAAGGAAAGACTTTCGTGAGCAGAAAAGAATTTTGGAGTGGAATGTAGGGTAGTAATGACTAGACACTGACAGTCGGCATGGCTGCGTATTGGTTCTTTGAATTATTAGTAGAAAATGCAGTAAAAGAAATTTCATATCAGGTACATGAAAAAAGGTGGGCATATTTGCATGTCCAGTATCCTGACTCCTGAGTACTGACTACTGATAATAGAGCCGTTCAGGGTCCGTTTGGTTAAGCGTGCGGCCGCTAGGCTCGCCGCATGTAGTTGACCGCGTGCGAGATCGCGTTTGGTTGGCTGCATGCGTGCGCGGGCCTGGCTCGACGCAGCAGCTCCGCGCCGGCCGACGCCCGAGAGTCTGCTGCGAGAAAAAGAAGCAGCAAGCCGTTTCGATGGGCCAGCTCGGCGGCACGGCTCAGAAAAAACGCGAACCAATCACATCCTTACTTATCTTTTCTCAACTTATTATCCCCCAGCTACCCAGGAGTCCAAGACACACAGCCCTTCACAGTTCACACAGAACAAATGTAGAACTCATGGTAAAACCATCTATGTCCATGCTTTCCCAAAGCAACATTTTTCTCACCCTCCATCTAATTGGCAGGCAAGCTCTTGACGTGTTTTAAACATAAAAAAGAAAGCCTTTTCAAAGTAATATTTATTTTGAAGCTGAAAGAAGTTAGTGACAATGTAACATCTTTATTTTATTTTTGAAAGGGAAAATAAGCTAAGATCTGACCAAACAGGATTACAGAAAGTTAGTGTTTGACCGATTGAAACTGACGTGGATAAACACAAAAAATGTACTTCTACAAAACATAAAAATGTACTGCTCTTTTTTTAAAAGCGGTGAAAAAGGGCTTAGGAGTTGTTCTCTTAGACTTATCTTATTTGTTTATCTTTTTTCTTATAAGCTGAATTTTGAGATATCTTGCAAAGTTCGGTAAACTTCGTTTGACTCATTTCTTAGAGTTTTGATACGTGGTTTCTAGAGGAAAAAAGGATTGTAAAAGTCAAAACGTTTTTTTTTCGATTCAAAGATAAGTAGATAAAGTAAGAAGATAAATCGGAGAGAACATCGTCTTATATTCTCTTTTTATCTCCAAATCAAGAAGTCAAACACTTTGTCTTTCACAATCCTTTTTTTTCTATCTCAAAACCACGTCTTAAAGCTCTTAGATATGAACCAAATGAGACGCACCTGATTTTCCAAACTACCTTAAAAAAGTTCTTAAAATTTAGCTTAGAAGTAATTAAGAAGATTAGAAAATAAGATAAGCTAGAAAAAACATTCCTTAGACAGCACACACGAATAGACCGACTTTAAGATTACTGTTATCTTGCTCTTAACAATTTTTACCTGGAGAGACCGGTGACTTTCACCGACCGTGTGGACTTGAGCCTTTGACTGGAAAAGCATCTTCATTTGCATGCTTGTACAATGGTGAAGATTGAAGGCATCTCCATAAAACACACCTTGAATAAACTCCGTCTCAGCCAGGTACTTGCCCACCAGCTTTTCTCCATGTTCTTTATTTGTCACAAATCATGTGCAACTGCCTGCCTGCTTCGCACAACCGTGCAAAAGGATTCAAGCCAAAGCTTCAATGCCTATCGTTGCAATCACATTAAATTTTAACATTCGTAGAGTATATTCACTAGAGCCTCTAAAACAGAATCGTCTTTATATTTAGAATTTTTTATTCTCCAACAAAGTCTCTATCTTAGTCTCTAAATTTAGAGTTTATCTCTCCCAGCATCTAAATTTAGAGACTCTCTGTATCAATCTCTATAGTTTCTTTAGATATAGTTTTTTCTAAAAAGAATGGAAATATAGAGATCAAATGGTGATTTAGAGGAGACATATAGAGACCCGATTTTAGAACATCCGCCAGAGACGCTCGTATGGATAAACTTTACACAGAAAAACTCACTGGCCTCCAATAGCAAGAGCCTCGTGCAGACGTGCACTGGGATCCAATAAGATTTGTCAAGAAACTAAAAGAAGCCTGAAATATATTATGCTGGTAGTACTATATTACTCATTGCAGCGCCACATTCTACAACATTTTAATCTCTCATTCCTCCCCTTCAAAGCTCACGATTATATGCTATATCACTACATGATTGCTCATATTCTATCAATCTAAAGATACTTGTGACAAATTAAGAATTCCAGTGGGGTAAGATATGGCACTAATAAATTTAGGAAATTTAGTTGTGAGTATCTCCTGCTGGATCCTCTGCGGCTGCTATTCAGAGGCCATATCGCCGTAGAAAATACTTGCTCCTCTGAACCACTGGCATTTGCCAGATGGGTCAACGGCTGTCGCCCCGGCCTCCGGTGTGGCGGTGTCGCCGCCGGCCAGGACCGCTCAACCGCCGCATCGATCCCCAGACGGGGGATAGCCAATACGGCCCATTCCCTCCGCAGCAACACGAGGGGCCATAGAGCTCCTGGGAGTAAAGAACTGGCAAGTTGAATGGGCCTTCATGGGCAGGAGATAAAACAATGCACACAGAAAGAAATGCCAGTGCCTTCCTCCTATGCATCGTGGGGACCTGAAATGCATCAAAATGAGAGCATATTATAGAGAATCCAAAGGTGGGTTGCATGTGATTGTGATTCTGCAAACAAGAGCATCCGCTTTCCCTAATTCAAGAAACTTGGCAACTAGGAAGGGATAATGTATAGCTGGGTCTTTGTCATTGACCTGTGAAGTTATATCAAGGAGGTTTTACATGTGTCATGTGATACTCCTAACTTCCTAAGTATTTATACAAGTTTTTCTTTGGAGAGATCATCTAACCGGCCTGACAATTCTATTTTTTCCCTGCGTAGTATAGAAAAGCTAAGTGAAATTCGAAAAAAATATAAAATGTGCCAAACTAGACCACACCTACTTCAGTCAGGGTTTTCAAATTATTCTCAGAAAATAAGGCAATTAAGGTTGTTAGTGTTACAGTAGCATTCCACACGGATCCTTGTGCTATATACTTCAATCTGGACAATCCATAAATCTAATATAACTTCTTAACCTCAAGTGCACATACTTTCATGGGATTTCAACTTAGGCATAAATACGCAAGTTCAATCATAAGAGCTTCAGGTTTGGCAACACGATGCATAAAATATACACAACCGAATGTAAAAAAGCTTCAGATGGATACTGGAAAGACAAAAGATCACAATTGCTCCCTTCCCCTTTGCCTCTTCCATCCCCTTTTTTTGCGGTTTTTAAGATCAGTGTGGGGCGACAAATTACTAGGAGCAGAGAAAAGAGAAGACAAGACAAAAATCACAAGGCCCAATACCGGAAATTTCTCATGCTTCTAGGCAGCATCTTTTGATTTGCTTTCTTTTTGTTGGGAACTTCAAATTACCATTTTGAGTTGTCCATGTTAGAGGAGCCCACAAAAGGAAAATGCCAAGGCTGGTGCTGGGCCCGATATGTGTATAGGTCTATCTGTGAAAGAGTGTTCCTTTGCATTTGCTATTCTGTACAGCGTCAGATTTCCTTCTGTATGTTCACAACAATGTGATACAGCTTCTATCTAGTTGCTTTCAGGACCCCTTTCTGTGCCCCTGAATAATGCTGAAAGTGTGACCAGCCTACTGCCTGCATAGACAACATAAACTGTAAATTTAGAACTCTGAGAATTCCCTGCACTGGAACTTTCAAAGTCCGATTTATAGAAATAATTATTTATATTTGAGCGGGATAAATCAGGTTTTTTTTTTTAACTCTGCACTTTTTAGGTGCTTAGGTAAACTACCAGTTGAGTAATAGTTAGGGGTGTTACTTATAGAATTGTGAATTAAGTGTTCTCTCATTATGTATATTTTGCATCCACATAATATATATAATCAATGAGCAGGATAATGTGTATCTCATTTATTAACGATTCCCAAATCCCAAGTAAGAGAAACTCTTAACAAAAAGAAAAAGGGAGCCAAAGAGAGCATTAATAGTAGTACTGCACAACGAAATTCTAAGAAGTTCATTGTTTTAGCATTTCCCCTCAGCTGAAGTAAGCTGAACATAGGATGCTTTGTTACATGAAGAATATGATACATGAAAAACCTTGTTTTTAAAACTTGGAACAAAAATTAACTCAATTATTTTCAGAAAATGGAAACCGGTTCAATTTTGAAACAAAGATTCAAAGTGGAAAGCATAATGCATGTTCAAGATTGCAGGAAACTAGTAGATCTGGTCCAGAACATGTATATGTCAAGCATCTACAAAAATGTAGATGTAACAAGGGAAAAAGGGAGAATAGCTTGTTCAATATTTGGTTGAGCACAACAGAGTTAAATACATGTTCTGAGTTCTATTATCATATACCTAGCTGATATATAGAATGTATGGCTAATATGTGTAATGGCTAAACTCCGAAATAATTAAGCTTCTGAAAGTATATGCATGACATGTTGAATGAACAACCATAGCGATTGAAAGCCTCAGTTAAAATTAAAACTAGATATTAAAAAGGCAACATTGTTAAAACTATCCAATACTTACTTCTTAGTAAAGTCCTCCTTGGGAGCATTACAGCATGATGGAGTTGTAAATATCCAAAGAGTGAAGAACTGCAGACTCTCAAAGCCATATCTACATTAGAAGATCAGCATTTCACTCTTTATAAGAATCCATAGAAGCTTCCAGTATAACCACTAGCATGGTGATGAAATAACGTCTTCCAGACAGATCCTTCGTCACCCTATATCGTGACCAAACGATTGCCTTATACCTTTTCTGTTTGTTTTCACAAGAGGAGTTTGATTCAACAAACTTTGAACGCCAAGAATACTTGCAAATACAAAATGGAACTAATATACATGGGCTTTATTCCACATATGGTAAAAGTACCCAGAATAAGACCATGAAAGTGTAGTTTCACCAAGAGAGATAAGGGCCTGATTGCAGCTACAAACTGTTCAAAATTAAAATTTGAAATGCATGTGCTATCCATCAGTATCACGGTATCACCTCGTGGTTCTGAAATGCAAAATAAATATGTAAAATTCTGAATATTCAATGGCATAGAACTTTTGAGTCTCCATGACAAAAGGCATGATTCACATTTCTTCTTTCTTGCCAGTTAATTGTGTTATGCTATGGGATCTCTCTAGACCCATGAAAAACATTTAAATATTCCCAATTGAATCATAGCAGAAGTTGAATGTTACATCTTGTTTTTTCAACTATCATATTAATTGAGGTGTCTAGTGCCTCCATTGCTCTCGAATTAACCATGAACATCAAAACATGTATCCGGTGTTGAGGTATGCAAATCTATAATGAAAAGATATTCAGAAAAGACAGTTGGAGTCATTACCTGAAAATAGCAGAATGTGATATCTTGATAAAATCGCCAGTGCATAGAGCCTTCCCCTTACAGGCCTTCTCCACAGTTTTCTCCTCCCTGTTGGAGATGTATTTCCACAGAGTTGATTCACAATACTAGCATGCATTTGTCAACTGAAATTAGGGTTCTTCGATTAAGCTCTGCCCTGGAACCTTCTGCACACTCATCCTCCTCATCAGTCTCCTCGATTCCCCCGCCTCCTCCCACCGTCCTGTTTCTGCATAAAGATTGGCTAACAGCACATAGTTGCCTGAGTTCCACGGTTCAAGATTAATAAGCTCTTTCAGAGCCACCTCAGCAATGTTGATCCCAGCATGGGCGCGACATGCGCTTAGAAGTGCTCCCCATATTGCAGCATTAGGGCTCATTGGCATCCCTTGAATCAGTGCATGTGCCTCCTCAAGAAGGCCAGACCTTCCTAGCAAATCCACTATACACCCATAATGCTCAATTCCTGGCTCAATACCATGCTCTGACTGCATGGTCTGGAAGATCTCCCGCCCAACATCCACAGCACCAGCATGGGCACAGCAACCAAGCACTCCCAGGAAAGTCACTGCATTGGGCTCCCCTCTAAATGTCATCATCTCACGGAACAGCTGAATTCCCTCAATCCCTTGCCCATTCAACGAATATCCAGAGACTATCGTGTTCCAGCTCACCACATTCCGCTGGTGCATCCCCTCAAATACCGCCTTTGCACTACTAATGTCACCACATTTGCAATACATATCAAGGATTGCATTAGCGACATGCACTGCCCTCTCCAGTAAACCGGTCTTACGTGCATACTCATATGCCCACCTCCCCACCGTAGCATTACCCGTCCTCCCACAAGCTGGCAGCACAGCCACAAGTGTACCATCATCTGGCGCCACCTCGCCCTCTCTGACCATGTCCTCAAAATACCGCACCGCCATGTTGTCCTGCCCACACCGTGCACACCCCGCGACCATAACGTTCCAGGAGACCACGCTTCTCCTGGAGCGCTTATACCGCTGCATTTCATCAAACAGGTGGCGTGCTACACGAACATCCCTGGCTTTGAGATAGGCTGTGATGAGCGTGTTGTAGGCGACGGTGCACTTGCTTCTCTGGGGAATTTCATCGAACAGGACGCGGACGTCCGGGATAGGGTAGGGCTTGAGGAGCGCGAGGGAGATGGCGTGGTGGGAGAGGAACCCGAGCCGGAGGAGAAGAGCGTGGAGGGCGGTGAGGAGGGGCAACGAGGAGGCGGAGCCGAGGAGGGGGAGGAAGGAGAGGTGATCGGGGGCGTGGAGGCGGCGGAGGGAGGAGAGGAGGCCGAATGCGAGAGGCCGTGAGGAGGCGGAGAGCGATTTGACGGCGGCGTTGAGGAGTGGGAGGGGAAGCGGAGGGTGGGGAGGGAGGAGGCGGAGGAGGGGCAGCGTGGGAGGCGGGCGGGAGGAGAGGAGGAGGAGCGCGGCGAGGAAGTGGTGGTGCGGGGAGGGCGGGCAGGAGGGGAGGCAGTGGCGGACGGCGAAGCCTAGCAGCTCGAGCGGGCGCCGCCGGGCCACAGCGGAGTGGTGCAGGAGGTGTAGCAGACGGCGTTCCGCCGTGCGGGGGTGCCACCCGTCGGGGGTAGTAACGGCGGCGGAGAACGACGGCGTGGACTGGCCGTCGGCGGGCGGCATCGGCGAGATTGCGAGACTGTTCCAGACTCCCAGTTCGGGAGGGCGGTTTGAGAGTTCGAGATTGCGCGGGTACGCGTGCGCTCAGATTCGTGCAGCGGTTGATATGAAACGGCCCATGGGCTGTATCGTGCAAGGCGGACCAGGCTATTCACCCCACTTGCCCAGAGTGGGCTCTAACCTGCGCACGGCATACACTTCTCACGCGGGCTTACCTGTGGGCCCAGCGGGGATGCCACCGACAAGCAGGACCCAATTGTCAGCGATACTTGCCCTCCTCTCAAACCGTAGTCTGTAGACTGCTTTGATACCATCTCCGATCATTTTTCCTTCATTTTTTACCATCTCCGACAGCACCCAGAATGATATGAAGAAAGAAGAAAAAGTCCCTTCACGAAGAAATGAAAAAGAGAACCCCTTTCGAAAATAAAGGATAAAGATCGAAAAGCTATTAGAGCCATAAAGGGAACGATATTTTCTTCGCGACAAGAACGAGAAAAAAGAGGAAAAGCCCTTGGAGAAGGTCCAACTGGTTACTGTCATCAAGGCATGACGTTTTCTCCTGAACAATTTAAATGTTAACTAGTTAAGGGCCCGTGCTTCGCGCGTGGATTGGTGGAGGAGGAGGCGTGGATCGGTGGGACGCAGACGGGCGAGGGTCGATGCGCTCGCGTATGGATTGGTGAAGAGAAGGACACGGATCGGGGTGTGGATAGCCGTTAGATTAAATTGAATGGTTCAGATTGCTTTGATGAGCCATCACTTATCACCACAATAGCCTTTTTAGGAGTAGAGACATAGAATGCTTGGAACAGCTACGATTGAACTGCTAGGCTTGAGAAGCCAAAACGTTGGCTCGAGCCTGGAGGAGACTTCAAGAGTTTTTTGAGAAGCAGCTTTACAAGAAGCGAAAACGTTTGATTTGGTTAGAAGCAGCAGCTATTTACTATACAGACGCATTATTTCCAATTTCCAAGTAGCGATACATCCATCCCATGCTAAGTTCTCACGTAGATCTTTCCCAATCTGAAGACAACCTAGGCTAGACGACGAGTAGGTTGAGAACATGGCGCCATGGGAGGAGCATCTGCACCCTTCAGACAGCAGAGTCACAGGTCGAGCTTGCTGGCGAGGTACCAGGAGTGCATGGCCAGGCTGCCGAACGCCATGATGTTGGCCAGCGACGACAGCCCGTGGATCATCCCGAACTTCCTGTTCATGGCAGCCAGAGCGGGGCTCTTCTTCGCCGTCTCCGCGTTCTTCGACGACCCGACCTCGTCGCCGATGCCGAGGTCCTTCTCGATCCTGTGCCTCTTCATCATCATCTGCGCACGGCAAGCGAGTCAGTTAGCACTGTGTATAAGAAAAAGGAGAACTTGCAAGTGAAAAAAATTGTCATCTCCGGATGCATAGAGCATAGGCTCTTCTAAAAAGTTCCTAATTCCCATCCTACTCAAGGGTAAAAGGCACACGCTATAGTCATTTTCAGGCTCTGCAATCAGTTCAATTCGCAAACTGCGCACACGCATACACCATGAGTTTCATACTTCTATGTTACAACGCAAGCGTTTAGGGCAATACATAGACAAGATTCACTGCAAACACTGCTTTGTCACTGAGTGTAGTTATCCAAAACTATGCTTCTGGGAGTACAATAAGGCGGTCACAACTTGTAAGCCTAGAACTAGTAATACTTATTTACTTTCCCAAGGCTAAATTGCTAAGCTGATTGGAACTAAAAGAAAATGGAGCATGCACTCTTGTGTCAAGCCCTAAGTAGTTTATTGACTCTACTATTCTTTGCAACCTATATGAGGCTATGACAACAGGCTCCATGTTACTTTTCACTATTGAAAATATAATAAAACACAAAAGACATTTCAGACATGACTCTGCATTGTGATTACTGCAAGGAATTGTTATCCCAAGACTACATGCCATGACACAACTACCAGTATTTTATCACCTTTGGCAACATCAAACTATATAAAACAAATATTCACCTATCACTGCAATTGTCATCTAGCTCAAACTACCATGTCATGTTTTTCCCTGCAATAGCATTAACCAAAGGCCAAAATGGCAGCTTAAACAAATCTAAGGAGTAGAGAAAAGGATTTAACCTCAACAGTCATGGGGGTAAAGACCAGAAGGTTGGACAGGTCAAAACCAAGGGCAGCGATAAGGAATCCAAGCTGATAACGCTCAATGGTTGATGCTGTTTTCCATGGGTGGAGGTACGCAAATGCTGCTACCGATATGGCCGAACACGCTGATATCAACATGAAGTAGGCTGGAAACATCTTCCCCTGCAGACTCCCAAACTGATGCCTTGGCAAATACCTTCACAATTAGGAAGATTTCACCAAAACAATGTCAATTAACATTTTACTAATTTTATGTAAAGGAATAAACAAACTCTCTACTTGTGATCACAGGAAGACTTCTCAGTTTAGTGAATGTTTCATGACAAGTCTAAATCCACGAGCTCTCTATATTCAATTTACAAATTGTGCGTGTTCCTTCCAACAAATTATACATCGTCTCAAAGGGCATCTTTTTATACTAGCAAACATACATATATGCAATATTTACTATATTAAGACTTCTAAAATGTAGAACACATGGGATGAATTGGTGACGACCTATGGGGCTACAATTCTAGTGCCAAATCTGAACTTCTTGGCACAAACAAAATTGTGATTTGAGCACAGTAAAGACCTACCAAATCTACTGCTCAAATTCTGAAACTGTTTACAGCAGGGTAACGCTTACTGAATCAGACAACAAAAGAAAGCTGCAACTTTTACCGCAAGCAAGCGCAACAAATTGTCGATGCAACTCAACCAAAATCCTCACTCGAACAGGCTAAGGGGTTTAACACCGAGAGGGATCAGTTGGGGTTTATACTTGAACATGATGATGCCGCCGATGAAGGTGACCCAGAGCGCGGCGCCCCAGGCGGTGGCGAAGCAGAGGACGTGCGCCAGCCTGGCCGCCGCGACGCCCGCGCCGGAGCGGCCGGAGCCTCCGAGGAGAGCGTCCGGCGCGAAGAGGACGCCGGCCGCGAGGAACGACACCGCTGTCAGGAACCGCGCTGCCCACCCCATCGCAGCCTCCTCCCAGCTAGCCCAGGCTAGAGAAGAGAAGAGAAGAGGAGGCGGCGATGATGTGTAGGAAGGGAGCCGAGTGAAGCGTCTGAAGCCAAAGACTCGTGAGGGAAAGGAGATGGTTTTTGCTGACGCCGGTGAACCATCTAGGAAGAACAGTTTTATTTTTGTTCTTCATTTACAAAAAAAAGGTTTTCTTTTCAACGTTTCCTCCATTTTTCCTTTTTTTATTAGCATTTTAAGTCCATTTGAGTGATGCATTCACTGTTTCAAGGCTGCATGGAACCTTCCAGTAAGAACACAGTTTTAGTTTTTTTTCCTTTAGTTGTTTTTCTTCAACATTCCCTTCATTCCTTTTTGTTTCACTTCTTTGTCATTAGCATTTTAAGTCCATTTTTCTTTATGTACAAAATGGTATTTTTCCTTCCCCCATTTCCTCTATTTTCCCTTTTTTTTTTCTATTTTTGTTTGTCATTGGCATTTTATGTCCATTTGAGGGATGCCTTGCAGTTGCACTGTTTCAAGGCTGCTTGGAACCTAGAAATTCTACGTAGGAAAACTCTAATTTCTAATGGTTTGTTATAAACTGGTTTATTATAAACATCAGAGAGGACGGGTCAACGAAGAACTTCCGGGCATCTGACAGAAGACTTGACCTGTTTTACGTCCTTTCAGAAACAAGTAGTTCAACGAACACTAATAGCTGGCAGAAAACTTGCCCAATCCAAGCCCGTGGGCTTGAAACTAGTATTTCAGACTTGAGCAGTTCTGCTGAAAGATTTCTACGAAAATCAGTGGGCAGTTGGCCCCAGGGTTTTAAAACCCGAAACCGCTGACCCACCGGACCAGTTTTTTGAAAAAAAATCGCTAAAAACCGCTAGAAACCAGCGGAAACCGCTCAAATTTAAATTCAAACGAAGCGTGCCAGCCACCGGTTTCCCGGCGGTTTTTGCCCAAAAACCGCCGGTTTTACCGGTTTCTCGGTGGTTTTTAGCAAAAAAACCGCTACAAAAACCAGAAAAATCATAGAAAATGGGAAAAATAAAAAGAGGTCTGAAAAAATATTAAAAAAAGGGGGAAATCAAAATTTTGTTTCATACAAATTGTTCTACTCAGCATCTAGTTTTTTATAAGATTTTTTAAAAATTCAAATTCAAATGTAAAATTTTGAATTGGACTGGGAAAAAACCGGCGGTTTCTCAAACCGCCGCACAACGGTTCGGCGAGAAACCGCCGGTTTTACCGGTTTTTCGTCGGTTTTTAAAACCCTGGTTGGCCTGAGACAAAAAAGACATAGTTTAGGACCAAAAGAATGAACTGCCTGGTGTCCTTTCTGTTTACATGCAACACACACAACACACAGGAAAAGTGACCCCCCTCCCCCCGGCAAAACCCCTACTCCACTCAAGTCAAATTCAGAACCCTCCCCCCTAGCGTCCAGCCCCAAACTCTAGGGTCGCCACTGAACCCATCCCATGCCCTCCCTCCTCCCTCCCCTCTCCCTCCCTCCGTCCTCGGCTAAATCTATTCTTCTCTCTCGTCTTGTTGGCACACGAGAAGGAGGGGTCCGAGTCTCAAAGGTGCCAGTGGTAGAGGTGGCATGTGGAGTGTGTAGGGTGGGGGTGGCCAGTTTAGATCCGTGATGACCGGTTCATCGGCAAGCCCTACGAAGGTGCGGGCTAGAGGTAAGTATTTGTCTCCAAAGTATTGGACGCTACTAGGAATTGGGCATTTAGTCCCGGTTTTAGAATCGGGATAGCCCATGCAGGACTAATGCCTCACTGATGCCTATGAGGCATCAGTCCCGGTTCCTTTACCCAAGACTGATAATGCTACAAATATTCAAAAATAAATCACGGATATATGAGAGTAGTGGGACTCGAACCTAAGACCTTAAAACTACCCACTCACCCTTCTAGCCAACCCGCCCCCATGCATTCTTATTCTTATATAACTAGGATATGCATTCCTTTTGAACTTTCCTCAAACGAGGCATCAGTCTCGGTTCGTAACACGAACCCCGATTGATGAGGAGGCATTAGTCCGGGTTCGTGTTACAAATCGGGACTGATGAGCACCCATGCCAGTTGTTGTGTATCCGCCTGCCAAAGGACTTATTAGTACCGGTTTGTATCACGAACCGGGACTGATGTCAAAGCCCAACCAGAATTAAAGCCTTGGAGCCACGAACCGGGATTGATGCCAATATCAGTACTGGTTCATGTCCAATCGGGACTGATGTGCTGGTATTAAAGGCCTATTCTCTAGTAGTGGGAGGTGGATGGTGGTAGGGAAAGGGGTGGACCCTTTGCTCTTGATTTTGTTCTGCGTCGTCGGCCTTAGTGACAACGCGGACAGAAAGCAGATGAACGTAGTCGTCTTTGTCCTTCTTGGCGGTGGTGGCGCTCTGTGGGTTCGTTTGCTGATAGCCATGATCGAGTCGCCTTCCTTGCTACAAATCAACATTCAACGCTCTGATAAGGTTGGGGCGGGCGATCGCTTCTCAGGCGACTCGTTGTTTCTAACAATCGTGGTCAAGGCGGGAGGTGACGAGTTTGATGATGACATCATTCGACTTTGCTTGCTCTGTCTTTGGCATTGACTGGCAGCACAGCTTGGAAGCAATGGGTGTTTAGCTTTTAGGCTCCTAGGGATCTTCAATGTAATTTCCTTTGTTTGCAGGGACTGTAATACAAGAGGTGTTCCTCACCCTTAAATGAATGAATTGAGTGCCCTTAAAAAAAGGTTGAATTTGAAAACGTGTTCGCACAACGCCCAACCCTATAGCTATCCACAGAGGCCTTAAGCAGCGACTCCCATGCTACTCGGCTCTCGGCGTGACACCGGTTGGAACCCTCACCTCCGGTGGCCTCGGGGTCATTGGAGGGGGAGGGGAAAGGCAGTGTCGTGCCTGGATCTGCCTAGTAGTAGTATTCTGTTTTCCGCGGTGGTTGGAGGGGAGATTTGGCGGCTTTGGCAGTGGTGTTCCCGACGATGACTACCGGTGGACTCTTTTCCTTGCTACAAGCTCCGGTAAGAGATTCTCATCTCTGATCGGTTCTTTGTGGTGGAGGACTCTTTTGCAAGGTGAGAGGTGGAGATCCTCCCTCGCTGTTGCCTCTGTCCGCGGCGTTGTCGGTCCAGCGGGAAGCGGCACGGTGGCTTTCGGGTTCATCGTCGTTGGCGACTTCTCCGACGGCGGCTAGTCCGCCTTGTTTGAGGATGCGTTGTGCTATAGTTTGGAGGATAACCGTTCCGACGCAGGTTTCTTGTTGCGTCGTCATTGTGAACCGTGGGTTCTGCTTGAGGCTCTCATTCGGCGGTGTGACGGAGCGGATTCGTCGACCTCTCTTGCGAGCGGTGGTGCCATGATCGGGGCACAGTGTGGAGTTTGCGGTTTGGCTCTGTGAGGCTCAAAAATTGTAATTTTTTTTAATCTTAAGTGGGTCTTTCTTTAAACATCAAAGGTTTATCATCGTGATATAATATAAGTCCCTTTCCTCAAAAAGCGATCCCCTGCTAGCACTAGGGGAGGAGGGTCCGAAACAGATGGGGCTGCTTTAGTAGATCATCCGTAGTAAAAACCCTATAATAATATAGAAAAAGAGTTTTAGAGATAGAGTTTTTGGTGGAGGAAAGGAATCTTTTAGGGTGTAGTGTAAAGTGTAAAGAAATTTTAGAGTAATGGAGAGAGAAAATATAGTAGAAGAGAGAGAAAATAGAGATAGAGCTTCTGGTGTGGATGCTCAGCCTCAATCAATCAATCAATCGTACATTGAAACTCTATCAAGACCTCAGAGAGAGATCAAGATTCAAGAATTCATGGTCCATGGTTTTCTTTTTCAGTTTTTGTCAATTGACCATTTATAGCTGCATTTCTTGACTAACTCATGCAACATACTGTATCAAAACATTGGCCACTTGTGCATTGCAGAAAAGAGCGTCAAACTGTTCTCCCTGACAACTCCATCGCTCGTAGGAGAGCATAAATGTAAATGCTAATCGTAAAACGCATTGACAGAGATGAAGAAACAATGATTCTTTTATATCTCTTCCAGCTTAAATCGTTTCAATAATCAGGCGCCATTACAATTCCTATCTCTACCTTCGTAGAGAAAGACAGTGGCACCATGATAAACCCCGAATCATCAATAACCCAAAAGACACAATTGCTTGAATGCTGAATCCTATGCTTCACTAGCTTCTATACCCCGAGCTGCTCGACTCCGAGCGTGATGGTGTGAGTCAGCTCGCCGATCATGAGGCTGTGCTCGCCGACGGGGATCCTTCGGACCCCGTTCCGGTCGGCGATGCTGAGGTCGTTGCAGACGTCGATGCCCAGCTCCACGCGGGCGACGCCGCCGGCGGGCACGTGGACCTTCTCGAACGCCACCAGTTGCCGCGCGGGCGCGCCGTGCGCGGCGGCGGCGGCGGCGGTCGGAGGTGCGGCGTACACGAGCACGGTGTGCGCGCCGTCCCGGTCGCCGACGTTCTTTACGTCGACGTGGACGGGGATGCTCAGGCCCTCGCACTGCGCGTGCGTGACGCGCACGGCGGCGCGGTTATGATGGGCCGTCGCGTTGAGGGGGGAGGCGGCGCGGCGGCCGGTGAGCTTGACGGAGAGCTCCGCCGGCGCATGCGCGAGCGAGTGGGTGAACCGGGTGTAGCTTAGCCCGTGCCCGAACGGGTGGATCGTCGGGCCGGTGTAGAATCGGTACGTCCGGCCGGGGTACCCCCGCGCCGGGTCGGCGCGCATCGCCATGTTCGTCATGGGCACCTTCTGCAAGTAATCTTGCGGGTACCATGTCACCGGAAGCTTCCCACCTGCAACAATTCCAATGATCAGATCAAACTTTATCTTCTTGTTTAAAAAATTCGATCTTTTCAACCAATTTGATCGTTTGTTCATCCAAAAATTTCGTTTTGCAATATCTTTTAGTGAGATGAACTTGTTGAGGTGTACCTGGGTTGTGCTGACCGAAGATTACGTCGGCGATCGCCTGCCCGCCGGTCTGACCGGGGTATCCGGCCCACAGGATGCTGGCGATCCTCCGGTCGTTCTGCGCGAACGCAACGTCGACCGGCCCGCCGGACATGAGCACCAGGATCACCGGCCCCTTCGAGGCCTTCGCCACGGCGGAGACAAGCTCCGCCTGGCGACCCGGAAGCAGCAGACTTGCTCTGTCCAGGCCCTCGGCCTCCACGTTCTGATCGAGGCCGGCAACGACGATGGTCGCATCGGCACGTTGGGCGGCGTCGACTGCACCGGCGATCGGCTGGTTTCCTTGGCAGGCCACGTCGGTGCAACCCACCTGGTGCACGGTCTGCGCGTACTTGCCGATGCCCTGCAGCGGCGTGGTGTACCTGCACGGTTTGCCGGCGTAGTTCCCGATCATGGCCACGGTGGCCTCGGAGTGCGGGCCGACGACGGCGACGGTGCGGTGCGCGGCCGGAGAGAGCGGCAGCACGGCTCGGGGACCGACCCTGTCGTTCTTGAGGAGCACGACACTCTGCCGCGCCGCCTCGAGGGCCAGCTCCTGGTGCGCCGGGGTGCACACGTGCTGCGGGCCGAGGTTCCCGAACGGCTGGCTCGCCGGGTCGCCGTCGAACATCCCGAGCCGCATCTGCACGGTGACGGTGTTGGTGACGGCGGCGTCGATGTCGGCGTCGCTCACCTTCCGCTGCGCGACGGCGCTCTCGGTGTACTGCGCCAGGAAGGGGCCGCAGTCGAGGTCGAGCCCCGCCCGGAGCGTGGCGGCGACGGCGTCCTCGCGCGTGCGGGTGTAGTGCTGGTCGCGGTAGAACACGTCGACGGAGTCGCAGTCGGAGACGATGTACCCCTCGAGCCCCCACCGCTGGCGGATGGTGCCCCGGAGGAAGTCGCCGTCGGCGCAGGTGGGCACGCCGTTGACCTGGTTGTAGGAGCACATGACGCTGGCGGCGCGGCCTTCGACGACGCAGGAGCGGAAGGGGACGTTGAAGGTGTCCTCCAGGTCCTGCCGGCTCACGACGGCGTTGAAGTGGAAGCGGTCGGTGCCGGCCCAGTTGTCGAGGTCGTACGCCGTGAAGTGCTTGCAGCAGGCGGCGAGCTTGAGCCGCGCGTGGCCGCGCCGCCCGCCGTACGGCTGCTGGAGGCCGCGGACGTAGGCGGCGGCGTACCGGCCGGCCACGGCGGGGTCCTCGCCGGGCGTCTCCTGGCCGCGGCCCCACCGCGGGTCGCGGAAGATGTTCACGTTGGGGCTCCAGAACGTCAGCCCCGCCTGCCCGCCGTTGTACATCGCGCGCGCCTCGTCCGACACCGCCTGTACGTACATACACCGTACGCCCGTACGTACGAAGACGATTACAATGAGTACAAATACGTAGCATATCAAATTAACGGAAGCGTATCCTCTAATGCAACGGCAGAGAGGTACTGCAGTTCATCTCACATAGTAGCATTTTAGCTATAGTAATAAACAGTAATTTAGTATAGTAAAAAGTATTGTTTACTACAGTAGCATATGTTACGGTACTTCGTTATAGTACTCTGTTGGTCATCTCATAAAACACTGTATACCTTTACTTTTGTCATACGAGAGGCAAAGAATACACAAGACAAATTAAGATCATGTTATACACGTCCTTTACTTAAACCTCGTGTTCTCAAATACTTGCATTGTGTCTAAATTTTCCTACTACAAATATTTGGCATTTCACTATTTTCAATAGATTTTTTTTTCTGTTTTATCTCTACTATGTATCTTTTGGGCACTTAATATCATATTTTTTCACACAGTACAGCTAATCTTTAGTTCTCAAAAAGTACAGCTAATCATTACTAGAAACATTTTTTTCACAGTACAATCAAAAGCAGTCGAGTAAATATGTGTTCCATTGTCAGCAATTCAGCATTGAGTGAGTTTTTTTATTTGAAGACAGCATTGAGTGGGTTGAGTCAGACACAAGTGCGTGCACGGATTCCGATGCACATCTCTGCCCCATTCGATCACGCGGCTGTGGCTGACCATGTTCTTGCGTACTGTACCAAGTTACGATGGACGCACCAACACAGCAGCGTCGCACGTGAGCCACGAGATGCTGCACGCCTGCACTTACCATACCGAGAGCCTCTTCAGCGAATGCTCTAAAATTGGAACTCTAAATAATTTTTAAATCATTATTCACTCTTTATATTTCTATTCTCTTCAGCAGAATCTCTATTCAAAGAAATTATAGAGATTGATAGAGATAATCTTCAAATTTAGAGTCTAGGAGGAGAAAACTCTAAATTTTGAGACTGAGATAAAGACTCTATTAGAAGATAAGAGACTCTAAATATAGAGAACATTCTGTTTAAAGACTCTGCTGGAGATGCTCTTATGCTGCTCAGTGTCATTGGTGATCTAGATTCTTTCTACCCATTTTAAAATAGGATAATTTGTCTCTGTTTTGTTGTTCATGATCTGAGGAGCGTTTAGCTGACACCATTGTCAACGTGTACGACGGCAGTACGTTACCTATCTGATGAAAAATGGTTTGCTACCGATTACCAACCACTCACTATAGCAACAAGTCAAGAAGTACGAGTGGGTTGCATTGGAGGCAAGAAACGTTTAGCACTTTCACTCCATGGTCAAACTACAAGTTAAGTTAGATGAGAACATTATATGACATGAATACATCACATACATATCAGATTCCGGGTTCAAAAAACCGACGATTAACTGCTAGAGTTCTGATAAAAACCGAGCCGAATTCACGAACAGGTTTCAATTTTTCAATATATACGAATACGAATCTGTCCGATTTTTCATGGTTTCTAACGATCTTCAATTCTTCACCGGTCAGACTATGATTTTTTACTTACGGTTTGGTTAATTGATTACCATTCCAAAAGATTTGATCATACCACTGAAATACGATGGAAAAAAGGTTTTGTGCATGAAACAAATTTCCTGGCATATTCAGTGGTGAAGGTGGCCACAATTTGCAAACTTTAGGATCAAGGCAAAGTGTACAGGACATTACTAGTATGAATAAGCTGGGTAAACTAAAGTGAGTTGAATATTAAGTTGGACTTTGAGAAGTTTTTTTAATCTATTTCTTAAAATTGACCTGCTTCGTTTATATTATTTTTAAATATTTTAGATGTGGTTTATGATTAAAAAATTAGACTAGAAATACCAAATTAATTTTCTATCCAAATAAGCCTAAACCCACTCCGAATATGCTAATGCCAAATGAGAATAAGGCTCCGTTCCATTTGGCGGCGGCCGGCGGTCACGGTTTACTGCAGTAAATTTTTTTTATTTTTTTAGATTATTTTTTAGACTCATTTAAACTTTTTTTAAAAACTTATAAATTTGCTATAGTAAAACCGCCAACCGTCAGAAACCGCTGAAAGAAACAAGCCCTAAAGAAGCATAGCAGCATACACTCTGTCCCTAGCCTATGGCCACTGGCTAGTCAGCTTTCACGGCGCGGGCATCACCTTTTAATTGTCTTTTCTTAGATCTGTCACCTTTAATTCTTTCCACATTCATAAACATTTTTTTTCATTTCATTTTTTAGTTTGGATAAGATATGAGGCAGTGTGGGGCTAAAGGTAGATCTGGCTAGGTTGGCTTTGCACATAGTTGCACCTTGTAGGCTCGTACCATTGGCCAACCACAGGGATGAATTCCACCATCTCCTTGGCTTTCTGATGAGCTTGGACACTAACTGCGTCTGGGGCTATCACTTTGGGATTTGGTTAAAAGTTTTTGCAACCAAATTAAGCTAATAATGATGGTTTCTCCTGTCCTGATCCTACTGCAGAGCATCGCATTGGCATTAGAGTGAGACATCGAGCATCAAAAGATCATTACGCCTTTTTTTTTGCTAATCATAGAAAGGTTAAGGCAAACATGTCACCCCATATTTTACTGGCCTAGGCATGTACTGGATCACCAGATTGTTATTTTGGATTTTTCTTTGACATTAAATTGAATGTTGGCTGTTTATTTCTCGCTATCCATAGTTCATGATTTAAATATACCACGTCATTGACATGGACAGTCTAATTATCCAGATGGTTCTAAACACTGTATATTTATCTCCTCGTAATGTAAGCTATTGTTTTTACCTTAGAGCATCCGTAGCAGGCCTTCTATAACAATGTAGTTCTGATTTTTTTAAGATAGAGTAGCTGAGGAAGAAAAGAAATCTTTTAAAGTGTAGTGTAAAATATGAAAAAATTTTAAAGGATGAATAGAAAGAACGCTAACAGTGTTTTGGAAAAGAAAATTTAGAGAAGCTGACGTAGATACTCTTATACAACAGGCTGGACAGAGCATGTGCATTTGTTGCATTGCATGCCATGAAGGGAAAAGGTCAAAGCACAAAGGGTTCACTAGTGGAGTACCAGACACCAGTAGCGTTAGAGCCCGAGGCAACAGTGAGTGACACAGACAAGGACACCATGGGCGCGCTCTCGCACACTGACACGAGGTATCACATGCACGCGTAGCAACAGAGACAAAAGCGAGCACCCGCCGCCAATGCCGCCGCGGCGGCGGCGGGCAATGCCGGCGCCGGCGTTAGGAGGGGGGAGAGGGCGGACACGTACCCGGCCGACGAGCTCCCAGAGCGAGGCGTTGAAGGACGCGGCGGTGCCGATGACCTGCGGGAACGCGGTGGCGCCGGGGAACGCGCCGCCGAACCGGACGCCGGGCCCCGTGTCCGACACGCCGTGCAGCGCCTCCGACCACCACTCGTACCCGGCGACGCCCAGCCGCGGCACCCCGGCGGCGTTGTTCACCAGCAGGCGCACCTTCTCGGCCCGCGTCAGCCGCGCCACCAGGTCCCGCGCGCGCGCCCGCAGCGGCAGCGACTGCCGGCAGAACGGCAGCGACGTCGCCGGCCCGCCCGGCGCGCATGCGAACGGGGCCGCGCGCCTCCGGCCGGCGCCGCCGCCACCGCCGCCGCCAGCAGGAGGAGCGGCACGACGAGGAGGCGGAGGCGCCGCATTGCTGGTCGGTTTCTTGCAAGGTGTTTGTGGAAATGGACGGGGAGGTGAGGCAGTATGCTTATATAGCACAACCGCACAAGCAATGCCGCAGCCCGCAAGTTGCAACCACCACCACCATCACAGGAGAGAGGTACAAAGAAATGGTTAATCACCCATGCAAAGGAAAAGTATTTTGGAAAATTATTCATGATTTCACAACTTCTTTTTCATATATTTAATTAATATACCACATTGTTAGAATTAAGATGGATTAGTATCTTGGGTTGGGACTTGTTGCTGCTAGTTGACAGTCTTGTGTGATGTGTGCAGTGCCTGTGTCTTTTGTTTCTATTGTGCATGTGAGAAGAAGCAAGGAACTAAATTCTTTTTTTTTTTGTGATGCTATTGTACAGAGTGAAAGTTGTTGGGTGTTGGATTTTGGTGACCTCTGCTGCTAAGTGCTAAAGACATGTAGGACAGAGCACATCTACCACTTTTGTGCAGGTATTCAAGTACGGCTCCCTGTAGTCTTTGTATTGACGTCAGGACCGCTTTACAATAGCAATATCTAAGGATTAACCCATGAACAGAAAAGATTAACTAGAGATAAAGAATGTATTTCTCTAGTTAAACTTTCTCCCTTCCCATTACCGTCACGAACAGAATCCCGCTCTCTTTGTGTCTCCAATAAATTCCTTTCAGAAGGGATTTTCTTTTCCATTTTCTTCACGAGAGAATTATCTCTTCTTTCCCTATATCATTTTCTTCGAAGGGATACCGTTAGAGATGGTGAAAAATAAAAAAAAACAAATATATGGAGAAGGAAACAAAATGAAGAAAAAATGGTTAGAGATAGTCTTAGTACTCAATTCAAAAGAGAGGACCTTTCCCACATGGAGGGCACCTTGCCACCTTTCCTATGCCTCCTTCATTTTTCCCTGAAAATATTTGTTGAGGTGTAGTGAAATTGTGTAGCATCTGCTTAGGATTTTGTACACTTATTTAATCCATGTTTTTTTTTTGTTTGGGGATCATCATAGCGTCTTGCTTTTCATTTTTATTTTTTAATATGCAATGGCCACATCAATCATAAATCTCCTTTTTCGCTTCGGTGTTAATCTATTTTGGATTTATGACGCCAGAAAAGAGAGACTATCGGTTGTCCTTGGCATCACGTAGACTTTCTCCGTCATCGTCAGATTAAGACGCTTATGGTACGCATACAAACAATGCCATCTCGTTAGCACAAACAACTCTAGACTCATGTTTGGAAAAGCTATTTAAATATCACCAAATAAATTTAATTTAAAATACAAGATATAATTTGTTCTAAACGGCGCATAAACAAGAAGGCATATTACTTTGACTCGTTTGTTTCACATACTATACATATGCACTCATCTCCATTATAATCCTGATGTGGTGTAGCTGTCGCTAAGACTATATGTAATGTTAGTTCTATCCTATTCTGGTCCTATTTTATTCCTAACACAACACTGTCCTATCATATCTGTATTTCATATCTTTCACTTATATTTTACTTGTAACTATTTTTACTATTCATAGTCTAATTTCGATAATAATAAAGTCAGAAAATAGGACCATCATTAAACATACCTGAACGGCGTCTCTCTTTGCCATTAGTTTTAGCCAACAGCCAACCCAGAACGGCGTACGTTTTTGTCCAACGAGCGGTCGTTTAATGCACACCTCAAAATGTCTACGATTTCACCTAACGCCTTGAATAAACACCCTTCTGTAAATGCAATCTGATGCAGCCTGTAAAAGTGGTTAAAAAAATTCCACGCTTTTTTCTGTAAAAGCAATCTGGTCAGCCTGTAAAAGTAGTTAAAAAAAGTTAATTGGAGTAGCATTAAAAAAAAGTGACGTACTAGAATTGCTTGACGTTTGGATCAGAGCAAAGGATAGGATAAGATGCTGGTAACAACTTCATTAAATTGGTTTCCTCCTACGGAGATATCGTTGGCTACTTTCTTGACATTGATTGATGAAATGGTTTTGCAAGAACATCTTTAATGGTACTAGCTATAAAAAATGACTATGTCATCTATAGATAGCACGTAGACAATCTCTTCAATGGAATATATATAACATTATTTATAATATTAAATACTGGCCCACATGTAATAGATAATAAGTGCCTTGAAATCAGTTATAGCTTGGCTATAAGTTAGTAGTCAGTTTATATCTCTCTCCTCCTTTTCTCTCTTCCACTTAAATAAAATGCTGAGTTGGCATCCTTATAGCTAGCGGAAATGACACCATTGGAGATGCTCCAATAGGAGAAAGAGAGAAAAGAAGAGAGATTATGTGAGAGAGAAAGCAATGTTTATTGTCAAATTGGATTAGATGAGTAGCTCAGCTGCGAAGGTTTAAAGCACGGGGACGAAAGTGATATTCAGATGCCAACAAAATGAGTAGCCACAATGTGAGGGTTAATTAAACGTCTCAGGCAAATCTAACGTATCTTGCAAGGCTCTGTTTGTGCTGATCCCTTCTCATCCTCTTCCAAGCTTCTTTACTTCTCTGTGCATGGTACAAACAAGTATCAACCTACACCCGTTTCTGATGTGTTACTCTATCTGTATGGTCACAAATGGTAATAAGAGCCCTATTGCATTGTGCAAAGTATTCCTAGTGACACAAGCAATACCTAATCACAGTCAGGAAGACAACAGCACAACATGTACCTATTATTCCTCCTCTTTTCTTTCCCACTTTCATGATGTGCCGCCACTTGAGGGTGAACTGTTGGTGGCTTTCAAAGGCTTGCCCTGTTTCTGGCACCTGACACCTCTCTTCTCTAGGAGAGGGGAGTGTGAAAATGACCTTATGACCAGATGCTAATGGACCATGGATCCTTGCAGTTGAAGTCTTGAATGGTCCCTGTTTACTACCTACAGTACTATCCACAATGGTAATAAGGACAACAGTTAGCTCCAAGAGTTGTTAATTGGTATTATTATGTATTTCTTGGACTCCTGTTGTGGTGTTGTCAAAGTAAGATAACTACTGCTAGCTAATATATGATCTTTCTCCTGGAAAAGCTGAGCCAACTTTGGCATTTGTCTGGTAGGGTAAGTAAGTTGTTCTACACTAGGCATTGACCTTTGCACAGGAAGTAACCTTCATTTTCTGTGGTGATGAGGTTAATTTGGACCATACATATTTCCTCAAAAGAAAAAGATAGGGCTCTGCATAGAAATCTAGAGTCTAGACAAGTCTGTTGACAGCAGACTGATCATTGTACTTAGGTGTCGAGTTGCACTATCACCAGAAAATGATTGTACATTTTCAATTCACTGAAACCAGATTATACATGGAAAAAAACTCAAAAGAATTTATAGGAACTTACACAATTATATGCCCAGATTATATAGGAAAATCTTCCATAATTAGGCCCAAAACATGGAGAGGATTCAACATCTCCACTTCCCAAGGCTGAATCAAGTGGCTCTGTCCAAGTTGTGTGGATCTGAAACTCTGCATCACCTCCATTCATGGCCATACACGTATAGGCCACTGGCCTGCATGCATCACCCAACTGGGACTGAACTAGATTGCTTCCAGTCCATGGAATTCAGCAACTGTAGATGTAGGGTTGGTGCTGAGGAGGCAATGCAGCATAGCATGTGGTACTGACTGTGGGCCCGGATACTGAAACAGACTACATGTGCACAGGCACAACTGGTGAGGTGATGGGAGCAGGCATGAATGAATGGATCACCATGGGAGTACGAGGCTAGCCATCCAACAAATTGAGTCATGGGCTGATGGGTCTCCCTAATCTGTGATGACACACCTTGACTGAATTTTTTGCATCAGCAATGATTGTGTTCATGGCTCTTTCTCCTCCAGTCTTCCTGCTGCTGCTTAAGGATCAAGAAAGATAATGTCACATGTATATCTTGAGGTACAAAATAACTCATGGATGTATACCATGAGGAACAGAAAAACCTTGTGTTTTTCTGCTAGAAAAGAAAAAGCAAAATGCAGGAAACCATCTTCCTTTATTGAGTATATACTTTTCCATTTATTAAGCACTGCATTGAACAGCTTGTCTGCACTCAGGATTGAATTAGATCAGATAGCATAACTATGTGCTTTACTAACCGTAGTTTCCACATTTTGACTCTGAGCATGTACAATGCGCGCAAATGCATAGGTGTTTAAAGTGATAGCATCACCACATCATTAAGCAATAATAAGTACACTACTTATATCCTGGTGCTTTGAGTTAACCCTCTACTCGTCACCCGTCCTACTATGGTTTCTGTGGGAGATCAACTAACCGTTTTGACAGCATTACTACCAAGTTAATCTTTAGCATTGCATTCCAAGATGTGCAGCCATCCACTAATACTAGATGAATGTAAGCAATCCCTCAGTACTGCGCAATCAAAACAATAGTACTGGCCGATGAACGAGCAATGCAGCACGAGGCAGCGCAAAATCACACGCATCACAACAAGGAGAAGAAGAGGGAGGCGTCACCTCAGGTGAGCTCCACTAGGCGACGGGGCCCATGAAGAGTTCTGTCTTCTCCCGCTTCGTCTCACCTCGCCGGAAGCGGCTCCCTTTCTGCCCCCCCCCCGTCCATCGCCGAGATGGGGTTCGGCTCGCGTGCCAAGCCCTCGGCCTCGACGATCCGCCTCACCGGCACGTCACCGAGGCGGGGCGTGGCTCATGCCGGATCAAATCACCGGCACGGCAGCGGCAACTGCTCGCTTCGTGCCTTCACTGCCAAGCCTGTCGCCACCGCTCGCCAGAGTTGCGCCGCCGTCTTTCTCCCGGTGGGCTAAACAATAATACGAAGTAAACAGAGGGTCTGTACGAAACCTCCAATTACTCTTCCTTGATCTCGACCGTCTATGGTAAGATCGGATGGCAGTTAGACCCTTTTTTTATTTGCGACCCACATTTCAGTGGACTAAACGGTAATACGGTATATGACGAGGGACCCTACCCAAAATTACCAGTGGGCAGTTTTTTTTTTGAGAAGGGTACTTCCATTTCATTCCACCAAACTCATACATATTACAAATAAGTCCAAGGTAAAAAGTGAAATTACATTAACGTCCTTCCAGGACCTATCTGCAGTGAACAACCGGTTCCTTCCCCAAATCTCGTCGCCGGCGATGCCCTTCGTCTTCAGCCAGGAAGACGGCGCATCCAAGCAAACCTCGTTATGGCCAAGCCTCGAAGGGCGACGGAGGAGAAAAATACCAACAAGTAAACCATCAAAGATGGTCATAATCATCCACGAGCTAATCTCCGATTTCGCCAGAAACGAAGGCGACACCCGGATAGCGACGCCACCCGACGCCGGAGAAAACAACCTCGCCGGCGAAAGACTCAGCCGACACTCCCTCCACCCTTCAACAAAAGACACCCACAACCCAAAATCCCAACTTGCCCACCTGCGGGGGAGACGACGTTGGCCGACAAAGACGCTGCCCGATGAAACTCCCACGCCGAGGCATCTGCTCTTCCTCATCCAACCCGCCGCCGAGGCGGAGAGGTCTCCCTTTTGCTTCCTCCCCAACTCGATTTCGGTTGTACTTACTAAAACAGAAATCCTCTTTATTGCTGCCGATGAAGTCACCCCAACCAACCTCGCAACGAGCAGACGAAGGCGACCCTCCGTGCTGGCGACGAGCCCGCCGCCTGCAAGGAAGCTGCCGCCGCACCCGCTCCCCGCATCCGCAGCAGCAACCTCCGGCCAAAATGTCCTCCCAACTAACCCTATCCTACACCTAACTCTACCACCGTACAAGTGCCGGCCTAGATCTATCGCTTTCACGCCCGACGGAGGCAGGAGGCCACCGGCGTGAGGAACTGGCCGGATCAGGCGGGCGCTTTTCTCCGACTCTCCGCCTGTTCTCGCGAGAGATAAGAACGAGAGGATAAGCACTGCCCGTATTCGGTTCTTTACCGAAAGGCGCTTGAGGATGCCAGATGGCACGCCCGCATCCGCCCAAACATCAAGCAATCGATGATTGAAGAAGCCCGATTACATTAGGTCGACCCCTCGCCATAGTGGCCCATATAGAACGTTCACTTGCATGAAAAGCTCAAGAAAATTAATGACTTCCACTACAAAACTAAAATCAATAACTCCAATAATGCAACCATTTTGCTCTTGTATATCTCAAAAAAAAACTTACGATTTTGGCCAATTTTTTTAGATTAACAAATGGTAATAGTCCACTAAGAAAATAAATGTAATGCTCCTAAAAAATAACTACAAAAAAGTGGAATAACTTATAGCTTATTTTCAAACAACAAAAAATGTATAGGCCACTTATCCCTTTAAGTTGGATATTTGAAATTAAAAGTAAATATGAAAATCATCAAGACATGCACACATGTTTCACATACACTTTTTTGTCGCAACATGGTTCACGGGATAGGTTGGAGACCTTCCTTAGTAAAGACGGAGTCTTCTCACACAAACCGAAGCCAATTCTTTTAGTAGTCTTTCTATCTTCCTCCTCCCCTTCCTCGCTTACCACCTTTCTTTGCTTGGCCCTAGGGGGCACAACATTTGGGGATCCACCACCACCAAAAGCTGACGACGATTAAGATCAAGTTTTAGTGTGCCGCTCCGCTATCGATTTGTAGGTGAAAGTTTTCTCAGGCATTTCTTTAGATGTAAAGTTTTAAGTTTTTTAGTAGAAAGTTTGGGAACTTGAGTCAAAATCATTTTAGATCCAAATTGAAAGTATGAGATTTTGATTAGGTTGTATAGAAATTTGAGCTACAAGTTTGAGGTTCCAATAGACACTTTTGAAAATTTAGTTAAAAGTGAAACCTTAGTAAGTGCTTCTTTGGGATACATGAATTAATTAACACAAGAATAGAAAAATACATGCATGAAATGTCTACCTTGTCAAATCCTATATGAATTTAAAACATAGCAATGTGTAACACATGATGTTTAGGTAAATCACAGTAAAATGCAATAATTTTTATGATTGTCATAAACTAGAACAAACATTTCCATGAGATTTTGAGTGGGTGTTTGTTTTCCTTCAAAATTCCCATGAAAATTAAATCAATCCATATAAAAAATTTGCGTGAACTCTCATGACCTTTCCTTTGAACCAAATGCCCCGTATAGAATTTTTTTCCCATAGGAATAGATTCCTCCAAGCTGCATTTGTTTTTTATTCAAGCCAAAGAGATCCTAATTAATATTAGATACAATTCATTTCATACCATCGAAATATCACGAGTTTCAGAATATACCACCCTACCCAACTGAGATACGAGGTCTCACCTATCAATAAGACAAGTTGGTATATTCTGAAATAGTAATATTTCACGGTCCTGGCATGCCCCGCATCAGCTGGCCCAGCATCAAGCAATCAGTGATTGAAGAAGCCCAGTTACATTAGGCCGACCTACTGCCATAGCTGGCCCATATAGAACGTTCACTTGCATGAAAAGCTCAAGAAAATTAATGACTTCCACTACAAAACTAAAATCAATAACTCCAATAATGCAACCATTTTGCTCTTGTATATCTCAAAAAAAAAAACTTACGATTTTGGCCCATTTTTTTAGATTAACAAATGGTAATAGTCCACTAAGAAAATAAATGTAATCCTCCTCAAAAATAACTACAAAAAAGTGGAATAACTTATAGCTTATTTTCAAACAACAAAAAATGTATTGGCCACTTCTCCCTTTAAGTTGGATATTTGATATTAAAAGTAAATATGAAAATCATCAAGACATGCACACATGTTTCACATACACTTTTTTGTCGCAACATGGTTCACGGGATAGGTTGGAGACCTTCCTTAGTAAAGACGGAGTCTTCTCACACAAACCGAAGCCAATTCTTTTAGTAGTCTTTCTATCTTCCTCCTCCCCTTCCTCGCTTACCACCTTTCTTTGCTTGGCCCTAGGGGGCACCACATTTAGGGATCCACCACCACCAAAAGCCGACGACGATTAAGATCAATTTTTAGTGTGCCACTCCGTTATCGATTTGCAGGTGAAGTTTTCTTAGGCATTTCTTTAGATGTAAAGTTTTGAGTTTTTTAGTAGAAAGTTTGGGAACTTGAGTCAAAATCATTTTAGATCCAAATTGAAAGTATGAGATTTTGATTAGGTTGTATAGAAATTTGAGCTACAAGTTTGAGGTTCCAATAGACACTTTTGAAAATTTAGTTAAAAGTGAAACCTTAGTAAGTGCTTCTTTGGAATACATGAATTAATTAACACAAGAATAGAAAAATACATGCATTAAATGTCTACCTTGTCAAATCCTATATGAATTTAAAACATAGCAATGTGTAACACATGATGTTTAGGTAAATCACAGTAAAATGCAATAATTTTTATGATTGTCATAAACTAGAACAAACATTTCCATGAGATTTTGAGTGGGTGTTTGTTTTCCTTCAAAATTCCCATGAAAATTAAATCAATCCATATAAAAAATTCGCGTGAACTCTCATGACCTTTCCTTTGAACCAAATGCCCGTATAGATTTTTTTTCCCATAGGAATAGATTCCTCCAAACTACATTTGTTTTTTATTCAAGCCAAAGAGATCCTAATTAATATTAGATACAATTCATTTCATACCATCAAAATATCACGAGTTTCAGAATATACCACCCTACCCAACTGAGATAGGAGGTCTCACCTATCAATAAGACAAGTTGGTATATTCTGAAACAGTAATATTTCACGGTGATATAAAATGTATTTTCCCAATATATTATAACCGAAAACAGGTGTAAAAAAGATTTACTTAAAATGAATGCAACTATGTTAAGAGGTCAACACAACCATTAGCTACTGCAATTTTCATAGGTATATGGCATATTCTTGAACAATTATTGCAGTCCAACTTTTACCCTCTTAGTCCAATAACATTTTATTTCTTTTAATTTATGGCAAGAATTGTGCTATTTGGAGCATGGGAGAAAAATGGATGAATTGGAATGTCATGTGCAGTATTTGGCACATGAACAGTGCCACATATTTGTATAGCACATATGGCAGCCAACGCTAATTTAGGAATTAAAATGACTAGTTTCATGTTTGTTATTTCCTTTTGGTCAGTATCCATTAGGATCTACAACCTTTAACTCTTTTTTAAAGATAATGGAAGTAAAGTTTCTACTCTACATCGTGAGATGTACACAACCTAAACACAATTTGATGTCTCAGCTAAAATTGAAAACAAGAGAGCTAACAACTCTCCAATAGGCTGCATGCATAACAGTTCAACCATTAAATATTCGGAATTGCTATTTCAAGAGCGCTGCATTTTGTTCTTTTCTTGCAGCAATTTCAGTGCTATTTTTCAGTATATTTCATATGTTTTCCACCATGTTTTCTTTTGAAAAACATTAATAGGTGCATTGAAAATTTTTAAAGGGTTCAATAAATTTTATTTATTTATTTGTTAAGTTTGGACTAAAATTTGGATTTGTTTGTTACGTACAATAGAATAGGATTTTTTAAATTTGTATTGAAGTTTGGTTTTTTTAGGTTAACTAGATTCAGTTTTTTTTTTACCTTATATTGAAATTGGTTTGTAAGTTTTTTTTTGTCTTTAAGGATTAACTAGATTTGGATATTTTGTTTAACTTGTATTCAAATTTAGTTTGTATTTTTTTTGTTATAAAAACTCAATACTCACGAATAGCCCAAAGATTCCAAAGATTCTAGATTACACTCGCAAGTGACCTCCGAGCCATCAAAGGCTCCCCCATTAGCACTCCTTCTTCTTGCCTTGGTGCTTGGGCCTTCCGGGTTAGCCCCCTTGCGGCGGCGCCTCCATTAGCCTCCTCTCCTCAGCGGTGGCACCCCTCTTGTAGCTTGGTTTGTAGCGGCCAGATCTGGCTTTCCGGCTAGATCTAGCCCCTGCTGCCCATGCATGAAGGGGCATGACCTGATTGCCATGGGAAGGCAAGGTGAGGCCATGGCTGGTGTGCTAGGCTTGGCGGTGGCGGATCTGGCGCGAAGTCAATGTGGAATCTATTGGTGTTGTTGGGTCAGCAGGATGATCGGTTGGTGTCTCGGCCAACCATCCCGGATGATGGTGTCAGTCAGGAGGCGAAAGAGCATCCCGCACGGCGGTGGCGACCAACTCTTAGCCGAGCATCCTGCTTGGCGGTGGTGGCTGGCATCTCGATAGAGCATCCCGCGTGGTGGTGACGGTTGACACGGCGACCGAGCAATCCTACTTGGTTGTGGTGGCTGGCGTCTTCGTTAGACATCAGCCCTGTGGCATGATTGGCAGCAGTGGTCGCTGATGCATCGGTCGAGCATCCCACGTGGTGGTGACGGCTGACGTCCATCCCCTTCTGGCGTCTCAGCTGAACATCTTCTGTAGCAGTGGTGGCTGATGATTAGGTTGACCATCGTGTGCCCTGCGACGCAGTCGGTAGCGGTACGGTTAGCATCTTGGCCTAGCATCCCATGTGGTGGTGACAATTTGTGTTTCACGCGCACCTAGCACTGTGATCAGTCGTGATGGCGGCCGATAGGGTTGAAGTGCAAGGTTTTGCGTGGTGTTCTGTTGAGACCACTGCTTGGTCGGGTCGCTTTCTTTCTTCGTTACCCCTTCTCTCACTATGTCCTTCCCTTTCTCTTGTATATTGTAAAGTCCTCCCTTTTTGAATGGAATGATAGAACTTCTGCCCTTTGTGTTAAAAAAATAGCCCAAAGACATAACCAAACAAAAGCCCATATATCCTTCTTTGGGGCCATGTAGTATAACCCTAAAGCTTAAATAAAATGTTAGCAATCAGAATTGGATTTAGTTTGGGATTATGATTTTTTGGTATGGGCTTTTGGACTTAAGAAATTGCTGCTAATTATTTATCGCTGTGCAAAAGCCCAATAATCTGGGGTGCCCCAAAAAATTGCCAGCGTTTTGCATATGATTGCAGTCGCCTATAATTTGCCTCAAAATGTAGGCATCTGCAGCATAGACGGTCCCTTAAAAATTCAAGAAGGTTGAGAAACAATTCAGCCATTACAAATTCTATTATTGAATCTCCATCTATAATTAGAAAAGAAGGCCATTGTGACTACTTGCAAGGATTGACACCACCTCTATTGAAGGAGGTTCATTGTTATTATTTGAAATCAAATAAAGAATGAATTGAAAAACTCATCTCCGTTCCTCAGCCAAGTGTGTCTATCCCTTCGAATTCCTTTCACCCTAATTCTCCTTCAAGCCATGTCGTTACCTTATTGTCTACCACTTTACATAACAAGGAAGATTCAAGTGTTCATGAGAGTAGCGTTTCAAAAAAAAAAATTAATTGAAGATTTATGTTTGGACCGTGTGTTCAATCTGAACCATGCAGATGGCAAATGCAACGATCTACATTTTTGATGAGAAACCTTCCAATTTCTACTAGCACGACCACCAAGGTTGACTGCACAATTTTCATCAAGATGGTCCAACTTCTCTGAGTTTAGCCGTGGGACATGTTCATTGAAGTAAAAATTTACTGCTTCCATAGTGAATTCTGAAAATTCAATTTATGAATTTACTGCCAAACTGGTTAAGAGTACATTGCAGTGTTGAGACTTTGAGAGAGGCTGATCCTAGAACGTGACAAGACTAGAAAGAAATCCCCGCATCCTAAAAGGAAGCTCCCTCTCATCCAGTTTCTTGTTTCTTATCATCAGGCACCTTCAGAATTCAGACTGTCGAGGTAAGCTGAATCAGAACTGTCGTCAGGAAGGTCAGGCGAGATTCTCCAAACATTGATTCCAAGTATCTACTCCAGAAACAAACTTCAGTTCTTTCTATTTTAATCTTAATCTTACCCTGAACAAGAATCAACAAGTAGAGCTAAGGATCGGAAAAGGCAGACAGGCAGCAGCAGCCATGAGTGCCATGAAGTTTTGCCGTGAATGGTAAGAGGATCCTCTGTGTGCGTATCACCTTTCACGATTTGCTGAGGTGAGATTCATGGGCAAACTCCTGTTTTGGGCAGCAACAACATGATGTATCCAAAGGAAGACAGGGTGCAGAAGGTTCTTTACTATGCCTGCAGGAGCTGTGGCCACCAGGTTCCTAACATTGCCCTTTCCTTCTTCTGTTATTTATGCAAAGATTTGGAATTGTCTTTCAAGAAATTCTGCCAAGAATTATAAGGGAAATATATCTAATTCTCTCTTAATATAAATAATGCAGCTGCTGACTTTGCAAGTGCCTGAACTGCAGGAGGTAGCCGACAACAACTGTGTCTACCGGAACGTGGTGCACCACTCCGCCGGAGAGTTCACCCAGGTGCTCCAGGATGTCGCCGGCGACCCGACCTTGCCTCGCACCAAGTCCGTCCGTTGCGCCGCCTGTGGCCACGGCGAAGCCATCTACCTTCAGGTACACTCACTCCTCAGCGTTGTTGTCTTGTTGAGCTCATTCAGAGTTGAGACATGACATCTATTGAAAGTCTGAAGCTAGAAATCTTCGTTCTTGCAGGCTACAGGCAGGGGCGAGGAAGGCATGACGCAGTTCTTCGTGTGCTGCAACCCGAGCTGCGGCCACAGATGGAGGGAGCGATCGTACACAAAAGTTTACTGAGTTCATTGATGCATGCAAGAGATTCTTTTTCCCCGTTGTGTTGCTAAACTGAATATGACTTCAGAAGTGAGGTTCATGTTGCGAAATGAGCTCATTGTGAATCCGGGAGTTATGTAAGCTACCTGCCTACCTGTGATGGGATGACATGAATCCATTGGCCATTGCAGTAGTCTAGTTTCTCCAAAATTTGTATTCCATTTTTTCCGTACAATTTTAGTGACCCATATACAGAGGACCCTTCAAGGTGCATTTTCTAACATGACATCATGACATGACCACATATCACCGGGACTATAGCATTATTTTATTTTTTACTCTCAACTCAGTCAAAAGAAATTGCATGCTATTAAGTCTAAATTTGCAGTCTCAGAAATGTGCAACTTTAGTACAATTGTACTATAACTTTTATTTCATTTGTTTTTATATTAGTACGGTTCATATAGGCCTGTCGAAGCCTTTTTTTTTTTTTGAAAAAAAACCGTTTTAGTCCTTAAACTTTCGCCCTCGATGCAATTTGGCTTCTAAGCTTCAATATTGGGTTATCTTGGTTCTGCAAATATCAAAACCTGACACAAATGATCTATGGACCAATTAAAGATTTTGACCTAATCAAAGGTTTTGACCAGTTAAATATGGTTTGACCAAATTGTTGCGTGTATATTTACATAAAAATATTTTACGTAATCCAAACTAAATTATATATAGTTGAGTCCCTAGTTGTTTTTCATGCTCATATAATTTTTCCCAATATGTGGACCAGATACAAACTGCGATGGGTGGGCGTTGCATACGTAAATGTTGCCTTTTTCTCCTTTGCCCCTAACAATGACTAGTAAATTGTGCTTTTTTTCTTTGCCCCTGACAATGACTAGTAAATGGTGCTTTTTTTCTTTGCCCCTAACAATGACTAGTAAATGGTGCTTTTTTTCCTTTTTTTTTTCTAAAGCTAAGTTTGACGGCAACACACAGGGAAAGGTTGATGCTGAACCCTTATTATTTTATTACTCAATGCCGCCCTTGTAGAAAAAAATGCTGGTGGAACAAGCGTTCAATGCAATAATGCAAGGACTTCATAGTTCTCCGTTTTGCTTGAACTTCAATAAGATGAGGCTTTGAGTTCGCAGCAACAGCCCTTCTCATCCATTCCCCTGCTGTTACTCTTTCAGCTTGATTTCTGATAGCTGAGGTAAGCTAATCTTATTGAATAGTTTGACCCTGTTCCTTGATTTTCTTCTCTTCAGTCATTTCTGATGTGTTCATCCTCGATACCTGTGGCCATGATCAACCCGCATCCTTCTACTTCCTTTATATTGTACTACTTCGATTGAAGTTACGGCCCATTTGTAATGAACTTCAATTCACCCAATTTTGCAGCACCGGGACCAGACGTATGTTCTCAGCGACAAACCAATAATATTCTCGCTCTGACATATGGAATGAACTGATTGGCACAGCAAACCGCATCTGTAAGTTGATTATTGCTTATTCTTATTGCCAACAGAATGACCTAGCCATCTATCCGCATGCATGATATATTGGTTTGCAGGAGAAAAAACTAAGTTGATTGGCACTCTTGATTGTTGCAAATCCATGCTCTCACTATATTGACTTATTCAAAAGAGGAAATTGCACCGCCACACACCGTACTTTAATTCTTGAAAATATCGGTTTATACTTTGAAAAGTGGAAATGTGGGTATCCTCAAAAATTCGTATTAGGCTCAAACAGAGGTCACTCACTTACTGCTCTCTACTTAAAAAATTAACATACAAGCTCCTGAGATATGCTATACATGTTACGTAACAGCCCATTTTGGACATCTTTTGAAAAAAATTCAAATTGCATTTTTGGGTGTTTACTATTCACTATCTAAAAAACTTCCAAATTTCAAATTTTGAATTCAAACTTAATTTCAAATTTTTCTAAAATATTATCTAAATTCCTTTTTGGGTTAGCCCTCAATCCTAGCCTAGGACTAGCTCAGCCCAAGCCAGCCCATCTCTCTCCCCCCTTTCTCTCTCTCCCTCTCTGCCGAGAGAGCACGCACGTCGCGCCTCCTCTAGGCACGCCACGTGCGTCACTTCGCAGTCGCCGTCTCCCCCTCCTTCTGTCTCTTCCTCTACTGCGCTACACACACGCCGCAGGCTGGAAGCGCTGCTAGCACACTGCATAGGCCAGCAACATTGGCTAGGCAGGTTGCAGCCACACTGTCCCGCCGCTCAGCCGTTCGCCTCGCGCCCCGTACCCCTGCCTTGGCCGCAGCAGACCCACCGCTTCGGGAAATCATTCCCGTGCCGCTCGACACCACGCCGACCCTTCGCCAATCTTCCTCGAGCCCCTGGTGGTACTCCTTTGCTCAAATGATTTTTTAGTCTTTATAGCTCTTATAGAGAATTTTGAAACAAAGATTAATTGATATAATTTTCGCAAGCCGCTATACGCTTGAAGTGAAGTTTTGGCATGTTGTGATTAGTGCTGATTTTAGTTAGGGTCATTGCATGATTATGTATGCTAATGTGCTAAATTGAGTGGAGGCAAGCGACGTTGGGCCTCAGCTAGAGGCGGTGATGAAGGAGGGAGGAATGGATGTGGGCTTTGAATTGATAGGGATGGCTCTCTAGGGAGAGGAGCTTCGTCCTTGCTTCAGTGGAATGGCATTTCGGGAAGCGAGCGATGTGGTAGTGCCTCATCCACGGAGGCTATGGTGGCGGGTTGGACACATCATCTCCGGTCTAGGGATGGGGCGGTGCGGTCATGCCAGTGGCAGCGAAGCTCGACTGGTAGCACGGTTGAGGACACGCCGACAAGCCACTCCGGCCCAGGATAGAGAGAGGGATAGAGGGAGGGAGTAAGTGAGAGAGAGTGCGAGCTGCTGGGTCTAGGCCATTGAGTGGGCCAAGGGACAAGGGGAGAGGTGGGCTAGGCCAAAAAGGCCTAGAGGTGAGGCAGATCAAAAAAAGTAGGCCCTAGAAAACAAAATTTAGTTTCAAATTTAAAATCCGAATTTAAAAATTCTCTTGAATTCTTGAATTTGCAAACTTACATCTTAAAATATTTTGAAAATTCTTAATTTTAGGGTGTTACACTTAGTCACCCTGCTAGCTGGCATCGGCTTGAGTAGCCTGACGGCTTTGGACTCCCTGTAATTAGTCCATGAATATTTTAAACTGACGGCAATTAATAGAATTGCCAGAGTTCTTATCTTTTTTAAGAAAAATTATAAGCTACTCCCTCCGTTCCAAATTATAGGTCGTTTGACTTTTTTGACACTAACTTTAACCACTCATCTTATTCAAAAAATTTGTAAAAATATGAAAAAGTTCAAGTCATGCTTAAAGTATATTATATGATAAACTAAATCACAGTGAAAACAAATAATAATTATAAAATTTTTTGAATAAGACGAGTGGTCAAAGTTGGTGTCCAAAAAGTCAAAAGACCTATAATTTGGAACGGAGGGAGTAGTGAGTTTGAAATTATAGTAAGTGATCCAGAAGATTGAGTAGAGAAAAAAGAGAGGAAGCTAGATGATTTATCCATATGAAATCGATCCAATATAACAAGAGAAATACTATTCAATGCTATACAATTGGCGAAGTATATATCCATGTGGATAGGCATTGCACACCTGTGCATGATTAACTAAAGCACCTAGCTGCATGCTCTTGTACCAAAAAGCACCCCACATACCACAAGCACAATGCTAGCGACATATATATTGACCTATTTATGGCAAACCGACGATCATAATGTGGCTCCATAGCATCAATATATTAATCTGTTGAATTATTCAGAATGTAAAAGGCAATTGAGTTGTTATGTATCTGTTTTATTTACAATTATGGTGACGTGCATTGATGCAACTAACACCAACAAATCTCGTCTAAATATTTTTCTAATCTGTTAAATTAATCATTCCTCACTCATTTACAGCTTGCAAGCTTGTTGTCCTACAAAGTCATATCCGTCTAGCAATTTTGGTGGGTCTCCTTCGACTATTTCTGTGTGATGGCAATCATATTAGATTCTTTGGTTGGGTCATGTGCTAGGAAGCTCCAAGAAATCATTACAGAAGAAGCAGTACTCATTCTAGGTGTAAAAGAAGAGCTAAGAGAAATGCAGAGAACAACGAAGCAAATACAACGCTTTCTTAATGATGCCGAAGCGAGAGGAGGATAGAAGATTCAGCGGTTAACCCTTGGTGGGTGAGCTAAGAGATGCCATGTATGATGCTGATGATATTATTGACTTGGCAAGATTGGAAGGAAGCAAGCTCCTAGCAGACCATACTTCATCTTCATCATTGAGAAAGTCCGATTGCATGCACCGCTTATCATTTTCTCTTGCCTTCCAAATGTTCCGAGACATCACAAGATTCTTTGTTGCAATCGAAACCTCAACACCGACCTTGAGAAGATAGCAAAGCGGGGTGTGATTTCTAAAACCTCAGATTCGCAACCCAAAGAGAGAGTTTCAGCATCAAAGGCGAAAACCGGACCACTCGTGGAGCCTAATCTTGTGGGGAAGGAGATTCGCATGCTTGCACAGATTTGGTGAAGCAAGTGCTGGAACACAAGGAGAAGAAGACCTACAAGATTGCTGTTGTTGGAACAGGTGGGGTCGGAAAGACAACTCTAGCTCAAAAAATATATGATGACCAGAAAATAAAAGGCACATATAGCAAACGAGCTTGGATTTGTGTTTCTCAGGAATACTCTCAAGTTGACCTTTTGAAAGTAGTTCTTCGAAATTTTAAGGTACATCACGAGCAAAGTGAAGCGTGGGTGAGCTACAAGGCAAGCTTGCAGCAATTTGTTGAAGAGACGAGTTTCTTTCTTGTCTTTGGATGATGTCTGGCAGCCTGAGGTGTGGACCGATCTAATGAGAATTCCATTACATGCTGCAGCTACAGGAATAGTTATATTAACTACTCGACATGATACAGTTGCACAGGCAATTGGGGTGGATCAAGTGCATCGAGTTCAATTGATGTCACGAGAAGTTGGATGGGAGCTTCTTTGGAAGAGTATGAACCTCGATGAAGAGACACAGGTGCAAAATCTGCGGGATATAGGGATGGAGATTGTTCGTAAATGTGGCGGACTTCCTCTAGCAATCAAGCTTATTGCTAGTGTTCTAGCAACTAAAGAGAAAACAGAGAATCAATGGAGAAAGTTTATAAATAAAAGTGCCTGGTCTATGAGAAAGCTTCCTGCCGATCTGAGAGGAGCTTTGTATTTGAGCTATGATGAGCTACCTCAATATTTGAAGCAATGTTTCCACTACTGCGCCTTATGTCCAGAAGATTGTGTGATAGATCGTGATGATCTTATCAGGTATTGGGTCGCTGAAGGTTTTATAGAAGAGCAAGAAGAGCAACTTCTGGAAGATACAGCTAAAGAATACTTCAATGAGTTGCTAAATCGGAATTTCCTTCAACCAGATCCTTTACATTTCGACTCTAAGAAGTGCAAAATGCATGATCTTTTAAGGCAGCTTGCTCAACATTTGTCTGCAGAAGAAAGCTTTTGTGGAGACCCACAATCATTAGATGCTGCAACTTTCTCCAAATTACGTCGTGTTTCCGTTCTGACTGACAAGGATTCTGTAATGCTTCCCAATGCAGAATCCGAGCAGAACAGAGCAAGGACTTTTCTTGCTAATTCTACCAAGGCACCAAGGGTTGAAAAAGCAATTTTTAGTATATTTCCACGAATTCGAGTTCTCGATCTGATGGGTTCATCGATACCAAGCATTCCAGATTGTATAGGAAATATGATCCATCTACGGTTACTTGATCTTAACAGGACTGACGTATCTTGTCTTCCAGAGTCCATTGGTTCTCTCATAAACCTTCAGGTGTTGAACTTGCAGGAGTGTAAAGCTTTGCATAGTCTTCCTTCGGCAGTCACCAAGTTGTGCAATTTAAGGCGCCTCGGCCTTACAGATACACCAATAAACCAGGTTCCAAAAGGAATAGGCAAATTGAAATTCCTCAATGACTTGGAAGGATTTCCTATCGGTGGTAGCAATGGCAATGCTAAAGCACAAGATGGATGGAAGATGGAAGAGGTTACTGGTCTTATGCAGTTGAGGCGCGTTAACTTGATTCAATTGGAAAGATCTGTTCATTGCAGTGCAGGTCGACTACTAGAAGACAAAAAACATCTCAGATATTTAGATCTACATTGTAGTGCAGCACACACAGCTGAACCATATTCAGATGGAGATGTTAGCCGCATCGAGAAGATCTTTGAGCAGCTAATTCCTCCGCACAACCTGGAAGATCTAGTTATTTTGGGATTCTTTGGTAGCAGGTATCCGACGTGGCTTGCTACTGCCCATTTGTTTTCGATGACGAGCTTGATTCTCGTTGACTGCTACTCCTGTGTGCATCTTCCACCACTTGGTAAGCTACCTAGCCTGAAATATTTCAGAGTTGACCGTGCAACCGCGATTACGAAGATCGGGCCCGAATTTGTTGGATGTGCGGTCCATCATCTCAGATCCACGGAGACGACCTCTTTTCCCATGCTCAAATGTTTTGTCATTCGTGATATGCCCAACTGGGAGGAGTGGTCCTTGGTTGAAGAAGAAGAGGAGGAAGAAGCAGCGGAAGCCCTGCCTGAAAGTCCAAGGTTGCCACTGTTCCCTCGTTTGACTATGTTGGTACTTCACGGGTGCCCCAAGCTGAGAGCCCTCCCACGGCAGCTTGGACAGGAGGCCAGCTGCTTGAGGGAGCTTAATTTGATAGGAGTAAGCTGCTTGAAGGTAGTGGAGGACCTCCCTTTCCTCTCTGAGTGCCTTGTCCTCAGGGGATGCCCATGCCTGGAGAGGGTCTCCAATCTTCCAAAGGTGAGAGAAATGCGTGTAGGATCCTGCCCAAATTTCCACCGCGCTGAGGGGTTGGGCAGTCTGCGACAGCTGTGGCTGGGGGATTGCATGCGAGACATCTCCTCACTGTGGCTGCCTGCCCTTCAGCAGCAGCATCGCCAGCTGCATGGCGAGGACCTAGATGTCAACACGTGGCAACGTGCTGATAAGTGAAATGCTCAACTACGTACGTGATCATGCAGATGCATGTGAGGTACGGTAGGACCATCCTTTGCCCGTACATTATATTAATTTGAGTTTACTAATCTATGTTTAAATTTTGCCCTAGTTTCGAATTCAAACCAGGTCAAATAAGGCAATACGTATTTTATGTACCATGCATGCATCGCATATGTATACTATTGCTAGCAGTTGAGTTATATACGCAAACATGGCATAGTTATACTAGCTAGCAGTTGAGTTAGGTCATATAAAAGAGAAGGAGCCCAATATTTCCTTAGGTCAATATGAAAGGAAATGGAAATATTGAAAAAAATGTGAAAGTTGTAATTATTGCCTTGTCTTAATAAAGTGTTGATTGAAAAACTAATGTATATAATCAAGTTTATTTTTTTCGCAGGTTGCTATACATCTTTGAGGAGTTCTACAATTTAGTCATCTAATTATTATTTTACCATCTTATTTTACTATAATTATTGTCCATGCAAGATTAAAAAAAGAAAATCACAAAAAAAGAAAAATTCAAAAACAAAAAAAAGGGTAGTTTGTGTGGGGTTGTACTTGTTTTTCTTTTCCTTCTTTTAAATGTTTTCTTTGTAGGTGGGTGGGTGGGTAACTCCGCCTATGTCATTTCAACGGTAGCACTAAATGGCATAGCCGGTCCCAAGCCCGGAAAAAGGAGGAGGGATTAATTTCGTATGCAGTACTTTTGGAAAAATAAACCATTCATACGTCATAGATAAGACTTTTCTTAATGGTATCTAGTTTTATTGAACTCCTATAATTTTTTTCCTCCGTTGTATCTCTCATGTCTTAGGAGTTGTTCTTGTCAGCTTATCAGCTTATCTTATTTACTTATAAACTAAACTTCGAGAGATTTCAGTGATAGCTTGGAAACTCCGATGAGCTTCATTTGACTTCTTTCTAATAGCTCTAATATATGGTTTCAAGATAGAGAAAAAACAAACTGTAAAAAGCAAAGCGTTTGACTTTTTGATTTTGAGATAAGTACATAAGATGAGAAGATAAGCCGAAGAGAACAGACCCTAAAGATAAAACACTTGGTACAGAATCTTTTTTTAAAGTAGAATAATTGTTGAGCGGACAGTTCTCTCTTCACTCCACTTCATCATGATAGAGTTGCAGAAGGAACTATATTGGTTACCAACTAAGAGCACCTATAAATATTGTAGCGCCGACTTGACGAGGATAGGGTTTCTGGTACAGTGAAGAAATTTTTAGGGTATAGTATAAAGTATGAAGGAATTTTAGAAAAATGGATAGTATTTTAGAGTAGTGGGATAAGGTTTCTGGTGTGGATGGTCTAATCTAATCCATGGAGCTGAATGTTTCAGAGACGAGACATTGCAGTGACCCATCATGTTCTTCTAGTCCATGCAAGATTTAGTTCAAAATCGTGCACGTGTGAAGTAGAAATCCAGCAAGTCTTTAGATGAAAATCATAGTTTAAGGTGTGAAGTGCCACGCAGTTTGATGATAGGTGCTTAAGATTTACAGAAATATTATATTTACTTATTGGTATACACGGACACACAGTACAATCTTTGCTGCATGCTGTATGTGATTACCACGTTATTAGTGACAATTAAAGAGAAAATACCTTACTTGCCATTATACAGTCGTCTAATACCTAAGATGCTATCACTTAGAGTCTTATCTCGTCCATATCATTGCAATTGCTCAAGTATTGTCCTATGTGTTATTCGTAAAAACTTATCCTTTTTGTTTAAGATATGCAAACATTTTAAAAATCCTTAAAAATTTATTAAATATGCAACAATGTGAATATACAATTTTTAGTATTTTTAAGATAAATCTTTATATTTGAAATATTTTTAACTGTAAATTTAACATAAATACTTTTGTAAAACTACCAAAAATATATAGATCAAAAGTATTGCATATCTAATAACTTAAATATGTAACAATTTGAATATACAATTTTTAGTATTTTAAGATAAATCTTTTATATTTAAAACATTTTTCTGTAAATTTAACATAAGTACTTTTGTAAACTACAAAAAAAAATATATAGATCAAAAGTATTGCATATCTAATAACACTATGATTTTAAAGATTTTTGATATGTTTACATAGTTTAAACAAAAAGGATAGTTTTCAACAATAGCATACAAGGAATATTAGAGCAATTGCGATGGCCAAATAAGGAAAATGTGACTATGCGATGGCACATAAGGGTTGTTTGACTATGCAGTGGCATACGAAAAAGACCCAAAATTTAATGTATGCCAATGTAAACTATTTCTCTTTTACATTCCATCGCTTAGTGACATCTCCCCTATTTTTCATTGCAATTGCTTAATTATTGCCCCATGTTCCATTGTTGACCTTTTCGGGCAGTCAAACAGTGACAGAGTTGAGAAAAGACAATTTTGTGCTTACGTTTGCAACCCCTTCTATGCAAACATTCTTTTCTTTTTATGCCATGTGGCCCCACCATGTTAGTTTACCCCTTATCTCCTCCATGTTCTTCCTTGTCCACATCCCCTATGTTGCCTTGTTCTTCCGGCTTTCTTTTTATTTAGAGATAACTTCTTCCTTTTCTATACCTAAGGATAAAGGCGTATGGGGGGTAGCATGCCGGTAGCCATCGTGGTTTTGTTCTTTATAGGATCCGTTGGGCTCGGCGGGCGAGGACGAGGACAAGGACAAGAAAGAGGTATGATGACCATACGACAGTGGTGGCAAACTGGCAGCTAGGGATGGCAATAGGTACGGGTATTGGCAAATATCTGACCTACGGGTATTTACTTGTCAGCAAAGATATGGTGCATTTTTATACCCGTAGGTATGGATACGATGATAATTGTTACACGTGGGTATATTTTTTGAGGTATGGATATTTATTATCCATACCCGCTACCTTAACCTGAACCTAAGTTGACAGGTGGGCCTAGAGATGAGCCCTGACCTGAACCTAGGACAACAGACCTTCTCTTCTCCTCATTCCTCAATCTCTCTGCCTCCTCTCCTCCATATTCCCCAATCTCTCCTCCTCTCCTACTCTCTCTCTACTCTCTTGTCTTTCTGCCTCTCCGCACGACACACAGGATAGGGTTGTGCTCCCTTGACCTTTTCCTCATTGGTTAGTGCCGCCTCCCCCACGCCTAGTCCTGCTCCTCCTTCCCTTGGTCCCTCCTCTCCTCCCTGTACCTGCAGCACATCAATGACTCTATTTGCCTACTGCCCCGATGTTCCCAATCTCATAATCATGGCATGGAGGGAGCTACAACGAGGACCTAGGCACGGGGGAGCTCGTGATGGCGACATAGCTTGGTGTAGGGAGAGCTCGTGACGGCGACCTAGGCAGCGTAACCATCCATAGCTTTACTAGCACGACACCGCCTCCCCGCAGTGGCATGGCACTGGGTGTACTTCCTTTCCATGGTTCTACTTGTGCAATGCCGCCTCTCTGCACATGAACGACATTGACCCAGATCTAGGTACCGATTCTCTCTCCCCTCCATGGCTCCACCGCCACAACCCTGCCTCCCCGTACCGGTACAGCAATAGCCAAGATCTAGGCGCACCAGGAACGGACACACATTGATGGCCTGAATCTCCTCCTCTCACTACTAGAGAAACAGCCTTCCATACCGGCTTATCAGTCCCGGTAAGATACGAACCGGTATTAATAGTAACATCATCCGGTTAAGTAGTTCCAAGGCTTCAATCGGTTAAATCGCTCACATTAGTCGGTTGGTAATACCAACCGATTGATCTCCTCCCATGCAAAGCTAGTACAGCCCACCGGCATGGAATCTCATCGATCTCGGTTGGTATTACCAACTGGGGATGAAAGTAAAAGTTTAGTCGGTTCGTATTCTGAACCGACTAAAGCCTCATCTAAGGAATCTTTAAAAGGAATGCATATCCTAGTTATATCAGAACGCGTGGGTGGGTGAGTTGGTTAGAAGGGTGAGTGAGGAGTCACGAGATCTCGGGTTCGAGTCCCGCAGAAACCATATGTGCGCATTATATGTTTAAATATATTTCTAACATCTATCCCGGATTGAGAGCAACCGGGACTGATGGCTCTATGCCATCAGTCCCGAATTGCCTATCCCGGTTCCAAAATCGGGATTGATGCTGGTTTGGAACCGGGATTGAAGGCTCAATCCGTGGTAGTGTCTGTCTTGTTTGTGTTTTTGGTACTCGGTGGGTACGGGCATAGATATGCTACTGTACCCATGGTCGGGTTGCAGTATGAGTATGGGTTGGTTTTCTAGGCTCGAGTATGGATCTATGCTTGTCCCACACATGCCCAACCCACCTAACTGCCATCCTAGTGGTGGCACGGCCAATGTTAGACGGAGTCTGTACTCGATGCACCTAGTGGTGCTGCAGCCGGCCACCACAGCGGCGTTGAGGAGCGTGGACATAGAGGTAGCAGTGATCATTGCCACGAGCCACGACGAGTTCGGTGGACTACAGGAGCATGGCTGTGCAGGTGTTCATGTCAGCGTTGCAACCGCTCATGTGGGTGCTTGCGTGACGAGTGGTGATGGGTGAAGAGGCTCGTTTAAGTATAAGTGAATTGTTCGTCTTTTCCTACCAGCTTAGACTTTTAGGGTCAACTCGTCTGTGCATACAATTTGAACAATTTTAAGTATTATGGATGATAGTATTCTTGAAATTAGAAGTGCAATTTTTACAATTTCCTCTGTTTGTTAAAGGTAAATAAACAATTTGAACAATTTCATTTTTTTTCTGAAATTACTCGTCCCAGCGCATCGGATGCAGCTCGAACACAAGCCACGGAACAAGTGCGTGTTCACACTTGTGGGGCCCACCACCATTAATGTTCCATGCTGCTTTCTTTTTTCCCCTAAGGTGTATGCACCAGGCTATTCTTTCCATCTCACATCTCAAATCTCTCCTGAGATAAAAAGTAAAGAGAAAGGTAAAGAGCATCCACAGCTGCTACTCTAAAATTCTCATCTAAAACACTATTCTCCATCCCTCTATCCATTCCTCTAAAATTCTTTCACATTTTATACTACACTCTAAAAGATTCTTTCACTCCATCAGCTACTCTATTTTAAAAAAGTCAGAGCTATAGTGTTATAGAGTGCCTGCTACGGATGCTCTAAGGGCCCAAGATACTTCTAGCTCCTAAGCATGAAATTGAATCGCTTGGCCATAGATGCTTGGCCATAGATGCTTCCAGCTCGCCGATGTTCATCGATGTAGCCTCAAGCCGTTCCTTCCTCCTTTCTCTCTCTCCCTATTCCCTCTCTCTCCCACTAGGCTCGCTCGGCTCGACTGCCCTCTCCCTCATGGTTCCTCATCTCTCTTCATCTCTCTATGTGTTAGAATTGCTAAATGCTTTGTTTTGACATGTGTTTTATGTTATTTTTATGATGGTCTGATGTAGTGTAGGTGTTCGTGGGCTAATGTGGATCAAGTTGAGATATATTGCTTCTGAGAAAATGATTTGCTTGTCTCATGTGCGCAGGTGACCGGAGTGGGTTGACGTCGGCGAAGGGGATCGAGAACGTGGATGGGTGATCCACGATCCAGGTGATTAGGGGTTCATGCGAGACAATCGGAACTAGGTCTAGGCATATGGACGAAGGAGACTAGGTGTGAAACTTTGAGGTACGAAAGCCGAAGCGGTCCAAGGGGAATTGAACGCGTGGCGGACTTGACAGCCAAGGAAGCAATGGATGATAGTTTTGGAGAAACCATGGAGCAAGGATAAGTGGTTTAGGTCATCGATCATCTTGAACAGGAAGTTGGATCGAAACAGGTTATCGGGTATCTTGTATGACTTGCTTTGAGAACCATCTTGTGTGAGAGAGAAAACCCGGTACCTTAATAGATTTTGGGTAAGCCCATTAGTAATGAGAGGAAACCATAAGTGGGATGGCTACTTGAGCCTCCACTATAAGGGGTTCATGACCTTATAGATAACGTGAAAATTTTGAGAAAATTTTAGAAGCTTGAGGAGATAGGTTTAGCTAAATCACTCAAGGTGTCGAGGATTGGATAAAATATCCCAACAGCTAGGTTCCATTTGAAATATGCCCTTAGAGCACGTATCTGGAGAGAGTGAGCTGAGTATGGTAAGATCGGGCTTTCGTCATTGATGCACGGATGCCGCCCAAGCATGGAACGTGAATAGGAATGATAAAACGTACCTGAGTCAGCATCGTGAGTAAGCCTTGCCAGCCAGTGATCTCGTAGAAGGGATGCCCTCTCCTGTGAAGGGGACACACCCTGTTCCATGGAAAGTCCTCCGCAATCGCCTGACCAGTGAGCTCGGGGAAGGCAAGCTTGTTGATCCGGTTAGATAGGTGGAATGGGGATGCTCTTCTTGATCGGGACTTCTCTACAGAAGTAAAGGTGACTGTCCACAGATTTCTTGAGGTAAAACCACCATTCAGCCTATCTAGAGATGGAGTCCTTTAGGGTCATAACGGGGTAGGAGAAAGGAGATGAGGAGCACAGCTGAAAATAAATGTAGCTAACTGCAGAGTTATTCCTAGTGCAGAAAATGGAATAGAAGTGAAGAAACAAACTCACAGTAGGCATAATGCTCAGCAAACCTTCACAGAGGTGCGTGAAGATGGCAAGGATGAGGATGGAATCAGGGTTAGGGTTAAGGAGCTCACACTCATAATGCACGAGCTCGCCAGCAACGAAGTCACTCTCCGGCGTGTGGAGATCGTGCTCAGTGTAGAGCATAGTGGAGACGACTTCGTCCTCTGTTGGTTTCGAATATTTCTCTACTCTAGGCACTCACCACGACTTTGGATCAAGTTGGCCTAAACTCTCGAGCTCGACTAGACACTCGGTGATGATGGAGCTTAGTTTGAATTTGTTCATGGAGGTGAATCGGATGCTATAGGAAGAAGAAGAAAGCAGAAGAAGATCACGGGGATTATCTCGTGTTAAGCATTTCTAGTGCAAGGAATGGAAGCAAGCGAAGAATGTTCACATTGTATACGATTACTTATAGTGTAAGCGGAGAAACCGAAAGGGCGTAATTGTTCTATCTAAAAAGACACGCTCACGAATCATGAGCCAATGCGTGTGGTGAGATTCTCGCAGGACGTTACAGTAGATGTTATGGACAATATAACCATAGAAGGGAGTGTTATCCACCCAATCCTTGCTCGGGTTGCAGCTCTTGCTCGGATGAGGTGTCATTGATCCAGTCTGGTTGGAGCTCGTCCCCGAGCATGACTTGCTTCGATGAAAAAAAATAATGTTTTACCACAATTTTTCAATCCCTCCTTCAAATTTTTAGGCACAAGGAGAAGGCCTGACAAAGTAATTTTCCACTTGAACCTTGGGGGCTAGCTGTCAGGGAATGGATAAGATATCCTAGCGGTTAGGTTCCATGCGAAATATGCCCTTGGAGCACGTACCCAGGGAGAGTTAGTCGAGCATGGTAAGCTCAGACTGATGCCCCAACAATTAATGCTCAGGGGTAGGCCTCTTTACTTATGGGCCATTGTACGTATCATCGTGGGCCCTAAGGGGGTGCATTTGGATGGTCATCCCGATGCTTCCACTGTCTCAAAAATTCTTTCATGTTTAGAGCCTAAAGCCTTCCGGATATGGATGTTTCTTAGAGCGCGAGTTAGCATATTCTTAGAATATATTTATAAATATGGAAGGATTATAGGTTATCTGGATAGGTTTTCCATGTCATGTAAGACCAAGACTATATGTACCCTTTACTATAAATACCTCCCCCATCGGAGGGGGAGAGCATCAACATTGATAGACATAGAGATTCAATCTCGCCACAATGACACAAGCACATACGCGTGACTGGAGTAGGGTTATTATCTCTTTTCAAGAGGCCTGAACCAGGATAAATCCTGGTACCCGATGTACTCTCCATCTCGGTGAATTCATGCATCTATGACGGAAGCCCTTTGGCAGGAAGGGGTTATTCGGTTCCTCAATCAATAAGTAAGTTTGGTAGGGAATCTACTTCCCAATCTTCAACACAAGGTTTGTTGGAGATGGGTTTATGTTGATCCTCCCTAATCATTTTGCTATAATCATTTCTCGTTAATCATTAAGAAGGCTTCAACTCATGGTTTGATTTGTGTGCTCCTTGCCTCCGATTCAATGTGGTTTTTGTTTTTGGGTGTTCTTGGCTTGAATCTTGGGAAAGTTTGGTTCTTTCATTTTGGTGCTTGTAGTTGAGCAACTCTAGGTAACAAAACTTGTCAGAACATATCTGGAAGCAACTCATCCAAGTTGTTTTTGCCTAGGTCACGACCTAGGTTTTGAAAAAACACAAAAAGGCTATCTTTGGGAACTATAGGCATGATTCATTAGAGGAATAGGTATTAGACATCTTAAGAAAGCTATGTTTTGAATTTGAGCTACATTTGTCGATCCAATCAAGAATTGATAGAAATTTTGTTCCGTACTTAGTCCGACGCAACACTAGGGTTGGTCCAGCCTAACACTAGGGTTGGTCCAACCCAATAGAGAGGGAGTAGAAAAATATTTCCAAGTTTTGGGTCAATTTCTAGATGCTTTGTCTTGGTTTCAGTTTGATTTAGTGCTTGATTGCTCCGCTTGATAATTGATACTTTGGAATTGTTTGAATTTGTTGAACATTTGGAGTTTTGGGCGTATTGTGAAGAAAGGGTCGAAATCAATTTGGCTCTTGTTTACCTCCTCTAGTCGCCTATTTCGTCCTTCACTCTCTGTATTTCCCATCTCTATTCTCTCATGGCCTCATCTAGCAAGCTCGGCAGCCGGATCCGGTGAGCACGGTGTGGGAGCTCGTTGGATTTGGAGAAGAAAATGACGAAGAGAAGATGCATACTCATTTTCACCATGAAACATCACCCATGTACGTATGAAACATTGATGGCAAATGTATGGAACTTTTGATTTGCTCTTATGAAACATTACCATATTTTGTTCTGGTAAAACAATTCTTTCGTTCTTGTGAAACATAGTGTTTGCTCTCATGAAACATTTCACTTTTATATGATGAAACATCTTTGCATAAGTACGGCACATTGTTTCATTGATGTTTGTTAGGTCTTTTGTCATGTTTCATTATTTCTTTTTCTATATTTTATCAGTACTTCATTTATGTTTTATAATATTTCGTCAGTGCTCAACTATCATCAGTGCTTTGACCATGTTTCATCAGTACATCGTCTATATTTTAGTAGTACACTGTCTATGTTTCAGTAGTACTTTGCTCATTTTTTTAAAAAAAAATCCGTTTTTTCTTAGGATCAGACATCCGATCCCTGGCACATCCCTTTTTTTCCTGAAAAAAAAAACATTATTCCAGGTGTAAGGAGTCAGGAGGAGGACGATATTTACATCCAAACCCTCCCTATATAACTAGTACATCTCATCATGAACGAGTACACCGGTCAACGCATAACACTACATGAAATGGAGGTAATTTCGTTGGCAAGATACCGACGAAAATGGCAAAAATACCGATGAAATTGGTTATTTTTGTCAGTTTGCCAAAGAAATTACGCCGTCAAAAATAAAGAGACGAAATTAAGTTACATTTTGTCGGGGGCCGATGAATTTACTATAATTTCGTCGACTTTTCTCGGCCGACAAAATGCCTCTGTGGGAACCTAGGCAAACGTGGCAGTCAAATTCGTCGGCCACAGGCCAACGAAAGTATGTGCCACATGGCATCCATCCCGGCAGTGTCCATGTGGCTTAATTTTCTCAGCCCATGATTGACAAATTTGACTGCCACGTGGTATGCCTCCTGGTGGCGTCCATGTGGTGTAATTTCATCGGCCACGGGCCGACGAAATTATTTAGACTGGGCTGGATCGGGCCAGCTGGTCCCAGTAATTTCGTTGGCCCTAACCGACGAAAGTATTTAATTTTCTAAAAATCTAGAAAATTTAGGAAAATCCTAAAAAAATCACAGATAATTCACAATAATGTTCACAAAATTCAAAAAAAATCATAGATACATTTCACACCACATAGAGCTTATCACAACATATTATACACATATAAAACATGATATCACATAAAAGTGGGCCAATTGGATGTGTCACCAATTGTATCCATCCATACAAAAGTATCATAGTTTACATAAAGCACACGTATGCGCACAACACATCACAGTTTGTCTCATCAATCACACGAAACATGGTTTAAAATAGTTTAGGTCGCAACGATAGATGCATACATTACTATTAGTCTAATTTCCTAAACCGTGAAACTCGCGAGCACTACCTGCGTCGCCTCCAGAGTTGAGGTATTGGTCAATCAAAGGTGACCCCGAAGAACTTGGGATGTCGTCTCTTCCATGAGGACTGGCTGGAGGAGGCGGAGGAGGTGTCGTGAAACCCTAAATAAAACAAATTTTTAGAGTTAGATTGTTTATTGAACCAAAATATGAAACAAGAGATAAGTGAATGTAAGGTGCCTGGTTTGGCGGCGGGAAGAAAAAAGGAGGCGAAGGCTGAAATGCAAGCATGGTGAAAGGCGTTCCCAAGTGAGCAGATAACACCGCCTGACATTGCGTTCTTGGTGCATAACATCGACATTATGCTTGAGAATTAGGTAGGTAGCATAAGGAAGACTCTAGATACTTGATATGTGAGTCCAATTGTATGTCTCCTTAATCCCTTCGTATCCATCCTCCATGCTGACTAATCGTCTGTGCCAATCAGCAATTTCACGCCCGATCAAACGCTTCGGCGGACCCTTCATAATAGTCATGTCTTTACGAAATGCATTTCTCTGTGTCCCGAATGGATGATCGAGAGAAGTGAAATGTCAATGGCAATCAAAGAAGCAGAATTTGCCACCATTCTTCAGACAAAATGCATTTGTATCATCCATGCATATGGGACAATATAATCGACCGTGCGTGCTCCATCCTAAGAATATGCCGTTTGTAGGAAAGTCAAGGATAGACCAAAGGAATGTTGCACGCATGTTGAAGTACTCTTTTCTGTTGTTGTCATATATCTTCACCCCAATTCACAGCTCTTTTAGCTCTTCAACCAATGGTTACATGAACATATCTAAGTGTTTTCCTAGATGATGTATGACAAGGGTTAAAAAAATATTTATCTTTCATGCATAACGAAGGAGGAAGATTGTACGGAATCACAAATATGGACCAACATGAGTACGAGGACGCACTTGTATTGAAATGTGTGAATCCATCGGTTGCTAGCCCAATCCGCACATTCCGAGGGTCCTTGGCGAAATCCGTATCATATCGATCTAGTGCCTTCCAGGCATCACCATCAGATGGATCACTCATCAACTCCTTGTTAACATAGATTCCTTCCTTGTGCCACCTCAAATGCTTCGCAGTCGTCCTAGATAGATACATCCGCTGTAGCCATTGTGTTAGAGGCATGTACAATAATACCTTCACCGGTACAGATGTTCTCACCACTCTTCCATCTCCGTTGACTATGTCCACATACCTTGACTTCCCGCAGAATAAACAATGATCTCCTTCTCATTTTCCTTCCAGAACAATATGCAATTATTGACGCACACATCAATCTTCTGATAAGGCATCCATAGATTACTTAAAAGTTTCTTAGACTGGTAGAAGTTTTTCGGCATCTTATGAGGTTTCAGTAATATATCAGTTATCGTTATCAGGTTGACAAGATCTTTGAAACAAGCTATATAGAAGTTTTATTTCGATCTTATAGCCATAATTCTTATAATAACCGCAAGTTGGGTCATGTCTGTGGAACCATGCAAATGATCTTCCGAAGCAAAACAAAGACTAAAGAATTTATCGACTTCTAGGCCGGAAACATCCTCAAATTGCCGAACAAAAACATTCATCATTTCACCCATCCTATCATCTTCCTCATCGAAAGTCCGGCCTGAACCCAAAGTTGCACCACGATTTGACTCGCCATACTCGTACCACGTAAGATAGTCCAACATGAACTTGTATTTGCACAGATGATGCTCCATCTCAGTCTTGTACTGGCGACTAAAGTTTTGACACTTGGAACAAGGACACTTTGCTAAACCACCCCTAGGAGATGATTCATAAACATGGTTCACAAAGGCTTGTGTGTTCATCATCCATTCTTTTGTGGACATCCTGTTGTTCGTCCAACCGTCATATATCCATATTTGATCATCTTCCATTTTTTATTCTATTACATGCATGAATGATTGTGAAAGTGGGTTTGCAAACCTAATAACAGCTCTAGGCTAGGACAGGTCCTAAAACCACCCAGGAATAGACGGCTAAGCGCCGTTTATATGACATGTCATAAAATCCGAATGAAATTTCAGCAGCATAACCTCATTGTTCTCCGAGTGTACGTCCGGTTGTTGTGCACCAGAGAACAACAGGGTTACACTGACGAAATTCCAGTCGAATTCTATGATATGTCATACAAAATGCACTTAGCCGTCCATTCCCAGGCTGTCCAAAAATGTGGACAATTCTGGACCGACACAACTCATAATCTAATGTGAACTGTGTCACTCCCGAACGGGTAACATATAGAATAGGTGACTTGTGTTGAGAATTGACAAAAGGAATGCATTTTAAATTATCTAAATGTTGTATTAACAAATATGCATAATTGTACTATAACATGTAACAATTAGGCATAATTTAACTATAACATTTAACAATTAGACATAATTTAATTATAATATGTAACAACTAGGCATAATTTAACAAAAACATTTAACAATTAGGCATAATTTAACTATAACATGTAACAATTAGGCATAATTTAACTATCACATATAACAATTAGTTGTAATTAGACATAATTTAACTATAACATGTAAAAAAGGCATAATTTAACTATAATATTAACAATTAGGCATAATTGAACTATAATATTTAACAATTAGGCATAGCTATAACTTACTGTCACAAATTTCATTGGCACCGTGGGTGCGGCGGTGGCGCGGGAGAGGAGCGAAGGCGGCGGTGCGGGCGCGGGCCCGACGACGTGGCTGTGGGCAGCGGCATGGGCACAGTGGTTGTGGTGGCATGGGCGGTGGCGGCGGTGTCGGCCTGCCGAGGCGTGGTGGCGGCGTGGACCTGCGACGATGAATGCGTGGCGGCGGCACGACAGCCGCGACGGCGGCGTGAATCTTGGCGGTGGTGGGCGCCGGCAATGGCAAAAGCGTGGTGCGGCACGACGTCGCAGCGGCGGCGGCTGTGGCGGCGGGCGGCGGCGGCGGCGGCGTCGGCCCGGTGGCATGGAAGCGGCGGTGGTGGCGTGGGTGGCGGCATGGGCACGGCGGTGTGGGCGCTAGCGGCTTTCTGACGGTGACGGGCGCAGCGGCGGCTAACTAGGGCTGCTTCTTAGGGGTATGGGATGGGCTGGTTTCCACCGGCCCGCGAGCGCCTCTTTTTTTTGTTAAGTTGGACACTTAGGCCGGCAAAATTATTGCAATGAACCACGTGGCCACTTGTTAGGATGCCTCGTGGAATAAACGGGAAAACAAATAAATAAAACACTAAATTCGTCGGCCCAGGCTGACGAAGTTATGTCAATGTGGAAAAAAATGGCGCACTCACGCGCCTTTTCGGGAAAATTTATTTGAAAAATTATATCTGTCAGCTAGGGCTGACGAAATTGTGCCAACATGGAAAAAAATTAGCGCACTAACGTGGCTTTTCAGGAAAAATTATTATAAAACATTATATTCCTCGGCCAGTATCGACAAAATTAACCGTAAATTAACCCGTGGCCTATATTCGTCGATTCTTACCGACGAAATTAGTTCAAAATATTTTGAATTCCGCAAGGCGGGTCGGAAGGCCAACAATTTGGTCGCTTACTTTCCTGGCCGACGAATCTACAACTAATTTCGTCGCTTTCATAAGGGCCACCAAAATTGTTGAAATTATTTTGTCGGTTTTATTTCAGCCGACAAAATAACATTTGGCCGATGAAAAAAAAACTGTTTTCCTGTAGTGTAAAAAATGTTTTGCATTGTCCGTCTCGTTATGAACCTGAGTGGCTGAGTCCGAGATGAATTCGCTGTCAAGAATAATGCAGTGCCGCGCGGGAAGAGCTGAGTTGGACACGGGCCACGGCCATGGTTTACTCCCACTACATGCACAGCGCCATCGACGGTATATCCGTATGTATGACGACAACAGGCAGCATCCCGCCAAGCCTCCATGTTCTTCCTCTGTAGGTTCGTCCGGTGGATCACCGCGCATGCCGGCAAACGGCATCGTCGTCTTAGCTGCTGAGGAAGAAGAAAACGTACCAGGGGCTCCCCGTCGAGCAGCCACGCCGCCGCGCCGGCAGACGAAGCAGCAGCGGATAAGACCTCGGCCAACAACATCTCCAAACCCGTCGACGTCGAGGGCGTGCTGGCAGGTGAATTAGTGGCAATTGACGTCCCGGCCGTGGAGGCCGTGCTAGCAGGTGAAGTGTCGGTAGATGAGGCCTCGTCGAGCACCATTGCGAATGCCGTCGACGTCGCGGCCGTGAAGACCATGCCGGCAGGTGAAGTGGCGACGTGTGAGGCCTCGCCCGGCAACGTCTCCGACGCCGTTGACGTCACGGCCATGGATGAATATCGCCACCTACGTCAAGAGCATGAATATCGCCCGGAACCGGGCCTGTTGGATTTAATCTTGACTTAATGGTTGTTACCAAGAAGTAAAAACAAAATTTACTACTTGGAAGAATGATCCTGCATGTAATAGAAAAGTCTAGGCTAGTTAGTTGGCAATTAGCTGGACTGCATCAGAAATGTGAGACTCTTGTAGCAAACCGACCTATGTACCTATAAAAGGAGGGCAGCACCTCCATTTGTAATGTGTAAGTAAGCTTATGAGATGCAATTAATACTAGATGTAGCTTTAAGCTCTTTGTTTCTTTGAGAGATTTAGTTTGTGCTTGTGTGAGTTTGAGAGCTCCTAGGCCAACAATTGGTATCAGAGCTAGCTAGTTTGTGTCCAAGAAAAATATCTGTGTAAGTTTTTCTTGGTTCTCTGTGTGAGATTAATTCTACTCTGTGTGAGTATCTGATTGATTCAAGGAGATGACTTCCCTGGCATGGAAGACTCCTAGATCTGGTGTAAGCATTGTCAGCAAGAATTTGGGAGCGACGTCTTCACCAACAACACAAGTGAAGGAGGGGGCAGTGGCTTTGCCTTACCCTATCCTCTCACAGACGAACTATCCTGTGTGGGTAGTCAAGATGAAGGCGGACATGCGCGCTCAAAAGGTGTGGAGCGCAATCGAGCCAAAGAAAGATGAAATGCTGGAGGGGGAAAAGGATCAAACTGCCTTGGCGATCATCTTCGGTGCTGTAGGTGAGGATATCTTGATGCAGATTGCTGATAAGGAAAGCGCGAAGGATGCGTGGGACACTTTGCGCACGATATTTCTTGGTGATGATCGTGTGCAAGAAGTCAAACTCAACTCCTTGCGATGGGAGTTTGAGAACTTACGCATGGGGAAGAGTGACACCGTCGACGACTACGAGCAAAAGGTGACGAGTTTGGTGAATCAAATCAGAGGCCTAGGCGACAAATTGGAGGAATCATATGTTGTTAAAAAGGTGTTGCATTCCGTCCCTGAGAAGTATGCACAACTCGCCACAACGATTGAGGAATTTAGTGACCTGAAGACTAAGAAGCTGCCGCAGGTGTTCGGTTTGTTGAAGGCTCATGAGGAGCGACTTCGCATGTACGCACCACGCCATGACCATGAGCAATTGTTGTTGACAAAGGCGAAGGGTGAACAGGGAAGTGCATCTCGTCCGCCATGGAAACAACGCAACAAGTCTAAGTGTTCGTTGCTACAACTGTCGTGGTTACGGGCATTTTGCAAAAGAATGTCCCTCAGAAGTCAGGAACGAAAAGGAACAGGAGAAAACACTTCTTAGTGAAGTGTATGATGATGAACCTGCACTTCTATGACAAAACATGAAGAACTCATGCAAGGGAAGTCTATGTGATATCGATTTTCTGTGTGAGAATCGGACCCTATGTGAGTCATGAGATTGTTTCTCTGTGTGAGTTACAATCACTGGTAAGAATACTCTGTGTGAGCATCAACAATGTCATTGTGTGTAACAAGAGGAGATCGACCAGACGAAGGCGTCGTCTACAAAGAAGATTGCTGTTGTGTGTTGCTAGAAATTGTGGAATCCATTTGGTGTGTCCGACTACTTCGAGTAAAAGAGTGTCAAGATTAAGGGAGAGATTGTTGGATTTAATCTTGACTTAATGATTGTTACCAAGAAGTAAAAACAAAATTTGCTATTTGGAAGAATGATCCTGCATGTAATAGAAAGGTCTAGGCTAGTTAGTTGACAATTAGCTGGACTGGTACTGTAACAGGCTACTGTATCACTATAGTAAACCGACCTATGTATCTATAAAAGGAGAGCAGCACCTCCATTTGTAATATGTAAGTAAGCCTATGAGATGCAATTAATACTAGCTGTAGCTTTAAGCTCTTTGTTTCTTTGAGAGATTTAGTTTGTGCTTGTGTGAGTTTGAGAGCTCCTAGGCCAACAGGGCCGTCCAGGCGGCGGTGGACGCCATCAAGGCAAGGCAGATGATGCCGACGGCTGATGCTCAGTACCCAAACTGAATCTTGGTGGACTAGTAGCTTCGTTGCAATGGTACTGACTGTGTTAGCTGCATTTGTTCCTTGTTAGTTCTGAAGCTGTAGTTACACTGAGACAACAATCCTCTGCCTGCCAGGGGCGGAGCTTAGTGTAGGGCAAAAACAACTAGTTTTATATGCGTAGTTAAGAAGTTATTTGACTATACTATATAAATTAGGCTCAAAAACAACTAGTTTTGTCATCTCTAGTCCATAGATTGAGAAGTTTAATCATTAGATGTTTCAATCTGGTTGTTAATCTCTATATATGGCATCTTCTTGATTCTTATTGAAGTTGAAGCTCCGCCACTGCTGCCTGCCCTGCAATTCTGCAAGTACAGCAGAAAGTATAATGCAGTAACATGACTTTTCTATGGAGACATTGCATCGATGATATTGACGGTGTTAAAACATCCACATGAAACCATGAAAGCACATGTGTGCCACAACACCGGCACGGCATTGCAGAAGAGTAGCCTCTTGCCACAATCATACCTGTTGAGAACAATGACGCAACGATGTTTTCACATTCATACTGGTAGCAATTGGCAATAGCATGGTAAGGATCATGAGAACAAGGGCACAAAGTTGCCTGCCTAAGAACGAATTACAAAGGAGAATTTCACCATTATAGGCAATAGCAACAACAGTCAAGCAACCCAAAGTAAATGTCAACCCAGAGTACATATCAATTGATATTGTTGCAATTCTGAAAACAGGAGAAGATTTTTCTTTTTGAATCCCCGCCCCCCACCACAGGTCTCACAGAACAACTATACTGATACAGTAGTTCATCACAGGGACCCAACAAAAGACTGAAACAGCATGAGAGACCGGGGGCAGCCGGCAGCATTCCAACTGAAGGGGCTAGAAATGAACCAAAACTCTTTTTTTTTTTTTTTGTAGGCGTCAAGCTGAAACTCTTTTTTTAAAGCCAAAACCTGAAACTCTCTCTTTTTTTTTTAAAGCCAAAAACACACAAATAGAAGTAGAACTATAAGGTGAGGGAACAACATCCTTGACACAGACCCTGGAAGACACAAGCATAAAACGACTGAATCCTAGGAAGCACACCCCCCAAGAGGGCTAGGACTCATGGATTTCCCAGATCGTTCATCCATCAACCTCCATCGGGTCTGGCTCGATCACCATGGCAGCTAGCATATGCGAGATTTCTTCGAGAACTTCACTGAAGAGCGAACGATGGATCCCGCGAAGCATGTCGGGATTGAAGTAATCCAGCACGTAGTGATTGCCGTGACCCACCCGACGGCCTTGCCCAATCTTCTCCCTAGTCCATGTATGTTTGATACTAAGCAGGTTCTTCTCAAACACTACCCTCACAGGGTACTGTGTGGTCAATTGACCAACTGAAACCAGATTTGCAGCTGAGCCTGGAACATGTACTACCTCAGAAATATGGATGTCACCAGTGTCTACGGACCCAAATCCATGTACTGGAAGAGGTGGCGCTGACGCATTGACGCCACTGACTGACTGATTGGGATCCGAATTCGGACGGTACTGTTGCAGAATTGCCTTGTCCCTAATCGTGTGGGAGCTGCGCGAGTCCAATAAAAGGCGCCGTCTTTGGATTCTTGACGTCGTCAGAAGAACTCTGCAAGCATCCTGATTGCTATCTTGGGGGCGTTGAGACGATGACGCGCCGCTGTGATATGTTGATGGCACCATGGGGGAAAAAAATCAACGGGGCTTCTCATTTGGGTTTGAACATTGGAGAGGAAATATATAAAGAAAAGTGAAATTATTTCGTCGGTTTTATTTCAGGCGACAAAATAACATTTGGCCGATGAAAAAATACTGTTTTCCTGTAGTGTAAAAAATGTTTGGCATTGTCCGTCTCGTTATGAACCTGAGTGGCTGAGTCCGAGATGAATTCGCTATCAAAAATAATGCAGTGCCGCCATGGTTTACTTCCTCTAGATGCACAGCGCCATCGACGGTATGTCCGTATGTACGACGACGACAGGCAGCAGCCCGCCAAGCCTCCATGTTCTTCCACCGTAGGTTCGTCCAGTGGATCACCACGCATGCCGGCAAACGGCGTCGTCGTCTTAGGGTGGGTTCTTTTGAGCTTATCTTATCTACTTATTTACTGTAGCACATAACTTCGAGAATTTTTTGAGGTAGCCTCGAGAGCCGGTTGGCCTTCAATTTTGGGATTTAGAGAACTTATAGACACGCCTACTTAAGACTTAAAAAACCGATCAAAAGTAATAAAAAACTTAAGTCAAATAATTACGAGATATGAGTTATTTTTTTTATCTCGTGTCTTATGTGACTTATCTCTCTAAATCCCAAAATTTTTGCCAACCGCTCGAGGCTACCTCAAAAATTCTCGGCTGACGTGCTACAAAGAATAAGAGATAAGATAAGCTCAAAAGAAGGTGCCCTTAGCTGCTGGGAAGAGGAAACGTACCAAGGGCTCTCCGTCGAGCAGCCACGCCGCCGCGCCGGCATACAAGTGGCGGCGGATAAGACCTCGGCGAGCAGCATCTCCAAACCCGTCGACGTCGCGGCAGTGCTGGCAGGTGAATTAGCGGCCATTGACGTCCCGACCGTGGAGGCCGTAGTAGCAGGTCAAGTGCCGGCAGATGAGGCCTTGTCGAGCACCATTGCGAATGCCGTCGACGTCGCGGCCGTGAAGACCATGCCAGCAGGTGAAGTGGCGACGCGTGAGGCCTCGCCGATCAACGTCCCCGACGCCGTCGACGTCGCGGCCATGGAGGCCGTGCTGCGGTACACGTTCGCGGACAAGGGCCTGCTCGAGGCGGCGCTGACGCACGAATCGTTCCGCAGGCGTCGCCGTCGGTCCGATGGCGGCGAGAGCGCGTACGAGAGGCGAGTTCTTGGGCGACCGCGTCATCAACCTCGCGGTGGCGCGAGTTATCGACTTATCTCGTTGCCTTATTTGACTTATCGGAATTTATTTTAAATTTTTGGATTTTATTTTTTTTCTATCTCGAAGACGTGTCTAAAACCTCTCTAACGCAAATCGAACGGATAGGATCCGACTCTCGAGGCCATCTCGGCAAGCAAAAAAGCAAACGAGATAAGTAAACACGATAAGCTGAAAAGAATCCACCCTCAATATGGTTGTTATTGAAGTTGAAGCTCCGCCACTGCTGCCTGCCTTGCAATTCTGCAAGTACAGCAGAAAGTAAAATGCAGTAATAACATGACTTTTCTATGGAGACATTGCATCGATGATATTGACGGTGTTAAGACATCCGCATGAAACCATGAAAGCACATGTGTGCCACAACGCCGGCACGGCATTGCAGAAGAGTAGCCTCTTGCCACAATCATACCTGTTGAGAACAATGACGCAACGATGTTTTCACATTCATACTGGTAGCAATAGGCAATAGCATGGTAAGGATCATGAGAACAAGGGCACAAAGTTGCCTGCCTAAAGAACGAATTGCAAAGGAGAATTTCACCATTACAGGCAATGGCAACTACAGTCAAGCAACCCAAAGTAAATGTCAAGTAAATGTCAACCCAGAGTACATATCAATTGATATTGTTGCAATTCCGAAAACAGGAGAAAATTTTTCTTTTTGAATCCCCGCCCCCCACCACATGTCTCACAGAACAATTCTACTGATACAGTAGTTCAACACCTGAAACAGCATGAGAGACCGGGCGCAGCCGGCAGCATTCCAACTGAAGGGGCTAGAAACTCTTTTTTTTGTAGGCGTCAAGCTGAAACTCTTTTTTTAAAGCCAAAACTCTTTTTTTTTTGTAGGTCGTTCATTAATCGACCTCCATGGCAGCTCGCCGCGAGATTGCTTCGAGGACTTCACCGAGGAGCGAATGATGTGTCCCGCGAAGCATGTCGGGATTGAAATACTCCAGCACGTAGTGATTGCCGTGACCCACCCGACGGCCTTGCCCAACCTTCTCCCTAGTCCATTTATGCTCGATACTAAGCAGGTTCTCCTCAAACACTACCCTCACAGGGTACTGTTTGGTGAGTTGACCAACTGAAACCAGATTTGCAGCTGAGCCTGGAACATGTACTACCTCAGAAATCTGGATGTCACCAGTGTCTACGGACCCAAACCCATGCACTCCAAGAGGTGGCGCTGACGCATTGACGCCACTGACTGACTGATTGGGATCCGAATTCGGACGGTACTGTTGCAGAATTGCCTTGTCCCTAATCGTGTGGGAGCCTGCGCCAGAGTCCAATAAAAGAGGCGCCGTGTTTGGATTTGCGGCCGTCGTAAGAACTCTGCAAGCATTGCTATCTCGGGGGCGTTGAGACGATGACGCCCCGCTGTGATATGTTGATGGCACCAGGGGGGAAAAAAAATCAACGGGCCTTCTTATTTGGGTTTGAACATTGGAGAGGAAATATATAAAAAAAAAGTGAAATTATGAATGATTATTCTAGGTTGTGGCTATCAAGATTTGTGTTTAAATATTAAATTGTGTTCCAGGTCCCTTATGTCTACTCAACTAATAACGCTATTTTCTTTTTGCAGTTTCATTTATAGACGAGTTTTTTTAGAGACCAAGAATCAATGAAGCCTCTCTTCTCACAGTTTCTAATTGTATGTCCCAACCAAATCCCACTCATCTAACATGCTAATACTAATAGACAAAATGATATGACTAATAAAACTTCAGATCAAAGTTAACTCAGCCAATAAGCATGCTAATTTTTTTTAGCTCAATCTGCTAACTATGTGTGTGTGCGCTTTCTTATCTAAGATTAATCTGTATTGTTAGAAAATTAACAAAGCGAGCCAAAATTTTACTTCAAAGCCTGCTGTAAATTAAATGACCAATAAAATGAAACCAAAGTTTGCTCAAACCTTTCGCACGATGCGTTCACAGTCATGTGGTAGCCTTCGCCAGAGTTCATGTAAAAAGGCTTCGCATTTGGATTTAGTGGCGTCGAACGAAATCAGCTATCATTGTAGAGTCAGAGATGTTCTTAGACCGGAGAGCTTCCCACATTCATATATTTTTCAAGAGATATTAACTAGGCTTTAGCCAAAAAAACAGGAAGAAACAAAGGGAAAAAAGAGAGAGAAAAACAGAAACTTAGTCTGGCTCAAAGCGTACAGAACCGTTGGCATTGAGGTGGTGACACGCAGCTATATGATGTGTTGTGACACCAGGAAAAAAAATCAATTAGGCTTCTCCCATGAGTTTAGATATTGGAGAGAACATTTTTATATTAACAAGTGAAATTATATAGATGACAATTCTAGATCTTGAACTCGTGTTTATTGAAATAAGAATTTAGATGATAAATTGTGTTCCAAGTCCTTTATCTTTATTGAACTAACAATATTTAGATCCATGCCACTGCAAAGTGGCCACTTTCAATAAATATTAAAAAGTGTGAAATCAGCCTTGTGTCCTTATCAAGTTCAAACTCTCATATGCTAGATGTTGTAGGGGTAGTAGAGGTACAGCGGGCCAGGAGGCAGCACCATCACTGTTGCCTCGCGGATATCAGGCAGGTGAGGCGAAGCAACGACGGCTACTTGGGAAGGCAGAGCGAGGCAAGGACCCTAGTGCCACTGCCTCGACGGGGCGGCACCGGTGAAGTGAAGTTGAGGAGAGCCTCAGGCACCCCAAGCGAGGCAAAGACCGAAGGGGATGTGTACCTCGGCCAATGCGCAGACCTAGTCGAGGGAATGCATGGATTCACTTGGGATCCACAAAAGCTCAGGAGACATACAATACAGTGGAGCCCAACAAATGTCAAGATAAGCATCATTGGATCCTTCCTCTTAGGGGTAGGTTGTAACCACCACCTTTGTGTAAATTCCTCCTGTGTTCCTGCTTTAGTATAATGGTGGAGGGGCACTTTGGTCCTCCTCCCTCACATTGTAATGGCAATGACTCTGGTGCCCCAATAAAGAGGAAAACAAAAGGGCTCCAAGATCATTTGCCCTCTATTTTACCATGGTGCCCTTAGGGTTGCCTCTTTTGGGGGGCATTTTGGTTATGTATGGACTGTAAAGGTAACCAGTCTATATAAGGGAGAGAGCGAGCCCCTGTACGGGAGAGAACACCATATTATTAAAAAAAAATTAACATTCGTTTCCAGTATCGTTCCCTGTAAAGTCATCCCCATGTGTGCTTGGTGGTCGCCTCATTAAGCGCTAAGAACACGGAGGGGGTGTCTCCTAATATGTTTGTCCGATCAAGGCCGACGACACTAGAAATGAAAAAAAAAAATACTTCACATGTTTTTCTCCCTAAACACCAAAACCAAGTAATAGCAGTCCCTCAATTTATAAATTTTGGCACAAATGGTTTCTTGACTAGTCAAACGGTTATTTTTGGTAGTTTTTGTTGACGTGGCAGTCCACATGGCAGTATTAGGCATGTGGCAGCCTATGTGGTAGACTTTGGTGGCATAACATGTGGCAAATAATGTGGCAGCCTCGTCAACAAATCCTGTTATCCCTCTGCCCTCTAGTATCTTTGAGAATTAATCAGTTAATTTTGAATTTTAAGAGTCTATAAAATATTAACTATATCACATATATATTCAAGTGATAAGGGCAAACCGGATGCCGGTTAACAAAACTACCTTCATAAACTACCTATGGTGTAAAGTGAAGCGATACTAATAGATTGAGTGACAAGTTTTATTGTTGAGTTTGTAAAATGGAATTTTTAAATAGTTTAAAGGTGTAATATGTTCATATTCGTATGATCAGAGAAACTTCCGATCAAAGCCAACTCAGCTAATACAAGAAGTATAATAAAATTTTACTTAATCAGCTAGATATGTCTGCGCACGCGCACGCGCATTGTTATGTAAGATTATTATGAATTGCTAGCAAATTAACAAAGAAAATTATTATTTTTGTTTAAGAGCGTACTGTAGAAGGATCGACGAAATAAAGGCAAAGTTCACTCAAACCTTTTGTGCAATGCGTTGGTAGTCGTGTGGTAGTCTGTACCAGCGTTCATGTAAGAAGGCGCCGCATTTGGATTAAGTGGCCTCGTACGAACTCTGCAAGCATGGTAAAAGGCGTAACAATGAATGATAATTCATAAGCAAAATGGAGCGGAGTTTCCAACGCTCAGTAATTGGCTACTACCACGGGTAGTGGGCTAGCCTTGCATCCTGAGTTTGAAGACTCAATTCTTAATAATAATTGCAGAAAAATATAGATAGTGTTTAAAATTTACATAGATATATGCATGTAGACATTTGAACTGGCAAATTAATCTAAATTGCCAACAAATTAACAAGTGATCTTATCGAAGTTTAAAATAAAACTAGCACGGTGGCCCACACATTTGTGCGGTTATATTTGTTAGTTTGTATGTACTTAGATTAGATAAAATCTTTTAGATTGAACAAAAAATATATTTAACATCTACACTATTATAATCTAGACCAATTGGAATTGATGGTGTATATTTTTTGCTGTTAGATTCAACTTAAAACATATTTAACATCTATACTATTATAATTCCACATGCATGTCCATCTAGAAGTTAGTTGGTATTAGATTTGACACAATTTGTTGGATTTAACTAAAAATATATGTAAGATTGGCATCGTTAGAATCTAGACCAATTATAATTGATGATATTATGTTTTTTATCTTTTTCTCCAACCAATGTGGGAGCTTTAGCTTTTTATAGCAAAGGTGGCTCTGCTGCACTTGAGTATTGCATAAATTGAATATGGGAAACAAAGATCTTTCTATTACCTTTGACGCATGGTTTGGAACTCGTGTATCTTTTTTCTTTTTATTATTGATTTTCCCTGATGGCTGCCCTTCACCATGATCACCCCGTTAGAGCCTAGGATCTTCACGCACTGGTAGGCGTGGTGCGTGGCGGCCATAAACTTTGCCAACGATGGCCGGCTAAGGATGGCGTTATAGGCAGAGTCCACCTCCACCACCTCGAACGTGATTAGGTCCTTTGGAAATTGCTTGGTGACCCGAAGGTCACAGGCAGCATGACCTGACCGATCAGCTTGAGGGAGGAGCCTAGGATGATCCCATAGAACGGCATGGAAATGTTTTTAACTTTGAAGCGAGGGATCTGCTTTGGAGCTAAGTACAAGTGCGCTAGCTAGCCAGATCGATAGACCAGCCGGCCAAGAAATCAGAAGATCAGACTATCCAACCCCTCCATCGTTGCAAATGGGGAGTATTTATACTAGCCTACTAGAGTAACCACGTTCGGAGCATGGGCTATGGTTCCAAGAAGTGGGAGACGTGGGCACGGCCTCATGGTGGCCACCTTCACATCTGGCCAACGGATGCCCTGGTATGTTAGGGTGTGCCTGGGTAAGGCGGTCGGGCCTCTTTACTCTAGGTAACAGCACAAATCCCTCCACCGGGCAAGGATCTTGCCCGAGTATATATGCTTCCCGGGTACTAAGCCACGGGCAACCCATCCGAGGCTAGTCCGGAGCAGCCAGGGGTTTGCCCGGCCTGAAAGGCCTAAACCAATCCCCGACAGAGTTGGTCCGCTTGATATTTTTCGAAAAGATATACTTGGATGAAAGTGTTCATATGCATAGAGAGTGATTAGTAACAAGAACTTTCATATAAGTTCAAGATGTTGAACTTTATGAAATTCTCTTGTTCGTCACTATGCTTAAGTCTATCTGGATCTATCTAGCTACTGTTGCATATTTTGATATGCAATATGGATATCAAAACAACTTTCTTAAATAGAGACCTAAGTGGGGATGTGTACTTGACACAGCCTCGAGGTTTTGTTGATCCGTAAAATGCTAGAGAGCTATGCAAGTTTCAGATATCCAACTGTGAATTAAAACACTCATCTCGGAGTTAGAATAGTTATTTTGATGGAAAGTCGAAAGTTTGGCTAGTTCATCATGAGTAAGTGGGAGCACACTTACTTTTGTGATCTTATATATATGTTTTGACATATTGTTTGTCGGAAATAATATTCATATGCTTGAATTGTCAAGTCTTAATTAAGAAATAGTTTCTCTATGAAAGACTTAGGACAAACTAGAAATTTTGGTATAAAGATCTATAGAGATAGGTCTAAAGGGCTAATTGAATTAAGCCTAAAATGTATGTTGACAAGACGTTAAATGGTTCACTGTGCAAGAATTAGTTCTTGTGTATGTCACATTTAATAGTAAGATTCAATATATTCAGATACTTGGTAACCTTTGTAAGTGCCAAAGAAGGGTTTTTCATGCCCTATCCATTAAAGTGAATATCACCGAATATGCAGATATCAATAAAATCTAGGTGAATATCCTGAAATACTTGAGAAATATTACGAATGTATTCTTTGTTTTGGTGGTGAAGAAATGCGGCATGTAATAATTGCATTGCACGTTAGTTTTCAAACCGATACTTAGTGGAGGTGTACTGAGCTGGAAGCATTCCAAAACTAGATAAATATTTACCACAACCTCTCTATAAGGCACGCATGAGCAATGGATATTGGATATCTAATTAGTAGACTCTAGTGCAAGTGAAAATTATTGGTGATAAGCCTATCAGGCAATCATATAGATGATTGTATCACTTCTATGTTTATAATATTTGGATAATATGTTATCCAGATTCCTTGAATAAACATCATATGTATTAATTAACAAGTACGACCTGTTCATACAACTCTTTACTATCATGTTGTTATTCTAAAATTGTCCCAGATCTTACATCGTAATGTGGAATAATTATGATTTCAAATATGAGCGCTTGTATTGATTGATGATCACGTTCCCGGCTTATGGATATAGAGATATTAAATCAATAATGTAGGCACATGTTAGAGAACATGGGGTTGGACTGACCCATAATGAGACGTTGCGAGAATCGTTATATTCTTAAGTGTCATAAGTTGGTCTTATATAGTGACTGTGGGATCCTTAGACCTAAGATTGTCATTGATTCCCAGAATGCGTGGTGTTTTACTTTGGAACTGCAAAACGCCGCACCATAACTGGGTAGTTACAAAGCCAGTTTTCGGGTATGCCATGAAACATGTCGTGGGAGTGTGAGCGATCAAGATAAAATTTGTCCCTTCTTTATAACGGGAGAGATATCTCTGGACCCCTCGATGTGGTTGGATCTGAAAAAATACATGGCCACACCAATGTGATTACAGAGTTTATCACAATGATTATTGTGTTAATTATAGTTTTGTAACACCCTCATTTTCAAAACCCTAAAAATCATCTGCATCATTGCATTTGCATAATTCTCAAAATGCATTTTAAACTAAGATTGTGGAAAATAAGTATGTTACCTTTTAATATTTTAAACTTTTCAAAAATAATATTGCAAAAGGTTGTTCAAGAAAAAAATGAAACTAATTAATTTGTTTGAGTTTGATTCGCAAAATAAAAATGTTTATAAAACCCGGACCGTGAGTTCTATTAAATTCATAATCCGGGGATGTCGAAAATTTAAAATTTCTTGTTTGAAATAATTATTTCCAAAACCTAAAATTTCATTTACTTAAAATTTTAATATTTCCTAAAATTAATATTAGAAGAAAGAGTATACTTTTCTTTCTTTCTTCCGTTCTTATCCATTTAGTATATTAAAAAAAGAAACAACTTAATTCTAAATTACAGATATTTACATTTTTCACCTTTTCATAAAATAATAATACAAGAAAAATTCTATCTTTCTTCCTTTCCGTCCGTTTTTATCATCTTCATGATTGATTTTCTTTCGTTCTTATCCTAATCATGATTTTTTCATGATTTTTCCTGTTCCTATTCTCTCCATGATTCGTCATGATGGAGCCCTAGCCCGACGTGGCATGCTTACCGGTGACGGCCATTTGCCTTGAGCCACGTCCGGCAGTCCATCGCTCTTGTGAGCACCTGCAAAACCCTGCAGCCGAAGCGCTTAAACCCAAAGTCCCATTTCCCAATTGCTGAACCCACAAACACCAAAACATCGTGCAAATTTCCCTCGCTGGATCTTCACCGGAGCCGACCTCGCCCTTGCTTGCCGCCGTGGCCCAAGCCGCAGCTCCTCCCCTGCTTCCGCGGCCAAAGCTAGCCCAAGCTGCCGCCCGGCGCTGCCTTGTACACCTGCAGTTGCTGCCGGCCTCCTTGCGCCGTCGCCGCCTCTAGCACAACTCTGCGCGTAGCCTGAGTCGTGACGTCGCCCCAGTGCTCTCACCAAAGCTACCCAAGGTCGCCGTGCTTCCTTCCTTGCTCGCTGTCGCTGGAGTCCATCGCCGTCCTTACAACCACGCCGTCCCTTGTTGTGTGGTTCGGACGCCGACCGCCCTCGCAGAGCCCGCCCACCGCCGGAGCTTGCTTCATCGCCGCCTTGCTTCTCCCTCGCCGCGCCTCTCCCCACAGGGCCGGCTCAAGCCGCACCGTTGTCGTGTGCCGCCCCACCAGCCGCCTCCTCCTGCTGGCCGTCGCGCCGCCCAGCTCCGCCGCCCCCAGCTAGCTCCCCACGCCGGACCACCGTGCGCCGCCACCTCGCCGGACCCCCCAACCGCCGGTGCCCTCCTCCCCTTCTTCCTTTCTTCTTCTTCCTCTCTTCTTCTTCTCTCTTTCTTCTTTCTCTCTCTACCCACCACTCTCTCTCTCTGGTTAATCCCAGCCACACAGCAGCCCCTTATCCTCACTCATGTGGGCTGCATAGCTACAGTAGCTAGCCCACAGCTACAGTGCCATTTTCTATTTTTCCAGGAATTTCAGTGCACAACCCCCTTCATCTTTTTGCACCGGATTCATCCGATCTCCGATTCCGGTGATTCATGTTTCTAAAATTTCATAAAAATCATATCTATCTTCTGTAATTTTTGTATAATTTTTAAAATTATATTGCTATATATGTTGTTTATTGTTTGCTTTTTCTTGTTTTGTGTGCGATAGAACGTTCGGACGCCGAAGGAGAATTTCTTGACGCCGCCGACGCACCGCAAGAGTACGACCACTCCGAAGGCAAGTCTTTCCCCTAGAATCCTAATTTTTGTAGATTTGTCCAAAAATTGCTATATGAATTAAAAGCGCGTATGTTGGATAGCGTCACCAGTGCATGTACCCATCCGAAATGTGCAACCACCGACACACCCTTGACCCTAGATAGTTTATGGTACATATACCCATTGTTTTTTAATATTAGCTGCTTAGCAATGCTCAGATAGGTTATCGAGGATCCGATCCCACACAATGCACATGTGATAATAGAGTTGATATTTTGGGTTATGATGGGATTTGGTTCATTCACCATTAATTAAAATTTGACCAACTAATAAATGGGATCGGGAGCGAATGGATTGTAAGGTGGGGTGCATGTGAGCACGAGTATCGGGTTTGTGGTTGTTGCCGCTCCGAGACTAAGGACCAATAATTGTGACACACTTACCTGGGATAAACCCGTGCGACCGCAAGCCCGGAATGGGACGGGCCTAACCTAAAAGAAAAGAAATATCGGGATTACTCACTGTCCTTGCACGGTGGATGAATTGAGATATACAGAGAGAGAATTGAGAGACACCACCGGGGTATCGCCAGGGACTTGTGCTGAAGCATTTCTCTGGGTACCTGTGTGAAGCAGGTACGACCGTGTTTAAGCCCGAGGTTAATTTTCTGGAGGGTTTTGTTATAATATCCTTCGACGGGAGGATATCGTATCTTGCGGGTAAAGCGTACAACCTCTGCAGAGTAAACCCATTTAAATGGCCGAGTTCTCGGTTAAAGAGCGTCTCAATAGTCTTTCGCAACGTAGCATCACCATTCTTAATATGACTTGGGTAAGGTTATTCCGGCGTGTGTGCCATTGCTAGATGAGAATCATGAGTTTGATATATGAGATGGAGATTTGAGATTCGAGAACTGAGGAAGGAGATTATGAGCTGATAATTATGAGATTGAGAATAGAGATCCGAGGATGGAGATTTTATGATATTACTGTGATCATGAGAAATTATACTTATTTATATATGTTTCTTAAATGCTGTTACAATTCTAGGTAAAATGCTTTTATGTAAATTAACTATCAGCATTATTAAGGTAAACCTTAACCTGGCCCTTCCTAGGAAGGACTTGCTAGCAGTCAAATGCTAACCCCGCTTGTTATGCGGGGCTGTTCATTTAATGAGCAGGTCCAGAATACAAAATGGAGAATTTGAAGACGATGACTATACCAACGCCTAAGACGCCACTGCAGCTTGCCTGTGGTTTGATGGTTGTATTTTGCCTCTTCCATTTGGAGTTATGGAAGACTGTAAAGACTTCCACTATAGGTTAGAATTCCGCTGTTTAAGGCCTTTGTGCCAGTTAGCGTACTATGATGTAATTATTATTCGATTTGTAATAGCAATGATCCAAAACTCTGAAATTTGTGTGTACTAACTACTGATCCAGGGACTAGTACATGTAATGCATAGAAGGGGCCCGACTCCGTTTGGCGGGTCCCGACAAGTTTGAAATCCACTACAAGATCGAGTGAATGGTCGAGCTATCATAGGGATGACATGTTTCTCGTCTTGAGCTTGACTGGTATAATGTGGCAAAGGGATCGGTACTTTAACACTATTTGTTCGTAAGATTGGATCTTTGTGTGTACTCAGGGGTCGGTACGTTCTGCTAGGGACCGTTGCCGACTTGTGGCCAAAAAAGAGTTTTCGGGTCACGACTAAGTATATATGAACCTACAGGATCACACACTTAAGGGGATTGGAATTAATTATTGCATAATTGTCTATTGTGCAAGTGGGAGATTATTGGGTTTTATGCCCAATAGCATTTATAGGCCACATGAGATGTGAGCTCAGCGGTGATGAGCCATGTATGACGTAGGCTTCACAGATACTGATTCGTGTAGGATTAGAATCCCGTGAATACTGATCCATGTAGGATTAGAATCTCGCAGATACTGATCCGTGTAGGATTAGAGTCCTAATGGATCTTTTTGGGCCTCTAGCGCAGGGGCCCACTATGGGGCTATATAAAAGGAGTCGTTGGAGGCAGGAGAGACAAATCAGCATTAGGTTTCCTCCTCCACCGAACTCTAGCCATCATCTCCTAGGTCGCGCACGCCGGCGCTAGCATGCTGCCTGCAGACATATTCCTCTCTCCGCACGTGTGGACTATGCAGAGGCGCTGTATTTGTGGCGCTGATCAGGACGATCGTGAGGAGGAGACATGATCGACTACGCGCAAATCGATTGAACCGGTTTCATCAATTCATCTTCCGATGCACTGTGCATCAATCGGTAACATTCATGATCATCTACTTGCACGATTTTCTAAGTTAGCACGGTAGATTTTGATTCGTGCTAGCGTAGCATACCCGCGTTCCCCTTCAAAGGGAACTTTGGTGCTCCCCTCTCATGTTGTAATGGTAAATGACCATGGTGCCCCAATCAATAAGAAAAAGCGAGAGTACCAGGGGTCAACTACCCCTCACCGAACTGTTATGCCCCTAGGGTTGCCTCTTTTGGAGGACGTTTTGGTCCTCCACAGACTATATGGCGAGCCCACTTGTATAAGGGAGAAGGCAAGCCTCTGTAAGGAACAAGACACCATTTTTCTCAATACAATCCACAATTCATGCTGAGTATCGTGTTCTCTTAAGACCACCCCTTCGCACGCTTGGCCACCGCTTTGCTAGGTCCCAAGCGCGTGTTGAGAGTGTCTTCCAGTATGTTTGTCCGGTCAAGGCTGACATCATGTACCAATTCTCACTTCCACTTGGAGATATTTCCCCCAGCCAAATCCTCTGAATCAACTCAGTGTTCTAGAGTTTCTCCCAAATTATCAACAATTACCTTGTCCTCTTGATTTGACCTAGCTCGGAATTTGATTGAATTCAATCTCCTCTAGACCTCTTGCTTGTGTCAAAACTTCCAAAACGAGTATATCCCCAATTCACCATTGAACATCCATGGCAGCCATCTACTAGTTCTCCCCGTGCATAGCCGGTTTCTTCAACAAGGTCTGCCCAAGGCTTAAGCACCCACCAATTCTACTCCACCCTATTTTAAACCCCCCCTTTTCTCTACATTCAACAAGTTCAAGTTATTCATTTGTCCCTCCACTTTTTTACATCACCACTCCCTCCACACACACACACAAAAAAAAAATCAAAATGAACTTAAACCCTGATGAATACGCAGGCGCGAAAACCATGACACTTATAAACAATGGGTACCCTTGGGCATTAGTGTGTAGGAACATGTGTGGGATTTCTCACGTTGCTTATCTAAAGTGAGTGTTGTATGGGGGCTGTGTGTGTGTGTGGGCGGGGCGGGGTTCAGTGGCATGTGAAGATTTAATCCTATATATAGTGCTTGCTCAGCTCATACATAGCATCTGTAGACAAACTCTTTTGAGTGAAACGAGGACAAAAGCCTAAGAGACGATGTGCTATACTTGAGTGGCCTCACCCCCTATCGTGGACTAGGTTTTAAGTTAATTTTTACATTACACACGAAGTCAAGTCGCCAAGGGAGCACAAGCACCAAGGCGACCAGCAATCAAAATACTATTCTGAAGCCTTCTGATTCTATATCCAAACCAAATCCGACTTATCTAACAGTCCAATACTAATAGACGAAATGGTATTAATGAATTAAACTTCATATATGAGCCATCTCAACTAATACTAGAAGTATGCAATACATCTCAACTTGTGCCGTTCTTCTCCGACCATTGATGCCGATTTAATAAAAGGCTTTGCTATGTTTGAAAATTTAATTTGAATATAGTGCATGTAATAATTTGGCCTAACAATCTTTGGTTGATTCGTTGAGCTGCAATAGTCCGTATGCATCTGTGATGTATAGGTCGGAACAAGTTCCCATTATCTTAAAAAAATATTTAGATTAATCATATGAATGTGTATGTACACGCACCTGTCATCTAACACTAATCTGAATTGCTAGTAAATTAACGACGTGATCTTATGAATATTTAAAATAAATCCATAGAACGAACAAAATTTTGCTTCATAGCCTACTGTAAAAGAATGAATGAAATAAAGGCAAACTCAAACCTTTGTTCCAATGCCAAACTCAGTTGGATATCAATGAGGATCACAGTGAATACCACAGTGCAAATAATTACAGTCCGTTCCATCAAGTTAAAGGCCTGAACAGGACCGTCTCCATCAAGCCTGCACCAACGAATTTCAACAAGAAGAAGAAAAAGATGGTGATGAGGAAGTTCGTGCTCACTATGTTTTTTTTCATGGTCTTCAAGATGCAGGCTTAACCAATGGTATAATTTTCATATGGTTTTAAACCTATTAGCACCCAAACTTTAAAGAGTTTGATGGCATGGATTCTAGGACAGGACTTATGTAAGAGACAACTGAGGAAGTAGTTAGTATGTTAGAAGAAACTCTTAGCTATTTACAGTTAGTAAAAATGTTACAAGAGAAACTCGTGGACTAGCTCCCAACTATTACACACCTGCTGATGATGATGCTTGACTGCCTGTTCAACACCACATAACAGCACCACCAGACCAAGAAACACCGGGATCGCCATGATTTTAACCAAGGTGTCCTGGAATTAATACCTAATTTTTTTTCATGAGAGCCAACAGAAAATGAAGAGCGAAACGAAGGAAAACCTCTGTCAAATCATACGCACGTTGCAGGTTCCTTTCGCAGGCTTCTGACTGGCTCATGTTGAGCTCCAAGCCTGAGTTCCAGCATACCACCGAAAGTCGCCTGGCAACCAAGTACAAATTCCAGGCAGTATATGATTTCATCATCTCTGCACCAGACAGTATCAAATCCAAATGAAAAAAGAGGGAGTCAGAAGATGCGAATCAGGTTCACAGTATGCTGTTGCTAGAGGAACTCGCCGCCTAATTCACAGCTATTTCAAAGTTCAAACCTTGTGCTCATGACGCTTGGGAAATAACATGTATGTAAAGACCAGACAAACAAGAAAACGATAACGTTGCTGAGTAACAAGCCAAGATTTTTCCGTTCCATGACCATACAGACCATGATGAGTGAGGATCCCATCCTTCTCCAACCTGGATGAATAAGCAAGAGAACGATATGACATGAACAAGAAACCTCGCGCGATTAAGCAAAGTGTATACAATAGATAGATGCGCCAATCAGCTGGATACAAGATGTGTTTGAAGATCTCGGTTGTTACCTCAGAGAACTTGACAATCTAGCTGCAAGCTTCTTGGATCGGAGCTGCTATTGAGAACAAGAACCCTAAACCCTTGACGGAAGAAAGTCAACTCCCAAGGGAAAGGGGCTCGATGTGGCTGGCGTTAGGCTCTAATAAAGCCATCCTCGCGTTATTAGTACGCAGCTAATTCGGACCTATACGCGTATGCAACAGTGTTAGTGTTTGGTATAGGTAGACTAGTGGAGTGATTTGATATAAGCAGCTCGTTCCAACGCATTTTTTGCCATTTTTTAAGAGAAAAATGAATTGGTTTTGAATTTTGATTTTGTCGGCTATCAACACCGTCCTGGGCTGGCGCCAACTCCCTTCGCCCAGCTTCCCCAGCCCATTTTGCCTCATAGCTTCCCCGGCCCATTTCCTTTCCCCAACTGGCCCATCCAACCCCTGCCACCCGCCCACTCCTTCCTCTCTGTTTCCCTCTCCCCCAACCCCACTATGGCAGAGGTGTCCTGTCCCAAATCTACGTCCAACTCTACAATATTACTCACGTGTGGATGCTACACTATAGCATAGGTACTACTGCACTAGTGTATAACGTAAAAAATGCTAGTATATATACACGTTAGTTTTTTGTGATAAAAGGACATGTATGAAGATTTAGCCTGGCTAACTTAGTCCTTTGGATGAATTTGGACCTTTGAATTGTTCTTATGGAACAGCAGAGAAATGTGATGGAGGTCGGTGACCATCTTCTTTGTAGAGGATATACAAAGCTATAACTGTCAAGATGTTAAAATCGTGTTTGGTTGGACGGAAGATTGTTTCTTCTTTTTCCTTTTTTTTTTTTTGCCTTGTCTTAGTGTGACAACATTTTGGTATTAGCCTTTTCTCTATGATAAATATTTAGCTTTTAGCCTGTAATGGCTACGTGTATTTTTAGTTGGTGCAGAAACCGCTTTCCTTCAACCACTCAGTATACTTTTTTACTGGAAGAGTCAAGCGAAACCAATTAGTTTACAAGAAAGAGGAAGACCTAGGGGCTTACGTCCTCATTTCACTCGTTTTGCTCTTGCGAGGCATAACTCAACTACCTTTTACAATTGACAGGATGGGTAGCTTGGATCCTTTATTAAAATAAACTTCGTTATTTGGATGGCACATGCTCATTTCATCTGCGTGCACGCCAAAATATCATCAGTACGTACGTGTATACTGTTATTCTGTTAACTGTATAGCACAGCATGCACTAGCCATATCTAAGCATTTGGAAATTAGTCTGTAGCACAAGTCGCTTCAACAATCCATTCGAACCATCATCCTTATCCGTGTTCTTTTTGTTTAAATTAAAATTAAAACTATAGCTACAAAATTAATCATTTTTTAACAGCCAAACATTGTGGCACTTTGAAACCATTTTTTAGACTTTTAGTGATTCTTCTTAAAGCTTCTAAAATATGAAATTTTATAATTTTTTGGCCTCTCTAATCCTCTCGTTAAAGACGCACGACTTTTTTATATTATAAACCAAAACTACAGCGAAGAGGCTGTGCTTAATTTTTCATCTCTCTTCTGCTCAATCGGCCGTTTTTGTTGGCTGTCTAGAGCCGTGTACAAACCGAGTGCCGATCTCAAGGGAAAGGCCGAAAAACGAGGGGGAACCGGTTTCATGGAAACGGAGTGTGTCGTCCTCCGTTTTTTCTTCTAAACGGTGTGGTAATCTTTTGAATGCAATTTCGTATTCTCGTCTAGATTAATTGGCATTAGTGATAGTCTTCGGCCTTCACGGGAGAGATCAAAGATGCAGAAGGGGTGAAGGTTGCAACCACAACTCGCAAGCATATAATGATACAGTAGTCAATAGTACATATTGATGTTTCGAAAGACTAATTTCTGAGCTGGAATTGCAGATCAATCAGCCAAATCGCTTCGAACAATATATGCCCAGGGTGCATGCATATACGCGGTCTGTGCGTCTCCTCGGTGTCTTCGTCCTCTAATCGATGTTGGCGTTGATGGCGAGGACGTTGCTGGAGAGCAGCGCGAGCGTCTCGTCGTGGTCGGCCATGAGGTTCTTGAGCCCCTCGCGGTCCGTGAACCCGTTCTCGCAGGTGTCCACGTCGGTGCGCGCCGAGTCTAGCATCACACCGGCCGTACTCTTGTCCCCGCGCTTCAGCGCGTCCACCACCGAGTCAAAGTTGCAGGTGTTCATGTCGTCGTACAGCCCCAGGCAGTCGCTTATGGCCACCTTGGACAGCTTGTCCGTGCCGGGGTTCTTCATAATCTCCGACGCCGCGTTCTTCGCCTCCGCAATCTTGGCGCGCACCGCCTCCACCGCCAGCTTCAGCACGCCCACGCCGTCCAGCTGCGCCTGCGGCTCGACCGGGAGCTTCCCGATCGACGACTCGCACAGCTCCGGGTACTGTCTTGGTGCACAGGGTCTTGACCACCAGGCTCATCTTCTGCTTCTCCGGCGCAGCCTCCGCGGCAGTCTCGTCCTCCTTTGGTTTGGCCACGGCGGCAGACGGCGGCTTCTCCGGCGCGGTCTCGCCGACGCTAGGGGTGGCGGCGACGTTCTTGGAGGCGTCACTACCAGCGAACGGCACAGCACAAGCGGTTCGTAACCGCTTTCACAAGCCGGTTATATAACCGCTTCTAAGCGGTTCGTAGATCCGTTTCTAGTGGTGTCTAAAAAAGTAAAGAATATTGGGATACGTGGGATTTGAACTCAGGACATCACCCCTCCTCGTGACCCACGTCTTACCCAGCTAGCCAACCCACCCACGCGTGCTCTCTAATGAGATAAAGCAAGCTTTCCTTTTAACAATTTGAAAAATAGACCTCTAGCAGCGATTCGTAATACGAACCCTTTCTAAAACCCCCTCTAGAAGCGGTTCGTAATACGAACCCCTTCTGTTGCTTGGGCTTTAGAAGGGGTTCATGTCCCCAACCGCTGCTAGAGGTGCTGGGCTTTAGAAAGGGTTCGTGACACAAACCTCTTATATCGCTTGGGCTTTAGAAGGGGTTCGTATTGCGAACCGCTTCTAGAGGGAGCTTTAGAAGGAGTTCGTATTACAAACCGCTTCTAGAGGGGGTTTCCTGGCTTGAGCTATTGAACCGCTTATGCTGCAACTATTAGAAGCGGTGCGCATCGAACCGCTTATGATGTACCACTTGTGATGCTCGTTTTTCTAGTAGTGCGTAGCTCTTGCTTTCGGATTTCTTCTCTGAGGCGTGGTCGTTGCTCTTGCCTTTGGATTTCTTCTCGTCGTCATCGTCCTCGCTCTTGCTCTTAGATTTCTTCTCATGTTGTCATCATCGGAGTCGTCGCTGAATTTTTGCATCAGCAATGATTGTGTTCATGGCTCTTTCTCCTCCAGTACGTCTTCCTGCTGCTGCTTAAGGATCAATATATTGTCACATGTATATCTTGAGGTACAAAAGAACTTATGAATGTATACCATGAGGAACAAAAAAACCTTGTTTTACTGCTAGAAAAGCAAAAGTAAAATGCAGGAAAACCATCTTCCTTTATTGAGTATATACTTTTCCATTTATTAAGCACGGCATCGAACAGCTCGTCTGCGCTCAGGATTTATTCAGATAAGATAGCATGAACTATGTGCTTTCCTAACCGTAGTTTCCACATTCACTGAGAGCATGTACTACAATGCAAAATGCATATGCACGCAAATGCATGTGTTTAGAGTGATAGTATCACCACATCATTAAGCAATAATAAGTACACTGCTTATATACTGGTGCTTTGAGTTAACCCTCTACTCGTCAGTCCAACTATGGTTGCTGTGGGAGATCAACTAACCGTTTTGACAGCATTACTACCAAGTTAATCTTTAGCATTGCATTCCAAGATGTGCAGCCATCCACTAACACTAGATGAATGTAAGCAATCCCTCGGTACTGCGGAATCAAAACAATAGTACTGGCCGATAAACGAGCAATGCAGCACGAGGCAGCGCAAAATCACACGCATCACAGTGAGGAGAGGGAGGCGTCACCTCAGGTGAGCTCCACTACGGCGACGGGGCCCATGAAGTGTTCTATCTTCTCCCGCTCCGTCCCACCTCGCCGGAAGCGGCACCCTTTCTGCACCACCACCCCCCCCACCCCCCCCCGTCCATCGCCGAGATGGGGTTCGGCTCGCATGCCAAGTCCTCGGCCTCGACGATCCGCCTCACCGGCACGTCATCGAGGCGGGGCGTGGCTCATGCCGAATCAAATCACCGGCACGGCAGCGGCAACTGCTCGCTTCGTGCCTTCACTGCCAAGCCTGTCGCCACCGCTCGCAGGAGTTGCGCCGCCGTCTTTTTCCCGGTGGGCTAAACAATAATACGAAGTAAACAGAGGGTCTGTACGAAACCTCCAATTACTCTTCCTCGATCTCGACCGTCTATGGTAAGATCGGACGGCAGTTAGACCGATGTTTTTTTTATTTGCGACCCACATTTCGGTGGACTAAACGGTAATACGGTATGCAGGATGGCACGTCCCGCATCAGCTGGCCCAGCATCGAGCAATCAGTGATTGAAGAAGCCCAGTTACATTAGGCCGACCTACTGCCATAGCTGGCCCATATAGAACGTTCACTTGCATGAAAAGCTCAAGAAAATTAATGACTTCCACTACAAAACTAAAATCAATAACTCCAATAATGCAACCATTTTGCTCTTGTATATCTCAAAAAAAACTTACGATTTTGGCCAATTTTTTTAGATTAACAAATGGTAATAGTCCACTAAGAAAATAAATGTAATCCTCCTCAAAAATAACTACAAAAAAGTGGAATAACTTATAGCTTATTTTCAAACAACAAAAAATGTATAGGCCACTTATCCCTTTAAGTCGGATATTTGATATTAAAATTAAATATGAAAATCATCAAGACATGCACACATGTTTCACATACACTTTTTTGTCGCAACATGGTTCACGGGATAGGTTGGAGACTTTCCTTAGTAAAGACGGAGTCTTCTCACACAAACCGAAGCCAATTCTTTTAGCAGTCTTTCTATCTTCCTCCTCCCCTTCCTCGCTTACCACCTTTCTTTGCTTGGCCCTAGGGGGCACCACATTTGGGGATCCACCACCACCAAAAGCCGACGACGATTAAGATCAAGTTTTGGTGCGCCACTCCGCTATCGATTTGCAGGTGAAAGTTTTCTCAGGCATTTCTTTAGATGTAAAGTTTTGAGTTTTTTAGTAGAAAGTTTGGGAACTTGAGTCAAAATCATTTTAGATCCAAGTTGAAAGTATGAGATTTTGATTAGGTTGTACAGAAATTTGAGCTACAAGTTTGAGGTTTCAATAGACACTTTTGAAAATTTAGTTAAAAGTGAAACCTTAGTAAGTGCTTCTTTGGGATACGTGAATTAATTAACACAAGAATAGAAAAAATACATGCATTAAATGTCTACCTTGTCAAATCCTATATGAATTTAAAACATAGCAATGTGTAACACATGATGTTTAGGTAAATCACAGTAAAATGCAATAATTTTGATGATTGTCATAAACTAGAACAAACATTTCCATGAGATTTTGAGTGGGTGTTTGTTTTCCTTCAAAATTCCCATGAAAATTAAATCAATCCATATAAAAAATTCGCGTAAACTCTCATGACCTTTCCTTTGAACCGAATGCCCCGTATAGAATTTTTTCCCATAGGAATAGATTCCTCCAAACTACATTTGTTTTTTATTCAAGCCAAAAAGATCGTAATTAATATTAGATACAATTCATTTCATACCATCGAAATATCACGAGTTTTAGAATATACCACCATACCCAACTGAGATAGGAGGTCTCACCTATCAATAAGACAAGTTGGTATATTCTGAAACAGTAATATTTCACAGTGATATAAAATGTATTTTCCCAATATATTATAACCGAAAATAGGTGTAAAAAAAATTTACTTAAAATCAATGCAACTATGTTAAGAGGTCAACACAACCATTAGCTACTGCAATTTTCATAGGTATATGGCATATTCTTGAACAACTATTGCAGTCCAACTTTTACCCTCTAAGTCCAATAACATTTTATTTCTTTTTAATTTATGGTAAGAATTGTGCTATTTGGAGCATGGGAGAAAAATGGATGAATTGGAATGTCATGTGCAGTATTTGGCACATGAACAGTGCCACATATTTGTATAGCACATATGGCAGCCAACGCTAATTTAGGAATTAAAATGACTAGTTTCATGTTTGTTATTTCCTTTTGGTCAGTATCCATTAGGATCTACAACCTCTAACTTTTTTTTAAGATAATGGAAGTAAAGTTTTTGCTCTACATCATGAGATGTACACAACCTAAACACAATTTGATGTCTCAGCTAAAATTGAAAACAAGAGAGCTAACAACTCTCAAATAGGCTGCATGCATAACAGCTCAACCATTAAATATTCGGAATTGCTATTTCGCAGGCGCCTGCATTTTGTTCTTTTGCGCAGGCAATTTCAGTGCTATTTTTCAGTATATTTCATATGTTTTCCACCATGTTTTCTTTTGAAAACATTAATAGGTGCATTGAAAATTTTTAAAGGGTTCAATAAATTTTATTTATTTATTTTGTTAAGTTTGGACTAAAATTTGAATTTGTTTGTTAGGTACAATAGAATAGGATTTTTTAAATTTATATTGAAGTTTGGTTTTTTTTAGGTTAACTAGATTCAGTTTTTTTACCTTATATTGAAATTGGTTTGTAAGGTTTTTTTTGTCTTTAAGGGTTAACTAGCTTTGGATATTTTGTTTAACTTCTATTCAAATTTAGTTTTTATGTTTTTTGGTTATAAAAACTCAATACTCACGAATAGCCCAAAGATTCCAAAGATTCTAGATTACACTGGCAAGTGACCTCCGAGCCATCAAAAGCTCCCCCATTAGCACTCCTTCTCGCCGCCGCAGCGGTGGCGGCGGGCCTTCCGGGTTAGCACCCCTTGCGACGAAGGCAGAAGCTGCCTCCATTAGCCTCCTCTCCTCAGCGGCGACACCCCTCCTGTAGCTTGGTTTGTAGCGGCCAGATCTGGCTTTCCGGCCAGATCTAGCCCCTGCTGCCCATACATGAAGGGGCACGACCTGATTGCCATAGGGGAAGGCAAGGTGAGGCCATGGCTGGCGTGCTGGGCTTGGCGGCGGCGGATCTGGCGTGAAGTCAGTGTGGAATCTATTGGTGTTGTCGGGTCAGCAGGATGGTCGGTTGGTGTCTCGGCCAACAATCCCGGATGATAGTGTCAGTCGGGAGGCGAAAGAGCATCCTGCACGGCGGTGGCGACCAACTCTTAGCCAAGCATCCTACTTGGCGGTGGTGGCTAGCATCTCGATAGAGCATGCCGCGTGGTGGTGACAGTTGACACGGCGACCAAGCAATCCTACTTGGTGGTGGTGGCTGGCGTCTTCGTCAGACATCATGTTCCCTGTGGCACGGTTGGCAGCGGTGGCCTCTGATGCATTGGTCGAGCATCCCACGTGGTGATGACGGCTGACGTCCCTCCCCTTCTGGCGTCTCAGCTGAGCATCTTGTGTAGCAGCGGTGGCTGATGACTAGATTGACCATCGTGTGCCCTGCGACGCAGTAGGTAGCGGTGCGGTTAGCATCTTGGCCTAGCATCCCATGTGGTGGTGACGATTTGTGTTTCACGCGCACCTAGCACTGTGGTTAGTCGTGGTGGCGGCCGATAGGGTTGAAGTGCAAGGTTTTGCGTGGTGTTTTGTTGAGATCACTGCTTGGTCGGGTCGCTTTCTTTCTTCGTTCCCCCTTCTCTCTCACTATGTCCTTCCCTTTCTCTTGTATATTGTAAAGTCCTCCCTTTTTGAATAGAATGATAGAATTTCTACCCTTTGTGTTAGAAAAATAGCCCAAAGACATAACCAAACAAAAGCCCATATATCCTTCTTTGGGGGCCATGTAGTATAACCCTAAAGCTTAAATAAAATGTTAGCAATCAGAATTGGATTTAATTTGGGATTATGATTTTTTGGTATGGGCTTTTGGACTTAAGAAATTGCTGCTAATTATTTATCGCTGTGCAAAAGCCCAATAATCTGGGTGCCCCAAAAATTGCCATCTTTTGCAAATGATTGTTATCGCCTATAATTTGCCTCAAAATGTAGGCATCTGCAGCATAGACGGTCCCTTAAAAATTCAAGAAGGTTGAGAAACAATTCAACCATTACAAATTCTATTATTGAATCTCCATCTATAATTAGAAAAGAAGGCCATTGTGACTACTTGCAAGGATTGGCACCACCTCTATTGAAGGAGGTTCATTGTTATTATTTGAAATCAAATAAAGAATGAATTGAAAAACTCATCTCGGTTCCTCAGCCAAGTGTGTCTATCCCTCCGAATTCCTTTCACCCTAATTCTCCTTCAAGCCATGTCGTTACCTTAGGGGCTGTTTGGTTGGCTGCATGCACAGAGATTTACATCTATAAATGCAGAATCTTGTTTTTTTCTTATGTTTGGTTACCTGCATCTAGTTTTGAACCTGACTCTCTAGATACAAGATTCTCCATGCAGCCTGACTCTAGAGATACGAAGAAAATAGACGTATCTCTGGATGCAGCGCATGGCAGCCTCGTGTTCTGCACAAGAGGCCACTGTCAGCCACAATAGCGAACCATGAATGGCAGTCTCATGTTTCGTGCAAGTTTCTTTTTTTTTGTTTATATCTTTTGATTAGCATCTCTGATTACCGAACTGATTTCAAAAATGGGTTCCTGATATTTTTTCGAACAAAACTAGACCACACTTGCTATATAAATTTCAAAATATTTAAATTTTAAAATATCTGCCTACTAAATACTTAACCAAACACCTTGCATCTTTGCATCCTATATTCCATCAGCCTGGCTGAGTCGAACGGGCCAGGCTCGTGAGAGAAGACAACCAAACAGTCCCTTATTGTCTACCACTTTACATAACAAGGAAGATTCAAGTGTTCACGAGAGTAGTGTTTCAAAAAAAAATTAATTGAAGATTTATGTTTGGACCGTGTGTTCAATCTGAACCATGCAGATGGCAAATGCAATGATCTACATTTTTGATGAGAAACCTTCCAATTTCTACTAGCACGACCACCAAGGTTGACTGCACAATTTTCATCATGATGGTCCAACTTCTCTGAGTTTAGCCGTGGGACATGTTCATTGAAGTAAAAATTTACTGCTTCCATAGTGAATTCTGAAAATTCAATTTATGAATTTACTGCCAAACTGGTTAAGAGTACATTGCAGTGTTGAGACTTTGAGAGAGGCTGATCCTAGAACGTGACAAGACTAGAAAGAAATCCCCGCATCCTAAAAGGAAGCTCCCTCTCATCCAGTTTCTTGTTTCTTATCATCAGGCACCTTCAGAATTCAGACTGTCGAGGTAAGCTGAATCAGAACTGTCGTCAGGAAGGTCAGGCGAGATTCTCCAAACATTGATTCCAAGTATCTACTCCAGAAACAAACTTCAGTTCTTTCTATTTTAATCTTAATCTTACCCTGAACAAGAATCAACAAGTAGAGCTAAGGATCGGAAAAGGCAGACAGGCAGCAGCAGCCATGAGTGCCATGAAGTTTTGCCGTGAATGGTAAGAGGATCATCTGTGTGCGTATCACCTTTCACGATTTGCTGAGGTGAGATTCATGGGCAAACTTCTCTTTTGGGCAGCAACAACATGCTGTATCCAAAGGAAGACAGGGTGCAGAAGGTTCTTTACTATGCCTGCAGGAACTGTGGCCACCAGGTTCCTAACATTGCCCTTTCCTTCTTCTGTTATTTATGCAAAGATTTGGAATTGTCTTTCAAGAAATTCTGCCAAGAACTATAAGGGAAATATATCTAGTTCTCTCTTAATATAAATAATGCAGCTGCTGACTTTGCAAGTGCCTGAACTGCAGGAGGTAGCCGACAACAACTGTGTCTACCGGAACGTGGTGCACCACTCCGCCGGAGAGTTCACCCAGGTGCTCCAGGATGTCGCCGGCGACCCGACCTTGCCTCGCACCAAGTCCGTCCGTTGCGCCGCCTGTGGCCACGGCGAAGCCGTCTACCTTCAGGTACACTCACTCCTCAGCGTTGTTATCTTGTTGGCTCATTCAGAGTTGAGACATGACATCTATTGAAAGTCTGAAGCTAGAAATCTTCGTTCTTGCAGGCTACAGGCAGGGGCGAGGAAGGCATGACGCAGTTCTTCGTGTGCTGCAACCCGAGCTGCGGTCACAGATGGAGGGAGTGATCATATGTCCGACGTTGTTGGTTGCCGCAGGTGAAAGTTCTTCATCGATGGATGGAAGAAACTTTTTCCCATTGTGTCGCAAACTAATTTATGACTTCAGAAGTAAGGTAAGGTACAAGCCATGTCAAATGAGCTGATTATGAATTCAGAACTTATGTAAGCTCTGGGATGGGATGACATCTCAGTATGACCATTTCTCTGCTCAGAATCTTGTTTCTGTTGGCCTTTGCAGTGGTCTAGTGTATGGATTTAAGTCGCTTAAACCCCAAGGATTAACGTGCTACATCCAACTGGTTTCTTTACAATTTGTACCCGATTATTCCTATAATTTTAGTGATCCATATACAGAGAACCCTTCAAGGCGCCTTTTTTTACATGACATGCCCATATATATCCCATTGAGGAAGAAAACACGAGCACTTTCGTGGTACACCAGTGGGGTTCTTTACACTACTGGATCTAACATACAAAAGTGGGTTACAGGTGGTATTTACACACCCCGGCGTATACGCCCTGTCCCCCTATGAAGGACCCAATGATGCTTATACTGACACTATGTGGGTCCTGCTGTAATATTAGTCTCCTAAGCTTTCTTAACTTTCAAGGTGGTCGATCTATCCCTGTAACATCCCTAAATTTTTGGCATAGAATTCTTTTCGTGATTTAAAACTCTGACTACACAAATACATTAAAAGAATTTCTTTAAGGTCTGTCAAGGCGCTCTATTTTATAACGTTTGTATGAATCCTTAAGTGCTAAAGTTAGCCTCTGCGAATAAGGCATGTTCAGTTACAGTAAATTATATGTGCTAATCAACAAAGTAACAAGAACTTAACATATAAATGGGTAAGCGGAAGACTTAGACCCCGTTTGGCACAGTTCCAGCTCCACCAAAATTGGTAGAGTTGGTGGAGCATTTTATTCCTAGCTCCAAAAATTCATGGAGCTGGAGTTGTGGGTATATTGAGAATGTTTAAGTGAGTCATCTTATTTATATTTTAAACTAAAAATATAAACTTAAGTCACTTTATTTTAACCTACAGACTTCATATTTGATTTGGAGCTAGGAGCTGGAACTATGCCAAACAGGGCCTTAATGCCATGAAAATCTTTCTAACCATAGAATTCTTCCGGTGTCACCCCACTATGGGAGATATATCCTTTCCCTTGACAACTAATAAGCTAATTACTCCTTCCGTTTCTTTTTATAAGGCGCGCATGCATTTCGAGATTCAAATTTCATAATCTTTGACCAGTGATTTGTCTAACAATATATAAATTTTTGTGATACAAAAATGGTACCATTAGATTCATATTAGAAAGTATTTTTTAATGATCATAGTTTTATTACTATGCATAATATAGGATAAGAGAAATCAAGTGCCAAAATATAGTATGGTTAACCGTGCCAAGTTAAACCGTGCCTTATATATTGAAACCGAGGGAGTAAGTTGTAACCCTAGACTCTAGTCCTTGCCGCTAATTAAATCGGGAGGACATGTACCTTTTATTTTAGGTAAAGCTCTCCTGAACCCTAGCTGAGGCTATCTCAACTCCGTCATTCCATCAATGGAATTCTTTTGATTTGGCGTGTGTTCTTGTATATTCACACACGCAACCATATATGCTCATCCTGAGCCATTTCTCTCTCAATTGTATATAATCCCACCTAAATGCTTTGAGTTTTAGCTAGAGTAACCATCATTGCTACCTTCTAGTTAATGGAATCTATTTGTACTGGTGTGTGTGTGATTGCGCGTATATACCTATGCAAATGCACCCAGTAGATTATAGACGCCGTCACGGAAGACGCTGTGCTTCACGTCTCATTTATAAAATCCGAGACTCAAATGGCCGATCTGAACCGTCCATTTTGATCTTCTCGTTGAAATATCTTACATGACCAAATTTCATTTTTTTAATTTTATTGCTATTTGTTTTGTATTTTTTAAAATCAAATACTAAACAAATAGCAACACTACTAAAAAAATGGTCATCTGTGCCCCCCAATCATTACCGATTAGACCATAACCGGCAGTGATAAGTTATTACTGCTGGTTCGTAAGCCTCAGCGGGTTGTGTGCTTGAGAACCGGCAGTGATAAGACTTATCATTGTCGGTTCGTTGCTCAAAACCGACAGTGAAGTATCACTGCCGGTTTGAGAAAAGAACCGGCAGTGATAAGTCCTATCACTGTCGGTTCTTTAGGCCTCCCGCCTCCAATTTTCAACCGGTAGTGAAAGAACTTATCACTGCCGGTTCTTGTCAAGAACCGGTACTGATAATAAGTTCTCGCCCTCAATTTTCAAACTGGCAGTGAAAAAACTTATCAACTCCACTACTGGCATCCATTTCTTTATAAGTGCGACATTTTTCGACGTACCACACACACCAATCCATCCTTCCATCCATTATAGGGCTCTTTCTTAATGGGTTCTAAGATGTTCATTTCCGCATGCTAATTTATTAGTTTGATAGAAGTCTCAGCAACAGATAAGTGGGAATAGCATGAAGGAAAGTAAGAAAGTTAGGGAAAATTTCCTTTCTAACTCATAGCGATGCAAGGATAAGTTTCGCACCCATAAAATCTAGGGAGAGAATAAATTTGGGTTTGAAGGGGAGATTGACCAAAGTGATCAATTTGAATAGGAAGAAAATATCTTCTTATCATACCTTGCTTGCAAACTAGTTTAGAAATAACAGTTAAGAAATTTTCCTTTGAAATAAAACAAAGGGTTATAACGAAGTGTGGAAAATATGGTTGAAAAGGGCATGGGAATTCAAAATTTAAATTGAAGAAAGTTTGAATAAGAGAATTCCCTTAAAAGCAACTCATGAGGTCAAAATAAATTTTGTTTTATTTCTTTTGCCTTGAAATACCTTTTTCAACCCTTTAAAACATTGTCTTGAAATATCTTTTTTGCGAAGCTCGTTTTCCAAATCCTTTGAAAATATTTATACATATATATTTTAAAGGTACTATTTCAAAAACAGATTTTTAGTAACCCGAAATATCAAACAATTTTTTGGTGCTTTGAGAAAGAGGATATGTTTAAACAAAGTCCTAAAAAGTTGAAACCGTGTTTTCCAAAAGGTATTTGGTTTTGACCAGGTTATTTAAGTGTATTGAGAGTAAATCATTTTACAAACCATTTCTCAAATAAAAAGGATATCCTCGGAAACGTATTGCTTATAGGCTGGTGTAAATCAAAATATTGTTTCAGGAGGGTCTAGATGGACAGTTATAAGGGCTTGGAGCAACTGAGTTTATTATGTTCAATTATGGTCAAACCAGGAATATCTAGTGGGAGAGGAGGTGTTAGCCTTCAGGCATGACTCCAGCTGTCGCAAGCTTTCACTTTTGCGACGAACGTTGTCGGCATTGATCCCTTGAGGTACCTCTCTGGCATCAAGGTGAATCTTAGCTATTTTAGTCCCATGCCTATATGCATGATATGTAGATGCAGAAGAACCAAGTTAACAAACTTTAAACAACATCCAAAAGCATTAATAAAGCTCAAATTTAACTTGTAAGAGAGGGTAGAACACCGTTCTCTTAATTAAGGTGTCCCACAGTTTACTATCACAATCAATAATTTACGATTCTAGGCTAGGGTAACATTTGATCAAAAGTCCTAACAACAGCCCGAAGCTGAGATTATATAAACTATTCTCACATATCTCTAACGGACTTGACAAGTTTTAAGATTAATAGACTAACAAGCCTTTTTAAGCGATACTCTAGAAGACTAGGGATCACGCTTAAGGCTACGAAGCACTATTATCAATTGTTTTGGCAACTGATAGTGTGCACAATTTCTTCAAACTATAGTAGAGAAATTAGAGATATTGGGGTAGAGTTGCCTATAGTTCATGAAGTGATGTGTTGGTCGCAGGTGCCGACGTCTTTAGATCCATTGCAGTCGGTTGTAGGGGCGATGGTTGATTGAAGAGTCTCGTGGCTCTTTTTCTTCATGTCACTTTACTATTCTTGAAGCTCCTTGAGTATGTTGTCGAGGCGTGTAGCTTCAGGTCTCTAATAGTGAGAAAGAGGGGTCGATTAGACCTCTGGATCAGGAGAGAATTTAGAAGGGACTCTTATTTGAGAAATAAACAAGGCATACAAACTTACGTGAGGAGATTATGAGACAAGATAGAAGCTGAAAATGTCGGGAAAGAGGAGATACGAGAGAAGAGTTTCCCAAAATCTTTTGAAAAGGATAGAGAATTGGAATGCAATTCAGGAGGAAAGAATACAGAAGATTTTTATAAAGTAGTGTATTTAGGAAAATACTTTTTCTTAGTTTTAAATTACGGAGTGCTATCGGCCAAGGTCTAGGGCTCCTACAGTCGTATGCTCTGATACCAACGCTGTGGGGCCTGTCCTTTGCCCACCACTTGATCTGCACTAGTGTACTGATCCGTACTAGTCCATGGATCAGTTAGTGCACACCATCCACATAGCCGGATCATTACATACAAACGGAAGACTTAATTTACATAAAATACCCGTATTAAGCCCGAAGGCTATTAAGTGTTTACAACACGGCACATTGGCCCAAATATTTCAAATGTCCAAAAGATCAGAGTGCAGAGAACCCAAAAGATCCAGAAGGGTCTCGTGTCGGCTATGCCTAAGCACTCGACCGGAGAGACGCCCTATGTCTCGTCTTGATCGTCAATAAAGTCTTGTTCTTCATCTTCATGGCAGGCGTACTAATCCTGCTCATATTCTCCATCTAAAAGAGAATATGAATGCGAGGTCAGTGTCATCCAAACACTGGCGAGCTAACTTCCAACCTAATGTATTTAGTGATAGAGGTTCCAAAGGAAAGGTTGCGGTTTATTTATTTGCAGAAAGCAAGATTTATAAACCAAGGCCTATGACTTAGCATATTTTAACCAAAAATCTACTAAACAATGTTCAATTTCTTATTCTCATCACATTTCACGACAGTTTCCATGCACACTGCCAAACGTCTCCATACACCCGCCATCATCTTCCAGGTGTGGCGCACCCATTATGGATCTTACGCCAGCGAAGCGCCCGGTCTTCCTTAGCTGAGTTGCGAAGCCCGCACTAGAGTCATGGCTCTCTGTCACGTAAGACCTAGATCATCCATCAGGATGATGACACATTCCTGTCTTCGCCTCAGACTAGGGGTTGACCCTGGCGCTATCCAGCAAGCCAGCGGGCCCCAAGTCCGCCTACTGCCGCGATGGCCGCGTTGTGCAGAACCCCAAGATGGCGGCATAAAGCTACGCGAAAATAACTCGACTCGACTAGCATAGCCGTCCTGGTCGCCCAAAGACTCGAACTCACGTTGTGCAGAACCCCGATGGGCGACATCTGACACATAAAAACAACTTCGCGACTCCGGCGGCACACCTGCCCTGATCGCCCAAAGACTTTCCCAGTGGTCCAGTCTTCCTTCAGACCATGTAGCCCAGCTACATCACACCCTTATCCACAAACCGGAACACATCAGTGTTCCCAACCACACACACTGGCATGCCAGGCCCAATATCCAGTAAACCAAGTTTATAATGTTCATCATGTCCGGTGAGTATCGGTTCACCGTTCTGAGGCAACTAAGCTTAAAGTTAATAATTAAACCTGAGCAATGTCTAAGCAAGATTTTAACCAGGACTTAAGAGTCTAAAATTTGTTTTATTCAACCTAACCAGGCTAATAAGGGTGATCATCAAGGCAATCATTTAGTAAGTCAAATGATAGATGATTTTATCAAGACAATATCATCATGGGGAATTAATAACAAGAAGTAAAGCATGTCATGATACATCATGATTAAACAAGTAGGCATAAATACTTAAAAAGAGTATGCAGTTTGTAATTGTAAATAAAATACTTTAAGAAACTGGGATTCAATATGATCCTTTTGAATGTTAACCCGTACTAGAGAAAGTGTGAGCTCTCCCTAATAAAAGTAACACCTAAAGGAAGGTTGTTGACTCGCACCGGAAAAAATCGAGATTCTTTCTAGTGAAAGCAAACACCCTTTAGGGTGGAAATTAACTCGCCTAGATCTTGTAAGTGAAGGGGGATCTTCCTGTTGTTCCTCGAAATGCTCCACGCGCTCCTCAGCGTCTAATAACGAAACATAAACAGGAATAAACAACCAAAGTGCAGCAAGAAAGTATGATGCATGTGATGCAACACGCTTAACCTAACGGTCGGAAGAGTCGACATGGAACTAATTTTCATATTAAGAAAGTTCCATGAGCCTAATAAGGTTCATGAAATTCCGCTAGAACAACGGAGGTGAACGATAACAATAATGAAATATGATGATGATGATGATACAGTAACAATAATACCCATAATAGTTTACCCATAGATTGGCAACTAGATGTATATAGAAAATAGTTTTATTTGAAGTATTTTCCTTCATCAATTCAAAGCCAATTACCTACTGTTTTTAGGGCAGATGGTTTGCTACCAAAATTAACCGTTGGTTAAACCTTTATTTAGAGTGAAAAGGATATAATTATAGTGTGATTAATATTTACTAAATGATGGAATATTAGTATGCTCCAATATAAGTATTTTTTATTTGGTCCAGAATGTTATTCTATATTTTCTAGAATTTTATGTTGTGTTTCGGTCTTAGTGTTTTATCTAACTTCCAATTATTTTAACAGGAAAAAGAAAATTACTAAAAGAGGGTTTTAATTACCCTAATTAGGAAATTATGCATAAATACCATGCCAAACTAAGTCTCCATATTTTAATAATTACCTTAATGGTTAACAATGCCTTTGCAAAAGGTTGAGATTTAATTGAAGTCGTTTGATATTTAAAATAAATCAATTCCGGTTCCTGTTTTATTAATTTATAAGGAAAAATGGTTAAACAGCTTAATTTAATTATCTAGAGAGCAATATTAATCCCGTAATTGTGTAGAGAATTTTATTAAATTTCTAAATCATGTTTATGCTCCACTGGAACTTTATCAAGATTTTAGGAATATAATAACTAATTAATTAAAGTGGAAAACTAATTTTCAATGGCTTAAACAATTAAAATTAATTAGATAAAACACTTTCTTTTGGACAGAAAATATGGAGAATATGTTTTTCATACATAATTTTGATAAGAGATGAACAAATATTATTTATAATTTGTTTAGGTCAGTTTGGAAATTTTACTTTATTTCAAATGGCCATAATCACTCAACATACTACATAAATGCATTTTCTTTTAGCTAGAAAATATCAGAAATTAAATAAATTCCAGTAAATCCCAGACAGTTTTATGGGAGCTAGTATTCACTAAGATATACCTGTAGAAATTTGCCTCATTGCAGTTGGACAACCGACGAACTTAACTACTGGTTACAGGCTTGGGATGGAGTAGGATAGATCTAGCTAACCCCCATTCTTACGTCTTCAACCGTGGGGGTTCTTGGGGACTTCATGGGCTGTGCTTCCAGCTCTACGGTTGGGCAGGGAAAAATTAGGAAGGACAGGGCTGTTGGTCAAGCATGAGCAACACCGACGGTGGCAGCGGCTAAGCAAGGGGGGCAGCTGGGCAGCAGCACAAATATTAGTTACTATGGCACCTACATGCTGGAACCAATCCTCCTAAAACAGCAGTTAACTGCAGAACACTCCAGGAAATGATTGGAAGGTAGATAATTCTAGCATATACAAACTGCAACGGCTAGAAGTAGCGCAAGCAGCTCAAGCAATCGGACTACTGCTCAGTAATGCCACAACTAGAGCAAGGCACTGCCAGCAGCAAAAACAGCAGCCGCAGCACGCAATATGCAGAGCACAACACAGCTCGGCAACAAGGAAATCTCAGCAGCGCAGGGGAAGAGAGCAGTAGTAGCAGCGATGCCACAGCTAGGAGCAACATTTAGCAGCAGCTGCTGCTAAATGCAGCAACAATCCGCCAGGCCGCAGGCCTAGCTGGCAGTAGCAGCAGCAGCTCCAGCAACGGCGAGCAGTAGCAGCAGTAGCAAGGCACCGGAAGGCAGCAGCAGGGAGAGGCAGCGACGGCAAGAAGCAGAGCTACAGGGAGGTGGTCACCGGCTTGGGGAAGAATAGGGGATAGAGATGTGGCCGCTGACTAGGAGGAGGCGCCCTGGGGGCTGCGCCGGCGGGTGAAGCAGCACTGAAGTGGCAGTGGCTTGGAGGTGCGCCAAGGAGTGGAGGCTCCAATGAGGGGGTCCGGGGAGACGCAGCTGCGTGCAGGAGGAGAATGGGGCGGTGGAGGTGAAGGAAGAGTGGGGCGGCGCCGGCTGTGGAAATGGAGAGGAAAGGGGGCGACGCCGGCCGGTGAGGAGAACCTGGAGCGGCGTTGTGGCCGGAGAGGAAGGAGGCCGAAGGGAGAAGCAGGAGCGGCGGCGCCAGCATGGAGGGACACCGAGCAGAGGCGCGGTGGAGCTCAGGTTGAGCTCGGCAGCGACCAGCCAGTGGACGAGGCGGCGCCGGCCGGTGGTGACGAAGAGGAGACGCCGGCAGGAGCAGATCTGGGGCGAGGGGAGCTTGTAGATGCAGCTGAGGCGGAGCTGCGCCGGTCGATGGAGGGGACAGGGTAGGGCGGCGGGGAGGAGCTGGCCTGGGGCAGCAGAGGCCACGCCGCCCGGAGAGGAAGGAGGTCGGCGGCCGGTGTGGAGGCGCCATCAAGATGGGGAGGCACTGGAGGCGGCCACGAACGGGCTCGGCTGGGAGGCTAGATGGGGATGAAATGGGTGGAGGGCAAGCAACGGGTGGAAGGAAATAGGAGGCGGTGGCACGGCGGGTGCAGGCAGAGCGGCACCGTTGGTCGGCCGAGGGAGGCGGTGACGTGCTACGATGGCTGAGCCAGAGGGTAGCGCGGCAGTGCCAAGGGGAAGTGCCAAGGAGATGCAAACAAGGAGGTGAGTTACCCAAGGCAGCTCAGTGAAGGAAGAGAGAGGGAGGCTGTGAGAGAGAGATGCACGGGAGAGGAAGAGCAGAGAGAACAAAGAGAGAGTGCAGAGGGAGACTGACTAGTGGGACCCACCAGGCTGGATCCAACCTAATTCAAAATTCAAAAATGGGTTCTGCATACTAGAAGGGATTTTTGATGAGATTTGGGAAAATTTTCCAATGCGGGATTATACGCATATAAATAGTTATCAGTATAAGTGCACATATATATACATACACATATATATATATATACACACACACACCAATATGTTGTAAAGATATTAATTCATGTGTAAATAAGACAATTGGTTTGGGATGATTTGGTTTGGTAAATTCATAACCATAAAAACTTAATTTGCTCAATTAGGTTTTTCTTTTAAATAAGTGTGTTTTATTATGGGCCCAAATTCTAAATTAGGTTTTCACAAATTCAAATTTTAAACATTAAAAATTGATTTCAAGTTTTCAAAATTTTCGGACCAAAATATGGGTCTTCAGTTGCTATTTTGAAGGTTTTAAAATATCCCCAATTTTGGGCTGTTACATGCATATCCTCTATAAGTAAGAACGTGAGATTGGGTGGGATGGTTAGAAGGGTGAGGGTAGAGTGGAGAGGTTGCAGGTTCGAGTCCCGGGTAACGTAACATTTCTATTTCACGCGAAAATGTGTCCTAATAACCTATAGTAGGTGGTAGATGACTAGTGTATAGATTTCGGGCATAAAAAAATATTTTTTCTATTTTTTATACAGTTCGATAGGGACTATCATTGCGGTTTTATTGAGAACCAAGCAGTGATAACTGGTTATCATCGCCGCTATGCTAAAGGTTGGTTCAAAACCCAAGACTAATGCTAGTTCGAACCCAAGACCGATGTGGTGTTTTGTAGTAGTGCAAAAAAATTTTAAAAAATAAAATTTGGTCATGTAAGAGATTTCAATGAGATAAACAAGATCGACTGTTCGAATCGGTCGTTAAAAATCTCTAATTTTGTAAACCTGTCGAGAGTACGGAGAAATCCGTACTCTGGAGAGTACACTAGCTGTGGACAACATGGGCCCCGGGTTTTTGCAGACAGACGATTGGACGCATCGCCTCCTTGGGCTAAGTCGCGTGGATCTTTTAGAAGACGGACTTGGTAGACGGCGCAGCCCGACTTGCTCTACAAGGAGTAGGATCCTAATTCTACTCGAATACGTGGAGATAAGCGAAGCCGACTCCGCCATATCCCTTATCTTCCTAATACGGACTAGAAAACCAATCTGTAACTCTACCCCTTGCACTATATAAAGGGGGTCGGTGTCGGGACCCGGTTTTACTAAACCGAAACCCCTCTGTGTTAACAGTACGTGTCCCAAGGATCAAGCACGTACCCACAGTAGAACAGGAATAAAGTATCAACACCAATACTACATTAACTAATAAAATAAATCAGAGTACGGCGAAGCAATTATTACCATATAATATAACATCAGAAAATCCAAATGAAAACAACTGAAGTAGACCCATCATTAGCCACAGGCAAACTGACTGGGGAAGCTTCTAGTATTCCGGATCACCTTCCGAGGAAAATCCAACGTTCCTGCGTAACCTCACGATCCTGACCTGCTCGTGGAATAAGCAGCCCCGAATAAAAGCCGGGGTTAGCACGCGAATGCTAGCAAGTCTTTCCTGGGAAGGGCCAGGCTAGGCTTATCCTAGGAAAGATAATTGCTCATTTGCATAAAAGCATTTAACTTAACAGCATAAAAGCATTTAATAAAACATAAGTAAATCAATAGCAACTCTCATGATTAATCTCAACAAATGACATAATACTCAAACTCAGTATCTCATATCTCATATTCTCAGTTCACATCTCAAAAAGTTCTCATGTTCGTTCTCGTTCATCATGAATCATCTAGCAACGGCACAATGCTGGAAAAACCTTACCCGGGTCAAATTAATTAAGGTGTAGCTACGATGTGAAAAACCACCAAAACGCTCATAACCGGGAGCACGGCCATTCGAATGGGTTTACACTCTGCAGAGGTTGCACGCTTTCCCCGCAAGATACGATACTCCCCCGTCGGAAAGCATCGTAACAAAATCCATCAAAAGACCAACCCCGAGGTTGACACAGTCATACTTGATATTCACACAAGTACCCGGGGGCTCCGACTGTACATGATATTCACACAAGTACCCCGAAGTCCAACCCCAGGCTATACACCGGCAATGACGCATCCCTCGGGAGCTCACCCACGGTGCAAGGACAGTGGCAATCCCGACGTTACGCTTCCTCTAGATCAGGCCCGTCCCATTCCGGGCTTGCGGTCGTACGGGAAATTCTCAGTTAAATCCATCACAATCATCGGTCCTTAGGGACCGGAGCGTTGACTCAAGTTACCCACTCCGAGTCAAATTATTAGTTGGTCAAATTTTAATTAATGAGTGAATAATCCCACCACAAAACCCAAGTTCTCATGTCTCATACTCAGGTACTCCAGAATCTCATATTGAAGTGCTTAATGGTGATCATGCAAGTGGGAATCACTCCCCGATGACTATCTAAGCAAAACTAAGCCAACTAATAATTAAAAACAGTAGCAAATTACATAATATTACTATCCTAAGGTTTATCATGATCGTGGGTGCATATCATATAAATAAACGATATACACTGGGAATTACTATAGCAAATACGCATAATTTAATTAAATAGCAATTTTGGTAAAATCTAGAAATTGGGATTCTAGGGGAAAGACTTGCCTTGATCTTGAGCTTGTTGATCCTGTCGGCGGCGAATTCGGTCACACTCACGTAATCTATCGCACGCAAATTAAGAAGGACAATAAATACCAGAAAATAAATATAACTCCAAAAATTATGAATATTGTTGTGCATGTAGATGGTGATTTTATAAGAATTTACAAATTTGTTTCATCTGAATCGGAGTTTGGATGAATTTATTAAAATTGAAACAAGGCTGTTGCAGCTGGAAATCAAGGAAAATAAATAAATTGTACTGTTCACCTGGGCGGATGCTCTCGGCCTGCTGCTTCGTCAATATACTGCTGGATGGCTACTGGCTTCTAAGTGGTTTTCCATGCATAGAAGACAGAGAGAGAGATTAGAGATGTGGAGCGCAGAGAGAGAGCAAGAGACAGGCGGCGACGCGGCGTGGTGAGGTGAGAAACGCGCAAGCGGCGCTGGGAAATTGCCGGACGGCAGTGGCAGGTGGCGTGCATGGCTAGCTTGGGCAGCGGCATGCAACCATGCAGGATGCAGCGGTAGCATAGTAGCATGCATCGTCTACAGGGCAGCATGAAGGTGCAGCTGTGAGATGGCGCAGCAACATGGGCAGCGCGAGTGTGGAGAGCGCTCCCGGCAAGGACGACAACCCCGACGACGACGACGAACGGAGATGACGGCATGGTTGCGCGGCACAAAATGACGAGCAACGACGATTCCAGATCGCAGGCTTTGAGATTGGATTTGGTGTCCAGACGAACAAGACATGGATTAGGAGAGTTTAGCATTGGAGATAGTCCATGGAAAATAATACGGTGCATGCAGCGCATGGGTAATAAGCAGAGGCTTAGCAGATCAAAACGGCATGCAGCAGCAACGTCGCAAGTGGTGCGACGGCTAGCAGCGGGGTCGTGGCTCGCGCGGGCAGGGCGGTGAGGCGGCGTCATGATGGAGCGGTGGCGGCGAGCTGAGGCTGCTACGATGCAGCGACGTCGGCGACACCGGACGAGGAGGAAGCGGCAGCAGCCGGGCTGCACGACGGCGCGGCGATGCGGCGCGGTAAGGCCTGGGCTGAGCTCGGCCACGACGGCATGGTGCAGCGACTCGGCTAGACCAGCGGCGAGGAGTGGTGGCTACCTCGAGACGACGTCGACGGCAACGACGACGGCAGGCGCGACGAGGACGATGAAGACGCAAGGCGACGGCGGCAGCTCGTGCAGATTGGTTTTGGGAAGAGGGATTAGGGTTAATTAGGGGTGGAATTTTGCTGGTTTATATGTGGGGAGTTAGAGATAGAGTTAGAGTTGGATTTGGATTGGATTCAGGATTAGGATAAGGACAAAGAGAGATAAATCTAATTTCTTTCGTAATTTTAATTTAATATTTTTGGGATGTCACATTTTAAAAGGGCCATAACCATATCAATAGGCTCTACTTTTTTTGTTTGGTCATCTTCATTTTTCATCTAGTTGTTAATTTCGCTGTATTTTGCACCAATCAACATAAAGATACACCCCGCACCTAAGTTATATCTCAATTTAGTTCAATCAACTTGCTTGTGTTTATGGATCTATTGCTTAATCGACTGTGTTAGCATTTCACTGTTATCTCGATTAAGTTCTAGTCTATTTACCTCATCTGATCTAGCTATTCAAGATGATTAGAAATTTTACTTTGTTCTACCTTTTCGATTGTAGGGCCAAATTGATTGCATGCTATGAACCTAGCTGTTGGTGTTATTGGGGTCACACCCTACGTACGCCCATCAGTGTCTTGATCCAATTGGCAACCTTTTGGTATTAGTAATGTCCTTATTTATTTTGCAGGTTGCGACCTGAAGAGTTACGTAATTTAGTCCTATGGTGTATTATTTTATCATATTTTGTATCGCCATTATTGATGCATGCATGAAAAAGTACAAAAATACTAAAACTATAAAAATATAAAAAGGTCCAAAAACAAAAAAAAAGGGTAGTATGTGTTGGATTGCGTGTATTTGAGTTTTTCTTTTGGTGGTAGGTGTCTTTCTTTTTGTTTTCTCTTAATTTCTTTTGTAGGTGGGAGGGTGGGTAACTCCGCCTATGTCATCTTAGTTGTAACACTTAATGGCATAGCCGGTCCCAAGCCCGGAAAAAGGAGGAGGGATTTACTTCAGATAAATTGTTTTTTAAAAAAATAAATTCCATTCATACATGTATAATATATAGATATGTTGCTGTTAGTTTATATTGATAAAATTTTCTTGTATGCTACGACAATTTTGTGTACCTAGATTTGTTTTGAGATGTAACTTTAGTCTAACCAAAACACTTTTGCGGATTCCTGACATTATAGAAAGAAACAAGAAAGAAACACTTTAATATCTTCAAACTACTATGGATGGACTCACTTAATTAGAGCTTTTTTCTCATTAAAATCGAAGTGCTGACAGAGACACACACATTAGTTCATTATTCTCGTCACCGTACTCAGCTTCATGAGAATTGAGATAAGGCAAAGGCAATAAGTTTACTACAAAGAGGTACACATTCTATTCAAGATAACTATTAGAGTAAATTCCACTATTACCCCCTTGAAGTTGTATAGAAATCTAACTTAGCGTCCTTAACTTCAACATTGTCATTTGAGCCCCTTGAAGTTGTGTCCGTTTGCACGCCAGCTCCAGATCTGTTATGGTATCTGTTAACTGCTGAGGTGTTAGTTTCATTAAGTGCTTTACGTGATTACCATGTGTGGATGAAGACGACATGGACGCCTTGTCACCATCTTGCTCATCTCTCTTCCTCTCATCTTCACCCGCATTTGTGAGTTTTTATTGGATAACACCCCAACATCAAGGAATTTTTAAGTTTTAGATTTTTTGTTGAATACCACCCCATCACAACAATAATGTTACAGAGTTTAGGGCCTATTTGGCTAATAGTCTAAGGCTGACATAACTAAGCTTAGACGTGCCACAAGCATCTAGACGTGTGGTTGGTTTGTCACTCAAATTCGCACCACATCCCTTAAGGGAGCCTAAGCAACCTTTAGATTTCTAGATTCAGACCCAAACCATCATATCTTCATCTAGCCCAGCTGGATCGGGTTTTATTTTTTTAACCAACGGGCCAAAATTGGGTCGTGGTTCTGGTCAAGTCAGGTCAGGTTCCGGTCCATCCCCGCCTCGACCTAAGCCAAACCTGGCCTGAGGTATATGGCTTGTTTCCTTTTTCCATCGTGGGATAGGGATCACCATTCCATCCAGACACCCAACCTGTCCCTAACCCTATCTCCAGTACCCCACTCCACCCAGTGAACTTTCAATCCACTCTAGCCATCGTCCCCTAGTCCCTTCTCTCACAAGTGTCAATCCAAATCCACTCTAGCCATCGTCCCCTAGTCCCTTCTCTCACAAGTGTCTCTCACAAGAAGAAGAAGAAGAAGAAGAAGAAGAAGGGAAGAAGCAAGAGAAAGAAGAAATCAAGGTTAGGGTTTATATTTGTGGCGATATATGAATTTCAAAATTAGGTGATTCCTTATGAATCTTCGCTTGATTAGGTGCTAATATTCTTGGATTAATGATGGATGGTGGTCGGAATCTAGTTAGGTCGTGATTCATGTCGGGACCACCCCAAACGGAGTCGGGCCCCTTCTGTGCATTACCTATACTAGTCCCTGGATCAGTAGCTAGTACACACAGATTCCAAAGCTTTGGATCATTGCCGTTACAAATCGAATAATAATTACATCAGAGTACGCTAATTCGCACGAAGACCTTAAACAGCGGAATTCTAACACGCAGTGGAAGTCTTCACAGTCTTCCATAACTCCAAATGGAAGAGGACAAAATACAACAATCAAACCCGCAGGCAAGCTGCAGTAGCATCCTAGGCGTTGGTATAGCCATCGTCTTCAAGTTCTCCACTTTATATTCTTGACCTGCTCATTAAATGAACAGCCCCGCATGACAAGCGAGGTTAGCATTTGACTGCTAGCAAGTCCTTCCTAGGAAGGGCTAGGTTAAGATTTACCTTAATGAAGCTGAGGGTTAATTTGCATAAAAGCATTTCACTTAGAATTGTAAAAGCATTTGAAAAACATATATAAATAAGTACAAATTCTTATGATCAACAGTCATATCATAAACTTTCCATTCTCAGATCTCAAGTTCTCAATCTCATAATCTCATTCCTCCATTCTCAAATCTCAAATCTCAATTCTCAATTCTCAAATCCCAATACTCATATACCAAACTCATAATTCTCATCTAGCAACGGCACGAATGCCGGAATAACCTTACCCATGTCATATTATGTTCAGTGATGCTACAATGTGAAACCCACCTTGTCCGCCCTTGTCCGTGGGCACGGCCATTCAAATGGTTTTACTCTGCAGAGGTTGTACGCTTTCCCCACAAGATACGATATCCTCCCGTCGAAGGATATTATAACAAAACCCTCCAGAAAATTAATCTCGGGCTTAAAACACGGTCGTACCTGCTTCACACAGGTACCCAGAGAAATGCTTCAGCACAAGTCCCTGGCGATACCCCGGTGGTGTCTCTCAATTCTCTCTGTAATTCTCAATTCATCAATCATGCAAGGACAGTGAGTAATCCCGACATTCCTTTTCCTTTAGATTAGGCCCGTCCCATACCGGGCTTGCGGTCGCACGGGTAAATACTCAGTAAAGTAGTCACATGGCTCGGTGTTGACACCCGAATTTGGCAGGTGAATCGGATAAATATGGGCCGTCATTATTAAGACACTGGGCCTATCAACATTGTGGGCCTCGTTGACCAAGGGTGAAATCGGCACGAAATCAAGTTCGACGCGGAATCGAAATTGGCACAGGATCTCGTATTCCGGATATTATGGAAAGATATCAAAGCAAATCGGGATTGCGTCCGAGTGTTAAGGAAGTTTATCGGGTCGTTCTATAGATAGATTAGATAACGTCGAGTTGGAGTCGATCTTGCGGTTTAGGCGTTAGTATAAATAGCGAGCTGATGGACAGAATACACACACAAAAAACACAATACCTTTGAACTCGATCGCCCTCGTCGAGAGGATTTCAACCCGCAGGTAGGGCTATCTCGATGTAATTGATTCTCTCCTGTTCTCGTATACATGGCTGCATTGCTTCAACCTCATGTATACAAAGCATGTTAGGCTGTCTCGGTTTACCGATCCTTAGCATGGACGCATGTTTGCACTGTCTCGAGTTATTCGATCTGCATCATGCATGTATCCTTATGGTGTTAGCTGATGAAACACTTTGTTCTCGTGTATTCTCTTTCTTCGATGCATATGACTGTCTCGATTTAATCGATCTTATATGTACTTGTTTGGGAATTGACATGAATAAAGTATTCACCGGTTTGCGTCATATTTATCTAGCAATGTCAGTTGTTGATTGTGTTTGCATACCTTTCTCGAATCTAATATATGAGACCGAATCGATCCTCTCGATCTCCCATATGTTCGTTCTAGGGGATAGTATGATTAACATATTTTTCTGATTGACGTTTTGCTAGTTCCTATTACTTATATCGATTTATTAGTTTACATCGCGTTATAGATCTGAATACTGTCTGGGCTTGACCCATCTATTTAGGCCAATTTCGTGATTAAAACCGATAGATCTATTTAAGGATTTAAAAGTTGGTTTTCCAATATAAAAATACCAAAAAGATAGATTCATTGATTTATTGTTTATTATGATCGCTCTATCGGAAATTAAACCGATAGAATTTCCATCATCGGTTGTCTTGAGACCGATGTGTGTAAACCTGATCTGGCTACTAGAAAAAGCCGATTAGGGCCAAGTCGTTGATGGTTTCCCCTTGTCAATTCACAGGTCAAATTGACTGGCACGTTTGGTTCCTGGTTGCGACGCAAGCCCCGACTTGACGCTTCCGCACAGTGTGGGCGTGAAGGGTCAACTTTTCGCGTCAACACACGGTCCTTATTCTCGGAGCGGCGACCAACACAAACCCAACTCTCGTGCTCAAATGCACCCACCTTACAATCCATCCACTCCCGATCCCATTTATTAGTTAGTCAAGTTTTAATTAAGATGAATGAATCGAAACCCAGATCCCAACACAAGCAATTCATCAAATCTCTTGATTTTATGCCTAGCTACATTCAATATATGGGATTGGATCCCCAAATACCTAACTGAGCAATACTAACTGAGCAATACGAAGCATCTATTATCTAAAAACAGTGGACGATACTTCCATAAGTTATCCTAGGGTAGAGACTTTATCAGTAGATGCACATGTCGAACAAACACATGCACTGTGTAACAGTATATGATCATACGACGTTTTCATCAACATAGCAGTTTTGGCAAAGCTATAAAATTGGGATTCTAGGGAAAGACTTGCCTTTGAAGTAGTTGGACTCTGGCGGTGCATCGGCGGCGTCAAGGAAATCTCCTTCAGCATCCGAACGTTCTATCGCACGCAAAACAAGAAAAAGCAACCAATAAATAACATATATAGCAATATAATTTTAAAAATTGTATAAAAATTACAGAAGATAAATATGATTTTTCTGGATTTTTAGAAACTTGAATCGTCGGAATCGGAGGTCAGATGAATTCGGAGCGATATTGGGAAGGGTTGCTATTTGCTGAAATTCTCAAAAATGGGAAACGGCACTGTAGCTTTGGCCCCACTGGTCAGATGTTGACCCAACTTGGTCCTGGGGCTATGGCCGGCTGGGTGGTGGTCGGCGGTGGAACGGCGCGGGAAGTGGAGCTGGGTGGCGGCCGGTACTGCTTCTAGCAGCGATGGAGGCAATAAGAAGACGGCGGCTACCTTGGGAACGTGGCAATTACGGCTTCCCCTGCGATTGCTTGCTTTGGGGCTTCAATTGTTGATTGATTTGGGCTGTGGAGGTGGGGAATTGGGATTGAGGGTTTGTGGTTTAGGCTTCGGGGGCAAGGATTGGTGAATTTTCTTGCAGGTGCTTGTGGAGAGGAAACTTCCATACGTGGCTCGCGGCCAAAGGTGGCACGACACGTGCAGGCCACGTCGGAGAACAGGACGGAACAGAATCATGACGAGGATAGGAACGGGAGAAAAAGAATATGCGCAATCATGAATAGGAATGATGAAAAGAATTAGAATGGAAGAAAATCGTGAACAATCATGAAGAGGATAAGAACGGCGGAAAGGAAGAAAGATAGGATTTTTCTTGTATTTATTATTTTATGAAAAGGTGAAAATGTAAATATCTGTGATTTTAAATTAAGTTGTTTCTTTTTAATATACTAAATGGATGAGAACGGAAGAAAGGAAGAAAAGTATACTCTTTCTTCTAATATTAATTTTAGGAAAGATTAAAATTTTAAGTAAATGTAATTTTAGGTTTTTGGAAATAATTATTTGAAACAAGAAATTTCAAATTTTCGAAATCCCCGAATTATGAATTTAATAGAACTCACGGTCCGGGTTATATAAACATTTTTATTTTGCGAATCAAACTCAAACAAATTAATTAGTTTCATTTTTCTTTTGAACAATCTTTTGCAATATTATTTTTGAGAAGTTTAAAATATTAAAAGGTAACATACTTATTTTCACAATCTTAGTTTAAATTGCATTTTGAGAATTATGCAAACACAATGATGTAGATGATTTTAGGGTTTTGAAAATAAGGATGTTACAATTCAGTAGTCGCCCATGTTTCGAAAAACGTGTGCATCATGTTTATCTTTCTTTCAAGTACAAGAACTCAGAAAACGGATAAGTGGTTTAGGATATATGACCGTTTTAGTCTGCTGTCCAGAATTGAGAATTTGCCGGTTTTTCATATAGACTGGTGATTCGTATAGTAAAGGTTGTTGGATGCGGGTAGATATGACGTGGTTTATCCATAACGTCATTTGAGATATCATTGTTTTGAAAATTCCTGTTTTTTATAGGAGTTGGTGTGGATTGGGCCTCAACCGCGTATCGGCCTAATTCCCACGGTTAGAACGCAAGTTTATGTTAATCAAAACTTTGATAGAGAACGAAGGGTTATTTATGCAATGTCATGTTATTGATACTTTGCAAGCTCGATCTATGTTTATGATTTATGCCTAATATACGACTGTTACATTGTGGTGCATCCATAAGACAGGAGCTAACTCGGTAGGCATCCCACAGTTGTGGGGGGAAAAAGTCCTATTTTGATAGGCACTGATAGGCACTCCACGGGAGTGAAGTAATTGGTCTCCGCCTTAATCAGGACAGACAAGAGTGTTGCACCAACGAGTGACACTCTAGCTATACCGGTATGAGCTCACAGAAAACAAATGCCTAAAGCATTGCATTGACAGATGATGGAATAATTATCAAACAGTTGTTTTTATTAAATTTAATATCGATTTGAAATTGTCTTCTTCGTTTAATGTATACTCGCTGAGTTATGAACTCACTCTTGCTTCTTTTGTCTCTTAGGTGACCGTTGACGGCGACATGTATGGGATGGACGTAGCACTTCACTTTTGGCACGAGAGCACCTAATTCATTATATCTAGTTAGTTTTGATAGACTTGTAGTCACTTGCAACTTAGGTCAATGAGATTTATCTGGAGAAACAGTTGTTTTAAATCTGGTTGTGTTTTGATGTTGGATGTTCTATTTACTATTGTAATGGTTGTCATCGTCAAAGGTAGAACTTATATGCCGGTGGTGATAAAGCTTGGTCGTTCTTTTATGTTGATTATGCTATGTTCATGAAAATAATATTTACTTGCCTTTGATATCTCTGTTGTGTGGATTAGTTCAACTTTATGGAGAGATACTACCGAAATTTATAAGATTTTAGGATGCTAATAGCATTCCAGACCCTGGTTGGGGTTGGGATGTTACACCGACTTCATCAAGGGAAGCGAGCAGCTCTTTAGATTCAGTCATGTGATTGCTGGCCTCAGTGTCAAGATACCACACCTTCCCGTTGCCATATCTGTTGGAACCATACGTTCCTCATTGAGGAGCACTCTGACCCGGAACTTTTGCCTCCGTGCAGGCATGATGCTCCTCCGTTGCATCAGAGAGGAGTCTCTGCACGTTCGCCTGGCGAACAAGGTTAACTCCCATCTGCAGTGTCTTCACCGTGTCCCAAGCTTGCTTTACAGCGAGCATTGAGAGCACCTCAGGAGGCACGGCTCCAAGTATTGTGGACAACGCGAGTGAATCACCACGATACTCAGCTACCCTGGGATCAATTGCCTCCCGGAGCCCCTGCGCTTGGAGATTAACCCTCATGACGAGAGTCTAATCCGTGTAGTTTGTCCAGGTCAACATTGGATAAACCACAGTGCCTCTCGATCCCTTCACGACACGATGCACCACAATCTCCCCAGCATTACGGTCGCCATCATCCTTCAGCCGCATCTTTGGCTGCACTGGAGTCTTCTCCGACGAGGCTTCGTCCTTGTTAATCCCGCCGCTTTGATTCCATGCCTCAGGAATTTGAGCACAAGGCTCTGATACAAATTGTTGAAACAGAGCAAAACTCAATGTGATCTTTGAGAACTCAATCACACAAGCAAAAGAAACAAGAGGAATTTTTGCGCTTAGCGTAAGACGTCGGATCTTTTCTGTCTGCTCCTCTTTAATTTATTCGTCGCGAATACAATGTTAACTGACCAACTCACCTGCTGTAACAAAAACGAAAGACAGATGCACTTGACTAACTGACGCGAACAAACCGCGCATCGCTCACCTGGCATAACTCACATGAGAAAACAACTAAACGAATTGACTGACTGAAGCATGCAAAGCGGCCATTTTACAGTACATTATAGCAGCAAGTATATGGCGTGAGTCTATTTTAGATCTAACCGTCCATTAAAAGGGTATTATAGTATTTTCTGTTAGTTACGGAAGGGTAAGAAAGGGATTTGCGGCACAGGTCGATCGTATCTATGGGAATCCTAGTCATATTCATGTGCACCCACACCAGATGATCATATTCATTTGCACCGGATGACGATCATATTCATATGCCATATGCACGCACTAGACTATTATTATACAAATTAGTCATTAAACTCTTGTATAATGACTCTTGTATAATGTGTCTTGTCGATGATGCGCTAATCATGGGGTCTCGGGGAAGACGAGAGTAGTGCGCCGGTTGTTCTTGTGCCACGTACGCCAATGAATCAAGCACCCTAATATAGTATATACTTCAATGGATATATACTTCGAGAGCCAACACCCAGTTAGTCGAACGATCCGTATCTTGATTTAAACACTTCACCGCTGTCAAGCAGTCAGTGATGATGCAGCAGGACGAACACTGAAACAAGAAGCGAGATCCAAAGCTTTTAATATACCAACCGGCTCCGCATGTTCAGCATCCAGTAAGCCTAAAAGACGCACACTGAGACAGGCAAATGCCTCCCCCAATTCATTCAGCACCACCATACCCACAGAACGTGTCCCATTATTCTGATCATAGGATGCATCAGTGAATATTCTAATCGCAGCATTCTCCCCGCCAAGATCTGGAGTAACAGAGGCTCCATTGGCATAGTGATCAGCTGTACTATTAGACTGTATGAACTGGATAGAAGAGACAACCTTCTGAGCCCACCAGATAGACTCCAGAAAAATAGCCAAATGAAGCAGATGATCATGGTCACCATGTTGCACAAGCTGAAGCAACCAGGTCGGCAAGGGGGGATCCCCAGACACCCAGCAAACTACACCAATTTCTGAAGATGCACACGACAGGCTCTGAGCGATGTCCTGGGCATAGGGGCAAAGAAAGAACACATGCTCCATGTTCTCATCCCCTCCACTCATATCACAAATTTTTTTTGAACGAACAGGTATGCGCTCTGCCATTTCATTAAGGAGAAAAAGAACTATGCAACTGAACAAGAATGAAGAAGAATACAAAGGAGAGAGAGAGAGAGAGGAGGGAGAATCTTACGTTTAACCAGATTGTGGTCCACAGGCAGATTATTTTGGCAAATGCGCACGCAACCGATGAGGCATATCCAACTGCCAAAGCTTCTTCCATCCATTGTGTGTTGTTGGTGCAGAATTAGATACATTGTTTATATTCACATAGCGCCGGCTGACATGGTAGGCAGACTTCACTGAATAAACACCCGAATTTGAAAAGAACCAAGCTGGCCTATCCGGGGTCGGTGCTCTGGGCAGTTGAATCACTTGAATGTCCTCACAATCCAGGGGGAAAATATGATGAGATAGCTTCTCAACATCGCATGCTTGAGTGCCTTCAACAAACAACTGGTTGACCATCCGGATAGAGCTAACTCGTGACGGTCCCAAAGGTTTTCTATACAAGAAGGTCGAGGAATCCAATCATCTTCCCATATATGAACTATCGACCCATCACCAATTTGCCAATACAGTCCTTTGGACAGCAACTCACGCCCATAACATATACTGCACCAAGTCTAAGATGCTTGAGATGTAACTTTGGCCCTTAAGAAGTCACCATCCGGAAAATAAACTGAAGACAATGCCTTAGCCGAAAGAGAATCAGGATCGGTTAAAATGCCCCATCCCTGTTTCCCAAGCATAGCTTGATTAAAGGACATAAGATCCCTGAATCCAAGCCCTGCAGATCATTCTTTCAAAAAAAAAAAAAAAGCCTTGCAGATCCTTTCGGTTTTTTGAGCACCTCCCAAGCATCCCAATGAATTTTTTTTGCGTCCTCCCTCTCCCCCCAAGAATCTAGCCATTGCCATTTCAACTTTTATACAAGTGCCAGCAGGAAGCTTAAACACACTCATTGAGTAGGTCGGCATAGACTGGATGACTGCCTTTATCAGTATCTCTTTCCCAGCTCTGCTTAAGAGCATGTGATAAACCCGAATTTTTGACATAAAATTTTTTCGCATAATTTGCATGAATATCACCTAGATTTACATTTGTATTCTTGAGTACACTTAAAACCCCTAAAATGTTTTTTTTGAATTTCCTAAAATAAGAAAGGAAAAGAATTCCTAAAAGAACCTTAAAAAGTTTTATAGAACAAAGGTGATTTTGTGCCTTTATAAAATTCTTGGCATTTTTCTGAACTCATAGAGATTTTCCACACACTTTTCTGATTCCCCTATAATTTTCCAAAATTTATATAAGCTTCCTAGAATTAAAAACCCACTGGAAATCCCTTGCTGGAAAATCCTTTTCCGGAGGAAATTTTCCGAGCCACGCGTCGCCTTCCTATTCGCGCGCGTGCTCTCCTCTCGCTGACAGCTGGGGCCCGCTTCGGGATGAGCCCGCGCGCGCGCGTTTGGATTAGTGAAATCCGACGGTCGCCCGTGCTCCACGTCGTCCCAATCTGACGGTCCTGAGCAGATCGTCACCCCGCCGCGCCGCTTGCACTAAAGGAGATCGGAGGGCCTTCGGTGCGCCACGTCTCCAATCCAACGGCCACGACATGTTCTTCCCCGGCCGTCGCCGCCACCCTGCTCTGCTTCGCAGCGCCGTCGTCTCCGCCGTGAGAATCCGCCGGAATCATCATTACCAGGCGATTCCACGCCTAATAGTCCACACAGACATGACCAAAGTGATCCTTGGGACTTGTACTACTCGAGTACTCCCATGGCACGGTCGGAAAGACCCTTGCTGGCCCAATCCGCTGCCGCCGCAACCCCCTGCTCCCATTGCCGCCGGCATGCCATTGCCGCCCGCTTTACCCGATCCTATCGGCGCCTAGCTTGGACGCTCCATCGCGCCAAGGCCACGTTGTTGACCCCCATGGCCTCGCGCGTGACCCATTAATGGCCGCAATGAGAGGGAATCCGTCGCCGGAGGAAAATCCCGGCGAGCTCATCCATCCAACCGAAATTACGACAAAATTGCTCCCCCTATAAATTCCGAAGCCGCTCGGCTTCCTGGAACTCGTCTTGAGCTCACGAAGCCAGCAGCGCGCCACCAGGTAAGCTGCACTTCCACCACTCCGTTCCACCGCCGCCGTTTTCACCGGAGCTCGCCGCCAGAGCGCTCCGATGATCCCCTACCTATGCCACCAAAAGCAAAAATGCTCCCCGAAACCCTCTAAAGCTTAAACTCCTATCAATTCCTACTCAATCCCACTGTAACGCCAAATTCACTCTCGCCGGCGTCCAAACTCCATGGCTCATGCCGCCAAGCTACCCCGAAGCTTTTCATCCCCCGATTTCAATCCTAGAACATCCCACATAGCCTCTGGTGACATATACACCTCGCAATTCAACCTATTAAACACTCCCAGAAGAATCCCCTAGCCTAAGCCGCCGCTGGACCTCGTCGTCCGGCTAACTCCGGCCATCCCGAGCCCCAATCCCAGAGGCGAATCATTCCTCACATCCCGTAGATCAAAAGCCCTAAGGTCGATTTGACCCAAACCCCATAAATCAAAAACGCCCAAATCGAGTTTTCAAGAACCCTAAATTCCCCTGTTCATCCTAGCCCAGATTTTGAATCCTTCCAAATTGAAACCCTTAGAGGCCGAATTAAGTCAAAGTTCCTATACAAAAGTTTCTCGAAATGATGTTTTACATCTAAAAATGATTTTTCCATATTTTTAAAACCCCTTCCAGATTTGAATTTAAGGTCAAAACCCTTTCTTTTTTAAGATTTTAAGAATTTCTAAAAAACCTAAGGATTTATTAAAAATCAAACTAATATTTTTAGTAGAATACAGGGACATAAACAAATTTTATAGACTTAAAATTTTTCAATAAAGGATATACTATACATTAATTTCCTATTTATAAATCCTTCTAAATCCATTCTTCTAAATAAAAAGTATAGGGAATTTCCTCTTAAGGCCAAAATACATACCATTTCTTAAGTAAAAATAGAACAACTGTTTTATAGGAAAATACTAGGAAATTTGAGAAGAGACCCCAAATTACTATTTTCTCCTCTCCTACAAATTGTCTTAAAACAAAGAAAAACCCAAAACTCTCAACCCTACTCCCAATACCACCCCTAGACCATTTAAAATGTTTTTCCTGCATTATGTTATAAAAATTGTTCTCAAATATATTTTGATTATTGCTGTTCTTATCTAAATAATAGAAGAAGAACAAGGAGCGGTATACTGGGTTGAACCACCTGTGGAGGAGGACTACGAAGAAGGGATTACTTATAGTGATAATCAAGGCAGGTTTCTATTTCCTTGATGCACTTTGAATTCCTATTCAAATATTTATGGTTACATTACTTTTTAGCTATTACTTTACTTGCCAAACTATTATTTCATGTGTTATAAAATAAGTCATGCCAAGATACAAACACCAGAAAGCCTACCTATTATTGATTAGCCCCATCCTTTGAAGCCTAGAATAGGTTTTGGAATGTTTAAATTGAGTAGGATAAGTCAATCATTTGCCATGTGGATAAGTAGTATGGGATACTTATCTGGACATGGGGATGTTACGAAAGAGGAATTTTATATGAGCCACCAGGTGTAGTGAAGTTGGACTAGGCCAGTAACTCTTGGAGCTGGGTATATCCTTCAAGAATCTATAGCACAGTAAAGCTCAAGGGGGACATATGCCATACAAGACCTACAATGGTACCACTTGTCAAGGGGATACAACTGGATTGTGCTCATATAAAAACTTGAGTATAATGAATGAGAATGACACAAATATCACCCATCCATATATCTGATCAATATGTGGGTAAAGCTGGGTAGGTCCTGCAGGGCTGTTAACAAAATCATCGATGGACCCAACTTCGGATATATGAAGTTGTGTCAAACTGGGTGATGCCTATCTTATTCGATAAACTCATGCTTTGAGAAAAGTCTATGATGTATGGTGCTGCTATAAGCAGGTAGAAAGTGGAAAGTGGGGAATGGTGAAAGGATTAAGTGTAAGAGTGGAAATGCTTTAATCAATTTAATAAAATTCTCTTAAATCTTAAGTTTCTTAAATTTGCTATATATCATTGCATTTACGTTCCTGTAAGAACCTTGATTCTATTGAATTCCTGCATGAAATAATAAGTCTTCTATATGGAAACCTGCATGTACTGTTAGTACTTACCCACTATGTGGGAAAATTATAATATTTTCAGGTACTCCTCAACTTTATGGTGAGTGCGAGGAGTTCACTGCAGAGGAACTAGAAAGTTATGGCATAGACTTCTAGTTTACCAATTTCTAAAGTTTTCTTGCACTCACAACTTTCGCAACAGTGTGAATGTAATAAGTACTTAAAGAATAACAGTTTGTAATAATTTTCCCTTGTAAATACTGAGGTTTCCCCATGAAGGTTTTGGACTTCTGTATTGACTCTGGCACTGTTGCATCCTGGGTAATCGTGCTTTTGAGGGAACAATTCCAATAAAAATTTATCGGAATTTGGTCCTCACAGAGCATGGCCAGCAGAGTCTCTAAAAGGAAATCTTCTCTATATTTAGATACTCTCGGTCTCTATATCACTCTAGCAGAGTCTCTATGTCAGTCCCTAAATTTAGAGATTCTCTCTCCGAATCTCTATATTTAGATATTCTCTCTCCTGTCTCTATATCTTTTTGAGAATAGAGACTCTGCTGGAGAGGATGAAAATATAAAGAACAAATAGTGGTTTAGAGAAAGAGATATAGAGATCCGAATTTAGAGATATGGAGAGATGGGATCAGCCTGTCTAATGCCTCTAGAGGGGCAAAAAGACTGTGACACCTCCCCATTAATCTTCACAGCACAGGAAGATGAAGAAATACAGTGGCTGATCTTCTCTATCCATCTATTACTGAAACCCAGCTTAGCGAGCATGTCCATCAAAAACTCCATTCAACGCGATCATAAGCTTTTGCCATATCCAACCTAATTGCACATAAAGGATTTTTCCTTCCTTTCCTCTTTTTTATAGCATGAGAGCATTCAAAAGCCACAAGGACATTATCTGTGATCAGTCTACCCGGCACAAAAGCACTTTGCTGATTGGAAACTATACCAGGAAGAATTCTTTTCAGCCTGTTGGCAAGGACCTTAGCACCAATTTTGTAAAGACATTGCTCAACCCAATTGGCCTAAACTAGGAAAAGTTTTCTGGAGTGGTTACCTTAGGGATCAATGTGACATCCCAAAAATAAAAACATCCAAAATTTTATTTAAACTCAATTTCAATTACAAATTACATCTCATACCTTCAAAAAAAAAACTTTCCTTTTCTATATTAATTTATTCTTTCCCCTTTTATCTATTTTCCTTCTTTTTCACTTTTTCCTAATTATCCTCCTTGGCTGAAACAACCCTGGTCATACCATCCCCAGGCTGAACCATCTCTTGGCCGAGCCCAACACCAGCTAGAACACCACCATCATATCCTGGCTGGTTTCATCTCCAAACCAACCCCAAGCAATCCTAACCGATTCCAAAACCAATTTGATCTCATGCCCAATCTGACCTCCAACTCCTCCATAAAAACCTGTAGAATCCCACCCCAAAATCAATCTACACGCCGCCGTCGTCACCCTGCCTCCATCATCGTCTTGCAGCCGACGTCGCCACCATCGCCGGAGGTGGTTTCTCAGCCTTTGTTCCTTGCCGTCTTCTGGTTCCCACCGCTGAGTCGCCGCCACCTTGCTCCCGTACCGAGCCCTGGCCGTCATTGCCTCGCGCACCATGGGCGCCGTCGCCGCTGATGCCGCCGAGGCCGCCGACGCCCGCAAGCCTCGCTGCTGCCGCACACTCGCCGGGCGAACGCTGCTGCAGCGAGCCGTTGCTCGTAACCCGCCGTCGCTCTTGCCGCTACTCGTGCCGCCCAGCGGCCACCACCCGTGAGACGCGCGCCAGCGCCTACCACCGGCGCTCTAGCCGCCGGGCCGACCTCGCCGCAGGACCACGCCATGCCGCCGCAGCTCGTTGCCAGCGCCGCCGCTCTCTCCTGCTGCCGCACCCGTGGTGCCGATGCCGCCGCGCTGCTTCGCCGACGCGCGAGCGCCGCCGTCGCCGGACCACCGCTGTCGCCGGACCCCGCCGCCGGCGCCCTCCTTTCTCCTTCTTCTTCCTTCCTTCTTTCTCTCTCTAGTTCCTCTCTCTTCCTCCTTTGATTTTTCTCAGCCTCAAGGCACAGATGCAGCCAGGACTTTATCCCTTCGCACGTTGGCTTCTGCTACAGTTCCCAGCCCGCTAGCTACAGTACTTTTTCCAATTTCCCGAATTTCAGTGATAGTGATAATTCACTATTTCGCTACGTTTTCGTCCGAACTCCAAATCCGGCGATTCCAGTTTCTAAATTCTCAGAAAATTCACATCTATCTACTGTAATTTTTATATAATTTTTAAATTTATTTACTGTTTTTGGTGTTTATTATTGTTTTTTCTCGATTTGTGTACGGTAGATCACGTGGGTAACGAAGGAGAGTTCGCCGACGCCGCCGACGTTCCGCAAGGTCAAGAAGAACAGGAAGGCAAGTCTTTCCCCCTAGAATCCCATTTTCTAGATTTTGCCAAAATTGCTATTTAATTAAAACATGCGTATTTGCTATAGTGAATCCTAGTGCATGTCGTTATTTACGTGGTGTGCACCCACGATCATGACAACCTTAGGATGATAATATTATGTAATTTTCCACTGTTTTTAATTATTAGTTGGCTTAGCATTACTTAGATAGTCACCGGGGAGTGATTCCCACTCATACGATCACCATTAAGCCCTTTATTATGAGAATCTGGAGTATCTGAGTATGAGACATGAGAACTTAGGTTTTACGGTGGGATTATTCACTCATTAATTAAAATTTTGACCAACTAATAATTTGACTCAGAGCGGGTGACTTGAGTCGACGCTCCGGTCCCTAAGGACCGATGATCGTGATGGATTTAACTGAGAATTTCCCGTGCGACCGCAAGCCCGGAATGGGACGGGCCTGATCTAGAGGGAGAGTAACGTCGGGATTGCCACCGTCCTTGCACCGTGGGTGAGCTCCCGAGGGATGCGTCATTGCCGGTGTACAGCCTGGGGTTGGACTTCGGGGTACTTGTGTGAATATCAGGTACAGTCGGAGCCCTCGGGGTACCTGTGTGAATATCAGGTATGACTGTGTCAACTTCGGGGTTGGTCTTTTGATGGATTTTGTTACGATGCTTTCCGACGGGGGAGTATCGTATCTTGCGGGGAAAGCGTGCAACCTCTGCAGAGTGTAAACCCATTCGAATGGCCGTGCTCCCGGTTATGAGCGTCTTGGTGGTTTTTCACATCGTAGCTACACCTTAATTAATTTTGACCCGGGTAAGGTTTTTCCGGCATTGTGCCGTTGCTAGATGATTCATGATGAACGAGAACGAGCATGAGAACTTTTGAGATGTGATCTGAGATTTTGAGAATATGAGATATGAGATACTGAGTTTGGGTATTATGTCATTTGTTGAGATTAATCATGAGAATTGCTATTTATTTACTTATGTTTTGTTAAATGCTTTTATACTTTTAAGTTAAATGTTTTTATGCAAATGAGCCACTATCTTTCCTAGGATCAGCCTAGCCTGGCCCTTCCCAGGAAAGACTTGCTAGCATTCGCGTGCTAACCCCGGCTTTTATTCGGGGCTGCTTATTCCACGAGCAGGTCAGGATCGTGAGGTTACGCAGGAACGTTGGATTTTCCCCGGAAGGTGATCCGGAATACTAGAAGCTTCCCCAGTCAGTTTGCCTGTGGCTGATGATGGGTCTACTTCAGTTGTTTTCATTTGGATTTTCTGATGCTATATTATATGGTAATAAATGCTTCACCGTACTCTGATTTATTTTATTAGTTAAAACAGTGTTGGTGTTGATATTTTATTTCTGTTTTACTGTGGGTACGTGCTTGATCCTTAGGACACGTACTGTTAACACAGAGGGGTTCGGTTTAGTAAAACCGGATCCCGACAATCAACACCAGGTGAGTCTTGTTGATAGAAGTCCTTCTAGAACTATATCAAAAGGGGCCTTGTGAATCTCTTGGTAAGAGAAATCCGCAAATCATAGCTGCTGTAACTCTCGGTTCAACAGCTTGCAAAATGGCCTCATGGTTTGTAGTCCCCTCTGAAGAAAGAGATTATTATAAAAGTCAACAGCCATGCTCTTGGTTACTTCTCTGTCTTCCACATTATTATAAAAGAGATTATTCTGCAGCTTACGAATACGATTTTTCCTTGCTCGATGAGAGGCCCGTTCATGAAAAAACTTCGTGTTACGGTCACCCTCTCTCAGCCAATTCACCTTAGAGCGTTGTCGCCAAAACACTTATTCTCGATCACACCATTCTTCCAACTCATGTTGTAGGACCAAAACCTGCTCACTTTCTGCTAGAAGGGCAAGGATTTATGCCCGTTTATTCTGAATGGATTCCTGCACTGAACCAAACTGTTGTGTACTCCACTCGGATAATTTACAAGACATAAAAATTAATTTCTGGTCCTAGGGCTGACCCGCCATTCTATTTTGGCAATCCACCCAGGTCTCCTCCATAAACTGCCCAAAAGACTCATCCTTTAACCAAGTAGCTTCATACCTGAACGGTCTCATTCTTGGAGCACCACGTACCGAATGAGCAATAGATAGTGATCACTCTTTGCTGTCCAGATATGCTTAACATTCGAACAAGGGAACAGAGAGAATATTCCCATCATTTGCACAAGAACGATCAAGGCGAACTTTCACATTATTAGCACCCGGTTTTCTATTGCTCCATTTGTAGGGAAAGCCCTCAAACTCCACATCGCGAACACCACAAAAACTCTGTCTATCTTTCGTTGCATCCATCTGCGAATGTGGTCTTGGTGAGGAACTAAGATGTTCATGAGCATATAAACATTCATTCCAATCGCCACACACTAACCAAGGACAGTCAGACTGAACAGCCAAAGAACGTAGGGCAGTCCAAGTCTTACTCCTCTGATTTCGAGGCTCACCATAAAGCCCAGTTAACCTCCAGGATTCCCCCCGACTCCTTAGAGCATCTCCAATGGGAACACCTCAGCTGGCTATAAGAAATCCATCTCAGCTTTTTGCTTACGTGGAGGAGAGAAGGAGATGAGAGAGATAGAGACTGTTGCTTCATTAAGAGCCAAACTATAGCGGATTACAACGTAGATACACACTATTACATATGGGTCTAAATTAATGTTAGAGACAATGTTATAGCTAGCACCATTGGAGAGGTTGGCTATTTGCTATCTATAGATGACATAGCACTTTCTTATAGCCAACACCATTGGAGATGCTCTTATGAACCACCACCCCGTGTATGAAGTATTGAGAACAAGATGAAAGCTGAAACTCCACGTCATCCTTCCAGCACATGGCTAATCCCCCGCTCTGCATGCCCTCTGCTTTCAACCACAACACACCCTGAGAAGCCCAAATTACGAGCCTTCTTTTGCATCACCGACCTGCAACATTTTGTTTCACACAGAAACAGTAATTGGGGGCTAAGAGAATGGATAAAACCTCTAAGCTCACCAACCACTGCGTCGGCCCCCAGACCATGGCAGTTCCAACTTAACAGATTCATGGCTCCCGGTGAGGCTGTTCTGCAGCCTCCGCCGATTTAATAAGTGGAATGTTAAGATCTGGACAGAACCTCTTGGTAGTGTCTTCGACTTGCACATCCACTGAAACAAACTCCATCCTCCTCTTTATACACACGGGGATTTGATGATTTACTGTAACACCCCGGCTTCTCCTTGAGTCCAGAATACTACCAAACATAACATTCATCGCATAATTAAAGTTAATTCTACAACTAATTCAAAATTTCGGCAGAATTTCTTCTAAAAATTGGACATTCACTCAGCAGACAAAAGAGACAATTTTCATCATATCCACACATAGTCATAAAACAGAACATAACATATCGTTACCAACACATAATCTACATGTCCAGCAGACCACCCAGACCAACCCACACCTTCATTCCATCCAACAGTCAGGATCACAAACCCAAGTGAGCACATCAACACTTACCTCGCTAAACGGAGAACAGTTCTCACATCACAAACCAGAACATTCGAGGAGCAAAATACAATTAGTTACATATACAAATCCATGCGTGGTATCAAAATGAAGGTTATAACAAAAACTTATTTTAGAAACTTAAAGTGGTTAAAGTTCAGTGTAGTGAGTAAAACATAGTGCTATTACCTTCCTGATGCATGACGGTTCCACTGCTAACCTATAAAAACATAAAGGAGCAAGCGTGAGTCCACGACTCAGCAAGTACATAATAAAATGACAAAGGAACAGTTCACATTTAATCTTGTCCGTGTGGTCTCCCGAGGAGTTAGTGTAATAGAAAACAATTTCTTCCTCATTCTCATGCCATGCGTGCATCCATTATAATTCTATATGCTCATCTCATTTCATAGCTTTTACCGGTAAAGCAGAGTGGACATTGGCCGATACCCATCATCACACCCTCCAGGCTGATCTGGAGGGGCCTACATAAGTAGGTATTCTTGTCTACCGAAGTAGACCATCATGAATGACATGTTCATGGTGCATGATGCAATGTAGATGCATAAAGTTAGACCCCCCTGCCATATAACCCCACTAATGCAGGTACTTAATCATTAACATAGTACAAAAAATGTGTGAGATTCATAGCATAACAGTTCATAGCATTTCTCATCATAACTTCCAACATATCCATCCGAGTTCAACTAAAGCAATCAATTAAAGGACAGACAAATAAAACATCAACCATACATATCATCATATTACTATGCACTTGCCTTTGTTCCCAGACGAGGCGGAGGGGCGAGATGTCGAAGCCGATCCTGAGGCAAAATCACCTACATAGTAAACACCCAATTTAACCCTATTAACACCATAACAAAACATCAAGCCCAACTAAATGTCATGCTCACTCTCCTTAAATTTTATTTCCAAGTACCTCTAAGCCATACAAGATAAGCTCACGTTTATCGTACCATTTAGCGCTAGGATTAGACATTGGATGAATCATATTAGCCTTGGCGTAATTAAATTGTCCGGTTGAACCCAAATCTGGACAGCACTACGAAAATGGTCATATCTCCCAAACCATTCATCCATTTTGCGCGTTCTAAAATTATATGGAAAGCTAAGAACATAGGCTACAATTCTTATAACATAACCAAGCCCAAATTACCGACATAAACGTCTCAAATCCACCGCACAAGCTGCTACACGAATCGCCCTAGTATTGAACTATGAATTTCCACATTAGGACTTGCAAATCCTTGCAAATTGCATCCTAAACATCACATAGATGGCCCAATTGCAGGAAGAATACCTCAATTTTAGATGCCTAGAAGGCTTGGTGAAACCCTAGGTTTCTTCCCCTTCTTCCTTCTCCTCCTCTCCTACCTCACTTCCTGGCTAGCTCCCTTCTCCTTCCTTCTCTGCTTCCTGGCCGGCGCCCTCCCTCCTCTCCTCCCGCCTCCCCTTCCCTTTGCTAGCTGGCTAGGACAAAGCAGCAGGACCTAGCAGAGGGAGAAGCGAGCAGCGGAGCACGACGGCGACCGGCGGCGCGACAATGACGACGCAAGCATGGGACATGAGCAGCTGCAGGAACGGCGGCGGCGATCTACAGCACCAGCGACACGACGCGCGGGACAGAGCAGGTCATGAAGGGGAAAGAGGACGAGGATGAGACCAACCTGGGCGGCACTGCAGCGGAACGACGACGGTAGCCGGCGACCGGTGGCGACAAGCCAGGCGACGGAGACAACGGCACGCAGAGAGAGCAAGGGAGGAATAAGATGATGATTCCATCCTCATCCTCCAATGCTCTTAATAATAGAGAGGGGCGGTGCTGGGCCGGGCCGGGCTGGGCTGCCGGCCTAGTGCAGGACATCACATTTACCCTAAAGTTGAGAGGCCATTTAATGATTTGCCCCATACATGTCTATGACATGTGGGTTATGGTCCTATATGTCATAAACACATAGGAGGACAAATCATCAAATCACCTCAACTTTAGACATACAATCAATTATTTCTAGTTACGATGGGCACAGGATGATTATTCTGCATGGGTGCACTGGAAACCCTCTCCACCATGGCAGAAATTGAATCTTCCTCGACCAATGAGTTATTCCCCATACTCTCCGCTACAACCTGGACTAGTATTTTTATTTATGGACTATTTGTCCTATTTATGGACTCTTTCTTATTATTTTCTATATTATATTTATTACAATTTTAATTATTTAATTTATGGAATATTTTCATATTTTGAATTCTGAATTTTTACTATTTTTATTTATGGATGCCTATTTCCTATTATTTTTGTATTCTGAATTTCTATTATTTTGTATTTATGGACTCTTTCATATTATTTTTCAAATTATATTTATTCCCATTTTACTATTTTATTTATGAAATATTTTTATATTTGTAATTCTGAATTTTTACTATTTTATTTATGGACTCTTATTTCCTATCATTTTTATTCAAATTTCTATTATTTTTTATTCATGGACTCTTTTTTGCTATTTATGGACTCTTTCCTATTTTTTGCTATTATATTTATTCCGAATTTTTATTATTTTATTAATGGAATATTTTTTATATTTTAATTTTGAATTTTTACTATTTAACTTTTTCCTATTATTTTTTATTCTAAATTTTTATTATTTTTTATTCATGGACTCTTTTCTATTATTTATTGTAGTTGATTGGTATGGACTAATTTTAACCATTATAATTTGGTCCCACTGTAATCGATGGTGTAGATCTTTTCTTTTTTCGATTTACTTGGGATTTTTCCCGATTAACGTGGTGGCTCCGTTTTTCCCTTCTTTCTATATATAATAGATAGATGGAATACGAAATATAGTAAAAAGGAATCTAGCCGCGTAAATACGTGGGACACACTACTAGTTAGATTCATAAAAAGTCTAAGGTTGGTCTAACCCCCTAAGGGGTTAGACGGAGCGTTGTAAAAAAATCCATGTATAGTTGCATCCATGCATCATCTATGCATATCTAACTGTAACACTGGAGGGATGACATTAACTTCATTTTCTGAAGGCATCTTTTCAGCTTTATTTCTGATGCAACCCTGTGAAACATGTCGTGCTTATCGGTTTATACGTGTAACTTTCTTCCCACAGTAACACTGAGGGAAGAAACTTCGTTTTCTGTAGGCATCTTTTCAGCTTTATTTCTGCACTAGATGCAACCCTGTGAAACATCGTGCTTGTCGGTTGTACATGTAACTTTCTTCCCACAGAACAAATTCACATGAACATCTCTTTCGATTCCTAACAAAAGATGAGTAGTCATGGACGCACTCAGGGAATGGAGGGTCCCTTTAAAATTCTCTGTATACACTTGATTCGCCAATCAAGTTCCTTTATACCTCGTGCCTGTGCCTGGTTAGATGCCAGCTCTCCTTCAGACCATCAACCGCTGCTTCATTCTTCAGTTCATGGTGAACAAGGTCACTTATTCAAACATGCTATCGTTCATATTCTGATGTATGCTTCTTAATGTTTTTGTGTGAACTAATGCTTATTCATTCCTCATTATTGTTTTTCTCACTTTCTGATTGTGTAGTGCCTGAAGTGATCCTATCATTCAGAGGCAGCGCTCCATTTCTTTATTGATCAAATCAATCATTCATGGGAAAGGATTTTTTTTTTGAAGACATGGCTGGTACCTCTTCATTCTTTGTAATCAGAATTAGGTGGTTCAAGTGGCAGCCATAATATTGACCCACCTTTGGTAAGAACTAAGAAACATACTTTATTCGAGCTGAACTGATGCATGGTATCCGTATGGTTATTTCAGTGTTAAGTTGATCATAACAATTTTTTCATTGTGTTGCATATATCTTCCCAAAACCAAAATTTGTTCATCATCAAGAAATGATGATAGAAAAAAGAGAGAAATTTGTTCATCATCAAACCAAAATCCAACTAAACTAATTGTCGAACTTGAGCTATTTTGCAATCCCCACATAGGAGTAACTAATAAGAGGATTTCAGATTATTCTGTTCAAAGCAGCCAGAGGGAAAGATGTGAATCTGTTGCGCCATTTGACCGCGTGTATGTCAGGTGCAAGCAGCAGTCTGGGCTTGCTGTGCCTGTGCCTGGGCCGGCGCCGGTGGCCGAGTAGCTCAGCTTAGGATAAGATCTTGGAGTCTGTTAGTGTTAGTATATCCTGGAGTCAGTTTGGGTCAGATTGATAAGGTTGTTAGGATCAGGTCTATCGAGTCCTAGTTTTTCGCTGTTAGCTGAAGCTGAGTTGAATAAGAAGGGAAGAGATCAAGCAGAAAAGGCATGCTTTGTTGCCACCAAATTCCAATCTCAGGCGCTGCCGTCGACAACTGGCTGGTAGCGTCGTACTGCCGTACCTTGGTTCCTGTTTCCCACAGCGTCGTCTGCTCCCCGGCTTAGTACTCGAGCCTTCGAGCGAGAGCGCAACAAACTGGTATCAGAGCCGCCCGGTCCTCCGACGGTCCGACCTCGGCTCCACCACTAGGGAACCAGCCGCCGTCGGTTCCGCTGCCAGGAAACCCCGCCACCGCGTTGACTAGGATGAACCACGAGACCGCATCACCTAGCTGGAGTCATCGGTGGATGACCTCAAGACAGCGGTTGCAGGGCTCCAGGGATCGATGGGGGAGGTCCTCCATTTTGCTCGGGCTAGGAAGGCCGCGGTACACCGGCCAGCACAGCGCCTCTCCGGACCCAACTGACGAAAGGTCACGTGACCGGGAGCGTCGCAAATCCTACAGCTTGGACCGGCGCATGCGCCCAGTGGATGAGGGGGAGGACCATGGTGGGTACCGCCGCCAGCGTCGGTACGGCCACAACGCCGACGAAGCGGAAGATGCGCACTGGGTACCGCGCGCACCTCGCTTTGATTTGTCGGCCTACGATGGAACTGGCGATCCCCTGTTATGGATGAGGCAATGCGAACGTTTTGGACGTGTTCACCGAATACCTGAGAAGGACTACGTGGAGATGGCGGGACTCCACCTACGGGGTGAAGCACAAGAGGTACTAGAGAATATGCAGCTGGAAGAGGGATGGATTCCATGGTAGGACTTCTATGACGCCTTCGTCCAGCGCTTCACGTGCCACCCGTCGGCTAGCCCATTAGGCGACTTGGTGAATTTGAAGCAAGGGGAGAGGCGTGCGGACGCCTACGCAAGCGAGTTCCAGAGACTGCTCGCCAGAGCGCGTACATGCGCAAGCAGGACCAAGCAGAGACCTTCACGGCGGGACTGTCAGCTGCCTTGGCTGCGCACGTCCGTCATAGGGATGGCAACGGGACATTCCCCGCCGGGGAATGCCACCCCGTTCCTGTCCCCGCGAACCTAGTTTCTCCTCGTTCTCCGTCCCTGTCCCTGAACTCGGGGATATTTTTTTCTGTCCCCGTTCGGGTGGCAGGGACCCTACGGAGACCTATACCCGCACCTCACCATCTCTTTTGGCAAAGTTTAGGAGTAATGTACCGATGAATTGATGGATGAGGAGGGGTACTAGATCAGTGTCGGCTAGGCTTTAGTGGTCCATTAGCCCATTCTAGTAAATAGTGTTGAGATATGTTGAATTATTGAATTATGCTAAAAAAACAATTGTGCTAGACCATAAATTATCGGGGCCCATATCCATTCCCGCGGGGAAATTATCTCTCCGCCCCCGTCCTCCCCATCCCCGACGGGGAATGGTTTTTCTCCAAATCCATCCCCTGCGGGAACAAATTTCCCCATCCTCGTCCCCTAATAGGGGAATTCTCCATCGGGGAATAGGGAATGAGGCCATTGCCATCCCTAGTCCATCGTGATTGTCCGAGGGACTTGGCCAAGGCAATCTGCCTAGCACCAGAGGCGGAAGCACACGAGGACGTGTCGGTCGTGAAGGCGATTCAGGAGTTCACGCAACCAAGGCGCCCTAGGCTTGCATTCAGCCGCGGCTTAGCAGCGGCAGCGAACTCTCCACCCTATGGCCAAGCGACTCCGCTGGGGAAAGGTGTGACAGCCTCGTTCGTTCAACGAGCCGCACCGCTAGCAGTTGTTAGCTGCCCGGCCACTACAGGTGGGGGTCATGGCCAGGCGGGGGCAGCGCCTGACCGTGGACCAGATGGCTGAGCGGCGCACTAAGGTGCTATGCTATAACTGTGATGAGGTCTGTAAACGTGCCCATGTATGCAAGAGATCTTTCCATTTGGAGTTGGTGGAAGATGAGCTCACCGAGACTCCCGAAGAACCCTCGGACGAAGAACTGCCTTCACTTTCTATGATGGCTGTGCGCGGGCCGATGTCGAGCGATACTATGAAGGTGGTCATAAAAATCACAGGCCACCGCTTACTCACCTTAGTCGACTCCGGCAACATGCACAATTTCCTCAGTGGTCATGCGGCTAGCTGCACTTGTATTCAGCAGGAACCCGCCATGGCCCAGTAGGTCCGCGTGGTCAACGGAGGGCAGCTGCCTTGTTTGGGCATCGTGTCGAAGGTTCAATTTGCTATTGAGCTCCACACGATTACTGCCGAGTTCTTGGTGATTCCCCTGGATAGCTTCGATGCCATCTTAGGCAACTAGTGGCTGCACGGTCTAGGAGGCATCTAGCGGAATTTTGGGTCCCGTCTCATGTCCTTTGAGCAGGCGGGACTTCAAGTTCACTTACACGGGCTTCATCGCAGCGACGGCCATCAACTGTAGCAACTATAGGCGGAGAGGGATCCAGCGATGAGTACCCTAATTGCAGAATTTGAGGAGGTTTTTTGAGGAACCATAGGGCTTACCCCCTCCGCATGATTGCGATCACCGAATCTGCCTCTGAGAGGGGACCAACCCTGTGGTAGTGAGGCCATATAGATATCCGTACCAGCAGAAGGATGAGATCGAACGCCAATGCGTGGACATGCTGGCCCAAGAAATCATCCACCACAGTTGCTCACCCTTCTCCCCAGTCTTGCTCGTCAAGAAGGCAGATGGTTTGTGGCGCTTTTGTGTGGACTACCGGGAGCTGAACACATACACCATCAAAGATAAATTCCCAATATCGATGATCGAGGAGTTGCTCAATGAATTTCATGGGGCCTGGTTCTTCTCGAAGCTTGACCTTTGCTCCGGGTACCATCAGGTCCGAATGGTGGAAGCTGACATCGAAAAGATTGCCTTCCGCACCCACCATAGCCATTACAAATTCCTCGTCATGGCGTTTGGGTTGTGCAATGCACTGTCCACCTTCTAGGTCCTGATGAATACGGTGCTAGCAAAATTCCTTCACAAATTTGTGTTGGTCTTTTTTGACGACATCCTTATCTACAGTACATCGTGAGAGGACCATCTGAGACACCTACAGTTGACCTTGGCTCACTTCTGTGCCCACCAGCATTTCTTTAAGAAATACAAGTGCACATTTGGCTAGCATGAGGTGGCCTATCTAGGGCACATCATCTCCTTCGCGGGCGTGGCTACTGACCTTGACAAGTTGCGCGTGGTGTTCGAATGGCAGCCCCCTCCTCGGTGATGGCATTGCGCAGCTTCCTCGGTTTGGCAGGCTATTATCATCGGTTCATTTGACAGTATGCCACCCTTGCAGAACCGCTTACTGCCCTTCTTCGTCGCCAGCGATTTCTGTGGACGGAGGAGGCAAACTGCGCCTTCATATGCCTCAAGGAAGCTCTCCAAGCTGCCCCGGTGTTACACCTCCCACACTTCGATACTCCCTTTGTGGTGGAGTGTGATGCTTCCAGTTCGGGGGTCAGCGCAGTACTGTAGCAAGAACGCCTTCTTTAGCCGCAAGTTGGCCAAAGGCCACACCAAACTAGCGGCATATGAGCGGGAACTGATCGGCCTCTCGAAGGCAGTTCGCCATTGGTAACCTTACTTGTGGGATTGACCATTTGTTGTTCGGACTGACCATGTGAGTAAGTCTCAAGTTTTTGTTGGAACGGGCTTTGATCACACCACCCAACAGCACTGGCTTAGCAAGCTAATGGGCTTTGATTTCTCGGTGGAGTACAAGCCGGGCCGGACCAATCTTGCCGCAAACGCCCTTTCTCCTCGACATAAACCTGAACCAAGGTGCACGGCTATTTCAGCAGCCGTGGTCTCAATGATGGACAAGTGGCTGTAGGAGTTGCGCGAGGATCCGAAAGTTCATCGGCGCTGCACTCAGCTCACCCAAAATGCGGGGGACGACAACCTGGTCAGTGGGACCGAGTTGGCCTCCCGTGCCAATGTGCCGCGCGATGGCTGCTGGTCAACACGGGACGGCCTCCTCTTTCGTGGCCAACAGTTGTTCCTGCCCTCTACTTTCCCGCTCCGAGAGCGCTTGGTCGCTGCCATCCATGATCTGGCCCATGAGGGAGAGGGGCTTGAAGACTCTGCGACGGCTCCAGCAACATTACTACTAGCCAGGGGCAATGACAATTCATGGACAAGTATGTGTTGTCACTGTACCATGTGCTAGCAGCACAAGAACAGCTCCTTGGCACCTGCGGGTCTCCTACAACCACTGTTGGTTCCTCGTCAGGTGTGGGCGGACATATCCATGGACTTTGTGACAACGCTGCCAAAATCCCAGGGCATGACAGCTCTTATGGTGATCGTTGATCGGCTTTCCAAGTACACCCACTTTATCTCTATGAAATGGCTAGCAACGCAACGGTGGTGGCTGACCTCTTCTTCGACCAAGTGGTGCGCTTGCATGGCATGCCAAAATCTATTGTGTTGGACCGCAACTCAGTCTTCACCAGCGCCTTCTAGCATGACCTTTTTAAGCGGTGTGCTACTCAATTGCTATTATCTTCGGCCTACCATCCTCAGACGGATGGCCAAACAGAGATCGTCATCCACATGGTGGAGATGTACATTCGTTGCCTCGTTGCAGATAATCCTTCATCATGTGTGAAATGGCTTCCGTGGGCGGAGTTCTACTACAACACCTCGTTCTACTCGGCCGTTCGTATGTCGCCCTTTGAGCTAGTCTACGGCCGTCCACCCCCGAGCCTGCTTCCGTACTCTCAGGGGTCCACCGTCATTGACAAGGTCGACTGCCAGTTGGTCGAGCTTTGTTGACCCAGGCTTGGCAGCACCTTCTCCTAGCCCAAAATCGCGTGAAGCAATTTTATGATGGCAGCCACCGGGAGGTCTCCAGTCTCCTTCACTGTGGGATCTTGGGTTTGGTTGTAGCTCCAGCCTCGTCACCAAACCTCCCTTCGGCTGTCGGCCCAGCATAAATTGTCACCCCATTGTTTTGGGCCGTACCGAGTGAAGGCTCAAGTTGGCACTACTAGAGAACTGGCCTTTGATACCGGCCCATCAGTACCGGTTGGATTGGAACCGGTACTGATAGTGGCATCAATACCGGTTCATTGGCTATAGGGCTATAGTGGGCTTTCAGTACCGGTTGGAGCCATGAACCAGTACTGATGCCCTCGCATTAGTACCGGTTCGGGCATCAGTACCGGTTTGTAAACATCAAGAGGAATGCATATTCTATCTATATCAGTACGCAATGGTGGGTGGGTTAGTTAGAAGGGTAAGGTTGGAGTCACGAGGTTGCGGGTTCGAGTCCTGCTTCTCCCATACATCCTTGGTATATTTTAAAATATTTCTAGTACTATCAGTACCGGGTGAGGGAACCGGTACTGATGCCCTTGAGCATCAGTCCCGGATATACCGGTTTAAAAATCGGTCCTAAAGACCATTTTGAATCGGTACTAAAGGCCAGTTCTGTAGTAGTGTGGCAAGGTGACATATGGCTTGGCATTTCCGCACGTGGCCAGACTTCATGATGTCTTCCACGTTGCTCTTCTTAAACTGTTCAAGGGGGCCCCTCCGGTCATACCTCCTCCGTTGACAGAGGAAGTCTCACCTACAGCGGAACAGGCACAGCCAGGGCCGTATCGTCTGTTGGCTCAACGTTTCTTCCAAGACCACCGGCAGTTGTTGGTTCATTGGGAAGGCGAGCCAGAGGAGGAAGCTACCTGGGTGGATGCTATTGCGTTGCGTAGGTCCTATCCTGACCTCAAGCTAGGAGTATTGTTGCACCATTTGAACGTGTGTACGTCAGGCACAAGCAGCAGGCTGGGCTTGCTGTGCCTGGGCCGGCGCTGATGGCCGAGTAGTTTGGCTTAGGATAAGATCTTGGAGTCTGTTAGTGTTAGATTATATCCTGGAGTCAGTTTGGGTCAGATTGATAAGGTTGCTAGGATCAGGTCTGTCGAGTCGATCAGGTCTATCGAGTCCTAGATATTTGCTGTTAGTTGAAGCTGAGTTGAATAAGAAGGGAAAAGAGCAAGCAGAAAAGGCATGCTTTGTTGCCACCAAATTCCAATCTCAGGTGCTGCTGTCGACAACCGGTCGGTAGCGTTGTACCGCTGTACCTTGGTCCCTGTTTCCCACGGTGTCGTCCGCTCCCTGGCTGGATCTCTGGCGTCTCCGGCCTGGTACTCGAGCCTTCGAGCGAGAGCGCAACAGAATCCTTCCCAAATCTGAAAAAAAAAATGTGTTGACACCAATTTAATGCAATGTACTCGGGTTTATGGCTGAGTAGTACTGATTGAGGATGATTTCGTTTGTTTTCTATTGAGTCATGGGATATCTGAGCTAAATGCAAATAATCAACACACACACATATATTGCAAGTTTGTACCAAATATTTTTCCTATATATATATCTTCTTATATATCAAAGCAGTAAGAATCCCGTCCCCGCGGCTCTCCACGTCGGCTGGCCGTCCAATCGTCGGCTGAAATGAGGTCCATTCAAAAGTAGATCTTGCGTAATTTTGAGACGAAGCGAGAAGATCAGCGGGCTGGTACTCTGCGCTAAAAATGAGGACGCTGACCCAGGTTCTAACCTAGCCTCGACCCCTTTTCCAGTACTTGCTTCCTCTTTCTTCTTCTTTTCTCTTTTCTATTTTCTTTTTTCTACACTGTTTAAAAATTCGAAAAAATAGAAAGTTTGCAAAAATGGAACCATGCTTGCACAAAGAAGATCCATAAAAAGTTTGGATATTTTTGAAATTAGATTTTTTTTTCTTCCTCTGCCTTCTTCTTTTACTTTCTTTTTTCTTTTCTATTTTTTTCTATGTCGTTTAAATATTCCAAAAAAATAGAAAGTTTGCAAAAATAAAACCATGCCTGCACAAAGAAGGTCCATAAAAGTTTGGATGTTTTTAAAATTTTTTTGATATTAGAAAATTTTTTTTGCTTCCTCTGCCTTCTTCTTTTACTTTCTTTTTTCTTTTCTTTTTTCTACGCCTTTTAAAAATTTCAAAAAATAGAAAGTTTATAAAAAATGAAACCATGCCTACACAAAGAAGGTCCATAAAAAGTTTGGATGTTTTTCAAAATTTTTTGAAATTAGAAAATTTTTTTGCTTCCTCTGCCTTCTTCTTTTACTTTCTTTTTTCTTTTCTATTTTCTTTTTTCTATGCCGTTTAAAAATTTCAAAAAATCGAAAGTTTGCAGAAATGGAACCATGCCTGCACAAAGAAGGTCCGTAAAAAGTTTAGATTTTCTGAAATTAGAAAAATTTTTAGTTTGAAAAAAAAATTATCGCTCTCTTTTTTCCTCTTTTATTTTCTTTTTTTTGTAGGCCTTATAAAAAATCTAGAGAAAAAAGAAAGATTACAAAAATGTAACCATGCCTCCACATAGAAGGCCCATAAAAGACTTAGATTTTTTTTAAAAAAAATTTAAAATTAGAACAATTTTAAAATTTAATAGATGTTTTCGCTCCCTTTTTTCTCTTATATTTTCTTTTTCCTATACAAAATATGTGTCCGTCCTATTCAGATGACTATGAGGCAAAGCAGGACGACCACGCCGTGGGCGTGGGTTTCTTCCTAGTATAGTACAACGGTGAAGGCCAACGGCCTGAGCATCAAGTGCGGCATGTGCAGGAGCAAGCGAACTAAAGAAATGGAGCGCAGAGCAAGTCACGCGCAGGTGCTTGTAACGGCTCCAAAACCTGGTCTACCATGAGCACTAAAATAGCAACAGAAAAGCCAAATCTAACAATCTGGATAATTATTATAATTAGAATGTGAACTGTGCAATGCTGTTATCTAAAATATTCTCCACTTACTTTCAGAAAACTTCTACGGCTTCCGAACTATACTGATAATCATTATGCTTTGACGGCCTATCGAGTATCGTAGATTCTTGCGCATCCTTTTGTGTATTGGATGGCGGCCATATTAGACTCTGTTATTGGATTATGCATAAGAACGCTCCAAGAGATCATATCAGAGGAGGCAATACTGATACTGGGAGCGCAAGAAGAGCTTACAGAACTCCAACAGAGAATGACACAGATACAATATTTTCTTAGTGATGCTGAGCGGAGGAGCATAGAGGACCTAGCAGTTAAGAATTGGCTTGGGGAGCTAAAAAATGCTCTGTATGATGCTGATGACATTATTGACTTGGCCAAATATGAAGGAATGAAATTACTAATGGACCGTCCTTCGTCATCTTTAGCACCAAAAAACTCAACTACATGCAATGGCCTCTCACTTCTTTCTTGTTTTCGTAATATTCAGGCACGTCACAAGATTGCCACTCAGATAAAAAATCTTAACACCAGGCTAGAAAAGATCACAAGGGACACGACATTTTTAACACTTGAAAATTTGAAACCTGCTGAGAAAGTTTCAGTATCAAACCAAGGAAAAACTTCCCATCTTGTAGAGCCCATGCTTGTCGGGAAGGAGATCAAAGCTGCTACTGTAAGATTGGTTGAACTGATTCTAGAGAACAAGGAAAATAAGGATTTCAAGCTTGCAATCGTTGGAATAGGAGGAATTGGCAAGACAACACTTGCACAGAATATATATAATCATGAAAGAATAAGAAGCACATTCAGCAAGCATGCATGGATTTGCGTATCTCAAGATTACTGCAAAACAGCTCTTTTGAAAGAAGTCCTACGAAATATCGGAGTTCATAAAGAACAAGGTGAAACCATAGGAGAACTTCAGAGCAAGCTGGCATCATCCATTGAAGAGGAGAGTGTATTTGTTGTATTGGATGATGTATGGCAGTCAGATGTATGGACTGATCTACTAAGAACTCCATTATACGCTGCAGCTCGAGTAGTAGTTCTTGTAACAACTCGAGATGAAAGAGTTGCACTAGGAATTGGGGCAGAACATAAGCATCGCGTTGAATTGTTGTCAGTAGATGTGGGATGGGAGCTACTATGGAATAGTATGAATATCAAAGAAGAGAGAGAAGTGCAGAATTTGCGGGAAGTAGGGATTGAGATTATTCGCAAATGTGGTGGCCTTCCTCTTGCAATTAAGGTTATTGCCAGTGTTTTAGCAACCCAAGAGAAATCTGAGAAGCAATGGAGAAAGATTTTGGGCAATAGTGCTTGGTCTATGAGCAAGCTTCCTTCTGATCTAAGAGGTGCCTTGTATCTGAGTTACCATGAGCTACCACCAAATTTGAAGCAATGTTTCCTCTATCTAGTTTTGTATCCAGAAGATTCGAGCATTCGCTGTGATGATCTTATAAGGCTGTGGATTGCTGAAGGCTTTATAGAACAACAAGAAGATCAACTACTAGAAGATACAGCAGAAGAATACTACTACGAGTTAATTTATAGGAACCTCCTCCAACCAAATCCTAGATTCATTACTCTTGTGAGATGCAAAATGCATGATCTTTTAAGGCAACTTTCTTGTCATTTGTCGAGGGAAGAATATTTTATTGGAAATCCACAATCATTGGATGCTGAAACAATGTCGAAAATGCAGCGTGTTTTGCTTGACACCAAGGAGAGAGCCTTGGTGATCCCTAACTTTGATAAAGAGCAATGCAGGGTAAGGACGTTGATGTTCAATGTTGGAAATTCAACAGGGGTTGACTGTAATATTTTCATGAGATTTCCACGACTTCGTGTTTTGAATTTGAGTAATTCAAATGTAGAAACCATTCCTGATTGCATTAGTCAGTTGATCCATCTACGTTATCTTGACATTCAGGCTACTAATGTGTCTTCTCTTCCGGAGTCCATCGGTTCTCTCACTAACCTCCAAACATTGAATTTAGGCCATTGCCATTCTCTGCATGATCTTCCTATGGCAATCACCCATCTGTGCAATTTGAGGCACCTTGATCTTTATCAGACATCCATTAATCAGGTTCCAAAAGGAATAGGCACCTTGGTATACCTCAATACTATAGTAGAATTTCCAGCTGGTCATGGCAATGGCAATCTGGCAGTACAGGATGGATGGGGATTGGAAGAGCTGGAGCCTCTTTTGCAGTTGAGGAGGCTTCGAATGATTAAGCTGGAAAGGGCTCTTCCTCGTGGCACAACATCATTACTAACAGACAAGCGCCATCTCAAATATTTGAAACTGTGTTGCAGTACAGAAGAAGCAAGCATGCCATATTCAGAAGAAGACATCAGCAAGATTGAGAACACTTTCGAGGAATTAATCCCACCACACAACTTGGAAGATATATTCATCAAAGGGTTCTTTGGTCGAAAGTATCCCTCTTGGGTATCTACTTGCTTGTCCTCACTGAAATACTTGAAACTCATCAATTGCGTTCGCTGTGTGGATCTTCCACCAATTGGGCAACTACCTAACTTGGAATTTCTGAGAATTGAGGGGGCATCTGCAACGACCAAAATTGGACCGGAATTACTTGGACATGGGGTATTTAGCCCATGGTCTCAAGAGGCTATTGCTTTCCCAAAGCTGACATTGTTGATTTTTGAGAACATGCCCAACTGGGAAGGATGGTCCCTGGTTTCAGAAGACCAAGAAGAATCAATGGCGAGTAATGCAAATGAATCTGCTCTCAACCAAGGAGTACAACCACGTCTAGCACCACAACCGTTTCCCCATTTAAAGGAATTACAACTTGGTTGCTGCCATAGGATAAGAGCTCTACCACCACAGCTTGCACGAGTCACCAGCTTGAACAAGATTGTATTGAGTCATGCAAAGTCATTGAAGGTGGTGGAGAACCTACCATTCCTATCTGATGTCCTAATGATCTGGGGATGTGAACTGCTCGAGAGGGTATGGCACCTTCCACAAGTGAGAGAGCTGTGTGTAAGTGACTGTCCAAATGTAAGGTGTGTAGAGAAGTTGGCAAACCTGCGGCAGCTGTGGCTTTCGAAGGATATGCAGGAGATGAGTCCACTCTGGTTATCAGAGCTTCAACAGCAGTGCCAGGAACATCATGGTGAAGACCTTGACGTTTACACATGGCGTGAGGAACCCAATTTGAGGAAAAAATATTTACACGTTGTGAGGAACCAAATTTGAGGAAAAAATATTGTTAAAAGGTATGGACATTGATCAGAATTAGCTAATTATCGCATCAGGGATATCTGCTCATGGACCCCTTTTTCTTTTTCTTTTTTTGCTTTGCTAGACACGACCATGTTCTGTTATGTTTTATGCCACAATATTGCAATTAAGTTATGTTCAACATGCATCACATTATATTATGCGATCCGTGTGCTTCATATATACTTCGCATGCAAGTAACGATAAAAGTGAAGCTGCAGTACAAATTCTTATACAGAGATTTTCAACTATATATTTGACTTTATAAACTATGCATAGTTTATTTGACATCAGATGATAATGTTAGATCCTAAGCACTAATGTGTACATGCATGAAGCTCATAATTTCAAGGGCATGGGTCCACTGCAAGTTGCACTATATATAGCATGCATGGCTACTGGAATCCGATTACTGCAGCACACATCAGCAGAATGAACTGTTATCTCCATTTTTTTATGAGTATTGTTCCTGATTAGTTGAGATAAATTAGCGTTTAGTGCGAAGTGGAGGTGTAAGAATGAGTTAGACTTTGTGGGGTATTTATAGGATCTCAACACTCGTTACGGTACTCGCCCGATATTTTTTTTTGAACAAAACGGCAGGAGAACTGCCATCTATTAATCAAAGTAGAAGGAGTCTTACATGTTGGGGGGAAACAAAGCCCCACCCCCCAGGGGGCTTGGCTTCTAATATTATGTAATTACAAAGTGCGCTCCTGCAGCCGCCCACTGGCGCAGGTCGTCTAGAAGATGGAGGAAGACTAGTCGCGGCTTCTCAGCTGAGCGAAATAAGCGGTTATTACGTTCGAGCCAGAGGGACCAAATTGTGGCAGAGATGACGGACAGAGAACCGCGATGGGGGTTGACCTATAGAATGTCCTCGCTCCACTAGTCGGGTAGGCGCGCGGTGTGGCGCCAGCCTGCCGGGTTGAGGAGCGGCAAGTCGAGCGAGGAAGCCAGGCGCGTCTAGATGAAGGTGCTAAAGTCATAATGGAGGAGAAGGTGTTCGGGGGTCTCCAGGTTACGCCAACAGAGGGGGCAGAAGTAGCTGTTAGTGATTTGACGCCACAAAAGAGCATCCGCCGTCAGCACCCGATTGTGAAGCAGCAACCAAAGGAAGAATTTACATTTCGAGGGTGCCCAGATTTTCCAGACACGCAAGAGGGAAGGTGCCGGGCAGCGACCCACGAATTGCAGACGGTATGCCGATTTTACCGAGAAGGATCCGTCAGACGAAAAGCGCCAGACGAACTGGTTGGCATTTCCCTAGTGAAGCACCATCTGCGATAGCCGGCGTAGAAGCTGGATGAGCTTGGGGATCATCTGTGGGGAAAAGCTTCCCCTGAGGTCAGTAAGCCAATTGTTGTTTGAAAGGGCGCTGCGGACCGAGCGATTTTTCCTGGACGAGCCGTTAAAGAGTTGGGGGAGGGGGGGCAATCTCCTTGGGGGCCCGGCCGAAAATCCAAGGATCGCTCCAGAAGGACACGCACGAGCCATCTCCCAAGGTCAAGGAAGTTCCCAGCCGCAGCAGGTCGGAGTCAGGGCCAGGAGGAAGGTCTAACGAGCCGCCCAAGGTGCAAGCGGCGAAGTCTTGCTGAGCCACAGCCAACGGAGCCGGAGTGCCTGGCCAAAACGGGATAGGGCTAGCACCCCGAGGCCGCCAAGGGAGGTTGGGGTACAGATAGTGCCCCAGTTGACCCGACTATGCCCTCCGGAAGTTGTGGCGGAGCCTCTCCAAAGCCAGGCTCTTCTGATCTTGTCTATCTTCCTGATAATGGAGGCGGACGGTTTGGTCACTGACAAGAGGTAAGTTGGCAGTGCCGAGAGGACCGCTTTTAGCAAGGTCAATCTACCGCCTTTGGACATCAACGAGCCTCGCCAGCCGGCTAGCTGATTGACAATTTTGTCGACGGGGGCTGGAAGTAGACTTGGCGGAGGCGTGCGATGGAAAGCGGGAGACCTAGGTATTTGATTGGAAACGATGATTGCCCGGCCGGCAGGTCATGAAGGATGTCGTCAAGGTCTAAGTTTTCACACCTGATTGGGACCACTTGGCTCTTCGAAAAGTTAGTACGAAGCCCCGAGATATTTCGGAATTCTTGGAGGATGAGGGCCAAGGTGGAAACGTCTTGTTTAACCGGGTTGATGAAGATGGCAGCATCATCAGCGAAGAGGGAGGTGTGCAGGTTGGGTGGGATTCCTCGGACCGGGGAGAGCGCCCCCTCCACCAGAGCACGCATCAGAAGCGCGACGGGTGGCTCGATGGCAAGGTTGAAAAGGAACGGTGAAAGAGAGTCACCCTGACGAAGGCCTTTGCGGTGTTGGATGACTTCGGCGGGCTGGCCATTGCGCAGCACGCGAGAGGAGGTGGTGGCCAGCGACAGGGAGATCCAGTCACGCCATCGAGGTCCGAAACCCTGAGCGCGAAGATTGTCGAGGAGGTAGGTCCAGGACACCGAGTCGAAAGCCTTTTCAAGATCGAGCTTGAAAAAAGGGCTGGGGTGCGGGATCGGTGAAGGGCTTTTGCCCTGCCTTGGACAAAAAGGAAGTTGTCCTAGATGTGACGTTTCTTGATGAAAGCGCTTTGGCAGGGCGGGATGAGCTCATCCATGAAAGGAGTTAGTCGAGAGGAGAGGATTTTTGTGAAGAGTTTCCCGAGGCTATGGATGAGGCTGATAGGGCGATAGTCAGAGGCGCATATCGGGTTATCCTTCTTAGGAAGGAGGGCAATGTGGGAGCAGTTTAGGGCCGCCAGTCCTTGACCATCAAGGTTGAAGAGGCATTGGAGCGCTCAGAAAAGGTCGGCTGAGATGAAATCCCAGCACGCCTTGTAGAAGTCCCAAGTAAACCCGTCGGGGCCTGGGGCCTTCTCATTAGGAAGACTAAGGATCACTTGTTTGAGCTCCTCCATGGTTAGGTGCTCCTCCAAGGAAGAGAGGTCAACCGATGGCAGACCCAGGAAATCCCAGTTGAAGGATCGTCCTGGCTCTGCAGGATTAAGCAGCGCGTCGTCACCAAAGGTAGAATTGAAGTGGCGGTGAAGGGCGTTTGCCTTGGCATCGAACTCAGTGTGGGTGCCATCAGAATCTTGAATGGAATGGATGAAGTTCCTCCTGCGGCGACCGTTAGTCCGCAAGTGGAAGTATTTGGTGTTGGCGTCACCCAATTTAAGCCAGGTGAGACGGGAGCGTTGCTTCCACTTCAACTTCTCCAAGACGCTAAGCCCGAGAATCCGCAACTTGAGGAGGAGTCGGAGATGGAGCTCATCCGGCGAGAGGAGGCGGGACTCCATTGCCACGTCTAGGAGGCGAAGGACTTCGTTGGCCACAGCGAGTTGCAGCTGGGAGTTGCCCACGAGCGTGCGGTTTCAAGCCATAAGAGCGGAGGCTGTGCGGGTCAACTTCGCCTTGAAGTGAAGAAGAGGATGCGAAGGCAGGCTCGAGGAGGTTTCACACCAGGCTTGCTTGGCGACCTCGAGAAAACCAGACATCTTGAGCCAGAAGGTCTCAAAGCGGAAACGCCTGGGGGGCGCGGGAGGTTCTCGGCGGTGAGGAGGAGGGGGCAATGGTCTGAGGCTGCCGAGGAGAGCGGGAGGAGGGAGCAGGCAGGGAAGAGCAGTTCCCAGCTGGAGTTAGAGAAGGCCCGGTCCAGTTTGACCATAGTAGGGTTAGTTTGCTCATTGCTCCGAGTGAATCGGCGACCCGAGAGGTGGATCTCCCTGAGAAGGCAGGAATCCAGGGTAGCCCGAAAGCGAGCCATTTGACAGCGGTTTAGATTGAGGTTGTTCTTGTCTAAGGCTTTATAGATTATGTTGAAGTCACCGAGCACCATCCAAGGCCCGACATAGTGGTTGGAAATCAGCTGGAGTTTCTGGAGAAAGGACTCTTTGTCTGTGTCTGCGGTGGGAACGTAGACATTTGACAGGACCCAGGTAGGGAGGCCATTGGCTGGGGTGATTCGGGCGGATAGCGAGTGCTGAAAGATCAAGGGGTCTGACAGCTAAAAGGCAGAGTTGTCCCAAAAGAGAAGAAGGCCCCCTCTGGTGCCTGAAGTCGGGAGATGCAGGGAGCCTCTGAGCCTGTGACCACACACCTCCATCAATAGCTGGAGGGATGGAGACGCTAGCTTGGATTCTTGTAAGGCAATGATGGTGGTGTTATGGGCCCTGACCAAGGCAGCGACCACGTCTCGCTTTGCAGCAGAGTTCAGGCCGCGAATGTTCCAGGAGATGATCTTCATGGGGGACAAGCGGAGAACGCACTGGAAGGAGCAACCCCCACGGGGTAAGCAGAAAACTTGAAGCCCCGTAGAAAGGGACCGCACGCAGGCGGTTCAGCAGGGAGAACAGGCCTAAACCCACACAGGGGGAGGCAAGTCCAAGACGCACTGCACGCAGGCGGTTCAAAAGGGGGGGCAAGCCTAAACCCGCGCAGGGGGAGGCAAGGCCGGGACGCACCACACGCAGGCGGTTCAGACCGAGAAGACGCTACGGCACCACACGCAGGTGGTTGTGAGAACACCCGGGACAGCAGACCACACGCAGGTGGCTTACACATCCTGGCTAAAGCCACACACAGGTGGTAACTACGATACAATCCCACACGCAGGTGGGGAGGGGAGGCACAAAACATCGGACGGGAGTGGCACTGGCAGAGGGCGGCGGGGGCATGCCTACACAGCAGCAGACCCCTCCAGTGCGGCAGGGTCAACCGTGGCGAGGCTAAGCGTGGGCCTGGAGAGGCCACACAGGTCAGACACGACGGAGAGGGCACGATTGTCAAGGTGAGCGGAGGAGAACAACGCCTGGAGCTGCTCTGCAAGGTCATCGATAGATGAGGCAGAGGGAAGACCGAGCTTGTGCGCAAGGAGGCCTTGAGCCTTGCGAATGGCAGGCACAGAGAAGGAGCCAGCTGTCGGAAACTTTGGCCGAGCTGAGGCCAAACGGGAGCTACGGCGCACAGGGGCGGGGGGCTTAGGGCACTGGCGCCTAAGCGGCGGGTTGCGAAGCAATGGGGCACTAGGGGTCACTCTGGCATGGGCCAAAAGGGCCTGAGCCGGCGAGGGTGGGCACGGGGGGGAGGTGAGCAGCGTCTCGAGGGCCATGGGGTCGACCTGAGTGGGAGGTGAGGGACAAAGCGAGATAATGGCGGGAGGTGGTGGAAGGGCCTCAAGAAAGAGGAGGTCTTTCGGTGGAAAATGGCCAGAATCTGCCTGCCCAAAACCGACCCGGGGTAAGACAGCCTCACCCGACCCACTGGCGGGAGAGAAGCCACCGTGGGAGAGAGCTGGGCCGTCCACCGGGGAAACGGCGCTACAGGCCGAGGGGAGGGGCGGGCCAGATGGGGCAGCAGCCCCGGGTTTTGAAACCCCACAGCCCGAGGTGGCAGGTGTGGCAGGGCAAGACAGCTGGCCCGCTGACCCAGCCGCCGCAGTCACAGGCAGGGGTGCCCCCTTGGGAAGCGGGGCACGCCGGACTGGTTCGCCGGAGAGACCGCCGGTGAAAGAGGAAGTCATCGAGGGGGTCTGCGCGCCATAGCAGACCGCAGCTGACAGTGAGAGGGTACGGCGGCGGGGGGAGCGCGTGCGTGAACGCGCGCACGCGCTAGGGGGCTCGACCACGCGACGGGGCGGGCGCGTGCGCTCGAGCACGAGATGGGCAGACGCGTCGAGGCCCCGGCGAGACGGCGGCGAGCGAGATCGCGCTCGGGAAATTCTCGCCGAGGACCGCTGCAGAAAAGACCGAGACGAGGCCCCCAACGGCTCTTTGCCCGGGCGGCGAGAGCGGCGGGCGGCGTCGCGGCCGGAGGCTTCATCGTCACTGCCATATCCGTCGCGCCGGCGGGGCAAGAAGAGGGGGCGGCAGGAGGGAGGTGGCTCTGATGCAGTGGGGAAGGGGACGGAGTCCCGGAAACCAAGCTGCCACAGGTGCGGGACCACGGAGGGCAAGCCGCCGCCGACTCGAGTGGTCGTGGGAAGATCCAACGGTGTCGAGCTTTATGATGATAAAGCCGATGAAAAATATACCCGACAATCGATGAATTTTTGAACATGATCACCACCTCCTAAAACTGAACCAATGCCGGAAAAGCTTAAAGAGACCAATGGGCTTATGTTGGGTTGGGTCGAAAACAAAGTCGATCTAGGGGGCGCCATGATGAAGATTGGATTCGAGTTGTTTAAGTATAGTGCTTTGGGATAGTCGGATAAGTATGGTAAGTTTTAATTTACTCCCTTTATATCACGAAAAGTTGACTTTAGATATGTCGTAACACTACTAAGGATTGGGCCTTCAGTCCCGATTGGGAACGGGCTTTAGTCTCGGTTCCTGAACCGGGACAGTCCATTCGGGATTGATCAGTCCCGGTTTCACGAACCGGGACTAATAGGTGTAGAAATATCTAAAAATATGTGAGAACCGAGACTCGAACCTAGGACCTCCTAAGACCTCGTAACTCTCCACTCACCCTCCTAGCCAACCCACCCACTCGCGCTTACTGATATGGATAGGATATGCACTCATTTTGAACTTTCCTGAAACGAGGCTTGAGTAGACTAATGTTACACGAAAAATTAGTACCGGTTCATATCACAAACCGGGACTAATGCGAAGACATCAGTACCAGTTATTGTTATGAATTGGGACTAAAAGCCCACTACGGCCCTGTAGCCAATGAACCAGTACTGATGCCACTCTCAGTACCGGTTCAAATCTAACCGGTACTGATAAGCCGATATGGAAGGCCAGATCTGTAGTAGTGTAAGTCAAAGTTTTAAAACTTTATATCTAAAAATCTTTTGAACTATTTAGATTGGGCACATAAAAATCCTATAGATAGATTCATCTCGAAAAGAACTTTCGTAATACTACAATTTTAGTGCATTTTATAAATAAATTGCATTAGTTTTTAATGGCCAAAGCTATATTTTGGAGACCGTGTCGATGTCCAAAACATTAAGTTTTTATGATATGGAGGGAGTAGTTCATATCAGATTAGGAGTCCATGTAATTTAGTATAAACTAGCTGAGTGTTTGTACTCCGTTACGGATATGAAATGTTGTTCGAACATGATTACATGTTTGACTTACATTTTAGCTCTGCTTTTATGTGTGGCTATATCACGTATCTATTGGCTCATATCTATGCCAGCACGAGAAGAATTAAAAGGTTGTGAAGGGCGAGCGTTAAATAAGAATTTTATGGGATGACATATGATGGATAATTTTAACAACGGCGGGGATTTTTATGGGATGATATATGGTGGGTAAAGTGACACCACTGGTCATAAACCACCACAAAAGACTTCTAATAGTAGGAATAGAGACGATCGGAGGATTTTAAAAGGGCAATCCATATCAATAGGCTCTACTTTTCTTGTTTCGTCATCTTTATTTTTCATCTAGTTGTTAGAGCATGTATAATGGTCCACGTCAGCTATCTATAAGCAGTCTCTAAGGGTTACCATGTAGGACATGTGATGATGTATAGGAGAGAGAGCATGCATAGATATTTGAGCCGTCTCCAAAGCAAGAGTCAACTCTACACGAGAATTAAGAAACTTTGTGTGTGAGAAAACTGCCTATAAAAGCGTGCAGCCATCTTTACCATTGTATATGTTGTCTCAAGCGCTGTCTCTAAGTGACATGGCAATAGTTAGAGACAGCTGCTGTCTCAACCATTGTACATGCTCTTAATTCGCTGTATTTTGCACCGATCAACATAAAGATACACCCCGTACCTAAGTTATATCTCAATTTAGTTCAATCAACTTGCTTGTGTTTATGGATCTATTGCTTAATCGACTGTGTTAGCATTTCACTATTATCTCGATTAAGTTCAAGTCTATTTACCTCATCTGATCTAGCTATTCAAGATGATTACAAATTTTACTTTGTTCTACCTTTTCGATTGCAGGGCCAAATTGATTGGCATGCTATGAACCTAGCTGCTGGTGTTATTGGGGGTCACACCCTATGTACGCTCATTGGTGTCTTGAGCCGATTGGCGACCTTTTGGTATCAGCAATGTCCTTATTTATTTTGCAGGTTGCAACCTGAAGAGTTATGTAATTTAGTCCTATGGTGTATTATTTTATCATATTTTGTATCGCCATTATTGATGCATGCATGAAAAAGTACAAAAATACTAAAACTATAAAAATATAAAAAGGTCCAAAAACAAAAAAAAGGGTAGTATGTGTTGGATTGCGCGTATTTGATTTTTTCTTTTTGTGGTATGTGTCTTTTTTTTTGTTTCTCTTAATTTCTTTTGTAGGTGGGAGGGTGGGTAACTCCGCCTATGTCATCTTAGTTATAACACTTAATGGCATAGCCGGTTCCAAGCCCGAAAAAAGGAGGAGGGATTTACCTCAGATAAATTGGCTTTTTCAAAAAATAAATTCCATTCATACATGTATAATATATGGATATGTTGCTGTTAGTTTATATTGATAAAATTTTCCTGTACGTTAAGACAATTTTGTGTACCTAGATGCACTACTACAGATTAGAGATGTACAACTGGTTCGTAAGGGCCTTTACAAGCGGTTTTTGAACCGCTTGTATGAAACCGCGTGTGATACCTGGCTGGTATCACACGTGGTTCCCTCAACTGCTTGTACAAGCCTAACGAACCGGCTGCGTAGCTCTCCAGGCGAGTGGATGACCCGCCATGTCGGATATCTCTGCAAGTGGTTCGAAATTGGAACCGCTTACGGAGGTATCTCTCTGCAAACGGTTCCTCGAACAGCTTGCAGAGATATTTTGGGGCTGGCCCTCAGCAAGCTCATCAAGCGGTTCGAAATTGGAACCGCTTGCAGAGAGATACCTCCGCAAGCGGTTCCAATTTTAGGGGCTGGCAAAAGCAAGCTCCTCAAGCGGTTGGAATTACCAACCGCTTGTGGAGATGCGGAGGGCCAGTACTATCCATTTTAGAATGGTTTTATATAGGGTGTTTGTCGATATCATTTTAAATAATAAAACTAAATACTAGTAGAGGCTTTTTGTCACAATTTAATATATATTGCACATGCGTACACATATTGACATGATCACAAGCTGAATAAACATTCACAAGTATATTGACATTGTCAAAAATTCACAAGTATATATGTTACATGAGCCACATGAAATAAAGAGTGCACGCAGGCGACGTTTACAAGTTTGAATGATTGAAAATATTTTTATCGAGTTCATTTCTTCGCCGTGTCACTCTTCCCGGCCTTGCTCGACGTGGACATCAATATCGCTGCCAGTTCAGCGGTGCTAAAGAAAGGAGGAACGTTAACCCTCGTGTGGAACGCACCTCGAGGGTTTACGATCTCGTCGACAATGAAACCGATGAGTTGTTCTTCAAGTGCGCGTACCCGATGAGGCGGAAGAACTGCAACGTGGCTATCGGTGGTGGGCTGGCAATTAATAAAGCGAGAAGTAAATAGTTAAATATCCAAACATATATATATATATATGCTTGTAATTAAAGCGTATGTTATTCTAGCTAACTGGTTGAGTAGCACACACAAACCTCTTTGAAATAATCAGCGGGAACATCGCCGTGGAGAAAATTTTGCATATAGTGGAACACATAGTAGCCACACAAGTTGTTTCCAGCGGTCTGGCATTTAACCCAATCGCTTAGCTGGACATCAAATTCTTTCTTGAATTTTCCCTTCTGCTTCTTCTGGAACTTTGTGTACGTCGCGTTTATGATGTCAATGATCCATTGGTATCCTACCTGGGGCTTCCTTCTTGAGTCTTGAACTCTAATCATGCCATTGTCAAGCTCGATGACGAGAAGGATCCACTGAAAGCTATTGACATATTGCAACATATATGTAAATAGCTGGTCATATATACTACATATCATTGTCTTAAGAAGTATATAGAGGAAGAAAAGGTTTGTGAGAACACGTACTCGTAGTTGAAGGGTAGGAATATGTACGGCTTGTAGTGTTGTTCGAGCATTGCATGGATAATGTATTGCTCGACACTCTTTCTTTGAGGGTATGAATAGACTTTCTCGTTGACAATCGCTGAATCGAAGAAGCCGTATTTATGCGACATGCCATCTTTAGCAAGCCGTTGCATCTCCAATCTACGTGAGGGATATATAACTTAGTTGGAGTCCAAATTTATGGTACGGGAGGAAATAACGGTGTAAACTTAGGAGCTCGAGACACTTACAGGCACTAGCAGCTCATGAAAGACACGTTGACGGTGCTCCTTGGTATATATGGTATAAGTCTTCGAATTCCAGCCATATTTCTATGTTGTCCTTGCGGTGGAAGTGCTCGTCTTTTATAATTAAGGGAAACATAGTCGTTCCTTTCATGGCCTGTTTCATGTACCATATATGCATCTGTCGCATCTTGGTAGGCAGAGCATCTATCTCACTTGGGTGCACCAGCTGTTGGCCCAGCTGATACTTCCATTTGACGGATGCCATTGGAAGATCATCCGTCATTCCGAGAGCTGCTTCTACGGTATCGAGTCCTGCCTCTTTCATGAATTCCCGCAGCCTCGCTTGATCGACACTACTCTCCTCATCTACTGATTTGTTCTTGTTTTTGTTGGCCGCCCTCCTACTGGTCTTAGCATTTTTCTTGCTCTTCACTATTGACCTTTCGTAGTTGTTCAGCACTGGCGGTGGCGCCAAACCGCCTTCAACTAACTGTCGGATATAATTTGGATCAATTGTCAGCTTCGGCTCTGGTTTCTTTGGCGCGAAGTGCCTAGCCACATCCGCCTGTACTGCTGCCTCTAGCTCCTCGGGAGTCATGTCATATGCACGCTTAACCAGTTCCTTTCCCTTTCTCCGTCGACTGGATCCCAATGTCGTGGTAGGAGATGCCGGCGCCGGATCCCGACTTCGGACAACGAGCTTCTTTCTCGAGGGAGATGTTGGAGGTGTGGTTGCCCTTGGAGGGTTCTTCTTGCTTTGTGGCGGTGGTAGCAAAGACGGGATTTTCTGTGGAGCTGTAGGTGGGGGCGTGGCCTAAACCCTCGGGGATGCATCCCGAGAAGGCGACGCGGGAGCAGGCGTGGGTTCTCGTTGTGGAGACAAGCTTGGCCCTGCAGCATGCTCCAACTGTGAGGCCTCTCTTACCGGTGATGTCGCCTCCGCGCCATCTGGAAATATGATGTACTTTTTCCACCAGAGAATGAATGTGCCGTGGAGGGCCTGTCCAAGGCTGGTCACGTCATCGCCCGTAGGATTATCTAGCAATAGATCTCCGAAGCCGTCGACCACCTCATCCACCGTGACCTTGGAGTAACCCAGTGGTATATCAATGCCGTGGAACCTCTGGCCCGCCTCCACCGGATACGCCATGCCATAAGCCACCTTAAAGGAGAGATTACGCATGTCGACATGTAGCTCGTAGGGGCGGCGAACCTTGATGCTGTCCACTGGATAACCGGCAAGTAGGTCATCTTGGGGGGCCACGGTCGACGCGCAGCTGCTCCGTCGCGTGGATGGACTGATCACGGCATCCGGCTACCCCTGAACATTGATCGGAACTATTGCTGCCCCCTGAAGTGCCTAGCTCACTGTTTCGGCAATTTTGCGCATAACCATCTGATCGACGTTTTCCTGGTGGGCTTTGAGCTGCGCCTCCAATCGAGCCACTCTGGAAGCTTCTCTTCTCTTGCTTCTCTCCCGGCTCCTATAAGTCTGTGCATCACTCACAAAGCCGAGCCTCCACGGCTTCTTCCTGAAACCTCTGGTCCGTCTTGGGTGCTCAAGGTTCTGGAGGGCATAAGTTAGTAGGTCATTCTCCCTGTCCGTCACCAAGGAGCCCGACCGAATATTTTCGAGGCCTTCGTCAATCCTCTCACGAACTTCTTGCAAGTCCGCTTCCACCACCACGCTGCCATCATCCTTAAGTTGGCCCCCGTGAGCCATGATGTAATTGTGCATGCGGTCATCCCAACCCTCGCATTCGAGCACAATATTCTTGGCTTTCAGCTCCTCTTCTCGCTTGTCCCATTTCGGTGCAGCCCTAACATAGCCAGCACTCCCGAGATGGTGGTGGTATTTCTTCTTCAGTGCGTTCTCCCTATTCTTCTGCCTTGCGGCTTTGCCTTCTTCCGACAGTTTGAACTGCTCGAATTCTTCCCAATGATTCGCCAGCTTAGCAAACTTATTGAAGTCTGGCCTTGTTCCCTTGTCGATGTAATTGCGGGTGAGCTTCGATTTCCACTGCTGAAATGAAGTTGCCATCTTCTTCGAAGCCCATGCCTTCACCTTCGCTTCGAGCCCATCTGGAAATCTGAAATTTGCCTTGATATCGTTCCATATGAGTTCCTTGGTAGTTGCAGGAACTTTGGGCCATGTCTTGATGCTGATTGGCACATGATCCCTAACGTAGTAGCCGATTGCGTTGTTGAAGGGTGCAAGTGCCGAGACTGGGGCTATCAGACTACCGTCGTTGCCGATTTCGGTGATCACATGCTTGGACTTCAGCTTCTTGTTAGGTCCTCGGTGACTGGACTTTGTAGTGGTCGATGTACCAGGCTTTATACAAAAACATATATGATATGAATGAGTAAGCGTGTTATGTGTGAATGAACTTACATTAATGAACATGCCTACTTGATATATACCTCGGAGTCGTCCAGGTATTCTCATTGTCCTTGCCGGTAGCAGGGTTAGTAGCCTCATCGACAGCCTGACCGGCTGGAGCGTTACCGGTCGCATCGACAGCCTGACTGGCTGGAGCGTTACCAGTCGCATCGACACCCTGACTGATGAGGGTAGACAACGTGATGGTCTCAAACATTAAGTTCTCCGCCTCATCGAACTTTGGGTCACCACGTCTTAGTGTCGTCATCTAAACTTGTGAATGCACATGAAATGACGCGAAGTATTACCGTAGAGTATTATCGTTGATATCAGGTATCATTCGCAAGTCATACATATAGAAGTTCATGCATCAAGTTGAGATGCCAAATTCATACATATAGAAGTTGGATGCCAAATTCATACATATAGAAGTTTAGATGGATGCCATACCTAAGTTTAGATGCCAAATCACAATTCATCTCATACACAGTTTGTAATTCATAAAATCAAAAAAAAACCCCAACATCTATAGTCCTTATGCTCCACGTGGCATATCATTACAATTCAAATATTATGAATCAATAAAAAACCATACATAATATACATCTATAGTCCCTTTGATGGCAATTCAACTCATGGTGGCAATCAAACTCCCTTCTCCCACTCTGTCCCCGTTGGGACATTTCATCGAACACCCTCTGTGCAGCAAGAAACAGAGGAGGAGGGGAGCACGGGAGAGGGGAAACCTAGGTTCTTCGCGGTGGATTTGGTCGAGGGAGGTCGACGGAGCTGTGGTGTCGGCGGCGCGTTGGCGGAGGAGACGAGGACGCGGTCTTTGGAGTGGCAGCGAAGACGACAGAAGTCGGCGGTATGCGAAAAAGAGACTTAGAAAAATTTTGGTGTGGAACGCAGGGGAGAGGCACACGACATTATATAGTAAAAGCACCTCTGCAAGCGGTTCGTAATAGGAACCGCCTGTAGAGGTCCTTTACAAGCGGTTCCTATTACGAACCGCTTGCAGAACTGTGTCTTTACAAGCGGTTCATTATAGGAACCGCTTGTAGATGTCCTTCTCAGGTGAGCGGCGGCAACCCCCTCTTCTACAAGCCATTCCTATTACGAACCGCTTGCAGTGGTGCGTCGCTACAAGGGGTTCGTAATAGGAACCACTTGCAGTGTGCTTCTCTACAAGCGGTTTCAATTAGGAACCGCTTGTAGAGGCCCTTTTGGGTCGAAGAGGGAACCCGCAGCGGGAACCCTCCTTCTACAAGCGGTTCCTACTACGAACCGCTTGCAGAGTATTGTACATTGAAAAAGAAACCGTGCCGTATATGGTTAAGATGAAACATTCCTCCCCCTAGCTAGCGTGTGGCGTTTAGGCGCGGGCTCATCCGCGTGCTCGCGGGTTCGAGCCCCCCTTGCACCCCCTTGCCCATTTTTTTGTTTTGCTTCTCGTTTATAAATTGATTTGTTTTATCTCTTTCTTCTCTTTTATAAATTTGTTTTATCTCTTTCTTCTCTTTTGCCCATTTTTTGTTTTTCTTTTCATTTATAAATTAATTTGTTTTATCTATTTCTTTTCTTTTATAAATTTTTTTATCTATTTCTTTTCTTTTATAAATTTGTTTTATCTTTTTCTTTTCTTTTATAAATTTGTTTTATCTCTTTCTTCTCTTTTCTAAATTTGTTTTATCTATTTCTTCTCTTTTGTAAATTTTTTTATCTATTTCTTTTCTTTTATAATTTTTTTATCTATTTCTTTTCTTTTATAAATTTGTTTTATCTCTTTCTTCTCTTTTGTAAATTTGTTTATCTCCTTCTTCTCTTTTATAAATTTTTTTCTCTATTTCTTATTTTTATAAATTTGTTTTATCTTCTTCTTCTCTTTTATAAATTTGTTTTATCTATTTCTTTTCTTTTATAAATTTGTTTTATCTCTTTCTTCTCTTTTGTAAATTTGTTTTATCTATAAATAACATAAAAAAATAACACAAGTCCAACATGCGTATTTTTAACAGAAGTTGTATACGTTAAGTAGGGGCAATATTAGCCTTTACAACCATTCCTTCGTTATGATCGTGACGTATGGAAGGATCATCGACGTCTCTGTCATTAAGGACGGTTATGTCGACATCAACCGCAAAAGGAGGTAGCTCGTCGAACTGGCCATACTCTTCCTCGTCGGTGACGTCTTCAACTCCAACAATCCTTCGTTTGCCGTGGAGAACCACGTGTCGCTTCGGTTTGACCATCTGTTTGTCCTTTAGCTTGTCCATCGTCTTGTTCTTTTGCTTCTTTGATTTGCTTGAGTTCATATCCATCCCATAGAATACCTGGTGCACAGTTTGAGCTAGAACAAACGGTTCGCGCCTATAGCCGACTTGTTTGAGATCCACGGTTGTCATGCCGTATTTGTTGACCTTCACGCCGCTTGGAGTCAGCTTTACCCATTGGCACTTAAATAGAGGGACCTTCAACAATGGTCCATAGTCGAGCTCCCATATTTCTTCTATAAAACCATAATATGTGTCCACCTTGCCATTGTTGTCTACGGCGTCTATACGGACACCGCTGTTCTGGTTGGTGCTCTTGTTATCCTGGAATCTGGTGTAGAATATGTAACCGTTGATCTCGTACCCCTTGAATGTCATGATTTCTTGTGATGGTCCACGGGCCAAGCGCTGCAGTACTTCATCGTTTGACCCATTCCGAAGGATGTAAGTTTGTAGCCAACTTTCAAAAGTTTTCATTTGCTTCAAATCTATCTAGCCATCTGTCTTTTCTGGAAAGCTGCGTTGTAGGGTCTGTTGAAGGATATAGGGGGTGACGATAGTTGATTGCTTCAGAACCGTGAAATGTGCTTGCTTAAATACATTAAGATCATTGCATGCAACTTCTTTCCTTCCTAGTGTCCCTTTCCCCCGCAGCCTCCCCTCGTGGCGTGATATAGGGACGCCAATAGGATCAAGATCACTAATGTAATCAACACAAAACTCGATCACCTCCTCTGTCACATAGCTCTCGGCAATGCAGCCTTCCGGGCGAGAACGGTTCCGGACATACTTCCTGAGGATACTCATGTACCTCTCAAAAGGGAACATGTTGTGCAGATATACGGGTCCGAGGATACCTATCTCCTTTACTAGGTGAACAGTGAGATGAACCATGATATCAAAGAATGCAGGAGGAAAGATCATCTCGAGACTAACCAAGCTTTGAACCACATCAGCCTCCAACTTATTTAGTTTATTTGGATCGATGACCTTCTGTAATATGGCGTTGAAAAAGGAACAAAGCTTTGTGATTGTACCCCGAACCCACTCGGGCAGTATACCTCTGATAGCCACTGGGAGCAACTGTGTCATCATCACAAGGCAGTCATGAGATTTCAAGCCTTGGAGTTTGTTCTCTTTCATGTTTACGAGTCTCTTCACATTCGAGGAGTATCCTGAAGGGACCTTCACACTGTTCAGACACTCTATCATGCTTTTTTTTTCTCTTCTTTGATTAAAGTGTAGCTCGCAGGATGTAGGTACAGTTGTTCTGTCCCTTCTTTATTTTTTGGATGTAGGTCATTCCTCAACTTTATTTCTTCAAGATCCTTCCTCGCTTGGAGGGTATCTTTTGATTTGCCATACATATCTATGTACCATAATAGGTTCAGGCACACATTCTTGGTGGTGTGCATGAAGTCGAGTGAGTGACGAACCTCCAACACTTCCCAATACGGCAGGTCCCAAAATATTGACTTCTTCTTCCACATTGGTGCCTGACCATCCTCGTTCGGTACATGCATGCTTCCATGACCCTTTTCAAATACTACTTTTAGATCCTATATCATAGCAAAAACAAGTCGGCCATTACGATGCTAAGGCTTGCCACGGGTTTCTGGTTGCCCGTTGAATTTTCTGCCTTTCCACCGCAATGCATGACTACTACGAAGAAACCTGTGATGGCCCATGTACACACACTTCCAAGAGTTTTTCAGGTACATGCAATCCGTTTCATCTAAGCATTGCGTGCAGGCTTTAAACCCTTTGACAGTTTGCCCGGACAGATTACTGAGAGCAGGCCAATCATTGATTGTTACAAACAACATTGCGCGCAGGCTGAAATACTCTCTTCTGTACTCATCCCAAACCCGTACACCATCCTCCTGCCACAACTTCGCAAGGTCTTCAACTAATGGTTTAAGGTAGACATCGATGTCATTTCCAGGTTGCTTTGGTCCATCGATTAACAGGGGCATTATGATGTACTTTCGCTTCATGCAGAGCCATGGAGGAATGTTATAGATGCACAGCATCACAGGCCAGGTGCTATGGATGCTGCTCAACTGACCGAAAGGATTCATCCCATCGGTGCTAAACACAAACCTTATGTTTCTGACCTCTTTTGCAAAGTCCGGGTAAGTCCGATCGACTTTTCTCTACTGAGAGCCATCTGCAGGGTGTCTAAGCATCCCATCTTCCTTACGCTCTTCTTTGTGCCAACGCATCATCTTGGCATGATCTTCGTTAGCAAACAGACGCTTCAACCTGGGGATCACGGGAAAATACCACAACACTTTGGCTGGAGTTCTCTTCTTCGTCCGCTTCCCATCTACTTCACCTGAGTCGCGACGCTGCACCTTATACCGTGATTTATCGCACACTGGACAAACCTCTAGATCGGCATACTCATTGCGATATAGGATACAATCATTAGGGCATGCGATCTTCCGTACATGCAATCCTAAAGGGTAGAGGACTCGCTTCGATTCGTAAGTAGATTCGGGTAGAGTGTTACCTTCCGGAAGAAACTTCTTCACGAGTGGTAACAACTCATTGAATCCCTTGTCCGACACACCATTTGTGACCTTCCATTTCATGAGTTCCAGTGTAGTACGCAGCTTTTTGAGGCTCTGCCCACAATTTGGGTACAAAGGAGTTTTGTGGTCCTCTACCATGCGCTGATACTTCCTGTGCTGTCTTTCCTCCGTGAACTCTCCCTCTCCGTCACGGAGCATCTGGTCGAGCTCATCGTCGCCAAAATCGCCAAGTGCATCTTCCACGGACCCAAATTGAGTATTCACTTCATCATCCTCTTCTTCGTCTTCTACGTATTCTTCATCGTCTTCCTCTAGAATCTCCTATACTTCGCCGTGGTTGGTTCAGCAGATATAGTTTGGCATGAAACCTCTCATGACCAAATGGTTCCTAACCAACCATCCTTCGGAGTGCTCCTTCTCGTTCTTGCAGTCTACGCACGGACAAGGTATGAAGCTTCCTGGAGGCAATAATGCATTGGCCGCATCGAGAAAAGCCTTCACGCCATCCCTGAACTCTGTTGACCGACGATCCGCATTGTACATCCATTGTCGATTCATCTACAGCAATAAAAAAATACAAACATCTATTACAATTTTCAACTAAAGCAAACTACGTCTAATAGTTTTAATTACTTTCTATTACCTAACATGAAATATTTACTTTCTTTCAATTAATATGTGTAGTAGATCTACCAACTAATTGTTTGCATTTCAAACACTTTAAGCTACCATAGCACCTAGACCTCTAATCCTAACAATTTATTATCATCTTTCTTCTAATTATACCATAATTTGTACAATAAGATTGAAAATAAGATGTAACATCATGAGTTTTCAAATTTGTAAAAATTAAAATTTTTGCGTAAAATAAAATTTCTGGAATATTTCCAAACTTTATTGAGGTAACAGTTGGTAAAATATAATGAAGTGTTGATTTAAAAAGATTTTCAAAAGTTTACGAGTCGAATTTTGAGAATTTGGAATAAAAATAAGTTCAAAGAGTTTCTTTTCAATATTTCCATTTTGAAAATACATCTGATTAGGTTTTTCATTTAGCAAAGTATTTAAAGAAAAAGTCTTATAAAATAAAAGGGATTTCAATGATTTGTATAATTTTAGTTGTGGAAAATTAAACTAATTGATTTGTTTTGTAAAATAAAAATTTGTCAAACAAAATAATTCAACCTATTAGGAGTTAAAAGGAAATCAAAGCCAGGGACCTTCCTATCTATTTTCAAAATTATATTACCTCCTTTTATTACAAAATTTGGATTTTGTATTATCATGATTTTCTCTTAATTAATTTCAATTAAAATATATTTGAGAAAATTCTTTTCTTTCCTCTAACCGGTCATCTCCTCCTTTCCTTTCCTTCTTTGATCTCCCTTTTCCTTCGTGGCAAATCAACTGCGCTGCCTCCTCCTTTTCTTGCCGGCTGCGCCATCCCAAAATTGTAAACCAAAATTTCAAAGAAAACACATCCTAGAAAATCCTTTGTAGGTTATTCTCCCAAAATTTCGGATCCTGAAACTCTTTCTTTCGCTCTACAAAAATCGCCGAAGGCTGACTTCGCAAAACCCTAACCGCATCGGATCGTCGGTCGGCCAAACCCTAGAAAGCATTATTTTCATTGAAGATAATTTTAAGTTGATTTTATTAGTCAACTATATTTTATCTTTACTCTGTTTTGCCCTAATTTTCTTCGCAGAGCCATCTGCCCATCTTTGTCCTCGTTTCGTCGATCGGCTAATTCCTAACTAATTGATTCGCTTTTGGTTGCCATCCAAGACGATCGATCCCTTCCTTCCTAATCGGCCGATCGTTTTCAACCTGTAACCCTAATCCTACATTAATCCCTCTCTAGTCTTTCTTTTTTTTTCCTAACCTTTCCCTAATCCTGTTTTCCCTTAATCACAGCATCGTGATTTGCCGATCTCCCTAATCACTCCTTTTCCCTAATCACGTTCTCAAGGTTTGCCGTGTCCTCGTCGACGAGCAGACTGCAGTCAATACCAAAATCCGATGCAAATCAAATCCTGCTAAAACCAAATCAAGTCATGTTTGTCATGCCATATTCATCACAAAGCCATGATCAAATCCAATCAATACATTCCATATTTAAAACCCCAAATCACGCTCGGAATCAACCCTTGCCATATCCAAACATGCCAAAATCAAACCCCCAATACACTATAAAAGCCCTGTTCGTGGCCTCTGCTCCACGAACACCCAAACCCTAACCCCTCATCGCAGAGCAAAGGAGGAGGAGAGGTTGTTGATGACGCCGCCGAAGCCGAGCCATGCCGCCGGCCTTCCGCCGCCCGGGACCTTGCCGCGTAGGCCGCCGCCTCCAGGACAGGCCGCCGCCACCAGCACGCCGGCCCCGCGCCACCAACCCACCGAGCCGCGCCGCCACATCGCCTCCCACCCGCCGCCGCCGCCGCCCCACTGCAGCTGCGCGTGACCGCGCCGGTCGCCGGACCCGCCGCCGGAGCCGCCCTCCACCGCGCCGCTGCAGCCCCCAGCCGCTTGCGCCGCCGCCCCCAGCCGCTTGCGCCGCCGCCGTTCCGTAGCGCCGCGCCGGAGTCGCCGCCGGCCACCGCGCTGGGCCGGTCGCCGCCGCCACCAGGAGCCGCCGCCGCCTGCTTCCCTCTCTCTCTCTCCCTCTCTCTCTCTTGCTCTCTGTTCTCAGCACAATACGGAGCAAGCAGCAGTACCAAGCCTCTTAATTCCCCTCTCAGTCAAACTCAGTCAAACACAGTACTATTCATTGTGAACAGTGTCCCTTCTCAATTTTGTATCACTCAAACCGTAAGTCCGATTCACGTGAAACCAATTTTATTGGTTTTCTTTTAACCTAATCTACATATTGTATTTTTCTCATAATTTTTGTAATTTTATTTATGCCTGTGATTTGCTGTGTGTCTTGGTTTGCGTGCGCAGAGATCCGTCAGATCCGGGGGAAGCTTTCGTCGACGTTGATGCTGGATACGAAGCGCTGCGAGGATTGGAGGTGATTGGAGCATCGTCGTTGATGGCAGAGTGGAATTCGAGAGGATTGGAACCAAGACGATGCCGGCAGCGCATATGCGGAGATCACCGCCGTCGATGCGAGAGAGAAGATCGGCACTAGGGTTATCAAGGTGCTAGATTCATATCGATTCTACCTATTTTCTCTTATTTACTATTCATAGGGTTTTTAACATTACATGCTAATTTTATTTTTATTTTATATGTTTAATTTTAGTTATTGCCAATGACGTGTTAATCATCTATTAGCACGTGTTACCTTTCCGTTGACGTCTAGCATAATTATATCTTATTATTGCCACCCTTGATTTGTACTCACGCTAGATGCTTAAATGCTTCGATGGAAAATCTAGATTATTCATTATGATGGGAAATTATTTAAAATCTTGGTAGAGTGAATCTACCAATTATCTGGTGACTTTGGTTAAACTTAACTCAACTAAAATCAACGTGGCGTGAGTAGATCGAGGTGGTGGTATGATCGGTGGAGAATGGTTTGTGGTGTGCCACCTCGGTCGACCTAAGGACCGAACGTTGTGGATGGACTGACCGGGCAAAACAGTACAGCCATGGGTGTTAATAATGGTAATACCTTAGTTGTTATCTTGGGAAACCTAGAATTGGTTTGTCATGGCGGTGTGGGCGTGCTTGATCGGCACTGTATGTCCATTTTGGGCGTGCTTGATCAGCACCGTATGTCCAACTTGGGCGTACTTGATCAGCATCGTATGTCCATCTGGCACACGAGAGGGTTCCGGGCGACGTGATGAAGCGACCTGGGCGAATCCTTAGTGAGGCATACTCAATTCTAGACGTACCAGGGATGACGGCTTCGTCTCACTCTCGGGTGAGTTCCATGGGTAAAGTGTACACACTCTGCAGAGTTAAAACTATCATGATAGCCGTGCTCACGGTCAAGAGCGGGCTTAGGCAGCTCTACAAGTTAGTCTCACCTTTTTAATAATTAAATGGTTGTAGAAGGTAGGGGCAGGGATTGCCGGGCAGCGAGTGCCAGGCAGCGATTACCATGCAATGCATTACAGGAAGTGTATTGCAAGGGTTTTTCGTGTAGAGTTGACAGCGAGTGTCATCTCGGTCTATGCTGAGACGGCATCAGAATGTATTTAATGTTGAGAAAAATTGTGTAAAGAAATGAATTTGAAATTGTTTTGAACTAATGCTTTATAACTAATAGGATTTGTTGAAAATTGCTATTTATGCAAAATAACCATCCCTAATTCTTTGTTAGCCTTGCATTCATTACTTAAGGATATACATGCTTGCTGGGTATGGTTTATCCATACTCAATAGTTGTTCTTCAGATCTGTGCGCAGGTGACGACTCTGCTAAGTATGCGGATTACGAGGCAGGGTACGACGATGGAGCTTTCTGGCTACTAGAGGCGTACCCCGGTCAGATGCCTGTGATAGTTTGACGGGTTTCAGCCAACGCGTGTTCTACTCTTCCGCACTCTGATGTTTAATTTATTCATAATGTAAGTAGCATTCAGCCCATGTATGTTATTTTCTTTATTAATAAAGTATGTGTTTGATGGCAATCCTGTTTAAACCTGTGTGTACTAGCATATGATCCTTGGGACTAGTACAGTAAACACAGAGGGGTCGGCTTTGCTGAGCTGGGTCCCGACATAAGATCAATATCTTGCCTCTAGAGTGATATAGCAAAAAAAAATACACATTCCCTTATGAAGAAACAAGATTTCTCAACATCCAATGCGCAAAAAACATCAATATGTAGAAGAGAAGGATATGTACAAGATGCTAGTCACCTTTTAAACACTAAATTTGGATTTAAGAGCCTCAAAAGTTCTAAAGTGTAGGTAGCAAAATAAACATCTTTCCACATGAATAAAACAAGATTTCTCAACATCCAATGCATAGAAAACATCAATATCTAGAAGTGAAGGATGTGTACAACATGTTACTAACCTCTGCAACAGTTAATTTGGACCACAGATCTTCAATTCAAAATTTTGGCAGCACCTCCGCCTATGAACAGAGCTTGGCCCACCATGAACAGCAGCTTGTCATGTGTGCGAGCTCGCTGAGGAAGACAGAGTTTAAATGTGCAGAGCGGGAGGGGGCTCACTGCAAGCGGTTCGTAAGAAGAACCGCTTGCGGAGCCCCTCCTTTGCAAGCGGTTAGAAGTAACACTGCAAGCGGTTCCTATTACGAACCGGTTGTAGAGGAGGGGCTCTGCAAGCGGTTCTTCTTAAGAACCAGTTGCAGTGAGCCCCCTTCGGCCGTCACCAGCCCGTTAGCTTCGAACCGCTTGCGGTTCTCAAAGTACAAGCGGGCCGAAATCAACCGCTTGTAATGGGCTGTTTGTGAAACCCTTATCTGTAGTAGTGATGTGTTTTGAGATGTAACTTGGTATAGAGTCTAACCAAAACACTTTTGCGGATTCCTGACTTTATAGAAAGAAACAAGAAAGAAACACTTTAATATCTTCAAACTACTATGGATCGATGGACACACTTAATTAGAGCTTTTTTTTTCATTAAAATCAAAGTGCCGACAGAAACACAACCATTAGTTCATTATTCTCATCACCATACTCAGCTTCATGAAATTGAGATAAGGCAAAGGCAATAAGTTTACTACAAAGAGATACACATTTTGTTCAAGATAAATATTAGAGCAAATTCCAATTTTACCCCCTTGAAGTAGTATCGAAATCTAACTTAGCCTCCTTAACATCAAAATCGTCGTCTGAGCCCCTTGAAGTTGTGTTCGTTTGCACACTAGCTCCAGATTTGTTATGGTATTCGTTAATTGATGAGGTGTTAGTTTTTCGTTAAGTGCTTTACGTGATTGCCATGTGTGGATGAAGACGACAAGGACGCCTTGTCACCATCTTGCTCATCTCTCTTTCTCTCATCTTCACCAACATTTGTGAGTTTTTATTGGATAACACCCCCAACATCAAGGCATTTTTGAGTTTTAAATTTTTTTTGTTGAATACCACCCCCAACATCAAGGAAGGATTACAACAATAATATTGCAGAGTTTAGGGCCTATTTGGCCGATAGTCTAAGGCAGACATAACTAAGCTTAGACGTGTCACAATCATCTAGGCAAGTGTTTGGTTTGTCACTCAAATTCGCACATATCCCCTTAGGGAGCCTAAGCAACCTTTAGATTTCTAGATTCAGACCCAAACCATCGGATCTTGATCTAGCCCAGCCAGGTCGGGTTTTATTTTTTTAACCAACAGGCCAAAATCGGGTCATGGTTCTGGTCAAGTCAGGTCAGGTTCCGGTCCATCCCTGCCTCGACCTGAGCTGAACATGGCCCTAGGTATATGGCTTCGTTCCTTTTTCATCGTGGGATAGGGATCACCATTCCATCCAGTCACCCAACCCGTCCCTAGCCTTATCTCCAGTTCTCCACTCCACCTTGTGACCTTTCAATCCACTCTAGCCATCGTCCCCTAAACCCTTCTCTCACAAGTGTCAATCCAAATCGGCACCGGCGTGGCCGCGGCCGCGGTGGCCGTCTAGTCCCATCGTCGTGCCTGTCCTCCAAAGTGCATTGCGCTGCTCCTAGCTCTCAGTTGTCATCTCGAATCCGCACTCCTGGCACTCCCCAACGTGCTACCGCCAACATCCAGATCTATGTTGTCCTGGTCTCGTCGACTCATCGTCACTACCAGGGGTGCACCGTCAGGGCACCGCCAACCGATAGCCGCCATCCAGATCCGTGTCATCGCCTTCATGCTCACTTTTGTCCAGCCGTCCCAACCTATAGGGTGAGGGTGTAGGACCGCAGGTATGGACGGCAATGGGACCCCGCTCCTAGTGGGGAATTCCCCTATTAATGGGCAGGGATGTGGAACTAAATCAAACAATCTTCCCCATCGCACATCGATCCCTATTTGACAACCATGTGATCTTCTGATATATTCCACATTTCATACCTGAAGCTCTAATACCACTTGTTGGAGCCCGCCATCTCCTCGCCCACACCGATCCGGTTCCCAAACCTATATAAAAGGGGCAACCCCATTGTAACTCATAATGACAAAAATAGCGGCATAGGTGCGTAGGCTGTTGTGGCTAGCTTATGGCTGTGACCCTGGATGGGCGGTATGCTACGATGTTGGGGATGAGCACTCATACACTATGTTCAGAGTGGATGAACTGAATGAATAAGTTGGCTGAGCTGAATGTTAATCTAAATGTCGAGAGGTTTTTGAATTTGTTTCTCGAAACTAGTATGCTCCACAAATATAAGTGAGTGACGAACTACATTACCAAACATCGTGGCCCTAGTGTTGTTCCTACATTGCATAATGTTTATTTCTTCTTAGAAATTCGATTGAGACACTCTTGTTAGAAATTCGATTGACACAACAAGCAAGTAGTAGAACAAAAGATAAGAGCACGAGACATGCATGTAGGCTGTAGCTTCCTTCTCCCACAACTATTTCACGCGAACATTTCTCTTATGCTCCTTCTCGATTTCTTAATGACAGAGACGTCACATAGAGAAAAATTATTCGTACTCCTTTCTCTTATTTGGTTTATCAACTTTAGTGTCATTTTTGCAACACACTTTATTCCCCGCATCAAATTGCACTTTATTCCCTTTCTTAACCTCATGCGTTTGGCCAGCTAGAGGTTGGGTAAGCGTCCTATATTACATGTTCTCTTGAGTTTAACTTAGGGGCTGTTATTTTTGATTTATTTGCTTACGCTTACCTACTTATTTGGTTATCTTCAGTTTTGAAAACGTAAATGATTTGGTATTTTTGGTTCATTCTTTCTTTGTCTTGAAGATGCGTCACAAAGCTTTAAAAAGCAAGTGAAACGAAGTGTTTTGGACCCTCCAAACCACTTCAGGAAGCTCTCAAAGTTCTACTTATCAGCAAATCAGCAAATCACATAAGTCGAAAAGAATAGCTCCTTAGTTTATCTATCTATCTAACTTATCTCGCAACTTCATAAGCTTCTCGAGGTAGCCTCAAGAGTTAAGTCCTCCTGTTTAACTTGTTTTCATGAGCTTTTAGACATGCATTCAAGATAGGAAAAAATAGATTCAAAAAACCAAATCGTTGGTATTTTAATAAGTTAGATAAGTTAAATAAGCAAATGAGCTATTTTTCTGTTCTTTCTACCTCGTCTTTCCTACTACAACGTGTTTGGTCGAAGGGAATTGTCGGAAGGGACTGAGAATTGGGAGGGATGAGTTACAAAATCTCTTAACTGGTCAGTGAGAGTTGGAGAAGAGAATGAGAATTTATAACTTAAAAAGATGATATTCAATCCCTACCTGATCCTATAGAATTTAAGTCTCACATAATTTTCATGCCCTTTCCCATTGCCTGAGTTGACAAACAGATCCCTTAGTAATTTAAATAGGAGCCCTCCTAGGGTCTCTTGGCACATCCCTCTATATCTTTAGATCTGTAGTAATGCATAAAAAGGACATTTTAGTATTTCTCTCATTTCCTTCCCTCTCCGCACACTCTCTCTACTATCGCTGTCACCAGCCGCACCACTTGTGTGCCTAGCCAAGCTTCTGTCCGGCCACCAGACCCCGTGCTGCCGCCCGACCTCCTTGAGCTGAGGTACCATGAGCTACCAAGAGGGAGGTTTGAAGGACCGTACATGAACCCAAATTGATAAAAAAAAAAAGCAAGTGGGAAAGCCTGAAGAAGAGGTAGTTTGATGCTTGAACCGCAATACCTAAGGGTATATACATGATCTATCTATTATATTATTAAATTTGCTCTGAAATACTAGAAATTCTCATTTCTATTGGGGAAACCAACAAGAGAAAAGGTATGAATAGAGGCATCATCGATTATAATTGTTCGAACTATAATTATGTAGATCTAACGAGCTAGATTGGGAATGGACTATATTGGAGGTTATGCTTGCTAATACGGCACGACTCTATATCCCGTACAAGATTGAAGATGGAGTATATATATTAGAGTATACTCTGACAAACACAACAAACCGTATCCTCTACTTTGTAAGCTAGTCTGTAAACAAGGCAAAGATTGCATTTGCTCGATCTCATCCACTCATCACTAAATTTAGGATTAATTGGATGACCACCGATGTGCAAATGCGTAATTTGAGAAATACTACCGCACAATTGAAAATTTGGCAGCTATCACTCCTCGTTTGGGGAAATTGGAATCTTGCAATTTTTCAGATCTCAAAGTGCGTTTCACAAGCGCTTTGAGTCACTATCGTGGTCGCCAGAGAGGGTGAGGAATTGGACTAGGGATCTTGGGTGGCTCGAGAGGGTGGTGATCCTGTTCGACCAGGTAGGAATAGGTGTGGGTGCAGGGAGCGGCTTGACACATAAGCGGGGGCAAAATGGTCTAAGAAATATGCCACGGCAACAAGAGCTTGCCAAACATGCTTTGAGATCCAAAAAATGGCATGATTTCAATTTCAGAAAACGAGGAGTAGCATATGTCAGGTTTCCGATTGAGCGGTGTCATTTCTTAAATTACACATTTAGGCAGTGGCATCTATCCAATAAACCCCTAAATGAATGGTGCATTGAGGTTAGACTATTGTTTAGTGATAGAGGTGTAGTCTACCTGTTGTAGAGCCAGAGACAAACTTTGTTTTAGTTTACAAATGCAGCGACCTATTTGTCGATTTGCCCTCACTGGCTACTTCGGCGGGCGGGCCCCACACGTTTGTTTCAAATATATTCCTCCGTATTATCAGCATCTCATGGCTAGAGCATTACTGGCTGCGGCAGAGTGAGCTTATGAAATAGTTCAATCCGAGACACGCACACAACTTGGCAGCACTGGTATCAGCGATATGCTCTGAGCAATGAATTGATAATCCTCTCATTCATTGGCACTCCAACCAGTTAATCTTACCCCTGTTTGTGTTAGTTTGATCTTGCGGGGAGCTCAGGCAACCGTTGCCAAGCTCCCCCCCACTTCGCGCCCTGATCGGGGGCGCAACTAACCTCCTTGGTTGTGGCCCCCTGTCACACCCGCGTATAAAAAAGGGGGGTCGAGGGCCGGCTCGGGTAACGATGTTCCCTGGCTTCACCTCGCCCCTACAAACCCTACGAACCCGATCTACCTTGCGCGTGGAAGTGACGGGAAGGCCGCCGCTGCCATGCCGACCTTCACCGAGCCCTAGCACCCGAAGGCGAGGACGCCACTGACGGGAGGGAGCCGTTGCTCATAACCGAGCTCACGCACGTGTACGGCTCCGCACCGCTACTGGCATGGCGTCCTCAAGCACGAACCCCGAAGGTAAAACCCTAAGTTGTGCTCCTAGGTGTTCCTATTAGGCGCTAAGATCCTAGAAGAACTCCAACAATGGTATCAGAGCCAGTTTGTAGCGCCTAACCCTAACCCTAGGTGAAGAACACCTTCGGGTTGTTTTTCCCGAGCCTAGATTCGTCTAAATCTCGGGCTAGAAACCCGCGCACAGCAAGTAGAAGGAGAGGAACCCTAGATCAAAAATTCCACAAAATCCCCAAACCCTAGATGAGATCCCCCCCCCCAAAATGCTCGCACCCGAGCCAAGACAAGGGAAGAAGAGACCTTACTAGGGCTCTCCGTGCTCGTCGTCGCCGTCGCATGACCCTGATGCGAAAGGAATTAGCCGCCGCTGTCCTTGTGGCGTTCACCGTCATGTCGGCGTCTGTGCGGCAAAGCGCCGCCCTGAGCCACTCGGCAATGGCGTCCACCCTAGGGTATTTGACCTTGGCGAGGGCCTACGGGTGGCGCCGCCACCGCTGCTCCGCCACTCTCTCGCATGCGCGTTGGAGCCGCTGAGCCGGAGTCACGGGCACACCGGGCGGAGGGGAAGGGGAAAATGAAATTAGGGTTTGGGGGAGGGGGCGCGCAGCCAAAAATTTCGGATAATATCCCGACCGCGAAGCAATCTCGACCGTCGACGGGATCGGATGGCTGGGATCAGTGGCTGCGCGGCAGGTCGGATGCGGCCTAGGCGCGAAGGAGCTTCGCCGGCCCAGGCCCAAGTTGTCGGGCCTAGAGACCGCGCGCGTGCCGAAGGCCAATTTTGGGCTGAAACCGGCCGGATTAAGCATGAACAGTGGCATTTTTTATCCCTGATTTTATATGTATTTTGTATATATGTGTTTTGTATATACATTTTTTTATGTGTATAAGTTAATACTAGCTGCGCATAATAAGTTTAAGCACTGAGATTAAGTTATTTTTTCCGCTGCCAAACTTAAGTATATTTTTTTTCTGATTAAATTGGATCCAACGTGAAAATTTAATTAGAAAAATTGCATTAAGTCTGTTTTAGTGTGGAAATTTTATCTTCTGACCAACGTTGATGATAAAATTTGCCATAATAATTAGAAAAATTGTATTAAGTCTGTTTTGTGTGGGAATTTTATCTTCTGACCAACATTGATGATAAAATTTGCCACAATGATTAAGTTTAAAAATTTTGTTCTGTTCTAATTCTGCCCAACGGTGATTTAGAAGTAGAACAAATTTTTCCTTGTTAAGGGCATGTTTTGATTAAACCAACGTTGAATTAATTCATGCACTTTTATTTCAGTATACTGATGAATTTGTATTTACTTTCTGAAGCTCCAAATACTTCGAATGTCCTAAGTCTGATCTGTACGATCGAGCCCCTGAATGGGGGGAATTATCCCTCTTGGAGGGAGAAGATTGAGATGGCACTTGCTCTCTCAGATATCGATTATGCAATCTTGCATGATCGTCCCACAGAGCCCGAGCTGATCCCTGATGGTCAACCGGGTGCAGATAATAATGCAACTATTAGAATGGCATACGACCTAGAGCATGTGAAGTGAGAGAATTCCAACGGAAAATGCATGATGGTGATTAAAAACTCCATCGTGGAAGCAATAAGGGGTGCCATCCCAGAATGTGCTAGTGCTAAGGAATACCTTAACAAAGTTCAGAGCTAGTTCACTGGCTCTACTAAGATGTACGCAAACTCTCTCATGCAGAAGCTTGCAAATGAGAAGTTTGATGGGCAAAGTAACATTAGAGAGCACATTTTAAAGATGAGCAACATAGCCACTAAACTTAAGTCCATGGAAATGAAAATATCAGAAGGTTATTTAGTGCAATTTATCATAAATTCCTTGCCCAAGGAATATGAGACTTTTACAGTAAATTACAACTCCATAAATGAAAAATGGAGTATAGAAAAGTTAATGGCTATGTGCGCTCAAGAACAGGAAAGGCTTAGAGCTAAAGCCCCTGACTCTGTGAATCACATTAAGTCCCCACAGAAGCAAAAGGGCAATTTTCAGAGCAAGTCTAAGCCTTCCTTTAAGAACAAAGGGAAACCTCAGAATAATAAATTTTCCCCTGGCCAGAAGCCTCAGGAAGGCAAAGGCAAAGCTCCTGTAGAGGTGGACAAGGACACATGTAGACACTGCCACCAGAAAGGACACTACATGAAGGACTGTGTTCAGTTCCTCAAATGGCTGAACAAGAATGGTAAAGACAAAATTACATTCATAGATGAATCCCTGTACTTAGATTTTCCCACTCATACATGGTGGATTGACTCAGGTGCGACTGTTCATGTTGCAAATTCTTTGCAGGGATTCCATACGAAGAGGATACTGAAAAGTAGAGAAAGAAGCATTAGAGTCGCCAACGGCGTCGAGGTTGAAGTTGAAGCCATTGGAGAACTCCCCTTAGAATTACATAGTGGCTTCATTCTTCATTCTTCATTTGCGTAATGTTTTAGTTGTACCCTCCATGAGGAGGAATTTAATTTCAGTATCCTGTTTAGACGATGATGGCTATTCATGTCATTTTGGGAATAAGAAATGTTTAATTCAGTTCAACAATGTTGATGTTGGTCTTGCCATCAGACAAGACAAGCTTTATTTGATTTCCCAAACTAATGATGTGAATGTTGTGAATGCCTCTTCATCTGTGAATGAATGTAATAAGCGTAAAAGAAATGAAAGTGAGACGTCTTCGAAATTATGGCACTGTCGTTTAGGCCATATTTTGAGGGGGAGGATTGAGAGATTAATCAAAGAAGAAATTCTCCACCCGTTAGACTTCTCAGATTCAGAACATTGCATTGATTGCATTAAGGGCAAATATGCTAAGCAAATTAAGAAGGATGCCAAACGAAGCACAGGAATTTTAGAAATCATTCACACAGATATCTGTGGTCCTTTTCCTATGAAGACAGTGGATGGTTTTGATTCATTCATAACATTCACTAATGATTTTTCGCGTTATGGCTATATCTATCCAATTAAAGAATGACCAGAAGCATTAGATAAGTTTAAGATATTTAAGGCTCAAGTTGAAAATCAGCATGATCTAAAGATTAAAGTAGTAAGATCAGACCGTGGAGGGGAGTACTACGGTAGACATACCCCTTATGGCCAAGTTCCTGGACCTTTTGCGAGGTACCTACAGGAAAATGGCATAGTTGCCCAGTATTCTACACCGGGCAAACCTCAGCAAAATGGAGTAGTTAAAAGGCGTAACCGCACTTTAATGGATATGGTACGAAGTATGATAAGCTACTCCACTTTACCGGTTAGTTTATGGATGGAGGCTTTAAAAACCGTTGCTCATATTCTTAATCGGGTTCCCAGTAAGTCGGTGCCTAAAATACCATATGAGTTATGGACTGGGAGGAAGCCCACTCTAAATTATTTACATGTGTGGGGCTGTCCAGCTGAGGCCAAAGTATTTAATCTAAATATTGGAAAGTTAGATGCTAAGACTGTCAGTTGCTATTTCATTGGCTATCCTGAAAGATCAAAAGGGTACCGTTTCTACTGTCCTGACAGACAGACTAAGTTTGTAGAAACCAGACACGCTGTGTTCTTAGAAGAAGAAATGATCAGGGGGAGCATGGTACCCCGAGAAATAAGCCTTGAGGACAAGTGAGTCTTTGTCCCAACTCCGATGATTCAAGAGCCCATTTTCTCGATACCTGTTGTCGTTGCACCTTCAGTTGTTGCAACGCTGTTAGTTCTCCTAGTGCAACCATTAATGTACCTGAGGCTCCTGCTGTTGTGGAGCCCCAAGATTCTATTGCAGCTGCACCTGAAGAACCACAGCAGCCTCCTATAATAAGTAACGTACCTGTTCAGGAACCTCTTAGGAGGTCACAACGAAACAGGAGATCAACTATTTCTGCTGATTATGAAGTTTATATAAGTAAAGAATTAGAAACAGAGGGTGATCCCACCTCTTTTGAGGAAGTTATGAGAAGTCCCCATTCATCTAAGTGGTTTGCAGCCATGAAAGATGAAATAAAATCCATGAGCACAAATAAGGTATGGGACTTAGAAGAAATTGCTAAAGGAGCCAAAACAGTAGGCTGTAAATGGGTCTACAAAACTAAGCGTGACTCCAAAGGGAACCTTGAAAGATTCAAAGCAAGGCTTGTGATAAAAGGCTTCACTCAGAGAGAAGGAATAGATTATAATGAGACCTTCTCACCTGTTTCGACAAAGGATTCTTTTAGAATCATCATGGCGCTTGTAGCACATTATGATTTAGAATTACATCAGATGGATGTTAAGACGGCGTTCCTTAACGGGGATCTATACGAAAATGTATACATGGCTCAACCCAAGGGTTTTGTCGTGGAAGGGAAAGAAAACATGGGATGCCGACCGAAGAAATCTATCTATGGTCTAAAGCAAGCGTTTAGATAGTGGTACCTTAAGTTTGATGAGACTATAAGAAAATTTGATTTTAAGTAAAATGAGGAGGACAATTGCATCTATGCTAAGTTTAAGAATGGAAAATTTATTTTCCTAGTCTTGTATATAGATGATATCCTGCTAGCAAGCAGTGATAAGAATCTACTTTTGGAGACTAAGAGCTTCTTGTCCTCAAATTTTGATATGAAGGATCTCGGTGAGGCATCTTATGTCTTAGGAATTGAGATTTATCGAGATAGAACAAAAAGGATATTAGGCCTATCAAAAAAGGCATACTTAAAAAAGGTTCTAAAGAAATATAGTATGCATGCGTGTAAGGCTTCGCCTGCCCCAATAGTCAAGGGTGATAAGTTTGGAAATTTTCAATGTCCTAGGAACCAATATGAGATCGATCAAATGAAATCGATTCCATATGCTTTAGCTGTCGGAAGCATAATGTATGCTCAAGTGTGTACTTGCCTTGACTTAGCATTTGTAATCGGGATGCTTGGCAGATATCAGTCAAATCCAGGAATAGATCACTGGAAAACTATTAAGAAAGCCTTGCGGTATTTGCAAGGAACTAAATGCCTCATGTTAACGTATAGAAAGTCAAGTGCCCTCGAGATTGTGGGTTACTCTGACGCAGATTTTGCGGGATGTGTAGACACTAAGAAATCCACATCAGGTTATGTATTCACCCTCGCAGGGGGAGCTATTTCGTGGAAAAGCTCCAAACAAATAGTCACTGCATCGTCGACAATGCATACTGAGTTTGTAGCTTGTTATGAGGCAACCGGGCAGGCACTATGGCTTAAGAAATTCGTACCCGGATTAAGAGTGGTGGACAACATTGAAAGACCACTCACATTATACTGCGACAATGAACCAGCAGTATTTTACTCCTATAACAACAAGTCAAATGGTGCTGCTAAGCACATTGACATTAAGTTTTATGTTGTGAAGGAGAAGATCCAGGATCAAACCATTAAGATTGAGCATATTAGTACCAAGCAAATGCTTGCGGATCCGCTAACTAAGGGCTTACCACCATATGTGTTCAGAGAGCACGTAGCCGGCATGGGTTTATTGGAAAGCCTATGATTCTGGATGTAAGGGGTCAAATAAGCAATCATCTCCCATAAGATTAAGTTTCCGTTTTGAGATAGAAAGGTGTATTATAGTCATTGAGTTCAATAGCACGTAACTGACTATTGCAACGCTTTGGTCTTGATGCACTAATCTATTGAGAAGCGGGATTAATGTTAAGTTAAGTTGTTTAGTCTCAAGATCAAGGGGGAGAATGTTAGTTTGATCTTGTGGGGAGCTCGGGCAACCGTTGCCGAGCTTCCCCCCACTTCACGCCCTGATCGGGGGCACAACTAACCTCCTTGGTTGTGGCCCCCTGTCACACCCGCGTATAAAAAAGGGGGGTCGAGGGCCGGCTCGGGTAATGATGTTCCCTGACTTCACCTCGCCCCTACAAACCCTAAGAACCCGATCTACCTTGCGCGTGGAAGTGACGGGAAGGCCGCCGCCGCCACGCCGACCTTCACCGAGCCCTAGCACCCGAAGGCGAGGAGGCCACTGACGGGAGGGAGCCACTGCTCATCACCGAGCTCATGCACGTGTATGGCTCCGCACCGCCACCGGCATGGCGTCCTCAAGCACGAACCCCGAAGGTAAAACCCTAAGTCGTGCTCCTAGGTGTTCCTATTAGGCGCTAAGATCCTAGAAGAACTCCAATAGTTTGGCCTCACTCCGTCGAGCTCTGACATTTATCATGGACTGATCAGCACATCAATATGCATCTGTAAGTTGATTATGATTATTGCTTAATCCATTTATGCTGGTTACTGGGCTCAACACCATGTTTGCATGGAAAAGAAACTACTGGTGCCTAAGTAGTCTACATATTGTACACAAGATTCTCCCACTATTCACCTGATGCAACAAGAGGCTTCGAAGGAAATTAATTACTACTCGTAAGATCAACCATAGCATCAATAAAATGCTCAGCTCTCTTCCCCTTTCATCTCTTAATTAATCCATGCCTAATTTGCATCCAGAGGTAGATGACGCTGGACCATCGTTGTGCGAGGCTCTGTTGGACGGTGGACAGAAGATCGAGATCATGCTGCGACTGGAATGTGGCTATCAATTTACCCGTGCTCAGGTACTGCTGTCTGTGTCTGCCGAGATGAGATTGAATCCACTGGTAGAAGCAGTTTTCCTTTAACTAGCATGAACTATATTTTCTTTTCTTTGCAGGTGCAGCAGCGTGATGTGACCTATGAGGTTTTATCTAGCTTGGTGATTGACAAATAACAACCTTCTGCCATATATTCTATGGGGGTATCTATATATATTCTATGGGGTATCTATATATTAGTCGACTACTGAAAGTTTTCAAACATTCAGTCGATCCCGATCCCTCAGAGACACTTGATTCCCATCGTATGACTATACATGCACATGACACGCTCAATTGCTTTCCAGATAGTTGCAGACGAATCAGATTAGCGCCCATGTCTAGTTAGCCAACACCAGTAATACTCTACACATGCAGTAGTACCATTCCAAAATATCATCATCAACATGTACTGGTACAATTATTTCAATTTACGTACTCCTAGCAATCGTCACTGGCCTTTAAAATTTGTTTGGTCTATTCCTCTATCAATTACTACATGCACTTTGCATTCCTCTCGTCACATAAAGTTTTTTATAGTTAATTATGCATTTTTTACACATCCAATTATATGTAAATTTAGTTATTTACTAGTGACTGAGATTTCATCTATTTTCAGACGGCTGACAATGAGCAATTCCGATATTCTATATATTGGTTTCTCTAGGCTTCTTGTCTCTGTCTCGCTTGGCATCGGTCGTCAAGCTCTTATACATCTGCTTGTGTACAGTGATATAATTGATTCTTACTATCAACCATGTTTGGTGGAAGATAGATATGTAAGGTATGATTCTAACTGTACTTCGGATCTTTGTTCCAATAGTTTTATTAAATGGAGCATGTTTTCATAATTTCTAAGCCATAGAATTGTTTTGGGAGATTTGTGATGGCCCCCTCCCCTTCCCCATCCCCCGTGCTGTAGAACTATTTTGTGAGACGTGATGGGTCCCCACTGCCACACCTGTGCCGCTCCTTCATCTTCCCCCGCATTGTCCCCTCCTCCCTTGTCCCCACATCACAACTGTTAGACCATGCTCTTCTTAAGAGAACTCACACATTGCACCAATGTACACCTCGTAACACAAGTGGGAGACGAGGAATCAAGAACACAAAAAGAACTTTTGCCAGTGTCACAACTTACCACATTTCTTCTATTTTCCTCTCGATTCATCTTGACACAGTACACAAAAGTATAAATAGACCTCAAGCACTAGGAAAGCAAGGCTATCATCGCCTGGCTTGTCAACCAAATGACCAGGTTGTTGCCGCCTAGTTGGAGGTGTCCATCCGCCAACGATTCCATCAACACCACTCGGAGGTCATAGTCAGCCTACACCGCCCCAAGCGATTCCTTGTTAAATTTGAGTGCTCCAATGACCACAACCGTGAGCAGGTTTCGGCATCTGGATGCAACCATGGTGGTACTTACCACATTCCTTCGGCGCGACATTCTTCAGTTAACACAATCAGGAACTTCCTCTCACTAACCCGTGGTCGACCATTCGTCTAATTACTGGCGGTACCGTTGGGAATAAATTTAATGTCGGTTTTGGGGGCACTCGGAAAATGCATGCGTGAGAGTTTGACTCACAGTCAACACGCAATATTTTTTTTGGGTGTAACAAATGAAAAAAAATGTTCACACCTAGGAGCCGCCTTACATATATAAGACTATCTCCAACCGTTTTTCACACTTCCATTCCCTTCTCAACCCCTGACAGGAATCCCTTCCCAGATTTCATTCCCTTCCAGAATTTGGTCTCCAACAGCATTCCCTTCCCATCCCTAACCCCAATTCTTTAAACATTTGTTATAACTGCCCCGCTCCTCACCCCGGCCCATCCCTCCGCTGCCCCGCCCCGCTCCGCTCCTCACCCTATCCCGCCACCGTCCTCCATCCCGTCCCTCCGCCGCCCCGCCCTGCTCCTCACCAAATCCACCCAAATCGGACCAAATCCCCCCCCCCCCAAATCATGAGCAAATTGGAGCACATCCACCCAAATCAGGAGCAAATCGGAGCACATCCATGGAGAAGGCAAAACTTTTGCTATACCTTGGGCCGCTGGCGGACCTGCTCCGGGCCTCTTCGCCGCCGTCGGTCACCACGCCATCCTGCTTCCTCTTGCCGTCTGGCCCACCGCCTCCAGTCGCCGCCTCCAAATCAGGGCACCGCTTCGTCCGCTAACACCACCCCGCCCGCTCTCCGTGTCTGCCCGAACGCGTGCAGCGCAAACCGTTGCTTCCCTTTGCCTCGCGCCAGAAGGAAGGGAATGGAGAGAGAAACCCCTCCCACTGGGATTCTCTCTCTGATCCCATGGGAATGGCGCCCGAGAGGAGATAGCCTCGCCCATGGGAAAGATATGCATTCCTTTTGGCCCTTATTTTTACAATGTTTTATCAATTATTTAGGCAATTAAATGACTTCAAATGAAACTACAAAGTTGTACAATTTTCCCATAAAGATAGCCTCCATCCGACTCTATATGAACAAGTTATAAATTTTCCTATAGAAATCACACCCACCCTAAATGTCTTTCCAAGTTGATGACAACATACAATGGGCGAGGGTTATTCTTTGCATCCAGGGTAAATATTGTACCCGGTCAGTAAATTCTAAGAATAGCCCAGTGTTAACATTGCACTTACGGTAAATGTCGTACCCTGTTGAAAAATGCTAGGAATAACCGAAGGTTACCTTTCAACCGTTGGTTATTGGTAACTCCCCGTCGATAAATCTTATAATAATCGACCATTTTCGTTCTGCCGTTGGAAAGAATATGCACCATCGACAACCTTACATTTTATCGATGATTGGTAGGCCATTACCTTTCACGCTCGGTAAAAGTTAGATTTCTAGTAGTGCCCACACACAGAAAAAGGGGGCTGCCCTTGGTGAGTTAGGTCCAAGAGGAGCAACCGACACACCTAGAGTAGCTCGTTGTAGAAGATTCTCGCTCTCTCTCAAAACACCCACACCCAAAATAGAAATGAAATACTGGAAAGAGGAAAAGTCCCCCCGTTGCATTGATTCATGCCTCTTTTATACGGGAGGGCTTGTACACTCTCGGCTGGCCCTGCTGTCCTCGCTGGCTTGGCCAGAGCAGGGATAACAGAGACATTTCAGCCGAAATTACACGCGTTACCCTTCACCTGCCCCGTAGCAAGAGGCCAAAGGGTCTTTTTTGAGACTCCTACCCAGCCCCTTTACAATTTTGCCCTCCTGCTAACCATCTTATGCGGGGTTACAAGGGGAATTACATATGGGTGATGGTTACGAGCAGCATGCTCTTGGACAACCGGCAGCTATCTCCTCTCCGGACTCCTCCGCGACATCTATACACAAAACGAGGCACAAACTAATTAATAGCAGTAAATAAAAAAATAGAAAATTATGAAATAAATACAGGTAGTTTAGGTTAATAGAAGATAAGTAAAATTTGTTTGGCGCGAATCGGAGTTGTGGTTTCGGAGATATAAAATTGTGAAGGAGTATTGTTCATAATAAATAGTATCGGTTCAGTTGACCCGTTCCGATCAGAAGAATTAAAAGGATGCTTCCCTGGCTCTGCTTCCCTCATCCAGCACAAGAGGAAGAAAGGAAGAGAGAGAGAGAAAAAGAAAAAGAGAGAGAGAGAGAGAGAGAGAGAGAGAGAGAGGAGCTCCTCCTCCCGGTGGGGAGTGGCTGGGCGGCGGAAGGCGGCGCAGCGCGCTGATCGGGATGGCGGTCTTGGCGGCAGCAAGCTGCGCATGTGGCTTCCCCGACGGCGGCACGGTGAGGCGATGGCGGGTCAGCGGGTGTGGGTGGGGAGACGACGGCAACAGCAAGCACTACTAGAAAATTGACCTTTCATACCGGCATATTAGTACCGATTGAATTGGAACCGGTACTAACAGTGGCATCAGTCCCGGTTCATTGGGTACAGGACAGTAGTCCCGGTTGGAGCCACGAACCGATGCGATGCCCTCAAGATTAGTCTGGTTCGTGATACGAACCAAGACCAAGGCACGGGTAAATTAGTCGGTTAGTAACACGAACGCATCGATGTTCTCTCATTAGTCGGTTAGTGTTACGAACCGATCTTGTCTCGTTCGAGAAAGTTCAAAAGGAATGCATATTCTATCTATATCAGTACGCGATGGTGGGTGGGTTGGTTAGAAGAGTGAGGCTAGAGTCACGAGGTTGTGGGTTCAAGTCCTGCTTCTCCCATACATCCTTAATACTTTTAAACATTTTCTAGTACTATTCAGTACCGGGTGAGGGAACCGGGACTGATGCTCCGGTTCAAAAACCGATACTAAAGCCAGTTACGAACCGGTACTAAAGGTGAGTTCTCTAGTAGTGAAGGCTAGGGTGGGCGGCGGCGCGGTGGCACGCGGCGACCCGGGATAGCGGCACGGCGACTCCCGTGTGGAGGTGGTGCTCATCAAGGCAAGCGGCGGCGGGGCTCACCTCTACGGCAACAGCGACAGCTGATGACGACGACTTGTCCTCCTCCTCTCCCAGGCTCTGTGATGACCGCTAGGGTTTTGGGGTTTCGATGGTTTATGTGTTCGTGTGCTGACACGGCTGGGTTTTTATACCACGTATACAATATACGTCGGTTGATTGGGGGGCTGTACATGGCATGTTTGGATTGCCTCCGTTTTGGCATAATGAATTTGATTTGGGTCTTGATTTGGGGCTGCAGGCTATTGAAAGAATTGATTTGGTAAGGATTGGATTTGATTCAGCTTGGTTTGGAAAGAAAAATCCGGTGTGGTGTTTTGGCAGGAGAGGCTTGTCCGGCGATGACGATGATCGCTGCTTGCTGGTCAGCGATTGTGCGAAGGTGGATGCAATTAGGAAAATGTGATTAGGGGAAGGATTAGGGCATAGTAAAGCGATTAAAGACATTTAGTAAATAAACCAACTTGAAATCATTTTAAATCGAAATAATGCTTTCTATGAGTTAGAAAATATCGGGATGTCACAGAAATTATGGAAAGTCACGGATTAATCCATACAATGCATAGCAATGATCGCACTTTCCATATATACATTTAGAGACCATAGGATTTATACACGCGATCTTCGTCCGACAGACATGATTGATTTAAGTCGATGTATTGAGTTATTTTAGTTCAGACCTAAAAAATGCAAAAAAGAATTAAATCAATATTTTAGTTTACAAAAACTTATGAGTGTCAATTAATATAAAAACTATCAGGAAAATACTGAAAAACTTATGTCAAAATTATAGAATATTTTATAATTTCTTATTTTGGGGACTATTAATTTAAAATTTTTTATATAACTCAACCAAAATAGAAAATGGATGTATTGACCATCTCATAGCGATTAGTCTAGAACAGACGTTTGCTGGACCGCAAATGCTAGTCGCGAACCCATAGAAATCAATGTTTATCTTTTTTGATTCGGTTCCATATTTCAGTAGACGAGGACAAGACAAATCCCATAAGAAATGGTGAAAGACCTGCCTCCCTGCAAAACGTTTATGCTGGCCTTATCCTTTAGAAGATAGGATTGAGCATCTAGAAATACACAAAACTCTGAGAACTAATTTGTCGATTAGTCACTTTTTTCCGGACGTGGATGCTGCGGACGGCCGGTGACTCACTATATGCCGGGCATTGATGTTAAGTGATGTCTCGGGGTCAATTAAGTACATACATATTTTATTGCAATGTGGATGTGGGATACAACTTCGGTCAAGTACACTGTCCAATATACTGTCCGTCCTATCTCCGACATCGACGTCGCAGATGATCGGTGACTCGATTGCCGTCAAGTACATCTTCCAATATAACGTTCTATCTTCGATGTGGGCGTCGTAGCTGAGCGGTGACTCCATTACGGTCACGTACATCTTCCAAAACCAACGTTGTCAGGTTCCTGCTGTCTTTTTTGATGGTTTTATTTTCTTCTTGCAGCTTTGGTACGTGACTTTGGCCATTAGTATAAATTAATAATTTTATTATTGTGAAGTAATTTGACGACAATTTTAGCGATTAGTTTCGCTATAGTTTTAAAAGTAACAATCAATTGATTTTTGTAATTAGTCAAATAATTACTCCTTAAGAGCTGAGGAAATAGTCACTTTTGTCTTTCAAACCTTAAAAATTGGACATACAGTTATCTCTGGGTTTTTCGCTGAGATGCTGTGTCGTGTCCATGGTATATTATTAGTATTCATTATCTTTCGTGTCTCTCACTTCCGTATACCTAGTATACAATGTCGTCGACAGACGCCTCCACGTTCCTTCCCATTTGCTTTGCGAGGACCTTCGCGATGAGTCTTGCAAATGTTGGGCCTGCGTTTCTTAGGCCGAAAGACATTCTTCGGAAACAGTACGTGCCAAAGGGAGTTATGAATGCCATCTTCTCTTCGTCTTCCTTTCTCATATATACTTGATGATAGTCTGAGTAGGCATCTAGGAAGCTCATTAGTTCGCAGCCTGCTGTCGTGTCAACCAGCTGGTCAATCCTCGGCAGCGGGAAATCATCTTTTGGGCATGCTTTGTTAAGATTTGTAAAATCAACGCATAATCTCCAGTGCCGTTTGACTTTTTCACCATCACAACATTTGTGAGCCACTCAGGGTACGCGACTTCTCGAATGACGTGGGCTTGACGCAATTTTTCCACCTCTATCTTCGCTGCTTCCCGTCTATCGGGTCCCATTTTCCTGAGTTTTTGTTTAATTGGCCTTGCATCCATTTTCACGTTTAGCGCATGCTTGATTGTTTCTCTAGGGACCCCCTTTGACTCTCCCGGCACCCAGGCAAAGATGTCACTGTTTTGCTGAAGCAAGTTGACGACGTTTGCTTCTTCCTCTTCAGAAAGAGCGGTTCCGATGAACACGGTCCTCTCTTCATTTTCTGGAAATAATTGTATCTTCTTTGTTTCAATTTCCGGCCTGACCTGGGGCTTATAACCCTTTAGTCTGTATTGGGATCAATCCTCTCTATGGTTTGGACTGGCTTGAGCTTTGGTATGCCTTCGAGTTCATTTTTTCTCGCTGATTGTTGGTTTTCTCGAATGGTAATAACTCCCCTTCGGCGGGCATTTTCATGCACAGGTAGCTGTGATGTATGATTGCCCCGAAGGTATTAATGATTCCTCTTCCTAAGATGGCGTTGTAGCGGTACTCCATGTCAACAACATCAAAGCATATGTTCTTTGTTATCTTTCTTTTGCCTTCATGAAAAGTTACAGGTAGCAATATTTGGCCTATGGCAACCATGGGCTCTCCTCCGAACCCTATGAGCGGCATGTGTGATGGTGTTAGTCTGTCTTCTGGTATATTGAGTTGCTTGAATGCGCTGGCGAAGATGATATCTGCTAAGCTTCCTCCATCCACTAGCGTTCTTTGGATATCATAATCTGTGATTTCTGCTGTGATCATAAAGGGATCTTGGTGTGGGAATTTTACACCCTTCGCGTCAGTCATATCAAAGGTTATCGGTGGAGCCGATGCTGGTTTGCTTGACACTGAGACGTGCGACACCTCGCGGATGAACTCCTTTCTCTTTCTGTTTGATGGGAGGTTCAGCGAGGATCCTCCGGTGATGACATGGATTACCCTTCGGTTTTACTGTTCAACATTGTGAACCCTCTCAGGAGATTTACGGTGCTGATCCCTTGGTCGCTGGTCTTACCTTCACTGACGCTTCTGGTTTTAGTAGCTCTCACGCTATGCTTTAACATCTCCGCACTCTTCGGTTGTATGTGAATAGTTTTCTCTATGCACCGCGCAGTATTTCCTTTCCTTGTTCCCCTGATTGCCTCCTCGGAATCTGTCATTCCTATGGTAATTCTCCCTTCGATAATTTTCATTCCTTCGATCGTCATCTCTTCTCGTGCTATCTTTTCGATGGTTATACTCATCCCTTCGGGAATTGTAATCCCTTCGGGAATAATCTCCCCTTCTATTGTTGTCGATGGCTCTTTGCTCGTTTGCTGGTTTGGACTCAATGTTGCTTACCCTTTTGTTGGAGTTTTGATGTCTCCTGTTCTTGTTTTCTGAATTGTTCTCCTTGTGGCTCTCGCGGTCCTTGTGTGTATTCAGCTGGCCTTGTCTCGTTAAGTTCTCCTCTTCTCCTTTTGCAAACCCTCAACCTCGTCATAGAGAAGTGCAGCTCTTTGCGGTGGGTCTTATGTTAACTTGTGCAGAAGAGGTCTCGGTTGAAGCCCTCTTCGGAATGCATTGATTACCGAGGAGTCTGATACATCTCTTATCTGGCATCGTACTGCAGCGAACCTTTTGTAGTAGTCCCTTGTGCTTTCCTTCTTGCCTTGTTCCAGGCCGAAGAGGTTCCCTTCTACCATTCTTTAGATATAATTGCCTTGAAAGTTGTTGGCGAAAGCATCTTTGAGTTGACTCCACGAGTGTATGGATCCTTGTGCCAGTGAAGTGTACCATGAGAGTGCGGTACCCTTTAGCGTTAGCAACAAGCTCTTCGCCTTGATATCATCATCTCCGCCAGCTGCTTCTACCGCTGTGTCATATACATCCAAGAATTCATTTAGGTCGGTGTCTCCAGAGAACTTGAATACGCTTGGCATTTTGAATCCCTCAGGCTATTTTTTGCCGCGAAGGTGCGCGCTCAGAGGCTCTTCGCTTGCCTTCCTCGGCTGTGCCACCATTACGTTTTGCCGATATTGCTCATGGTTTTCCACCGGGTATGGGATTCTTCGGGACACATAGTGCTGCTGGGGTTGCATTGTCACGAGCTTTCTTCAGAGCAGGTTGATTTGTTCCTCCAATAGTCTTCTTCTGTCTTGCAGGATGTCATCTTCGGCAGATGGGGGGTCTTCATGTTGATGTTCTTGCATGGGATGGATGGGTGGGTTTTGCTGCATCTCATCTCTGATGATTCTGCTGGGTCCTGGCTCGTCGGGTCTACCGCCGCCCATGTTCGAGATACCTTAGCTCTGATTCCTCTGGCCCTTCAGGTTGGTGTCGGGTGCTCTTGGGATGCTTCCGCTAAGTCCTTGCGCCACCATACCTTCCTGCCGCCGTTCAGTCGTTGCCGCGGTGGTGATCGCCCTTTGGGCTGCTTCCTCCGTCGCCTCACCGCTGGCACCTTGTTCGTTCTGGTCTTGCCGCTCCCATCCTGTGCTTGCTCCACCGTGCCTCGGTTCCGGCGGCCCGTTGCCTTCGGCCGCTGCTACGCTCCTCCTTGGTCTGGCCATCACCGCAACGCTCGCGTCTTCCCCACGGATGGCGCCAACTGTCGTCGGGAACTCCCGCTGACGGTGAGGTACGGCGCCCCTCCCCGGTGCTGGAGAGGACGCCGCGAGAGGTGGTTTAGAAAGCGGGCGCGAGATGAATAGAACCAGTATATAAAAATGTGTGATCAGAATGCTTGTTCTCTTTCATTGATGAACTTATCTATTTATACAACTGTAAGGTCCGGGTTTACATGTATGGGAAATACCCAAATTACCCCGACCCAAGGAAAACACCCAAATTGCCCTGGTCCCCGAGCCGTTGATCTTGCGATCAACCGCTAGACTAGCTTTCTTACAGCCCAAGCTTTGCTAGTCCCTAATCTACCCTCGGGGAAACAAATTCTGACAAGGTTGTTGATCCAGTCAGTCCTTGTCAGGGGCTGTCACGGAGTCTTCGTCCCCCAGCCTATAACTTGTGGAAGATATCCGGCTCAGTCTCCCCGAAGGGTCTTTGAGAGTTCCTCGGTGAGACTTCGCTCCTCGGCTACTCTTTGGTAGGAGTCCAAAGGATTCTCATTACTCTAAGTCCCCTCGGAACACCTGACCCTTCGCGCGTCTCGAGTCTTCGGTTCACAACCCGAGGGGTCTTAAGGCCATCTCTAGGCGCGCTTCTCCGCTTACCCCTTCGAATCGAAAATCCTTACGAAGGACCTTTTCAGCATCTTCGTAGACATCCACCTTTCTCGGATATGGGGAGGTTGCCCCTACAACACCACTAGTGATAGTTTCATTAGCGGTTCAGTGGCCGAACTACTAGTGATAGAGTACCATCATTGGCAGTTTGCCATACATGTGCCATGTACCACACTGGCGCTTCGTCGTGTCCCCGGCGTGGGGCGGGGCGGGCACGAGCCACTTTACTGGCGGTTCTACATGAATTTGTTAGTGATGAGGGGTCAAGGATGAACATTTTCTATAGTAGTAGTAGTCTGCAACTACAAAACTAGTTCCACTTGCATGTCGAACAAGATCCCAAATCCTGCGTGTCTATTATGCTAGTTAATCGGGCGGCCATTAGTGCAAACTAAACTCCAAGACATCACATGATCGCACCTCTTGTGCTCCAGTAGTCCAGTGGAGTCTCCAAGTAAACATATGGATGCTCAGCTCAACCATTCCTCTGCAGCTACACCCTTTCAGCTCATTCTAAGCTAGATCTGACTGAGGTAAGCTCCATGGCATACTTTTATATCTCAGATTTCTTCCCCTTTCTTCTCTCAAACAAATGCCTAATTTGCATCCAGAGGTAGAGGCCGCTTCAGTGCTTGAAAGGGATCATTCGTTATCGTTGTGGGTAGCTCTGTTGACCTGCTGACAGAAGGGATCATCGTGGGACTGGGGACAGACCAACAATTTTCGTATTCAGGTACCGTCTCTGCTCAAGTGCTGAGCCATTATACATAACGATGATTCATTTTACATTTTCTTTTCTCTGCCCCCCTTTCTGCATGATCTGCGGTTTTACCTCCTGCTCTGTATTCTATACATTGGTTTCTCCAGGCAGTTGGCTTTCATCTGCCGTGCCATTGATTACCTTCTGTCAAGCTCTTAAGTTGAAATGGAGTGAACTGCTTGTCTAAGATGGTAGATGGTATTGATAACTGTTGATTCTTGTGACCAACCATGCATGCTTGCTGAAGACAGATATGTAAGGTATGACTCATAAATCATAATTATACTTCAGATCTTGCAGCTTAATTTGTTTTTTGCGATCTACATGACAAATCAGAGAAAGAAGAGTCATAGCTAGATCATAGATAATTCATCCGTATGAAATATATCAAATATATCGGAAGTAATTAGCTAGGTATTACGTCCTGACCCATGTCCACAGAAATTCTGCATGAGTAACTAGATTGATCAGGACAGAAAACTGCTTGTAGCCTGACTACCACGGTTCGTCGGTTGGTGCCCTGGAAGCCTGGACATCTACCTACTTGCATGCTGTGCAAAACGTAATATTGTTGCTGGTCCAAACTATCGCTATATTAACGGCCTCTTTGAATTAGAGGAATAAAAAAAATGTAGGATTGCAATCCACATGAATCAATGAGTCCCTAAGTTTTTAAAGAAGTTCATTGTAAACAAGTGGTGATGCATTTACAAGGAAAAACTACACTTAATTTCTACATGTTTATACCAAGTGTGGAAGTATTGTACTATTATTAAAAAGGGAAAATTAAAATTGGTTGTGCGACACTGTAATTTTCAATGTTTGCCAATTGAGTAACTGACATGGCCCCAAGCCCTAGATGTGAGTGGCACAGAGTGTCCTACAACAAAAGAAGAAAATTTGTACTGTTAGAACACCAATTTCCTCTAAAAAGGGAATATATTTAAAATGTTGCTTGGCGAATTGCATCTATGCCATTATTAAGTTGCCACTTTGCAAAAAGACCATTCATGTGTCTATGACATGTGGGTTTAGTGCCAACATTTCATTGTCATATGAAGTGACATTTTTGTGAAACGCCAACTTTATAATGGCACGAGTGCATTTTTTTCTTTAAAGGTTCATAGCTTAGTCATTGAACTTGTTTGCAATGTAAAGAATGGCAAAGGTTTGTGGATATCTGTGACTATTCTTAGTGAACCTTGTGTAATTTTCAAACCATACTAACACATGTTGTTCATTGTTGACAGCCAACGAGTTTGCCAATTAATGAGAAATATCGCCCGGTATTTTGGTGGATTTCTTTCATCCAACTGGTCTGATGGGAACCATTCTGGATTCTCTGGTTGGATCATGTGCCAAGAAGTTGCAAGATATCATTACAGAGGAAGCAATACTCATTCTTGGTGTAAAAGAAGAGCTCACAGAACTACAGCAAACAATGCATCAAATACAATGCTTTCTTAATGATGCTGAGCAGAGGAGGACAGAAGACCAATCCGTTAACAACTGGCTTGGTATGCTACGGGATGCAATGTACGATGCTGATGATATTATCGACATGGCAAGATTTGAAGGAAGCAAGCTACTAGAGGATCGTCCATCATCATCAAGGAACTCAACTACATGTAGTGGTATTTCTGTGTTATCCTGCTTTTCTAACATTCAGAAGCGTCGTGCGATTGCTATAAAGATCAGAAACATCAACAATAGAATAGATAAGATCAGCAAGCTTGGTGCAACTTTTCTGACTCGTTCGGATGCAGCACGTGTTGGTCAAAGTTCAGCACCAAAACTAATGAATCGTGGCCACCTTGTTGAACCAAACCTTGTGGGAAGGGAGATAACACATTCGTGCAGGAAATTGGTTGACCTGGTGCTCGCACATAAGAAAAATAAGGATTACAAGCTTGCTATTGTTGGAACCGGGGGAGTTGGTAAGACAACACTAGCTTCAAAAATATACCATGACCAAAAAATAAAGGGTGAAGGGAACTTCGATAAACATGCATGGATCTGTGTTTCCAAAGAGTACAATGCTGTTTCTCTTCTAAAAGAGGTTCTACGAAATATGGGAGTACATCAAGAGCAGGGTGAAACCATAGAAGAGCTTGAGAGGAAGCTTGTAGAAACGATTGAAGGCAAAAGTATTCTTCTTGTGCTAGACGATGTGTGGCATTCCAATGTATGGACTGATCTACTAAGAACTCCATTATATGCTGCAGCTGCGGGAGTAATTTTAGTCACAACACGAGACGATACAACTGCAATGAAAATTGGTGTAGAATATACCCATCGAGTTGATCCTATGTCCGTAGATGTGGGCTGGGAACTACTCTGGAAGACTATGAACATTAAGGAGGAGAATCAAGTGCAGAATCTGAAAAACTTGGGAATTGAGATTGTTCACAAATGTGGTTGCCTCCCACTTGCAATCAAGGTTACTGCTAGTGCTTTGGCAGGAAAAGATCGAACAGAAAGTGAGTGGAAGAAGTTTTTAAGTAAAAGTGCATGGTCCCAGACCAAGCTTCCCAAGGAAATAGAAGGCGCTTTATATCTAAGCTACGACGAGCTACCACACCATCTGAAGCAGTGTTTCCTTTATTGTGCTATGTATCCTGAAGATTATACCATGTACCGTGAAGTTCTAGTCAGATTATGGGTTGCTGAAGGTTTTGTAGAGGAGCAAACAGGCCAATTACTAGAAGATACAGCAGAAGAATACTACTATGAGTTGATCTATCGGAACCTCCTCATGCCTGATCTTGATTATTTTGATCATAGTGATTGCAAAATGCATGATCTCCTAAGACAACTTGCTTGTTATTTGTCAAGACACGAGTGTTTCCTTGGTGACCCACAAGCATTGGAGGTTAAAGGCATGTCAAAATTACGACGGGTTTCAATTGTAACAGATGATGATACGGTTGTTTCACCTAATTTGGATAAGCGACAAATCAGAGTAAGAACTTTGATGCTTTATAGTGCCAGGTCAACAAGAGTTGTGGATGCAATATTCAAAGGATTTGTATATCTTCGTGTTTTGGACCTATCTAACTCACATGTACAAAGAATTCCAAATTATATTGGAAGTTTGATCCATCTACGCTTACTTGACCTTGATGATACCAACATATCATATCTTCCAGAGTCTATTGGTTCTCTCATTAACCTTCAAATACTGAACTTACAATGGTGTAAATCTTTGTGTAGTCTTCCTTTGGCAATCACCAAGCTATGCAATTTGAGGCGGCTTGGTCTTGATGGTACACCAATAAAGCAGGTTCCAAAAGGGATTGGGAAATTGGAATTTCTCAACGATTTAGAGGGATTTCCTATTGGCGATGGAAGTGGTAATTCTGATACACAAGAAGGATGGGAATTAGAAGAGTTGGCTGATCTTATGCAGTTGAGGCGGCTTGAAATGATCAAATTGGAAAGATCGATTCATTGTAGTACAGATTCATTGCTAGTAGACAAAAGGCATCTTAGATATTTATATTTATGGTGCAGTGAACATACAGGTGAACCGTACCCAAAACATGATGTTAGTAACATTGAGAAGATCTTTGAGCAGTTAATCCCTCCGCTCAACCTGGAAGATCTAACCATTGGGGGATTCTTTGGTTGCACTTATCCCACCTGGCTGGGTGGTACAAATATGTCTTCTGTGAAACACTTAAAGCTCAACAACTGTATCTCCTGTGTGCAACTTCCTCCGATTGGGCAGCTACCCAACTTGAAATATCTGAAAATTGAGGGAGCAAAAGCGACAACCAAGATCGGGCCTGAATTTATTGGCCGTGGTGTAGGTAATCTCGGATCCACGGAGGCAGTTGCTTTCCCCATGCTTGAGTGGTTGGTCATCTGGGATATGCCCAACTGGGAGGAGTGGTCCTTTGTTGAAGAAGAAGAAGACAGAGCAGTTCAAGAAGGGGGTGAGAATGGAGCTGCTGTGATGCAACCAGGGGAAACCCTGTTCCCTTTTAGGCTACGCCTATTCCCTCGTTTGAATATCTTGGTACTTCAGGGGTGCCCCAAGCTGAGAGCCCTCCCACGGCAGCTTGGACAGGAGGCCACCTGCTTGAGAGAGCTCCAATTAAGAGAAGCAACCAGCTTGAAGGCGGTGGAGGACCTCCCTTTCCTCTCTGAGCTCCTTGTTATCACTAGATGTGAAGGCCTGGAAAGGGTCTCGAATCTGCCTCAAGTGAGAGAGCTAAGGGTAAGCAATTGCCCCAATTTGAGGTGTGTTGAGAGGTTGGACAGTTTGCAGCAACTGTGGCTGAATGGCATGCGAGAGATCTCGTCACTATGGGTGCCTAGGCTTCAACAGCAGCACCGACTTCTACATGGTGAGGATCTAGATGTCTTACATGTGGCCACGGTCATGACATGTAAATTCTCAGTTACATGACCACGAACATGAGAGGTATGGCCATTGACCGGATACTTGAGTTTAGTTGCGTAGCATTGTTCTTTAAAGTTTAAGCTAGCTTATAATCTACCGTGGCTTTATTTATCATTTTTGTACAAGCGATACATTGTAGTACTTTATGGCCATTTCTTTAGACTTTTATTGGTTCTTCTTAAAGTTATCAAAACTATTTTTAAATATTTTTTTAGTCTTTCTGAGCCATTTTTCAAGGGCTCTCAACTTTTTCAGATTATAATCTACCGCTGCGGTCAGCCGTAAAGAACAATGCCACATCTAAACTACTCTACGTACGTTAAGTCATGCCCTTGTTCTACCATGAATTTCACAACCCATCAAATCATGCCAAATAAGTACGTATTTTGTACACCATGGTTCTGTTAGATTTTACTTAATATACTTCGATTCTTTCTTTTTGAGACAAGCATTACTTGTACCTGTGATGAAGTGCTTGGGCCAGTGTCAACATATAGGCCTTGTTCTTTACGGTTGAAAGCAGTGGTAGATTATAATTTGAAAAAGTGACTATCGAAAAAATTTGGGCTTGCAGACTATGGGCTAGCTCCACAGCAATAAGGATATTTAGCGAGATCTAGTCTGAGTTAGGTAATATAAAAGAGAATAAGCCCAACATTTGTTTAGATCAATATGAAAGGAAATGAAATATTTAAAAACATTTGACAATTGTAATTGCCTTGCCATAATAAAGTTTTGGTTTGAAGAACTAACGTACATAATCATGCTTATTTTTTCGCAGAGGATCAATTGGAGCTTGGCCACAGCCACGACCACGTCCACGGCCTTTACCATGACCACGGCCACGACCTTGAACTTAATCCATCTGCGGTAGGGGTGAAAACGGATCGGGTATTACCTGACCCGTATCCATATCCGCGGCCTAGTTATCCGAAAAAACGGATACGGGTTTGGATATTTTTTATTCGGATACGGGTTCGGATAATATCCGAATATACTTGTCTCGGGTACAGATCGGATACGGAACAACAACTACTCGGTAAATACCTAAAGATTCGGATCGGATACGGGTACCCGGCTAAAAATTAAAATCGGGTACCCGGCTAAAAATTAAAATCGGGTACCCGGCTTTTCTACACTGCTCCATCCCCTCCGCCGTGTCGAGCCCTAGCCACGCCAACTCCATCGACGGACGGGACGCGATCAAGAAACCATACAACCCCCTGTCGTCGTCGAGCAGCAACAGCGGGACTCCCGGCCGCGCCGACACCGTCGACAGGTGGGACGCGAACAAGAAGCCATCTAGCCCCGTATCATCGTCGAGCGGCAGCAGCGGGAGTCTCGGCCGCGCGCGCCGACGCCGTCGATAGGTGGGACGCGAACAAGAAGCTCTCCACTAGCCCAGTGTCGTCGTCGAGCGGCAGCAGCAGCGGGATTCCCGGCCGCGCCGCCCGCGCGTCCTCGTGCGACCACTGGGATAGCAACAAGCTCAAGAACCCCGGCGGCACGTCGAGGCATGCGTCGTCGGCCGATCGCTGGGACATCCACAAGAAGCCTCGAGGGATGGTTATTGAAAGAGTAAAAGGGAGAGATGATTTGGTGAATCGCCTTGATTCATTCCATGGAGTCCTACATATAGTACAATACAGGCATGCAGCGCATGCACTCATCTATGGCATGCACCGGCCAGTAAGGAGTAAGGAGCCTAATTACCGGCCTAATTACCGGGAGGCTAAAATAGGAAAGAGCTAATCTAGGTTAGCAAATAATACAAAGAATATTTACGTATTCCAACAGTTAACACTTCTTTGCAAGTCATAGAGTTTAAACATTTTGTAGCCATTTTTCTTTTCATAGTTTATTCTAGAAACTCTAAAAAATATTTCTTAAATATTTTTTACTCTGTAAAATTCTTTTCGAGGGCCTTGAAATTTTGTAGCTTAAAAGCTACAATAGCTTTAAACCCTAAAGAACACGACCTAAGTTAAATACTTAAATTTAGCCAACAAGTTCTTTCACCCCTTTAGCTAAATATATGGTGCTTTCTGGCCTTAGCAAAGCAAGTTCTATGAAAGGGACTCGTAAGAGCCGACAAAGGACATGGTCGCGTACTATCCAACTAAGTACCCGTTATCCGTATTATACCCGTTCGTATAGTATCCAGTATCCGTTTTCTATCCGTTCGTAAATACCCGTACTCAAATCCGTATCCTACCCGAACTTTTACTACCCGTTTCCGTACCCGTATTCGGGAAAAATAATTAGGGTAGGATACGGGATGACCCACTACCCGACCGTATCCGATCCGTTTTCACCCCTAATCTGCGGTTGATCAAATAGGAACTGTAACGAAGAGCAGATGTGTGACAAAAATAATAAAGACTGAAAATAATTTTAAATACTTAATTTAAATAACAGGCCGCTTATACACGACTGCTATTCAGTACGGGACAAGCTGACATATAAAAGTCCACGAAACACGTCACACGCGTGCACGTAGATCACCCAAAAAATCTAGCACACTACTAAAGTCCTTTTCAGCACCGTACCGTACCGGTTTTTTTGCTAATCCTAGCAAACAAACTACAAGAACAGCTGAACTATAAAAGTAATCTAGCATACTCCACAACAATAATTTATTTTATAAAAACGCAATGCCTATTTAATTGTGGGGCCTGTCCTTTGCCCACCACACGATCTGCACTAGTCCCTGGATCAGTACACTAGTGCACACCTTTCACATAGCCGGAATCATTTCATACAAGCGGAAGTCTTATATATTACACAAATACCTGTATTAAGCCCGGGGCTATTAAGTATTACAAAGCGGCACATTGGCCCAAATAGTCGAAAGTCCAAAAGATCGAGTACGCATAAGACCCAAAAGATCCAAAGGGTCTCGTGCGGCTATGCCTAAGCACTTTCATTGGAGAGGCGCCCTATGCCTCGCATACAGTCGTCGTGAAATCTGTCCTTCATCTTCATGGCGGCGTCTTGATCCTGCTCATATTCTCCATCTAAAAGAGAATATGAATCGAGGTCGATGTCATCCAAACAACTGGCGAGCTAACACCCAACCCGATGCAATTTTAGTGATAGGGGTTCCAAAGGAAAGGTTGGGGTTTATTTGTTTCGGAAAGCAAGTTTTCTAAATCAAAGCCTATGACTTAGCACTTTTAACCCAAAGTTACGCTAATCATTATTTTCATTAATTTGATTCACATTTCACAATCCACATTCCACCAACCACATCCACATTCCACACCGGTCCTTAGATCTCGCACACACTGCCATCTCATTCGGTGTGGCGCACCCGTTAATGGATCTTACGCCCGGTGAAGTGCCCGTTCTTCCCTAGCGGGTGCCACGCCCGCACTAGAGTCACGGCTCACGACACGTAAGACCTAGATCATCCCACGGATGGCGACATGATCTTGTCTTCACCTCAAGCATGGCGGCGAGCGAAGTGCGCGCGCAGTCGTACTTATCCTGAATCCCCAATACTTGCACTACTGCGCGAATGGCCGCGCGTTGTGGTGATAGGAACCAAATCCGCGAGCATTTGGTCGGCGACTTCCAGCTGTGTGCCTCCTGCACACCGTCCGGTCCACTCTACGAGTCACATCGGATCCGGCAATCCACACACATTCACATTCACTTCCTTCTTCGCTATCGTTCCTCCGTGTGTCTGCACACGATGTGGCGGAACCACCCACAGTGGCGGCGATTGGCGACTACGCGTGTTGCCCCGCGCTCCTCTCGGCACGCGTCTGTGAGCGATAGCCCTCTTCACATCACACCGTAGCCATGCTACTTCCACCTTAACCACAAGTCGGACCACGTCCGTTTTTTCCCAATCATATCCCAACACACACACGGCATGCCAGCCCAATTTCAGTTTTCAAGTTTGATATGTAATCTTGTCCGGTGAATGTCGGTTCACCGTTCGAGGCCAATCTAAGCCTAAAATTATTAATTGGACTGAGCAATGTCTAAGCAAATTTCAACCAAGACTTAAGAGTCTAAAATTATTTTATTTCACCTAAATGGCTATCAAGGGTGATTTTCAAGGCAATCATAAATAAAGTCAAATGACTGATGATTATATCAAGGCAATATCATCAATATAGAACAATAGCAAATGATAACAAGGCATGATAAATCATGATTAAGCAAGCAGGTATTATTTACTTAAAAGGCATGCAGTTTAATACTGTAAACAAAATATTTAATAAAACTGGGAATCAATATGATCCATTAGAGTGTTAACTCGCACTAGGGAAAGCTAACTCTCCCTAATAAAAGCAAACACAATTATGGTTTAAGATGTTAACTCGCACTAGGGAAAGCGCATCCTCTCCCTAGTAAAAGCAACATTATTAAGGGTAGGTATTAACTCGCACTAGGGAAAATCAAGATTCTCCCTAGTAAAAGCAATCCCTTAGAGGGTGAATGTTAACTCGCCTGAGTCCTGAGAGTGGTAGGGGTCTTCTTGCTGTTCTTCAAATTGCTCCTTGTGCTTCTCCGTGTCTATTAACGGAATGAATTTGAAGAACAAATAAATAAAATACCAATATGCAACGAGGAAGCATGATGCATGAATGCACGAGCTTCTAAAGGCGATCGTGATTCTGGATGCTAGTTATGCTAGGGTTTTAAGCATAGTAGCGTCGAGAGATGCGATGCATGGATGTGCGAAATCGATTTATGTTTTATTTTGTTATTTCTAAAATTTACTTCAATTAAAATATATGTTCAATTCTAATAATACAATATAAACAATTGAATGTTGCTAATTAAGAATGTTTTCTTTTAAATAAGTAATTCGAAAAATAACTATTTACTCCAAAAAAAAAAGTATAAACATTAATTTAGTTATACCTACTCATTTCCAGAAATTCTCAGTCCTTTTAAATAGACATAAACAATTAATTCACTGTTTATCACAGTTTATAGGTATTTTCCTATATCTAGAAAATTGCGAGAAAATAAAATATGCTCGAGAAAATTATGAGAAATTTATGGGAGCTAGAATGTGTCGATCTATCTATTTTAACTTGTTTCACCTAAATCAAACAAATGAGAATTTTTCGTGGCCCTATGAAGTCCATATTTTTCATTTACTTTGTGCTTCTTTGCCGGATCGACAAGCGCACGAAAGCAAACAAACAGCTGACAGCAATTTGCATGACAAGACCTAGCGACAAGGTTTAGCACGCAAGCGATAGCAAAGCAATAGCAAAGCAGCTAGCAACAACATTTAGCAGGAACATCGGCAGAATCAACGCAAGGAGCGGCGGCGACAACTAGAAGCGACATCTGACGGCGGGCGAGCGTTACTGCGGCATCGGCAGCAACAAGACGCAGCAGGAGCTTGGTGCTCCTTCCTTTACCACTGTAGCAGCGGCAACTCCAGTAGCGACAAGGCACGACAATCGGGAGCGGCCGCTAGGAGCAGCGAGTGCAAGAAGAGAAGCAAGCACCAAAGACAAAGCGCAGGAGTAAAGAGGTTAGAGGAGAGTGAAGGGAGGAGAAGAAGAAGTGAGGGGAGGTCACTCTGGCTGACACTGGAAGGAAGCAAAAGCAGGAGTGCGCAAGGAGATTGAAATTTGGCGGTGTGGAGTTTCACCGGGGAGGAGGTATAAAAAGAGTGGGTAAGGTGGAGGTGATTTGGGAAAGAGGGAAAAATAGGAAGGAAAGGTAATATATAGGAGAATCATCAATGTTTTCAGAGAAAATAATATTATAAATAGTAAATTCCATTTTAAACTATTTATAATTTGTAAATTCTCTATAATAGAGAAATTATAACAAATTGGTTTTAGGTGATTAAGGTTTATTTTAGCGAGGATGTCATAATTCTTGACTAATCAATTAATTAAGGGTGGTGGACCAATTAATGTACCATGATTAATATATTTCTTGAGTCCGAATGTTTTCTATATTTTCTATAATTTTTCTTAGATTTTTATTAGTTTATTTATTTTAGATTGCGAAACCCATTTCTCCCATTTTTATATATATAGGTTAATACCTAAAAGCAAGCTAATGAAATTAATCTGAGAAAAATGTTACATTCTTGTTCATGTTAACATTTTTAGTAAATCCGAATACGATCTAATATTTACCATAAATTTTCTATCATATTTGGAGAAGTCTAACTATTTTTAATAAATCGTTTCTAATTACTTGTATTATTTCTATTCGCTAAATCCGGGAAAAACCGATGAACGATCTTTGGCGGCCCGCTAACTTCATGACCAAGCCGCCACGCTGGCGCATTCGGAAAAACGTTAGCGTGCGTGGGAAGCGCCCACAGCGGAACTCGTCTTTCTTGAACTGACATGTGGGCCATGGGTCCCACATGTCACGACACCTAGTTAATCCGCGAGATTTAAATCTGGGCGGTATAAAGCACGCATCTTGGCGATGATCTAACGGCTGGACTTCATCTCCACCTCCGTGGGCGGCGGTGGTGGCGTCATGAAACCGGTGAACTTTCGGCGGCGCTCTGCTGGCGCTCTGATCTACTAGTGTGGTTGATTTTGGGCGCTCTGAGGTTCGCGCGAGTAGCAGGGCGTACTATCAAGCTATTCGCGGCGATGGCTTGGAGCGGCGGCGAGCCGCACGGTGGCGGAGAACTCCTACGGGAGCAACTAGCTAAGGCTCTACAAAGCCCTATAAGGTAAACTAGGACATGTATGAGCTTAAGGAGGACATGAGGAGGCTCACCGAGCTCAAGGTCGGGTCGGAGATGGTGTGAGGCGTGCTGGCGACGGTGAGGCTGAAGCGAGAAGAAACAGGGCTCTCGTCGGCAGGGAACTCTGGTAACTCTGGGGTTCAATTGACTGGGCGAAAAATGGGAATGGTTGAGGTGATACTCCATGCACGAGGAATCGACGAGGAACTCCTTGTGGAGGAGCAATCGGGAAGGGCGTGATCTGGCGTGCTCCCGAGTCGGCGGTGGTGGCGTGGTTCTCAACGGCGACTAGAGGATCGGGGTCAATTCCTTCGGTATGGAGCAACTTAGGAGTGAGGTGGTGTGGGTGCGCGCACAAGTTAGAGACGAGGGGCACTCGGCCAAGCTGTAGCTGTGAGCGTGGGGAAGAAACTTCCGGCGAGCATGGCTATGGCTTTTATAGGCGGCCGGGCCTAATTCTGGTTGTTAGCCTCGGGGCGAGCGGAGCGGTCAATGGGAAGCTCGAGGCACTATTGGTCGGTCGGGCGGTGGCGAAGCAGGGCGATGACGAAGTGAGGCAGCGCGCTGAGCGTGATGTGCTGGGGCGATCGGTGCGTCTGTGAAGATCAACATAATGCAGTGGCGACCCGATTAGGCAGCATGGGCGGTGCACAGGAGCGGCAACACAAGCGAGCCAACACGGCGGCTGGGCGACACGCCATGTCGGCGGCGGCGCCCGGCATTGGCGGCGAGGCCAATCCGTCCCGAAATGGGGTCCACAGATCATCCGGACAACCACTAACGGCCAAGGAAGATCTCTACCAAAGATCTGGCAGAGGAGTATAAATTTCGCGGGGAGATCGGTTGGTGGCCTTGACCCAAAACATTTGATGAAATGCTCATAAGAGCAAGATGAAGGGGACGCCATGTGGGCCCCACCTAGGTCAAGATTGGTCCATACTCAACTTAGGCTGCCACTTAGGACCTAAATTAGTCTTTAGAATTTTTGTAGGATTTTTAATACAGTTTATCATATATATATATAAATATACACACAAGTGTACATATACATATACAAATATATATGCACATATCCATGAGATTTATAGTGATATTTAAAACCACTAAAAACAACCTAGTCTAAACATTGCTACATTTTAGGTATCCATGATCAGGTCCTAAGTTTAATTTTTTCACTATCTTACTCAAGTTAGTCGACCAATTTTTGTTCTAAATAATATCAAGAAGTCCAGAATTTGTATTTTTATAAAATTGTCTTAAAAGATGTTGGCGTTGCATCGTTCAAACATCACAAAAATGTTTTCAAAAGTATCGCCCAATTTTGGGCTATTACAAATCCTACCCCCCTAAAAATAAATCTCGACCTCGAGATTTGATAGCCTAGGAGCTAGAGAGAATAGAGAGGTGGCAATCCGCTCTTAGTTCCAAAAGGTTCTTGGATATGCTTTTTAATTTTGATCCTCGGAGTACTCGGTAGTCTTTGAATCATGGCGACTCACGGTGCCGATCATTGGAGAAGAGGATCTTTATTTTGAATTGTCAGAAGGGTCGTCAAGCTAGTCCTTTGTCATAAGGCTACTTCGTCCTAGTTTGTTAGAATGTAGATGAGAGGGAATAGTAGTAGAACAAAGGCAAGAAGAATAATGAGGGAAAAGATCGAGAGGGCGGCAGAGGGAAATCTTCTTCTTCAAGATAGCAGCTTTGTGGTTTGTTTCCTTGATCAAGAACATAAATGATACCTGGTGTTGTGATTACTTCTAATTCCCTTAATACTCAATGGATAGACATGTGGTGCTGTATTAAAAAAAAGCTCACAATACCATCTAGGATGCCTCCATTTTAATTATCCACCAAGATCCAATTCTAATCTGTGATGTACTTTATTTCGTATTTCATCCAGCAATGTGACCATTATAATAACTTCATAAATCACCAAAAAAAAATCCAATTTGATCACAGTTTATGACCACATTCTTGGTTTGATCATAACAGTTTGAGACTCTTACTATTAAAATGATTTACCACCAAAATTTAGAGTCTCGCCCTTGTTATTATTATTATATATTTTTTTTCCATCAAATCTTGGTCCACTAAGATTTTCCTTGTCCTAAGTTTACTCTATTGTCTAATTGTATTTAGCCAAATCAGTTGTTACTCATACACAAAATATCTACACATCGACCAATAACGGCTCCGAGTCACCTAGCTTGTTAATAATCCGAATCTCGACAATAGCCTATGAATCAAGGGATTGAATTATCCTTAAGCATCACCCACAATTGAGATACTGATCCAATAAACTCCAACACTGTTCCCAAATCATAATCGTCATTAGCTGGAATCAATAATCCCACAATAACTTCTAGATTAATCAAATTCTTCTAATGAGTAATCTCAACTTCCTCTTAATATATATGACGACAATCCAACATAATCATGTTTGACTGCCCCCCTTAAATAAAAATTTTCCACCAACATTGGGGCAGTTTCTAGTCAATAGTTTTAATATCACTCCTCCAATTGAGACTGTATATCCCGCAATAGTCATTAATACTAATATTTCGACTAGTATAATCCATATTTCAAATCCACTGCAAACAAATCCATAAGATTATTATTTAACCCTTTGGTGCTTATCCAATCCTCAATCAGGATAATTTTAATTATCTAAAAAAAATATCCAAGTCCGAGTGATCATATTATCTTCTAGGTGGATCACAAATGATACAAATTTCAGTTCTTCCTGACATGGTCTTACACAAATCCTTGTTTTCTGTATCGGGTCAACCGGATAAGATTATTCCTACTAATCCAAGTATAATTGGGTGAGTCCATGAACAATCAGCATGGAACATCTCCTCAAATTTTTAGATCGCCGATACTCTAAGAATCCATCATGCGACAAAGGATCACCTAATTAATAATTAACCAGTAGATCCACCAATATAGGGTTAGTATACTCTCTATAGTGTCCACAAAATTTTTTTTTTTTTCTTATTATATATTTTTTTTTTTTGCCACTATATGAGCGGTGTCTTGTATAATCTTTTTGAAATCCACCAAATTTATTTTGAACTTTTGCTAAATACACCAATCACTCTGTGATCTCCACTCATTTTAATCATATCACTATCTCCGGAATAGAATTGTTCCCTCAAGATTAACATCTAAGGGATAATCAATCACATCTCCGAACTTTTTCATCATGCACCTTAAACCAATACAAAAAATCATCATACGCTTCCAAAATAATTTTACCTAAGTTTGATCTTTTAACTTCACTAATGGCATCATTTCTTATATCGATGCAAACTTCCTTGATGTACAACACACGTCAATCCATCCTTCCATCCATTATAGGGCTTTCTCTTAATTGATTCCAAGGTGTTCATTGTCTCATGACACTATTAGTTTGATAGAATCACAACAACAGGTAAGAGGGAATAATATAAAGGAAAATAAGAAAGGTAGGGAGAATATTCTATCTCACACACGGCGGTGTAAAGATAAGTTTCACTCCCCACAAAAATCTAGGGAGAGAATAAATTGGGTTTGAAAAGGAGACTGACCAGGGTGAGCAATTTTGAGTAGGAAAATAAATATCTTTTGTCACACCTTGCTCGTAAACAGGTTTGAAAATTACAATTGGAAAATCTTCCTTTGGAATAAAACAAGAGGTCGAAGCGAGATGAGGAAACATGGTTGGAAGGGCACGGAGATTTTAAAATTTACATTGGAGAAAGTTTGAATAAGAGAATTCTCTTAAAAGCAGCTCATGAGGTCAAAACTAAATTTTTGTTTTAATACCTTTGTCTTCAAATATATATATATATATATATATATATATATATATATATTATTAACATTTCAAAGCATTGCCTTGGAAAACTTGTGCGAAGCTCATTTTCCAAATCCTTTGCACATACCTTTTTAAAGATACCTTTTTGAAAACAGATTTTTAGTAACCCAAAATACCCAACAAATTCTTGGTGCTAAAAGGTTGAAACAGTGTTTTGCAAAAAGGTACTTGGTTTTGACCAAGGTATGTAAGCATTTTGTGAGTAAATCATTTTACCAACAATTTTCTTAGGAAGATAATCTTTGAAACATATAGTTTGTAGTTTGGTGCAAATCAAAATTTTGTTCAAAGTGGGGCTTTCGGAGACTAATTCAAAGGAAAGGAGGGTTCGACGGAGTTCCTTAGAGGATAGATAACTTGAATGTTCGGTTGGTAGAATGGGATGACGGAGATCCTTAATGGAGAATTTAGATTTTACGGGTCTTGTGGCGGCGACTTAGTTGAGAGACTAGCTGCACTTACGAGTAGTCCCATGAATTCGACTATAACATGAGTAGTCTTGGGTTATTCATTGCTCTTACGATCTTCGTTTGCATCAAGCGTAGAAATCTTGACCTCGATTCTTGTTGGTTCGGAAGGTGCGGATAGCCGAGGGCTTGGAGCAATTGAGTTTATTTTGTCCAACTAAGGTCAAACTAGGGATACCTAGTAGGAGAGGAGGTATGAGCCTTCAGGCACGACTCTGACTGCCATATGCTATTATTTTTGCGGCGACCATTGTCGGCACTGATCCCTTGAAAGACCTCTTTGGCGTCAGGGTAAGTCTTAAAGCTATTTTAGTCCTATGCCTATATGCATGATATGCAGATGCACAAGAACCAAAAGTTAACAAGTGTCAATAAGACCCAACAACATTTATAATGCTCAAATTTAACTTGTAAGAGGTAGAACACCATTCTCTTAATTAAGGCGTCCCACAGCTTACTATCACAAGCAAGAATTTACGATTCTAGGCTAGGGTAACTTTTGATGAAAAGTCCTAACAGCTGCCCGAAGTTGAGATTATCTAAACTAATCTCACATACCTATAACGGACTTGACAAGTTTTGAAGGTTAATAGACTAACAAGTCTTTTAAAATGATTCCCTAGAAAACTAGGGATCACACTTAAGCCTACGGTGCACTTATTATCAATTGTTTTAGCAAGCGATATTATCGTAATTTCTTCAAACTAGAATAGAGAAATTGGAGATATTGGGATATAATTGCCTATAGGTGGCCACATTATGTGTTGACGTATTCCGAGTTGGTCATGGTGCTGACATCTTCTTAGATCCAATGCAGTCGGTTGTAGGGGCGATGGCTGATTGAGGAGTCTTGTGGCTCTTTTACCTTCATGTCTCTTTATTCTTCTTTAAGCTCCTTAAGTATGTTGTCGAGGCGTGTAGGTTTAGGTCTCCAATGCTGAGAAGGAGGGGTCAACTAGACCTTTGAATCAGGGCAGAACTTAGAAGAGACTCTTGTTTGAGAACAAACAAGACATGCGAAGTTACGTGAGGAGAATATGAGACAAGATAGAAGCTCAAAATGTCAGGTAAGAGGAGACATGAGGGAAGAGTTTTCCAAAAACTTCTAAAAAGGATAGAGGATTGAGATGCAATTCAGGAGGAAAGAATACAGCAGATTTTTATAAAGTAGTGTACTTAGAAAAATACCTTTCTTAGTTTTCAAATTACGAAGTGCTAACGGCCAAAGTTTAGGGCTCCTACATCGTATGCTCGATACCGACTCTGTGGGGCTGTCCTTTGCCCACCACACGATCTGCACTAGTCCTCGGATCGATACACTAGTGCACACCTTTCACATAGCGGAATCATTTCATACAAGCGGAAGTCTTATATATTACACAAATACTGTATTAAGCCCCGGGGCTATTAAGTATTACAAGCGGCACATTGGCCCAAATAGTCGAGAAAGTCCAAAAGATCGAGTCACATAAGACCCAAAAGATCCAAAGGGTCTCGTCGGCTATGCCTAAGCACTCGATCGAGAGGCGCCCTATGCCTCATACAGTGTCGTCGCCGAAATCTGTCCTTCATCTTCATGGCGGCGTCTTGATCCTGCTCATATTCTCCATCTAAAAGAGAATATGAATCTTGGTCGATGTCATCCAAACACTTGGCGAGCTAACACCCAACTTTGATGCAATTTTAGTGATAGGGGTTCCAAAGGAAAGGTTGGGGTTTATTTGTTTGCGGAAAGCAAGTTTTCTAAATCAAAGCCTATGACTTAGCACTTTTAACCCAAAGTTCTGCTAATCATTATTTTCATTAATTTGATTCACATTTCACAATCCACATTCCACCAACCACAGTCCACATTCCACACCAGTCCTTAGATCTACTGCACACACCTGCCATCTCATTCCGGGTGTGGCGCACCCGTTGTGGATCTTACGCCCGGTGAAGTGCCGTTCTTCCCTAGCCGGGTGCCACGCCCGCACTAGAGTCACGGCTCACGACACGTAAGACCTAGATCATCCCACGGATGACGACATGATCTTGTCTTCACCTCAAGCATGGCAGCAGAGCGGCACGCCCGCAGTCGTACTTATCCTGAATCCCCAATACTTGCACTACGCGCGAATGGCCGCGCGTTGTGGTGATAGGAACCAAATCCCGAGCATTTGGTCGGCGACTTCATTGTGTGCCTCCTGCACACCCGTCAGGTCCACTCTACGAGTCACATCGGATCCGGCAATCCACACACATTCACATTCACTTCCTTCTTACGCTATCGTTCCTCCGTGTGTCCTGCACACGATGTGGTGAACCACCCTCGTGGCGGCGATTAGCGACTCGCGTGTTGCCCCGCGCTCCTCTCAGCACCGCGTCTGTGAACGATAGCCCTCTTCACATCACACCAGTAGCCATGCTACTTCCACCTTAACCACAAGTCGGACCACGTCCGTTTTTTCCCAATCATATCCCAACACACACACTGGCATGCCAGGCCCAATTTCCAGTTTTCAAGTTTGATATGTAATCTTGTCCGGTGAATGTCGGTTCACCGTTCCGAGGCCAATCTAAGCCTAAAATTATTAATTGGACCTGAGCAATGTCTAAGCAAATTTCAACCAAGACTTAAGAGTCTAAAATTATTTTATTTCACCTAAATGGCTATCAAGGGTGATTTTCAAGGCAATCATAAATAAAGTCAAATGACTGATGATTATATCAAGGCAATATCATCAATATAGAACAATAGCAAATGATAACAAGGCATGATAAATCATGATTAAGCAAGCAGGTATTATTTACTTAAAAGGCATGCAGTTTAATACTGTAAACAAAATATTTAATAAAACTGGGAATCAATATGATCCATTAGAGTGTTAACTTCGCACTAGGAAAGCTAACTCTCCTAATAAAAGCAAACACAATTATGGTTTAAGATGTTAACTCGCACTAGGAAAGCGCATCCTCTCCTAGTAAAAGCAACATTATTAAGGGTAGAGTATTAACTTCGCACTAGGGAAAATCAAGATTCTCCTAGTAAAAGCAATCCCTTAGAGGGTGAATGTTAACTCGCCTGAGTCCTGAGAGTGGTAGGGGTCTTCTTGCTGTTCTTCAAATTGCTCCTTGTGCTTCTCCGTGTCTATTAACGGAATGAATTTGAAGAACAAATAAATAAAATACCAATATGCAACGAGGAAGCATGATGCATGAATGCACGAGCTTCTAAAGGCGATCGTGATTACGGATGCTAGTTATGCTAGGGTTTTAAGCATAGTAGCGTCGAGAGATGCGATGCATGGATGTGCGAAATACGATTTATGTTTTATTTTGTTATTTCTAAAATTTACTTCAATTAAAATATATGTTCAATTCTAATAATACAATATAAACAATTGAATGTTGCTAATTAAGAATGTTTTCTTTTAAATAAGTAATTCCGAAAAATAACTATTTACTCCAAAAAAAAAAAAGTATAAACATTAATTTAGTTATACCTACTCATTTCCAGAAATTCTCAGTCCTTTTAAATAGACATAAACAATTAATTCACTGTTTATCACAGTTTATAGGTATTTTCCTATATCTAGAAAATTGCAGAAAATAAAATATGCTCAGAAAATTATGAGAAATTTATGGGAGCTAGAATGTGTCCCGATCTATCTATTTTAACTTGTTTCACCTAAATCAAACAAATGAGGAATTTTTCGTGGCCCTATGAAGTCCATATTTTTCATTTACTTTGTGCTTGCTGCCAGATGCAGCAACTGCACGAGCAGCAAACCAGCAGCAACGGCTGCAGCACGGCCTAGCAGCAAGGTTTAGCACTGCAAGCAGTAGCAAAGCAATAGCAAAGCAGCTAGCAACAGCATTTAGCAGGGAACATCAGCAAGAATCAACGCAAGGAGCAGCAGCAGCAACTAGAAGCAGCATACGAGCAGCAGGCCAGCAGCTGCCTGCAGCATCAGCAGCAGCAAGACGCAGCAGGAGCTTGGTGCTCCTTCCTTTACCCTGTAGCAGCGGCAACTCCAGCGCAGCAAGGCACAGCAATCGGGAGCAGCCGCTAGGAGCAGCGAGGTGCAGCAGCAGGAAGCAAGCACCAGCAGCAAAGCGCAGGAGTAAAGAGGTTAGAGGAGAGTGAAGGGAGGAGAAGAAGAAGTGAGGGGGAGGTCACCTGCTACAGCAGCACCTGGAAGGAAGCAAAACAGGGAGTGCGCAAGGGAGATTGGGGGCTGGCAGCTGTGGAGTTTCACCAGGGAGGAGGTATAAAAAGAGCTGGGTAAGGTGGAGGCTGATTTGGGAAAGAGGGGAAAAATAGGAAGGAAAGGTAATATATAGGAGAATCATCAATGTTTTCAGAGAAAATAATATTATAAATAGTAAATTCCATTTTAAACTATTTATAATTTGTAAATTCTCTATAATAGAGAAATTATAACAAATTGGTTTTAGGTGATTAAGGTTTATTTTAGCCAGGATGTCATAATTACTGACTAATCAATTAATTAAGGGTGGTGGACCAATTAATGTACCATGATTAATATATTTCTTGAGTCCAGAATGTTTTTCTATATTTTCTATAATTTTTCTTAGATTTTTATTAGTTTATTTATTTTAGATTGCAGAAACCCATTTCTCCCATTTTTATATATATAGGTTAATACCTAAAAGCAAGCTAATGAAATTAATCTGAGAAAAATGTTACATTCTTCGTTCATGTTAACATTTTTAGTAAATCCAGAATACGATCTAATATTTACCATAAATTTTCTATCATATTTGGAGAAGTCTAACTATTTTTAATAAATCGTTTCTAATTACTTGTATTATTTCTATTCGCTAAATCCAGGAAAAACCGATGAACAGTGCTGGGCCGGCCCGCTAACTCGCGGCCAAGCCGGCCACGCCGAAGGCGCATTTCGGAAAGACGTTAACGTGCGTGGGAAGCGCCCACAACGGAACTCGTCTTTACTGAACCTGACATGTGGGCCATGGGTCCCACATGTCAGCGACACCTTAGTTAATCCGCGCGAGATTTAAATCTGGACAGTATAAAGCACGCATCTTGGCGATGATCTAACGGCTAGGACTTCATCTCCCACCTCCGGCCGGGGCGGCGGTGGTGACGTCATGAAACCGGTGAACTTTCGGCGACGCTCCTGCGGCGCTACAGTGCACTAGTGTGGTTGATTTTGGGCGCTCTGAGTTCATGCGAGTAGCAGGGCGTACTATCAAGCTATTCGCCGGCGATGGCTTGGAGCAATGGCGAGCCGCGGTGGCGGAGAACTCCTCACGGGAGCAACTAGCTAAGGCTCTACAAAGCCCTATAAGGTAAACTAGGACATGTATGAGCTTAAGGAGGACATGAGGAGGCTCACCGAGCTCAAGGTCGGTCGGAGATGGTGTGAGGCGTCTTTGGCGGCGGTGAGGCCGAAGCGAGAAGAAGCAGGCTCTCGTCGGCGGGGAACTCTGGTAACTCGGGGTTCAATTGACTGGGCGAAAAATGGGAATGGTTGAGGTGATACTCCATGCACAGGAATCGACGAGAACTCACTGTGGAGGAGCAATCGGGAAGGGCGTGATCTGGCGTGCTCCCGAGTCGGCGGTGGTGGCGTGGTTCTCAACGGCGACTAGAGGATCCGGGGTCAATTCGCCGGTATGGAGCAACTTAGGAGTGAGGTGGTGTGGGTGCGCGCACAAGTTAGAGACGAGGGCACTCGGCCAAGTCAGCTGTGGCGTGGGGAAGAAACTTCCGGCGAGCATGGCTATGGCTTTTATAGGCGAGGCCGGGCCTAGTTCTGGATTTGTTAGCCTCGGGACGAGCCGGGCGGTCAATGGGAAGCTCAGGCACTATTGGTCGGTCAGGCGGTGGCGAACGGACGATGACGAAGTGAGGCCGCGGCGCGATGAACGTGATGTGCTGGGGCGATCGGTGCCGTCTTGTGAAGATCAACATAATGCAGCATGGCGACCCGATTAGGCAGCATGGGCGGTGCCTGGGAACGGCAACACGCGCAGGCCAACATGGCGGCCTGGCCGACACGCCATGTCAGGCGACGGCGCCCAGCATTGGCGGCTAGGCCAATCCGTCTTAGAAATGGGGTCCACAGATCATCCGGACAGCCACTAACGCCAAAGAAAGATCTCCACCAAAGATCCTGGGCAGAGGAGTATAAATTTCACGGGAGATCGGTTTGGTGGCGACCAAATTGTTGATGAAATGCTCATAAGAGCAAGATGAAGGGGACGCCATGTGGGCCCCACCTAGGTCAAGATTGGTCCATACTCAACTTAGGCTGCCACTTAGGACCTAAATTAGTCTTTAGAATTTTTGTAGGATTTTTAATACAGTTTATCATATATATATATAAATATACACACAAGTGTACATATACATATACAAATATATATGCACATATCCATGAGATTTATAGTGATATTTAAAACCACTAAAAACAACCTAGTCTAAACATTGCTACATTTTAGGTATCCATGATCAGGTCCTAAGTTTAATTTTTTCACTATCTTACTCAAGTTAGTCAGCCAATTTTTGTTCTAAATAATATCAAGAAGTCCAGGAATTTGTATTTTCGCAAAATTGTCTTAAAAGATGTTGGCGTTGCATCGTTCAAACATCACAAAAATGTTTTCAAAAGTATCGCCCAATTTTGGGCTATTACATTAATATACTTAGACACAACTTACACCTCCTAATCCCTAGTCTTGCATTATCAATGTATCATGTGCTTCCCGCTTCTCCCTTCTCACCTTCAACTAAATTTGTAATCTAAGTAGTGTAAAAAATTTTCTTTTATGTAAGCAGAGATAAGTAGAGACACTAAGATAGGAAAGGACCCAACAATTACTGCTAAGCAAATTCATGTTTAATTTTTTCTTTATAAAATAATCCTAACTATGATGCTCCAGACTAACGGTAACATAACCGAAAATTTCCCATTTTTAGCATAAAATTTTTTTCGCATCAAAAAAGTTAAAGCGCCTTCTCCAAATTAAACATAAATTCCCCATCCAAATTCAATTTTTATCTCTTAGAAAATACCTTCCATTAATTTTTCAATAGATAAAAACCTTACAAATATTGAATATTATCTCATATTTAAATTCTCCTTATTTTTATAAATTTTTAGAAACCAATTTCACATTTTTATGATTTTTTATAATTAATTATGATTTTTGAAACCTTATCCCTATTTGAAAATTCTCAAAAATCTATTAAAATTTTCGGCCGGATCAGGCCCATTAAAGCCTATGGCCCAGCACGGCCCACTAAATCTTTTAAGTAACCGATCCAATTTTGGACCGTCGGATCAAGATCCAACGGACCTATTACCACACTACCATACCGGTTCACTCGATCTAATCTTAGCCATCCTTGATCAAACTTACCGTCCCGATGCAGCCACGTCTCGCCCGAAGCCACCGCCCGCAGTGTTTCTTCTCCACCGTCGGCTCCGCCGTCTTTGCCCTCAGCATCCACCAGAAAACGACGCAGCCGCTGCTGTAACTCGCCGCCCACCTTGGTTTTAATGTCTCCGGACTCTTCCCGATGGCCTGAAACCTATCTACCACATTCCCAAACCTATCCCGCTGCCATTTGCTGCAGATTTCTCGCCGTTGTTCCGCCATCAGCCCTGGACACGGCATCGGCTACCGCCGTCCTTTCCCCCGCCTATAAATAGAACCCTAACCTCCCCGTGGCATACCAAGCCCATCCCTCTGCCACATTCTCCTCCCTCCAGTATCATATTCCGCCGTCGTGCCCGCCTTCTTCCCCAACTCCGACCACCCCAACTCGCTGTACCATTCGCCATTTGCTTTAGCCAAAAGAGCCAAAAAGCTCCTACTCGACACCGCGAAGCTACTAGTGCTACTGCCCCAAAGCTGAAGGCCGCCGGAGCTCATCGCCGACAATCACCCGAAACCACCACCGCCTCCAACTCGCCGTCCGACCCAGTATAAACCACCCTGAGCCCAACTCTGGCCATCCTTAGGTCCATCTTGACCCCAGTTGCATGAATTTGACCATTAATTTCACCCTCCTACATCCAATCCATCCCAATTCCAGATTTCCCCCAAAACCGTACCTTGTTCTTCCCCTTTCTTCTTTTCCCACTTTCATTCTTTTATTTGGAAACCTAAAATGTGTCAAAATTCACTAAAAATATTAAAAATAATAATTAAATTCTATAAAAATTATGTAAAATAAAAATATCATAAATAATTTTTATAAAAAATAAATATAAATTTTAAATAATAAATAAAATAAAATAAGGTCTTTTAACTTTTTATCATTAACAATCACCAAAAATCATATTAAACTCAAGAAAATTCATAAAAATTCTAAATAATAAAAGTAAATTCATAAAATTTAAAATACCATTTTTCCCATAATAAAATTTTAAAACCCCTTTTTCTTTTAATTTCTTTAAGCATTTTTAAAATGGCAAAAAGAATAACTTTTGAAAAAACCTCTTTTTACCCTCAATTAGCTCTATCTCGGAACTCCAACATGAGAAATGTTGTCGACCCCGATCTCTAGAGCTCAATTGACCTACATTTTTTTAAAAATAAACACAATTAAATATCAAATTTGCTTGCTATCCGAAGAAATTTCCGAAACTCTGCTAAACTTTTTCCTAAATACCCCATCTTATAAAGAAAATAATTTTAAACCATAAAATCATAAAACCCATCACTATCCTGTCAACCTAAAATCATGTGCATATTTCTATTTGAATTTTTATTTTTCTTAAATACCTTTTTGAATCTTTGTTATGCTTTTATAGAAAACGAATTAGGACTTCCCGAAACTTCTAAGTCAGATTTCCTGGAAGAACCTTTTGAGTTTGAACCAACAACCGAAGAAGGCAGGTTTTCTTGTCCTTGATGCATTTTGATATACCTATATTTTTTTACTTATTATTTATTGCATATATTTTCTATTTATTTATTTATACACTCCAAGTATAAATTTTTATCTAAACCCCAATACCTTAAAAGCTACCTAAAATATTCAACCCTTGATAAAACCTTAGTATAGGCAAAAATATTAAAAATTTGATTATGACATGAAAAGAATGGAGACATGGTCTGTACAAATAAGTTAGATTGGATAACTTATTTGATATGGAAAAGCTGTAGCCTAGAAGATTGATTGAATTTATATAGAGTAATTCGAAAACAGTGTTATGTTATTTGGGCCCGTCGGTACGTGGAAGTACCAGCTAAATAAGTAATTTACAATTTTATTTTTCTTATTTACAACTTGTTTGAGTGTACAGGAAAACTTAATATTATGAGGTTTTGTAATAAAGCTCTTATTGTATCAATTCTGAGGTTTTGTAACTTTAGGGTGATTAATTTTCAATATGAAGTATTGGAAATTGGTCGCCCACACTAACTAGTGTTTCCTACATTCAGTGTCGCTCTGATACCAACTTTGTCAGGACCCGGTTTTACTAAACCGAACCCTCTGTGTCAACGATATGAGTCCCAAGGATCCGTGCTATACCCACAGTAAACAAAGATAAATTATCAGTATCACACTGCGCATAACTAAATAAAATAATCAGAGTGCAACAGCTCCACTTATTACAATAGTTTATAATAACCATAAATCTTCATTGAATGCAACTAAGAATTAAATAAAAATCATTAATGGTGTCCCATCACGGCCATGGGCACGCACTGAACGGGAGCCGCTAGTAATCCTGCGCACCATCCGGATACTCCGCAACGAACTTCTGGTCTTACTGCTGACCTGCTTGTGGAATAAGCAGCCCCGAATAAAAGCTGAGATTAGCACACGAATGCTAGCAAATCTTTCCTGGGAAGGGTCAGGCTACGCTTATTTTAGGAAAGATAGTGGCTCATTTGCATAAAAATATTTAACTTAGAAGTATAAAAGAATTTAACAAAACATAAGTAAATAAATAGCAATTCTTATGATTAATCTCAATAATAAGATAAACATGGCAATTCCTCAAACTCACTGTCTCATATCTCAGATTCTCATTATCTCAAATCATCATCTCAATATAGTTCTCATGCTCGTTCTTGTTCACCATGATTCATCTATCAACGGCATACTGCTGGAAAAACCTTATCCAAGTCAAATTAATATAGGTGTAGCTATGATGTGAAAAACCACCAAGATGCTCATAACCAAAAGCACTGCTATTTGAATGGGTTTACACTCTGCAGAGGTTGTACGCTTCTCCCGCAAGATACGATACTCTCCCGTTGGAAAGTATCATAACAAAATCCATCAGAAGATCAACCCCGAGTTTAACACGGTCATACCTGATATCCACACAAGTACCCCAGGGGTCTCGACCATACTTGATATTAACACAAGTACCCCGAAGTTCAATCCCCGGGCTATACACCGGTAATGACGCATCCCTCGAGACCTCACCCATGGTGCAAGGACGATTGCAATCCTGACGTTACTCTCCATCTAGATTAGGCCCATCCCATACAGGACTTGCGGTCGCACGGAAAATTCTCAGTTAAATTCTTCACGATCATCGGTCCTTAGGGTCAACAAGGATCTCTCTATCCACTCAACAAGGATAGGCATGCGTGGTTAGATGTTAGGCGATCATAAAGAGAATAACCTCAAGATTTGTTTAATTTAGTATTAAAGGAATGTACATACTAAAAAGGGTAATTTAGATAGATGTCCTTGCAAAGTTACAAGTTTAGCCTACATGTTATTGATATATTAAGTGGTAAATTTATGATTTCATAACTTTGCAGTGGCAAACACGTGACACTTGTATGTTCCTTGTCTTCATATTATTTTAATTTGAAAAATCTATTGTGCATAATCGTGCAATTTATTTTTATTGCAGGTTGCTAATCTTGAGGAGTTGTGCAATTTAGTCATTTGATTATTATTTTATAAAATTTTTTTACCATACTTATTTGTTCATGCAAGAAAAATGATAAAAAATCAAAAATCAAAATCACAAAAAGAGAAAATGTCAAAAACTCAAAACAAGCGTAGTTTGTGTGGGACTGTATATTAGTATTCTGTAACAGCCCAAAATCGTGATTACTTATATTTTGAAAATCACTCTCGTAAGTGCGATTTGTTGCAGAAAATTCCTGCAAATATTTATTCTTTTAAACTTCTCATATTGGCCTAAAAACAATTTTTAGGCTAAACAACTCACTGAAAATACCTAATATAGAAGAATTAATAACTCAACTAGAGCTCCTACCATGGTAACTCTAGATTTATTAAAAGAAAAGGATAAAGAATTTAGTAAAGGATAGATAATTCATTAAAAATTCCCCTGGCGCTCATATATATAAAAATATACCTATATATATATATATATACACACACATAAACACACATAATAAATCAAGAAAGCTTCATCCAAGTATATAAATAATTATATGTATGAATATACATAGGTTAATTTGTTTTATAGGAAAATTAAAGAACACAAGAAAATGTTCTCATGAAATACACTTATGCATAAAGAATTTTATGCATAATGCACATTGAATCATATTAAGGAATACATATATATATATATAGAAACATATATAAACCAATACATATATATATACATATATATATATATACACACACTTATTCATATATGACAATATATACGTATACTCATAAAATGGTTAAAATTCTCACTAAAATTCCCCAAAAATCACATAAAATAGTTTGAAACACCATTGATAGCCAGGACTTGGAGTGGACCAAAATTGACCTTAGTGGGACCGATTGGACAGCCCCTTTCTCTCTCTGCCCTTGTGGGCATTTTCTTGAAAGCAACTGAGTTTGCCTGCCGAAACTCCACCTATCCGGCCAATCCCAGCCCGTTGGTGCCCGAATTTCCCCCTGGGTGGACACCCATTGGCCGCGCGTGCTCACGCCCGACCCTTGCTGGCCCTACCGCCATGGACACGACGACTGACCACTCCATGTTGCCGCAAGACTCGTCCGGCCGTGCCGACCAAGCCGTATTGTCGGCTGATGTGGTCTGGCCGTGTCAGGCACCGCCCATGGCGCCCAATTAGCGGCCCGGCCACGCTGACGCCGTCCCTGACTCCCGCCGCGCCTACACCGGCTTTGCCGCCCAGTGCAAGCAACCTCGCCGCCCGGCGAGCTCACCCATCGCGGGTGCTCTGGCCACCGCCCGTGCCAACCAACCAGCGCCCGAGCTACCTAGTAACCGCCCCGCACTTCCTTGCGACCGCCGGACAATGGTCGTGCCCAGACCGAGCTTAAAACCCAGCCGTGCCGCAACGGCTCCGACCTTCCTCACGTGGATAGCCCAAACCACACACCCATTCACCCAACCTGTGCGCGCCCTAGCTTCGCCAGGCTCCCACCTCACTCCTACCCGAAGGAATTGGATCGGGAAGCCTCGAGCTCGCCGGATTGCTCTCACCGCCGCCGGCCACCCGATTCTTCCCCCTTTTCGATTTCTCCCTTCTCGATGAGTCCCCTGCCGATTGCTTTCGTATTGAGCATCCCACACCCTCACCGAACTTTTGCCCAGGTTAATTGGACCCGAGGACCCCCGAAGCTCCCTAGCGCCGTGAGCCTTGTTTCCGCCCCGTTCGGCCTCAATGTCGCCAGCCCAATCGACGCCTCTTCCGGCCCATCCGTAAGCACGGTAAGCATCCCCAAGCTTCCCTGATGCCAATACTTTGTTCCATTTAGCTTCTAGAGCGATGATTAACAGTAGACTTTCGCTTCCGAGAGAGTTCTCCGCCGCTGCTAGGCTCGCCGCTGATTTAGACCGTCGCCGGCGAGCGTAGCGGTTCCAATAAGGATACCATAGGGCCCTAGAACTCCTTCTCTAGTGCACCGTAGCTCCGCCGCCGCGTCGCTGGAGGATCGCCGGTTTCATGACGTCATCACATCGCCCCGGTCAGAGGTGGACGACGAAGTCCCAGCCGTTGGATCTGCGCCAGGATGCGTGCGCGAGATCGGATTAAGTTTTAAATCACGCTCGAATAGGAGTGAGCCGCTGACATGTGGGCCCTGGACTCACCTGTCGGGTTAAGTGGAGACGCACTCCTGAGAAGGCGTCTTCGCGCGCAAGAAGCGCCGTTTAGAAACCTGCCTTCGGCGTGGTCTGCCCGGCCACGAGTTAGCAGGCCGGTCCAACACTGTTCATCCGATTTTCTCGGATTTAGCTATTTAAACAAATACAGAATATAAACTCGAATTATTAAAAATAGCTAGATATATCCAAAATTGCTAGAAAAATTATGATAAATACTAGAACCCATGCTGGATTTAATAAAAATAAAATCATGAACAGTAGCCATAGATTATTCCAAGATTTAAGTCATTGGTTATCCTTAGGGTATTAACCTATATAGGATAAATCACAGAAATGAGTTTCTACTGATATAAATTTAATTAAGACTCATTAAAATCTGAGAAAATTCATGTGAAACATGAAATAACTGTTTGGACTTAAGAAAAATATAAACTTTATGATATAACTTAAATCACTTGTCATTTAATTATCGACATAATTAATATTCATAGTCTACTAGAACTACTTGGTAATTTGGTTAATCAAATTGCTAAACCTATCCAATGTAGATAATTTACAGCAATATATGACAATTAAGTTCTATTTTAAATAGGCCCTAGGTTAACCAATCTCACGACCATTTATAAACATATATAGTTATCTGTACGTGTAGAATACATAGATAACTTAAGGTTTTATCTCTCACACACTTAAGCCCCATCATGGCTAAGAATTTAATAATACGAAGAGTTGATAAAGGAAATTCTTCAAACGAAAACCTATTTTCCCTTTATACGTCTAGTTGCTAAATCTATGGGTAGTCTATTAAGGGTAACTTTTTGCATCATCACATATCATCTTCGTAACGCCGACCTACCGTTATCTTCTATAAACTATTATGTAATAGAAGGAGCATGGAACTTCCTTGATACCTAGGTTAGAAATTATCATCACTCGACCAATCGGTAGAATCAACGAAAGCATTTCATGCATCATGATTCCTACCGCGTATTGGTGTTTTATTTATTGTTTTTCGAATATTATTTTGATTAATAGACACCGAGGATCCGGAAGGACACTTCGAAGATCAACAGGACGACCCTCACTACCCGCAGAACCAAGGCGAGTTAATTTCCACACTATAGGATGTTTGCTTTTACTAGGGAGAATCTCGATTTTCCCTAGTACGAGTTAACAACCTTTTCTTTTGGTGTTACTTTTATTAGGGAGAGCTTATACTTTCCTTAGTACGAGTTAACATCCAAAGGAATCATATTGAATCCCAGTTTTCTTAAAATATTTTATTTACACTTACAAATTACATGCTCTTTTAAGTAATTATGTCTCATTGTTTAATCATGATTTATCATGCCATGCTATCATTTGTATTTAGTCTACCTTGATGATATTGCCTTGAATTTATCATCTGTCCTTTGACTTTATGAATGATTGCCTTGATAATCACCCTTGACAGCCTGTTAGGTTGAATTGAATAAATAGGATTTTAGACTCTTAAGTCTGGGTTAAAACCTTGCTTAGACAATGCTCAGGTCTAATTATTAAATTTAGGCTTAGTCGCCTCGAAACGGTGAACCGATATTCACCGGACAAGATGAACATATCAACTTGGTTTACTGGATATTGGGCCTGGCATGCTAGTGTGTGTTTGGGAACATCGATGTGTTCTGGTTATGGATATGGTTGTGATGTAGCTGGGCTACATAGTTTAAAGGAAGGCTGGATCACGGAGATGGTGCTGGGCAGCCAAGCTCGGCTGTGCCAGTCGGAGCACGTGTTGTTTTCGCGTAGCTTTATGCTGCCCAATGGGGTTCCTGCACAACGTGACTTCCAGTGTCTTTGGGCGTAAGCTTCATTGTGTGCCGGCGGAGCGCGAGTTGTTTTCGCGTAGCTATAAGCTGCCCACTGGGTTCCTGCACAACGCGTGGCCATCGCGCGGTTGTACGGACTTAGGGGCTGATTTGCTGGTTAGCGTCAGGGTAAACCCCTAGTCCGAGGTGAAGACAGGAGTAGGTCGTCATCCTTACGGGTGATTTAGGTCTTACATGACAGGGAGCCATGACTCTAGTGCGGGCGTGGCAACTCGGCTAGGGAAGATCGGACACTTCGTTGGCGTAAGATCCACAATGGGTGCGCCACACCCGGAAGATGATGGTGTGGTTGTTTGGAGACGTTTGTCAGTATTCATGGAAACTATCGTGGTATGGGAACGTTTGGCAGTGTGCATGGAAACTGTCGAGGAATAAAAATGATAAACATTGATTAGTAGAACTTTAGTTAAAATATGCTAAGTCATAGGTTTTGACTATTCAAATTTGCTTTCTGCAAATAAAAGAACCCCTACCTTTCCATTGGAACCACTATCATTATTTGCATTAGGTTGAAAGTTAGTTCGCCAGTGTTTGGATGACATTGACCTCGCATTCATATTCTCTTTTAGATGGAGAATATGAGCAGGATCAGTACGCCTGCCATCAAGAGGAAGGACAGGACTTCATTGACGACCAGGGCGAGGCTTAGGGCGTTTCTCCAGTCGAGTGCTTAGGCATAGCCGGCACGAGACTCTATTGCATCTTTTGGGTCTCCGCACTCTGATCTTTTGGACATTTGGTATATTTGGGCCAATGTGCCGTGTTGTAAACACTTAATAGCCTCCGGGCTTAATACAGGTATTTTATGTAATTTAAGTCTTTTGCTTGTATGTAATGATCTGGCTATGTGAATGGTGTGGACTAGGGTACTGATCCAGAGACTAGTGCAGATCGAGTGGTGGGCTGAAATTTAGGGCCCCACATATTCCTTTTATGAATATGTTTTCTTTTTCCATTTTTAATGTTTTCTTTGTAGGTAGGTGGGTGGGTGGGTGGGTAACTCTGTCTATGTCATATGGGGCATAACACTTGTTGGCATAGCCAGACCCAATCCCGGAAAAAGGAGGAGGGATTAATCATGTAAACATCATTTTTGAAAAAAACATACATGTATAGTGAAGACGTTGCTTATGGTTTTCATGAAACTCATGCAATTTTGTTTCTTCCGTTTTATATATGTGATGGCCTAGCACTTCATAGAATCCTTTTTCCGATAGAATAGATTGAATTGTACACACAAAGACACACCAGCTCGTTCTTCTTATCATTTCACTCATCTTCATGTGAGTTGAAATATGCAAGCATGCAAAAGGAAATCAGATTAGAACGAAGACAAAAGAGCTCAAGATTTGGAAGACATTGTAATTGGTGCCATCATATGTTCGTTCTTAATCATCTTCTTTGATTGTCATTCACTACAGCTATATGGTGGGTTGTCCATTTATCTCTAGGTCCGAACGCACCTACGATTTGTCTCACTCGAGGGGAGATTGGTTTTCAGGACTTGGGGTAACAAAGAATTATCAAATACTGATTGGTAATGCAGCATTATTTTATTCGATTTGGCTTTATCGAAATGACGTTATTTTTGATAAACACAAAGATACATCTTTCTTGTAGGGCGTCTTCATATAAACAAGTAAAATGCAGCGAGGTGTTCACGAGTTTAGTTGGATACTACTCCAATATAAAGGATGGATTTGAACGATAATATACTAACATGCTCTCACAATCATACTTGTTCGGACTCCAAACTTGAGAAGGATGACACAAAGCTGTTTTCACATCCGTGCTCTGTAGGAACAGAGCAAAACTCAACGCGATCTCTGAGGACAATCACGCAAGCACAACGAGTGAGAGTTTTTCACTGCGTAAGACGTCGCAGCTTTTCTGTTTGCTCCTCTTTTGTTACTAGTAGCGAATACGATCTGTTTTATTACTTGCTTGTAACAAAAACGAAAAATCATTCACGGATGCACTTTGACTAACTGACACGATCACAACGCGCACAAACCGTGCGTCACGCGCTTTGACCTAACTCACATGAGAAAACAACTAAAGGAACTGACTGACTGAAGCATACAAAGGTTTAATCTAACAATACACCCCGTAAACGTTGTGCAATGCATTTACTTCCACAACATCAAGTTTTTGACGCATCTTAACAAGCTTGTCTCTGCTCAACGCCTTGGTAAAAATATCTGCAAGTTACCCATCAGTCCCAACATGATCCACAGTTACTTTACCATCTTCTAATACATTCACGAATGAAATGGAACCGAGTATCGATATGCTTGCTTCGGTCGTGATAGACTGGATTCTTACTCAGTGCAATAGCAGACTTGTCATCAATCAAAAGCTTCACCTTAGCTGGTTCACTGTCAAATAAATCACCTATCATGCGACTCAACAAAACCCCCTGACATGCTGCTGTTGTAGCAGCAATGTACTTAGTTTCACAGGATGGAAGTGCAACTAACTTTTGATCATCCATGGCCAAAGAAAAACACCACACCTGTAGTACTGTTTTGATCATCTATATCACCAGCAAGGTCACTATCACTATAGCACAAGCTGTGTTGCATCACCTTTCCTTAACAACATCCATAGTTTAATATACCACTTACATACCTCAGAATCCGTTTCACCGTTGTGCAGTGTTCTATTGTTGGGGCTTCCGTGAATCTGCTCATCACCATACCTACAGCATGCTCAATATCTGTTCGAGTATTCACAAGATATCAGAGACTTTGCGGTACCGAGTCTCATCCACAACAGCTCCTTCTTTCTTGCTAAGCTTCAGTTGATTTTCCATTGGAGTTGGACAAGGACCACATCCTGCGATACCTGCATTCTCAAGGATTTTTGCTGCATATGTGCTCTGACACAGATTTATTTCATCACCTCCTTGCTGAACCTGAATGCCAAGGTAATATTTTTTTTTAACGCAAAGGGCAGGAGCTCTGCCATTCCATTCAAGAAGGAGAAAATTGTACAGATTATAAGAGAAAGAGAGAAGGGGATACAGGGAGAAGAAATAGGAAGAGAGGAGGGGAAGAAAGCGGCCCCGCCAAGCGGTAAGCCTCGACAACACCACGCAACCCGATCGAAAGGCTAGCTGGCCACCACCACCATCGTAACTCAGCCTAGACGACCACCAACGTTGCCACTTGGTATGCTCGGCCTAGACTCCAGAGGGATCAACCGTGACCGCTGCGCGGAACGCACCACCACCAATATCGAACGCATTGCCACGTGCATGGCCAAGATGCTAGCCTTCACTGCCGCATGGAATTGCTAACCAGAATGCTAGTCACCATCGCCGCCTACAATGTTGGGGGCAAACGGTACACAACCTAGTCATCAGCCGCCACCACTGCACGGGATGCTCGGCCAAGAAGTCAGAAGGGGGACGTCAGCCATCACTGCCGCAAAGGATGCGCGCCTAAGAAAACAGTTGTCCCCACTCCCCACTGCTAACCACGCTGAAGGCAAACAATGCTCAACCTAACATCAGCTGCCACCGCCATGCAAGAGGCTCAGCCTTGACGACGGTACCACCGCCGCATGGGATGCACGACTGGGACCAATCGCCACCACCGCCTAGGATGCAGGACCGGGATCCGATTGGCACAGCAGTGTGGGATGCACCATCGAGACCAACCATCACCGCTGCGTAGGATGCACGACCAGGATTTGATCGCCACTGCCGCGCAGGATGCACAACCGGAACTAGCAGCCACCGCCGCGCGGAATGCATGAACGGGATCCGATCGCCACGGCCGCACGGCATGCACATCTGGGACCAGCCGCCACCGCCATGCAAGATGCATGACAGGGATCAGATCGCCACTGCCATACAGGATGCACGATCGACACCACCAATGAGTAGAGCCGACTGCTAGCCAAGACATTGGCCGCCACCCCCGTGGGCAATGCTCGGCCACCACCGTTGTCCCGAGGCAGCGGACTACCACCTAGCTAAGCATTGGCCAAGGCTTGAACGGGTCACCGCCACCTTGGAGATGTAGTTGCCGTTGCCAACACCGAGGAACCCTGTCCTAGGCCAATCTACCCCAGATCCGAGTTACTTCGAACCAAATCCGACCACTACCAGCTGCAGGAAGACTCACCCACGCCAGATCCGGGGCTTCCATGCCAGATCCGAGGACTCCACGCCGCCACCTTGAACTGGCCATCTCTTGCACCTCACCCACGCCCGGCAACCCCCATGGCACAGCCCCATAGAGCCGGCCTCTACCACCTCACATGCATCGCCAAAACAATGGAGGGGCGAAGGGAGAGGGGAGGAAAGGGGCACTACGTAGCAAGCCCGAGACGGCCGGGTCCTCCTCTGCTGGCGACAAGAAGACGCCGAAGAGAAGGGAGATGGGATAGTGGGACTAGGGTTCCATTGGAAAGGGAGAAAACGGGAGAGGGAAGGGGGAAAAGGAGAAGGGAGGGCCCGCCACCGCATCCGAAGTGATGGTGGCGGCGGGGATGGGCACCGGAGGAGGGAAACCGGGGTGGCGGGGTGGTTGTCCCCTGATTCGCCTGGGAAAGCGGCTCAGAGGTCACATGACTGCCGCATGTTTCTCATTTTGAAATCAGTAATGTCACACACAAACACCCCAAGGTAATAATTCAATAGTTCCAAATCTGTCATGCTGAACAGGGTCTTCATTTGGACTTTAAACTTATTAATATCATCAATGCTAGTCCCAGTGACAATCAAATCATCAACATATATACACCCACAAGCAACAACAACACTCCTTGCTTCCTCTTGTGGACAGCATGTTCCAAGGACCTATGCTTGGAATTCAGAGACACCAGAGCCTTATCTAGTTTCTCATTCCATGCACATGGAACTTGTCGCAGTCCATACAGTGCTTTACTGAGTTTGAGTACTTGGTGTTCACTGTGACTATAGGCAAAACCAGGGGCTGATGCACATATACATTCTCAGCAAAGTCACTATTTATAAAGGCTGAACGCACATCCATATGATGCACTTCCCACTATCCATGTGCCACATCGAGCTGTCCTAGGCTTATAATGTTGCTCCCAAGACTTGGTATGTAATACACATCTGTGAATGCTCGATGCTCCCCATTCTTGCATGCACTCGAACATCTGTGCCACGCCCATGGATTTCCACCATCAACCAATCACCAAATTTGACTGAACCCGACTGTGATGCTTATGGGCCTAGCATGCCCAGCTCGGCCCATGTCACCCTGCTATCGGGGCATCGGGCAGCGGCAGGGGCTACCCTGCTCACTCGCACGCACGCACGCACGCGTATTACCCCTGCCCTAGTGCCGCGCCGCCGTAGTCTGCACCGTGCTGTGCCGCTGACGTCGACCTTGCCACGCCGTTGCCATCGTCCGCACTGCTGCCGACAACCGCACGAGGCCACCGCCGTCGATCCTGCCGGAGCGCCGCCATCGCCACCGTCGACCACTGTTCAACGGCCAAGTTGCCCTTGGGTGGAGTTGGTAGAAGAAGGAGAGGAGGAGGAGGAGGAGGAGGAGAAGAAGAAGAAGAAGAAGAAGAAGAAGAAGAAGAAGAGAAGGGAAGAAGTGAGAGGAAGAAGAAGGGGAGGTTAGGGTTTATATTTGTGGCGATCTACGAATTTCAAAATTAGGTGATTCCTTATGAATCTTCGCTTGATTAGGTGCTAATATTCTTGGATTAATGATGGATGGTGGTTGGAATCTAGTTAGGTCGTAATTCAGTCAGCCATGTTTCGAAAAAAGTGTGCATCATTTTTATCTTTCTTTCAAGTACAGGAACACAGAAAACGGATAAGCAGTTTAGGAGATATGACCGTTTCAGTCTGCTGTCCAGAATTGAGAATTTGCCGGTTTTTTTTTTTGACGGAAAGGCAGGAGGACTGCCTTTGATTAATTAAATAGGAGAAAGGGCGGAATGCCAATTTTACAAGAGCTGTTAAAGAAAAGAAAATGAAAGGGGGTGAAAAAGGAAAAAGACACCCACCCCCAGGCGTTATGCCAGGACTAACTAATTACAAAGTTGGCTCCTGCAGCCTCCCAGAGGCGCAGGTCATCTTCAAGAGAGGCTAGGAAGGTCGACAGAGGTCGCTCGATATCCTTGAAGATGCGGCTGTTGCGTTCAAGCCACAGGTGCCACAGGGTGGCTAATGTGATGGAAACTAAGCCGTTAGTTGTGCAGGCTAGCAGGTCATCCCTCCACCAGTCGGAGAAGCAATTCATATGTGACCAGGCAGAAGGAATGAGCCTGGGTAAGAGCAGCTTGGTGGATAGATGAGACCACACTTGGGAGGAGAAACTGCAAGTCAAGAAGAGGTGCTCCGGGGTTTCCAGGTTTCTTTTGCAAAATGCGCAGAAGTAGTTGTTTGGGATACCTCTGCGGAGTAGTGCATCTGCGGTCATGACCTTTTTCTGAAGAAGCAACCAGACGAAGAATTTGCATTTAGAAGGCCCCCATTGCTTCCACAGACGTTGATAGGCAGAAGTTGTCCTTCCAAGGAACTGCAGCTGATAAGCAGAAGCCACTGAGTACTCGCCATTGCTATTGAAACGCCAAAAGGTGCGATCTGGTTCTGAGTGGTTTAGCAAGATATGTTGCATGTGTCGCCAAAGGGTCACCAACTCCATGGTCATTGAAGGCTGAAAATTGTGACGAAGGTCTGAAAGCCAGGTATTGTTCAGAAGAGCCTCGGCCACGGATCTGTTCTTCCTGGTAGAGGCGGCGAAGATGTGTGGAGCGAGCACGCGCGGCTGCTGTCCATCGAGCCAAGCGTCATTCCAGAAGGAGAAGGTTGCCCCATTACCCAAGACCATTTTAGTGGCAGCATGGAAGAGCGCGGTATCGGATGGCCCGGTCGGCGGGGGGCTTCCTTTCCAAGTGCGACAAGCAGATGTTTTGGAAAGCCACAACCAACGTAAGCGAAGGGCCCTAGCAAAGGAATGGAGGTCGAGGACTCCGAGGCCGCTAGCCATGGTTGGCGAGCAAATGGTCTTCCAGTTGACTCGACACTGACCACCACTCACCGAATCAGTGTCGCGCCAAAGCCATGATCGGCGGATCTTGTCAATCTTCGCGATCACTGACTGGGGAGGAACGGTGACCGAAAGGATGTAGGAGGGGATGGTTGTGAGGACGGATTTGAGGAGGGTGAGCCTGCCCCCTTTGGATAGCAGTGGCCCTCGCCACCCACTGAGTCTCCCAGCGATTATGTCAATAAGGGGCTGGAAGTGGACGTGCCGAAGTTTCTTGATGGCTAGAGGCAGTCCCAGGTAGGTCATGGGAAAACCTACCCGCTCGGCGGGCAAGGCAGCGAGAATGTCCTCCAGATCAAGACCTTCGCAACGGATAGGCGCCACCTGGCTTTTGCTGAAATTTGTGCGCAGCCCGGTGATCTCCCCAAAGCGGCGCAGGATGGATGCAAGAGCGGTGACCTCCTCTTTGATAGGAGCGACGAAAATGACTGCGTCGTCGGCGTAGAGGGAAACCCAAAGATCAGCAGGAACATCTCTGAGGGGGGAGAGGACCCCCGCTCGGGTAGCAAGTGAGAGGAGTTTGTGAAGGGGTTCGATCGCTAGGTTGAAAAGGAATGGGGAGAGGGAATCTCCTTGGCGGAGGCCACGATGGTGCTGGATGTGGGTGCCCGGAAACCCATTTAGGAGGATTTGTGAGGAGGATGAGGTGAGAATGGAGGCGATCCAAGCTCGCCAACGAAGGCCAAAACCTCGGGCACGGAGGTTATCTAAGAGATAAGGCCAGGACACCGAGTCGAAAGCCTTCTCAATATCGAGCTTGATCAGAAGCGCCGGAGTATGGGATCTATGAAGGAGTTTGGCCCGACTCTGAACAAACAAGAAGTTGTCCTGAATGTAGCGCCTCTTGAGGAAGGCGCTTTGGCAAGGAGAGATCAGATCATTGATGCACCTGGATAGTCTAACAGCTAGGATTTTGGTGAACAGCTTGCCGAAGCTGTGGATGAGGCTGATGGGTCGAAAGTCAGAAGCTGTAGTGGGGTTTTTCTTTTTGGGGAGGAGCACGACGATGGCGGAGTTCAAAACTTGGTGGGGATGGTGGTTGTTTGTGAAAAGGCATTGCAGGGCTGTTAGGAGATCAAGATGAATGAACTCCCAACAAGACTTGAAGAAGGACCAAGTGAAACCATCAGGACCCGGGGCTTTGTCCGGGGGCATGGCCATGATAGTTTCGTGGAGCTCGTCAAGCGTAAGCTGGTCTTCAAGGCAGGCGAGGTCAAGAACAGGGAGGTTGAGGGACTCCCAGTTGAAACAAAAGCGAGGCCCGGAAGCGTCTGCGTCACCTCCGAAGATGGAGGAGAAATGATGGTGTAGGGAGGCGGCCAGGTCGTCGTGACCAGTGATGTGGCCTATGGCCGTCACAAGAGAGTGGATGAAGTTCTGCGCTTTCCGGAGTTTAGCAGCAGTGGAAATATTTTGTGTTTGCATCTCCGAGCTTTAGCCAAGTTAGTCTAGACCGCTGCTTCCATTTGATTTTCTCGATGGCGCGAGACCCGTGATCTTGGGTCTTGAGGGAGCGGCGAAGGGCCAGTTCACTCGGGGAGAGATCCCGGACTTCCATGGCCACATCAAAGAGGCGGATGACTTCGGTGGCGATGGCAAGCTGCAGCTTGATGTCCCCAATAGCGGATCGACTCGAGCGGAGAGGCGGAGGATGTTCGATGTAACTTGAGATGCCGCCTCAAGGGGTTGATCTGAGTCGAGGGGTGAGGGTCAGCCGCCCAGGCCTGTTGGACCACCTCGAGGAAACCAGGCATGCCAATCCAATAGTTTTCGGAGCGGAAACGTCTAGGAGGCAGGTGGAAAGCCTTTGCGTTGAGCAACAGAGGGCAGTGGTCGGAGGCGGAGGTGGAGAGTGGCAACAAAGAGCAGTTTGGGAAGGCAATCTCCCAGGATGAAGTGCAGAAAAAGTGGTCTAGCTTGACAAGGGTTGGGTTGGCCTGCTCGTTGCTCCAGGTGTAGCGCTTGCCAGAGAGGTGGATTTCACGAAGGTGGCAGCTATCTATAGTGCCCCGGAAGAGGGACATGAGGCGGCGATTGAGGTTGAGATTGTTTTTATCAGAGGCTCTGTAAATGAGGTTAAAGTCGCCCATGATCAGCCAAGGGGCGGAGAAGTGGTTGGAGATAGCCTGAAGCTCTTGGAGGAAAGATTCTTTGGCGGCTTCACCCTGAGAGGGGCCGTAGACATTGGAGATAGCCCAGCATTGTTGGGTAAGGGTGCAAGTGACCTTCGCAAAGATAGAGTTTGGAAGGAATAGAACGTTCGAAAGGGAGATGACAGCTTCGTCCCAAAATAGGAGGAGCCCACAACAAGTGCCGTCGGCTAGAAGTTGGAGAGAGCTCTTCAGCTTGAAGGCCCCAAGCTCAAGCAAAGTTTGGGGGTCTGACGTAGAAAGCTTAGTTTCTTGAAGCCCTAGGATGGAAGGCCGGTGGGTGCGAATAAGGTCAGCGATGATGTCACGTTTGACAGGGGAGTTGAGACCCCGGACGTTCCAAGAGATGATCTTCATGGGGGAAACACGAAGGACAGCTTGCCCGAGTTGAACCACGCAGGGGACCCAAGGCGACCAGGACTAAAGCTAGGACTAAAGGTGGCAAAGCCCACAAGGGGGAAAACAGGGGCCAAGGGGGGAGACACCACACACAGGTGATACAGCTGGACACTACCACGAACAACCACGCGCAGGTGGTTACCAAAGCAAAATACCACACGCAAGTGGTGAGCAACAACAAAACAACCTAACATGGAGACTGAAAGGACACCGCGGGGCGGGGAGGCTGCCTAGACAGCACCGGCAGTGATCTCCTCCACAGAGTCCGAGCCGACAATAGAGAGATCGATGGTCGGCTGCTGCACTCCGCAGAGGTCAGAGATCACCGCAAGTGACGAGTCGTCGAGCGGGGCGGAGAAGAGTGAGCTGAGGCAGGCCGCGAGGTCGTCGACAGAGCCAGTGGTGGGGTCGTGTCCAAGCTTGCGAGCGAGGACTGCCTGCGCCCTCCGGATGGAGGGGACCGGAGAAGCGCCCGGGGCGAGCGGAGGGGCACGAGATGCCGCAAGGCGAGAGCTACGGCGAGTGCACTGAGGGAGGGAGGCTCGGCCGCGGGAACCCCGACCCCTAGAAGGGCGCGGGGCGCAACGAAGAAGTGGCGCTTGGGAGGGGGTGGAGATGGTGGCGAGCAGGGAGCTGACAGTAGAAACCGGAGGCGGAGAGGGGATCGCGGCCTCTAGTCTCATAGGATCGAGCTGGGAAGGGGGCAGTTCGGAAGGAGCGGGAAAGGCCTCGAAAAAAAGGCTAGCATCAAGGGGGGGTGAGTGGGAGAGAGGCTCAAAGATGGGGGAGTCAGAAAGGCCATGGCCCACACCGAGGGCGAGGGGCGCGGAGATGTCTTCAGCAACCGAACAGGCCCAGCCCAAGGGAAAAGGCAACGGCCCGCAAGAGAGATGGGACCGTGGCCCGCACAAGGCTGGAGACTAGGCCGGTGCTGGCTGGGTTGGGTAGGGGCCAAGTAGGCCCGAAGCCAACGGTCGGCACTGCCCCTTGGGATGGTCAACGAGGCTTGGCCATGCGCCTGAGCCCATCTCGACACTCGCCTCGAGGCCCGTCGCCTTTGCCTGAGCCCATGTGCCGGCCTGCACCAGGCGCAGCTAACGGCAGGAGGGCAGCACCCACGTGGGGCACAGGGACCAGCAGGGCGGAGGCGAGGTCGGAGCCGCCGAAGGGGGGAGGAGGCGGCGCCGGAGGGGAGGTCGTCGGGGCCGGAAGCGAGGTCACCGGCGCGGCTGACCGGTGTCGCGGAGAGCGAGACCGGGAGCGGCAAGCAGCACGAGAGCGGGAACCGCCGCAGATCAAGGCCCACGGAGCCCCCATACCGCTCGAGCAGGCTGCGCGGTGCGCCAGCGAGAGCTCCGCGGAGCGGCGGCGCTCACGCCGCGACCCTCCCCATCCACGCTGCGGCGAAGACGCGACCACCCGCAGCACTTTCGTCTCCCTCGTCGCCATCGCTGTCGCGCGGCTCAGCAGCGAAGGAAAGGGCGCGGCAGCTCCGGCGGTTGGGGGGCTCGGGCGCCGGGACGGAGTCGGGCACGCCGAAGCGCCAAGGCAGCCTCTGGATAACCGGCTCACCGCCTTGAATCCTCGCCGTGACCGACGAGAAGTCCTCCACAGAGTCGAGGTGGAGCAGGACGGTGAACTCCGACGTGCGGGGCGGACGAGGACGGGGAGCCGCGGGCAGACGAGCGCACCCACCACCGACCTCCATGAACGGGGAAGGATCGACCAGGACCAGGGACGCTTCGAGAGGGATGGCGCAGGGGTCAAAGGTCCATGCCCACACCCTGTAAGCCGTGGTGTCGAGGCGGAGGCGGGAAGCGTCTTCGACAACGTCGACACGGCCACAGCCGCTTAAAAGCTTGTCGACGGTTGCCGGAGAGCGCCGGGCAGCCTGGCGGAGTGAACATCCGCCGGGCAGGGAGACAGCGAGAAATGGCGCCCATTGTGGCTGAAGGAGCTGGGGGCGGTGAGGTTGTGCTGCTCGGCGTAGCTGAAACGGACGAGGAAGGAGAAGGCGGCGAGGTAGGTGACTCTAATGTCGGAGAAGGGGATGTCCAGCCGAGCTTCCATGGCCCAAGCCACAAAGTCCACGTCCGGCTGGTTGCCCCCACGGATGGAGACCGTGGCGTAGAGGGTGTGGAGATCGGAGACCGCCCGACGCATGACGCCATCGACCTCGACGCAGGTGGTCGTCCGAGGTGGGCGGTTGGCGTTGAAGCCTGGGCGGAGGCGCGGCATTGCGGCGGCCGGCCCTTGCACAGCACAGGAGCGAGGGGGTGGAGGGAGGTAAGCTCGGCAGAGCTTGGCGAGGTGGCCCGAACGGAGGCAGCGCCTGCATTTTATGGGGTCACGGCAGGCTGCAACGACGTGGTCGCGCGCGAGGCACCAGAAACACCTTTTGGGCGGAGGGGCCTTAACTTCGGTGGCGCCTTGCCTCGAGGCAGTCGCCGGAGGGGGAGCAGGCCGCCTGCGCCACCAAAAGCGCCTCCTAACTTGTTGCCATTGATTGGGGGGAGGGAGTAAAGGCGCCGTGGAGGATTGGGGAACGACAACCACCGAGCGAAGGCGGGGAGCAGGGGGCCTTGAAGGCGACTGACAGCGAGGGGAGCCGGAAGCACCGGAGAGGAAAGGGGATATGCAGGCCGGAGGCGGAGAGCCATTAACTCTAGCCGAGGGAGGAGCTGGGAGGAGGGAGGTAAAGGTGGCTGGGGCAGGGGAGGTAAAGGCGGCTGGGGCAGGGGAGCCAGACGAGCTTGGGGCAGGGCTCCGGCTCGCACGGGAAAGGCAAATCTCGGAGGTAGGGAGCGAAGGGGGGCCATAAAGCTTGGGCGAAATGGGGGAGGAGCAGGGAGGAGTAAGGTCGCCGGGCAGGGAGGCGGCAGGCGAGGAGCGGGGCGAGGGAGTGAATGCGCCGGTGAAAGGGGAGGTGGCAGGCGAGTTTGGCTCCGAGGTGGAGGATGAAGGAGGGGGAGAGGAAGGAAGGAGGGCCTTCCCTAGGGCCATGCGGGTCGCCGGAGCAGAAGGCCGCGAGGGGGCGGTGGCCGTCGGGGCCAAGGTGGCCGGCGACGACGGCGGCGGTCCCGGCGAGGAGGAAGGACTCTTCATCCTTTGCCGGTTTTTGATATAGAGTGGTGATTCGTATAGCAAAGGTTGTGGGATGCGGGTAGATATGACGTGGTTTATCCATAACATCATTTGAGATAGCATTGTTTTAAAAATTCCCCTTTTTCTGTAGGAGTTGGTGCAGATTCGGCGTCAACTGCGTATCGGACTAATTCCCACGGTTAGAAGGCATGTATATGTTAATCAAAACTTTGATAGAGAATGAAGGGTTATTTATGCAATGTCATGTTATTGATACTTTGCAAGCTCTATGTTTATGATTTATGCCTAATATACGACTGTTGCATTGTGGTGTATCCATAAGACAGGAGCTAACTCGGTAGGCATCCCACAGTTGTGGGAGGAAAAAGTCCTATTTTGATAGGCACTAATAGGCACTCCACGGGAGTGGAGTAATTGGTCCGCGCCTTAATCAGAACGAGCAAGAGTGCTGCACCGACAGGTGGCACTCTAGCTATACCGGTATGAGCTCATAGAAAACAGATGCCTGAAGAATTGCATTGACAGATGATGGAACAGTTATCAAACAGCTGTTTTTATTAAATTTAATATCGATTTGGAATTGTCTTCTTTGTTTAATGTATACTTGCTGAGTTATGGACTCACTCTTACTTATTTTGTCTTTTAGGTGACCGTTGATGGCGACATGTATGGGATGGACGTAGCACTTCACTTTTGGCACAAGACACTTAATTCATTATATCTAGTTAGTTTTGATAGACTTATAGTCACTTGCAAATTAGGTCAATGAGATTTATCTAGAGAAACAGTTGTTTTAAATCTGGTTGTGTTTTGATGTTGGATGTTCTATATACTATTGTAATGGTCGTCATCGTCAAAGGTAAAACTTATATGCCAGTGGTGATAAAGCTTGGTCGTTCTTTTATGTTGGTTATGCTATGTTCATGGAAATTATATTTACCTGCCTATGATATCTCTGTTGTGTGGATAATTAGTTCAACTTTATGGGGGAGATGCTGCTGAAATTTATAAAATTTTAGGGTGCTAGTAGCATTCCAGACACCGACTTCATCAAGGGAAGCGAGCAGCTCATTAGATTCAGTCATGTGATTGCTGGCCCCAGTGTCAAGATACCACACCTTCCCGTTGCCATATCTGTTGGAACCATACGGCTTCCTGCAGTCTCGCGAGGCAAAATCGTCAATGGACTCCCCGTCCTTGAACTAATTGATGTTCTCGAACTCAGAGGAGTCTCTGCGCGTTCGCCTGGCGAACAAGGTTAACTCCCATCTGCAGTGTCTTCACCGTGTCCCAAGCTTGCTTTACAGCGAGCATTGAGAGCACCTGAGGAGGCACGGCTCCAAGTATTGCGGACAACGCCAGCGAATCATCACGATACTCAGCTGCCCCGGGATCAATTGCCTCCCGGAGCCCCTGAGATTAACCCTCATGACTACAGCCCAATCAGTGTAGTTTGTCCGGGTCAACATTGCATAAACCACAGTGCCTCTCGACTCCTTCACGACACGATGCACCACAATCTCCCCAGCATTAGGGTCGCCATCATGTTCAGACGTATCTTTGGCTGCACCGGAGTTTTCTCTGACGAGGCTTGTCCTTATTAATCCCACCGCCAGATTCCATGCCTTAGGAAATCGAGCACAAAGCTCTGATACCAATTGTTGGAACAGAGCAAAACTCAATGTGATCTCTGAGAACTCAATCACACAAAGCAAAAGAAACAAGAGGAATTTTTGCGCTTAGCGTAAGACGTCGGAGCTTTTCTGTCAGTTCCTCTTTTATTCGTAGCGAATACAATCTTAACTGACCAACTCACCTGCTGTAACAAAAACGAAAAACAACTAACAGATACACTTGACTATCTGACGCGAACAAACCGCGCGTCGCTCACCTGGCATAACTCACATGAGAAAACAACTAAACGAATTGACCGACCGAAGCATGCAAAGGGGCCATTTAACCGTATATTATAGCAGTAAGTATATGGCGTGAGTCTATTTTAGATCTGACCGTCCATTAAAAGGGTATTATAGTATTTTCTGTTAGTTACGGAAGGGTAAGAAAGGGATTTGCAGCACAGGTCGATCGTATCTATGGGAATCCTAGTCATAGTCATGTGCACCCACACCAGATGATCATATTCATTTGCACCAGATGACGATCATATTCATATGCGCGCACTAGACTATTATTATACAAATTAGTCATTAAACTCTTGTATAATGTGTCTTGTCGATGATGCGCTAATCATGGGATCTCGGGGAAGACGAGAGTAGTGCGCCGGTTGTTCTTGTGCCACGTACGCCAATGAATCAAGCACCCTAATATATAATTCAATGGATATATTATATCCACGAGGTTAATGGAATTTGATCGATACATGAAAATAATTCACCTTCCATTTTTGCCCTTATAAAAAATATACAACCAAAGCATAATTACTATATCGTCCCTGATCCAAACCGACTAGGTGGAGTATAAATAGATCCTAACTAATCTAAACCGTTGGATGGAGAAGAATGGATAACTCATATTGATTCTAAAGTACCGTAAAAAGGCCCTTAATCTAAAATGCTCTGTCAACATGGTAAGGATCAGAGCAAGGACAAAAAAAGTTCCTGACGAATCAGAACAAGAAAAAGTGTTCCTACCGATCTACAGGAATGAATCCGCTTGCAGATCAAGTAAACTGAACCGCGTGCTTATAGTGGATATTTTTTTGAGGAATACAAGCTTTCATTAACTAGCCAACCCCAACAAAGGAAGGCAAAAGACACCGTACATTAGCTTGCGATACAGAAGAAGAAGAAAAAGAACTAAAGCACACTGCGGTGGAGATTGACTCCAAGGAACCTGGTGATCAACAAAAAAACTGTCGAATAGCCGGGCACAAAGACGCCGGTGAACCCTCCCTAGACGGGACAACGATCTCTTCCTGATCCAGCTGCTTGGCCCGTAGAGCAAGGTCATGTGCCACTTGATTACTACTTCTTGACATGATCATAATACTAGTGCCCTCCAGGGAAAGAAGTTTGGATTTGGCTTCGAGAACCAACATCCAGTTAGTCGAACGATCCGTATCTTGATTTAAACACTTCTTCTCCGCTGTCAAGCAGTCAGTGATGATGCAGCAGGGACGAACACTGAAACAAGGAGCGAGATCCAAAGCTTTTAATATACCAACCAGCTCCGCATGTTCAGCATCCAATAAGCCTGGAAGACGCACACAGAACCTGTCCCATTATTCTGATCATAGGATGCATCAGTGAATATACTAATTGCAGCATTCTCCCCGCCAATGTCTGGAGTTACAGAGGCTCGATTGGCATAGTGATCAGCTGTACTATTAGACTGTATAAACTGGATAGAAGAGACAATCTTCTGAGCTACCACCCTGGGAGCCTCTTCTTTTAAAGCAAACTTCCTTTGGTTTCTAGCCCACCAGATAGACTCCAGAAAAATAACCAAATGAAGCAGATGATCGTGATCACCATGTTGCACAAGCTGAAGCAACCAGGGCTGCAAGGGGGATCCCCAGACCCCCAGCAAATTACACCAAATTCTGAAGATGCACACGACAGGCTCTGAGCGATGTCCTGGGCATAGAGGCAAAGAAAGAACACGTGCTCCATGTTAGATATATGTATATATGGGCTTAGGCCCTTTTCTTTTGTCTTTTGGGCTTTCCTCTTTTGTCCTGTATTGTGTATATATACTGGCCTTTTGGCCTCAGATCAATACAAGTGCTATTCCCAACATGGTATCAGAGCGGGTTAGGGTTAGGTTTTCTTTCCTCTAGCCACCGCCGATTCTCACCTCTGCGTGTTGCACTTGCACGCTCTACCACCACCATCCATCACCACTGCCTCGGATCCACCTCGTCAGGCAGTTGCCCATCGTCGCCGTTGCGCCGGCGACTGCAACTCCAGATCCGCGCCGGCACCGCCGGACCTTGCCCGTCGTCGTGTCTGCGCGCCCGCCCGCTTTTCGTCATTATCGCCGCCGCTCTCGTCGTTGTCATCGCCGCCGCTTCGTCTTCGTTATCGCTCTCGCCGCCGCCGCTGCGCGACGTCCGCCGCCGCTCAGCATGCTCGCCATTTGCCGCCGCCGGCGTCGCTGCCGCGGCTCGCATCGCCGCCGCCGACATCCGCTACCGCGGCTCGCGTCGCCACCGCCGACACCCAAACCCTAGCAGGGTCGGTCTCGGTTGTATAAACCGAATTGACTTCGGTTTGTTTTGGTCGGTCAAGTAACGACCGGGTCGGTCGTTGTAAAAAAAAAATCAAAAAAAAAATGTCGTCGAGCACTGTTTCTGTTCCTCGTTGCCCGGTGATTTTCGATGGTCTTAATTATCAAGATTGGTCTCTTCATATGCGTCTGCACATGCGTGGTCAGCGTCTGTGGGATTTTCTTACTGGCGAGCTTCCTTGCCCGCCTCGTCCTGATCCCCCTGTCCTGCCCACTTTATCGAAGTCTTCTGATTCTGCTCAAAAGGCTCCTGATGCTGATGCTGCTGCTACTGAGAAAGACTCTGATGATCATAAGGAGGCGATGGAGTCATACAAATCTAAGTACACCGCTTACAAGTTCTGGTGTGATGAGGATGCTCGTGCCTCCCCTATTTTGGTTGCTAGCATGGAGGTGCATCTGACCGGAGAGGTGGTTTCTTTGGCTTCTGCACAGCTGATGTGGTCACATCTTCATGATCGTTATGAGCCTACTGGTGACTCACAGTATTTTGCCACTGTGCGACACGAGTAGTCACTGCAGCAAGGTGACTCTACGGTGGATGAGATGTATGCTCAGTTTTCTGCGGTGTGGCGTCAGCTTGACTCTCTTGATGCTGTGGATGCTGATTATGACCGCCGGACTTGTGCTTGTTGCCAGCGTCAGCAGTCTCGTTTGGAGCTTCGTCGCATCTATGACTTTGTCACACGTCTTCGGCCAGAGTTTGAACAGATTCGTGCCCAGCTTCTTGCTCATCACCCTCATGTCTCTTTATTAGAGGCTCTTGCTGCTCTTCGCACTGAGGAGACTCGTCTTCGTGGTGCGGGACTACTGACTTCTCCGTCCGTGTTTGCTCTTCGGACGCCTGCTTCGACACCTACAGCTTCTCATCCTTCGACTTCACCAGCTCCGCCGTCTTCTGGAGTGACGACGAAGGCTGGCCTCACTACTAGAAATCTAACTTTTACTGAGGGTAATGTGCAATAGCATACAGACCGTCGGTAACAAAAAGATGGCCAACGGTTTTTTCTATTCCTGACGGTTATAAAAATAACGCTTGGCTATTACCTTAATGGCCGACGGGGAATGACATTTACCGAGGGGTAAAGAAAACACTGGGCGAGGCCAAGCATTTACCGATGGGGTAAAGAATTTAACATGGGTGGATATTTTACACTCGGCCAATGTCAGCATTTGCCGACGGGGTACAAAATTTACCATGGGTAGAAAGTTCACACTCGGCCATTGCATGAAATGACCGACGGGGAACACATTTACCAAGGGTGTAAACAAAACACTCGGTGAGTGCAAGCCTTTGCCGATGGGGTAAAGAATTTACCATGGGTGGATATTTTACACTCGGCCAATGTCAATATTTACCGACGGGGTACAAAATTTACCATGGGTGGAAAGCTTACACTTGGCCATTGCAAGCAATTATCGACAGGGATCTACATTTTACCGAGGGTGTAAAGATAACACTCGGTCAGTGCAAGCAATTACTAACGGGGAACTACAATTTTACCGAGGGTGTAAAGATAACACTCGGCCATTGTAAGCAATTACCGATAGGAAAAATATTTAACATAGGTGCAACACTCGGCTATTGATTAGCCATGGCCTCCTTGTTACCATTAGTGTAAGACTAACACACGGCCCGGTGGGATTTCCTCGCATTTCCTGTAGTGCATTTAAGCAAATCACCCATGGGAACACCATTTTTACTGTGAGTGCAAGGCTAACATAGTTATACGAGACAAGTCGAGAATTAATAAAAAAAAAAGTGATATGTTGGGGTACTTCATGGAAAACAACTCTCGGTTATTGTAAGCAATCAGCCATATGAACAACGCTTAAGACTAAAATGACAACGCTTAAGACTAAAATGATATTATTATAGAAAAAAGTTAATCATGTGAATTCCCAATGAGCAAAAAATATAGTCATGTAACTAAATGCATTGGTTTGGCCCGACGATGGAGATGAGGGGATCGTGGTGGGGGCGGCGAGACAGCGGTGACGGCGGCGGGCAGATCGAGAGCGACAACAGGCTTTAAGGTGGACGGGGCGGCGGGAGGACGGGAGAGGGTGGGCTATCTGGAGGAGATACTATCTACCATTGTGGAGGGTCAAGAGGCTTGGTTGCTACACGACAATTCTTGGTTAGCAAACCATTATGTTTTTATTTCTACAATAATGCATTGTGCACACAAACATATATTTTTTTTAATTGTAGAAACACAAAACTGGAGAAGACCCTGGGCTTGCTGGTTCATGGCAGTACACACATAGAATGCAACAAGGCAGTAATGAAGAGCTATGCAGTCAAAAAGCCAAAGATGTTTGGGTGAGTTCCAATCTAATGTGCTGTAGAAAATTGGTTTGATTTACTAATGACCTTTTTCTGCTTTTTGATGTGTAAAAGGAACAATATTCGTCTGGCATGGAAAAAGAACATGGAGAAAATTGGCAAGCTGAAAGGCGTGATTTAGATGCTAGAGTCATCTATAACTTTATAGGTCAAATGCCACATGGTAGGCTAGCCATTGGTAATGAAGCAGTTAGTCGTAAAGATAAGGCTGCCATAAAGTCAAGGAAAAGGACTTTATCACAATCAAGTAGCAGTGCTCGAGAGATTTATCTACAAAGGAAGGTTGCAAGTTTACAAAGAGAGAATGCTTCTTACCGTCGCATGGAGCATGTCGTAAGGGTAATATTTTGTTTCTTATGAATTAAATTCACAAATAGAAGAATGCATGTCACTCATATAGGATTATTGCAGGCATTGGCTGCAAGAGGAGGATTGGACTATGATACATTCACAAATGCGTTGGTATGCTAACTTTCTAGTGGCTAGTAACTTCATAAACAATTTATTACTTGTTGACTATGACCTTCGTTGCCATCATATGATAAATTTAAATTTACTTGCTTAGACATATATTATTTTACTTATAGTTTTTCCTTTATGTTTCTTAGGACACTTCCTGTTCAGATGCTGGATTTATAGATGAACAAGACAGGGATAATCATGACAGTCATGACAAGGTTAGCAATGTATTTTTTAAAATATTCTTGTGAAGGTTTAATGAAAAGAAAAGGTATTAAATAGTAGATTAGTACTTATATTGCTTAACAATTGACATATTCTCACCATTGCTACAGAGTGCTTGTGGTCAAGAAGGCGGCGGCAACAATCCTATAGGACAAGGAGGTGAAGATGACACTGATGGTGATTACAGCATGGGAGAACCTGAAGATGATTAAATGGACTGTCGTGTTGATTGAAATTAGTGTTTGCTGACTATTTGTGGCATATTGGAGTTTAAGTTTTAGTGTTCGTTGTTTATCTTATGGTTTGCAATATTTTTCTATTATTTAAGGACATCTTGTAAGCTTGGTATTATTTGTGGTACTATTATTTGTATGACATATGGCAATGTTCCATGGTTATATCAATTATATTTCTCTCTGTATATGGCATCAATTAATTCATGCATTTTAAGAAAATTTATGATTGAAAAAAAACATTTCCGAGCGTTGCTACATCATTTGCTGAGCGTTTAATGGTACCTCGGTTTAAATCTTTACCGAGGGTCAATAACGAGTGACGGTTTAAAAACACACAGTAATATATTTGCCGTTAGTTGTGACAACCGTTGGTAATATAGTTTGCGAGGGTTATCATTAGCCGAAGGTTTCGTAAACTAGAGGGTAAATAAATCTCCGATGGTGACTAAACCTTCACCAAGTACAAAACCGAGCATTCCTAATACCCGACGGTGAGGCAAAACTGACGCCACATAAATCTCCGACGGTGTTTCAAACCTTCACTAATTTTGCAACCGAACGTTTCTATTACCCGACAGTGAGGCACAACGGACATCAAATACATCCCCGACTGTGTTTTAAACCTTCGCCTATTTTATAACCGAGCGTTCCTATTTCCCGACGGTGCGGTAAAACTCTTGCAGGCGTGCATCCCAACGGTGAAGAAACCACTCATGTACGTAATCACCGAGAGCCATGCAAACCTACGGAAAGCAAATGGCCGACGGTACCGTCGGCCATCATACCTATGCCCGACGAGGTTTTGCCGAGGGGCGTTTCCTGACGGTATACACTCTGCCATGTAAGTGGCCGACGGTTTTTGCTGATACCCGACGGTTTTTCCACCCTCGGTAAAAGTTAGATTTCTAGTAGTGCCTTCACTGCGCCTATTGTGACAAGGACGGTCACGTGGAGCAGTTTTGTTACCGGAAGAAGAAGGATATTGCTCGTCGTCGGCCCACTAAGAATCTTGCAAAGCACCGATTCTGGAGATTCAGATTCTCCCAACAAGCAGACCTCGATCCATCTGCTGAGATTTTGATGCTATTTGCGTCGCATGGTCGCTCTACACAAGCGAGTTCTGCTGGTTACGCTGCGGTCTTCGGTGAGAGACCACCTTCCTCTACTTGGTACATCACCATGGATTCTTGACTCAGGTGCATCTTTTCATATGACATCTGATTCTACCTGTCTTACTTCTATCAGTCCTTTGACCACCCCTTTAACTGTCCAGACGGCAGATGGTACCTCTCTTCCTATCACAGGACGAGGCACTCTTCTGTCTTCTTCTTTTCACATTCCCACAGTTTCCCATGTTCCCAAACTAACCATGCAGGCCAACTCACTGATCATGGTTGTCGTGTGATTCTCGATACTGATTCTTGTTCTATTTAGGATCGTCGCACGGTCTTCGGTTTAATCTTGGCCCCGCGCCGTGATTCGCGGCGTCTTTGGGAGCTTGGTAGCCGTCTTCCTTCCGCTCTGCCCGTCTCTCGTCTCATTTGCTTCCTCCACGGCGTCTTTTGCTCGATGGCATCATCGTTTGGGACATCTTTGTGGTTCGCGTCTGTCATCTTTAGTTAAATAAGTGGTGCGTTAGGATCGTGTCCGGTGATGCTTCTTTAGATTGTGCGGGTTGCAACCTTGGCAAGCAGGTGCAACTCCTCTATGCTTCTAGTGAGTCTATGTCAGCTCGTCCTTTTGATCTTGTTCATTCTGATGTATGGGGTCCGGTCCCTTTTGTCTCGCAAGGTGGTTATAAATATTATGTCATTTTTATAGATGATTTTTCTCGCTACACCTGGATATATTTTATGTCTCATCGTAGTGAGGTTTTGTCTATCTATAAAAATTTTTCCACCATGATTCGTACTCAGTTTGATTCTCCCATTCGTGTCTTTCGGGCTGACTCTGCAGGGGAATATCTTTCTGGGGCTCTTCGTGGGTTTCTCACTGAGTAGGGCACTCTCTCTCAGTTCTCTTGTCCCGGTACTCATGCTCAAAATGGTGTTGCTGAGCGTAAACGTCGACACCTTCTTGAAACAGCTCGTGCGCTCATGATTTCCTCCTCTGTTCCACCTCATTTCTGGGCTGAGGCTGTTTCTGCTGCTTGTTATCTTATCAATCTTCAGCCTTCTTCTGTCCTTAAGGGTGGCGTTCCCGTAGAGCGTCTCCTTGGGCACGCACCAGACTATTCTGGTCTTCGCTCTTTTGGGTGTGTGTGCTATGTTCTTCTTGCTCCTCGTGAACACACTAAGCTGACTGCTCAGTCGGTTGAGTGTGTTTTTCTTGGGTATAGTGCTGAGCACAAGGGTTATTGATGTTGGGATCCTGTTGATCGACGGATGAAGATTTCTCGGGATGTTACCTTTAATGAGTCTCGTCCTTTCTACGCTCGTCCTTCTTCTCCAACTTCTACTCTTGATTCCTTGTCTTTCTTGACTTTTCCTGATACTCCTATCTCTACTATACCCGTTCCTGTTTCATCCTCTCCAGACCTTTCTCCTTCTTTAGAGTATCCTTCCTCGTCTCCTCCCCCTGTTCCAGCTCGCTTTGCTTCCCCTTATCCTATTGTCTACACTCGTCGAACTCAGCCAGTTGAGGAACCACCTGCTACCTCATCCTCTTCTGATGAGGCAGCTTCTACCTCTTCTCGATATGCTTTTCGTGATCGTCGATCCATTCGACCCCCTGAGCGTTTTGGCTTTGCTGGTACGGTTCCTGTAGAACCGACCTCTTATCGTGATGCTGTTGTTCATCCCGAATGGCAACATGCGATGGCCGAGGAACTTGCTGCTCTTGAGCGCACTGGCACTTGGGAGGTTGTGCCTCTTCCGTCTCACGCTCGTCCCATCACCTGCAAGTGGGTCTATAAGGTTAAGACTCGCTCTGATGGTTCTCTTGAGCGATTCAAAGCTCGTCTTGTGGCTCGTGGTTTTCAGCAGGAGCATGGTGTTGACTATGATGAGACCTATGCTCCTGTGGCTTACATGACCACTATTAAGACTCTTTTTGCTGTGGCCTCTGTTTGTGCGTGGCCTATCTATCAGCTTGATGTTCAAAATGCCTTTCTTAATGGGAAGCTGCATGAAGAAGTTTTCATGCGGCCTCCGCCAGGGTATTTTGTTTCGGATGGGATGGTTCTTCACCTTCGTCGGGCTCTGTATGGGCTTAAACAAGCTCCACGGGCCTGGTTTCAGCTTTTTCTTCCAAGGTCACTACTGCTGGTTTTTCTGTTAGTGACCATGATCCTGCACTGTTTGTTCACACCTCGTCTCGTGGTCGTACTCTTCTTCTGCTCTATGTCGATGACATGATCATTACTGGTGATGATTCATCTTACATTGATTTTGTCAAGACTCGTTTTAATGAGCAGTTTCGTATGTCTGATTTAGGTCCTATTCGTTATTTTCTTGGGATTGAGGTTACCTCCACTCCAGAGGGTATTTTCTTGTCCCAAGAGAAGTATATCGGGGATCTTCTTGATCAGGCCTCTCTTACTGACCACAAAACAGCTGAGACTCCCATGGAGCTTAATCTTCAGCTTCGATCCACCGATGGGGAACCTCTCTCGGATCCTACTCGGTATCGACACCTTGTTGGTAGCCTTGTGTACCTTGGTGTCACTCGTCCTGATATCTCTTATGCTGTTCATATCTTGAGTCAGTTTGTCTCTGCTCCTACTCAGCTCCACTATAGTCACCTCCTTCGCGTGTTGCGCTATTTGCGTGGCACTATCTGCCGCCGTCTTTTCTTTCCTCGCTCCAACTCTTTACAGCTTCATGCTTATTCTGATGCTACCTGGGCTGGGGATCCTTCTGATCGCCGGTCTCTTTCTGCATATTGTGTTTTCCTTGGTGATTCTCTCGTTGCTTGGAAGACTAAAAAGCAGAAGGCAGTTTCTCGATCGAGTGCAGAGGCTGAGTTGCGTGCTATGGCTCTTTTGACAGCAGAGGTTACTTGGTTGCGTTGGTTACTTGAGGATTTTGGTGTTTTTGTTACTACACCGACTCCTCTTTTGTCTGACAGCACAGGAGCTATTGGTATTGCTCGTGATCCGGTGAAGCATGAACTTACCAAGCATATTGGTGTTGATGCTTCCTATGTGCGGTCATAGGTTCAGGAGCAGGTTGTCTCTCTTCAGTATATGCCGTCTGAGATTCAGCTAGCAGACTGCTTCACGAAGGCACAAACTCGACAACGGCATAGTTTTTACCTCTCCAAACTCAGTGTTGTTAACCCACCATGAGTTTGAGGGGGGGTGTTAGATATATGTATATATGGGCTTAGACCCTTTCCTTTTGTCTTTTGGGCTTTCCTCTTTTGCCCCTGTATTGTGTATATATACTGGCCTTTTGGCCTCAGATCAATACAAGTGCTATTCCCAACACTCCATATTTGAATCACTTGAATGTCCTCACAATCCACAGGGGAAAAAAGATAAGATAGCTTCTCAACATCCCATACTTGAGTGCCTTGAACAAACAACTGGTTGACCATCCGGATAGAGCTAAGTCGTGACGGTCCCAAAGGTTTTCTACAAGAAGGTCGAGGAATCCAATCATCTTCCCATATATCAACTGTCGACCCGTCACCAATTTGCCAATACAGTCCTTTGGACAGCAACTCACGCCCATAACATATACTGCGCCAAGTATAAGATGCTTGAGATGTAACTTTGGCACTTAAGAAGTCACCATCCGGAAAATAAACTGAAGACAATGCCTAGCCAAAAGAGAATGAGTATTGGTGTTTCCCAAGCATAGCTTGATTAAAGGACATAAGATCCCTGAATCCAAGCCCTGCAGATCCTTTCGGTTTTTTTGCGTCCATGAATTTTTTTGCGTCCTCCCTCTCCCCACCAGAATCTAGCCATTGCCATTTCAACTTTTTTACAAATGCCAACAGGAAGCTTAAACACGCTCATTGAGTAGGTCGGCATAGACTGGATGACTGCCTTTAACAGTATCTCTTTCCCAGCTATGCTTAACCACTTTTCATTCCATGTTGTGAGCCTTTTATTGATTCTCTCCACAATAGACTAGAAAACAGAACCTTTTGACCTACCAACTGAAGTAGGCAGGCCTAGGCATGATGAATCTGAAGCTTCGTATTGTATTCCCAGAATAGACTTCACCTCTGTTTTCTTAGCATCATCACAAGAACCAAACAAAATACTTGATTTGTTCAGATTTATACGCTGGCCCGACCCCTGGGTATAAATATCAAGTACCTCCTTCAAGCATACCATATTTGTACAATCCCCCTCTGCAAATATCAAGTACCTCCTTCAAGCATACCACTTCTTTCTGACGAAACAAGGCACTAAGGCCTTCAGCACAGAGAACGAACAGGTATGGAGAGATGAGATCACCCTGTCTAATGCCTCTAGAGGGGCAAAAAGACTGTGACACCTCCCCATTAATCTTCACAGCACAGGAAGATGAAGAAATACAGTGGCTGATCATCTCTATCCATCTATTACTGAAACCCAGCTTAGCGAGCATGTCCATCAAAAAACTCCACTCAATGAGATCATAAGCTTTTGCCATATCCAACCTAATTGCACATTAAGGATTTTTCCTTCCTTTCCTCTTTTTTATAGCATGAGAGCATTCAAAAGCCACAAGGACATTATCTGTGATCAGTCTACCTATCACAAAAGCACTTTGCTCATTGGAAACTATATCAGGAATAATTCTTTTCAGCCTGTTGGCAAGGACCTTAGCACCAATTTTGTAAAGACATTGCTCAACCCAATTGACCTAAACTTGGAAAAGTTTTCTGGAGTGGTTACCTTAGGGATCAACACCAGATGAGTCTTGTTGATAGAAGTCCTTCTAGAACACGGTCCAAAGAAATCTACAGCGCTTTCCACGGACTCATATCAAAAAGGGCCTTGTGAATCTCGTCCTGCTACCCAAGAAGGACAAACCCAGCTCCCCCTCCGACTTCCGACCCATCAGTCTCATTTACAGTCTGGGCAAACTATTCACCAAGATCCTCTCCACGAGGCTTGCCCCCTTCATGGACGATCTCGTTTCCCCCCGCCAGAGCGCTTTCATCAAAAAACGCCACATTCAAGATAACTTCCTCTCGGTCCAAGGCAAAGCCAAATCTCTCCACAGATCCGGAACGCCTGCCCTCCTCCTAAAACTCGACCTTGCCAAGGCCTTTGACTCGGTGTCTTGGACCTACCTCCTCGACAACCTCCGAGCCCGCGGCTTCGGGGAACACTGGCGCGACTGGATCTCCCTCTCGCTTGCTTCTTCCTCCTCGCGGGTCCTCCTCAACGGTCACCCCCTAGACCCCGTCCACCACCGCAGGGGATTACGCCAAGGCGACTCCCTATCCCCTTTCCTCTTCAATCTTGCCATTGATCCCCTTGTGTCCCTTCTCGCAAAAGCCACTGAACACGGGATCCTGTCCCCAATCAGAGGCCTCCAGCCTAGCCCCCATATCTCCCTTTTTGCAGACGACGCCGCCATCTTCATCCGCCCTACCAGGCAAGACGCATCAGCCTTGGCTGAAATGCTAGACCTGTTTGGCGACATCTCTGGCCTCCGCACCAATTTCACTAAGAGTCAGGCCGCCCCCATCAGGTGCGATGATCTTGACCTTGATGACGTCCTCCAAAACTTGCCGGCGGCTAGATCTACCTTCCCCCTAAAATATCTGGGCCTCCCGCTCTCCATTAAACGCCTCCGGCACGTCCACTTCCAACCGCTCATTGACAAAATCTCCAACAGGCTGGCAGGATGGAGAGGCCCCTTCATGTCAAAGGGGGGGCGCTTGACCCTTCTCAAGGCCGTCCTCTCGGCCCTTCCAACGTATACCCTCTCCGTGATCAAACCCCCCAGCTCCGTTCTTCAGAGGATAGACAAGATCAGGCGCGGGTGGCTCTGGAAAGGGTCCTCCTCCTCTTCGCCGGGACTCTGCAAAGTCAACTAGTCCACTGTCTGCTCCCCAACACACTTCGGAGGCCTTGGGGTGCCTGACCTCGTCCGATTCGCACGAGCCCTCCGCCTTCGCTGGCTTTGGCATTCGAAAACCTACCCTTCAGCCCCGTGGATTGACACCCCTGTCGCCCAGCCAGCGACCGACGTCGACCTCTTTCGGGTGGGGACCTCTGCGAGCCTGCATGATGGTTCCTCCTCCCTATTCTGGGAGGATTGCTGGCTCTCTGGTCTCGCTCCCAAGTGGCTGGCTCCGAAACTGTACGCGGCAACTACCAGGCGCAACCGTTCGGTCAGGGACGCGCTTTCTAACAACACCTGGATCTCTGACCTTCGGCGGGTGCTCACCCCGGAATTGGTACCTGAACTCTTTTTGCTGTTCCAACGGCTGACTCAGATTTCTCTGACCCCAGGCACACCCGACTAATGGCTCTGGCGGTTCACCAACGACGGCTCCTTCTCAGTTAAGTCCGCCTACAGGCTTCAATTCTTCGGCTGCCGCCCCTCACCGGCTCTAGCACGTGTCTGGAAGCACTGGGCGCCCTCTAAGTGCAAATTCTTCCTTTGGCTTCTACTCCAACAGCGCGTCCTCACGGCGGATGCCCTGCAACGCAGACAACTCCCTAACGCCTACTTCTACCCACTTTGCTACCGCAGCCTAGAAACGCCAGAACACCTTTTCCTGCTCTGCAACTTTAGTGCTTTCATCTGGACGCGCCTGGCGAATCTTTTGGGGATCGAGCTTCTTCACCCTACGTCGTGGCGCCACTCCGGCTCCATCCCTACCTTGTGGGAAACAGACATTCTCCGAGCCGGACCCTCTCGCGGCACCCTTTCCATTATATCTGGGACCATCTGGCTACTTTGGCTTGAGCGGAACAACAGGATTTTCCGCTCCTCCGAACGGCCGTCGCTTCCCTTCTTTCACCACCTCCTCGATGAGTTGAGATTGTGGGCGGCCGCAGGAGCCGATTTCGCTATTTTGTAGCTTACTAGAGGAGAAAATGCCCTATGGGGGGAGGGGCCCTATTCCCCCCAACTTGTACTTCTTCTCCTACTTTTGATCAATAGATGGCAGTTCTCCTGCCCTTTGCTCAAAAAAAAGAAATCCGCACACAACGTATTGCAAAATGCCCTCATGGTTTGTAGTCCCCTCTGAAGAAAAGAGATTATTATAAAATTCAACGGCCATGCGCTTGATTACTCCTTTGTCTTCCACCCATTCTCCATCCTCATTCTGCAGCTTGCGAATACGATTTTTTCCTTGCTAAATGAGAGGCCCGTTCATGAAAAAACTTCGTGTTACGGTCACCCTCTCTCAGCCAATTCACCCTAGAGCGTTGTCGCCAAAACACTTCTTCTCGATCATACCATTCTTCCAACTCATGTTGTAGGAGCACAACCTGCTCAATTTCTGCTGGAACACCATCTGCTAGAAGGGCAAGGATTTGTGCCCGTTTATTCCGAATGGATTCCTGCACCGAACCAAACTGCTGTGTACTCCACTCGGATAATTTAGAAGACACAAAAAGTAATTTCTGGTCCTAGGGCTGACCCGCCAGTCCATTATGGCAATCCACCCAGGTCTCCTCCATAAACTGCCCAAAAGACTCATCCTTTAACCAGGCAGCTTCATACCTGAACGGTCTCATTCTTGGAGCACCACGTACCGGGGGTTCCTTCGCAACCCGAATGAGCAATAGATAGTGATCACTCTTTGCTGTCCAGATATGCTTAACATTCGAACAAGGGAACAGAGAGAACAGCCCATCATTTGCACAAGCACGATCAAGGCGAACTTTCACATTATTAGCACCCGGTTGTCTATTGCTACATGTGTAGGGAAAGCCCTCAAACTCCACATCGCGAACACCACAAAAAGTCAGACAATCTTTCATTGCATCCATCTGCGAATGCGGTCTTGGTGAGGAACTAAGATGTTCATGAGCATATAAACATTCATTCCAATCGCCACACACTAACCAAGGACAGTCAGACTGAACAGCTAAAGAACGTAGGGCAGTCCAAGTCTTACTCCTCTGATTAGTTCGAGGCTCACCATAAAGGCCAGTTAACATCCAGGATTCCCCCGACTCCTTATGAACCACCACCCCGTGTATGAAGTATTGAGAACAAGATGAAAGCTGAAACTCCACGTCATCCTTCCAGCACATGGCTAATCCCCCGCTCTGCATGCCCTCTGCTTTCAACCACAACACACCCTGAGAAGCCCAAATTACGAGCCTTCTTTTGCATCACCGACCTGCAACATTTTGTTTCATTTTTGTAATTCTGAATTTTTACTATTTTATTTATGGACTCTTATTTCCTATCATTTTTATTCTAAATTTTTATTATTTTTTATTCATGGACTCTTTTTTGCTATTTATGGACTCTTTCCTATTTTTTGCTATTATATTTATTACGAATTTTTATTATTTTATTAATGGAATATTTTTATATTTTAATTTTGAATTTTTACTATTTAACTTTTTCCTATTATTTTTTTCTAAATTTTTATTATTTTTTATTTATGGACTCTTTTCTATTATTTATTGTAGTTGATTGGTATGGACTAATTTTAACCATTATAATTTGGTCCCACTGTAATCGATGGTATAGATCTTTTCTTTTTTCGATTTACTTGGGATTTTTCCTGATTAACATGGTGGCTCCGTTTTCCCCTTCTTTATATATATAATAGATAGATGGAATACGAAATATAGTAAAAAGGAATCTAGTCGCGTAAATGCGTTGGACACACCTTAGGGGGTTAGACGGAGCGTTGTAAAAAAATACATGTATAGTTGCATCCATGCATCATCTATGCATATCTAACTGTAACACTGGACTACTGGAGGGATGAAATTAACTTCGTTTTCTGAAGGCATCTTTTCAGCTTTATTTCTGATGCAACCCTGTGAAACATGTCGTGCTTATCGGTTTATACGTGTAACTTTCTTCCTACAGTAACACTGGAGGGAAAAAACTTCGTTTTCTGAAGGCATCTTTTCAGCTTTATTTCTGCACTAGATGCAACCCTGTCAAACATCGTGCTTGTCGGTTTATACATGTAACTTTCTTCCCACAGAACAAATTGACATGAACATCTCTTTCGATTCCTAACAAAAGATGAGTAGTCATGGACGCATCCAGGGAATGGAGGGTCCCTTTAAAATGCCAGCCCTCCTTCAGACCATCAACCGCTGCTTCATTCTTCAGTTCATGGTGAACAAGGTCACTTATTCAAACATGCTATCGTTCATATTCTGATGTATGCTTCTTAATGTTTTTGTGTGAACTAATGCTTATTCATTCCTCATTATTGTTTTTCTCCCTTTCTGATTGTGTAGTGCCTGAAGTGATCCTATCATTCAGAGGCAGCGCTCCATTTCTTTATTGATCAAATCAATCATTCATTGGAGAGGATTTTTTTTTCAAGACATGGCTGGTACCTCTTCATTCTTTCTAATCACAATTAGGTGGTTCAAGTGGCAGCAATAATATTGACCCACCTTTGGTAAGAACTAAGAAACATACTTTATTCGAGCTGAACTGATGCATGGTATCTGTATGGTTATTTCAATGTTAAGTTGATCATAACAATTTTTTCATTGTGTTGCATATATCTTCCCAAAACCAAAATTTGTTCATCATCAAGAAATGATGATAGAAAAAAGAGAGAAATTTGTTCATCATCAAACCAAAATCCAACTAAACTAATTGTCGAACTTGAGCTATTTTGCAATCCCCACAAAGGAGTAACTAATAAGAGGATTTCAGATTCTTCTGTTCAAAGCAGCCAGAGGGAAAGATGTGAATCTGTTGCGCCATTTGACCACGTGTATGTCAGGTGCAAGCAGCAGGCTGGGCTTGCTGCGCCTGGGCCGGCGCCGGTGGCCGAGTAGCTTGGCTTAGGATAAGATCTTGGAGTCTGTTAGTGTTAGTATATCCTGGAGTTAGTTTGGGTCAGATTGATAAGGTTGTTAGGATCAGGTCTATCGAGTCCTAGTTGTTTTCTGTTTTCTGTTAGCTGAAGCTGAGGTGAATAAGAAGGGAAGAGATCAAGCAGAAAAGGCATGCTTTGTTGCCACCAAATTCCAATCTCAGGCGCTGCTGCCGTCGACAACTAGCCGGTAGCGTCGTACTGCCGTATCTTGGTTCCTGTTTCCCACGGCGTCATCTGCTCCCCGGCCTGGTACTCGAGCCTTCGAGCGAGAGCGCAACAAACTGGTATCAGAGCCGCCCGGTCCTCCGACCTTGGCTCCACCACTAGGGAACCAGCCGCCCTCGGCTCCGCTGCCAGGAAACCCCGCCGCCGCGCCAACTAGGATGAACCACGAGACCGCATCGCCTAGCTGGAGTCATCGGTGGATGACCTCAAGACAGCGGTTGCAGGGCTCCAGGGATCGATGGGGGAGGTCCTCCGTTTTGCTCGGGCTAGGAAGGCCGCGGTGCTCGACACCGGCCAGCACAACGCCGCTCCGGACCCAACTGACGAAAGGTCATGCGACCGGGAGCATCGCAGATCCTGCAGCTCGAACCGGCGCACGCGCCCAATGGAAGAGGGGAGGGCCATGGTGGGTACCGCCGCCAGCCTAAACCAAATACTGAGCCTCTATGTAATATGATGTGAATTAAATGAATGATCCTTGATGCGTGTATGAAATGATCCAGTATTTTGTAAATTTGTGATGCACCAGTAAGATCCTGGGCTGGTGCAGGATTCACAGATAGTCACCGATTGGACCGAAAATCAGGGGCCGACAGTACTCCACTCGGATAATTTAGAAGACACAAAAATTAATTTCTGGTCCTAAGGCTGACCCGCCATTCTATTATGGCAATCCACCCAGGTCTCCTCCATAAACTGCCCAAAAGACTCATCCTTTAACCAAGTAGCTTCATACCTGAACGGTCTCATTCTTGGAGCACCACGTACCGAATGAGCAATAGATAGTGATCACTCTTTGCTGTCCAGATATGCTTAACATTCGAACAAGGGAACAGAGAGAACAGCCCATCATTTGCACAAGCACGATCAAGGCGAACTTTCACATTATTAGCACCCGGTTGTCTATTGCTACATGTGTAGGGAAAGCCCTCAAACTCCACATCGCGAACACCACAAAAAGTCAGACAATCTTTCATTGCATCCATCTGCGAATGCGGTCTTGGTGAGGAACTAAGATGTTCATGAGCATATAAACATTCATTCCAATCGCCCGACTCCTTATGAACCACCACCCCGTGTATGAAGTATTGAGAACAAGATGAAAGCTGAAACTCCACGTCATCCTTCCAGCACATGGCTAATCCCCCGCTCTGCATGCCCTCTGCTTTCAACCACAACACACCCTGAGAAGCCCAAATTACGAGCCTTCTTTTGCATCACCGACCTGCAACATTTTGTTTCACATAGAAACAGTAATTGGGGGCTAAGAGAATGGATAAAACCTCTAAGAGCATCTCCAGCAGAGCCCCTATTCAAGCCCCTAAACTAAAAAATAAGGGTTATGGTCAAAAAATGCACTCCAGTAGGTTCCCTACTCAAGCCTCTAAAATAAGAAGGCCCCTAAATCTTCCCCTCCAGCCCCAATTCCCAGGATCTTTAGAGGCCCCCTACTTTTTTGTTGGGGTGTTTTCCTCCATGCCAGCCTCGCCTCCGTCGCCGCTCGCTCCGTGCCGCCATTGGCCATTGCCTCGGTGCCTCCGTCGCGCCCGCCTCCTCCTCTTCCTCATCGTTGCCTGGCCGCCTCCTTGTTGCGCTCCTCGCCTCGCCAGATCTGGGCGTCGCCGTCATTGGCCGTCACCCGTCGCCGCCGTCGTCTCCTCCTCTACCCGCCGCCATCTTCTCCAGCTCGCTGCCGACGCCGCTGCCGCCGCCGCCGCCGCCGCCCAGATCCGACGCCGTCGCCGCCGCTCGTCGCCTCGCCTCGCCAGATCCGGCCGCCGCCGTCGCCGCCGCCGTCGCCGCTCCCCTTTGTCTCGCTTGTGAAGAGATGAGGGAGGAGAAAAGAAGAAAAAGAAGAAAGAAAATAAAAAGATATTGAAAAGAAAAACAAAGAGTCATTGACGAGCCGGTCCCACATGTCATAAGTAAATAGGGGCTGAGATTTAGAGCTAATCTTTGGGTGAAGACAAAATCAGAGGCCCCCAAAAATAGGGGCAGCCCCCAAATCGAAAGTAGGGACCCTGTTTTAGGGGCTATTGCTGGAGATGCTCTAAGCTCACCAACCGCCGCGTCCGCCCCCAGACCATGGCAGTTCCAACTTAACAGATTCATGGCTCCTGGTGAGGCTGTTCTGCAGCCTCTGCCGATTCAATAAGTGGAATGTTAAGATCTGGACAGAACCTCTGTCACCTCAGTTATGATGGGCGCAGGATGATTATTCTGCACGGGTGCATTGGAAACCCTCTCCACCATGGCAGAAATTGAATCTTCCCCGACCAAATGAGTTAATTCCCCCTACCCTCCGCTGCAACCTGGACTAGTGCATGTTTGATCGGAGAAGTGACCTTATTATCTATTTCTGCAATCCCCCTTGTTTCAGCACCACATTCATGCAAAGAATCCCTTGTTGCAGAGATTTTTTATCCCTCCCCAAAGCTCTTCTGACCCCAATTGGATGTTGTTTGTGAAGCAGGGCGATCAGACGAGAAAGATTTATTCTCCCCTGAACTGCGCCGAACAACATCAGCGTGCAGCCACAAACTAAAAGGTAATGGCTCCCCTTCCTTAGGCCTAGCAGAACATTCTCCAATAGCATGCCCAAATTTTCCACAAGCACCCCCTTCCACTTCCACTGCAAAAACTGCTCTGGTTATTGCTTCAGCTACATCAATACAAACTTTGGCTAGATTCCTTTGAATTCATCACCCCTTCCTCCGAAACCTCGATCGCCTCCCCAATTTCAGTTGCCAGCGAGCGGATGCCATCAACAGACCGCAACACATCAGGGACATTAATCAATTGGACCCAAATGGGTACATGACTGAGGGTATAATCATCCGCTGCCCGTCCATTCACAAACTTAGCCATGATGACAGGGTTGTGGTTGAACGTCCAGGGACCTCTACTCATGATCCATGCACGATCACACTCCTCCTTGAAAGAGAACAGGAACGTATTGGATTTGCCACTCACCGATATCACTTTCATCTCTGCCGGGAAATTCCAAGCCACCTGTAGAGCCTCCCCTACCGCAGCAGGCGAAGCAATCTTGTAGGAGATCAATCTGCCGATAATGCCATTTGTAACAGATTCCATCTCCACCGTCTTTGTATCGCGATACCTAACCACCTTCTTCCCTTCTGTCTTCTTCAGACCAAGTCTCATAAGTTTCTTCGGATCCACCTCTTCAAGGGTTCTTCTCAATGGCTTCTTAGGTCAACCTATCCAGCACCGCAGAGGTCTCCGCCAGGGAGACTCACTCTCCCCATTCCTGTTCAACCTCGCCATTGAGCCTATCCATAAACTCCTAGAACTTGCTACCAACACAGGCATTCTCTCCCCCCTCTGGGGGTTCAATCTAACGTTCGCACTTCCTTGTACGCGGATGATGTTGCCATCTTTGTTGCGCTGGTTAAGAAAGATCTGCTCTTGCTTGCATCCTCCAGCTTTTTGGTGAGATCTCTGGCCTTCGCACCAATCCAACCAAGAGCCAGATGGTTCCTATTAGATGCAAAAACCTTGACCTTGACGACATCCTCACCGGCCTGCCCGCGCAGCGAGCTTCCTTCCCACTCAAGTACCTCGGGTTGCCTTTCTCCATCAAGAAATTGCGCCATGTCCATTTCCAGCCACTAATCAATAAGATTTCTAGTCGACTCGCGGGTTGGAAGGGCCCTCTCAGATCTAAAGGAGGTCGCAACATCTGTCGCCAAGATCGATGAATCTGGTGCATTGCAAGACACGAGCACCATGTGCCTTTTGGAGAAGGTCCCTTTGTTTCCTTGAATGCAAGCGACATCCTTTTTCAAGGGAGGGAAAGAAGCTTCACAAGAGGACGTGGAGGTGAAGCGTGTGAAGATGGTGATGACCGAGCAATTGGCTTGCAAAGGTGAGCGATCTAATGATACCAGCGAGCAACATGGCCAAAGCCCCGACAATGGAGACAACGAAGTGGATTCTGGCACTCCACCACCTGATGATCCAAAGAGAGGGACCTAACGCATTTGCAGAACAATTGGGAATGAGCTTGCAGAGCCTTGGAAGCCACGTTGGGCATTTGCACTGGCTGCAGAGGAGAGCCAACAGGTGCATTCTGACATCCTTTATGACAATCCTTGACCTAGCTGTTGTCATCATCCACAGCCGATGATCTTTCCTCACTATCCTTAGCAGAGGCCAGGACGGGTGACGTTGGACTGGCGTTAAAGGGGAGGGTGGCGCTAGTGTTGGCTGACTGTTGAACACAAGCAATGGCTCTGGACGCACCATGCGCCTCCTCACTAGCGTCAAGGGAGGTGGAGCGACGATGTTGCTTCCCAGTACGGCTCGTATTGCCAAGCCGCCTATGGACGAAGTTGCAAACCTCCTTGACCACACCGGCGTCAGAGACACGTAGCAACTTAAAAATCTCCTCGAGTTTGTGGAAGATGGCATCCTTATCGAAGCCTGCCATGGTGTTGCCCATTGACGGCCCACTCTGAGTGCCCCTCCTCCTAGCCATCAGCAGCAGCGTCATGATCGGCCAGTGGAGCTCCTTCCCTTCCCTCCCTCCCTCCCCACCATCTGCACTACACCTAGAGGAACAGGGGCAGGGGGGGCGTCCACAGAGGGAGAGCGGTGGAGGCACGCAGTGCCCACGCCAAGCAGGCAGTAGCGATAGCCCAGCGGCAATGACGTGGCGGCCAACGGAGCGAAGGGGGAGGAGCAGCTCAGGTGGTTGATCCAAGCACGGGCTATCGGAGGGAGAGACGAAGAGGTAGTTGGGGGTGCTTGCGGCTGCTGGGTGGCACCATCAGCTGCCTCCTCACCGGTGAGATGAGGAGGCGGGGCTCGACCAGGCGGCCTGAAGACCTTGAGAGGAACGGCGACCTTGGCCTAGGGTTGGACCGACAGAAGGACGGGAGGCTCAGGACCCTGGGAGAGCGAGGAGGAAGCGCGAAGGACGAGGGGTGACGGAGGCATCATCACCGCTGGCGGCGAGGGGTGGATGATGGGGTAGCAGAGGTGACGTCGCCTCCCTGATCTGCTCAATAGCAACGGCTACACGGCCAACATGGTTGGGGGCTGGCACAAGGGGAGGAGGAGGAGGAAGCGGAGGGAGGGAGGGCGACCAGCCGGCTGGCCGGCGGAGGTGGCGGCGGCACCCGGGGAGGGGGGACACTAGTGGGCCACCCTCCCGGTCGCCAGAGCTAGCCGTTGGGTGCACATATGAGGAATATGAACTAGAATGTCTGGATTCAAACATCAAACAAACTAAACTATATTGAAATGCATGTACCGACTAGTTTACCCAAACGCGTAGGCTTCTGCAGACCTTAGACGTGGTTTCAAAGTGCTTTGATGCCATGAAAAACTAGACAATTTTGTGATTAGATTGGAAGCCGCATCCATCCTTGCAGAGGCTTGCTAGTATTTACACTCATGTACAGATAGATACAAGATTACATATATGAAAATGTATCAGCAACAGACTGCTCACCGTGCCGGACATTGATGGAATCAGAAACGAGGGTACGCCCTTATCAAAAAAAGAAAAAGGAAAAAAAAAACAGGGGTACACAGCGGCCAGCGGCTATGCAGACACATGACGCAAGCATGAAGCAAGTATACGGATAGCAACTGAATTGAATATGGCAATACAACACGGATGGTGTCAAGCTTGAACTCTTGATCTCCCAAGGCAGATTATCTTTAGTTAGCATCCCCTCAATCTCAACCACTATCAGATGAGGCTGAGATTGAACTGGATTCGAGGGGAAGCTGTGCTGTGGTTTGTGGAATAGCTTTGCTGAAAATATCAGTAGTTTGATCCTTCCAAGAGATGAACCTGACATCGAAATGTTTAGCTGCTACATTCTCTCGTACAAAATGACAATTAATCGTTATAGGGTTGATTAGATAGATGCCACTGTAAATATGTTGACTTACATATTTGACATTACAAAATGTAAAATCATATACATGCCACTACAATTCGAAAAAACTAGATGCATACAATTATGCGATGCAAAATAACTCTCTTACCCTTACTTCTTCTTCATATCACTCTCCATCTTTCTCATCCCTTCCTTCTCGCTCTGGTTGAGGTTATGGTGTTCACTGGCCACCGCCGCCACTAGCAGCCTCGAGCTCCCCGCCATCGCCATGGATGGGGTCTGGCCTAAGCTCCACACGTCACTTATGGAAAGCGCTAGCCTCGAGCTCCCCACCGCCATCATGGATAGCCCCGACCCCGATTTCCATGCCAACGCCATGGATGGGGTTTGGCCTAAGCTCCTTGCCGTTGCCATAGAAAGCCCTAGCCCTAAGATCCCTATCGCCAGTGGCAGACCCAGAATCCCATTGAGCCCTGGGCTAAAATCTACCGCCTTGGGCTGGGCTGTCTTGCCAAAAATTTTATCGGGCTAATTCTATTGAGGAGTACCTTTATTAGCAGGCCTACGACCCGGGCTTAAGCCCACCCAGCCCTGGGCCCTAGTCCGCCCCTGCCTATCGCCACCATCGATAGCCCCGACCTTGAGCTCCTGACCTCCACCATGGATAGGGTCCGGCCCTGAGCTCCCCGCCATCGCTATGGATGGGCCTAGCCTTGAGCTCCCTGTCGCCACCATGGATGGGGTTAGGCCTCGAACTCCTTGTCGTTGCCATGGATGGGCATGGACCCGAGTTCCCCGTTGCTGCCCGGCCTCCAGCTCCCCACTGCCACCATGTCTATGCCTAGGGGTGGTAGCGCTGGTGCAAGGCTGTGCCTGGGGAGGCCACGCTGGTGACGCCACGCGAGTGGTGGTGCCTTCGGTGTACGGTGGTGAGAGGAAGGAAGAAAGAGGGACGAGAAAGGAGGAAGAAGACATGAGGGTAAGATGGTATTAATTTTTTTAATGACATGTAGTGAATTTTTGTAAATTGTAATGGCATGTATATGATTTCACGTTTTGTAATGGTAAATACATGAATCCACATATTTGTAGTGGCATTTATCTAATTAGCCCATCTTTATATGCTTTGTTTGTGCATAGAACAAAGGATTAACAAACATATAGGTTGCACCTTGGGTATCACCATGGTCAATATATAAATATATAATAAGTTTAGGTGTAACAAAAATATATGGTCAATCGTCATACCTGACATCTTCGTGGTGAGGTAGTTGAGTGAGGATTTATTATATATCATGATCGACTGTAGTCACATCCAAGTATAGACATCCAGGTCCTCACCATGTAGCTGCCAATGCTGCTGTTGAAGGCCAGGCACCCATGACGATGAGATCTCTCGCATGTCCTCATCTAGCCACAGTTGCTGCAGACAACCCAACCCCTCAACACAACTTAAATTGGGACAATCACTTACATGTAGCTCCCTCACTTGAGGCAGATTCGAGACCCTTTCCAGACCTTCACATCCAGTGATAACAAGGAGCTCAGAGAGGAAAGGGAGGTCCTCCACCACCTTGAAGCAGCCTGCTTCTATTAAATGGAGCTCTGTCAAGCAGGTGGTCTCCTGTCCAAGCTGCCGTGGGAGGGCTCTCAGCTTGGGGCAGTCCTCAAGTTGCAACTCCTTCAAACGAGGAAGCAACCGGGCTTCCCCTTTTTGCTTCACCGTGCCTCTGTTCTCTCCCCATTCCATGTCTACCACAATTGATTCATCCTCCTCGACAAAGGCCCACTCCTCCAAGTTGGGCATATTGTAGATGAGCAACCATTCAAGCATGGGGAATGCAACTGCCTCCGTGGATACCCCATGTCCTAAAAATTCGGGTCCAATTTTGGTAATCGTAGTTGCTCCTTCAATTCTCAGAAATTTCAAGTTGGGTAGCATCCCAATTGGTGGAAGCTGCACACAGTAGTAGCAGTCAGTGAGTCTCAAGTCTTTCAGTGAAGATAAGTCTGTACTACCTAGCCAAGTGGGATACCTACAACCAAAGAATTGCCAAATAAATAGATATTCTAGGTTGGGCGGAGGGACTAGCTGCTCAAATATTTCCTCAATGTTGCGAGCATCTCCTTCTGAGTATGGTTCATCTGTGTGCGCACTGCACCGTAGGGATAACCATCTGAGATGCTTCTTGTTTGCTAGTAGTGAATCTATACCATGATGTATTGATTTTTCCAGTTTAATTATATCAAGCCGTCTCAACTGCATAAGATTAGTCAACTCTTCTAGTTTCCATCCATCCTCTGTTTTAACATTAGTAGTACTTCCATCACCAATAGGAAAACCATCTAAATCATTGAGGAACTTCAATTTACCTATCCCTTTTGGAACTTTATTTATTGGGGTATTTTCAAGACCAAGGCGCCTTAAATTGCACAACTTTGTGATTACCAAAGGAAGAGTCTGTAGAACTTTACACCTTTGCAGGTTCAGTATCTGGAGGTTTTTGAGAGAACCAATGGAGTCTGGAAGACAAGATATGTCAGTACCATCAAGATCAAGTAAACGTAGATGGATTAGACCTCCAATACAAACTGAAATGCTTTTTATAGGTGAATTAGTCAGATCCAAAGCACGAAGATACTGAAATTTCTTAAAAAATATATCCTCAACTCTTTGTAGCTTTCCATCTGTTCTAAAAGTCCTTACTTTAATATCCTTACCCATACTACATAACGTTGACATATCCTTCTCTCCGATGACCGTGATTCGCCGCAATTTTGCTAAACTTTTACACTCTGATGATTTTAGATCTCCAATAAAACATTCTTCCCTTGATAAATAACAAGCAAGCTGCCTTAAAAGGTCATGCATTTTGCACTTACTACGGTCAAACATTGAATAATCTGGTTGGAGGAGATTCCGATGGATTAGCTCATAGTAGTATTCTTCTGCTAGATCTTCTAGTAGTAGGCCTTTTTGCTCCTCTACAAATCCTTCAGAAACCCATAATCTAACTAGATCATCACGGTGCATGGGACAATCTTCAGGAAACATAGCACAATAAAGGAAACACTGCTTTAGATGATGTGGTAACTCATCATAGCTTAGATACAGAGCACCTTCAATTTCTTCAAATTCCTTAGGAAGCTTGCTCCAGGACCAGGAACTTTTGCTCAAAAACTTATTCCACTCATTCTCTGTTTGATCTTTGTCTGCCAATGCACTAGCGGTAACCTTGACTGCAAGCGGGAGACAACCACATTTACGAACAATCTCAATCCCTAATATTTTCAGATTTTGCACTTGATTCTCTTCACTTATGTTCATGCTCCTCCAAAGTAGCTCCCATCCCACATCTACTGACATGAGATCAACTCGATGGATATGTTCCACACCGATTTTCATAGCTATTGTATCGTCTCGTGTTGTTACCAAAATTACTCCTGCAGTTGCTGCATGTAATGGAGTTCTTAGGAGGTCAGTCCATACATTGAACTTCCACAGATCATCCAGCACAAGAAAATAACTAGTACCTGCAACTGTTTCTGCAATCTTGCTCTGGAGCTCTGCTATCGTTTCACCTTGTTCTTGATGTGTTCCCATATTTCGGAGAAGCTCTTTTAAAAGAGAAACAACATTGTACTCTCGTGAAACACAGATCCATGCAAGTTTCTTGAAGGTCCCTTGTATTCTTTGATCATGGTATATTTTTTGAGCTAGTGTTGTCTTACCAACTCCTCCGGTTCCAACAATTGCGAGCTTGTAATCCTTATTTTCCTTATGTGCAAGCACTAGATCAACCAGTTTCCTACAAGAATGTGTTATCTCCTTTCCCACAAGGTTTGGTTCAATGAGATGGGAACTATTTCTCCATTTGGATGTTAAATTTTGAGAAACAATTGCTGAATCCGAATGAATAAGAAAGCTTCCAACTAGCTTTGATATCTTCTCTATTCTAGACTGTTGATGTCTCTAATTTTTACAGCAATTGAATGACGCTTCTGAATATTTGAAAAGCAAGATAACAAGGAAATACCACTACATGCAGTTGAGTTCCTTGAGGATGATGGACGATCTTCAAGTAGCTTGCTTGCTTCAAATCTAGCCGAGTCAATAATATCGTCAGCATCATAAATCGCATCACGTAGCATACCAAGCCAGTTGTCAACAGCTTGGCTGTCTATTCTTTCCTCGGCATCATTAAGAAAGCATTGTATTTGCTCCATGGTTTGTTGTAGTTCTCTGAGCTCTTCTTTTACACCTAGAAAGAGTATTGCTTCCTCTGCAATGATATCTTGCAGTTTCATAGTATATAATCCAACTAGAGTATACAGTATGGTTCCCATCAGAGGACCTTGATGAAGTAAACGCCAGGGGGTAAATTTCAGAATGGGAACTCGCTGGCTGGCAAGGAACACACAACATGTGTTAAGTCAGTATGCATGAAAAATATTTCTTTGCCAAGGAGATCCACAAATCTTTGTCATGTAAATGTTGAATAAGTTTTTTTTGAGCAAAAGGCAGGAGCACTACCATTCCATTAAAGCATGATGGAAATTATACACGGTACAATAAAGGAAGGTGAAATAGCTAGGCCTCACGAAGCAAAAAAATTGCAACATCCTTGAGGATACTAGAAACTAACTGGTAAGGGTCAAGGCTCTCATGTTGGAAAAGACACCGATTCCTCTTCTTCCAAACATTCAATGCAACATAGATCTATGACTAGGCCGTTGAGGCTTGGCAACAAACAACGTTAAGCAGGAGCCAACGGAGGATCTCTTGCTTGACGAGTGTTGAGTAGGGGTAGTGCACACAGAGGTGGTCAATCGTCTCTTGACAGGTGTCACAGAAGGAACAGAGCGGGTGGCTAGCCACCCCATCCTTGCTAAAACATCATTGGTATAGATTTTGCCATGGTTAAGTGTTCACGCAAAGAATCTGCATTTATTTTCAGCCCTCACCTTCCAAACGGAGGTGGTGAGGCCACAAGAGACGTTGCCTATGAACTGAGCATTGTAGCCGACATAGAGGAGTAATCGCCCGATGTCATGAGGGTCAAAGTTAAGAGAGTGAGATATTCCTGAATGTGAGTTGACGTGTTTCAAAGGGCGGATGAAAGTAATCCACTTGTGCTGTTGCAACTGCACCTTGCAGTTTTTGTGACGGGCAATGCCAAAGTGGTTTGGGGCCAGGTTTAATACCCTGGTCCAAATTCGCTTAGAGCCTAGCCCACCTTAGAGGTTGACTTACACATGTATAGTATCATTATTGGCCTTTTGACCTTGCTTTGCCAAAAGGGTTTACCCGGGTTGCTATGTTCAGGTCTATCAGACATCATATATATACTGGTGCAACTCTCTTAAGACTAACAAGGTGGTACTATTTCACCAAAACCAATCCACATGGGCCTCACAATCAATAGGCCAAGGTATTACACTCACCCCCTCAATAGCCTGATGCCATCGTCAACACACCGCATAAGCAAAAAATGTCCATGATCCTCCCTCGGTATGTGTCTATATATCCAGTACTAGCCCATATGCATGCCGTGTGACCACTCTGGGCCCATATGCACCATGCGCCATTTGCCCGCGCCACTAAGCCCGCATGCACCCGCACAGAGAGGTTTAATGTTTTGATACCATCTGTAACACCCTGAACCAAATTCGCTTAGAGCCTAGCCCATTTAAGGAGCTGGCCCACCCATGCAAAGCACCACTTTTGGGATTTTGGCCTCGATTTGTCCACAAGGGTTAACCCGAGATGCTATGTTCAGCTCAATCAAGCATTATATATTGTTGCAACTCTCTCAAGATTAGCAATGTGGTACTATTCCAGCACAAACAATCTACATGGGCCTCACAATCAATGGGTCGGGGTATTACACTAGCACCTCGGGTTAACCCTTTTGGGTAAAGCAAGGATGAAAACCCAAGAGTGTGGTGCTATGCATCCATAGGCCAACCCCTTAGGTGGGCTAGGCTCTAAGTAAATTTGGGCCAGGGGTGTTACGTACAGATGATATCGGAGTATCAACCCTCGCTGTGTGGGAGCGTGTGATCTTAGTGGCAAGGGCATATGGCGCATGTCACGTGTGGGTCCAAAGTGGTCACACGACATGGCATATGGGCTGGCACTAGATACACGGTCACATACCGAGGGGAGATCCTAAACACTTGCAGCATGCGGTGTGCTGATGAGGGCATCAACCAATTAAGGGGGTGAGTGTACTACCCCGGCCCATTGATTGTGAGGCCATGTGGATTGGTTGTGGTGGAGTAATACCACCTTGCTAGTCTTGAGAGAATTGCAATAATATATAATGTCTGATTGACCTAAACATAGCACCCGGATTAACTCTTTTGGGCAAGGCAAGGCCGAAAGCCCAAGAGTGGCGCTATGCATGCGTATGCTAGCCCCTTAGGCAATCTAGTCTCTAAACGAATTTGGGCCAGGGTGTTACGCCAGGAAGTGGGGGCACACCCAAGAAGCTATCTGTCGTGTCAAAAGTCAACTCTCTCACCGTTGCCAACGGTGACAATAGTAGAGGCACGAAAAAGTGCTCTATCAGTTGCGTTGCAAGGAGTAGGCATGCCTACCCAAGGTTTGTCAGATGCCTTCCATTCTTGCCACAACCGTCTGAGTTAGAGGGCTCCGCTGAAAATTTGCAATTTAGGGATCCCTCGCCCTCCTAGCTTTTTCAGGTGACAAGTCACTGCCTAGTTCACTAGGGTGTGGCCGCCTAGTATGCTTTTGACACTTGTCCAAAGGAAGGATCTCCTCATCTTGTCAATCTTTTTGACTGCCCACTTATGGAGGTCAAAAGGCTATTGTTAAGTAGATGGGGAGGGCGAAGAGGACCAAGTTGACAAGGATGAGGCGACCTGCTTTGGAGAGGAGGCTTTCTTTCCATGCAGGGAGTCAACTACAGACTTTTTCGGTGAGGGGTAGGTAGTGGTTGCATCGAAGCTTGCGAATGTGTAGGTAGAGGCCGAGATAGTGGTAGGGGAAGTCTCCATGGATATTGAGGAAGAGGGTGACGACCCCATCCCGATCATCTTTGATGCACTTAACGGGGTAGATTTCACATTTGTCGAGGTTGGTGAGCAGGCCTGAGGTAGCATCGAAGGACTACAGGATGGCCATTGTCGCCTGCACTTCTTCTTTGTCTGGGCTAATGAAAACCGCCACGTCATCAACATAGAGAGAGGTGTGCAGTGTGAGAGGGTTCGAGTTGAAGAGCCACTTAATCGAGTCTAGGGCAAGAATAAAAATCATGGGGGAGATGGGATCACCTTGATGGACTCCCCTACCATGCCAAAATTTTGGACATGGAGTTCCATTCAATAGAATGGAGGGAGAGCACGACCCTAAGAGCACAAAGATCTAGTTTCTCCATCTTTGGCCGAAGCCTATTCTTTCAACCAATTCTAGGAGGAAACCCCAATGAACCAAGTCAAAGGCCTTGGCAATGTCTAGTTTGAGAAAAAGGATAGAAGTCTTTTGCTTGCGAAGGTTATGGAGATGTTCTGACTATATAGGAAGTTATCCTGGATGCATTGTTTCTTGATGGAGGAGCTTTGGTTTATGGAGATTAGGCGATCTAGGTGTGGTGCCAGTATGTTTGCAAGGAGCTTGGCCAAAATCTATGATGTGGGTGAGGTTGATAGGTTTGTAGTCTGAGAGGCGTTGGCAATTAGCCCACTTCGGTAGGACAATGTTTGTTAAGTTGAGGAGGTTGAAGGAGGCTCCATTCTAACTATGGAAACATTGGCAAGCTTGTATGATGACTCCCTTGATCATGTCCCACCAGGAGCAGTAGAAGAGCCCAATAAAACCATTTGGGCCTAGGGCTTTGTTTGGGGAGAGCGATAGCACTTCTAGTTTGATCTCTTCCACAAAGGGGGCCTCGAGGTCCAAAACGTCATAAATGTTTAGCATAATCGGTCCCAAGCGAGGGAGGTGGAACGCACTAGCTGACTACCCATTTGCACCTAAAAGTAGCGGTGGCATTCGACTTCCTTGAGCGAATGGGAGGTGGCCTAGTCCAAGGGTGTCTCTAGAGAGTGGATGAAGTTCCAGTGGCGCCTGCCGATAGCACGAAGGTGTAAGAATTTAGTATTGGCGTCTACGACTTTGATCCACTATATTCGGGACCTTTGTCGAATGCGTGGTGTCTCAAGTGTGGCAAGCCCAAGGCAACAAGCTTTCAGGAAATGACGAAGGAGTTCCTACACAAGATGGGTTGAGCTTCCTAGGCATGGTTCAGGAGGAGAGAGAGAAGCTTAGGTACTTCTAGCTGGACCTTTAGGTTGCCAACTTTTTCTTAAGCCCAACTAGATAGAGCTTTCACAATGCATGAAAGTTTGGTGTGGAGCACACAATATGGGTTGCTCACTGGCACTGGTCTGTCCCATGAAGTTTGGACTATTTGGTGGAAGACCTCAAGTGCTGGCCAGAAGTTCTCAAAGCAGAAACACGTGGACCTGTGGTGTACTGTATCTCCAAGGAGTAGGAGGGGGCGTATTCTGAAGTCGTCATGGCTAGTGCCGTGAAGGAGGCTACTGGGAAGAGGAGGTTTCAACTGGACTAGGAAAACGCTATGTCAATTCTTTTGAGGGTGAGACAGGCACATTCGTTGCTCCAAGTGAATTTGCAACCGTTAAGGTATAGTTCCATGAGTTCGTGTTGGTCTAGGGTAGAGTAGAAGACATTCATAAGTGTTGGATTTAGGTTGCCATTACTCTTGTCAGCAATTTGGTAAATGAGGATGAAATCTCTAATGACAAGCCATGGCGCATTGGCGCCAGTAGGGCGCAGGAGGAGAATTAATCAAGAAACACATATTTTTGCTCATGGGTTTGGGGGCCGTAGATAACAGTGATGTTCTAGGCACATCCATCTAGATTGGAGGTGACGCGATGGACGGGGACACAGCATTGAGGTGCAGAGCGTGGCGTCAGCCCTAACCAGGGGCGTCCCAGGAGCAAGCCTGTCCAAAGCCGGCTGCAGTGCCCCTAGGGCAAGCACTTTGGGAGTGGTCAACATGGGGACTGCCTAAGATGGCTGCAGGGGAGCTCTAGGGGCGAGCTGCCACCCTAGGGGGAGTTTTTGTCTAGTGCTGGCGGCTTGACATGGATTCATCACGGCAGGGTTGCCACGAGGGGATCTGGTCTAGTTGTCAGAGCGAGCGATGATGTTGCAAATGGCATTGTCGATAGATAGCGAGATAGAGCAGCCACGTTGACGAGGTGCCCAAGACACATCCTCATCAAAGTCACTATCACGGTGGCACCGATGGCGCTTTTGCACTGGCGTAGGGTTATGACCTGGGGATCCTCCTTCCCATCCACCTTTCTAAGCACTGAGGATAGGCAGGTGAGGTGAGCACCAGCATAGTAGCCGGCCGAGCAATCTTTGACGATGTCGAGGTGGATGAAGATATTGAACTCGATCGTTTCTTTGGCCACCGGCAGCCCCTCACCTTCCATGGGTGCCACAAGGGAGAGGTAGTGAATCTTCAAAATCTTCTCTAGATCCACAATACATGCCCAAACATTGAGGGTAGCGGTCTCTTCACGGCAGTGATGTGCTCTTCAATGAGGTTGAGAGTGTAGGAGGAGCTAACTAAGCTCTACACCGCATGTTCATTTCAGGCATGGAGAGGGAAGTTTTCCATGCAGATATTAACATGGAAAGGTAGGCAAGCAAGGTTTGTGGTAGGGCGGCGCTGCTAGGGGCGGAGCTGAAGGTCGAAGCCTCCGAAGTTGACGCGACCGTGGTTGATGCCATGTTCCCGATTCAAGGCAGATGGGAACTTGATGAGAACGTCCTCCGGGTAGTGGTGAACTTGATGAGAAAGTCCTCCGGGTGGTTCGTGATGTACACTCCTTCCCAGGCCATGCGGAGACCCCCATGATGGCCATGTGAACATTGTCAATGTCCATCACCAGCATTGAGCTATCCGCACCAAGGATGGTGGCCATGGCATACCTCGTCTCAAGCACGACGAGGTCATCCACCATGGCCTCTAAGTAGAGGAAGACACTGGAGGCCTTCCGAGGCTGGCACCATCGACACTTCTAATGGAGGAGACAACGGTGAGCTAGACGAGGGGTGGCCAGAAGAGTGAAATGACACTAAGCGGCCTTGTCACCGCTTCACCAACACTTTTTTTTAGAAGGGATAATGATTCAAATTTATGTCAAAAGCCCTTTTACAGAGATGTCCCTACGAGATAACAAAACCAACAACAGTACTTGAAGAACCAAACTACTAACTAGCAGATTCAACTAGGAACAGTCTAGACACCACCGTCATCGAACCCACCACATCCATCGCTAGCACCAACTCCATCTCCTCCAGGCACAATCCCAAAGGGAGACAGGAAGGAAGACCAAAATCAAGAGTAAGCGTGGTGACAACAAACCCTATCGTGGGCATAAATAAAGAAGACAAAGCTGCGAAGCCATGGGTAGACACTGTCGTTGTCATCTCTGGAGCCATACCTACTAGAATCCACCTAAGCACATTCGAAATCTTGCCCCTTCCCTCATCTCCTCCACAAAGTGGGGAGTTTAACCTCCCTCCGAGCAGCAACCATCGCAAGCTCGCCAAAAATAAACCCCACATCATTACTGAGGGTCTTGTTGCTGCCACCATGACCAGACGAGTAACAGAAGAACAAGCAACAAAGCAGGCACCCCCTCCGTCATCGCCAACAAAGTCACTGCCAAAGTGCTTGAAATCCATAGGAGCCACCAGGCAAGACATTCCAAGACCTAACCCTAGCCTACTCGAAGACCTACCTTTTAACATCTCCCAGCCCAGATCTGTCTCTCTCCCACCCTAGGCGATGACCACTACTAAAGATATAGACATCACAAGGGGTTCATTGCGAATCCCTTGTGATAATGTCATCACAAACTGTTTAAAAGACTGAACCATGATAGGACTTTTACAAGGGGTTCGTGTCCCGAACCCCTTGTGAAAGTTCTACAAGCGGTTCGGGACACGAACCCTTGTAAAGGCTACAAGCTTTACAAAGGGTTCGGGACACGAACCTTCTACACGCGGTTCGGGACACGAACCCTTTGTAAACCCGAACCGTTTGTAAAATACCAGTTTTTGAAATGCTAAAAGGAAAGGTTGCCTTATCTCATCAGAGAGCACGCGTGGGATGAATTGGCTAGCAGGGTGAGGCGTGGGTCACGAGAAAGGTGAGGTCCTGGGTTCGAATTCCACTCCTCCCAAAAATTATTTCTCTTTTTAACCGGTACCGCTGGGTACTACAAGCGGGTATAAAACCGCTTGTGATGCCCTGGAGAGCATCACAAGCGATTGCTTACAAGCGGTTCCAAAACCGCTTGTAAAAGTGGTTTGGAACCGCTTGTAAAAGCCACATCGCTAGTAGTAGAGGTCACCGGCGGCGAGGAAGATGGTTGGATCTGAGCTGGGGCCTTTCCTTCTCTCTTGTCGACCTCTTCTCACTCTTTTCTCCGTTGAGCTGTGCTAGCACTTGGAGCAACAAATGGGGTCACGGACCTCATAGCTCCTCCATCACCTATCCTCTAAAACACTATTCACCCTATTCTCCAAAAGATTCCCTCTATTCTCCAAAATTTACACTGCATACCCTATACTATTCACCCTCCATCAGCTTCTTCATCAAGGATCTCCATCAGAACATTGATGGAGATCGTTGACGGAGCTCCTGTTGGACATACTCTAATGGTGTGTTTGGTTTGTAATCCTGGGCTGCCATGCTAATGTATTGATTATGGCCAATTCAGGCAATGATCTTTGGTTGGTAAAAGTTGAGGTGTTTAGTTTGTAGCCTTCAAAAAGTGACTAATAAAAAAATAAAATTTTGAAAATTTAAAAATTAAAAATATTAAAAATGGGTTGTTTATGATTTTAGATGAATTATAAAATTTGTTTCATGCACTTTGGACACTATATGAAATATATACAAAAATGAGAAGTTTCATTGCAACAAAAAAGAAAAACATGACGTTGCTGCTTCTTGCGTGCCGCACCATCATATGCAGCTGGGCCCTACCGTGATTTGCATGGCTCGTCCAGCCAATAGAAGTTGCATGCAGCTAGGCCCCACCACGATTTCCTAGCACTTGTCACGTTGTAAAAATATGGCACATCTGGTCACGTTGTAAAAATTTGGCATGCCAAATTTTTTCGTTGGCTCATCAATAATCTGCTGCAATCTAAATAGTGGCCAATTCATAAAGGCATGATCATATTTTGGTAAGGCTAGCGAGGGTCGCAATCTAAATACGCTCTAAGTGCCTTCAAGCCCCGCCAACTACCAATCAACGGCGCTGACTCAAATGGCCGGAGCTGGACCATCTGGTGGGGAGCTTTGATCCGCGTCTGTGGTGAATGTAAGAGCAACTTTAGCAGCTACTCTATTCTCTCACTCTATAACACTATTCACTACTCCCTCTATCCAATACTCTAAATTTCCTTCACATTTTACACTACACTCTAAAAGATTCCTTCCCTGCACCAGTTACTCTATCCCGAGCTACAGCCGAGCTACAGTATTATAGAGTACCTGCTCCAGATGTTCTAAGGCTGAGTTGCAATTGGAGCATAAAGAGGTCGGCATAACTACGGTAGGTGAGGCCGGCAGACTAGGCGGGAATAAACTCCTGCGCTTCCCACTTCCCCCACCAGGGGAAAGGCCTGTTGTAGTCCAGCCTAGTTCCTGCTCGGGAACCAGGCTCGGGAGTCCTGCTCGGGAACCAGGCTCGGGAGTGTTGTTGGCATTACTCTGCAACGACATATCTGAACAGCTGGGAGCGGCATAGGCCTTTGGGAGGAGACCGGCACTCGGATCTAGCGAGTCCGGCATGACATTGCCACCGAAGTCAGCCTGGGCCTCGAGTAGGCCAGACTGAGAGGCATCGAAGCAGATGCCACCAGAAGCCTTGATGTAGGGATGGAGGGCCCAGGGTGCACAGGCGAGGGGAGGGGTGGTCGAGGGAGGGAGGTGGGGGAGGCAAGCAGCGGCGGAGAAGGGAGGTGGAGGAGGCAGCAGCAATGGTATATAGCCGGTGTGGGAGGGGCCGGAGACCTACCAGGGAGCCCATTGGCAACTCTGACCGTGCTTTCTCAAACATTACATGTGTTGAGCTGTCACCTTTTTCCATGTTGAAAAGTTGAAAAGCTAATCTATGAAACTCTAATGTTAGCTTTGTATAGTTTTTGCTCAGTGCGTGAGTATAGGGTGAAAAATAACCTTCTAAGAGAACAACTACCATTCCTCTAAAAATAAAGAATTGTATGTGCCGCTTACCCTTTGTTCACACACTTCCTATTCTAGTGGCTGTTAACCAGTATATACATATGTCACGTATAATGTCGTTCCATGTGGATGAGGAGCTAGCTAAAACGCTGGGTATCACACGACTGGCTATTGCTTTTCCAATCAACTTGAGTCCAAAAGAAATTAAAAAGATGCAGCAATAGTCAACTTACATAAGCAGTTTGTTGTGCCCGTCAATCCATTACTAATGTTAGAGCTCGACGGACTAAGATCAAAAGAGGTTGAGATTAACTGTTTCGAAGCGGCACAGTGAACATATAGAACAGAAACAGAGTATCAGCAGTTCACCACTGAAGGCATACTGCTGTTCTCTGTGCTGCAAAACGGGGGAAGTTCATCAGAAATGTTGAAAGGAGAGTAATTAGAAGTATGCAACTGATTGAACCGAAGTTGTGGAAAATAGAGAAAGATACCCGAATGTGCGTTGAGATTGATCATGGACACCGATCATCTATTGGATCATATACGAAACGTGTGCCTCCCGCATCACTGCATGACAAATGATATTACCTGAAGACTGAAGAGTAGGAAAGGAAGGAACATAGTTGAACAAATTTCCTTCCCTCGGCTGTTAACCTCACAAAACACAAGGGACCATGTGTCCCCAGTCTCCTAAAAAAATATGTAATACCCCGTTTTAAAAAAATCACAAAATATGGTGGAGCCAGAAATTGAACTCAAGACCTCTAGCCAAGATGCAATAACTTCTACTACTACAATTTTTTTGCTTGCTATCCTATGCAAGAAAAGAAAATACTTGAGCCAATGGTTAGGCCATGTACAATGCAAGCTGTTTATACACCAATGCTTAAAGATAGATAGTGTTGCGACATCACTAAGCACCTAAGCAGAAAGGTTTCATTCCAATGCAAAGGTACTTACATAGGTGCTTATATCACACAAATTACCCTAAGCATCTATATAAGCATTGATGCTTAGTTAAGCATCTCACACCCTCATATAAACACCTAATGTTATCCTAGATGGCATAAAAAACTGATTTTTTTTCATTAAGCATCTATCTAAACACCTTGCATTGTACAAGGCCTTAGACGGGTAATGAAAACCAATGTGTTTTCAGCCTTTATAAAGAGCCCAAGGGGAGGTGCCCCAAGCCCTAGCCGCCTCCACACATATAGTTGCCGCTTCATGTCTTGGTGCAGCCACCGGCGTGGCACTGCAACCGCTTCCCATAGGCCATATCGTTGTCACCATCCACAGCAAGGCAACAAGGAGGAGGAGAGGAGGAAGGGGAAAAGATGAGGAAGAAGTTCGTGATTTCATCGTTTGTTCTAAGTATCAAATCAAATCATTTCCCATCATTGTTTTTCCATCAAACTCTGGTTGAGCCCAACTATTTAGGGCCAAATCTTGTTGGAATTTTTGTTGGCCATGAGAATTAGGTCATAATTTCAGGTTATGGGAAGTAGCAAGTCAAACGAGAATTTGGGGTTCTTGGAGTCCTAATTATGAAAAGGTGGTATACTAGAAAGTTGTAGATAATTCAACTATCTTTCCATAGAGTGGTTACATGAGAAATTTGGATGAACAGATTAGGATATATGATTTGAAGTCGGGTGGTTTACAAAGCAGTCAGATCACATTAAGCTTAATGGCGTAACTAAAATTCGATGTTTTCATGTAAGTTTTAGGAAATGTTCTTTAGATCATCTTAACATATTCGTTTGCTGGATTTTTTTGTGGTATTAAAATATATACGAAAATGAGAAGACACATGTGTTGCTTAAAATAGGATAGAGTTACGGGCTTAATTACATGGTGATTTGGCTTGATAAATACAAATTTATTGAACCAGAAAAGTCGGTAAACTTGTCATACTTTCGGAATATAATGTTTTTACTTGTTCTTAAACTTTTTGGGCTCAAGATTTATATTTTACACTACAAGGATAGTGTCGTCGGCCTAGACCGGACAGACAAATTTGGGGGCACCCCATGAGCGAGCTCGGGGCTTAGCCACGGGGATGCTCAGGAAAAGGGGATCTAGAGCAGTAGAGAGCCTTGGGGAAGAAGATGCCAGCCAAGATTTTATTAATTTTTTGGGGTTTTTTCTGCCCCCCCGGTACATGAGCCCTTACGGGCGAGGTGGTTATCTCGCCACCTGGCCAGATAACCAGCCCTAAGGGCTCATGTACGGGGCAGAAAACCCCAAAAATTAATAAAATCTTGGCTGGCATATTCTTCCCCAAGGCTCTCATCGCCTAGATCCTTTTCTCGAAAGCATCCCCGTGGCTAAGCCCCGAGCTTGCTCATGGGTGCCCCAAATTTGTCTCTGTCTGCCTAGGCCGACGACAAGGGCGCCGTCGTAGGGATTCTGGACAAGAAGCCACACATCGGGGGAGATCCAGCCACCGCGATGCTCATCTCCCACGGATTTCACCTCAACGGTGCTTGTCCTTGGTGAATCCGGCCTCCACGAGCCCATCTTCAACAGATTCAACCTCCATGCATTTATATATGATGGATCCGGCGTCTGCACCAAGTGTTTTCTGGCAAACTCGCCTCCTACGAGCTCAACCCTAGCGGATCTAGCGGTAGCGCGCCCGTCTGTGAAGAATTCAGCCTCCGCGGAACACGTCGCTATCAAATCCAGTGGATCTGAACAAAGAGCGGCGGAGCGAAGATATCGCCGAACAAAGAGCGGTGGAATGAAAGGGCCGCCAAGCGAGGGGATCGCCAAGCGGAGCAAGGGCCAAGCAAAGGGCCACCCAGCGAGGGCAACGGCTGAGCAAAGGGCCCCCAAGTGAAGGAATCGCCAAGCGAAGCAATAGCAGACCGAAGGAACCGCCAAGCGAAGCGAATCGAAGTAGTGGCATCCGAAGCAAAGCAAAACGAAGCCAAGCAGTGCCTTCCCGGAGCAAGGCCTCCCCGAAGCGATACATATTCCAAACCCATGCAGTTACCAGCATAGATGGAAGCGAAGCAGGCACACCGAGGGAAGATGCGATCGAACTTTGTCAAACGAAACGGTGAATCTCAATATTGCTTGGAGGCGTACACATACATGAATACATACATGCATTTACCTGTGCACATATATCTCCCTGCATCGTTATATCTATGATGAAGAGGTCACAAATCGCACGGTGAAGGCCACACTAAGTGGTAATTGAAGACCCCGCTAAGGGGAGGACGAGTGCTTGGTGGGTTACGCCCACTCACTCCTGAAGGCCACACTAAGTGGTGATTGAAGACCCCGCTAAGGGGAGGACGAGTGCTTGGTGGGTTACGCCCACTCACTCCTGAAGGCCACACTAAGTGGTAATTGAAGACCCCGCTAAGGGGAGGACGAGTGCTTGGTGGGTTACGCCTACTCACTCCTGAAGGCCACACTAAGTGGTGATTGAAGACCCCGCTAAGGGGAGGACGAGTGCTTGGTGGGTTACGCCCACTCACTCCTGAAGACCACACTAAGTGGTAATTGAAGACCCCGCTAAGGGGAGGACGAGCGCTTGTAGGTTACGTCTACTCGCTCCCACGTCGAGTTTTGGTCGGGCTAACGTCCCACTCACTCCTTCGCTTCGGCGAACACGCGGTTGGCAAAGGCCCAACGAGTTAGCTCCGCTTCGAGTGCTTGGTCGGGCTAACGTCCCACCCACTCCTTCGCTTCGGCGAACGCGCGGTTGGCTAAGGCTTAACGGGTTAGCTCCGCTTCGAGTGCTTGGTCGGGCTAATGTCCCACCCACTCCTTCGCTTCGACAAACGCGCCGTTAGCTTCGCTTCGAGTGGTTGCTGGGTTACGCCCACTCACTCTCGAAGGCCACGCTAGATGGTAATGGAAGGCCCCGCCAAGGGACAAATTATGGTGCTTGCCAGGGAGTAAGCAGAGCAGGACCACCGCTTTGTGTCCTTTTCGCTAGGGAGTAAGGCGGAGCGCTACCATCTCTCTGCGTCCCCTTCGCTAGGGAGTAAGATGGAGCAATGCCACCGCTCCGCGTCCCCTTTGCCAGGGAGTAGGCGCAGCAGGACCACCGCGCGTCCCCTTCGCTACAGAGTAAAGCGCTGCGCCTCCTAAGCCAAGGGGTGAAACACTTCAAGAATCTTATATAAGCTGCTCACCAACCCGAATTTGCCTCGGGGACGACCAATTGCATTTGCTCCCCACGAAGGAGTTCATATCCTAAAACAATGTTTGTTTGCTTTTGGCCCCGAACTACCTCCGTCTCGTAGGCCCTTGCCTCGGCGAAGAGGATCGGCGGACTCTCCTTCGTAGGCTCCGGACTACCTCCGCCTCGTAGGCCCTTGCCTCGGCGAACAGGATCGGCGGACTCTCCTTCACAGGCTCCGAACTACCTCTGCCTCGTAGGCCCTTGCCTCGGCGAACAGGATCGGCGGACTCTCCTTCGCAGGCTCCGGACTACCTCCGCCACGTAGGCCCTTGCCTCGACGAAGAGGATCGGCGAACTCTCCTTCGCGGGCTCCGAACTACCTCCGCCTCGTAGGCCCTTGCCTCGGCGAAGAGGATCGGCGGACTCTCCTTCGCGGGCTCCAAACTACCTCCGCCTCGTAGGCCCTTGCCTCGGCGAAGAGAATCGGCGGACTCTCCTTTGCTGGCTCCAAACTACCTCCGCCTCGTAGGCCCTTGCCTCGGCAAAGAGGATCGGCGGAATCTCCTTCACAGGCTCCGGACTACCTCCGTCTCGTAGGCCCTTGCCTCGACGAAGAGGATCGGCGGACTCTCCTTCGCAGGCTCCGGACTATCTCCGCCTTGTAGGCCCTTGCCTCGGCGAACAGGATCGGCGGACTCTCCTTCGTAGGCTCCGAACTACCTCCGCCTCGTAGGCCCTTGCCTCGGCGAAGAGGATCGGCGGACTCTCCTTCGCAGGCTCCGGATTACCTCCATCTCGTAGGCCCTTGCCTCGGCGAAGAGGATCGGCGGACTCTCCTTCGCGGGCTCCGAACTACCTCCGCCTCGTAGGCCCTTGCCTCGGCGAAGAGGATCGGCGGACTCTCCTTCGCAGGCTCCGGACTACCTCCGCCTCGTAGGCCCTTGCCTCGGCGAAGAGGATCGGCGGACTCTCCTTCGCGGGCTCCGAACTACCTCCGCCTCGTAGGCCCTTGCCTCGGCGAAGAGGATCGGCAGACTCTCCTTTGCTGGCTCCGAACTACCTCCGCCTCGTAGGCCCTTGCCTTGGCAAAGAGGATCGGCGGACTCTCCTTTGCTGGCTCCGAACTACCTCCGCCTCGTAGACCCTTGCCTCAGCGAAGAGGATCGGCGGACTCTCCTTCGCGGGCTCCGAACTACCTCCGCCTCGTAGGCCCTTGCCTCGGCGAAGAGGATCGGTGGACTCTCCTTGGCTGGCTCCGAACTACCTCCGCCTCGTAGGCCCTTGCCTCGGCGAAGAGGATTGGCGGACTCTCCTTCGTAGGCTCCGGACTACCTCCGCCTCGTAGGCCATCGTCTCGACGAAGATGATCGGCGGACTCTCCTTCGCATGCTCCGAACTACCTTTGCCTCGTAGGCCCTTGCCTCAACGGAGCGGATCGACGGACTCTTCTCTGTGAAGCTTCGAATCGCCGCCGGTCTCGCAGGTCCAAGCCTCGGCGAGTGCCCCTTCTCAAGTGAACTTGAAAATCACATGAATGCCACGCCGGGTAGCAATTGAAGACCCTACCAAGACGAAAATTATGGCGACGCGAAGCAAAGGCAAAGCAACACCAAGGAGTAACGACGAAACATGCGAAGCAAAGGAAGAGCGGCGTAAAGTGAAAGCAAAACAGATCAGATGCTTCACCCTACCAACGCCAAACAAGCACTGGGCGAAGCAAAAGCAATGATAAAAGCAGAGCAACGGGCGCAAGGACGAGCAACCCCTACAAACCCTTGATCTACAGAAGGGAGTTTGTATCCTTAATGATTTTAGGATTGCCAACCACTTTTGAGCATCACGTCCTTGGAATGTGTAATAAAATTTCAGGTGTATTTAACCCAAGAACTACGGATATTGAACGCGAAGCTTCGGATTTTAATGGATTCCTCCTTCGCGGAGCTTCGGATTTCAATGGACTCCTTCGCGAAGCTTCGGATTTTAATGGATTCCTCCTTCGCGGAGCTTCGGATTTCAATGGACTTCTCCTTCACCACCTTTGAGTATCGGTGGACGCTTCTCCGCCTGCTTCGAAACACGGCCTCATTCATAGGCTCTAACTACTAGCTACGACAAAGCAACTCATTGGACGTTTCTTCGCTAAGGGGCCATTCGACAAATGCCGTGCACTCTTTTCTCCTTCCTGTGTTTTCCCACTGGGTTTTTCAGGAGGAGTTTTTAACGAGGCATGGGCACGACGTGGTATCCCGACAACCCGAAGGACTGAGGCAAAACATTTGCGTCCGCTCGCCCCTCGGGATCTCGGCACAAACGAACGAGGGAGTCCTGCTGTAGAGATGGTGTAGGGATGCCCCATTCCTTAGGCTTGTCGAGAATAAAATCTGTCAATTAAATGCTAGGGGAGGATAAGGATGATGAGTTGTAAAGGTAAGCCCATGAGCTGCCCAAATTTGTAAATGCGCTAGAATGCCCCTGTAAAGAGAGCAGATGGGAGGGCACGATGAGAAGGCAGCCTCCCACCTCGCCCGTATAACCAGCCCCAAGGGCTCATGTACCGGGGGGGCAGAAAAAACCACAAAAAATTAATAAAATCTTGGCTGGCATCTTCTTCCCCAAGGCTCTCTACTGCTCTAGATCCCCTTTTTCTAAGCATCCCCCTGGCTAAGCCCCGAGCTTGCTCATGGGGTGCCCCCAAATTTGTCTGTCCGGTTTAGGCCGACGACAGATAGCAAGTCGATAATTGTTCAATGTGGGTGAAATTGATATATTTGGGCATACGAGCATGTATTTACTCTTTAATATGAGTTACTCACTGTATTGGTATTTCAATATTTATTTTACCAGGAGGTGGTGTCACCAATGTGCCTAGGTGCGGTCATGTTCGTGTCAAAAAATTATTGATTGACCTAAGCACACGTGGACCATAGGAATCAAGGTTCCAATGAGGACCAAATACGGGCTCAGAGAGTGCTAGTTGATTTGACGTGTAAATCATCAAGGACAGATATAATCAACCTTAATAGCCGATTAAATCTAGAAATCAAAGTGTAGATCTCCTCAGAAAAAGACAGTGATGAAAATAACAGATCCAATGCAACAAAAATACTAGATTAAATAGAGTTCAAGTCAATAATTCAAAATGATAATGAAATTATTGACTGAAATAAGGTTTAAACTAGTAGTATCAGAGATAATAAATATATCAGCCTAAATAACTAGTAGATCAATGAATAGAACTAATTTAAGGGATAAAAATATACTAAATTAGCAAGAAGGGTTAACAGACTGTTGTCGACTTGTTGACTAGTTACAAAAGCAACGAGCCCATAGAACTAGAATAAATAGACCATCAACTTGACATAAAGCCAATTAGTCGATAGAACGAGGGCTTGTAATCTAACCATTTGCACCAAATAACGATGCACAACAATATCAGGCAAAGATAGTACTCCAATAATGCTAAAGTCGATGCAAGCAAGAATATCAAATCAAGTTGATACAATACTTGTGCCAACTTATGGTAAAAAAATAAAAAAGTGTACCAAGATGTGGGTTCATCATGCCATGATGGCCATAGATCTTGAGGATCATCAGGAGAACAGAAACGAACACAACGGAACCTTAAGAAACTTCTGTTGCCTGCAAGATGAGCATATAGAGATTAACCGAACAGAAGAAAAGGAAGAAACAGAGTTGGACTTGATTTTTAAGCTCGGCATACCACAACTGCTGCTAATGCTTGCCTGCAAGTATAGAGCGCCACACGCTGGAATAGCTAGTGCGCCAGCAGGGGAATGGTTGATAAGAGCAATTGCAGCTAACACAAAGCCTACTCTTATTCATCGATGTGGGGTGCTCCGAATAAATTGAAAATTTTATACACATGCCCTTCGCTATCTATGTTTCCTATAGATTTTGATGCGTTGTAGCTTTTGTAAAATAGTGAGGGTTAAGGCATAAAACTGCCGCAGTTCATGGGTCCCAAGCTCGTAGCAGCCTGCTCGGCCAGCTCATTCAACTGATGATGCAGCAGTTGACTTAGGTTTAGTAAGATGGAGTCAATGTCAGGAGCAAAACAGACAAGACACGATTGACAGATGCCAACATCCTACCTGCCTGATTTTGTATTTGGTCCCGTTTTAGGCAAAATAGAAACAACCTCGGATGTATTTGTGCCTCAGATGAACAGGGATTGCTGAAATTCCTCTGAGGATCACAAAAGCAAAATGTTGGGGAGTCAAATGCAACAGCTGCCGTATGCCTCCATCAGCTGTGTAGTGTAGAAAGCTCAAAAATAGATAATGATGGTGAAATCTCTGCAGCTGCGGTCTTTAGACTGGCGATTAATGACGAGGCATCTTTTATCAACGCATCGCAATTGTGCAACGAGTACAAGTGAACTTCCAAACAAAAGCATTTCTGTATCATGTGATAGAATGCATTACATAGGTGGATGATTTCTGTATCATGCGATAGAATGCTTGATCGAGGCAGGGACCTAATGATACATGCACTTGTATTTCATATTCACATGCTCTGCATGATTGAATTATATTATATGAAAACGTTAGCGTCTAAGATTGAGCAAGTTGTTTGTGTTAGTTGACTATGACACAGTAGTTGGAAATAGTCCAACTTTCTTACGTTTGGCAATGCCGTTTTGTTGCTGAGAGCGGGGACAAGACACACGGTGGCTTGTACCAATCTGAGCAAAGAGTTTGCGAAGTTTAATGTACTCACCCCTCCATCAGACTGAAAAGACTGAATTTTTGTGTTAAATAGTCTCTCTGTAAGAGCTTAGAATTGGTGAAAGGCATTCTCAACATCCAATTTATGCTTATAAAGGTATATCCATGTTATCTGACTGCAATCATCTATGATAACCAACGCAGTAGCAAAAACCTCCAACTGAAGTTCTCGCAGGAACCCCATACATCGCCATGAACAAGTTCAAGAAGACAGTAACTGACACGATTTGATCTAGAGTAAGACAATTGGTTAGCCTTCAACTGTTGGTAGGCCACAGATTGAAGGCTCTTTGTTGGACTCTTCTAACCAAATTGACTCAAAGGTACCATGAATTGTGGTAGAGGCTGGATGTCCTAGACGCTTGTGCCTTTGCTCCTTGGTGACCTCGGTGGAAGCAGTGAAGCGATGTCAGACTTCCTAAAAAACTTTCCAACTAATGTATCTGGTTTGAATTTAGTATTTGTTGGCACCAATTTTGGAAAATTCTAGAAGCTTCTGGCAACCATCGGTTGGAAGAGAAAAAGAAAGTCAACGATCAGGCCAGGGCCCTTCGGTCTATGTGCGTGATTTGGATAAAAGCCCGTAACAGGTTTATACCGTAGAGTTTTAAGAAAAATAAGTAGTGGGAGTCAAATACAAGTTAAGGTATCTAGGTCGGTTTAGATAGTTTTCTCTAGTATAAATGCCAAGCCGATTGACGAGAATGGTAACCAACAACAATTCACAATTATACTAAGTTTTTTCCAGCTTTTACTTTCGTCAGCTTTAGTATAGTTTCGCTGTATTTTGGTTTCGATGGACTTGTTGCACATCGTCATTTTGATCGGCTACTGAGATACAAACCTGCTGGAAGTTGACATCACGTAAGTATTATCTCAATTCAGTTTGATCTACGGGCTTGCATTGGCTTAGGCCTTATCAGAATCCTATGCTGTGTTCGATATTGTTATGCATCGCCATTTCAAGCATAGTTTCAAATCCAAACTTCGATCTATCGACTTGTTGGTTTTACAATTATCCAATGTTCGTTTATCCTCACTACTAGTTTAATTGATTCTATCAGTTAGATTAGTAGTTTCATCTTTGGATTTGTCGGTTTAGATACACCCTAAGTCGATAGATCTCTTCTTCTTGAGGTTATTGGTTTAGGTCTAATCTGAACCGATAGTCTCGTTACCACTTGACCCATTTGGTTGATTTGAGATTAAGTAGGTAACTTTGTTAGATTTAATCGGCTAATTAAAGTTCATTAATTTCTCTCTCGTTGCCAATTTATAGGTTAAATTAGCTGACACGCTCACAACTGCAGGATCTATCAGATTTGGTGCTAATAGGACACCCGTCCAAAGCCCGCGTGTGATCTGATGTCACCAGCAAACTTTTAGCGTCAACATACTTTTTGGCACGCATGGTGAGACACGATGGCTGAAAATAGCAACGTTGATCGGAGCAACGTGGTCGAGGAGAATGTTATCGAAATAACCCTCGATGATTTGCCCGATCAACAGAGGCAGGACTTCCAGAATCGCATGGAGGCCTTCTAGAAGCCTTAATTACTTAGCTTCTTTCCAGAAGAACCGATGGGGCAATGTTGTGTTAAAGCATCCTGTGCCGGTAATAACAGATTCTACTAATGGTCGATACCAGGTGAGTCCGACAAAACTTGTTGAGTATATTCACTTATAGGTTCGTCGTGCGATGCTGAATCAATATGGGGCATTTGTTTCAACAATTGCTCCGATGATCACCAGGGGGTGAAGGAAATAGTGCACGAGATGGCTATAAATGGTACTCATTTCACCCCTAGGTCAACATTACCATAGTATCCCTGCTATACCATCAGCCAGTCTCAACAAATAGATACCATGATGGCCGCCAATGCATCGGCTTCAGCTTCCTCTCATCCGATGCCACCAGCACCTGCTCCAGTTTCTATTGCACCACCGCCTACCGCCTACCCAAACCCAAGCAGATTACCAGGCTTCATACCCAGAAGGAGTGCCTCCTTCCCATAGTGCCTCAGTCCACACAACAGACTTAACAAGCACTACTGGAAAATCGGCATTCAGTCTCGGTTTGGAACGGGCTTCAGTCCCGGTTCCTAAACTGAGACAGCCCATACGGGACTGTTGTCTCTTGGGCATCAATCCCGGTTCCAATGAGTCGAGACTAAGGCCCCCTAGATGAACGGCGCTGGCCAGGGACGCTCTTAGGGAGCCTATCAGTCCCGGTTGGTGTCTCCAACCAGGACTGTGATCCTGCCATGTCCCTAGCTATTATATTTATGCTATTATATTTATTTTATTATTTGTGGCCCCTGGCTATTATATTTATTTTATTTATATATGCATGTGTTAAATCACAATTAATTAAAACCCATATAATTAATCATGCACAATTAGATGATAATTAAATCAAAGGATATTCATTAAAACTTTAATTACAATTAATAAACATGTATTACAATAGCTAGCTAACTAGCTAGCCTATATATAAGTATCACATATGTACACAATTACACATATTTTTGTTTATCGGGATCTTTTACGTGCATTGCTTTTGGTAGCCGTAGATGTCGACCCCGACAGTTGACCGATCTCTTTGGCAGGCTTCGGCTCTGGAACATAATTAAAAATATGGTGGTAATGCTCGTCCATGGAATTACGACCTTATTAAAAATGAAGCCGGCGAGTTGCTCTTGTATTGCTTTGACACGCACCCATGGCCTAGCTTACGTTCAACTAGGACTGTTGTGAATGTCAGTCACGGTTCATGCCTAACCAGAACTGATGAGCCAGTATTATAGGCCAGGTCTCTAGTAGTGAAGCATTGCGGCCAACGCTTACTTTTGAGATAACAATTACTAGTTGTTAGACCTTAATTGTGGAAGCCTTAGCAAGATCGACAAAGCCTAAACATGAACACTTATTCTTAGATCAAAGATGATAGCTTTACCATTTGATGACAATGAAGCCATGGTTGGTTTAGGCTTGAGAAGCCCGCACGGTGACGACTCGGTGCAGTGAACCGTAGAGGACACAGGTTGTCGGTAGCAGCGTGGACGGCGACGGCCTTCCCAATCGATGCAGTGCTCTCCTTGATCGGTTAGTGCATTAGGAGGGTGTTGGGTATAGGGATCATGGGATGTAGGGTAGTAAAATGACTAGACACTGGCAGTCGGCATGGCTGGGTATTTGGTTCTTTGAATTGTCACTAGAAAAATGTAGTAAAAAACTCATATTCAGGTACATGGAAAAGAGGTGGGCTTGATTTTATCTGCATCTCCTGTACAATTCCGTGAGAGAGCTAATTACTAATCCAATTATGACCCCCCAAGACACTCGCATTTCACACAAAATAAATGTACAAATAATGGCAGCATTTCTTTTGCCGTGTTTTCACAAAAAAAAAGAGAGCCTTTTCAAATCTAGATTTATTTTGGAGTTGAAAGAAGCTATTGACATATTTCTTTTATTTTGGGCTTAAGCCTAAGCCAATTGAAAAACAAAAACCCTTTGGCATTTTCATTTTAGTTTTTTAATTATGAAAACATATCTAAATAATGTAAATGCAACTAGGGTTGGGCATTCGGTTTATTCGGTTCAGTTTATTCAGTATTTTGAAATTTCGCACTACAGGAATCCGACTTATTTACGTCGGCCAGAAGCCGACGTAAATAGGCCAAAAGCCGATGTAAATAGATATTTACGTCGGCATGCCGATGTAAATAGGCCGACGTAAATAGCCCTATTTACGTCGGCCCTGACGTAAATAACCATTATTTACGCCGGCCTCGAAGCTGACGTAAATAGGAATAGTAGTTCTCAGCCCATGGGGTGGAGCTGACGTGGCAGTTATTTACGTCGGCCAATAGCCGACGGAAATAAGCCTATTTGCCACCGTGGAAGCCTTATTTACGTCGGCCTAAAGGCCGACGTAAATAGCGTCGGCCAAGCTGACAGAAATACATCGGCCAGGCCGACGTAAATAATTGTGGTCATGAAAGGCTTATTTACGTCGGCTTGAAGGCCGACGTAAATAGTCTTATTTACGTCGGCCAAACTGACGTAAATAAGCTTATTTACGTAAATATCTCTGGCCATGGAAGGAGTAAGCCGACGTAAATAGCTGTATGGCAGAATTTTGTTTCAGTATTTACGTCGGCCTCATGCCAGCCAAAAAATAGGCCATTTATATAGTAATAACACGGAACCATCAATTCATATAAACCAACATAGATTAATCTATTCAACCATATATTCATATAAACCAATATCAATCCGTCCATTCAAATTAAATTATAGCATTCATCCACAATATAATATATAAACTTAAACATAGCATACAACACATAGATTAACCATAATACTCATTGTTCAAACAAACGTCAATTTGGAAACATGACATAACACAGATCAACCATAGTACATTGTTCATACTGAAATATAACATAACACAGATAACCATAGTACTCATTGTTCATACAAAGATCAATTTGGAGGAGTATTGCCAAATCGATGTCCACTACCGGCGTCGCCTCCCGAGTTTAAGAAGTGATCAACCGACGGCGGAGTCCTCGAAGAAGAAGCGTCGTTGCTTCCAACATGGCCATCCGGTGTGGGGGCCACCGAATCCTATATTAACAACATATATTAGAAATAGCTAGATTACATCAAAATAAATTTGAATAATTGATGATACCATGTTGGGAGATTGCGGGGTAAATACCATGTTGGACAAGACAAAATAAGATCAAGGAACAGGAATTGTGCAAGGAAATCAAGAAATAAGATGTTGTAATTCTATCATTTGACTTGTATGTACTTCCATAGCCCATAAATGAACGCAGACCAGATTTGACTTGTGAACATTTAAAGATCTGCTAGTTAGTTACAACTCTTTTAAAGGATAAGCTTAATAAACAGAAGTAGTACCGTCATATTTGATGAGTGATTCTGGCAGGCCATTTGGACGGACAACTGTATCCTTCTTACCTTCGGTGTATTTACTCACTTCCACTTGCATCCTGAATAGAAGTCGGAAGCGGTCAGTATGGCACAATTTGTCCCCACAATGATCATATATATATATATATTATGATGGTGGTAAGAAGAAGGGGTTAAGAGAAGGAACCCGATGAACTTGAGGACCCTGCCGTCCTCGTCCTTGATGGGGGCGATGGTCAAGAGGTTCCAGAATGGCGTGCCGTCCTTCTTGTAGTTGAGGACACGGCCGCAGTAGTTGGAACCAGCAGCGAGAGCTTCTCTGATCTTGGCGATCTCTGCGGGGTCCGTGCCGGAGCCTTGGAGGAAGCGGCTGCATGACAACGCGTTCATTCCATTACCATTACCATTAGGCACTACTACAGATAAGGGTTTCACAAACGGCCTATCACAAGCGGTTGACTTCGGCCCACTTGTAGTTTGAGAAATGCAAGCGGTTTGAAACCAACGGGCCAGAAAAGAGCTTCTACAAGCGGTTCGTGTCCCGAACCGCTTGTAAACCCATTTCTGGCGGTTCGTGTCCCCAACCGCTTATAGACTTCTAGAAGCGGTTGGGGACACGAACCGCTTGTAGAATTGGGTTCTAAGCGGTTCGGGACACGAACCGCTAGGTAAAAAAAGCTTCAAGCGGTTCGGGACACGAACCGCTTGTAAAGGCTTAGTTTTCGAAAGGCTAAAAAGAAATTTTGTCCTACTCTATCAAAGAGCACGCATGGGTGAGTTGGCTAGCTAGGTGAGGTGTGGGTCACGAGGAGGCATGAGGTCCTGGGTTCAAATCCCACTTTCCCAAATATTTTTTACCTTTTTTACACACTATCACAAGTGGTTGAGGGAACCGTGTGTGATACCAGCTAGGTATCACACGCGGTTTCGTACAAGCGGTTTAAAAACCGCTTATAAAGGGCTTTACGAACCGCTTGTGATGTTCCGTTCTGCAGTAGTGAGGGGAAGGAGGAGGAGGCATTGCAGGTGTTACCAGTTCCTTCCTACGACCTCCTTGGAGGTGTAGCCGGTCATGTTGAAGAAGCCGGCGCTGGCGTACATGATGAGGTGCTCCGGCTGGCTCGTGTCCGACACCACGAACGTCTGCTGAACGCCGCAGCGCCGCCGAGCTCCTCCGACACCAGCTGGGGCGCCACCCGCCGCCGCTCTTGCCCTCGGAGCTGCTGCGGGCGACCGCCGGTCCCGGAGGCGGCGCCACCACTGGGCGCCTCGTCTGCGCCGCGTGGCGTGGACGGCATTGCGAGGCGGCGTGGCGCGGCGGGCATGGGCGGGCGTGGCGCGGCGGGCATGGGCGGGCGTGGCGGCGGCGGCGTGGCGCGGCGGCGGCGGCGTGGGCGGGCGTGGCGGTGGTGCGTGGCGTGGCGGCGGTGACGCGAGAGGCTCGGGCTGGCAGCTCTGGCACGAAGCCGCGCAAGCCCAAGCGTTAAGTTAAAAGTCGGCCTATTTACATCGGCCAAGCTGACGTAAATAGAGATATTTACGTCGGCTAGGCTGACGTAAATAGGCATCACGTGGGTCCGCGTTATTTACGTCGGCTAAATAGGTCTATTTACGTCAGCTAGGCTGACGTAAATAAACGCTACGTGGGACCACAGTATTTACATCGGCCTGGCCGACGTAAATACTTATTTACGTCGGCCTGGCCGACGTAAATAGCGACCACGTGGGCCCGATGTATTTACGTTGGCCTAGCCGACGTAAATAGCGTCAGCTAGGCCGACGTAAATAGACGTCCGCTTGGCCGACGTAAATATCCGCCATGATTTTTGAATTTTGTGGGCGTGTGATACCTTTATTTACATTGGCCTGGCTTTGGCCAGGCCGAAGTAAATAGGCTTTGCTAATTTTTTATTTTTTGTTCGCGTGGAGGCTTTATTTACGTCGGCCTGGCTGACATACGTCGGCTTGGCCGACGTAAATAGGTCTCCCGATTTTGAATTTTATAGGCGCGTGAAAGCCTTTATTTACGTCGGCCTAGCCGACGTAAATAGCCGACACGTGACGCTCGGGCTATTTACGTCAGCCTGGCCGACGTAAATAGCTGCCACGTGTCCAGGCCGACGTAAATAGGCCTCCCGTTTTTGAATTTTGTGGGCGCGTGATAGCCTTTATTTATGTCGGCCGGGCCGACGTAAAAAGGCCTCCCCACTGTTTTCGTCGGCTTGGCCGACGTACGTTGGTTTGGCCAGGCCGACGTAAATAAGTCCGGATTTACGTCGGCATTTTTTAAGCCGACGTTAATATTTTTGGCCGACGTTTATAGGTTGGATTCCTGTAGTATCGGTTTTTGAGAAATAGGAACCGAATTTATCATTAAAATAGAAAAAACAAAATTTTTTTGGGAGAAATATTTCGGTTCAGTTTTTTTGGTTTTCGATTTTTACCCGAATTGTTGAATCATGTGACACAAATCACAATCACACAAAGCTGCACAATACTTTGATCCAAGCATATTCCAGTTCAACATGGTGACATACTGACATGAAGGCCAATGCCTTGATACAGTTGCATCAAGCAACATAGTATGAAACTGTATCAATTATCAAAACAGAATGATTATGATCAGCACATGGACATCAAAAAGCTGTGTATCACAAGTTCAGAACCATACAGCAACTAGAGAAATCCTTGATCCAAGCTTAAACTGACATACATATGACATATCAGAACTGACATACATATCAGTACCAAGTAGCAAGTAGCTGACAAGTAGCAAGTAGCTCAGAAACTGAATATATGGCTGATCATTACATGTTGTGACACAACAGAATATATGGCTTTTGCGATTCTCATTGCCCCCATGTTTGGTGAAGTTTTGGTGTTGATGACACGGTGAAGACGAATGGGGTGTTCTTGGATTTCTTGGAACCTCAAGTTTTCTTGGTGCGGCATCAAGTGCACAAGGCTAAGGATCTTTGTTTAGAAGATGGTCAGAGAGGTTGTGGCCTCCTTAGATTTAGGTCTTTTGTTTTCGTTTTTGCCATACTCTCAAGAGGGGTTTGGGAAAGTGTGGTGGTTGCGTGTTTAATACCCATTTGATGCACCTAGAGTGAGTTTATCAAGCCTTAAAAACCTTAGGAGTGGTTGTGAGTTGTCAAAAAACCTAGGTGAGGTGCTGGCGCACTGTTCATATGCATTGCGGACGGTCCGCCACCGGCAGACTACTTCAGCCGAGAGGGTATCTTTTGAGGTTTGAGGTCCCCTGTTTTTCGCGTGGTGGCGGACGGTCCGCCAGACCGGTCCACCACCGACGAACCACTTTGGTCGAGCATGGTGTATTTTGAGTGCGCGCGTGATTACATTGAGGCAAACGGTCCGCCATATAGGCGGACAGTCTGCCATGCATGTTGGTTTCGCGCTGGATTCTCTGTGGTGGTGGACGATCCGCTACTGTAGCGGATCATTCCGTTAGTGTAGCGGATCGTTCCGCCTCAATTTTGAGCTAGCGTTTTCATTTTCCTAACGGTTAGTTTTTAAACTTGGGGTTATAAATAGGTGGTGTAGAACTTCACTTGGGGGTTGCTTGTCTAGGTTTAGCCTCTTGAAACCCAAGATGAGTGTGAGAACCTACTTAAGTGATTCATAGCCAATCTTTGAGAGGATTGAGCCCAAGTTCGTCGGTGCATCTTGTGGGGGTTGATCGGTGCGATCAACTCATCTTTGTCGAGCTTGTTACTCTTGGAGCTTCGTCTCCGAGACGGCGTGGTGGTGGTGACCGTGAGCTTCCAAGGAGTTCTTGTGGAAGTCTCGGTCTTCTTCTTTGTGAGTGGATTTGGGAGTCTTCTCTGTCAGAGTGGCGCTTCAACTACCCCGAGTGGATCATCTAGAGTACATCACAGCGTTGAGACTTTGAGAGAGGCTGATCCTAGAACGTGACAAGACTAGAAAGAAATCCCGGCATCCTGATAGGAAGCTCCCTCTCATCCAGTTTCTTGTTTCTTATCATCAGGCACCTTCAGAATTCAGACTGTCGAGGTAAGCTGAATCAGAACTGTCGTCAGGAAGGTCAGGCGAGATTCTCCAAGCATTGATTCCAAGTATCTACTCCAGAAACAAACTTCAGTTCTTTCTAATTTAATCTTAATCTTACCCTGAACAAGAATCAACAAGTAGAGCTAAGGATCGGAAAAGGCAGACAGGCAGCAGCAGCCATGAGTGCAATGAAGTTTTGCCGTGAATGGTAAGAGGATCCTCTGTGTGCGAATCACCTTTCACGATTTGCTGAGGTGAGATTCATGGGCAAACTCCTGTTTTGGGCAGCAACAACATGCTGTATCCAAAGGAAGACAGGGTGCAGAAGGTTCTTTACTATGCTTGCAGGAACTGTGGCCACCAGGTTCCTAATATTGCCCTTTCCTCCTCCTGTTATTTATGCAAAGATTTGGAATTGTCTTTCAAGAAATTCTGCCAAGAACTATATATAAGGGAAATATATCTAAATCTCTCTTAATATAAATAATGCAGTTGCTAACTTTGCAAGTGCCTGAACTGCAGGAGGTAGCCGACAACAACTGTGTCTACCGGAACGTGGTGCACCACACCACCGGAGAGTTCACCCAGGTGCTCCAGGATGTCGCCGGCGACCCGACCTTGCCTCGCACCAAGTCCGTCCGTTGCGCCGCCTGTAGCCACGGCACACTCAGGTACACACGGAGAGTGTACCTTCAGGTACACAGGTACACTCACTCCTCAGCGTTGTTGTCTTGTTGAGCTCATTCAGAGTTGAGACATGACATCTATTGAAAGTCTGAAGCTAGAAATCTTCGTTCTTGCAGGCTACAGGCAGGGGCGAGGAAGGCATGACGCAGTTCTTCGTGTGCTCCAACCCAAGCTGCAGCCACAGATGGAGGGAGTGATCGAACGCAAAAGTTTACTTAGTTCATTGATGCATGCAAGAGATTCTTTTTCCCCGTTGTGTTGCTAACTGAATATGACTTCAGAAGTGAGGTTCATGTTGCCAAATGAGCTGATTGTCAATCCAGGAGTTATGTAAGCTACCTGTGATGGATGACATGAATCGATCCATTGGCCATTGCAGTAGTCTAGTTTCTCCAAAATTTGTATTCCATTATTTCCCTACAATTTTAGTGACCCATATACTGAGGACCCTTCAAGGTGCATTTTCTTACATGACATCATGACATGCCACATATCACCGGGACTATAGTATTATTTTATTTTTTACTTTCAACTCAGTCAAAAGAAATTGCATGCTAGTAACTCTAAATTTGCAGTCTCAGCAATGTGCAACTTTAGTACAATTGTACTATAACTTTTATTTCATTTGTTTTTATATTAGTACGGTTCATATAGGTTTGTCTAAACCTTTTTTTAATAAAAAAAGTAATTTTTTATTCCTTGAACTTTCGCTCTCGATGCATTTTAGTTTCTAAACTTTGATGCTGGGTTAACTTGTTCTCCAAGTATCAAACCTGGCACAAATGATCTATATATGGACCAGTTAAAGGTTTTGACCAGTCAAATATGGTTTGATCAAATTGTTGTGTGTATATTTACATAAAAATATTTTATGTAATCCAAACTAAATTATATATAGTTGAGTCCCTAGTTGTTCATATAATTTTTACCCATATGTGAACCAGATACAAACTGCGGTGGGTAGGTGTTGCATATGTAAATGCTGCCTTTTTTTGGCCCCTGACAATGACTAGATCTTTTTAAAACTAAGTTTGACGGCAGCAATAGGGGAAGGTTGATGCTGAACCCTTATCATTCTACTCAATGCCGCCCTTGTAGAAAAAAACCTCCTGGAACCAGCGTTCAATGCAATAATGCAAGTACCTTCTAGTTCTCTCTAAACCTTTTTTTTTAAAAGTTCTGTTCTAGTCCTTGAACTTTCGCCCTTGATGCAATTTGGCTTCTAAACTTCAATACTGAGTTAACTTGGTTCTCCAAATATCAAAATCTAACACAAATGATTTATGGACTAGTCAAAGGTTTTGACCAGTCAAATATGGTTTGACCAAATTGTTATGTGTATATTTACATAAAAATATTTTACGTAATCCAAACTAAATTATATATAGTTGAGTCCCTAGTTGTTGATATAATTTTTCCCATATGTGAACCAGACACAAACTGCGGTGGATGGGTGTTGCATCAGTAACTGTTGCTTTTTTTGTTTGGCCTGTGAAAAAGCAATCTGTAGAAAGCCGTGAGCCTCAATCGCAGGCCTTGGGCATGTATTTATACTCTCCAATGGATTTACAAGAGTTTGATACAAACACGTTTAACAGCTATTGGAAAGAATCTAAACTTCCTAAAGTATACACACATGCTGCTGATGCTTTCCTAGATGGTCTACAGGTGCCGTGCCGGTGCCGGACTGCTACTCTGTTTAGGCAACACACATGTACAAGCACCGGACTCTCTGCGTACTTCCATCCTTGGCTTGGTTTCCATGCTAGATAATTCTCAACATGGCCCCTGACAATGACTAGATCTTTCTAAAACTAAATCTGATGGCAACAGCAGGGGAAGGTTGACGCTGAACCCTTATCATTTTACTCAATGCCGCCCTTGTACAAAAAAACCTCGTGTGGAACCAGCGTTCAATGCAATAATGCAAGGACTTCCTAGTTCTCTCTGAGCCCTTTTTTTTTTGAAAAAGTATCGTTTTAATCCTTAAACTTTCGCCCTCAATGCAATTTGGTTTCTAAACTTCAATACTGGGTTAGCTTAGTTCTCCAAATATCAAAACCTGACACAAATGATCTATGGACTAGTTAAAGGTTTTGACCAGTCAAATATGATTTGATCAAATTGTTACGTGTATATTTACATAAAAATATTTTATGTAATCCAAACTAAATTATATATAGTTGAGTCCCTAGTTGTTCATATAATTTTCCCCATATGTGAACCAGATGCAAACTGTGGTGGGTGAGTGTTGCATACGTATATGTTGCCTTTTTTTTTTGCCGCTGACAATGACTCGATCTTTCTAAAACTAACTTTGACGGCAAGAACGGGGAAGGTTGATGCTGAACCCTTATTATTTTACTCAATGCCGCCCTTGTATAAGAAAACCTCGTGGAAGCAGCGTTCAACGCAATAATGCAAGGACTTCCTAGTTCTCCATTTTGCTTGAACTGCAATAAGATGAGGCTTTCAGTTCGCAGCAACAGCCCTTCTCAACCATTCCCCTGTTGTTACTCTTTCAACTTGATTTCTGATAGCTAAGGTAAGCTGACCTTATTGAATAGTTTGACCCTGTTCCTTGATTTTCTTCTCTTCAGTCATTTCTGACGTGTTCATCCTCGATATCTGTGGCCATGATCAACCCGCATCCTTCTACTTCCTTAATTTATATTGTACAACTTCGATTCAAGTAATGGCCCATTTGTAATGAACTTCAATTCACCCAATTTTGCAGCACCGGGACCAGAAGTATGTTCTCAGCGACAAACAAATAATTTTGTCGCTCTGACATCTGGAATGAACTGATTGGCACAGCAAACCGCATCTGTAAGTTGATTATTGCTTATTCTTATTGCCAACCGAATGACCAAGCCATCTATCCACATACATGATATATTGGTTTGCAGAAGAAAACACTAAGGGGCACTCTTGATTGCTGCAAATCCATGCTCTCACTATATTAAGTTATTCAAAAGAGGAAATTGCACCGCCACACGCCTGTACTTTAATTCTTGAAAATGACAGTTTATACTTCGAAAAGTGGAAATGTGGGAATCCTCAAAAATTTGTATTAGACTCAACTAGAGTTCACTCACTTACTGCCCTCTCGTTAAAAATTAACATACAAGCTCCCGAGATATACCATACTTGTTAATCCTCAACACGACTAGTAGCAAACATATAGGTGCACTCTCAATTGAAAGAAAGCAAACGGGATGCTCAGATGTGTCCTGTGGTAGCTCTCAAGATCAAAGTAGTATTATGGACATATCCTTCCAATGATCGATAACATAACATATTTAACATGGACATAATTTATATACATTTAAGTTATAGGTTTAACTTCAACATAGTTTAGTGACAGCGAAAACATCGAATTGTTCAGCACAATGTCAACGGAAGTTTCATTATAATCAAACAAAAAGATAAGCCAGCAAGATATGCCTAATAATCTAAGAGCAACCGACTCAAAACTAGAACTCGATCTTATTCGCTAGTGCCGTCACATCCCACTTGATAATAGTATATGAGCGTGGCATCATCTTCATATGAACGCATTACGAGGTAATATAGCCTCAATCTTAAATGCTATGTAAACTAATAGAAGGTTAAAATATTATTTTCAGCATAAAGAGCATTTGCAAGATGACATAAGTTGATTATAAATTACATTTGAGTAAAATATTTTAAATGTAATAAAATTAGTAAGAGCATCAATTCATATCATCAATTTCATGAGGCTCTATCCGCCCTTGGTCTCTATCCGACTATAACAATAGCACATAGGTCTCCATCTAACCATAACACCACAAATAACCATGTACTTGAAAATGAACCATAACCATTCTATAATACTCAAAACAGTCTACATGCTAACATATGACAAATTAACCAATTCAAGATTTGCCTTAACCTGGGACGCGGTTGTTCGAACAATTTAAACTCTACAGAGGTGTACAATTTTATCCACATGACACATTATATCCCTTCTGGTTGTACACTTTCTTGGCTTGCCGGCAGAGACCTGGGAGAGACCTTTCAAACTTTTTCAATGGTACATAACACTCTAGGTGAACCTTTAGATTTTGTAGAGATTTGGAGGAGAAAGAAGAGGAAGATGAACAACCTACTGCTGAGCTTGTTGATGCTCTCCTTCAACTCATGGGAGACACGGAAACTAAAGAGAATGCCCGACTTGGGGAGGTGAAGAGGGTGCTTTAAGGGTTATCATTTTACCCAATGCCGCCCTTGTAGAAAAAATCCTGGTGGAACCAGCATTCAATGCAATAATGCAAGGACTTCCTAGTTCTCCATTTTGCTTGAACTTCAATAAGATAAGGCTTTGAGTTCGCAGCAACAGCCTTTCTTAGCCATTCCCCTGTTGTTACTCTCTTTCAGCTTGATTTCTGATAGCTGAGGTAAGCTGACCTTATTGAATAGTTTGACCCTGTTCCTTGATTTTCTTCTCTTCATTCATTTCTGATGTGTGGCCATGATCAACTCACATCCTTCTACTTCCTTTATATTGTACAACTTCGATTCAAGTAATGGCCCATTTGAAATGAACTTCAATTTACCCAATTTTGCAGCACCGGGACCAGAAGTATGTTCTTAGCGACAAACCAATAATTTTCTCGCTCTTACTATGGAATGAACTGATTGGCACAGCAAACCGCATCTCTAAGTTGATTATTGCTTATTCTTATTGCCAACCGAATGACCTAGCCATCTATCCACATGCATGATATATTGGATTGCAGAAGAAAAAACTAAGGGGCACTCTTGATTGTTGCAAATTAATCCATGCTCTCACTATATTGACTTATTCAAAAGTGGAAATTGCACCGCCACACACCTGTACTTTAATTCTTGAAAATATCGGTTTATACTTTGAAAAGTGGAAATGTGGGAATCAAAATTCGTATTAGGCACAACCAGAGGTCACTCACTGCTCTCTACTTAAAAATTAACATACAAGCTCCTAAGATATGCCATACATGTTATGTAATAGCCCATTTTGGACATCTTTTAAAAAATTCAAAAATTTAAAATTCAAATTGCATTTTTGGGTGTTTACTATTCACTATCTAAAAATCTTCCAAATTTCAAATTTTGAATTCAAACTTAATTTCAAAATTTTCTAAAATATTATCTAAATTACGTTTTGGGTTTGCCCCTAGTCCCAGCCCAGGACCAGCTCAGCCCAAACCAGCCCATCTCTCTCTCTCTCCCCTTTCTCTCTCCCTCTCTGCCGAGGCAACACGCGTGCCACACCTACTCTGGGTGCGCTGCACATGTCACTTCGCCGTTGCCATCTTCCTCTCCCTCTGTCTCTACCTCTACTGTGCCGCGCACGCAACACACTAGAAGCGTGCGTAGGTCAGTAACATCGGGCAGACAGGTTGCAACCGCATCGTCCCACCGCATGCCTCATGCCCCACACCCTTGCCTTGCCCGCAGTTGCCCCGCCCACGGGAAATCATTCCCATGTCGCTCTGCACCGCGCTGACCCGACGCCGATTTTCGTCGAGCCCCTCACCGCGAGAACACCTCTCTCCTCTCTCTAGTAGCCCGCTCTACCTATTTAAGCCCGGCTTGGCCCCAATTCCTCCTCCCTTCGCCATTGCCGCCGCTGAGCTCCATTTTACCTCCTTTTGCCTCGCCGCCGACACGGTATGTCACCGGCCAATTCCCCGTGTCCCTAACTTCTTTAGGTGCTACCCTGTGGGGCCTGTCCTTTGCCCACCACACGATCTGCACTAGTCCCTGGATCAGTACACTAGTGCACACCTTTCACATAGCCGGAATCATTTCATACAAGCGGAAGTCTTATATATTACACAAATACCTGTATTAAGCCTCAGGGCTAATAAGTATTACAAATGGCACATTGGCCCAAATAGTCAGAAAGTCCAAAAGATCGAGTCACGGAGACCCAAAAGATGCAAAAGAGTCTCGTCTCGGCTATGCCTAAGCACTCGACCGAGAGACGCCCTAAGCCTCGCATACGGTCGTCGGCAAAATCCTGTCCTTCATCTTCATGGCGGCGTCTTGATCCTGCTCATATTCTCCATCTAAAAGAGAATATGAATGCGAGGTCGATGTCATCCAAACATCTTGGCGAGCTAACACCCAACTTTGATGCAATTTAGTGATAGGGTTCCAAGGAAAGGTTGGGGTTTATTTGTTTGCAGAAAGCAAGTTTTCTAAATCAAAGCCTATGACTTAGCACTTTTAACCCAAAGTTCTGCTAATCATTATTTTCATTGTTGTAGTTTGTCACAATCCACAATCCACATTTCCACCAATCACAATCCACATCCACACCGGTCCTTAAATCTCTCGCACACACTGCCATCTCATTCCGGTGTGGCGCACCGTTAATGGATCTTACGCCCCAAGTGCCCGTTCTTCCTAGCCGGGTGCCACGCCCGCACTAGAGTCACGGCTCCACGACACGTAAGACCTAGATCATCCCACGGATGACGACATGATCTTGTCTTCACCTCAAGCATGGCAGCAGCCAGGGTACGCCCGCAGGTCGTACTATCCCTGAATCCCCAATACTTGCACTACCGCGCGATGGCCACGCGTTGTGGTGATAGGAACCAAATCCCGCAGGCATTTGGTCAGCGACTTCCCGCTGTGTGCCTCCCTGCACACCCGTCCGGTCCACTCTACGAGTCACATCGGATCCGGCAATCCACACACATTCACATTCACTTCCTTCTTCTGCTATCGTTCCTCCGTGTGCCCTGCACACGATGTGGCGGAACCACCCCTGGTGGCAGCGATTGGCAGCTACGCGTGTTGCCCCGCGCTCCTCTCAGCACCGCGTCTGTGAACGATAGCCCTCTTCACATCACACCAGTAGCCATGCTACTTCCACCTTAACCACAAGTCGGACCACGTCCGTTTTTCCCAATCACAACCCAACACACACACACTGGCATGCCAGGCCCAATTTCCAAATTCCATGTTTGATAAGTAATCATGTCCGGTGAATATCGGTTCACCGTTCCGAGGCCAATTTAAGCCTAAAATTATTAATTGGACCTGAGCAATGTCTAAGCAAGTTTTAACCAAGACTTAAGAGTCTAAAATTGTTTTATTTTACCTAACTGGCTGTCAAGGGTGATTTTCAAGGCAATCATTCATAAAGTCAAAGGACAGATGAATATAATCAAGGCAATATCATCAAGGTAGAACAATAACAAATGATAATAAGGCATGATAAATCATGATTAAACAAGCAGGTATTGTTTACTTGAAAAGCATGCAATTTAATACGGTAAATAAAATATTTAATAAAACTGGGAATCAATATGATCCATTAGAGTGTTAACTGGCACTAAGGAAAGCTAACTCTCCCTAATAAAAGCAAACACAATTATGGTTTAAGATGTTAACTCGCACTAGGGAAAGCGCATCCTCTCCCTAGTAAAAGCAACATTATTAAGGGTAGGTATTAACTCGCACTAGGGAAAATCAAGATTCTCCCTAGTAAAAGCAAACCCTTAGAGGGTGAATGTTAACTCGCCTTGGGAATTGAAGTCCGGGTCTTGTGCGGAGTCCTCGAACTGTGTTTCTGGATCCTCTACGTCTAAACGGAGAATCAACAATTCATCATAAACACGATGCGGCGAAGAAGAGAATGATGCATGAAATGCAATCGAGGTCGCTCGTATTTGCTCATTTACGATTCCTATGTTTAACTATCTACATGAATCCATATATATATATATATATATCGAGAAAGTTCCATGATCCTTCTAAATAATGAATCATAGCGGAATGGCCGCGAAGTGCTTGTGAGATGATGCACATGATACATGTATATATATGTGTAATGAAATTTCTACCCTAATTAACCCAATAGGACAAAATATGGTTTTATCGTCTTTTAAAGTACTTTAAATAGTTAGAATTTGTTAACATGATACATGTAGCTAGTTATTCATGTTTCCTAATTATACCAATATTGAGTTAACATGTAATTAGGAAACATATTATAGGTTATATTATATTCACCTAGGTCCCAAAAAGTCATTTATCGGCATCCATGATTTTCTTATGTTTAACTTAATTGTTAATCTATTTTTAATACACAACAATCCATTTTTTCTTATTTTTATATGAATTAATACCCTAAAATAAGCTTAATGGATTTAATCTAGGAACCGTGTTAGGATTCATGTGTGTGGTACTATTTTTATTAAATCCAACACAAGCTCTAGTATTTACCCTACTTTTTCCGAATTTTTAATGATATCTACCTATTTTAAATAAATCGTTTCTATTCTTGTCTTTGTTTTATTTATAAAATCTGGGAAAAAAAGGTGAACAATATCGGGTCGCCCGCTAACTTCATGGCCGAGCCAACCACGTCGAAGACGAGGAAGGCGTAACTTCGCGAGTGAAGGCGCTGGGGTCATAGGCGCCTCCATTACCTCGACATGTGGGACCGAGGGCCCACATGTCGGCGACGTGAAGAAGCCGCATGGAGTTTTAAATCATGAAGGCCGACATTGGGCCCACTGTCGGCGACCACACACGGTGAAGCCGCACGGATCTTGGCGCAGTCGGACGGCTCGCCGTCATCGTCTTCCTTCTGCCGGCCTTCGACGGCCGAGGCTAGCCGACGGCTAGCCGAGCTAGGTGCACCGTTTGGGGCGTTCTTGGGTTCGGTGGAATCGGTGAGCTAACGCGCATCTAGGGGTGCCCTTGTCGAGGTAAACGGCCGGACGCGGCGAGCCATGCCCGGCGGCGGAACCGCTACCGGCGGACATGAGTAAATGACCTAGGGTCGAGCTTATGGAAAAATAGCGCGCGCATGAGCTATCGCGGGGTTAGTGGGTGCTACCGAGCAAAAGGTAGTCGGGGCACGGTTGGATCGGGTGCGCCCACACGCGGGTCCGAGCAAGGAAGGCGCGCGCTCAAGATCTTTGGTGAAGATCGGGCGAAGCCTGGGCCAAAGAGGGAGCACGGTGTGAGGGAAGGCAGCGGCTCACCGAGCAAGGGCTTGCCGCGAAGCTCACCAGAGATGATGATCGGCGCGTCCCCGAGCAGTGTCCGAGCAAGGAAGGCGGCGCTCAAGATGCTTTGGGAAGACCGTGAAGCCTGGGCCAAAGAGGGAGCACGGTGTGAGGGAAGACAGCGGCTCACCGAGCAAGGGCTTGCCGCGAAGCTCACCAGAGATGATGATCGGCGCGCCCCGAGCAGGTCCGAGCAAGGAAGAACCGGGCGGTCGGCGGTGGCGAGAAGCGTTCGACGAGCTCGGGATGACTCGACCAATTCCTTCGGGCGGGAGCTTCACGAGGTCATGGCGGCAAACGCGAGACAATGTGGAGACTAGGGAGGTCTGGTTTGGGTGGCGACGTGAGAGTGAAAAGAGGGAGAAAACGGCCGATGTGGCGCGGTGGCATATAAGCTCGGTCCGAGCTCGGCTCTTGACCAGCGGTCGCGAAGATGTGAGGCGGTCACAGAGGAGCTCTAGTGCTCATTGGCTAGCTGGGCGGTGGCTTGTTGTGGCGAATGTCTGAGCCGGGCAATGAGATGGCTTGCTCGGCGGCATTGCCGGCCGGAGACGCGGCGGTGCGGGGGCATCGATGGCGCGACCAAGTCGGCCATTGGGCAAGGTGGGCGGTGCAGGAACTCCACGCGCTGAAGCCGGCGACAAGACGGCATGTCGTCCGCATGGCGAAAGCTGCAGCGGCGATGGCAAAGGCAGCGTCGCGTCATGGTCGGAGGTGGGGTCCACAGGTCCAGCGACACACACAAGCCGCCAAGTGAAGATCTTCCCAGAGATTCGGGCGGGGAGTGATGGTTGAGCCGGTGGAAGGTGGCGGCGGCGCCGGCAAGCGTTGACCAAATGCCCACAAGGCGAAAGGAATAGGAAGTCGCCATGTGGGCCCTACCAGGGTCAAATTGGTCAACACTGAGTCAAACTCTCTATTAGGGTTTAAACTAATCTATGGATTTTTCCTGGGATTTTTAGGGCAATATAACATATTTAGGCTTATGTGATTATGTGTATACATATATATATATATATATATATATATATATATATATATGTGTGTGTGTATGGATGTTTTATGAATATGAAAATATATTCCCAATTTAAGGTCCATTAGAATCTTATATTTCAACAATTTCTTAAATAGTGCTATAAATTATAAATTCTTATGCAAGGGTTTATTAATTAGCTATTTAGTGCTTTATTCAAACAAAAATCATCAATTTCAAATGGCTTCTAAAGTCTAGAAATGTGTGTTTGTCACATAGAAATTTTACGGGAAACGTCATAGCTTATGCAATGGTACAGAAGTGTTTTCAAAATATTATCATAACTTTGGGCTGTTACAAATCCTCCCCCCCTAAAAATAAATCTCGACCTCGAGATTTGACGGCTTAAGGGTTGAATAGGTGAGGGCATTCCTTCCGAAGCTTGTCTTCTGGCTCCCATGATAGCTGTCTTCCTGACCCATCATCCCATTGAACTTTACATATTTTAACAGTCTTGCCTCTTATTTGTTTGTCGGAGAAGTCGACTATTTGAACTGGATGAGGTCGATAAGTGAGGTTTTTATTTAGTGGCGCTGGTGGTTGGGCGATGTGTTCTTTCTCAGGTACTCTCAGGCATTTCTTGAGTTGCGATACATGGAACACATTGTGTATATCTCCAAGTTCGGCAGGCAATTCCAACTCGTATGCCACTTGACCTCTCTTGGCAATGATTTGGTAAGGCCCGATATATCGGGGGGCTAACTTTCCCCTTTGCTGGAATCTTTGAATTCCTTGGACGGTGACACCCTAAGGTATCTTTGGATCCCCGATGGAGAAGGAGAGTTCTCGATGGCGATGGTCCGCGTAGCTTTTCTGTCGGGATTGAGCAGCTAACAATCGTTCTCGAATGATTTTTACCATCCTTTCGGCTTCTTGCAATGACTCCTTTCCAAACACTTGTCGCTCTCCAACTTCTGACCAAAACAGGGGTGTCCTACAGCGTCGTCCATACAGGGCCTCAAAAGGGGACATCTTTAAACTGGTTTGATAGCTGTTGTTGTAGGTGAATTCAGCATATGGCGCCATTTCTCCCAATCATGGAGAACTCCAAAATGCATGTTCTCAGCATATCTTCTAGGACTTGGTTGACTCGCTCGGTCTGTCCATCTGTTTGAGGATGGTAGGCTGTACTGAAAGACAGACTGGTTCCAAGGGCACTATGTAGCTTTTCCCAAAATTGGGAAGTGAATTGGGATCCACGATCCGAGATTATTCTTTTAGGAACTCCATGGAGAGTGACTATCCTTGCCATATAGAGTTCAGCTAACTTATCTCCCTTGTAAGTCGTCTTGACCGGAATAAAGTGGGCCACCTTAGTTAACCTGTCCACTATGACCCAAATGGAGTCACACCCAGTCTTTGTGCGGGGAAGCCCTAAGATGAAGTCCATTGTTACTTCTTCCCATTTCCACTCAGGTATCTTCAGAGGTTGCAGCAGTCCTGCTGGGCGTTGATGCTCGGCTTTAACCAATTGACAGGTATGACATTTGGCTACATACTCGGCCACATCTCGCTTTAAACGGGGCCACCAAAATTGGGCTTTTAGGTCTTGATACATTTTGGTGCACCCGGGGTGAAGGGAGAAAGGGGATTCATGGGACTCCTTTAAGATGTGATTCTTCAACTCTTGGTCATGGGGAACGAAAATCCTTTGTCCCATCCGTAGGATTCCCTGTTCATCCTCCATAACCTGGCACCCATATTTCCTTTTCATTTGGTCTCTTATCTTATGGGCGCTAGAGTGACTCTTTTGTAGTTCCTTGATTTGGTCAAACAAGTCCGGTTGAACCACCAGGGTGGCTAGGTAACCGGCCTCTACCAAACTCAAGTTTAATGCGTCCATATCCTTTACGATTTGTTCAGGAATTTCGGGACCACAAGTTACGTTTATACGGGTAGCTGTCTGTTGAGGAGTCACTTGATTACACTGCGGCTTTCGGCTGAGGGCATCGGCCACCACATTGGCCTTGCCTGGGTGATATAGGACATTCAAGTTGTAGTCCTTGATCAGTTCCAACCACCTTCTCTGGCGCATATTTAGATTGGCTTGGGTAAACATGTATTTCAAACTCTTATGGTCGGTATAAACATCACACTGCTTACCCATTAAATAATGTCTCCAAATCTTTAGAGCATGAATAATCATGCCACTCCAGATCATGAGTTGGATAATTCTCTTCATGCCTCCTGAGCTGTCGAGAGGCATAAGCGACTACCCTTCTTTCTTGCATGAGTACACAGCCCAATCCTTGCTTTGAGGCGTCACAATATACTTCAAACTTTTTGTCGGTATTTGGTGTTACCAACACAGGAGCGGTAGTCAGTTTGATTTTTAGCTCTTGAAAGCAGTCCTCACAGGCCTTTGTCCAATCAAACTTCGCTCCTTTTTAATAGTTGGGTCATAGGTTTGGCAATTCTAAAAAGCCTTCAATGAACCTTCGTAATACCCTGCCAACCCTAGGAAACTTCTCACTTCCTTTACGGTGGTAGGGGATTTCCAATCCATAACTGTCGCTACCTTGGAAGGGTCGACCTTGATTCCCTCAGCAGAGATGATATGCCCGAGGAAGCTAATATCATCTAGCCAAAATTCGCACTTGCTGAATTTGGCGTAAAAGTCGGTGTTCTCGAAGCTTGTCGAGGACCAATCTTAGATGCTTCTTATGTTCCTCGTCATCTTTGGAATATACCAGATGTCGCCGATAAACACTACGATTTAACCGGTCTAAGTATTCCATAAGGATCATATTCATCATATTCATGAAATGGGCTGGGGCGTTGGTAAGTCCAAAGGACATAACCAAGAATTCATACAGCCCATATCTTGTGGTGAAGGCAGTTTTGGGTATATCTTCCCTTCTGACCTTGACTTGATGATATCCTGATCGAAGATCAATCTTTGAAAACCTTTTGGCTCCACGAAGTTGATCAAACAGGTCATCAATTCGAGGCAAAGGATATTTGTTTTTGATAGTAACTGCATTGAGGGCTCGGTAATCCACTACCAGCCTTCGACTACCATCCTTCTTATCTACAAACATGGCTGGTGATCCCCATGATGACGAACTGGGGCGGATCAATCCTTTTTGCATCAGTTCTTCCAACTGTTTCTTGAGTTCTGCTAGCTCTACAGGATTCATCTTGAAGTAAGTCTTGTAGATGGGTGTCAGTGTTCAGTGCCACTCAATGGTGAATTCCATTTCCTGTCAGTGGCGTACTGGCAGATCCTCCGGGAACACATCTAGATATTCCTTGACCACTGGTACCTTCGCAGGATTATCTTCCTCCAAGAACCAGATGGCTCTTCCCCATCTGAAAGGGGCATCAACTTTCCAAACCCTCTCGTAACTGTGGGGCTTAACCAGTTTTACTTCTCTCTTCTCACAATCTAACACCCTCTATAAAGGTCACCGGTCCATACCAATGATCACATCTATTCCCATATTGGGAAGGACCATTAGGTCGAATCGAAGTCGATCCTCTCCGAGAAATATCTATTCCTTACAAGCCTGGCCGCTTTTAGATTTCCACCAGGAGACTTTATCATTAGGGGTTTATCCAAAGGAAAAGTTTGCAGTTCAAGCTTATCCACAAAACTCTTAGATATAAACGAATGAGATGCTCCGGAATCAAAAAGTACTTGAGCAGGGTGGCGATGGATTCCGAACGTACCCATAAGTACTCCAGGAGCCTCCTCTGCATTTTCGGTGGAGATTTGGTTGAGGCGTCCTCTTCCATAAGCTGGCGGGGTAGATTTGACTGGGGCAGTTCCTCTTCCACGCCCAGCTGGGGGCTGGCCACGGGTGGGCGATATCAAAGCGTGGTCGCTGAGTCTTCGTGTTGGGCACTCATTGGCATAGTGCCCCTACCGATGGCACTTGAAGCGAGTTCCAAAGCTTTATCATTCATGATCCACCCGGTCGCGGGGCACCAGCCTGGTCGGGTTGTAGGTCTTCTTGCAGGAGGAGGAGCGGGTCGGCTACCACCAGCTTGGTAGGTACGCGTTGGATAGTCCTGAGTCCTGCGGTGGTGGTGGCCTTGATTGATGGGTGGGGCGGTAGGGTCCGGGACGGTGGATCCTGCCGCAGCTCGTGCCTCCATCTTGCGCTTGAGGCTAGCTTCTTCCCTTTAGCTCCTTCTCCGAATGAGAGCTTTGTTCACCAGTTGATGAAAATTTGTGAGATCGAGAAGGATGAGCTTAGAACGGTAAGTGGGAGCCATTCCTTCTAAAAACTTGTCGATTTTTTCCTCATCATCTGCTATGTCTTGCTGAGCATATCGAGCGAGCAAGTTAAACTTGGTCAAATACTCACGGCCGTCATGTTTCCTTGCCGCAGACATGGAACTCTTGTTTCTTCATTTCGAGCACTCCTCGAGGAATGTGATTTTCCAAACACCCTTTCAAATTCAGCCCATGGTACATTCTGGGTGGCAGCTTGTAGGTTTGGTACCTCCTGTTGTTCCCCAATTGCATTCTCATCACCTCCCTCCTCAAGATTGGCAGCATCCTGACCTGGTTCTCCATTGTTATCAGCCTCCGCTTCATCCTCATCCTCATCTTCTACCTCATCGGATCGGGTAGCAAGATAATTTTCCCACCACACTTGGCGGGTCCTTCAAGCAGTTGGGTGGCAAACAACACCCTATCCTCATCCGGGCATCGGATAAGGTTCAGCTTCTGAACCACCGCCCTAAGCCAATCTTCAAAGATCTGTGGGTTCGGTGGCATAGGTGAAGGTCGGGGCTTGGTTCTCATGAAATCGCCAATTTAGATCCTTGGCGATGTTGAGCGACTTCCGCGCAACTTGTTGACTTTCTAGTATCGCTCCAAGCATCTCGGGCACGACACGCCATAACTTGTCTTTGTGGTAGGATTCCGGCAGTGGCGGGTAAGTTGTCGCGCCTCGACCACGGCCCCGGTTGTTAGCGGCGCGGCGCCTCCGCCTCTTCTTGGCAGATCGCCCACGAGCCATCTGCATAATCTCTACTAATTCAAACTCAACGCCTAACATGCATGCATGATGTTCGAAAAATGTGCGAAAAGATCCAAATGCAATCATAAGTGCGAAAAGCAAATCCATACATAGTTCAAGGGGACTAAATAGTACAAACAGCTCACGCCGATCGTCTACTACGGCGTGGCAAAAGCTACCGAATACTGACTAGGCTGTGCGTAGTCTATTCCTGAGCTACATCTACAGCTACTACATCTAGCTTCTACTAGGGAGCTAGACAACAAAAGTAGTACATCCTGCTGCTACGCCCTAACGGGCACGACGAGAGTAGGTGTACGGCGGACGGCCTGCAGGGTATCTCCCCGGAGCGTAGAGGTAGTCCTCCAGGGTCAACGCCGAAGGAGCGGCGTCACAAGAGCTGGTGGAGGGTGCTAGAGGCTGAGGAACCTCCAGTGGAGGGTCGTGGCGGGGAATCCCCACCAAGGCCCTGGGGGGTAAACACCTCTTCCGCGGGGTAACGCGAGAGCGTGCCCTACGGGGGTGCGGTGGTGCTGGTGGAGGCGGTCCTGGGAGTGGACCGGGATGGTCCATCCCAGCTCGAGGAGGGTGAGCAGGATCCAGCAGATCCAGCTCAGCAAGGGCCTCATCCCTCTCCCGCCTGCAGACCTGGAGGTGGCAGGAGAGGTGATAGGCCTGACGGTAGGAGCTACGGGCGCGGGTGTCCGACTCCCGTAGAGAAGTGCGGAGGATCTGGATCTCCTCCAGAGCTCCGCGGCGAGCGTGTCCAGCTCCGCGGTGCAGACGGACAAGGCGGAGAAGCTCTGGGTCCAGCTCCTCGTGCTCGGCCCCTCCTAGACCGAGAAGCAAGTGAAGGGAGCGTCTAGCGAGATGCAAAGGTCCCCAACAAGGTCGAGGGCGACTCTCTGAAGCTCCTGGATTGCCATCATAGCGATATCGCTGATGGCAAAATCCAGCTGGTCTCGGGGCACCACTGTCCGGTATCGGTGTGCCACGACGTCAGGCAAGTAGTAGACCCTAACCTCGACCTCGTAAGCGAGGCGGGGTAAAGTCCGTACGAGCCTCCAAAAGTAGGTGGGGGCTCCCTCAAACCCCAAGTAGTCTGTAAGCTCCTGCAGCACTCGGGCGTTCTCCCCTCGGGGTCCAGACGGGTACCCAAAAGTGGAACGCTGGTCAACCAAATCCGTCATGCGGAATCTCCATCTACAAAATAGTTTTACAAATTTAAGGAGTTAGCACCTTTTTAATACAAGAACTAGTAGAAGGATAGATTATAGCATTCTTTTTAAAAGAAGCGAAGTTTATAAGTAAGGAAATCTCCCCTTTTAGCTTAAAATAATCTTAGGCTATCGGCCAAGGTCTAGGGCTCCTACAGTCTTATGCTCGATACCACTCTGTGGGGCCTGTCCCTTGCTCACCACACGATCTGCACTAGTCCTCGGATCAAGACACTAGTGCACACCTTTCACATAGCCTAATCATTTCATACAAGCGAAGTCTTATATATTACACAAATACCAGTATTAAGCCTCGGGGCTAATAAGTATTACAAATGGCACATTGGCCCAAATAGTCGAAAGTCCAAAAGATCGAGTCACGGAGACCCAAAGATGTAAAGAGTCTCGTGCGGCTATGCCTAAGCACTCGACTCGAGAGACGCCCTAAGCCTCGCCCTGGTCGTCAGCAAAATCCTGTCCTTCATCTTCATGGCAGGCGTACTGATCCTGCTCATATTCTCCATCTAAAAGAGAATATGAATGCGAGGTCAGTGTCATCCAAACACTGGCGAGCTAACACCCAACCTGATGCAATTTAGTGATAGGGTTCCAAGGAAAGGTTGGGGTTTATTTGTTTGCAGAAAGCAAGTTTTCTAAATCAAAGCCTATGACTTAGCACTTTTAACCCAAAGTTCTGCTAATCATTATTTTCATTGTTGTAGTTTGTCACAATCCACAATCCACATTTCCACCAATCACAATCCACATCCACACCGGTCCTTAAATCCATCGCACACACCGCCATCTCATTAGGGTGTGGCGCACCTGTTCAGGATCTTACGCCCGGAAGTGCCGTTCTTCCCTAGCCGGGTGCCACGCCCGCACTAGAGTCACGGCTCCACGACACGTAAGACCTAGATCATCCCACGGATGACGACATGATCTCGTTTTCACCTCAAGCATGGCAGACGAGTGCGCCCGCAGTCGCACTATCCCTAAATCCCAATACTTGCACTACCGCGCGATGGCCCGCGTTGTGGTGATAGGAACCAAATCCCGCAGCATTTGGTCACGACTTCCATTGTGTGCCTCCTCGCACACCGTCCGGTCCACTCTACGAGTCACATCGGATCCGCAATCCACACACATTCACATTCACTTCCTTCTTCGCTATCGTTCCTCCGTGTGCCCCTGCACACGATGTGGCGGAACCACCCCGTGGCGGCGATTGGCGACTCACGCGTGTTGCCCCGCTCCTCTCAAAGACCGCGTCTGTGAACGATAGCCCTCTTCACATCACACCAGTAGCCATGCTACTTCCACCTTAACCACAAGTCGGACCACGTCCGTTTTTCCCAATCACAACCCAACACACACACACTGGCATGCCAGGCCCAATTTCCAAATTCCATGTTTGATAAGTAATCATGTCCGGTGAATATCGGTTCACCGTTCCGAGGCCAATTTAAGCCTAAAATTATTAATTGGACCTGAGCAATGTCTAAGCAAGTTTTAACCAAGACTTAAGAGTCTAAAATTGTTTTATTTTACCTAAGCGGGTCATCAAGGGTGATTTTCAAGGCAATCATTCATAAAGTCAAAGGACAGATGAATATAATCAAGGCAATATCATCAAGGTAGAACAATAACAAATGATAATAAGGCATGATAAATCATGATTAAACAAGCAGGTATTGTTTACTTGAAAAGCATGCAATTTAATACGGTAAATAAAATATTTAATAAAACTGGGAATCAATATGATCCATTAGAGTGTTAACTGGCACTAGGGAAAGCTAACTCTCCCTAATAAAAGCAAACACAATTATGGTTTAAGATGTTAACTCGCACTAGGGAAAGCGCATCCTCTCCCTAGTAAAAGCAACATTATTAAGGGTAGGGTATTAACTTCGCACTAGGAAAATCAAGATTCTCCCTAGTAAAAGCAAACCCTTAGAGGGTGAATGTTAACTCGCCTTGGGAATTGAAGTCCGGGTCTTGTGCGGAGTCCTCGAACTGTGTTTCTGGATCCTCTACGTCTAAACGGAGAATCAACAATTCATCATAAACACGATGCGCGAAGAAGAGAATGATGCATGAAATGCAATCGAGGTCGCCAGATTTGCTCATTTCTGATTCCTATGTTTAACTATCTACATGAATCCATATATATATATATATATATCGAGAAAGTTCCATGATCCTTCTAAATAATGAATCATAGCGGAATGGCGCGAAGTGCTTGTGAGATGATGCACATGATACATGTATATATATGTGTAATGAAATTTCTACCCTAATTAACCCAATAGGACAAAATATGGTTTTATCGTCTTTTAAAGTACTTTAAATAGTTAGAATTTGTTAACATGATACATGTAGCTAGTTATTCATGTTTCCTAATTATACCAATATTGAGTTAACATGTAATTAGGAAACATATTATAGGTTATATTATATTCACCTAGGTCCCAAAAAGTCATTTATAAGCATCCATGATTTTCTTATGTTTAACTTAATTGTTAATCTATTTTTAATACACAACAATCCATTTTTTCTTATTTTTATATGAATTAATACCCTAAAATAAGCTTAATGGATTTAATCTAGGAACCGTGTTCTATTCATGTGTGTGGTACTATTTTTATTAAATCCAACACAAGCTCTAGTATTTACCCTACTTTTTCCGAATTTTAATGATATCTACCTATTTTAAATAAATCGCTTTATTTCTCGTCTTTGTTTTATTTATAAAATCTGGGAAAAAAGGTGAACAATCTTGGGCGGCCCGCTAACTTCATGGCCGAGCCAACCACGTCGAAGACGTTTGGAAGGCGAACTTCGCGAGTGAAGGCGCTGGGGTCATAGGCGCCTCCACTTACCCCGACATGTGGGACCGAGGGCCCACATGTCGGCGACGTGAAGAAGCCGCTGGAGTTTTAAATCCATGAAGCGCCGACAACTGGGCCCACTGTCGGCGACCACACACGGTGAAGCCGCACGGATCTTAAGCGCAGATCGGACGGCTCGCCGTCATCGTTTTCCTTCGCCGGCCGACGCCGAGGCTAGCCGACGGCCAGCCGAGCTAGGTGCACCGTTTGGGGCGTTCTTGGGTTCGGTGGAATCGGTGAGCTAACGCAAGATCTAGGGGTGCCCTTGTCGAGGCGTAAACGGCCGGACGCGGCGAGCCATGCCCGGCGGCGAACCGCTACCGGCGGACATGAGTAAATGACCTAGGGTCGAGCTTATGGAAAAATAGCGCGCATGAGCTATCGCGGGGTTAGTGGGTGCTACCGAGCAAAAAGGTAGTCGGGGCACGGTTGGATCGGTGCGTCCCACGCGGGTCCGAGCAAGGAAGGCGGCGCTCAAGATCTTTGGTGAAGATGGCGAAGCCTGGGCCAAAAGAGGGAGCACGGTGTGAGGGAAGGCGGCGGCTCACCGAGCAAGGGCTTGCCGCGAAGCTCACCAGAGATGATGATCGGCGCGCCCCGAGCAGGTCCGAGCAAGGAAGGCGGCGCGCCAAGATCTTTGGGAAGACGGCGTGAAGCCACGGGCCAAAAGAGGGAGCACGGTGTGAGGGAAGACAGCGGCTCACCGAGCAAGGGCTTGCCGCGAAGCTCACCAGAGATGATGATCGGCGCGCCCCGAGCAGTCCGAAAGCAAGGAAGAACCAGGCGGTCGGCGGTGGCGATAAGCGTTCGACGAGCTCGGGATGACTCAGACCAATTCCTTTCGGCGGGGAGCTTCACGAGGTCATGGCGAAGCAAACGCGAGACAATGTGGAGACTAGGGAGGTCTGGTTTGGGTGGCGACGTGAGAGTGAAAAGAGGAGAAAACGGCCGATGTGGCGCGGTGGCATATAAGCTCGGTCCGAGCTCGGCTCTTGACCAGCGGTCGCGCAAGATGTGAGGCGGTCCACGAGGAGCTCTAGTGCTCATTGGCTAGCTGGGCGGTGGCTTGTTGTGGCGAATGTCCGAGCCGCGGCAATGAGATGGCTTGTTTCGGCGGCATTGCCGGCCGGAGACGCGGCGGTGCGGGGGCATCGATGGCGCGACCAAGTCGGCCATTGGGCAAGGTGGGCGGTGCTCAGGAACTCCACGCTGAAGCCGCCGACAAAGACGGCATGTCGTCCATGGCGAAAGCAGCAGCAGCGGCGAAGGGGCAGCGTCGCGTCATGGTCGGAGGTGGGGTCCACAGGTCCAGCGACACACACAAGCCGCCAAGTGAAGATCTTCCCCGAGATTGGGCGGGGAGTGATGGTTGAGCAGGGGTGGAAGGTGGCGGTGGCCAAAGCGTTGACCAAATGCCCACAAGGGCGTAAAGGAATAGGAAGGCGCCATGTGGGCCCTACCAGGTCAAATTGGTCAACACCGAGTCAAACTCTCTATTAGGGTTTAAACTAATCTATGGATTTTTCCTGGGATTTTTAGGGCAATATAACATATTTAGGCTTATGTGATTATGTGTATACATATATATATATATATACATATATATATATATATATGTGTGTGTGTATGGATGTTTTATGAATATGAAAATATATTCCCAATTTAAGGTCCATTAGAATCTTATATTTCAACAATTTCTTAAATAGTGCTATAAATTATAAATTCTTATGCAAGGGTTTATTAATTAGCTATTTAGTGCTTTATTCAAACAAAAATCATCAATTTCAAATGGCTTCTAAAGTCTAGAAATGTGTGTTTGTCACATAGAAATTTTACGGGAAACGTCATAGCTTATGCAATGGTACAGAAGTGTTTTCAAAATATTATCATAACTTTGGGCTGTTACATACCCCTCACTCCCCTGCCTTCAATTTTGGCCAGGAACTGCCGGAGTTCGCAGGCGACGAGACCCCTGTTTTGGCTGCCGCTTCCTCCACGGTGATAGCTCACCTCTACCTTCTCCGAGCATGCCGCCACCTTAGGTAGCTCCCTGGTAGCCCCTAGATACTCCCCGCACGGTGAACTGGCCACTCATGCTCCCGTAGCTTCTTTCTGCTCGTGTCCATGGTGCTACTGTTCTGGCTCACCGCCGACGATGTTTTGGCCAGCACGTCCTAGGTCTCTCCTAGCCGAACCCATTTCGATCATGAACAACTAGGATGGTGGACCGCAGCGCCATTAGTCCCCCGTCGAAGGTTCACCGGAGAACTAGGTGTACCCATCGCCTGGTTGACGTCACCCCAACGTCAGCTGCGAGACAGAGTCGCTGACAAGTAGGATCCACACTAACAATTATTAGCATTTAAATCTCCTGCGCTTAGCTCTAATAGCCACTGACATGTGGGCCATGGTCCCATATGTCAGTATTAGTGGAGACGTACTCCTGGTCTATGGCTTTTATCCATGGGCTTCGATCAGACCGCTTCTGCACTCGCGGACTAAATCGCTCTATGCTGCATAGTGTTGGATTTGGCCTATTTCTGTTTAGGAATTTCTAGCCTTTTCCTATTTTATTAATTCTAGAAAGTGTAAATGATTTTCTAAAAATAGTAAAACAACACCTATGATATTGGGAAATCTATGATAAGTACTAGACAGTAGGCTGGATTTAATAAAATTATAGCCTTGCACAGTAATCCAATTCTTGCCTCTATAAAATAACAGTAACCCTAGTTTAGCCTTTTTGGAAAATACTTTAAAATCCTTTCTGTTTAATTAAATAGGCTTTGCGCTGCTTAAATTTTATTTCAAGCACCTTTTGGTTTTTTTTCCTTTTTTGTCAACTTTATAGCTGCATTTTTATTTATTTCAATTGATTTTTTAGATTTATAATTTTAATTGAATTTTTGAATTTGGAGCAATTTAAACCATGGCTTTCCAAAACTGTACCATGACAGTTTAACAATTAACCATGGTTGTCTACCGGTTTTTCATGGTTTTTTCAACCTTGGTCCCATGCTTGTGTTCTGCCAATTCACAGATAAAAGCGTCATGCTTCCAACTTGATGCTTTCTGGTGCCACTGGCTTGGTGACATTATATGAGACCATGTGAAGGTTTTCATGTGGTGATGAGTATATGTGACTTGATTTGATTTGGTTGAGGAGTTTGTGTTTGAGACTTGTTTTGAGCCGAGCGAATTAATGTTTCAGCACGCGTAGTTTTCACGGTTTGAATAGTTTTGTGGTTCCCCTTTGCTCAAATGACTTTTTAGTCTTCATAGCTGTGGGGCCTGTCCTTTGCCCACCACACGATCTGCACTAGTCCCTGGATCAGTACACTAGTGCACACCTTTCACATAGCCGGAATCATTTCATACAAGCGGAAGTCTTATATATTACACAAATACCTGTATTAAGCCTCGGGGCTAATAAGTATTACAAATGGCACATTGGCCCAAATAGTCGAGAAAGTCCAAAAGATCGAGTCACGGAGACCCAAAGATGCAAAGAGTCTCGTGCGGCTATGCCTAAGCACTCGACCGAGAGACGCCTAAGCCTCGCCTCGTCGTCAAGAAAATCCGTCCTTCATCTTCATGGCAAAGCGTCGATCCCGCTCATATTCTCCATCTAAAAGAGAATATGAATGCGAGGTCAATGTCATCCAAACATCGGCGAGCTAACACCCAACCTGATGCAATTTAGTGATAGGGTTCCAAGGAAAGGTTGGGGTTTATTTGTTTGCGGAAAGCAAGTTTTCTAAATCAAAGCCTATGACTTAGCACTTTTAACCCAAAGTTCTGCTAATCATTATTTTCATTGTTGTAGTTTGTCACAATCCACAATCCACATTTCCACCAATCACAATCCACATCCACACCGGTCCTTAAATCATCGCACACACTGCCATCTCATTAGGGTGTGGCGCACCACAGGATCTTACGCCACCGGCGTCCGTTCTTCCCTAGTCGGGTGCCACGCCCGCACTAGAGTCACGGCTCCCGACACGTAAGACCTAGATCATCCCACGGATGACGACATGATATCTTGTCTTCACCTCAAGCATGGCAGCAGACAGGTACGCCCGCGGTCGCACTATCCCCGAATCCCCAATACTTGCACTACGCGCGATGGCCCGCTGCGTTGTGGTGATAGGAACCAAATCCCGCAGCATTTGGTCACGACTTCATTGTGTGCCTCATCGCACACCCGTCCGGTCCACTCTACGAGTCACATCGGATCCCGCCACCCACACACATTCACATTCACTTCCTTCTTCGCTATCGTTCCTCCGTGCCCCCTGCACACGATGTGGCGGAACCACCCCGAGTGGCGGCGATTAGCGACTCGCGTGTTGCCCGCGCCTCTCAAGACCGCGTCTGGAACGATAGCCCTCTTCACATCACACCAAGAGCCTTGCTACTTCCACCTTAACCACAAGTCGGACCACGTCCGTTTTCCCAATCACATCCCAACACACACATTGGCATGCCAGCCCAACTTCCAAATTCCATGTTTGATAAGTAATCATGTCCGGTGAATATCGGTTCACCGTTCGAGGCCAATTTAAGCCTAAAATTATTAATTGGACTGAGCAATGTCTAAGCAAGTTTTAACCAAGACTTAAGAGTCTAAAATTGTTTTATTTTACCTAACTGGGGTCAAGGGAGATTTTCAAGGCAATCAAACTTAAAGTCAAAGGTCAGATGGATATAATCAAGGCAATATCATCAAGGTAGAACAATAACAAATGATAATAAGGCATGATAAATCATGATTAAACAAGCAGGTATTGTTTACTTGAAAAGCATGCAATTTAATACGGTAAATAAAATATTTAATAAAACTGGGAATCAATATGATCCATTAGAGTGTTAACTGGCACTAGGGAAAGCTAACTCTCCCTAATAAAAGCAAACACAATTATGGTTTAAGATGTTAACTCGCACTAGGGAAAGCGCATCCTCTCCCTAGTAAAAGCAACATTATTAAGGGTAGGTATTAACTCGCACTAGGGAAAATCAAGATTCTCCCTAGTAAAAGCAATCCCTTAGAGGGTGAATGTTAACTCGCCTTGGGAATTGAAGTCCGGGTCTTGTGCGAGTCCTCGCTGTGTGTTTCGGATCCTCTACGCCTAAACGGAGAATCAACAATTCATCATAAACACGATGCGGCGAAGAAGAGAATGATGCATGAAATGCAATCGAGGTCGCCAGATTCGCCATTTACGATTCCTATGTTTAACTATCTACATGAATCCATATATATATATATATATATATCGAGAAAGTTCCATGATCCTTCTAAATAATGAATCATAGCGGAATGGCGCGAAGTGCTCGTGAGATGATGCACATGATACATGCATATATATGTGTAATGAAATTTCTACCCTAATTAACCCAATAGGACAAAATATGGTTTTATCGTCTTTTAAAGTACTTTAAATAGTTAGAATTTGTTAACATGATACATGTAGCTAGTTATTCATGTTTCCTAATTATACCAATATTGAGTTAACATGTAATTAGGAAACATATTATAGGTTATATTATATTCACCTAGGTCCAAAAAGTCATTTATCGGCATCCATGATTTTCTTATGTTTAACTTAATTGTTAATCTATTTTTAATACACAACATTCCATTTTTTCTTATTTTTATATGAATTAATACCTAAAATAAGCTTAATGGATTTAATCTAGGAACCGTGTTGATTCTTGTGTGTGGTACTATTTTTATTAAATCCAACACAAGCTCTAGTATTTACCCTACTTTTTCCGAATTTTAATGATATCTACCTATTTTAAATAAATCGCTTTATTTACCGTCTTTGTTTTATTTATAAAATCTGGGAAAAAAAGGTGAACAATATCGGGTCGGCCCGCTAACTCATGGGCCGAGCCAACCACGCCGAAGACGTGCCGAAGGCGAAACTTCGCGAGTGAAAGGCTGGGGTCATAGGCGCCTGATTTTACCTCGACATGTGGGACCGAGGGCCCACATGTCGGCGACGGAAGAAGCCGCGGGAGTTTTAAATCCATGAAGCGCCGACAACTGGGCCCACTGTCGGCGACCACACACGGTGAAGCCGCGACGGATCTTGGCGCGGTCGGACGGCTCGCCGTCATCGTCTTCCTTCGCCGGCCAAGACGGCCGAGGCTAGCCGACGGCTAGCCGAGCTAGGTGCACCGCTTGGGGCGTTCTTGGGTTCGGTGGAATCGGTGAGCTAACGCAATCTAGGGGTGCCCTTGTCGAGGCTGTAAACGGCCGGACGCGGCGAGCCATGCCCGCGGCGAACCGGCCACCGGCGGACATGAGTAAATGACCTAGGGTCGAAGTTTATGGAAAAATAGCGCGCATGAGCTATCGCGGGGTTAGTGGGTGCTATCGAGCAAAAAAAGGTAGTCGGGGCACGGTTGGATCGGTGCGCCCACGCGGGTCCGAGAAAGGAAGGCGGCGCGCCAAGATCTTTGGTGAAGATCGGCGGCCCGGGCCAAAAGAGGGAGCACGGTGTGAGAGGAAGGCGGTGAGCTCACCGAGCAAGGGCTTGCCGCGAAGCTCACCAGAGATGATGATCGGCGCGCCCCCGAGCAGGTCCGAGCAAGGAAGGCGGGCGGTCGGCGGTGGCGAGAAGCGCCCGACGAGCTCGGGATGACTCAGACCAATTCTTCGGGCAGAGCTTCACGAGGTCATGGCGCAAACGCGAGACAATGTGGAGACTAGGGAGGTCTGGTTTGGGTGGCGACGGAGAGTGAAAAGAGGGAGAAAACGGCCGATGTGGCGCGGTGGCATATAAGCTCGGTCCGAGCTCGGCTCTTGGCGCCAAGATGTGAGACGGTCACAGAGGAGCTCTAGTGCTCATTGGCTAGCTGGGCGGTGGCTTGTTCGCCTGGCGAATGTCCGAGCCGGCAATGAGATGGCTTGTTCTCGGCGGCATTGCCGGCCGAGACGCGGCGGTGCTGGGGCATCGATGGCGCGACCAAGTCGGCCATTGGGCAAGGTGGGCGGTGCTGGGAACTCCACGCTGAGCCGCCGACAACGCGGCATGTCGTCCGCATGGAGCAGCTGCAGCAAGCAGCAAAGGGGCAGCTGTCGCGTCATGGTCTGGAGGTGGGGTCCACAGGTCAGGCGACACACACAAGCCGCCAAGTGAAGATCTTCCCAGAGATTCGGGCAGGGAGTGATGGTTGAGCCGGTGGAAGGTGGCAGGCGTTCGGCCAAATGCCCACAAGGGCGTAAAGGAATAGGAAGTCGCCATGTGGGCCCTACCAGGTCAAATTGGTCAACACCGAGTCAAACTCTCTATTAGGGTTTAAACTAATCTATGGATTTTTCCCGGGATTTTAGGGCAATATAACATATTTAGGCTTATGTGATTATGTGTATACATATATATATATATATACATATATATATATATATATGTGTGTGTGTATGGATGTTTTATGAATATGAAAATATATTCCCAATTTAAGGTCCATTAGAATCTTATATTCCAACAATTTCTTAAATAGTGCTATAAATTATAAATTCTTATGCAAGGGTTTATTAATTAGCTATTTAGTGCTTTATTCAAACAAAAATCATCAATTTCAAATAGCTTCTAAAGTCTAGAAATGTGTGTTTGTCACATAGAAATTTTACGGGAAACGTCATAGCTTATGCAATGGTACAGAAGTGTTTTCAAAATATTATCATAACTTTGGGCTGTTACAAATCCTCCCCCCCTAAAAATAAATCTCGACCTCGAGATTTGACGGCTTAAGGGTTGAATAGGTGAGGGCATTCCTTCCGAAGCTTGTCTTCTGGCTCCCATGATAGCTGTCTTCCTGACCCATCATCCCATTGAACTTTACATATTTTAACAGCCTTTGCCTCTTATTTGTTTGTCGGAGAAGTCGACTATTTGAACCGGATGAGGTCGATAAGTGAGGTTTTTATTTAGTGGCGCCGGTGGTTGGGCGATGTGTTCTTTCTCGTGTACTCTCGGGCATTTCTTGAGTTGCGATACATGGAACACATTGTGTATATCTCCAAGTTCGGCAGCAATTCCAACTCGTATGCCACTTGACCTCTCTTGGCAATGATTTGGTAAGGTCGATATATCGGGGGCTAACTTTCCCTTTCTTTGGAATCTTTGAATTCCCTTGACGGTGACACCCTAAGGTATCTTTGGATCCCCGATGGAGAAGGAGAGTTCTCGACGGCGATGGTCCGCGTAGCTTTTCTCGTCGGGATTGAGCAGCTAACAATCGTTCTCGAATGATTTTTACCATCCTTCGGCTTCTTGCAATGACTCCTTTCCAAACACTTGTCGCTCTCCAACCGACCAAAACAGGGTGTCCTCTGGCGTCGTCCATACTGAGGGCCTCAAAGGGACATCTTTAAACTGGTTTGATAGCTGTTGTTGTAGGTGAATTCAGCATATGGCGCCATTTCTCCCAATCTGCGGAGAACTCCAAAATGCATGTTCTCAAAGATATCTTCTAGGACTTGGTTGACTCGCTCGATCTGTCCATCTGCTTGAGGATGGTAGGTCATCTTGAAAGACGATCGGTTCCAAGGGCACTATGTAGCTTTTCCCAAAATTGGGAAGTGAATTGGGATCCACGATCCGAGATTATTCTTTAGGAACTCCATGGAGAGTGACTATCCTTGCCATATAGAGTTCACTAACTTATCTCCCTTGTAAGTCGTCTTGACAGGAATAAAGTGGGCCACCTTAGTTAACTTTGTCCACTATGACCCAAATGGAGTCACACCCGTCTTTGTGCGGGAAGCCCTAAGATGAAGTCCATTGTTACTTCTTCCCATTTCCACTCGGTATCTTCAGAGGTTGCAGATCTGGCTGGCGTTGATCTTTCGGCTTTAACCAATTGACAGTATGACATTTGGCTACATACTCGGCCACATCTCGCTTAAACGGGCCACCAAAATTGGGCTTTTAGGTCTTGATACATTTTGGTGCACCCGGTGAAGGGAGAAAGGGATTCATGGGACTCCTTTAAGATGTGATTCTTCAACTCTTGGTCATGGGGAACGAAAATCCTTTGTCCCATCCGTAGGATTCCTGTTCATCCTCCATAACCCGCACCCATATTTCCTTTTCATTTGGTCTCTTATCTTATGGGCGCTAGAGTGACTCTTTTGTAGTTCCTTGATTTGGTCAAACAAGTCCGGTTGAACCACGGGGTGGCTAGGTAACCGCCTCTACCAAACTCAAGTTTAATGCGCCCATATCCTTTACGATTTGTTCAGAATTTCGGGACCACAAGTTACGCTTATACGGGTAGTTGTCTGTTGAGGAGTCACTTGATTACACCATGCTTTTGGCCGAGGGCATCGGCCACCACATTGGCCTTGCTCGGGTGATATAGGACATTCAAGTTGTAGTCCTTGATCAGTTCCAACCACCTTCTCTGGCGCATATTTAGATTGGCTTGGGTAAACATGTATTTCAAACTCTTATGGTCGGTATAAACATCACATCGCTACCCATTAAATAATGTCTCCAAATCTTTAGAGCATGAATAATCTGCGGCCACTCCGGATCATGAGTTGGATAATTCTCTTCATGCCTCCCGAGTGTCGAGAGGCATAGCGACTACCCTTCTTTCTTGCATGAGTACACGTACCCAATCCTTGCTTTGAGCGCCACAATATACTTCAAACTTTTTGTCGGTATTTGGTGTTACCAACACAGAGCGGTAGTCGGTTTGATTTTAGCTCTTGAAAGCAGATCCTCACGTGCCTTTGTCCAATCAAACTTCTGCTCCTTTTTTAATAGTTGGGTCATAGGTTTGGCAATTCTAGAAAAGCCTTCAATGAACCTTCTGTAATACCCTGCCAACCCTAGGAAACTTCTCACTTCCTTTACGGTGGTAGGGGATTTCCAATCCATAACTGTCGCTACCTTGGAAGGGTCGACCTTGATTCCCTCAGCAGAGATGATATGCCCGAGGAAGCTAATATCATCTAGCCAAAATTCGCACTTGCTGAATTTGGCGTAAAGCTGGTGTTCTCGAAGCTTGTCGAGGACCAATCTTAGATGCTTCTTATGTTCCTCGTCATCTTTGGAATATACCAGGATGTCGTCGATAAACACTACGACGAACTGGTCTAAGTATTCCATAAGGATCATATTCATCATATTCATGAAATGGGCCTGGGCGTTGGTAAGTCCAAAGGACATAACCAAGAATTCATACAGCCCATATCTTGTGGTGAAGGCAGTTTTGGGTATATCTTCCTTCGACCTTGACTTGATGATATCCCGATCGAAGATCAATCTTTGAAAACCTTTTGGCTCCACGGTTGATCAAACAGTCATCAATTCGAGGCAAAGGATATTTGTTTTTGATAGTAATCGCACCGAGGGCTCGGTAATCCACTACCGACCTTCGACTACCATCCTTCTTATCTACAAACATGGTGGTGATCCCCATGATGACGAATCGGGCGGATCAATCCTTTTGCATCGAGTTCTTCCAACTGTTTCTTGAGTTACGCTAGCTCTACAGATTCATCTTGAAGTAAGTCTTGTAGATGGGTGTCAGTGTTCGTGCCACTCAATGGTGAATTCCATTTCCTGTCGGTGGCGACCTGGCGAGATCCTCCCGAACACATCTAGATATTCCTTGACCTTTGGTACCTTCGCAGGATTATCTTCCTCCAAGAACCAGATGGCTCTTCCCCATCTGAAAGGGGCATCAACTTTCCAAACCCTCTCGTAACCAGGGGGCTTAACCAGTTTTACTTCTCTCTTCTCACAATCTAACACCCCTCTATAAAAGGTCAGCCAGTCCATACCAATGATCACATCTATTCCCATATTGGGAAGGACCATTAGGTCGAACTGGAAGCTGATCCTCTCCTGAGAAATATCTATTCCCTTACAAGCCCTGCTGGCTTTTAGATTTCCACCAGGAGACTTTATCATTAGGGGTTTATCCAAAGGAAAAGTTTGCAGTTCAAGCTTATCCACAAAACTCTTAGATATAAACGAATGAGATGCTCCGGAATCAAAAAGTACTTGAGCAGGGTGGCGATGGATTCCGAACGTACCCATAAGTACTCCAGGAGCCTCCTCTGCATTTTCGGTGGAGATTTGGTTGAGGTCCTCTTCCATAAGTTTGGCGGGGTAGATTTGACTGGGGCAGTTCCTCTTCCACGCCCAGGTGGGGGCTCGCCACGGGGTGGGGCGATATCAAAGCGTGGCTGCTGAGTCTTCCAGGTTGGGCACTCATTGGCATAGTGCCCCGGCTGATGGCACTTGAAGCGAGTTCCAGCAGACTTTATCATTCATGATCCACCGGTCATGGGCACCAGCCGGCTGGGTTGTAGGTCTTCTTGCAGAGGAGGAGCGGTCGGCTACCACCCACTTGGTAGGTACGCGTTGGATAGTCCTGAGTGCGCGGTGGTGGTGGCCTTGACTGATAGGTGGGGCGGTAGGGTCCAGGACGGCTGGATCCCTGCGCAGCTCGTGCCTCCATCTTGCGCTTGCGGCTAGCTTCTTCCCCTTTTAGCTCCTTCTCCAGAATGAGAGCTTTGTTCACCAGTTGATGAAAATTTGTGAGATCGAGAAGGATGAGCTTAGAACGGTAAGTGGGAGCCATTCCTTCTAAAAACTTGTCGATTTTTTCCTCATCATCTGCTATGTCTTCTTGAGCATATCGGCGAGCAAGTTAAACTTGGTCAAATACTCACGACCGTCATGTTTCCTTGTCGCAGATTGCGGAACTCTTGTTTCTTCATTCGAGCACTCCTCGAGGAATGTGATTTTCCAAACACCCTTTCAAATTCAGCCCATGGTACATTACGGGTGGCGGCTTGTAGGTTTGGTACCTCTGTTGTTCCCCAATTGCATTCTCATCACCTCCTCCTCAAGATTGGCAAGATCCCGACTGGTTCTCCATTGTTATCACCTCCGCTTCATCCTCATCCTCATCTTCTACCTCATCGGGGACGGGTAGCAAGATAATTTTCCCACCACACTTGGCGGGTCCTTCAAGCGGTTGGGTGGCAAACAACACCCTATCCTCATCCGGGCATCGGATAAGGTTCACTTCTGAACCACCGTCCTAAGCCAATCTTGACATCTGTGGGTTCGGTGGCATAGGTGAAGGTCGGGGGCTTGGTTCTCATGAAATCTGCCAATTTAGATCCTTGGCGATGTTGAGCAGCCTGCTGCGCAACTTGTTGACTTTCTAGTATCGCTCCAAGCATCTGGGGCCGGAAACGCCATAACTTGTCTTTGTGGTAGGATTCCCAAGCAGTGGCGGGTAAGTTGCCGCGGCCTCGACCACGGCCCCGGTTGTTAGCGGCGCCGGCGCCTCGGCCTCTTGCGGCAGTGCGCCCACGAGCCATCTGCATAATCTCTACTAATTCAAACTCAACGTCTAACATGCATGCATGATGTTCAGAAAATGTGCGAAAAGATCCAAATGCAATCATAAGTGCGGAAAAGCAAATCCATACATAGTTCAAGGGGACTAAATAGTACAAACAGCTCACGCCGATCGTCTACTACGGCGTGGCAAAAGCTACCGAATACTGACTAGGCTGTGCGTAGTCTATTCCTGAGCTACATCTACAGCTACTACATCTAGCTTCTACTAGGGAGCTAGACAACAAAAGTAGTACATCCTGTTGCTCGCCCTAACGGGCACGACGAGAGTAGGTGTACGGCGGACGGCTGCAGGTATCTCCCGGGCGTAGAGGTAGTCCTCAGGTCAACGCCGAGGAGCGGCGCCACAAGAGCCGGTGGAGGTGCTAGAGGCCGAGGAACCTCCGGTGGAGGGTCGTGGCGGGAATCCCCACCAAGGCCTCGGGGTAAACACCTCTTCCGCGGGGTAACGCGAGAGCGTGCCCTACGGGGGTGCGGTGGTGCTGGTGGAGGCGGTCCTGGGAGTGGACCGGGATGGTCCATCCCAGCTCGAGGAGGGTGAGCAGGATCCAGCAGATCCAGCTCAGCAAGGGCCTCATCCCTCTCCCGCCTGCAGACCTGGAGGTGGCAGGAGAGGTGATAGGCCTGACGGTAGGAGCTACGGGCGCGGGTGTCCGACTCCCGTAGAGAAGTGCGGAGGATCTGGATCTCCTCCAGAGCTCCGCGGCGAGCGTGTCCAGCTCCGCGGTGTAGACGGACAAGGCGGAGAAGCTCTGGGTCCAGCTCCTCGTGCTCGGCCCCTCCTAGACCGAGAAGCAAGTGAAGGGGAGCGTCTAGCAGAGATGCAAAAGGTCCCCCAACAAGGTCGAGGGCGTACTCCCTCTGAAGCTCCTGGATTGCCATCATAGCGATATCGCTGATGGCAAAATCCAGCTGGTCTCGGGGCACCACTGTCCGGTATCGGTGTGCCACGACGTCAGGCAAGTAGTAGACCCTAACCTCGACCTCGTAAGCGAGGCGGGGTAAAGTCCGTACGAGCCTCCAAAAGTAGGTGGGGGCTCCCTCAAACCCCAAGTAGTCTGTAAGCTCCTGCAGCACTCGGGCGTTCTCCCCTCGGGGTCCAGACGGGTACCCAAAAGTGGAACGCTGGTCAGCAAATCCGGCATGCGGAATCTCCATCTACAAAATAGTTTTACAAATTTAAGGAGTTAGCACCTTTTTAATACAAGAACTAGTAGAAGGATAGATTATAGCATTCTTTTTAAAAGAAGCGAAGTTTATAAGTAAGGAAATCTCCCCTTTTAGCTTAAAATAATCTTAGGCTATCGGCCAAGGTCTAGGGCTCCTACAGTCTTATGCTCTGATACCAGCTCTGTGGGGCCTGTCCTTTGCCCACCACACGATCTGCACTAGTCCCTGGATCAGTACACTAGTGCACACCTTTCACATAGCCGGAATCATTTCATACAAGCGGAAGTCTTATATATTACACAAATACCTGTATTAAGCCTCAGGGCTAATAAGTATTACAAATGGCACATTGGCCCAAATAGTCGAAAGTCCAAAAGATCGAGTCGCGGAGACCCAAAGATGCAAAGAGTCTCGTGCGGCTATGCCTAAGCACTCGACCGAGAGACGCCCTAAGCCTCGCCCTGGTCGTCAGCAAAATCCTGTCCTTCATCTTCATGGCAGGCGTACTGATCCTGCTCATATTCTCCATCTAAAAGAGAATATGAATGCGAGGTCGATGTCATCCAAACACTTGGCGAGCTAACACCCAACCCGATGCAATTTAGTGATAGGGTTCCAAGGAAAGGTTGGGGTTTATTTGTTTGCGAAAGCAAGTTTTCTAAATCAAAGCCTATGACTTAGCACTTTTAACCCAAAGTTACGCTAATCATTATTTTCATTGTTGTAGTTTGTCACAATCCACAATCCACATTTCCACCAATCACAATCCACATCCACACCAGTCCTTAAATCTCACACACCGCCATCTCATTAGGGTGTGGCGCACCGTTAATGGATCTTCGCCCGGCGAAGTGCCGTTCTTCCCTAGCGGGGTGCCACGCCCGCACTAGAGTCACGGCTCTCGACACGTAAGACCTAGATCATCCCACGGATGACGACATGATCTTGTCTTCACCTCAAGCATGGCAGCGAGCGAGGCACGCCCGCAGGTCGTACTATCCTCGAATCCCCAATACTTGCACTACCGCGCGATGGCCACGCGTTGTGGTGATAGGAACCAAATCCGCAGCATTTGGTCACGACTTCCGCATTGTGTGCCTCATCGCACACCCGTCCGGTCCACTCTACGAGTCACATCGGATCCGGCCACCACACACATTCACATTCACTTCCTTCTTCGCTATCGTTCCTCCGTGCCCCGCACACGATGTGCGGAACCACCCTGGTGGCGGCGATTAGCGACTCTACGCGTGTTGCCCCGCGCTCCTCTCAGCACCGCGTCTGTGAACGATAGCCCTCTTCACATCACACCAGTAGCCTTGCTACTTCCACCTTAACCACAAGTCGGACCACGTCCGTTTTCCCAATCACATCCCAACACACACATTGGCATGCCAGGCCCAACTTCCAAATTCCATGTTTGATAAGTAATCATGTCCGGTGAATATCGGTTCACCGCCCGAGGCCAATTTAAGCCTAAAATTATTAATTGGACCTGAGCAATGTCTAAGCAAGTTTTAACCAAGACTTAAGAGTCTAAAATTGTTTTATTTTACCTAACTGGCTGTCAAGGGAGATTTTCAAGGCAATCAAACTTAAAGTCAAAGGTCAGATGGATATAATCAAGGCAATATCATCAAGGTAGAACAATAACAAATGATAATAAGGCATGATAAATCATGATTAAACAAGCGGTATTGTTTACTTGAAAAGCATGCAATTTAATATGGTAAATAAAATATTTAATAAAGCGGGAATCAATATGATCCATTAGAGTGTTAATCGCACTAGGAAAGCTAACTCTCCTAATAAAAGCAAACACAATTATGGTTTAAGATGTTAACTCGCACTAGGAAAGCGCATCCTCTCCTAGTAAAAGCAACATTATTAAGGGTAGTATTAACTCGCACTAGGAAAATCAAGATTCTCCTAGTAAAAGCAATCCTTAGAGGGTGAATGTTAACTCGCCTTGGGAATTGAAGTCCGGGTCTTGTGCGGAGTCCTCGAACTGTGTTTCTGGATCCTCTACGTCTAAACGGAGAATCAACAATTCATCATAAACACGATGCGGCGAAGAAGAGAATGATGCATGAAATGCAATCGAGGTCGCTCGTATTCGCTCATTTACGATTCCTATGTTTAACTATCTACATGAATCCATATATATATATATATATATATATCGAGAAAGTTCCATGATCCTTCTAAATAATGAATCATAGCGGAATGGCCGCGAAGTGCTCGTGAGATGATGCACATGATACATGCATATATATGTGTAATGAAATTTCTACCTAATTAACCCAATAGGACAAAATATGGTTTTATCGTCTTTTAAAGTACTTTAAATAGTTAGAATTTGTTAACATGATACATGTAGCTAGTTATTCATGTTTCCTAATTATACCAATATTGAGTTAACATGTAATTAGGAAACATATTATAGGTTATATTATATTCACCTAGGTCCAAAAAGTCATTTATCGGCATCCATGATTTTCTTATGTTTAACTTAATTGTTAATCTATTTTTAATACACAACATTCCATTTTTTCTTATTTTTATATGAATTAATACCTAAAATAAGCTTAATGGATTTAATCTAGGAACCGTGTTCGTTCTTGTGTGTGGTACTATTTTTATTAAATCCAACACAAGCTCTAGTATTTACCCTACTTTTTCCGTAATTTTTAATGATATCTACCTATTTTAAATAAATCGCTTTATTTCTCGTCTTTGTTTTATTTATAAAATCTGGGAAAAAAAAGGTGAACAATATCGGGTCGCCCGCTAACTTCATGGCCGAGCCAACCACGCCGAAGACGAGGAAGGCGAACTTCGCGAGTGAAGTATTTGGGGTCATAAAGGCGCCTCCATTTACCTCGACATGTGGGACCGAGGGCCCACATGTCACGACGTGAAGAAGCCGCGTAGCGGGAGTTTTAAATCCATGAAGGCCGATGAATGGGGCCCACTGTCGGCGACCACACACGGTGAAGCCGCGACGGATCTTAGCGCAGATCGGACGGCTCGCCGTCATCGTCTTCCTTCGCCGGCCAAGACGGCCGAGGCTAGCCGACGGCCAGCCGAGCTAGGTGCACCGTTTGGGGCGTTCTTGGGTTCGGTGGAATCGGTGAGCTAACGCGCATCTAGGGGTGCCCTTGTCGAGGCGTAAACGGCCGGACGCGGCGGAGCCATGCCCGGCGGCGAACCGCTACCGGCGGACATGAGTAAATGACCTAGGGTCGAGCTTATGGAAAAATAGCGCGCATGAGCTATCACGCGGGGTTAGTGGGTGCTATCGAGCAAAAAGGTAGTCGGGGCACGGTTGGATCGGTGCGCCCACGCGGGTCCGAAAGCAAGGAAGGCGGCGCCAAGATCTTTGGTGAAGATCGGGCGGCCCTGGGCCAAAAGAGGGAGCACGGTGTGAGAGGAAGGCGGTGAAGCTCACCGAGCAAGGGCTTGCCGCGAAGCTCACCAGAGATGATGATCGGCGCGCCCCGAGCAGGTCCGGAGCAAGGAAGGAAGGCGGTCGGCGGTGGCGAGAAGCGTTCGACGAGCTCGGGATGACTCGCACCAATCCTTCGGGCGGGAGCTTCACGAGGTCATGGCGGCAAACGCGAGACAATGTGGAGACTAGGAGGTCTGGTTTGGGTTTGGCGACGTGAGAGTGAAAAGAGGAGAAAACGGCCGATGTGGCGCGGTGGCATATAAGCTCGGTCCGAGCTCGGCTCTTGGCGCGAAGATGTGAGACGGTCACAGAGGAGCTCTAGTGCTCATTGGCTAGCCGGGCGGTGGCTTGTTCTTGGCGAATGTCTCGAGCCGGCAATGAGATGGCTTGCTCGGCGGCATTGCCGGCCGGAGACGCAGCGGTGCTGGGGGCATCGATGGCGCGACCAAGTCGGCCATTGGGCAAGGTGGGCGGTGCAGGAACTCCACGCGAGCGAAGCCGCCGACAAGACGGCATGTCGTCCATGGCGAAAGCTGCAGCATGCAAAGGGGCAGCGTCGCGTCATGGTCGGAGGTGGGGTCCACAGGTCCAGCGACACACACAAGCCGCCAAGTGAAGATCTTCCCCGAGATTCGGGCAGGGAGTGATGGTTGAGCCGGGGTGGAAGGGCGGCAAGCGTTGACCAAATGCCCACAAGGGCGTAAAGGAATAGGAAGCGCCATGTGGGCCCTACCAGGTCAAATTGGTCAACACCGAGTCAAACTCTCTATTAGGGTTTAAACTAATCTATGGATTTTTCCTGGGATTTTTAGGGCAATATAACATATTTAGGCTTATGTGATTATGTGTATATATATATATATATATACATATATATATATATATATGTGTGTGTGTATGGATGTTTTATGAATATGAAAATATATTCCCAATTTAAGGTCCATTAGAATCTTATATTCCAACAATTTCTTAAATAGTGCTATAAATTATAAATTCTTATGCAAGGGTTTATTAATTAGCTATTTAGTGCTTTATTCAAACAAAAATCATCAATTTCAAATAGCTTCTAAAGTCTAGAAATGTGTGTTTGTCACATAGAAATTTTACGGGAAACGTCATAGCTTATGCAATGGTACAGAAGTGTTTTCAAAATATTATCATAACTTTGGGCTGTTACAATAGCTCTTGTAGAAAATTTTTGAAACAAAGATTAATTGATAAAATTTTTGCAAGCTGCTGTGCACTTGAAGTGCAGTTTTGGCATGCTATGATTAGTGTTGGTTTAGTTTAATTAGGGTCATTGCACGATTATGTATGCTAAATTGCTAAATTGCATGGAGGTAAGTGATAATATTAGTGAGGATTGTGTTGGTCCATCTGAGTGTAGATTTGGAGGTAGCTATGGGGGTTGGTGGGTACCAGGACTAGGTTGGGAGAACCGAGGTCCAGAACGATCGATGATGCTGACGAGACGGTTGGGCTCAAATCGGGTTCACATAGACATCATGGAAATGAACTTGAGGTGGAAATTCTGTTGATCCATTTGAGTGCAGGTTTGGAGGCAGTGGTCGCTGGCGGGTACCAGGACTAGGTTGGGAGAACCGAGGTCCAGAATAGTTGATTATACCGGCAAGACAGTAGGGCTCAAATCGGGCTCATGTGGACGCCTTGGAAATAGACTTAAGGTGGTTCAAGGTTTCCGATTTTGGGCTGTAGGCCTAGAGCATGGAAAATGAGCGGTCAACTCAAGGGATGAAAGCCCTTTGCATCAGTTTGGGAGATTCGGTATTGTTCATTTTGCTTGGTTTGACATATTCGGTTTTTCTACACAGAAGTATTTATCATTTTTGTTAAAAATCATCCGACGTGATTTTGAGGTGATTCTGGTTGGAAAACTTGTGTGACTTCTATATCTACCACCTCTCCAAGTGGGAAGTTTATATGAATCACTGTTTGGGAGCCATGAGGTTTTTACCAAGCCTCAAATGTTCTGTTTGAAATTTCTAGCGACTGAGCTTGTTATGTTCACCCTATTTTTTAGGTAGGATCTGGGTGTGACTTTTTATAGGTTGGGCCAATTGCATACGTGCCATTAAAAAGTTACAAAATTGCATGGCCTATACAAAATATGCCACTGCAGTGGCATTTTTGTATAGGCCATGCAATTTTGCCCACTTTTCAATGGCATGTATGCAATTTTTTCCTTTTTTTTTTAGCTAGTTGTGTGGCTCCGTTTTCTCTTTAGAGAAAATTTTGAAACTCAAATGAGTCACAGATTGGAAGAACTCACCTTTTGACCGAGTAGTTTTTGTGCTGAAAGTTCCCTTTTGCTTTTTAAAAGCAACTGTGCCTGCCTTATTTATTTCTCTCTTTTTAAAGGTGGCTTTGAGTTAGATTCCTTTTTTGTTGCACTCTCAACTACTAGGAGCACCAAAGAAAAAAATCCCTATGGCCATATGACCCACAAATTTTGATGATAGCCATTTTATTAGGGTATGTGATGCTGTTCAGAAAATGATATTTGGTTGGTCTTGTTTCTTGAGAGTTGTTTGTTTGTGTTCATCCTCCTTTTTGGCTTTTAGGGTGCGTTGTTAAACAAAGCATCAAAACCCATCTGGCATCTATTCAATCCTTCCTTCTAACCGTCTAGCTCGGTCTCATATTCTCTGGTCTCTACAGCTATAAGAGCATCTCCAAGTCTCTAGCTATCACAGTAGAGGGAGCAAGTGTCAGCCCCCGATTTTCAGTCCAACCGGGAACCTCGGTGCACCTGTGCTAGCCCAGGATCTGTCTTGCTAGCACGACACCCTATACAAATGCCGGATCATCTCATACAATCGAAACTGAATATTATTATTACAATAGAGTTCAATTACATGGTGGCTCAGTTTAACAGGCCGAGTAAGACAAATATTAAAATGCCAAAATAAACTCCCATCAGAGTCTAGCAGAAAAGTGGAAAAATAGTAAGAAGAGTCGGGTCTCGAGGCTGTGCCCAACCCAAACAGGCAAGCGACTGAAGTCCCGCCTATCACCCGGTCATAGCGTCATCCATCCGATTCATCTTCTCCTTGTTACCTTCGTGCAGTCCAAGTCCTTCCTCGGATCCACCTAAAAGAGTGAGTGGGTGCGAGGGTGAGCGTGCAATCAAACCGCGCTCGCGAACCAACATCCATCCTGATGCAGTTTAATGATATAGGCTATTTGGTGGAGGCTAGGTTATTTTATTTGTATAAAGCCAAATTTACAATAATTAATAAGTAGAAATCCTATGACTTAGCCAGTTAACAAATCAAAGACGTACTGGGCTATATATGCCAAAATTGTTCATCATCTGGGGGGTATATCAACATGGCGACACCGTATCCATGGCTATGGACTACCTGTCCCAATAATTGGCGGATCCATCCCATGGCCATGGGCATGGTCCCCAAAACAACAATCAGACCAGTACTCATACCTACAACTGGCGTACTGTCTGTATCAACTGGCGGGTCCGTGTCCATACCTACAACTGGCGCATGACTCCCAAAGTGGCGGTCGACTCACCCCTATCTGAGGGCGTGATCGCCTTGAGCTCAACAAAGGCCAGGATCCAAAGATCCAAGTAATCATTATCAAATAAAAAGCGATCATTTGACCAACATTCGCACTCAGGCAGACCTAGCACCCAAGTGCATGAGTATTCTCCCGTTCTATACCGTTTACGTTGATAGTCGGGACCAGCGACCAGCTATACCATTACACCGTTGATAGCTTTTGCTATGCCATTGTAATGTTGATAGGATCGATCCGTCATATCTATGCCACAAATCGTTGATAGGTAAGGATCGACCCATTTGACCTAGACTAGCAAAGGCTAAGCTTTTCCCAAAGACTTACTAGTCAGGGAAGATTTAGATTTATTTCCTAGGATTCCAAAGGATAAGGTAAGGAATGATGTCAAGGATAAGGGGTGTGCTTAATAACACATATAGTCAAGCGGGTAATATCTCGACCAGCTCTATCAGCTTTGTGTTTAACAACATAATATAGCAATAGAATAAGGGCATGCAATTTTCATCATTTAAATCAACATAATTTAAGTAAAACATGGGATTAGAAAGATGAACTAGAGATATTGGCTCGCCTGGACCGAGCGTGTGGTAGCTTGGATTCCGGTCTTCGAGCTGTCCTTTCGGGTCTTCCGGATCTATCGTGAATAATTCAAATAGCACAAATACATTTAGAAATATGTCAGAGCATGATGAATGTTATGTAATCGCATCTAATTGCGTGGGTGTCTATTCGCTTCGGGCTATATTGAAGATTATAAAATACTCTATCCTACTTATCTAGGAAGTTCCATGAACTCCACGATAAACGTACTAAGGATGTCATGCATGTGTGAATGCTCCTAAATACCCTTAATTATGTTCCCAAGGAATAAGCCTACCATTTGTATTAAAATAACTTCAGAAAATACTTTTAAAGATACGGGAAATTAGTCCTTAAAAAGGGTATCATGTATTTTTTTTGTTAAGAAACTAAGATCCTAAAGGACCCAATATTTTTGCAAGGTTAGAAACATTATGAGGTATTTTCATAAATATACCCATAGATTTAGATATAGGAATATCTATTAAAAAATCTATTTGGGCATTAAATATTAGCCCTAGGGGAGGTTTTCTATTTCTATTAATCTATTTTCTACAAACCTATAAGGTTTAGTATTTTTCCTAGGGTGGGTATCCTTTGTAATGCTTACAGAAAAATAATCAAGATTTTTGTAGGTCAAATAATATTTTAAATAAATGGAATACCTATTCTGGCATTTCTTTTGTAAAGAAAATACTACCATAAGGCTATTCTAATTCTCCAGGGGAAAAATAGTAATAAGACATGTCTATAAATATTTTTCCTAAGTCAAGTACAGCATATTCTATTTTCCAGAATTTTCCCAATATTTTTGGAGGGTAAAAACTATTTAGGAAAGGTTAGATAGGTATTTATGGGGTTTTCTTTATAAAAGAAATATGTAGACAAGAACTATAGTTATTTTACAGAGACTTAAAATAGTTAAATATACAAAATTATACTTTTCATGGGTCCAGAGGACTATCTAGTATTTTCCTAAATTTTTCCAAGATTTTTAGAGGTCTCTAAGTATTTATTATAAAGTAAAATCATTTTCTGAGATTTTCTAAATAGATAAATTTCTCGAAAAGCATTTTAAGCGGTAACGGGCTCAATCGCTACTGTGCGGCCCAAGCTGGGTCCGGCTCACGCGCGGATAGGCCCGCGGGGAGGTGCCCACGCCGAAGGCGTACTTTCGAAACCCGTCTTCACTTAATGTGACAAGTGGGACCAACGGGCCCACCAGTCAGCCGCAGCGGAGGCTTTCCCGTGGGACAATAAAATGGACTGACAAATGGGTCCCTACTGTCACTGAAACTACAGGCACAGCGCGCTGAAGTATGACGCCTTGTGTGTGTCGTTATATCTGGTGAACTCGCGATCCTGGCGTCGTCTTGGCGGCGCTACGAGGCACAAAAAGGGGTTCGGTTGGTTTCTACGGGTTCGCGGGGACAAGACCTAGGACGTCTCCTTGGCATTTCGCCGGCGCCGAGGTGGCGGCGCCACGAGCAAGGGCGGAGGAGGCCCACGGTAAGCATTGGAAAGTCACGATTTCATCGACGATTCTACCAACTGGAGGTTGCTAGAGCATCAAGGGAGTACAGGATTCGTTACCGTGGTGATGGCGAGGTCGGGGCAGCACCGGAGCGGGCTGGCGATGTGGAGGCCGAAACAGGGGAGAGGGAGGCCGGGCACTCCGGTGATTCTCGCACCGTTTCCGCCCGGGGGAGGGTTGGTGGTGATGTCGGGGTGTTTTAGACCAAATGGGAGGACCCGCGACGCTGTCGTCGACGATCAATCGAAAAAGGGAAGTTGCGGCCGGCGGCGGCGGTGTTTTTCCTTGAGCTACGGGCAACAGTAAATCAATTAGGCGTGGTGGGAGCAACGGAGGGGAGAGGGTATGAGGTAAAGGGGATTCCCGTGGTCGAGACTCACTGGGTTGAGCTCGCGACGGGTGGGTTGTCTTGCCCGAGCGGAGCGGTGATGTGAGGAGAAAGAAGAGGGCTCGGGTTAGCTTTATATAGGCGCGGGGAGGAGCAAAGAGGGCAGCGGAGGACAATTCGCGCACGTTGGTGATGCGGGACTTCGTCCTTGCTGGGGTTTGTTTAGGGCGGCAAGTACCATCCGATACTGTCCTTGTCGCTGTCCAACCAATGGCGGGCGCGGCGGCTCCGAGATTTCCGTAGGGAGGTGAGGTCGCGGCCGGGTTTCCCGCGTGAAGGCATGTCCAGGGGGGAGCAAGGACAGAGCTCGTGTGGCCGTTGGATCGGTGGCGTGGCGGCTCGGTGCGGTGGCGATGGGAAACAGGGTAAGGTCCGGCGGTCCGTTGCAGGGGCGGCATGGCATCATGGGTGACGCTGTCGCTGCTTGAGCTGCAAGGCGGCGTGGCGACTCGGTCGAAAGAGCCGGGATGGCGAGGCCGGGCGCGAGCGGCACTGGTGAGTCCGGTTCGGACTAGCGCAATAGAGCGACGGAGAGGAGAGAAGAAGCAGGGGAGCATCTGCTGGGCCATGGTGGGCTTTGGCCGGGAAAGAAAAAGGGGAAGGTGGGAGGAGGCCGGGCTGCACTGGGCTGGGCCAGTGATGGGCCAGGGAGGAGAGGAATGCTGGTGCGGCCAAGCCAAAGGGGAAGGGGTGGACTGGGCCTGGGACAGAAATTGAGAAGGAAGAGTGTAAGCTAGCCCAAGGGACAAAATGGTAATTTCACAGAGATGATTCAAATTCAAGTTTGAAATGAAAATATAGAGGGAAAAGATTGCTGATAAAATCAATGTCATGCGAAAGAGGGAAGAAATTGACATTTAGAGTCTGGGGGCAGATTGGTAATTACTATTCACGATTTGAAAATATAAGTGCCATTATATATACATATATATGCATATGATTACATAAGTCATACATATATATATATATATCTACTTATTTATGGCACAGATGCATTTGGAGAAAAGCCACATTCCAAAAGTTGCTTTTAAAATAAATGTAGATTTGTTCCAATGAAAATATGATCTTTTCATAAGGCCATGGTGGCATGAAGAGGATACTGTCAATTTTAAGGTAGCGTACGATTTAGACATAGGGCATACTTCAAGTATAGGACTTAAAATGGTAAAGAGAGAAAATGGAAAGGGGTTTGGCCAAAAGGGCAATTTGGTCAATTTATCACCAAATTTAAATTATATTTGAAGGCAAGGTCAAAAGATGGGTTTCACTATATGGCCTAATTTGAAAAATAAGAAAATAAGGCCTTTGCACGTAATATGCAAAGTGTAGAGTTGGAAATAGTACATATATCTTAATTATAGGTTTTTGAATAGTACAAGAAGGTGGAATTTTGCAATAAATTGGCTATTTATAAAAATAGTGTAGCTTCTACTATTATTCAGCTAATAAGCATTTTATAAGATAAAATGCTTGAAATCTTTTAGAAAATATCCAATTAATGCCTTCGTACTGCATACATAGATATGTAGCAATTGAAATGATCATTGGCTTCTTTAAAATTATTTTAAAGAGGAGCATAAATAAAGTTTTGCAAAAATGACCTATATATGTATATAGGGTGTGTTTGGTTGGGTGTATGAGTAGAGAATGGCTGTGGAGATGCAACATGGTGCTTGTTTGGTTGGCTGGAGAAGTATCCCGGCCAGGCCCGGCGGATGCAACTCACGTCCCGCAGCCTGGCCTGCAGGAAACGTTTCCGCGCGTGCAGGCGCGGGCACGCGCAACTCGGCCAATGGAGGCTCACTCGCAGCGGCGGGACGTCCAGCGTACGTACGGTCTAGCAACCAGATTGAACTCAACTTACACATGAACTTTTCAGACTTTCAAAAATTTTTAAAAATTCAAACGACATCCAAATTTAATGAGACAAAAAAATAGAACCGTAGGTTCAAGTACAAGGTCTTAAAAAAATTTTAGATTTTTTTGAATTTTCATTTTAGTTTTTGAATTTATTGATTTTCTAATATTTGTTTTTTCAAAATTTTTATTTTTGTTTCTGAATTTATTTTCATTGTAGTATTTATTTTTAATTTTCCTCTCTTGAATTTGTCCATCACATTTCCCTCTTGATGCAGCCAACCAAACAACATCTCTAAGCAGCCTGTACAAACTCATACAACCAACCAAACAACATTCTCTCGCATCACCTCAGCCTGGCTCCCACTAGCCTGGCTGAGCTCATAAAGCCTGGCTGAGCTCATACGGCAACCAAACACACCCATAGAGTTGGATATATGCTTTGAAGCAAAACCTTTAATAAGATTCAAATAAAAGGGAGAAATATTGAATATGTTTTATTTAACACAAAATATCTTAGTTATAAATACACGTATATTTGTATCATTGAGTCAAAAATAATATAGTTTAAGACATAAGCCTTCCAAAATATTAAGGGCATTATTATTATTTTGAAATTTTCAAAATTTTTACAAATCCCCAAAAATGGGATGTTACAGCAAGCTTATTTCTCTCAGCTTAATTTCATGCACCGGATGAGACTATGTGATAGACATATTGTGCTTATCTTGGTCTATACATGTAGGCTACAGCTTCCTTCTCACACAACTATTTCACACGAACATCTCTTTGGATAATTAAGGATCACGATACATAAAGTTAAGTTACGGTGTTGCTGCTCGATTTCTCATGACAAAGACGGCACACAGCAAATCGTACTCTCTTATTTGATTTATCAACTTTTAGAGTGTTATTTAAGAAACGAAGTTAGTGCTTGGCCACTTGTCACCGAGGCAAGGTTAGTGCTTGGCCACTCATCGAGGAGGCGGAGTCAGCGCGAGGTCATCTGGTCATCCAACATCGAGGAAAAGTCAACATCGAGGAGGCAAAGTTAGCGCGAGGTTGTCCAAGTCTGTCAGGCACAGAGGTGAAGTCAACACGTGGCCATGCAATGCCGAGGCGAATATGACACACAACCACCCGTCAATGAGGCAGAGTCCGCATAGGGAAACCTCACGTGGAGGCGGACTCGACATAGGGCTATTCGACGCCGAGGCAAATTAGTGCGAGGCCATACGTCAAGGAGCTGGCGGAGTTAGCACGATGTCACCCATGGGTTCGTCCGACATCGAGGCATAGTCTACACAAGGCCATCCAAGTCCATCCGTCATCGAGATGAATTTGACACTGGGTCGTCCAACGTCGATGTGAAGATATTATACCAAAGAATGCAACCTCTATACAGATTGTCGTATCTAGCAGCCAAAGTTCTTATCTAATGCCTTCGAGGAAGGAATCCTAGATTCTCCTAGATAAGTAAAATATTAGGATTGTACAGGATCATGTCTCCTACTATCAATTGAAGATCCAAACATTTGACACATATGGAGACTACAAAAGTACCTCTACCCCCCTCGGCAAGGTACATGTTGAATATGCCAAACAGAAGATGATAGAACATCGAACCTACATTGCAGAAACGCAAGAGCATGAGCACTATGACTCTACGTGTCACACGTACCTACTGGTGCCCGTGGCATGGCTAGTGGTGAGCTAATGCAGCGACACCACGAAGTCCGGTCAACCAAACACTACTGCACGAGTTCCAATGGTTAATCAATGCAACAACTGTGCCCAAAAGACAAGAGGCCTAGGGCTCCTAGGAAGCCACCTTGGTGTGGCAGTGGTAGGGGAGGGAAGGAGTGTGTCGATGATGAGGTTGAAGATGGCGGCCAAAGAAAAGGAGACAATGACCACAAGCTCCGGTAATCTGCTAGTCAACTGCATGGCAGGGGAAGTTTAAGGGGTTTCCTAGGAGTGTTTTGGCAGATGCAGAGGGCTAGGGAGCTTACTGGTGGCAAGGAATTCGAAGAGGGGGCAATTCCAACTGATGGTGCTAGTGGACCTTTCCGGCAAGCTATAAAGGAGCATAGGCAAATTAGTCTTAGCTAGTAGTAAGTTAGGGGGAGAGGGGGCGGTGGAGCAGACAACAAGGGATAGGGCTCACCGTGGAGGCTAGGCGGCGACGTTGGACCTCGACTAGAGGTGGTGACGAAGGAGGGGGGAATAGATGTGAGCTTTGAATTGATAGGGATGGCTCTTTAGGGAGAGGAGCTTCGTCCTTGCTTAGGTGGCGTGGCATTTAGGGAAGCAGGCGATGTGGTAGTGCCTCGTCCACTGAGGCTATGGCGGCAGGTTGGACACATCATCTCCGGTCTAGGGACGAGGCGGTGTGGTCATGCCAGCAGTAGCGAAGCTCGACCAGTGGCACGGTTGAGGACACGCCAACAAGCCACTCCGACCCAAGATAGAGAAAGGGAGAGAGGGAGGGAATAAGTGAGAAAGAGTGCGAGCTGTTGGGTCTAGGCTAGTGAGTGGGCCAAGGCAGAGGGGGAGAGGTGGGCTGGGCCAAAAAGGCCTAGAGGTGAGACAGATCAAAAAAGTAGGCCCAAGAAAAAAAATTTGGATTCAAATTTAAAATCCAAATTTGAAATTCTCTTGAATTCTTGAATTGCAAACTTGCATCTCAAAATATTTTGAAAATTCTCAATTTTAGGGTGTTACACTTAGTCACCCTGCTAGCTGGTGTCGGCTCGAGTAGCCTGACGGCTTTGGACTCCCTGTAATTAGTCCCTGAATATTTTGAACTGTCACCACTTAATAGAATTGCCAGAGTTCTTTTTTTTTAAAAAAATTATAAGCTAGTGAGTATGAATTTATAGTTAGGGATCTAGAAGATTGATTAGAGAATAAAAGAGAGAGGAAGTTAGCTGATTTATCCATATGAAATCGATCAAATATAACAAGAGGAATACTATTCAACGCTATACAATTGGCGAAGTATATATCCATGTGGACAGGCATTGCACACCTATGCATGATTAACTAAAGCACCTAGCTGCATGCTCTTGTACCAAAAAGACACTTCAGTTCCGAAACTACGATTTGCACCCCCACATACTAGAAGCACAATGCTAACATATATATTGACCTATTTATAGCAAACCGATGATCATAATGCGGCTCCATAGCATCAATATATTAATCTGTTGAATATTCAGAATGTAAAAGGCAATTGAGTTGTTATGTATCTGTTTTATTTACAATTGTGGTGACGTGCATTGATACATCTAACACTAACAAACCTCGTCTAAATATTTTTCTAATCCGCTAAATTAATCATTCCTCACTCATTTACAGCTTGCAAGCTTGTTGTCCTATAAAGTCATATCCGCCTGGCAATTTTGGTGGGTCTCCTTCGACTATTTCTGTGTGATGGCAATCATATTAGATTCTATGGTTGGGTCATGTGCCAGGAAGCTCCAAGAAATCATTACAGAACAAGCAATACTCATTCTAGGTGTAAAAGAAGAGCTAAGAGAAATGCAGAGAACAATGGAGCAAATACAATGCTTTCTTAGTGATGCCGAGCAGAGGAGGATAGAAGATTCAGCGGTTAACCACTGGCTGGGTGAGCTAAGAGATGCCATGTATGATGCTGATGATATTATTGACTTGGCAAGATTGGAAGGAAGCAAGCTGCTAGCAGACCATACTTCATCTTCATTATTGAGAAAGTCCAGTGCATGCACCGGCTTATCATTTTTCTCTTGCCTTCCAAATGTTCCGAGACATCACAAGATTGCTGTTGCAATCAGAAACCTCAACACTGACCTTGAGAAGATAGCAAAGCGGGGTGACAGATTTCTAAAACCTCAGATTCTACAACCTAAAGAGAGAGTTTCAGCATCAAAGCTGACGAAACCTGGACCACTCGTGGAGCCTAATCTTGTGGGGAAGGAGATTCGACATGCTTGCACAGATTTGGTGAACCAAGTGCTAGAACACAAGGAGAACAAGACCTACAAGATTGCTGTTGTTGGAACAGGTGGGGTCGGAAAGACAACTCTAGCTCAAAAAATATATAATGACCAGAAAATAAATGGTACATATACCAAACGAGCTTGGATTTGTGTTTCTCAGGACTACTCTCAAGTTGACCTTTTGAAAGTACTTCTTCAAAATTTTGGGGTACATCACGAGCAAAGTGAAACTGTGGGTGAGCTACAAGGCAAGCTTGCAGTAGTGGTTGAAGAGATGAGTTTCTTTCTTGTGCTGGATGATGTCTGGCAGCCTCAGGTGTGGACCGATCTAATGAGAACTCCATTACATGCTGCAGCTAAAGGAATAGTTATATTAACCACTCGACATGATACAGTTGCACAGGCAATTGGGGTGGATCATGTGCATCGAGTTCAGTTGATGTCACAAGAAGTTGGATGGGAGCTTCTTTGGAAGAGTATGAACATCGATGAAGAGACACAGGTGCAAAATCTGCGGGATATAGGGATGGAGATTGTTCGTAAATGTGGCGGACTTCCTCTAGCAATCAAGCTTATTGCTAGTGTTCTAGCAACTAAAGAGAGAACAGAGAATCAATGGAGAAAGTTTATAAACAAAAGTGCCTGGTCTATGAGAAAGCTTCCTGCCGATCTGAGAGGAGCTTTGTATTTGAGCTATGATGAGCTACCTCAATATTTGAAGCAATGTTTCCACTACTGTGCCTTATATCCAGAAGATTCTCTGATATATCGTGATGATCTTATCAGGTTTTGGGTAGCTGAAGGTTTTATAGAAGAGCAAGAAGAGCAACTTCTGGAAGATACAGCTAAAGAATACTTCAATGAGTTGCTACATCGGAATCTCCTTCAACCAGATCTTTTATATTTTGACCCTAAGCATTGCAGAATGCATGATCTTTTAAGGCAGCTTGCTCAACATTTGTCTGCAGAAGAAAGCTTTTGTGGAGACCCACAATCATTAGATGCTGCAACTTTCTCCAAACTACGACGTGTTTCAGTTCTGACCGACAAGGATTCTGTAATGCTTCCCAATATAGAATCGGAGCAGAACAGAGTAAGGACTTTGATTACTAATTCTACCATGGCACCAAGGGTTGAAAAAGCAATTTTTAGTATGCTTCCACGAATTCGAGTTCTGGATCTGACGGATTCATCGATACCGAGCATTCCAGATCGTATAGAAAGTATGATCCATCTACGGTTACTTGATCTTGATAGGACTGACGTTTCTTGTCTTCCAGAGTCCATTGGTTCTCTCATAAACCTTCAGGTGTTGAACTTGCAGGGGTGTAAATCTTTGCATAGTCTTCCTTCGGCAGTCACCAAGTTGTGCAATTTAAGGCGCCTCGGCCTTAGAGATACACCAATAAACCAGGTTCCAAAAGGGATAGGCAAATTGAAATTCCTCAATGACTTGGAAGGATTTCCTATTGGTGGTAGCAATGGAAATGCTAAAGCACAAGATGGATGGAAGATGGAAGAGGTTGCTAGCCTTATGCAGTTGAGGCGGCTTAACTTGATTCAATTGGAAAGATCCGTTCATTGCAGTGCAGATCCACTGCTAGCAGACAAAAAACATCTTAGATATTTAGAACTATCTTGTAGTGCAGCACGCACAGGTAAACCAAATTTAGAAGGAGATGTTAGCCGCATCGAGAAGATCTTTGATCAGCTAATTCCTCCGCACAGCCTGGAAGATCTAGTTATTTTCGGATTCTTTGGTCGCAGGTATCCCACGTGGCTTGCTACTGCCCATTTGTTTTCGATGACGAGCTTGATTCTCTTTGACTGCCACTCCTGTGTGCATCTTCCACCACTTGGCAAGCTACCTAGCCTGAAATATTTCAGAGTTCACGGTGCAACCACGATTACGAAGATCGGGCCCGAATTTGTTGGATGTGCGGTCCACGATTTTAGATCCCCGGAGATGGCTGCATTTCCCAAGCTAGAATGTTTTGTCATTCGTTGTATGCCCAACTGGGAGGAATGGTCCTTTGTTCAAGGAGAAGAAGAAGATGATGATGAGGAGGAGGAAGAAGTAGCGGAAGCCCTGCCTCAAAGTCGAAGGTTGCCATTGTTCCCTCGTTTGATTATGTTGGTACTTCAGGAGTGCCCCAAGCTGAGAGCCCTTCCACAGCAGCTTGGACAGGAGGCCAGCTGCTTGAGGGAGCTTTATTTGTCAGGAGTAAGCTGCATGAAGGCAGTGGAGGACCTCCCATTCCTTTCCGAGCGCCTTCTCCTCCAGGGATGCCCAGGCCTCGAGAGGGTCTCCAATCTTCCGCAGGTGCGACAAGCCTGTGTACGATCCTGTCCAAATTTCCACCGTGTTGAGGGGTTGGGCAGCCTGCGGCAGCTGTGGCTGGGTGATTGCATGCGAGACATCTCCTCACTGTGGCTCTCTGCCCTTCAGCAGCAGCATCGCCAGATGCATGGCGAGGACCTAGATGTCTATACGTGGCAACATGATGATGAGTGAAATGCTCAACTACGTACCTGACCATGCAGATGCATGCGAGTGTACGGTACGACCATCCTATGCCCGTACATTATATTAATTTGAGTTTACTACTCTTATGTTTAAATTATGCCCTAGTTTCGAATTCAAACCAGGCCAAATAAGGCAATGCGTATTTTATGTACCATGCATGCATCGCATATGTATACCATTGCTACCAGTTGAGTTACATAAGCGAACATGCCATAGTTATACTCCCTCCGTTCTAAAATATAAGGCATATAAGTTTTTGGCGTGGTCTCCAACGTAGAACTTTGATTATAACTAATTTTTTCACAATATATCATCAACTACAAAATTAACATCATATCAAAGTACTTTCAAATACAAATCTAACTATATCACATGCATAACACTAAACATATATGTTTTTAGCTTAATTATTAGTCAAAAGTTTCAAATATTAACTTTTTCAAATACATGCACGCCCTATATTTTGGAACGGAGAGAGTACTAGCTAGCAGTTGAGTTAGGTCATTTAAAAGAGAAGAGGCCCAAGATTTGCTTAGGTCAATATGAAAGGAAATGCATATATTGAAAAACATGTGACAGTTGTAATTGCCTTGTCTTAATAAAGTGTTGATTGAAAAACTAATGTATATAATCATGTTTATTTTTTTCGCAGGTTGCTATACATCTTGAGGAGTTGTGCATTTTAGTCATCTAATTATTATTTTACCATCTTATTTTACTATAATTATTGTCCATGCAAGATTAAAAAAAGAAAAATTCAAAAACAAAAAAGGTAGTTTGTGTGGGATTGTACTTGTTTTTCTTTTCCTTCTTCTAAATGTTTTCTTTGTAGGTAGGTGGGGTGGGTAACTCCGCCTATGTCATTTCAACAGTAGCACTAAATGGCATAGCCGATCCCAAGCCCGAAAAAAGGAGGAGGGATTAATTTTGTATGCATTACTTTTGGAAAAAACACCATTCATAGATCTAAGATATGACTTTTCTTAATGGTATATTATTGAACTCCTACATTTTTTCCCTCGGTTGTATATCACATGTTTTAAGGAGTTGTTTCCATCGGCTTATCTTATTTTCTTATCTTCTTATTTATTTATAAACTAAACTTCAAGAGCTTTGTGTGATAGCTTGAAAAGTCGGGTGAGCTTCATTTGACTTCTTTCTAAGAGCTCTAAGATATGGTTTCGAGATAGAGAAAAATGAACTGCAAAAGATAAAACATTTGACTTTTCAATTTTAAAATAAATAGATAAGATAAGAAGATAAGCAGAAGAGAACATACCCCTAGAGATAAAGCACTTGGTACAAAGTCTTTTTTTTTTCAAGTAGAATGATTGTTGTGCGGACAGTTCTTCTCGTCGCTCCACTTCATCATGATAAAGAGTCGCAGAAGGAACTGTAGTGGTTACCAACTAATCTATATCAAAAGGAAGACATGGAGCTGAATGTTTCAGAGACGAGACATTGCAGTGGCCCATCATGTTCTTTCTAGTCCATGCAAAGATTTAGTTCAAAACCGTGCACGTGTGAAATAGAAATCCAGCAAGTCTTTAGATGAAAATCATAGTTTATGGTGTGAAATGCCACGCAGTTTGATTATAGCTGCTTGTGATTTACAGAAATATTATATTTACTTATTGGTATACACGGACACATGCACAGTACAATTAATCTTTGCTGCATGTTGTGTATGATTACCACGCTATTAGCGACAATTTAAGAGAAAATACCTTACTTGCCATTATAGAGTCGTCTAATACCTAAGATGCTATCACTTAGAGTCTTATCTTTTTCATATCATTGCAATTGCTCGATTATTGTCCTATGTGTTATTGGCAAAAACTTATCTTTTTTGTTTAAGCTACGTAAACATTTCAAAAATTCTAAAAAAAAGAGTTATTAAGTATGCATATACAGCTTTTTAATATTTTTAAGATAAATCTTTTATATCTAAAACTTTTAATTGTAAATTTAACATAAATACTTTTGTAAAACTACCAAAAATATATAGATCAAAAGTATTGCATATCTGATAACACTATGATTTTTAAGATTTTTGATGTGTTTCCATAGCTTAAACAAAAAGGATAGTTTTCAAAAATGGCATACAAGATATATGAGAGCAATTGCGATGGCCAGAAAAAGGAAAAGGTGACTATGCGATGGCACGTAAGGGTTGTTTGACTATGCAATAGCATACGAAAAATAACCCAAAATTTAATGTATGCCACTGCAGACTATTTCTCTTTTACATTCCATCGCTTAGTGACATCTCCACTATTTTTCATCGCAATTGCTCAATTATTGCCCCGTGTTCCATTGTTCACCGTTTTTGGGCAGTCAAGTAGTGACAGAATTGAGAAAAGACAATTTTGCATTTACGTTTGCAACCCCTTCTATGCAAACGTTCTTTTATTCCATGCCATGTGGCCCCACCATGTTAGTTTATCCCTCACCTTCTCCATGTTCTTCCTCATCCGCATCCCCTATGTTGCATAATTCTTCTGCCTTTTTTTTCGAGATAACTTCTACCTTTTCTATACTTGAAGATAAAGGCGTACGGGGGTAGCATGCATGCTGGTAGCCATCATGGTTTTGTTCTTTATAGGATGCGTTGGGCTCTACGGGGGAGGAGGAGGACAAGAAAGAGGGATGATGGCCACACGGCAGCAGTGACAGACTGGCAGCTAGGGATGCCAATACGTACGGGTATAGGTAAATATCTGACCTACAGGTATTTAGTTGTCAGCACGGATATGGTGCATTTTTATACCTGCGGGTATGGATACAATGATAATTGTTACATGCGGGTATAATTTTTGTGGTATGACCTTAGAGATAATGTCAGGATTTTGAGAAAATTTTAGAGGCTTGAGGAGATAGGTTTAGCCAAATCACTCAAGGTGCCAAGGATTGGATAAGATATCCCGGCAGCTAGGTTCCATGTGAAATATGCCCTTAGAGCACGTACCAAGGGAGAGTGAGTCGAGCATAATAAGCTCAGGCTTTCGTCATAGATGCACGAATGCCGCCCGAGCATGAAAGGAGAATAGGAATGATAAACCGTACCTAAGTCAGCCTTGCGAGTAAGGTCTTGCCAGCCGGTGATCTTGTAGAAGGGATGCTTTCTCCTGCGAAGGGAGCACATGCTGTTCCACAGGAAGTTCTCTGCGATCGCTTGGCCAGTGAGCCCATGGAAGGCAAACTCATTGATCTGGTTGGACGAGAGGATTGGGGATGCTCTTCTTGATTGAGACTTCTCCGCAGAAACAAAGGTGACTATCCACGGATTTCTTGAGGTGAAACCATCATTCGGCCCATCCAGAGAAGGAAGATGAGGAGCGCACCAGGGTCGTAACGGGGTAGGAGAAAGGAGATAAGGAGGGAAGCCAAAATAAACGCAGCTGACTGCAGAGTTATTCCCAGTGCGAAAAAGGGAATAGAAGTGAAGAAACAAACACACAGTAGGCATAATGCCTAGAAAACCTTCACAGAGGTACGTAAAGATGGCAAGAATGAAGATGAAATTAGGGTTAAGGTTAAGGAGCTCGCACTCACAATGCGTGAGCAAGCCAGTGACTAAGTCACAAGGAGATCGTTTACGGTGTAGAGCTCGGTGGGGACGACTTCATCCTCCGTTGGTTTTTGATATTCCTCTACTCTAGGCACTCGCCATGACTTCGGATCAAGGTGGCCTAAACTCTCGAGCTCGGGCCAACGCTCGGTGGTGATGGAGCTTGGTTTGAATTTGGCCATGGAAGCAAATCGGATGCTATGAGAAGAAAAAGAAGAAAGCAGAAGAAGATCGGGAGAATTCTCTTATGCTAAGCATTTCTAGTGCAGGGATGGAAACAGGTGAAGAATGTTATCGCTGTGCGTGATTACTTATAGTGTAAGTGGAGAAACCGAAAGGGCGCAACTGTTCTGCCTAAAAAACGCGCTCGCGAATCGTGGGCCGACGTGTGTGGCGAGATTCCCGTAGGGCTTTACAGTAGATGTTATGGACAATATAACCATAGAAGGGAGTGTTATTCACCCAGTGCTTGCTCGGGTTGAGTGAGTTCAACTCTTGCTCAGTGGTTTAAGATTGTTCCAGAGCATGCCTTGCTCGAATGAGGTGTCATTGATCCAGTCTGGGAGCTCGTTCCCAAGCATGGCTTGCTCGAATGAGGTAATAATGCTTTTACCACTGTTTTTCAATCCCTCCTTCGAGTTTTTAGGCTCAAGAAGAAAGCCTGATCAAGTACTTTTCCACTTGAGCCTCGGGGGCTATCTGTCAGGGATTGGATAAGATATCCCGGCAGCTAGGTTCTATGTGAAATATGCCCTTGGAGCATGTACCCAAGGAGAGGAGCTGAGCTTGGTAAGCTTGGACTGATGTCCTGACGATTGATGCTCGGGAGTAGCCCTCTTTGCATATGTGCCAATGTACCTATCATCATGGGCCTTGAGGGGTGCATTTGGATGGTCAGCCTAATGCTTCCGCCATCTCAGGAATTCTTCCGTGTTCAGAGCCCGAAGCCTTTTAGATATAGATGTTTCTTGGAGTGTGAGTTAGCATATTCTTAGAATGTATTTGTAAATATGGTAGGATTCTAAGTTATTCGAATAGATTTTCCAAGTCATGTAAGACCAGGATTGTATATACTTTGTATTATAAATACCTTCCTCATGGAAGGGGGAGGGCATCGACATCAATAGACGTAGAGATTCAATCTCGCCACAATAACACAAGCTCACACATGCAACTGGAGTAGGTTATTATATCTTTCCGAGAGGCCCAAACCAGGATAAATCCCGGTACCCGATGTACTCTTCATCTTGGCGAATCCATGCATCTACGATGAAAGTCCTTTAGTAAAAAGGGATTGTTTGGTTCCTCAATCAACAAGGTTTGTTGGAGATGGGTTTGTGCTAATCCTCCCCAATCATTCCGCTATAATCATTTCACGTTAATCATCAAAAAGGCTTCAACTCATGGCTTGATTTTCATGCTCCTTGTCTCCGATTCAATTTAGTTTTGGTTTTTTAATGTTCTTGACTTGAATCTTGGAAAAGTTTGTTCCTTTCATTTGCGTGCTTGTAGTTGAGCAACTCTAGGTCACAAAACTTGTCAGGACATATCTATAAGCAACTCATCCAAGTTGTTTTTACCCTATTCATGACCTAGGTTTTAAAAAACACAAAAAGCCTAAGTCTTTGGAAACTATAGGCATGATTCTTCGAAGGAATAGGTATTAGACATTCTAAGGAAGCTATGTTTTGAATTTGAGCTACATTTGTCATTCCAATCATGAATTGCTCAAAATTTTGTTTCGCGCTTGGTCCGACGCAACATTAGGGTTGGTCTGGCTCAACATTACGGTTGGTCCGGCTCAACACTAGGGTTGGTCCAACCTAATAGAGAGGGAGGAGGAAAAACTATTTCCATGTTTCGGGCCAATTTCTAGCTGCTTGGTCTTGGTTCTAGTTTGTGCTTGATTGCTTTGCTTAATAATTGATACTTCGGAATTGTTTGAATTTGCTAAACATTTGGAGTTCGGGGCGTGTTGTGAAGAAAGGATCGAAATCAATTTGGTAACTATTTACCCCCCTCTAGTCGCCTATTCGGTCCTTCGCTCTCTCTATTTCCCATCTCTATTCTCCCATGGCCTCATCTAGCGAGCTCGGTGGCCGAATCTGATGAGCACAGTGTGAGCTTGCATGATTTGGAGAAAAAGACGATGAAGAGAAGATGCATCCTCATTTTCTCTATGAAACATCACCTATGTATGTATGAAACATCGATAGCAAATGTATCAAACATTTGATTTGCTCTTATAAAACATTACCATATTTTGTTCTCGTGAAATAATTCTTTTGTTCTTGTGAAACATGGTGTTTGCTTTTGTGAAACATTTAACTTTTATAAGATGAAACATCTTTGAATAACTATAGAACATTGTTTCGATCATGTTTGTTAGGTCTTTTGCTATGTTTCATCAATTCTTTTGCCATATTTTATCAGTACTTCGTTTATGTTTTATAATGTTTCGTTAGTGCTCAACTATCATCGGTGCTTCGATCATGTTTCATCAGTATATCATCTATGTTTCAGTTGTACACCGTCCATATTTCAGTACTATTTTACCCATGTTTTGAAAAAAAACGTCTGATTTTTTTTCTAGGATGAGACATCTGATCCCTAGCACATACCTTTATTTCCTGAAGAAAAACATTATTTCAGGTGCAAGTAGTCAGGACGATATTTGCATCCAAACCCTCCCTATGTAGCTAGTGTTAAAGTAGACTTGTAGAGGGAGTTATTTGCATTTTCTCCTTCACCTTGTACATGTATATCTAGCCCTCTTTGGCCCATAATGAAACTATGCTGCATCTCTAACATAGTATCAAGCATAGGTTCTCTCCTACCAGCCGCCCGCAGGATCCGCCGGCTCGTTGACAGTGAGCGGCACCACCGTCGCCGGTGACCCCCACCGGCGGCACCATCTCTTCCTCTCTGCTTTCCTCTCTACTTCCTCTCTGCTTTCCCCTTTCCTCCAACGTTCCCTAGCCCGCTGCCGCACCAGTTCTGTCGCCATCCCTGTCGCCGCCTCAGATCTACCGCCGCCTCTTCGGATCCGACTAGCTCCGGGTAGACCAGCCTCGGCCCGCCTCCATCGCGCCTCTCTCCAAGCCGGGCCGGCACCGCCCGGTCACTTCCCGATCCAAGCCGACACTGCCCGGCCGGATCCGGCGCCGCATACCTTCTCCCGGTCCAGCCCCAGCCAGATCCAGCACCGCCCCGGCTCGATCCAGCGCCGCCGGCCTCTGCCCTGACCTGATCCGCCGCCGTCGGCCTCCTACCGCCCCCGGCTGCCCTCCACAAGCTTCGGCCGGCGCCGACCACCCCTCCCGGACAAACCTAGTCCACTCCAGGCCCGCTCCAGCTCTGCCTGGTCATCTCCCGGCCCATCCAGCCGCTGCTAGGGCCTCGACCATTCCACGATGGCAGCTTCCTATCGCTTGACGGGTCCGATGCCGCTTCCACCGGTCACCTCTGATGGCACTAACTTCTGGGAGTGGTATACTATGCTCCGTGTGGCCTCGACAGCCAGCGCTCTAGGGCCATCTCACAGGTGCCACCCGCTGCCTGCCTTGCCTCCGGTTCCTACGGAGCCGACCCCTGGTGTTGATGGCACTCCGGTCACTCCGAGGCCCAGGCGAGCTACACGCAGGCCATGGAGGCATACAACAGGGCCCTTCAGCTCCTCAAGGTCTGGCGCGTAGATGAGGCTCAGCCTGTTGCTGTTCTTCTCTGCTCGATCTTGCCGTCGATCTCTGCGCCTTGGCTTCTTCTCGAGCGATGTGGGAGCATGTGCAGGCACAGTACCAGCCGAGCATCCATGCTTTCTACACCTCTGTTCTGCACCTGGCAGCTTCTCTTCAGTAGCAGGACTCCACCGTCGACACGTTCTTCCTCCAGTTCAGCGACATCTGTCGTTAGCTCGACTCCCTTGAGCCGACTCTAGACCCATCATGTGCTACTTGTGTTCGCATCTACGATCATCGGGTTGGAGCTTGCGTCTTCGAGTTTCTCACCCGTCTTCGTCCAGAGTTTGAGCCGCTTCGTGCTCAGCTGCAGGCTCGCTCACCGCTGCCCTCCCTGGTTGAGGCCCTCACCCACGTCCGTACTGAGGAGACCCATCTTCGTGGTGTTCTCTCCTCGACGTCGCCTGTGTTGGGTGTTCCTGTGGCTTCCTCACCAGCGCTGCTGGCGCCCTCGCTGGCTGTCGCTCCTACTCTCCCCGCGCCAACAGGCGGCTTGGTCACAGGGGGGTACTGCTACTGCCATACCAGTAGGAGGCTCGACCGTGCACTGCTACTACTGCAAGGAGACTGGGCACACCATCCAGCAGTGCAGGACACATCTTCAGAAGAATGCTGGTGGTGGTGGTACTCCAGGTTCTTCTGCTAGCACTGGTGCTGCTCGTCCTCCTAACTGGGCTCAGGAACTGACTCTGCGCCTTGAGCGCATGGAGCTTCGCCTAGACACTCGGTCACCTACTGCTTCCTCTGCCACAGCCAGCCAGGCTCCCTCAACTGTCTCAGGTACTTGGTACCTTGATTCTGGAGCTTCCTTTCATATGACACCTGATCCTACTCATCCTGACTCCTTGAGATCTCCAGTCACTCATGTGTTCATCAAAACGGCTGACGGTACACATCTTTCAGTTGATGGACAGGGTACACTTTGTAGTTCTTCCTTTTGTGTTCCTTCTGTGTCTCATGTACCTCGTCTTGATATGCAGTTGATTTCTGCTGGCCAGCTTACTGATCTTGATTTTCGTATTACTCTTGAGTCTGACTCTTGTTCTATCTAGGATCGCAGCACAGGGACTCTGGTTGGTACTGGCTGGAGATCCCGTGACTCCCCACGGCTGTGGGAACTCGACTGGCTTCGTCTTCTGTCTGCTTCTGCTTCCGCTACCTCCTAGAGCCGGTCGTCCACTGCTCCAGATGCCACTGTCTTCGCTTCACCACTTCCGCCAGTTTTGCTCAGTGGCATCATCGTCTAGGTCACCTGTCTGGGTCGCGTCTGTCTTCGTTGATGGGTCGTGGTGTTCTTAGGAAGGTTTCTGGTGCTACCTCCCTCTACTGTCAGGGCTGTAAGCTATGCAAACAGCTATAGCTGCCATATCCGAGTATGTAGTAACTCTGTGTCGACTCATCCTTTTGACTTAGTTCACTCTGATGTATGGGGCCCAGCTCCCTTCGTTTCGAAAGGGGGTCATCGGTGGTATGTGATCTTCATTGATGATTTCTCTTGCTTTACTTGGATCTACTTTCTGAAGTCCAGTCACCAGGTGCTCGCTGCTTATCAGGCCTTCGTGGCCATGGTCCGTACTCAGTTTGATTCACCCATTCATGTGTTTGCGCTGACTCAACTGGCGAGTACCTATGCACTGCCCTTCTTCAGTTTCTTGTAGATCAGGGTACTCTCCCTCATTACTCCTACGCTAGTGCCTATGCTCAGAATGGTGTCACTAAGCACAAGCATTGACACCTTCTTGAGACTGCCAGAGCCCTGATGCTTTCTGCTTCTGTTCCACCACACTTCTGGGCTGAGGGTGTCTCCACCGCTGTCTATCTCCTCAACCTTCAGCCTTCTACTGCTCTTCAGGGTTCTACTCCAGTTGAGCGTCTTTTTGGTAGACCTGGTCAGTACAGTCACCTTCACACCTTTGGTTGTGTGGTCTACGTTCTCCTCTAGCCTCGTGAGCGCACAAAGCTGACAGCTCAGTCGGTTGAGTATGCTTTCCTTGGCCACAACTCTGAGCGCAAGGGTTTTCGCTGTTAAGATCCTGTCGGTCATCGGCTTCGGGTGTCTCATGATGTCACCTTTGATGAGACTCGTCCCTTCTTTGTTGAGTCTCATCATCTCGTCTCATCCGCTAATCCCTCCTCGTCGTTTGAGTCTCTTTCCTTCCACAGTCTCCCAAAGCGTCTCTCCATTCTACCTTTCTTATCAGATCCTCCACCTTCCCCACCTTCTCCTCCACCTGTTCTGGCTCCACCTTCTCCTTCACCTGTTTCCATTCCACCTTCTTCACCTTCGTCTTCCATTGCTCCATCTCCTACTCTTCTCCTTCCTGGCCGTCCTCCTTTCTGCCTTCATTACTCTCATCGTTCTCCTCCCTGTTCTTCTTCTCCCACCTTGTTGGGTCCTCTTCCAGTCTCACCTTCTTTTCTGAAGGCTCCTTCCTCTCCCCTTGACCCTACCTCCACTCAGGACTCTACTCCTACTCAACCTTAGTAAACACTTCGTGATCAGAGCAAGCTGTTTCGTCCCGTCGCTACGGATTCTCTGCTCCGGGCACTGCTTCTTCTGAGCCTGCTTCCTTTCGTGACGCTGTTGCTCATCCTAAGTGGCAGTTCGCCATGGCTGACGAGATCGCTGCTCTTGAATATACTAGTACTTAGGACCTTGTTCCTTGCCCCTCCTATGTCACTCCCATCACTTGCAATGGGTCTATAAGATTAAGACTCACTCTAATGGTTCCCTTGAGCGCTATAAGGCGCGTCTTGTGGCTCGGGGTTTTGAGCAGGAGTACGGTCGTGACTTCGCAGAGACCTTCTCCCCAGTTGCCCACCGGACCACCGTTCACTCTCTTGTAGCTGTTGCTTCTGTTCGTCGGTGGGCCATCTTCCAGCTTGATGTGAAGAATGCATTTCTTCATGGCGAGCTGTGTGAGGAGGTTTACATGCACCCTCCTCCCGGCTACAGTGTGCCCGATGGTCATGTGTGTCGTCTTCGTCGGTCTCTCTATGGGCTCAGGCAGGCCCCTCGTGCTTGGTTTGAGCACTTCACCTCTGTTATCACCGCTGTTGGTTTTGTTGCTAGCTAGCATGACCCTGCTCTCTTTGTTCACACCTCTCCTCGTGGTCAGACCCTTCTTCTTCTCTACGTGGATGACATGCTCATCACTAGAGATGATCCACAATACATTGCCTTTGTCAAGGCCCGCTTCAGTGAGCAGGTTCAAATATCTAACCTAGGTCCTCTTTGGTATTTCCTTGGGATTGAGGTTGACTCCATGCATGAGGGCTACTACCTCTCTCAGCGGAAGTACCTTCAGGACCTTCTTGATCATGCTTGCCTCACTGACCAGCTCACCGATGACACTCTGATGGAGCTTTTCGTCCGACTGACGGTGCCCCTCTTGAGGATCCTACTCGCGCCCGTTACCTTGTTGGGAGCCTTGTTTACCTTAGCATTACTCGTCTTAACATCTCCCCAGCTATTCACATTCTCAGCCAGTTCATGGCATCTTCCACTCACATTCACTACAGTCACCTTCTTCGCGTTCTTCGGTACCTTCGTGGTACTATTGGTCGTCGGCTCTTCTTTTCTAGCTCCAGCTCTGTCCAGCTTCAGACATACTCAGATGACACTTGGGCTAGTGATCCCTCTGATCGTAAGTCTATATCTACCTACTATGTCTTTCTTGGCTTCTCTCTCATCTCCTGGAAGACCAAGCGACAGACTGCAGTTTCTCGGTCCAGTACTGAGGCTTAGCTACGTGCGCTGGCTTCTGTGACGGTTGAGGTAACTTGGCTTCGGTGGCTCCTTGCCGATCTTGGCATCACAATTTCTGCTCCTATGACTGTCTGCTCTGACAACACTGGTGCCATCAACATTGCACGCGATCCGGTGAAACATGAGCTCACCAAACATATTGGAGTTGATGTTTTCAATGTTCGGTCTCAGGTGCAGGATCACGTGGTTTCTATTCGTCATGTGCTTTTGGATCTTCAGCTTGCCAACTTCTTCACGAAGGCACAGACTCGGGCGCAGCATGATTTGCATCTCTCCAAACTATGTTGCAGATCTACCATAAGTTTGAGGAGATGTTAAAGAGACTTGTAAAGAGACTTATTTCCATTTTCTCCTACACCTTGTACACATATATCTAGCCCTCTTGGGCCCATAATGAAACTATGCTACATCTCTAACAGCTAGTACTTCTCATCATGAAGGAGTAGACCAGTCAACGCATAAAAAATATATGGCGTTGTCCGTCTCGTTATGAACCTGAGTGGCTGAGTCCGAGATGAATTCGTTATCGAGAATAATGCAGTGCCGCGCGGGAAGAGCTTGAGTCGGATATGGGCCACGGCCATGGTTTACTCCCTCTACATGCACAGCGCCATCGACGGTATGTAATGTCCGTATGTACGACGACGACAGGCAGCAGCCCGCCAAGCCGCCATGTTCTTTCTCCGAAGGTTTGTCCGGTGGATCACCGCGCATGCCGGCAAACGGCGTCGTCGTCTTAGCTGCTGGGGAAGAAGAAAACGTACCAGGGGCTCCCCGTCGAGCAGCAACGCCGCCCCCCGGCATACGAAGTGGCGGCTGATAAGACCTCGGCGAGCAGCATCTCCAAACCCGTCCACGTCGCGGCAGTGCTGGCAGGTGAATTAGCGGCCATTGACGTCCCGGCCGTGGAGGCCGTGCTAGCAGGTCAAGTGCCGGCAGATGAGGCCTCGTCGAGCACCATTGCGAATGCCGTCGACGTCGCGGCCGTGAAGACCATGCCGGCAGGTGAAGTGGCGACGCGTGAGGCCTCGCCGATCAACGTCTCCGACGCCGTCGACGTCGCGGCCGTGGAGGCCGTGCTGCGGTACACGTTCGCGGACAAGGGCCTGCTCGAGGCGGCGCTGACGCACGAAACGTTCCGCAGGCGTCGCCGTCGGTCCGATGGCGGCGAGAGCGCGTACGAGAGGCTCAAGTTCTTGGGCGACTGCGTCATCAACCTCGCGGTGGCGCGAGTTATCGACTTATCTCGTTGTCTTATTTGACTTATCGAAATTTATTTTAAATTTTTGGATTCTGTTTTTTTTCTATCTCGAAGATATGTCTAAAAGCTCTCTAACGCAAGTCGAACGGATAGGATCTGACTCTCAAAGCCATCTTGATAAGCAAATAAGCAAACAAGATAAACAAACGCGATAAGCTGAAAAGAATCCACCCTCAATCTGGTTGTTAATCTCTATATATGGCATCTTCTTGATTCTTATTGAAGTTGAAGCTCCGCCGCCAATGCTGCCTGCCCTGCAATTCTGCAAGTACAGCAGAAAGTAAAATGCAGTAACATGACTTTTCTATGGAGACATTGCATCGATGATATTTGACGGTGTTAAGACATCCGCATGAAACCATGAAAGCACATGTGTGCCACAACGCCGGCACGGCATTGCAGAAGAGTAGCCTCTTGCCACAATCATACCTGTTGAGAACAATGACGCAACGATGTTTTCACATTCATACTGGTAGCAATAGGCAATAGCATGGTAAGGACCAGGAGAACAAGGGCACAAAGTTGCCTGCGTAAGAACGAACTACAAAGGAGAATTTCACCATTACAGGCAATGGCAACTACAGTCAAGCAACCCAAAGTAAATGTCAAGTAAATGTCAACCCAGAGTACATATCAATTGATATTGTTGCAATTCCAAAAACAGGAGAAGATTTTTCTTTTTGAATCCCCGCCCCCCCATCACAAGTCTCACAGAACAACTATACTGATACTAGTTCAACACAGGGACCCAACAAAAGACTGAAACAGCATGAGAGACCGGACGCAGCCGGCAGCATTCCACCTGAAGGGGCTGGAAAACTCTTTTTTTTTTTGTATGCGTCAATCTGAAACTCTTTTTTTTAAAAAGCCAAAACCTGAAAATCTTGTCAACACACAAATAGAAGTAGAACTACAAGGCAAGGGAACAACATCCTTGACACGGACCCTGGAAGACACATACTAGGAAGCACCCCCCAAGATCCTTCATCCATCGACCTCCATGGGGCCTGGCTCCATCACCATGGCAGCTAGCCGCGAGATTGCTTCGAGGACTTCACCGAGAAGCGAACGATGGATCCCGCGAAGCTTGTTGGGATTGAAGTAATCCAGCACGTAGTGATTGCCGTGATCCGCCCGATGGCCTTGCCCAACCTTCTCCCTCGTCCATGTATGTTCGATACTAAGCAGGTTCTCCTCAAACACTACCCTCACAGGGTACTGTCTGGTCAGTTGACCAACTGAAACCAGATTTGCAGCTGAGCCTGGAACATGTACTACGTCAGAAATCTGGATGTCACCAATGTCTACGCACCCAAATCCATGTACTGGAAGAGGTGGCGCTGACGCATTGACGCCACTGACTGACTGATTGGGATCCGAATTCGGACGGTACTGTTGCAGAATTGCCTTGTCCCTAATCGTGTGGGAGCCTGCGCCAGAGTCCAATAAAAGGCGCGCCGTGTTTGGATTCGTGGCCGTCGTAAGAACTCTGCAAGCATCCTGGTTGCTATCATGGGGGCGTTGAGACGATGAAGCGCCGCTGTGATATGTTGATGGCACCAGGGGAAAAAAATCAACGGGGCTTCTCATTTGGGTTTGAACATTGGAGAGGAAATATAAAAAGAGTGAAATTATGAATGATAACTCTAGGTTATGGCTATCAAAATTTGTATTTAAATATTAAATTGTGTTCTAGGTCCCTTATCTCTACTCAACTAATAACGCTATTGTTTTTTTGCGGTTTCATTTATAGACAAGAGTTTTTTTAGAGACCAAGAATCAATGAAGCCTCTCTTCTCACTGTTTCTAATTGTATGTCCCAACCAAATCCCACTCATCTAACATGCTAATACTAATAGACAAAATGATATGGCTAATAAAACTTCAGATCAAAGCTAACTCAGCCAATAAGCATGCTAATTTTTTTTAGCTCAATCTGCTAACTATGTGTGTGCGCGCTTTCTTACTTAAGATAATCTGTATTGTTAGAAAATTAACAAAGCGAGCTAAAATTTTGCTTCAAAGCCTACTGTAAATTAAATGACCAATGAAATGAAGACAGTTTGCTCAAACATTTCGCACAGTGCGTTTACAGTCATGTGGTAGCATTCGCCAGAGTTCATGTAAAAAGGCTTCGCATTTGGATTTAGTGGCGTCGAACGAAATCTGCTAGCATTGTAGAGTCAGTCAGTCAGAGATGTTCTTAGACCGGAGAGCTTCCCACATTCATATATTTTTCAAGAGATATTAACAAGGCTTTAGCCAAAAAACAGGAAGAAGCAAAGGAAAAAAAAGAGAGAGAAAAATAGAAACTTTATTAACAGGTGAGATGTAACACGCAGCTATATGATGTGTTGTGACACCAGGATAAAAATCCATTAGGCTTCTCCCACTGGTTTAGATATTGGAGAGAACATTTTTTTATTAACAAGTGAAATTATATAGATGAAAATTCTAGATCTTGAACTCGTGTTTATTGAAATATGAATTTAGATGATAAATTGTGTTCCAACTCCAAGTCCTTTATCTTTATTGAACTAATAATATTTAGATACATGCCACTGCAAAGTGACCACTTTCAATAAATACTAAAAAGTGTGAAATCGGCCCTGTGTCCTTATAAAGTTCGAACTCTCATATACTAGATGTTGTAGGGGGTAGTAGAGGTACCGCGGGGCAGGAGGCAGCACCGTCACTGTTGCCTCATGGATGGCGGACTAAATTAAGAGAACCGAGGTCCAAAACGGTCAATGATACCGGCGAGACGGTTAGGCTCAAATCGGACTCACGTGGACATCATGAGATGAATTTGAGTTGAAAATTGTGTTGATCCTTTTGAGTGCAGGTTTGGAGGCAATTATGGTTGTTGGTAGGTACCAGGACTAGATTAGGAGAACCGAGGTTTAGAACAGTTGAGGATACCGATGAGACGGTAGGGCTCAAACCAAGCTCATGTGGACACCATGGAGATGGACTTATGGTGGCTCAAGGTTTCCGGTTCCAGGTTGTAGGCCTAGAGCACGGAAAATGAGCGATCAACTCAAGGAATGAAAGCCCGTTGCATCGGTTTGGGAGATTTGGTTTTGTTCATTTTGCTTATTTTGACATATTCGGTTTTTCTGCTTTCTATGCAGCAGTACTTATTATTTTTGTAAAAAAAATCATCTGACTTGATTTTGATGTGATTCTGGTTGAAACACTTGTGTGACTTCCATATCTACCACTTCTCTAAGTGAGAAGTCCATATGAATCACAGTTTGGGAGCTATGTGGTTTTTACCGAGCATCAAATGTTCTATCTGAAATTTCTAGCGACTGAGCTTGTTATTTTTACCCTTTTTTTAGGTAGGATCTGGGTGTGATTTTTTGTAGGTAGTTGCATGACTCCTTTTTCTCTTTAGAGAAAAATGTTAAAATTCAAATGAGCCATAGATTGGAAGAACTTACCTTTTGACTGAGTAGCTTTTGTGCTCAAAGTTCCATTTTGCTTTCCAAAAGCAACCGTGCTTATCTTATTTATTTTTCTTTTTTTAAGGTTGTTTTGAGTTAGATTCCTTTTTTGTTGGACTCTCAACTATCGGAGCACCCAAGAAAAAATCTGTCCAGAAAATGATATTTGGTTAGTCTTGTTTCTCGAGAGTTCTTTGTTTGTGTTTATCCTCTTTCTTGGTTTTCAGAATGCGTTGTTAAAGAAAGCATCAAGACCATCTAACGTATATTCGATCTTCCTTCTAACTGTCTATCTCATTTTATATTCTCTGGTCTCTGCAGCTGCAAGAGCATCTCCAAGTCTCTATCACACTAGAGGGAATAAGCCTATTTTTCTCAGCTTTATTTCATGCACCGGATGCGACCATGTGATACACATATTGTGCTTATCTCGGTCTATACATGTAGGTTGTAGCTTCCTTCTCACACAACAATTTCCACACGAACATCTCTTTCGATAATTAAGGTCAATCACGATACATAAAGTTGAAGTTACGGTGCTGCTTCTCGATTTCTCATGAAAAAGATGGCACACAGAAAATTGTACTCCGTTATTCGATTTATCATCTTTTAAGAGTGTCATTTAAGAAACGAATATGAAAGTTGCACACACGAAAAAGAGAACATGATATATGCTCATCTTAGAAGAGATGAATAATCAAGGAAGCACCAGGGACTAGAGGTTCCCTCTGATATTCCCAACATACTTAATTCCCCATCAAGTTGCACTTAACCTCACGCGTTTGGCCGGATAGATGTTAGCTGGCTGTCCTCGACATGGACTTGGAGACCATCAACCGCTGCATCGTTTTTCAGTCCATGTCAAGTAATATCAACTTGCTATGCTCTCCTTATTAGTTTAGTTTTAATCCGGAGTAAATCGTTGGCCACAAATTTGTTCTTTTTTACAAGCTAAACATTATAGCGTTTTGTAGTCTTTTTTAAAAAGGATATTAGTGTTTTTCTCTCAAAGCTCTCAAAAATAATATTTGACAGTCTCTTTGGTCTCTCAAAACCTTAGCTAAAACTCACAATTTTTCAGATTAAATCTCACAGCTAAATTAAGATATGACAAACAAGGCTTCAAGCACACAACGATTCCTACATTTACTTATGAGCTGTCTTACTGTTCTTTCTAGCTTGTTTTTCCTTCTAGTAATTTGAATAAGAGCGCTCCGATAGTATTTCTTGTACCATCCCTCAATATCTTTAGAGGTACTAACGCTGAATACCTGCTATACAGTCAAAGAAATGTAAAAAAGCTCTGAAGGCATGCTTGCTCCCTACTGTTTTTTTAGTGTCAATAAGCATTTAACTTACAAAGTCAAGGTCAACGTGTAATATCAACAAAGCAAATTTTGTCCTAGTTCGCTTTGCCTTCGTAGGCCACATCGGTGGCCGGGTCCCACCCGCTTGTTCTAAATATATTCGTCAGTAAAGGTGAGCCTAACAAATAGTTCAATCTGCGCCCCCCAACCCACACACCATACCCCCAAAAAAAAAAAACTTGGCAGTGTATCTGAGCAATGAATTGATAATCCTCTCTCATTAATCGGTACTCCAATCAGCTAGTCATACCCTTGTTTGGTCTCAATCCGTGGAGCTCTGATATTACTAATGGACTGATCAGCACGCTGGCCAATATGCATCTGTAAGTTGATTATTGTCTATTCTAATTGCCAACCTTAATGGTACCAAGTGCACTAGACATCTATCCATTTATGTTGGTTACTAGGCTCAACACCACGTTTGCAGGAAAAAACTATTGGTGCATGCCCAAGTAGTCTAAATATTTTAGACAAGGCACCTCCTTTCATCTCTTAGTTAATCCATGTCTAATTCGCACCCAGAGGTAGAGGACGCTTGACCATCGTTGTGCGAGGCTCTGTTGGACGGCGGACAGAAGATCGAGATCATGTTGCGAACCAGTGTTCACGTATTGTGTGTACTGGTCGAACCAGCTTTCCTTCAACTAGCATGAGCTTTACATTTTCTTTTCTTTGCAGGTGCAGCAGCGTGATCCGAGGTTTTATCTAGCTTGGTGATTGCCAAATAATAACATTCTGCCATATATTCTATACGTTGGTTTCTCCAGGCTTTTGATTTTGATCTCCCTTGGCATCGGTGCATCTGTCAAGCTATGCATCTGTTTGTGTAAGGTGATAACTATTGATTCTTTTGTACAATCAACATTCTTGCTTGCTCAATGTAAAAATTTATGTCGAATATGTATATGAATAGAGTTACGTGGACTCCAAGTTGTAATATGCAGAGGAGGCTAGAGTTTTAATCAGACTCTGTATCCTAGGCCCTATATGAAGGGGGGTGTTGCCGTTGTAACCCACCGTGATGGCTTAGCTATAGGACTGGACGCACAAAGGGTCAGTGACCAGCCTTTGGCCATAACCCAGGTGGTCCAGTGTGCTTGTCCTTTTGAGGAGAGGTGTCCGTAATCGTGCCCCGTAGATATAAGCAGTCATACCGAACTATGTTACCAAATATCATGTCTCTGGTGTTGTCTAGATCTTACATAGCGTTAAATTCCTAACACTACAAGATAGATATTTAAGGTATGATTCTAAATGTACTTCAGATCTCTGTTTCCATAATCTTTGCTACATAAAAGCAGGGAGTGGTGAGCGATGGTGGTCGTTGGCTTGTTTTTTGCATTTTAGCCCACTGAGTTATTCGGTTTTGCAAACTAGACCTTCATTTTTTTGCGTTCACGTCCCTCGAATTTCCAACATGCCATTCTTTTTTTGTTTTAGCCCTTTCACTTTCACATAGGCCTCTATTTTGGGGTTCTAGACCATAAACTTCAATCTGATCAACATGCATGCCCCTTTGTTTAATCAACAAACTACCACAAAACTGTGGTATTGGCCTCGGCTGGATGTGGAATTGGTGCTTGGCCCCTTGTGCATGGAGGTGAGGAACACCCCAGTATGGAGGCGTAATCGGCACAAGGCCGTTTGGCACCGAGGCAAGGTTAGTGCTTGGCGACTCGTTGATGAGGCGGAGTAAGCGCAAGGTCATTTGGTCCATCCGACATCGAGGAAAAGTCAACACGATACTGACCAATGCCAAAGCAAAGGCAACACAAGGCCACCCGTCAAGGAGACCGAGGCAGCACAGGATTGTCTGGTGTTGAGGTGAAGAGGACAAAGGGCCACCCGTCAAGGAGGCAGAGTCGCACTGGATAACTCGGCGTAGAGGCAAAGTCGGGATAGGGTTGTTCAACGTCGAGGTGAGGTCTGCGTAAGGCCACACGTCGAGAAGGCAAAGTCAGCGCAAGGTTGTCCAATTTTGTCAGGCACCGAGGTGAAGTAAACACGTGGCCATTCAATGTCGAGATGAATATGACACACAACCACCCGTCAATGAGGTAGAGCCCGCATAGGGAAACCCCATGTAGAGGCGGAGTTGACATAGGGCTATTCAACGCCGAGGCAAATTAGCACGAGGCTACACTTCAAGGAGGCAGAGTTAGCATGATGTCGCCTAGGTTCATCTGACACCGAGGCATAGTCTACTAGCCATACGCTGACCTTGAGCATCCTCTTGAAATATGATATCCTCCATCAACCACTTCACGATGCACTCACACTTAATATGATGTCTTTGTCTTGTCAATATTTGACTCGACCCTAAAGCTTGATGATTTCTCTATCCTACCGACCTCGACTCAATCATCCCCTTTGATGATCATCCCGTCCCATCGGTCTCAACCTAATCATCAACCTTTGGCGATCCTCTCTTTTTATTGACTTCGACTTGACCATCATCCATAGATTCCTTTTTCTTCACTTGACGGCTTTCTCCTAGTTGCGATAATGCCCTTGTTTCATATACCTTAACTCAATCCCAAAACTCAATGACTTCACGGTCCTGTTGACCTCGACTCGATCATTCTCCTTGACGATCATCCCGTCCTATTGGTATCAACCTTATCATCAACTCTTGACAATTATCTTGTCTTGTTGATCTCAACTTGGCCATCATCTCATCACATCCCTTTGTCGTCATTCACCTACATAGGACTTGATCCTTTTCACATCACCTCATGAAAGGCATTAGTCTCAAAAGTTCAATGGAAGATAGATTCGTTAGATGCTCAAAAAGGTTTAAACACAACAAGTGTTTAACAATAAGGCTCAAACATAAATGGAACACTTGATAAGAAAGATCTCTACTAAGTGCATCATGATGAAGATTTATTTGATGTATATGCACCAGAGAGAAAATTGCTCAAAAGATAATTCAATAATTCATGGCAATTAATTAATTTCGTGAACACAACTTTACTTAAAAATACACATGATAGTACATTCAAGAATTACACATATACAATTCATATTTGAAACATGAGTGAAGTTATGATTCAATTTAAATTAAACTTTACTAAATTAAGTGCATGTAAGAATGAATCATGAAGAGCATATATGCATATAGCTATTCAAGCATGATAAAGTCTATCAATGAATCAAATGAATAATAGCAATATGATCATATATCTATATGTGCAAGCAATCAATCCATATGTTGAGATAATTATGCACAAATAAATATGAGATGGAGCAATGTGTATAAATATAATCATAAATTTGGAGCTCAACATACACTTGCATATGAGAAATGCAACAATAAATACAAGTGGGATACTGAGTTGCATACCTCAATTTGCAATCCATCCTATTTGCATATATGAGGCTAAGGAAGAACAACAATCAAGTGTTAGTCTCAATGAGATGATTAACACAAGACGTACCTTGCTAGGATGGATAGTTTATCCACTTGTCTTAATTGTTCCTCTATTAGAATGAGACTAAAGTAGAGCTTAGCATCAAACTTGTTAGTCCCATAAGAAGATTAATCACATATTAGAGATTTATCATTGGTAAGTACTAAATCAAGTGTTAAAACATATTTGCTATTTACAATATTTGTCATTCAACAATAATTGTCATTAAATATGTTTTCCATTAATCACCAAAATCACAAGGACCGCTTGAACTTACAAATACGGTTGTTTATACCGATCAAAACATTTAAACATGATGTCATGGTCACCTTCTCTTCCTTGTGGTTACCTGAGGGAAAAAAGCGACGACAGCTCACCGATGATCTACGTTGCAGCAGTGCAAGAGCATGGGCACTATGGCTCTACGCATTACATCGGACCTACTGGTGCCCATGGCATGGCCGGTGGTAAGCTAATGCAGCGACACCACGAAGTCCGGTGGTTGGTTATAGTGACCAAACATGTACTGCACGAATTCCAATGGTTAAGCAATGCAACGACTGTGCCCAAGAGACAAGAGGCCTAGGGCTACTGGGGAGCTACCTTGGTGCGGCAGTGGTAGGGAACGGAAGGAGTGCGCCGATGATGAGGTCGAAGATGGCAACCGCAGAAAAGGAGACAACCACCACAAGCTCCGATGATCTCCTAGTCAATTGCATGGCAGGGGAAGGTTAAAGGGTTTCCTAGGAGTGTTTTGGTAGATGCAGAGGGCCATGGAGCTTACTGGTGGTGAGGAATTTGAAGAGGGGAGGATTCCAACCGTTGGTGATGGTGGACCTCTCCAACGAGCTACAGAGGAGCATAGGCCAATTAGTCTTAGCTAGTAGTAAGTTAGCAGGGGAGGGGTGATGGAGCAGACAACAAGGGATGGGGCTTACCGTGGAGGGAGGCAGTGACGTTGGGCCTCGGCTAGAGGCGGTGACGAAGGAGAGAGGGGAATAGATGTGGGCTTTGAATTGATAGGGATGGCTCTCTATGGAGAGGAGCTTCGCCCTTGCTTAAAGTGGCGTGGCATTTTGGGAAGCAGGTGACATGGCAGCGCCTAGTCCATGGAGGCTATGGTGGCGGGTTGGACGCATCATCTCCGGTCTGGGCACGGGGTAGTGTGGTCATGTGGCACGGTTGAGGACATGCCGACAAGCCATTTTGACGTATGACAGAGGGAGGGAGGGAGATTGAGGGAGGGTGTAAGTGAGGGAGAGTGCGAGCTGCTGGGTCTAGACCAGTGAGTGGTACAGGGGATAGGGAGAGAGGTTGGCTGGGCCAAAAAGGCCTAGAGGTGAGGTGGATCGAAAGAAGTAGGTGCAAGAAAAGAAAATTTGGTTTCAAATTTAAAATCAAAAATTAAAAATTCTCTTGAATTCTTGAATTTGCAAACTTGCATCTCAAAATATTGAAAATTCTCAATTTTAGGGTGTTACACTTAGTCACCCTACTAGCTGGCATCCGCTCGAGTAGCCTGACGGCTTTGGACTCCCTGTAATTAGTCCCTGAATATTTTGAACTGTCGCCTAATAGAATTGCCAGAGGTCTTGCCTTTTTTTTAAAAAAAACTTATAAGCTAGTGTGTGTGAAATTATAGTTAGTGATCTAGAAGATTGATTAGAGAAAGAAGAGTGGAAGCTAGAAGATTTATCCGTATGAAATCGATCCAATATAACAAAAGGAATACTATTCAATGCTATACAATATATCCATGTGGGCAGGCATTGCACACTTGTGCAAAGCACAATGCTAACGACATATATATTGACCCATTTATGGCAAACCAATGATCATAATGCGGCTCCATAGCATCAATATGTTAATCTGTTGAATTATTCAGAATGTAAAAAGCAATTGAGTTGTTATGTATCTGTTTTATTTACAATTATGGTAACAAGCATTGATGCATCTAACACTAACAAACCTCGTCTAAATATTTTTCTAATCTGTTAAATATTCATTCCTCACTCATTTACAGCTTGCAAGCTTCTTGTGCTACAAAGTCATATCAGCCTGGCAATTTTGGTGGTCTCCTTTAACTATTTCTGTGTGATGGCAATCATATTAGATTCTTTGGTTAGGTCATGTGCCAGGAAGCTCCAAGAAATCATTACAGAAGAAGCAGTACTCATTCTAGGTGTAAAAGAAGAGCTAAGAGAAATGCAGAGAACAACGAAGCAAATACAATGCTTTCTTAGTGATGCCGAGCAGAGGAGGATAGAAGATTCAGCGGTTAACCACTGGCTGGGTGAGCTAAGAGATGCCATGTATGATGCTGATGATATTATTGACTTGGCAAGATTGGAAGGAAGCAAGCTCCTAGCAGACCATACTTCATCTTCATCATTGAGAAAGTCCAGTGCATGCACCGGCTTATCATTTTTCTCTTGCCTTCCAAATGTTCCGAGACATCACAAGGTTGCTGTTGCAATCAGAAACCTCAACACTGACCTTGAGAAGATAGCAAAGCGGGGTGACAGATTTCTAAAACCTCAGATTCTGCAACCTAAAGAGAGAGTTTCAGCATCAAAACTGACGAAAACTGGACCAGTCGTGGAGCCTAATCTTGTGGGGAAGGAGATTCGACATGCTTGTACAGATTTGGTGAAGCAAGTGCTGGAACACAAGGAGGAGAAGACCTACAAGCTTGCTGTTGTTGGAACAGGTGGGGTCGGAAAGACAACTCTAGCTCAAAAAATATATAATGACCAGAAAATAAAAGGTACATATACCAAACGAGCTTGGATTTGTGTTTCTCAGGACTACTCTCAAGTTGGCCTTTTGAAAGAACTTCTTCGATGTTTTGGGGTAGATTACCAGCAAAGTGAAACTGTGGGTGAGCTACAAGGCAAGCTTGCAGTAGCGGTTGAAGAGACTAGTTTCTTTCTTGTGCTGGATGATGTTTGGCAGCCTGAGGTGTGGACCGATCTAATGAGAACACCATTACATGCTGCAGCTACAGGAATAGTTATATTAACTACTCGACATGATACAGTTGCACAGGCAATTGGGGTGGATCATGTGCATCGAGTTCAGTTGATGTCACTAGAAGTTGGATGGGAGCTTCTTTGGAAGAGTATGAACATCGATGAAGAGACACATGTGCAAAATCTGCGGGATATAGGGATGGAGATTGTTCGTAAATGTGGCGGACTTCCTCTAGCAATCAAGCTTATTGGTAGTGTTCTAGCAACTAAAGAGAGAACAGAGAATCAATGGAGAAAGTTTATAAACAAAAGTGCCTGGTCTATGAGAAAGCTTCCTGCCGATCTGAGAGGAGCTTTGTATTTGAGCTATGATGAGCTACCTCAATATTTGAAGCAATGTTTCCACTATTGCGCCTTATATCCAGAAGATTGTGTGATATATCGTGATGATCTTATCAGGTTTTGGGCAGCCGAAGGTTTTATAGAAGAGCAAGAAGAGCAACTTCTGGAAGATACAGCTGAAGAATACTTCAATGAGTTGCTACATCGAAATCTCCTTCAACCAGATCTTTTATATTTTGACTCTCAGAAGTGCAAAATGCATGATCTTTTAAGGCAGCTTGCTCAACATTTGTCTGCAGAAGAAAGCTTTTGTGGAGACCCACAATCATTAGATGCTACAACTTTCTCCAAACTACGACGTGTTTCAGTTCTGACTGACAAGAATTCTGTAATGCTTCCCAATGTAGAATCGGAGCAGAACAGAGCAAGGACTTTGCTTACTATTTCTACCAAGGCACCAAGGGTTGAAAAAGCAATTTTCAGTATACTTCCACGAATTCGAGTTCTAGATCTGACAGGTTCATCGATTCCGAGCATTCCAGATTGTATAGGAAATATGATCCACCTACGGTTCCTTGATCTTGATAGGACCGACGTATCTTGTCTTCCAGAGTCTATTGGTTCTCTCATAAACCTTCAGGTGTTGAACCTGCAGGAGTGTAAAGCTTTGCATAGTCTTCCTTCGGCAGTCACCAAGTTGTGCAATTTAAGGCGCCTCGGCCTTAGAGATACACCAATAAACCAGGTTCCAAAAGGGGTAGGCAAATTGAAATTCCTCAATGACTTGAAAGGATTTCCTATTGGTGGTAGCAATGGAAATGTTAAAGCACAAGATGGATGGAAGATGGAAGAGGTTGCTGGCCTTATGCAGTTGAGGCGGCTTAACTTGATTCAATTGGAAAGATCCGTTCATTGCAGTGCAGATCCACTGCTAGCAGACAAAAAACATCTTAGATATTTAGAACTATCTTGTAGTGCAGCACGCACAGGTAAACCATATTTAGAAGGAGATGTTAGCCGCATCGAGAAGATCTTTGATCAGCTAATTCCTCCGCACAGCCTGGAAGATCTAGTTATTGTGGGATTCTTTGGTCGCAGGTATCCCACGTGGCTTGCTACTGCCCATTTGTTTTCGGTCACGCGCTTGATTCTCATTGACTGCTACTCCTGTGTGCATCTTCCACCAATTGGCAAGCTACCTAGCCTGAAATATTTCAGAGTTGAAGGTGCAACCGCGATTACGAAGATCGGGCCCGAATTTGTTGGATGTGCGGTCCATGATATCAGATCCACGGAGACGGCTGCTTTCCCCATGCTCGAATGGTTTATCATTCGTGATATGCCCAACTGGGAGGAGTGGTCCTTTGTTGAAGAAGAAGAAGAGGAAGAAGCAGCAGCGGAAGCCCTGCCTCAAAGTCCATTGTTGTCACTGTTCCCTCGTTTGACTATCTTGGTACTTGAGGGGTGCCCCAAGCTAAGAGCCCTCCCACGGCAGCTTGGACAGGAGGCCAGTTGCTTGAGGGAGCTTTATTTGACAGGAGTAAGCTGCTTGAAGGTAGTGGAGGACCTGCCATTCCTCTCCGAGTGCCTTCTCCTCAGGGGATGCCTAGGCCTGGAGGGTCTCCAATCTTCCACAGGTGCGAGAAATGCGTGTACGATCCTGCCCAAATTTCGACCGCGTTGAGGGGTTGGGCAGTCTGCGGCAACTGTGGCTGGACATCTCCTCACTGTGGCTGCTTGCCCTTCAGCAGCAGCATTGCCAGCTGCATGGTGACGACCTAGATGTCTACACGTGGCAACATGATGATATATAAGTGAAATACGTGACCATGCGAGGTACGGTACGACCATCCTTTGCCTGTATATTATATTAACTAGTTGAGTGCCCGTGCGTTGCGACGGAATCTCAAAGGGTTGACAGGGAGATCCTAAATCGTTTTCACCCGTTTAAGCAAACAATAATGTTAGATACTATGTAGTTAAACGTTATGTGATAGAGATACAATATAACAATATGAGATACTATCTCTATTATTAAACACCGAGTCATAGAGATACAATATTAGAATATATGTAATTAAGCAGTCAAAAATGTGCTGGAAATAAAGCAAACTGTAAATGCATCATGAACAACCATTCTACTCAAATCTATTTACATGTGAATCAGAGGAATCCGACCATGCTACACACATCAGATGATCATAATGAGCAACCATTAAAATAACATATAATAAATATTTGCCTGATGAATTATATAGCCATCATGTAGCATATTCATTCCTCGCTCTGTCAGTACCACTATTATGTCTTGTAGTAGGAAACTATCACAAACAAATATCACCAGCAAAAAGCACAGGAAATTGAAGTTAATACATAGATCAAACCATCACACAACATGTTGCATGCTTGGAGTGCAAAAAAATTCATAGAGTAACACAGTATTTCCTCCAAAACCAACATATCTCAAAGGAGGCACAATGTTTTACCTTATCGAAGAAGATAAAAACAAAATGCACATAGCAACCAATTTCATTACATCCCAAGATTAAAGATAAATTGGATAATGTTTAATGTTTATAAATGCTAATTTGATCCTCTCATTGGAGAAGGCGTACTGGCGTAGAGAGCCTCTAGATAGTCATCATAGGGTCGAAGTTTAGCCTTTTCCCCTATCCTTAGGGCAAGCGCAGTCTTGACTTGGTCATAAACATATAAATCATGCTTCAAAGAATTGAAAGCATCTACACAAAAAATCTTTTAAAGTTAGCATTGCCAAAAAAGTTTAACTTAATTGATTAAAAGAGAGAAATATATTATACTTACTCTCAACACCCCCAAGGTGGAGGTGCTGAGTATTAAGTATGAAAACCAATGAGCTGTCATTGGAAGTTGTGAAACACAGAGGATTTTCTGAAATGAAAAACAAATGATAATATAAAATCTTGTGAACGTTCGTTGCAAGGAATAATAATGTTTTTGAAAGGATTAAAATGCTTACTTATATTGGTAACCTCCAGTTTAGTGGCAACCATTATTCCATTGGTAGCCTCAACTTCAATGAGCTCGTGTTGGTGAGGAAAAAGTAATTTTTTTGAGATTTCAACAAATAGTATTTTCCCACTTCAAAAATAGTAACAATTTAATATCATTTTATATGAGAAGATGTATTTTCTATGTTGGATTTGGCATGAAAGTACTACCATAGACTTATTGGAATAATACTTACAATAAAACAGTAAAAACATTTATTTAGGAAAAACCATATTATACCTTCCATCAATAATTGCAACCTCGCGAGAATTTAACGGGAACTCTTGAGGTCCAATGTTTATAACCACTCCGATGACATCTGTCGAAAAAATAAACACATATAGGAATTATAAGAATCATAGCAATTTATATTTTTAATGATGACAAAATATAGCTTTATATATACCAAATACTGCATAGTTATTGTACAATACTTCATGAGAAGGACCAATTCCTCTGGTTGTCACATCTAGCAGAGCACAAAACACTCAAATCAGTTCATTAAAATTTCCTCGGATTGAACAAATAAATTTGCATGAAATCTAGCGGAGCCTGTTTGGAACTTATAAATTTGCATGTAACAGTGCAATTCCGAAAAGCACCTGTTTAGATAAAAAGACTGAACCAACACATCACCAAGATTCACGTTCTTTCCTATGCCCCTGCAATGTTCACTAATGCAGTACTAAGATAATCACATTTGAAACTTCATTATAAGGAGTCCTGAGCAAATTTTGTTGATCAGTTCCTATAGAATGTTGAACTGAACTTATGACACTGCATTTGATGGATGACTTTGGCAAATAGGTGTGCCTGCCCTTGCCAAAAAAAAAAAAATCCACCATGAGCTGTTCTTTGCCCTTCTGTTATATCTTCTGTAATGCATTAGTGAACATTGCAAAGAATGAAGCTGACTTGTATTTTCTTCTCAACATGAAGCTACTGGCAGTGAGGATTCAAATGTCTACTTCTATGATTTGGCTCGGCCAAAGAACTCTTGTGTAAATAGACTACAGGTATGTTTAGTGCTTTGTATGTGTCGCATCTTAGACTTTGATTCCACAGTTGATGTACCAATTAATGGAGCAATTTACATTCCTGAAGGGGCACAGCTCTCCAGTAATTGGAGTGGTCTGGAGTCATGGGGAAAATTTGCTGGCCTCATCTGATTCAGATGGTACGGTTATCGTATGGAAGCGAGCAAAGGATCATTAGAGTGATTTCCACATCACGTATCATACTTGTATTAGAAACTGGTTAAGGGGGCATTTGTAAACATAATGTCAGCTCCAAGGTTCCTGGGAATTAGTAGTATAGTATTTGTCATGAAACACTCTATTTTGGCTTCCAGTGTTCCTATAATATTGTCAAGAAAAACTGTATTTCCTGTTATTCAGGATTCTAGGTGTTTTTACGAAATGTCTTGATGCACATGTGACTGGAATTAGTAGTTATGAAGTAATGAATATGAGGCAAATTAATCTGATTAGCTCGGGACCGGAACTTGTATGATAATTTGTCTTCTTTTTTCTCAAAAGAACATAATTTCCTTGTTTAGTGTAATCTGGAAGCAGTATCTTACTATTCCTACTCCTGGTTTCCACCATGAATTTCTGCTGTTTTTATCAAGAGGACAGTTTTCCCTATTCACCTTCAAATTTTTTCTTCTGTCATTTCATATCCCCCGGTCCCCAAAGGCTATAGTCAAGCAAAATGCTTCCCAATTCAATAAAACGCCCATAAGCTCAGTGTGCCTATCTCATCAACAACACAAAGTAGGGAATCTTGTTTACAGTTTTTCCATAGACAAATGGACGGAACTGATATCTCTAGCGTTCGAGTCACTGGGCACTTTGAAGAGATATTTTCTAGTATAAAGTTGGAGTGCAAACAAGACGTACACGTCAGGCCAGAGATAGAAACTGGTTAAGGGGGCATTTGTAAACATAATCTGTACACAGCCATGAAGAATCTTTGCAATGCCAGTTGTAGAAAGAGAATCACCGAGAGAGAGGAGACAATCTTGGTGATATCATCCCTTTTTAATAGTAGAGATTCTATTATAATGCATTGGCAATTCCTAAAAGATAGATCACAATAAGATAAATATCTATTTTGCATTTAGTTATATGCTTCTTTAAGATGTGCTTTCATTGCAACGCACGGGCACTCGGCTAGTTTATTAGATCAAGTGTGCTGCAATTTGTATTTCCACACATGCACCTGTTCTCTTTTTTTATATTTCATGGCAAAGCACGGGCACTCTACTATAAAAGATGAAAAGAAAAGGCTACCTGTGTCCAAGTTCTTGCGCTTGTTGGAGCTTCCCGTGTACTGCTCCGGAGGACTCAACCACTCATGTTCACCGGAGAACCCTTCCTCACGGCCTTTGATACTCATGGTAGGGGTTTGTCCTCAGCAATGCGGCAGATGGGAGAGAAGAGTAAAGGGTATATGAGAAAGTGAATTGCAGGATCGGACCAATAAATAAAAGATGGGAGGAAATAAATTAGAAGGTAATCGGATAAATAAACATGATAAATCGTATGATCCTAAGTAAAGGTAAGATCCGTGATTGACTCACTTACCCGTGGAAAGGTCGATTGCCCTCCAGCTAGCCTAGGTTTTACGTGTTTTTCCGTAGGGAAGGGAATGATTGTGACGCGGTGATTGAGGGATTGAGAGATGTGAGGTGGTGATTGCGTAGGGGCCAAGGGGCGTCGGCGCTAAAAGAGGATGCAGGAGCTGCGGCGGCGTAAGGGCGCGGTGCACGGCGGCACCGGCGGCATGAGGGCGCGGTGAGGGATGAGGCGGCTGGCGGCACCGGCGACGTGTGGACGCTGTGAGGGATGAGGCGGTTGAGCTAGATGGGGAGGGAGGAAAAGGTGCCGGGACGGGTGACTCAGGGGAGCAGGCCGGGTGGTGGTGGCCGGATGGGGAGGGAGAGATGGAGAGGCGGGGCCGGAGGCCGGGCGCGGCGGCGTGACCCTAGGAGGAGCCCACGGCATGGGAGACCCAGCCAGCACTGTGGCCAGGGATGCCAGAGCGGCACGGTGGAGAAGAAAAAGAAGCAGAGCAGCGTAGAAGAAGAAAGTGGAAAAGAGGGAGAGAGAGAAGGGAATCCAAGAAAAAATAAAGGGAGATCAGCCATAAGACAGGGACCAGTGTACGATGGTGATCACAGCAGGAGGATGGTTCAGATTTTTTATGTTCATTGCACCGTATCGAAACAGCTAGAACTTACCAATTACAAGGCGTCCATGTAAGGAATGAGTTCAATTATTGTCCATGAATATGATAAACTAATATGTAAATGAGGTCTTTCCACAGTATAGCAAAATATGACATTTCGTAAATTCATAAAATATGATAGACTAAAATAATCTCACATCCATATTATTAAATTCATAAACATCTTGATAAGTTGCACTGCTACTCAGTTGACCCTTGGTAGTGTGGATTAGCAACGGCTTCAGCCCTCATCTGTACCGCATGATCCACGTATTCCCGAACGCTTGTAGTGCCACTCGTTAAAGCGAGGCGTAGGACTAAGGAACAAACGAAAAATTGGTAGCCATAAAGTACAAATATAATGGATATATAATTAATCATCCGACGTATGGGTATAATCAGTTTACCTTCTAAATCGACGGCATATCGGGAATTTGGAGAGAAAACGAACTCAGTCTCATCGGTGGTAGTCAACCCACCTAAACATTATTCAAAAATCAATGATAACTCACGATATTACCTAGAAATGTGTTACCAAAATGACATCATATATGTACCACATACTAATATTTTTGTTTCTCTTTAACAGTACAGCGGCCAGACACTGGTAGCTGGCCTCCGCTGGACGCCATCGCAAGATGTGTCGTCCGACATGGCAATCCCAAACTCGTACAAACATCAACTCTTGTCTGATCATTTCAGAAGGGTTACGAAATCAATGTTAATATAACACTACTAAACAATGGTCTACTGTCATACCTATCATTCATAAGGACTATGTCCCTATGTGGCACGCGCCTGCCATATGTTTTCTTATACTGAATTGCGCCCACATATACTACCATACCGATGACATCTGTACAAATCGTCAAACATATCAGTTTAACAATAAAGCTGATAACCAGAAACATTTCTCAATTATCATTATATAACCACTATTACCATGGAGTGTTTTGTCGGGGCGAGCGTGCACATCCCGGTAGTCCATGAAGTGCATTGGATATACTGAGAAATCGATACGCAAGCTCGGAGTGCTTAGCATAGTTTGATTATTTAGGACAACACTGAATTCAGTCCTGATGGGAAGAAAAACTTGGAGGGGCATGTCTGTTGGCTCAAAACCAACATTAGTAAACTCATACCCTTGACCAGCTTCGAGTAACCCGTTGAAACGGTCCGCCTCTCTATGATATGCAAGTGCATCTATCTTTGTTCCCTATATACAATTAATGCATGGTTGACAAACATCAATTTATAATGATTAGAAACAAAAATAACTTACGAATCGGTCTGCTATAATCAATCGCAAAAATGGTGTCCCATAGGGGCGATATTCTTGAATGTCCCCCTTCTAGAGAACTTTTGCTTGAATAATCCATCCCATTTGATAAACATGTTCCGTCGTAACCTCATCAAAATATACCAATCTATGCCAAAAAGAAGAAAAAAATCATACATAGATTATTACAAATTCAAAAGAGCTACTCAGCAATGGATTACAATTGAACTAACCTACTGAACTGAACAGGGCTACTGGAAGTCCCTGGACGCGGTGCTTGAACCCTCTTCGAGCCGATCACCATGTTGAATTCAGTCCCGGAGCTTAACAGGTTCTCGAACACAGAGATGACAGGAATATCTCGTACAGCGGTGAAGCCTTAAATAGCATGTTCAAAAACTGTCTTGGTGAGAGATTAATTTCAGCTTTAGTTTTGCCACTTGATTTATTTCAGCCAGCCGCCTTGCCGATTGATGCCGCTTGATTTGCCGCCTTGCCCCTTGATTCATTAGTTATACCCCTTGATTCATTGCACCGTAGTTGCCTCAAAATTCCAGATTTGCCTCCTCAAAATTCCAGATTTGCCGCCTCAAAATTCCAGATTTCCTATTGCTGGGTATCATTTCCTTTCATGGACCTTGTCTGTAATTTTTATTTCCTTGTTTCCGCTAAGGGTGTAAAATTTGTGGAAATTACACACAGAGTGACATTTTTATAAATCATCAACTTTATAATAGCATGGGCATAAATTTCCCACAAAAAATGATCGCAACCATCACACGCCCGTCTCATCTGTTCTTCTAATACTGCAGCAGTAGCATAGCACGCATAATAGGAGTGTTTGGCTTGCAAAAATTTCCAAGGACCGGGTAAACGATGCTACTTGAATGTAGTGCTGATACCTGTGATTGGACCCAGTTATACTCCATTATGCATATACCTGCAGTGATTCCCACTCCAAACAATCAGCAGTTGCTCTGCAGAAGTTTTGAGGGAACCAATGGATTTATTGGCATGGCTTCGAAATAGAGAATCCTAGAGTAAATGCTGTTGGCTTTTGAATAATTAACAGAAAAGAATAAGACTAATGGCATTTGTCTCGTTCTTCTACGTGCTAAATGATATACAGAATAACCTACTGTCCTACAGATTGCCACAATTACAGAGAATAAATTACGGGTGCTATGTTAGCTACGTGTAAAATACTGGGTTCCTCCACATCAACGCCCTATATTGGAGATTTCGTTGAGATGCATCTCCAACACAAGACAAACCTTGATAGAGCTCGTGATCTTCGTGTCCTGATCTTCAATGCTGAGAGCTGCATTGAAATGATTTAGTGTCGGCCCGAATGAGTGACAATGTAACAACGTAGTCAGAAGAATTACGAGTTAACAGGTTTGCTTATATTCTACCACAGTTAAACTAAGGAGTCATGATTTATTCTTCAGTCACTATTAAACTAAGGAGTCATGATGAATATTATCCTTTCGAGAGGAGCTGCTGCTGTTTCTATTTCGCATTCAATTGGTACTATTTACCCTTTCATTTTCTGAAGCATAAGTTCTACTCTTTGGAAGAATTTAAATCATTTATTGTGCGATGATTTATGAAGTAGACAAATAGGACGTTGGGACAAAACGTGAACAAGATAAATAACGGAGATTCATGATCTTCAAGGACGGTTGGTTTAACATGGACCCACCGATTAGTTTCAAGTTATCCAGACATGATTTGTTGCAAGCATATATGACCCTGGTTCCTGACAACATTTCATATGCAAATTGACTTGTTTTAATGGACAACTATTATGCCAGTTGAGGCCACCAGCAGCACTAATTCTTTTTGAAAAAGAAAGAACATTAATTTTTTCAGTAAGTGTGATATAAGACCATTACCTTCCATCCAGTAGTGTTTGAAGCTTTCCAACAAAGCAAACTCGATCTAGGCTCCAATCTCCTGCAAATATATTAACATTCCAAAATCATATTCTAGGATTGAAAATTGGTACTTGTCACATTTCAATAATGTGAATGAAAACTACTTGACTTATGCTACAAGCTCTATTCATAGAGATTTTTTTTACACGAAATAGGTCAAAATTAGGCCTCACTACCCTATTTTCTTACCATAAACTACTTATTATGTACAGTACTGTAGTGAGTAGTGCACAGTTGGTGCTGCAGGAGAAGAAAAAAATATTAGAAGAAATATATATTAGAAACAGACTGACATCAACCAAATATCCTTAAAATTCCACCAAGCATATATAAAAGCCAGTCATCAAAATCAAGAAACAAGCAATCAATAAAGGTAGAGGCACCTTAAACTGAATGTCAAACAGTACGACTTATGCCAAACTTAATATTTTATTGAATGATTCATAGTATATTACAATGGTTTGACAAGAAGGTATGGGCAATTGGACCAATACATCGGCTAAGACGTAAGAACTTCCCTGTACACAATGTTCTTTGTGAATGTCCCACGGGTATTCCTTGACCTCTGACCCTTCAATTTGTCATTGTCAGAGCCAGCTAGTACCGTAATATTGCTTCTGGATGTAGCTCTAGACAACGCGACGTAGAGTTGACCATGAGAGAACACCAAGTCTGGTAGGTAGACACCCACTTTCGGGATGGTCTGCCCTTGGGCCTTGTTGATCATCATTGCGAAGCTGACCCTAATCGGGAACTGCTTCCTCTTGAAACGGAATGGGAACATCTCATCGTCGGAGGGGCAGAGCGGTATCCGAGGAAGGAACACCCTCTTCCCGGCATGTTGGCCAAGCATGATCTCAGCATCGACAGCATTTCTTTGAAAGACTCGAACCACCAGCCTCGTCCCGTTGCACAGTCCATTTGCAGGGTCGATGTTTCGCAGAAGAATCACCGGGTGTTGTGGGCCGGAGATAGGTACCCCCTCGGACTTGGGAGCGAAGGAAGGGTCCGCCCCCGCCGTACCTCCGCCCGCTCTTCTCTGTTTTTTTAGGGGGGCGATCGAAACACGCTAAGGGAGGGAATGCGAAGGACTGGATCGGCGGAGCGGAGCTTGTGCGAGGCCCGGCGAAGCTGAAGAGGGAGCAGCAAGGGGCGCGAGCGAAGCTGTGCACGACGCGGGTGGAGCACGGGGCGCGCGCGGGGCTAAGAGGGGCAGCAGGAGCGGAGCAAGGGGCAAGCCCAGGCCAGGAAGCTCCGGGCGGAGCTGACGTCCGACTAACTCAAGAGAAAGCGGCATGATCGGAGGGTGACGGGGCGAACGTCCCCGCCCGTAGCAGGGCGAGGCGGGCCGGGCGCGCCGACAGGACTGGCGCCTTGTCAGGATACCCGAGTGGATGTCAGACGGGCGCAGTCTGGTCTGTAACCGTCGCCCGGGTGTAATCCCCCATATGGCCCGTAGTGGAGGCTTTTTGGGAGGGCAGGGCCGTAAAGAGTATGGCTAAGATGTTGCAGAATGACCCTAATGCCCCTTGCACGAGGGCAGGTGGGGGGCAAAACGTGTAAAGTCGTAAGGAAATGACCCGCGGGTCCTTGGTCGGGGTATGTAAGAAAAGGGACCACCATTGCATGGTGCTGTACACTCCCGTCCCTATATAAGGGGAGGAGGACGCCGTTAATAGGGGGATTCTTCAAGCCCAAGTGTAGTGTTCCTTCCCCCCACAAGCGTTACCGGAGAGAGCACGAGAGTCTCATCGAGCTGTCTTGGGTACGCGGGATCGCGCATCGGGGGCAGCCCTGTTTTCTGTTCGTGGGGTGACACCCACAACACCAGGCAATTGATCTTGAGCTTTAACACATGAGGAGGAAGGCCGTTGGAGGTGAGAGTGTTCAGGAACTCAGGGGGATAGTAGCCATATGGATCGTCCTCCGCACGATCAAAGCTATGATAAATCATCTCCTCTCCGCGGAACCGTTCAATCATCTTCATGTTTATCCTATCGACGCACTTGTTTCGAGTGGACAGGATGGCACGTGAGGTGATGTAAGTCAGATCCGTTAGATTGTCATCAAGATCTACGAAAACGCTAGCTATCAGCCTGTCGAGATCAACCTCCTCCCTTGTAGATGGGACACATATCTCGTTAGGAAGCCTTATGTAACTTTCATCGTCGGTCTCCTCCAATCCATTTCCAATCCGCAAAAGGTACTCCGCAAACTCTAGATCGCTCTAGGCCCTCATGTTATGAACAAGCTTGAGTTGGTGCATGCATTCCCAGAGGTATGACCTACGCAGGGTTGAGTTTGTTATCTGAGGTCGTGTCTCCTTGCGTACGACTGGGAGCACCTGTCTAAAGTCTCCTCCGAAGACGATGGTCTTTCTACCAAATGGCATGTCATGACGACCCATGATGTCACGCATGCTGCTGTCTAGGGCCTCCACCGCTTGTCTCTTCGTCATCGAGGCTTCGTCCCATATGATAAAGGATGATCTTTGGAGGAGCTTAGCAGTCCCACTCTGCTTTGTGAAGTTGCACACCCCACCATCTTGTACGTTAAGCGGGATCTTAAACCTCGAGTGTGCGGTCCTTCCTCCAGGCATGATGGAGGCGGCAACCCCTGACGTTGCGGTAGCCACAGCTATCTTTCCCTGTGCACGAACCGTGGCAAGTAATGCCTTGTACAGAAAAGTTTTTTCTATTCCTCCAGGGCCATCCACGAAGAACATGCCTCCGTGACCGCTTTCGACCGCAGCTAGTATCTGATCGTATGCGGATCTCTGTTCTGTGTTGAGGGACTGGGAAATAATGATGTGGTCTTGGTCAACCTCAATGTTGGACTCCTCGATGATCTCTTGGGACTCGACGGAAAGCAAAAGAACTACATTCTGCATCTATAGCAAGTCCAGTAACTTGTGATCTGTGCCCCCTCAAACACATTCTGCATCTATAAACTATTGCTGCCTAAATTATAAAATTTTGGGCAAACTAAACATTATACAAACACAGTGCAGTACCACGGATGATCATCATATGCTCATAAGTTTCAAAATTAATACAAACCATTTTTAGCATTTTGCAGATAGATATTCATGAAGGGATCAAAATCATACAATGTTCGGTGTTAAGATGCTAACTACTGAAAGTTAAAATGTGAAGTCAGTATAGCAAAGTGGAGGCAGCGTCACTATCAAACCTGGCAATCAACGGATGGAGGCAGTGTCACTCACCACCAAATTAATCCACCGTCGACTTCAAGCATCCACTGCAATATGGGATATCAAAGTTGTAATATGAAAATGATATGTCATAGAAGTGCAAATAAAAAAAATCAAGCAAAAAATGTTAGCTCTCTGTTTCTCTTCCCCTCTCTTACAGATTATTAATTGCTCAGGCCCTACGTGATCCTTTTCTATATCACCAAATCCTTTTCTATATCACATCCCTGCACAAATCAGTTTCTTAAATTTTTGCAACTTGTGCAAAACCAAACATATATAGCAATGTTCCTGCTATGCAGTATGGCCAAGGGCATCCTAATCTATTTTCAAAACATATATAGCAATGTTCCATGAAAACTAACTCAACAGGCCTTGAAAACCTATCCCTTGCAAGCCAAAATAAGCTCAGGCTGACAGCATGCCTAGCGTGGCACCTGTCAAAATGAGAAATGCAGCACCCTAATCCTAAATGCATCCGTCTTTCTTCAATCTTCAGACCGGAAGGAATCCATTTGCCTACCGTGCTAGAACAAAACAACAAGTGTGGGCACTACACAACATGAACAGCGGCAGTGCCGTGATTCCGTAGATGCGGCGGTGGCGGCGGCGAGAGCTCACAAGTCGCATGCATCGGCCGGCCGGCCAAGCTACAAACCTGCACGAACGACGAACCACGCAAGCTCCACACCAGCTCCTCTAAATGTTCTCCTACAAAACACTATTAGTGTCACCTCTATCCATTCCTCTAAAATTCCTTCCCAAAAGAGCTGACTACAGAAAGATGTGTAGGTGAAGTCGAAGGTACAATAAGAGAATAACCTCAACACAAGCTAAAACTAATAAACTATACAGAATTACAGAGAACCAGAATATTTATACAAAATATTTAGAACTTCATACAAATATTGACCTATGATAAATTAATAAACTAATATAAACTAATAAACTCCATCTAACTGACATAACAAAAAAAAAACTTCATACAAAAATATTCAGAACTTCATATTGACCTGTGATAAGATAGCACCTCAAAATATAGACATGACACAAGGTAGGATATCTGCCTTGAACTAAGCAATGAGGTAGAGAATCATCAGTTCAAAAGAGAGAAATTGCACACATTGACTATAACATCTTCATATATTGATAGTGAGTCTGCAACCTCAGCTTAACCTGTAAACCTGTAAAAGAACAGATGCATACATGTGTAAATTGGATTTCATAACACCGTTTCTTTGGTTTTCACAATCTTAATATGTAGATAAGCAGTCAAGAAGTATGTAATGGAAAAAAAGATAAACTCAATGGGCGCCCTATGCAAGGTTCCATCATCATAATGTGCAGTTCAGGAACTGGCATACTACAGAAATAAATTTATAACCTAGATTCACAATTGTCCTTCATGATCACAAGAATCACAGTACACCATCAGCTCAGAGTAACCCTTGAACATCAATCCAAGGTCTTGCACAACAAATTGCAGAGATTTCAACTATGAACGTCAAACTTCCCCACTTGATGCAATATACACAGAGTGACATGGATGTTGGCCTAGAAGCACATCAACAACCTCTACTATTACCAATTCATCATAATGTATTACCAGTTCTTCAAATTCATCATAAAAATTTTGACGCAGATGAGGCAGTGATGGTTGCTCCAGGTGAAGGATGCGATGCAGAGAGGTAGTGAGAAGTAGAGGGTCAGTTTTATATGTTTAATAGATGGAATGGAAATGGAAACATTTAACAAGACTGGATATTTGGAAATAGCCGTGATTTGCGCAACTTACCCAAAACACGCGTATGAATTCGAAATTCAAAAATTTTGAGGCCGTCCGCCAGGGATTCCGGCAAGCCTTCCGGTCAGCTGTGCTTGACGGAGACCAGCGCGGCGCCATAGACGGAGACTAGGGCAGTGCCATGGGTGCATGGTGGCCGATGGCTGGTGTCAGGGAGCAGGCAAGGGGGGCCGATGGGAGACGGCGGCAGGCGTTTGGGGGCAGGCGAGGGGGGCGACATCCGGCGGCAGGCGAGGGGGCGGCGGGCATTGGGGCGGCGAGGGGACGGCATGCCTTCCGGTCGGCTGTGCTTGATGGAGAGCAGCGCGGCGCCATAGACAGAGACCAGGGCAGCGCCATGGGTACACTGGTGGTGATGGTGGTGTCGGGAGCGAGCAAGGGGGCGATGGGAGGCGGCGGCAAAGCGTTGGGGTGGCGCGGGGCGACATCCCGGCGGCGGCGGCGGCGTCCGGCGTTGGGGGTAGGCGATGGGGAGGCGGCGGCGTTGGGAGGCGGCGAGGGGCGGCATCCGGCGTTTGAAACAGCGATGGATGGGGGAAGGCGATGGAAGGCGGTGGCAGCGTTGGGGGCAGGCGATGGGAGGAGGCGGCAGGCATTTGGCGGCACGCGATGGGAGGCGACGGCGGGCGTTGGGGGCAGGCGAGGGGGGCGGCGCCCGACGGTCGGCGTTTGGGGAGGCGGCTGTTGTAGGGGCAGCCACCCCGTCTCCAGAAAAGGTGGGTGTCCACGAAGATGCTGTAGAGATCCTTCATAAAGATCCTTATCCGAAGGGGTAAGCAGTGAAGTGTTTAAGATGATCTCAAAGACCCTTTGGGATGGGAGCAAGAGACTCGGACATCCGCGAAGGGTCAGAAGGAGGATGCGAAGGGTCAAGCGTTCGCGGGTAAATCTCAAGCGATGAGGATCCTCGGGACTCTTACCGAAGGGTGACGGAGGAGAGTGATCTTTGAAGAGGGATTCACGAAGACCCTTCGGGGAGACCGAGAGTGATCTTTGAAGAGGGATTGACACCGAGAGTGATCTTTGAAGAGGGATTCACGAAGACCCTTCGGGGAGACCGAGAGTGATCTTTGAAGAGGGATTCACGAAGACCCTTCGGGGAGACCTAGAGTGATCTATGAAGAGGGATTCACGAAGACCCTTCGGGGAGACCGAGAGTGATCTTTGAAGAGGGATTCATGAAGACCCTTCGGGGAGACCGAGAGTGATCTTTGAAGAGGGATTCACGAAGACCCTTCGTGGAGACCGAGAGTGATCTTTGAAAAGGGATTCACGGAGACCCTTCGGAGAGACCGAGATTGATCTTTGACAGGTTTCGGGCCAGAGGACGAAGACCCCGCGACAGCCTCTGACAAGAACGAATCAAATCAACCACCTTGTCAGAATGTGCCCCCCCAAGGGCATGTTAGGGAATAGAACAACTTGGATTGTAAGAAAACTAGTCTAGCCGTTGATCGTACGATCAATGATCCAGAGATTAGGGCAATCGGGGTATTTTCCCTGGGCCAGGGTAATTTGGGTATTTCCTATGCATGTAAACCCTGACCCTAGAGTTGTATAAATTAATAAACTCAACAATGAAAGAGGCAAGCATTCTGATCATACACATTAGCACTCTAGTTTATTCACTGAGCGCTCTGCTCTCTCACGCTCTGCTCTCTCACCACTACCTCTCTCGGCGTCCTCTCCAGCACCGGGGAGGGGTGCTGAATCTCACCGTCGGCGGGATTTCCTGGCGACAGGGGCAGCAGGCGATGGAAGGCGGTGGCCAGCGTTGGGGGCGGCGATGGGAGGCGGCGGCGGAGTTGGGGGAAGGAGAGATGGGGGGGCGGCGGCGGGCGTTGAGGCGGCGAGGGCAGCGTCCGGCGTTGGGGAGGCTGCAGAAGCGATGGAAGGCGATGTGTAACAGCCCAAATTGAGCCAAATTTTAAACGTTAAAATTTGAGTGCAAGAAAAATATTTTTCTCGGTAAAAATGCTAAATGCAAAACTATGCCATGCATTTTTCTTATTTTCAGAAATATGCAAGCCTATTTAACTGGCTTGTAGTTTATATAAATACATCTATTTTCGGATTATGAATAATAACAATCCTAATAATCAACTTTGCCTAAGGATTAAAACAGCCTAGGTGAAACTATGGTTCTACCCGTTTGCCTAAACCTAGAAATTTCTAGGTCAATTTGAATTTCACCTTTAATTAATCTAGTATTAAAATCCAATTTAGAAATTTTGCCCATAATAAAACTCATTAAATTCTAAACCTAATTGAGCAAATTAAAGTTTTGGGGTTAAGAATTCACCCAACCATATAATTCCAAACCAAATCACTTAATTACACATGAACTAATATCTATATATTGGTATATATACATGCATATATATATATATGTGTGTGTACTCTTACACATATAATTGTTTATAGATGTAAAATCATGCATTGGAAACTTCCCAAAAATTCACCCAAAAATTTCCCATCCAATTTCTTGCACCCATTTTTGTAATTTAATCCTAAAATTGATAAATTTAGCTATGGACCCACCTGTCACTCTTCTTCACTCTCTCTCTCCCGATGAACTCTCTCACGCACGCTCTTTCTCTCTCCTCTCTCTCACCCGGCGCCTCTCTCTCTTACCCTCCCTCACTGGTGCTCTTGCTCTGGCCGAGCTGCCCCGTGGTCTTGCCCTCGATGAAGCCGAAGCGTGGTCAGCTTTGGCCTCAGCAGACACGCCAGCCCGCCCGCTGCAATCCCTGTCTTCCTCTGCCTGTACACCACCAAGACCAGAGGCCTGCACTGCATCTCTCTGCAGCTCCTCCTTCACCATCTCCAAGCCATTGGTGCTGCCCAGCCGTGCCCAGCTCGGCCTACACCGCCCTTCCCCTCCACCAGCTGGGCGCTGCCCTTGCCCTTCTCTTCCTCCCGGCGCCGCCCCTTCTACCTCCCCTCCTCAAGCCGCCCTCTCTTCTCCCCTGTTTCACTTCGGCCGCCCGCATTCGGCACTTCAATTCCCCCACCATGGTGCATTCCAAGCCACAATATTGCAGCCACGTCTTCCTCACATCCTTCTCACCAACGTCTTCGAAGCGATTGACCGGAAACCCACCGGAGGCCGTGCATTCCGCGAAGACCTCCCCGCCGGGCCGAAGCACCCCCTTTCGGTTTATAGCCACTCCGGTAAGAATTCCGTCAACTCCTTGAGTATAGAGTATCCTCATGATGTTTCTAACCTTCTCCATCTATCAATGTTGCATGCCGACCGCCGGAATCTTCTGGCGACGTATCCCTCTTTTTGGCTGCCGCTGTCCTACTCGTCGCCGGCTGCTTCCGGTGTGTCTCCGCTCCTTCCATGGCCGAAGGTACCTTCTTAGCACCCTTTAGATGCTCTAGGACCCTTGCATTAGGCCGTTTTTGTCATAGCTCGTCGCCCCCATGTTTGCCGTCGCCGGTCGCAGTGGGAACCAGCCGCATCGCCGCTTGGCTGCCCTCTTCGGCGCGCCGTCGGCGCCCATGGGTGCGGTGCGGCGCAAAGATGCGAACGCTGCTAGTCGCCCTCGCCGCCGTGCGCTCGTTCGCCGGCGTTGCCGTGCTGCAGAAGCCGGCCATGGCGCACTGCGCCTCTGTCTAGGCTCTAGGAAGAAGACAGTATGCTGGTCATGTATGTGCCCCTTACAAGGAGGACCCACCCATTTAAGCCTTAGAGTAAATGACATGTGGGGCCATGGTCCCACCTGTAAGTAAATGAAAACGTAAATCACAAATACGCCATTGCCTGTGCCAGCCCGCAGAACCAGCATGGGCTGGGATTTCGGCCCGAAACTATTCATAGCATTTTCACCTATTTAACTAATTACATACACCCAGATATATGCTTTGAATTTCTAAAACTACTTAGGCACTCTCATAAATTCCAAAAAAATTTGTCAGTAAATATTAGGTGAGTCACTGATTGAAACAAAAATATAATCTTGCATAATTTAGTATTTCATTTCTCAATAATAGCTATAAACATATTATAGTAATTGCGTAAAAAAAGGAAAACCCAGCTGATAACATTGAATTATAAAATGCTATAGGACTCCTCTTGGTGTTAGGAAAGTTGCAGTAAATATTAAACAATGATTGGGACCTAGGAAAAATATTAATGACAGTAGATGATCTTTGGAATATTTAGAACTTTAATTAAACATTTAATCAAGACTATAAAGCACAGTAACCTATATGTAATTATTAAATATACTAAACCTTGTTACGAGAAAATATAGAAACCCCTTAGGTCAAGATTATTATAAATGAAAACAGCTTATTTATGAACCTCTGTTCTATTAAATAAAGAGATTATCTTAATTTCCCTATAATGGAATAATACATGAAACTGATTTCTAAAATATCTAAAATAGTTGATGAATGAACAAAATTCCAATAAGATTAAAAAAAAAGTGTATAATACCACTCTGGACCTAAGAAAAATATTAGAACAATGTATTATTTCAAAAATGTCCCTAAGCTAAGTTATAGGCCATATGAAGTATTTAAGTATTAATACAGTAGCCACCACGCAATTCAAAGGGGTGTTAGATATACCTAGACACTAGTATTTTAACTCAACACACTCACTCACTCACACTCTAATTATATAACTAGTTCATACTTTAAATAAATGAAGGAAATACTTCAAACAAAACTTATTTTTGCTTTATACATCTATTTGCTAAATCTAAGGGTAGACAATTAAGAGTAGCATTATGCATCATTGCATATCATCTTTATAACGCTCACACCCCGTTATCTTTTGTCAATTATTGTACGGTAGTAGCTCATGGAACTTCCTCGATAAGTAGAGAAACTTATTTAGGAATCTCAGTAGCAAGAAGCACGCTCAGATAGCTGTGACCCTTGACGCATTTGCATTTCATACATCATCTTTCCAGCATACTTTGGTGTTTATTTGTACTGCTTGTCTCTTCACGATAGATTCCGAGGGCCCCGCGGAGCAACAAGAAGGCCCTCAACAGTGTCAGAACCCAGGCCAGTTAACATCTTAAACCTTAAGGGTGTTTACTTTTACTAGGAAGAGTTAGCTTTCCCTAGTGCGAGTTAACAACCTTCCTTTAAGAATGTTGCTTTTACTAGGGAGAGTCTATACTTTCCTTAGTGCGAGTTAACATCTTCCCCATAGGATGTTTACTTTTACTAGGGAGAGTCTATACTTTCCCTAGTACGAGCTAACATTCATTAAATCATATTGATCCTAGTTTTTAATTAAAATTATTTCCTTTTAAAGTATCAATTGCATGCTTTTTAAATTATGAGTACCTACTTTGTTAAATTCATGATATATCATGCCTGCTCTATTGAACTGTCGATACCCATAATGATTGTGTTGATGATCATTGTCAGTTGAATCACTTGCTGATCGCCTTGACGATCAATTCTTGAATTAACCTGGTTTAGGAACAAAACAGTTATTAGGCTCTTCAATCTATGATTTAAAACTTGTTAGACTTCTAAGTCTAGTTAAAATCTTGCTTAGACAATTGCTCAGGTCCAATAATTATTTTTAGGCTTAGTTTGTCTCGGAACGGTGAACCGATATTCACCGGACATAATTATACATCAACTTGGATAACTGGATATTGTGCCTGGCATGCCAATGTGTGGTGTTTGGTGTGGATATGGTTATGGTTCTGTACGGACGAGGTCCGATACAGTGGTGTAGCAGAGGCTACGTGAGCGGAAGAAGGAAGTTATCTTGGGCAGGGTGGACCCAGTGATAGGGTGGAGTCTTGGGCTCGCCCTAGCGAGCGCTGAGACATACGCCGAAGTGAAGATCGCTGCCACTAGCCTGAGGGGGTGGTTCCAACACAACGCGTGGCCATCGCGTGGTAGTAGGAGTTGAGGGTCACATGAGGTGGTTTGCGAAACCAGCCCTTGGACGGAAAACCCCACTCTAAGAAGGTCCGGCTTGGGACGTCACCCTCGCTGAGGGTGATTTAATCACACTTGCTGGACTGGCAAATCCAGTAGAGTTGTGGTTCACAACGGCTCGCCAACCCGGAATATGATGGCGGAAGGAAGGAGATGTTTGGCAGAGTGCATGGAAACTGCTACGGGATGGGATGGATTATGGTGTGGAATTTAAACTTTGGAATAACACATTGAAAGTAGAACTTTATTAAAACTGCTAAGTCATAGGCTTTGATTTAAAACTCTGGCTTTCTACAAACAAAACAACCCCCAACCTTTCCTTTGTAACCTCTACCATTAAATGCATTAGGTTGGGTATTAGCTCGCCAGTGTTTGGATGACACTGACCTCGCATACATATACTCTTTTAGATGGTGAATATAAGCAAGACAAAGATGCCTGCCATGAAGACGATGAACAGGAGTTCGCTGACGATCAAGTCGAGGCTTAGGGCGTCTCTCCAGTCGATTGCTTAGGCATAGCCAGCAAGAGACTCATTTGAATCGTTTATCGCACTCTAATCTTTTGTTGTTCTTAAACTAATTTGGACCAATGTGCCGTGTTGTAATATTTATTAGCCTTCAGACTTAATTAGGTACTTAATGTAATATAAATCTTCCGCTTGCATGAAATGATCCGGCTATGTAAATGGTGTGCACTAGTGTACTGATCCAGGGACTAGTGCAGATCAAGCGGTGGCGAAGGACAGGCCCCACACGATGGCCAGCGTTGGGGGCAGGCGATGGGAGGCGGCGGCCGGAGTTAGGGGGTAGGAGGTGGGAGGCTGCGACGGGCGTTTGGGGGCAGGCGAGTGGGGCAGCGTCCGGCATTGAGAGGCAGGCGATGGAGGCAGCGGCCGGTGTTGGAGTGCACGAAGCAGTGAAGTGGGTCTGGACGGGTGGAGGCAAAAGATGCATTGGACGGTTGAGACGAGGCGTTAATAGAATGGATGCTCCAGATGAGAAGTTGGTGACACCACCACCACCACCACAACTAGCCCTTTTTTAATAGTAGAGATTTGAGTTTACTACTCTATGTTTAAAAAATTATGCCCTAGTTTCGAATTCAAACCAGGTCAAATAAGGCAATGCGTATTTTATGTACCATGCATGCATCGCATATGTGTACCATTGCTAGCAGTTGAGTTATATAAGCAAACATGCCATAGTTATACTAGCTAGCAGTTGAGTTAGGTCATACAAAAGAGAAGAGGCCCAAGATTTGCTTAGGTCAGTATGAAAGGAAATGCAAATATTGAACAGCATGTGACAGTTTTAATTGCCTTGTCTTAATAAAGTGTTGATTGAAAACTAATATATATAATCATGTTTATTCTTTTCGCAGGTTGCTATACATATTGAGGAGTTGTGCAATTTAGTCATCTAATTATTATTTTACCATCTTATTTTACTATAATTATTGTCCATGCAAGATTAAAAAAGACAAATCACAAAAAAAGAGAAAAATTCAAAAACAAAAAAGGTAGTTTGTGTGGGATTGTATGGTGTTCCTCTTGCGTATCCTACTCGCTACCGCCACCTTGTTGGGAGCCTTGTCTACTTTGGCATTACTCGTCCTGTCATCTCCCACGCCGTCCACATCCTCAGCCATCCTCAGCCAGTTCATGGCTTGCCCCACCACCATACACTACAGTCACCTTCTCCGTGTCCTTCGCTACCTTCGTGGTACTGTTGATCGCCGTCTCTTCTTTCCCAGCTTCAGCTCCTTACAGCTTCAGGCCTACTCAGATGCCACTTGGGCTAGCGATCCCTCTGATCGCAAGTCCATCTCTGCTTACTGTGTCTTCCTTAGTTCTTCCCTGATTTCCTGGAAGACCAAGCGACAGACAGCTGTCTCTCGCTCCAGTACTGAGGCTGAGTTCCGGGCACTGGCTTCTGTGATGGTTGAGGTGACTTGGCTTCGGTGGCTCCTTGCCGACCTTAGTGTGACTTTTGCTGCTCCTACGACCGTTTGCTCTGATAGTACTAGCGCCATCAGCATTGCTCGTGATCCGGTGAAGCATGTGCTCACCAAACACATCGGTGTCGATGCTCACTATGTCCGATCTCAGGTGCAGGCTTAGGTGGTTACTCTTCATCATATGTCTTCAGATCTTCAGATTGCCGACTTCTTCACCAAGGCACAAACTAGAGCGCAACATGATCGACATCTCTCCAAACTCAGTGTTGTAGATCCACCACAAGTTTGAGGGGATGTTAAAGTAGCATTGTATAGGGGTTTCCTTGCTCTTTTTCCTCTCCTGTACATTGTATATACAGTCCACTTTGGGCCCATTGCAATACATGCTGCATTCCTGTGTGCCACCCAAACAAGAACAAGGACACAAAGTTGCCTGCCTAAGAACGAATTACAAAGGAGAATTTCACCATTACAGGCAATGCCAACTACAGTCAAGCAACCCAAAGTAAATGTCAACCCAGAGTACATATCAATTGATATTGTTGCAATTCCGAAAACAGGAGAAGATTTTTCTTTTTGAATCCCCACCCCCCACCACAAGTCTCACAGAACAACTATACTGATACTAGTTCAACACTGGGACCCAACAAAAGACTGAAACAGCATGAGAGACCGGGCGCAGCCCGCAGCATTCCACCTGAAGGGGCTGGAAAACTCTTTTTTTTTTTGTATGCGTCAAGCTGAAACTCTTTTTTTTAAAAGCCAAAACCTGAAAATCTTGTCAACACACAAATAGAAGTAGAACTACAAGGCAAGGGAACAACATCCTTGACACGGACCCTGGAAGACACAAGCATAAAACGACTGAATCCTAGGAAGCAGCCCCCCAAGATCCTTCATCCATCGACCTCCATGGGGCCTGGCTCCATCACCATGGCAGCTAGCCGCGAGATTGCTTCGAGGACTTCACCGAGGAGCGAATGATGTGTCCCGCGAAGCATGTCGGGATTGAAATACTCCAGCACGTAGTGATTGTCACCCACCCGACGGCCTTGCCCAACCTTCTCCCTAGTCCATTTATGCTCGATACTAAGCAGGTTCTCCTCGAACACTACCCTCACAGGGTACTGTTTAGTCAGTTGACCAACTGAAACCAGATTTGCAGCTGAGCCTGGAACATGTACTACGTCAGAAATCTGGATGTCACCAATGTCTACGGACCCAAATCCATGTACTGGAAGAGGTGGCGCTGACGCATTGACGCCACTGACTGACTGATTGGGATCTGAATTCGGACGGTACTGTTGCAGAATTGCCTTGTCCTTAATCGTGTGGGAGCCTGCGCCAGAGTCCAATAAAAGGCGCGCCGTGTTTGGATTTGCGGCCGTCGTAAGAACACTGCAAGCATCCTGGTTGCTATCTTGTGGGCGTTGAGACGATGACGAGCCGCTGTGATATGTTGATGGCACCAGGGGAAAAAAAATCAACGGGGCTTTTCATTGGGTTTGAACATTGGAGAGGAAATATAAAAAAAGTGAAATTATGAATGATTATTCTATGTTGTGTGGCTATCAAAATTTATATTAAAATATTAAATTGTGTTCCAGGTCCCTTATCTCTACTCAACTAAAAACGCTATATTTTTTTTTTGCAGTTTCATTTATAGACAAGAGTTTTTTTAGAGACCAAGAATCAATGAAGCCTCTCTTCTCACTGTTTCTAATTGTATGTCCCAACCAAATCCCACTCATCTAACATGCTAATACTAATAAACAAAATGATATGACTAATAAAACATCAGATCAAAGCTAACTCAGCCAATAAGCAAGCAAAATTTTTTTAGCTCAATCTGCTAACTATGTTTGTGCGCGCTTTCTTATCTATGATTAATCTGTATTGTTAGAAAATGAACAAAGCGAGCCAAAATTTTGCTTCAAAGCCTGCTGTAAATTAAATGACCAATGAAATGAAGGCAAAGTTTGCTCAAACCTTTCGCACAATGCGTTCACAGCCTTGTGGTAGCCTTCGCCAGAGTACATGTAAAAAGGCTTCACATTTGGATTTAGTGGCGTCGAACGAAATCTGCTAGCATTGTTAGAGTCAGAGATGTTCTATTTGGGGTTAAAGACCGGAGAGCTTCCCACATTCATATATTTTTCAAGAGATATTAACATGGCCTTAGCCAAAAAACAGGAAGAAGCAAAGGAAATAAAAGAGAGAAAAAAACAGAAACTTAGTCTGGCTCTAAGCGTACGTACAGAACCTTTGGCATTGAGGTGGTGACACGCTGCTATATGACATGTTGTGACACCAGGAAAAAAATCAATTAGGCTTCTTCCATGGGTTTAGATATTGGAGAGAGCTTTTTTTTATTAACAAGTGAAATTACATAGATGACAATTCTAGATCTTGAACTCGTGTTTATTGAAATATGAATTTAGATGATAAACTGTGTTCCAAGTCCTTTATCTTTATTGAACTAATAATATTTAGATTCATGCCACTGCAAAGTGGTCACTTTCAATAAATACTAAACAGTACGAAATCGGCCTTGTGTCCTTATAAAGTTCAAACTCTCATATGCTAGATGTTGTAGGGGGAAGCAGAGGTACAGCGGGGCGGGAGGCAGCACCGTCACTGTTGCCTCGCGGATGTCGAATGGGTGGGGCGAAGCAACGACGGCTACTTGGGAAGGCGGAGCAAGGCAAGGACCCTCGATGCCACTGCCTCGACAGGGCACCGCCGGTGAAGCAAGGTTGAGGAGAGCCTCAGGTGCCCCAGGCGAGGCAAAGGCCAAAGGGGATGTGTGCCTCGACTAGTGCGCAGACCTGGTCGAGGGAATGGATCAACTTAGGATCCACAAAAGCTGAGGAGACATAAAGTACAGTGGGGTTATAGTGGGGCCCACCAAGTGTCAGGATAAGCATCATTGGGTCCTTCCCCCAGAGGGCAGGTCATAACCACCTCCTTTATGTAAATTCCTTGTGTCCCTGCTTTAGTATAATAGTGGAGGGGCATTTTGGTCATCCTCCCTCACGTTATAATGGCAAATGACCCTGGTGCCTCAATAAAGATGAAAACACAAGGGCTCCAAGGTCATTTGCCCTCTGTTTTACCATGGTGCCCTCAGGGTTGCCTCTTTTCGAAGGCATTTTGGTTATGTATAGACTATAAAGGTGACCCATCTATATAAGGGGAAGAGCGAGCCTCTATACAGGAGAGAACACCATATTATTAAAAAAAAATCCAACATTCGCTTCCAGTATGGTTCCTTGTAAGGTCATCCCCATGTGTGTTTGGTGGTTGCCTCGTTAAGCGCTAAGCACATGGAGGGGATGCCTCCTAATATGTTTGTCCGATCAAGGCCGACAACACTAGAAATGAAAAAAAAATGCTTCACATGTTTTCTCCCTAAACACCAAAACCAAGTAATAGCAGTCCCTCAATTTGTAAAATTTGGCACATAGTACTTTCTTGACTAGTCAAACAGTTATGTTTGGTAGTTTTCATTGACATGGCAGTCCACATGGCAGTTTTAGGCATGTGGCAGTCCATGTGGTAGACATTGGTGGCATCACATGTGGCAAATAATGTAGTAGCCTCATCAACAAATCCTGTTATCCCTCTGCCCTCCAGTATATTTGATCATTAATCAGTTAATTTTGAATTTTAAGAGTCTATAAAATATTAACTATATCACATATATATATATATATGCAAGTGATATGGGCAAACCGGAAGCCACATTAACAAAACTACCTGCATAAACTACCTATAGTGTAAAGTGAAGCGATACTAATAGATTGAGTGACAAGTAATAGGTTTTATAGTTGAGTTTGTAAAATGGACTTTTTATGTAGTTCAAGGGTGTAATATGTTCGGATTCCTACGATCAGAGAAACTTCCGATCAAAGCCAACTCAGCTAATACAAGAAGTATGCTCAAATTTTACTTAATCAGCTAGATTTGTCTGTCTGCGCGCACGCTCATTGTTATGTAAGATTATTATGAATTGCTAGCAAATTAACAAAGAAAATTATTACTTTTTGTTTCAGAGCCTACTATAGAAGGATCAACGAAATAAAGGCAAAGTTTACTCAAACCTTTTGTGCAATGCGTTGGTAGTCATGTGGCAATCTGTACCACAGTTCATGTAAAAAGGCGCCGCATTTGGATTAAGTGGCCTTGTACGAACTCTGCAAGCATGGTAAAAAGCGTAAGGGCAATCCCAATAGATAGTGTGTATAGCAATGTCTAGAGAATTGAAGAGAAGAGATAGAGTATTTATTATGTGATATCTATAGCAAATCTTCAATAGGTAGTGTGTATATTTAGTAATCCAAAGTCATTACTCATACATGTGTTGTGATCCAGTGTGAGCAGAACCACACACACAACATCAAATTAGATCTCGTATGGCGCAGGAAATCCAAAGTAGATCACTAATGCGTGTGCCAGAGAAATTGTTAGAGTCTCAGTGGCACTTTTGTGGTGTCTATGTGTCTTGATCTAATAAAAAAAGTGATGTCTTGCATGAGACATCACTTTCTTCTTTTAATGACCCTCCACATTAGTTTTTTTTTGCCTATGTGGCATAGTATGGAAACTGTTTAGATACTGCTTAGGTGGTCCATTGAGACTACAATGAATGATAGTTCATAGGCAAAATGGAGCGGAGTTTCCAACGCTCAGTAATTGGCTACTACGTACCATGGGTGGTGGGCTAGCCATGTATGTTAGGTTTTGTCGGGATCCGGTTTTACTAAACCGAACCCCTCTATGTTAATAGTACGTGTCCCAAGGATCAAGCACGTACCCACGGTAAAACAGAAATAAAGTATTAACACCAACACTGCATTAACTAATAAAATAGATCAGAGTACGGCGAAGCATTTATTACCATAGATTATAGCATCGGAAGAACAAATAAACAACTAAAGTAGACCATCATCAGCCATAGGCAAACTAACTAGGGAAGCTTCTAGTATTCCGGATCACCTTTCGGGAAAAATCCAATGTTGTCCTGCGTAACCTCACGGTCCTGACCTGCTCGTGGAATAAGCAGCCCCGAATAAAAACCGGGGTTAGCACACAAATGCTAGCAAGTCTTTCCTGGGAAGGGCCAGGCTAGGCTTATCCTAGGAAAGATAATGGCTCATTTGCATAAAAACATTTAACTTAACAGTATAAAAGCATTTAACAAAACATAAGTAAATGAATAGTAGATCTCATGATTAATATCAACAACAAGATAAACATGGCATAATTCTCAAACTCGGTGTCTCATATCTCAGATGCTCATTATCTCAAATCATTATCTCAATATAGTTCTCATGCTCGTTCTCATTCTCCATGAATCATCTAGCAACGACACACTGCCGGAAAAACCTTACCTGAGTCAAATTAATTAAGGTGTAGTTACGATGTAGAAAACCACCAAGACGCTCGTAACCGGGAGCACAGCCATTCGAATGGGTTTACACTCTGTAGAGGTTGTACGCTTTTCCCGCAAGATACGATACTCCCCCGTCGAAAAGCATGGTAACAAAATCCATCAAAAGTGCGTAACAATGATTATATGAGTGGGAATCACTTCTCAGTGACTATCTAAACAATGATAAGCCAACTAATAATTAAAAACAGTAGCAAATTACATAATATTCTTATCCTAAGGTTTGTGATGATCGTGGGTGCATACCATGTAAATAACGACATGCACTAGGTATCACTATAGCAAATACTCATGATTTAATTAAATAACAATTTTGGCAAAATCTAGAAAATTAGGATTCTAGAGGAAAGACTTGCCTTCCTGTTCTTCTTGACCTTGTGAAACGTCGGCGGCGTCGGCGAACTCTCCTTCGTCACCCCATGGTCTATCGCACGCAAAACAGGAAAAATAATAATAAATAACAAAAACAATAAATAAATTGAAAAAATTATATAAAAATTACAGTAGATAGATAGGAATTTTCTAGATTTTTAGAAACTGGAATCGTCCGATTTGGAGTTCGGATGAACGCGCAGAAAAATAGTGAAGGAATACTATTCACGGAATTTCGGAAATTTGGAAATTTTCACTGGAGCTCACGGGTCGGCTACCTGCCCACTCGTGAGAAGATAAAACGCTGGCTGCTGCTGTGTGGTTGGAAGAAACCAAACAGAGAGAGAACTAGAGAGAGAAAGGAGGAAGAGAGAGGAAGAGAAAGGAGAGAAGAGAGAGTAAGGAGAAGGGAGGGCGCCGGCGGTGGGTGGCTCCGGCGACGGCGGCGAGATGAAGCGGCGGCTCGGCCCGGTGCGTGACAAGCGATGGCTAGCTTGCGGCGGCGGGCACGGCGGCTCGACGGCTAGCTTGCGGCGGCGGCATGCAACAATGCAGGATACAGTGGTTGCATAGTAGCATGCGTCGTCTACAGGGCAGCATGTAGGTGCAGCTGTGAGATGGCGCAGCAACATGGGCAGCGCGAGTGTGGCGAGCGCTCCCGGCAAAGACAACAGCCCAGGCGACGACGAACGGAGATGACGGCATGGTGGCGCGGCACAAAATGACGAGCAACGACGACTCCAGATCGTAAGCTTTGAGATTGGATTTGGTGTCCAGACGAACAAGACATGGATTAGGAGAGTTTAGCATTGGAGATAGTCCATGGAAAAGAATACAGTGCATGCAGCACATGGGTAATAAGCTGAGGCTTAGCAGATCAAAACAGCATGCAGCAACAACGACGCAAGCACAACAGCACAGCTCGGAACAGCGGCAGGGCAAAGAGAGGAAGATAGGACAACTAGAGCAGGGAATTGGGCCGTGCCGTGCCGGCCCGGCACGGGCCCGTCGTGCCTCGGGCCGAACTAAAACAGGCCGACACGGCCCGGCCAACACTTCGGGCCGTGCCGGGCTGGCCTGGACAGCCAAAACCAAGGCCCGGCATGGCCCAAAGGCACGCCGGTCCGCCTTCGGGCCGGGCCGGCCCGAGCACGGCCCAAACAATAAAACAGCAGGAGAACAATATTTTTATAAATTTATATGTTGCTCAAATAAAAAAGTTTTCAACATGAAAAAGATTCGTCTCGCAATTCTCTACAACTTTTGTGTAGAACAGAAATTCATCCGAGCAATGGAAGATCTCGAAAAATAGGAATTACCAGGTATAGTACCGCCGGCCGTACAGCAGACAGTACACTAAATATTTTTTTATAAATTCATAATTTGCTCAAATGAAAAAGTTGTCAACATGAAAAAGATGCGTCTCGAAATTCTATAGAACTTTTGTGTTGAACTAAAATTCATACGAGCAAAGGAACACCTTGAAAAAAATTATTTACTAATCGTGCCTTGGTTCGGGCCTGGCCGGCCCGAGCACGGCCCAAACAGTCGGGCCGGGCCGGGTGGCCCGACGTACCTGATTTCCAGGCCTGGCCCAGCACGCCATTTTGGGCCGTGCCGGCCCGGCCCAGCCCATTTCATTTCGTGCCGTGCCATGCTTTAGGCTTGAAAAATCGGGCCGTGCCCGTGCTGGCCCAGACGGCCCGGCCCAAACTCCCACCACTAGGGACAACTACTCATGGTAGGAATAGTACTGGTGTGCGCAGCAGCGTCCGGCCTCCGGGCGGCTCGATCCGACGGCGACGGCGACGGCTCCTTCGAGTTCATCGTCGCGTTCCAGGAAGCCTCTACGACGTCTCCTCCAGAACAGGGGAATCTAGAGGCAGCCGGCGCAACGTTAACAGATGGATAATGGTGGGGTTTTGGGTTAGGAGATTTGGGTTGATTGAGGGTTTATATAGGGGAGATTATGGGTGAAAACAGGTTGGGCTTGGCCCAATCCGTAAAGGATTTGTCTAGTATGAAATTAAGAAACTAATTATTTTCTTTTTTTTTTTGTAAATTTTAGGGTGTCACAGGTTTGAAGACTCAATTCTTAAATAATATTTCTTTAAATAATAATTACAGAAAAATATAGATAGTGTTTAAAATTTACATAGATATTCTTTAAAATATAGAATTGCCTTGTCCCTAATCGTGTGGCAGCCTGCGCCAGAGTCCAATAAAAAAGGGGCTGCAAGCATCCAGCTGGTTGCTATCTTGAGGGCGTTGAGACGATGACGCGCCACTGTGATATGTTGATGGCACCAGGGGAAAAAAAATCAACGGGGCTAGCTTCTCATTTGGGTTTGAACATTGGAGAAAAAATATAAAAAAAAAGTGAAATTATGAATGATAATTCTAGGTTATGGCTATCAAAATTTGTATTTAAATATTAAATTGTGTTCCAGGTCCCTTATCTCTACTGATCAACTAATAACGCGAGACCAAGAATCAATGAAGCCTCTCTTCTCACTGTTTCTAATTGTATGTCCCAACCAAATCCCACTCATCTAACCTGCTAATACTAATAGACAAAATGATATAACTAATAAAACATCAGATCAAAGCTAACTCAGCCAATAAGCATGCTAATTTTTTTTAGCTCAATCTGCTAACTATGTGTTGTGCGCGCTTTCTTATCAAAGATTAATCTGTATTGTTAGAAAATGAACAAAGCGAGCCAAAATTTTGTTTCAAAGCCTGCTGTAAATTAAATGACCAATGAAATGAAGGCAAAGTTTGCTCAAACCTTTCGCACAACGCGTTCACAGCCATGTGGTAGCCTTCGCCAGAGTACATGTAAAAAATCTTAGCATTTGGATTTAGTGGCGTCGAACCAAATCTGCTAGCATTGTTAGAGTCAGAGATGTTCTTTTTGGGGCTAAAGACCGGAGAGCTTCCCACATTCATATATATTTCAAGAGATATTAACAAGGATTTAGCCAAGAAAACAGGAAGAAGCAAAGGAAATAAAAGAGAAAAAAAAAACAGAAACTTTTAGTCTGGCTCTAAGCGTACAGAACCGATGGCATTGAGGTGGTGACACGCTGCTATATGACGTGATGTGACACCAGGAAAAAAAAATCAATTAGGCTTCTTCCATGGGTTTAGATATTGGAGACGATATTTTTTTTATTAACAAGTGAAATTACATAGATGACAATTCTAGATCTTGAACTCGTGTTTATTAAAATATGAATTTTGATGATAAACTGTGTTCAAGTCCTTTATCTTTATTGAACTAATAATATTTAGATCATGCCACTGCAAAGTGGCCACCTATCTAACTTATGCAATAATTAAACTAATAATATTTGGATCCACGAAATCTATGTTTGACTATTTAATTTGAATATAGTGCATGTAATAATTTGGCCTAACAATTTTTGGTTGATTTGTTGAGCTGCAATCGGCCATATGCATCTGTGATGTACAGAACTACAGATCGGAACAATTTCCCATTATCTTAAAAAAATATTTAGATTAATCATATAAATGTGTATGTGCACGCGCTTGTCATCTAACACTAATCTGAATTGCTAGTAAATTAACGACGTGATCTTATGAATATTTAAAATAAATCCATAGAATGAACTAAATTTTACTTCTTAGCCTACTGTAAAAGAATGAATGAAATAAAAGCAAACTAACCTTTGGTCCAATGCGAAACTCCGTCGGATTTGAACAAGGAATAAAGCCATGATATACAGAAAGTATACCAGGGAACAAATAAGTACAGACAGTTTCATCAAGTTAGGGGCCTGAACAAGAGCGTCTCGATCAAGCCTGCACCAACGAATTTCAAGAAGAAGAAAGAGAAGGTGATGTGGAAGTTCGTGCTCGCTATGTTTTTTTTTCATGGTCTTAACGATACAGGTGTAACCAATGGTATAATTTTCATATAGTTTTAAACCTATTAGCACCCAAACTTAGTTTGATGGCATGGATTGTAGGACAGGACCTATGTAAGACAACTGAGCAAGTAGTATGTTAGAAGCATCTCCAGCAAAGCCTATAAAATAGAATCTTCTTTATATTTAGAGTATTTTGTCTTTCAGCAGAGTCTATATGTCAGTCTCTAAATTTAGAGTTTCTCTCTATCAACCTCTAATTTAGAGGCTCTCTATATTAACCGCTATAGTTTTTCTAGATAAAGGCACTGTTGGAGAGAATGAAAATATAGAAAACAAATAGTGATTTAGAGAAGGATATGAAAGCCTTATTTTAGAGCTTTTGCTGGAGATGTCTTTACAAGAGAAACTCGTGGACTATTTCACACCTGCTGATGATGGTGCCTGACTGCCTGCCTTCGCGCATCATCAATACCTGGCTGACCACCATAAAATAGCACCACGAGACAATGGCACATCGGAATCGCCATGCTTTTAACAAAGGTCTCCTGGAATTAATACCTAATTTTTTTTCTTGAGAGCCAGGAAAAAAAATGAAGAGCGAAACGAAGGAAAACCTCTGTCAAAATTATACGCACGTTGCAGGTTTCTTTCGCAGGCTTCTAACTGGCTCATGTTGAGCTCCAAGCCTGAGTTTCAGGATACTATCGACAGTCGCCTGGCAACCAAATCCAAATTGCGCCCAGTACATGATTTCATCAGATCTGCACCAGACAGTATCAAATCCAAATGAAAAAAGAGGGAGTCAGAAGGTGCGAATCAGGTTCACAGTATGCTGTTGCTAGAGGAACTCGCCACCTAAGTCACAGCTATTTCAAAGTTCAAACCTTGAGCTGACGCTTGGGAAATTCGATGTATATGAAGACCAGAAATGCAAGAAAACGACAACGTTCCAGAGTACCAAGCCAAGATTTTCCTGTTTCATGATCATACTGACCATGATGAGGATGGATTCCATCCTTCTCCAACCTGGATGAATAAGCAAGAGAACGATGTAACATGAACAAGAAACCTCGCGCGATTAAGCAAAGTGTATACAATAGATAGATGCGCCAATCAGATGGATGCAAGATGTGTTTGAAGATCTCGGTTGTTACCTCAGAGAACTTGACAATCTAGCTGCAAGCTTCTTGGATCGGAGCTGCTATTGAGAACAAGAACCCTAAGCCCTTGACGGAAGAAAGTCAACTCCCAAGGGAAAGGGGCTCGATGTAGCTGGCGTTAGGCTCTAATAAAGTCATCCTCGCGTTATTAGTACGCAGCTAATTCGGACCTATATATACGCGTATGCAACAGTGTTAGTGTTTGTTATAGGTCGACTAGTGGAGTGATTTGATATAAGCAGCTCGTTCCAACGCATTTGCCATTTTTTAAGAGAAAAATGAATTGGTTTTGAATTTTGATTTTGTCAGCTATCAACACCGTACTGGGCTGGCGCCAACTCCCTTCGCCCATTGCTTCGTCGGCCCATTTCGTCTCATTGCTTCGTCGGCACATTTCCTTTCCCCAACTGGCCCATGCAACCCCTGCCGCCCGCCCACCAATATTGTCTTGCGACTCTCCACTATTACCCACGTGTGGATAGCAAAGGTATTACCGTACCAGTGTATAACGTAAAAAATGCTAGTATATATACACGTTAATTTTTTGTGATAAAAGGACATGTACGATGATTTAGCCTCGCTAACTTTGTTCTTTGGATGAATTTGGGCCTTTGAATTGTTCTTATAAAACAGCATAGAAATGTGACGCAGATCGGTGACAACCTTCTTTATGAAGGATGTACAAAGTTACAACTGTTAAGATGTTAGGATCGTTTGGTTGGATGGAAGATTGTTTCTTCTTTTCCGTTTTCTTTTTTTGCCTTATCTTAGTGTGACAACATTTTGGTATTAGCCTTTTTTTCTCTATGATAAGTGTTTAGCTTTTAGCCGTGTAATGGCTAGTGCATGTCTAGTTGGTACAGAGACTGATTGATTATTAAAATAAACTTCGTTCTTTGGATGGCACATGCTCATTTCATCTGCGTGCATGCCAAAATATCATCGGTACGTGTATAGTGCTGTTATTCTGTTAACTGTATAGCACAGCATGCACTAGCCATATCTAGCATTTGGAAATTAGTCTGGAACACAAGTCGCTTCAACAATCTATTCGAAGCTTTATGCTTATCCGTGTTCTTTTTGCTTAAATTAAAATTAAAACTATAGCTACAAAATTTATCATTTTTATTAGCCAAACATTGTAGCACTTTAAAACCATTTTTTACACTTTTAGTGATTCTTCCTAAAGCTCCCAAAATATGAAATTTTACAATTTTTTGGCTCTCCAATTAATCCTCTTATCAAAGACGTACAACTTTTTTAGATTATAATCAAAGCTACGGCGAAGAGGCTGCGCTCAATTTTTCATCTGTCTTCTGCTCAATCGGCCTTTTTTGTTGGCCGTCTAGAGCCGATCACAAGGGAAAGGCCGAAAAACGAGGGGGAACCGGTTTCATGGAAACGGATCTGTGTCGTCCTCCGGTTTTTCTTCAAAACGGTACGGTAATCTTTTGAGTGCAATTTCGTATTCTCGTCCAGATTAATTGGCATTAGTGATAGTCTTAGGCCTTCACGGGAAAGATCAAAAGATGAAGAAGGGGTGAAGGTTGCAGCCACAACTCGCAAGCATATAATGATACAATAGTCAATACATATTGATGTTTCGAAAGACTAATTTCTGAGCTGGAATTGCAGATCAATCAGCCAAATCGCTTCGAACAATATATGCCCAGGGAGCATGCATATGCGCGGTCTGTGCGTCTCCTCGGTGTCTTCGTCCCTCTAATCGATGTTGGCGTTGATGGCGAGGACGTTGCTGGAGAGCTGTGCGAGCGTCTCGTCGTGGTCGGCCATGAGGTTCTTGAGCCCCTCGCGGTCCGTGAACCCGTTCTCGCAGGTGTCCACGTCGGTGCGCGCCGAGTCTAGCATCACGCCGGCCGTGCTCTTGTCCCCGCGCTTCAGCGCGTCCACCGCCGAGTCGAAGTACAGCCCCAGGCAGTCGCTGATGGCCGCCTTGGACAGCTTGTCCGTGCCGGGGTCCTTCATCATCTCCGACGCCGCGTTCTTCGCCTCCGAGATCTTGGCGCGCACCGCCTCCACCGCCAGCTTCAGCACGCCCACGCCATCCAGCTGCGCCTGCGGCTCCACCGGGAGCTTCCCGATCGACGACTCGCACAGCTCCGGGTACTCCGTCTTGGTGCACAGGGTCTTGACCACCGGGCTCATCCTCAGCAGGTTCATCACCGGCGTCTTGATCATGTCCGGGATGGACTGCATCGTGAACTTCTGCTTCTTCGGCGCAGCCTCCGCGGCGGTCTCGTCCTCCTTTGGTTTGGGCACGGCGGCAGCCGGCGGCTTCTCCGGCGCGGTCTCGCCGACGCTAGGGGCGGCGGCGACGTTCTTGGAGGCGTAGCTCTTGCTTTCGGATTTCTTCTCTGAGGCGTGGTCGCTGCTCTTGCCTTTGGATTTCTTCTCGTCGTCATCGTCCTCGCTCTTGCTCTTAGATTTCTTCTCATCATCGTCGTTATCATCGGAGTCGTCGCTGAATTTTTGCATCAGCAATGATTGTGTTCATGGCTCTTTCTCCTCCAGTCTTCCTGCTGCTGCTTAAGGATCAAGAAAGATAATGTCACATGTATATCTTGAGGTACAAAATAACTCATGGATGTATACCATGAGGAACAGAAAAACCTTGTGTTTCTGCAAGAAAAGCAAAAGCAAAATGCAGGAAACCATCTTCCTTTATTGAGTATATACTTTTCCATTTATTAAGCACGGCATCGAACAGCTTGTCTGCACTCAGGATTTATTCAGATCAGATAGCATGAACTATGTGCTTTAGAGCATCTCCTAGTCCCTCTAAATTCTCTCCTCCAAAACACTATTAGCATTCCCTCTATCCATCCCTCTAAACTTCCTTCACATTTTACACTACACTCTAAAAGATTCCTTCTCTCCGGTAGCTACTCTATCCCTAAAAATATCATAGCTACAGTACTTTATGGGACTGCTGGGATGCTCTTACTAACCGTAGTTTCCACATTCACTGAGAGCATGTACTACAATGCAAAATGCATATGCACGCAAATGCATGTGTTTAGAGTGATAGTATCACCACATCATTAAGCAATAATAAGTACACTGCTTATATACTGGTGCTTTGAGTTAACCCTCTACTCGTCAGTCCAACTATGGTTGCTGTGGGAGATCAACTAACCGTTTTGACAGCATTACTACCAAGTTAATCTTTAGCATTGCATTCCAAGATGTGCAGCCATCCACTAACACTAGATGAATGTAAGCAATCCCTCGGTACTGCGGAATCAAAACAATAGTACTGGCCGATAAACGAGCAATGCAGCACGAGGCAGCGCAAAATCACACGCATCACAGTGAGGAGAGGGAGGCGTCACCTCAGGTGAGCTCCACTACGGCGACGGGGCCCATGAAGTGTTCTATCTTCTCCCGCTCCATCCCACCGCGCCGGAAGCGGCTCCCTTTCTGGCCCCCATCCATCGCCGAGATGGGGTTCGGCTCGCGTGCCAAGTCCTCGGCCTCGACGATCCGCCTCACCGGCACGTCACCGAGGCGGGGCGTGGCTCATGCCGGATCAAATCACCGGCACGGCTGCAGCAACTACTCGCTTCGTGCCTTCACTGCCTAGCCAGTCACCACCGCTCGCCGGAGTTGCGCCGCCGTGATTCTCCCGGCGGGCTAAACAATAATACAAAGTAAACAGAGGGTCCGTACGAAATCTCCAACTACTCTTCCTTGATCTCGACCTTCTATGGTAAGATCGGACGACAGTTAGACCGACGTTTTTTTTATTTGCGACCCACATTTCGGTGGACTAAACGGTAATACGGTATACGACGAGGGACCCTACCCAAAATTACCAGTGGGAAGTTGCAGGATGCCAGGATGGCACGTCCCGCATCAGCTGGCTCAGCATCGAGCAATCAGTGATGGAAGAAGCCAGTTACATTAGGCCGACCTACTGCCATAGCTGGCCCATATAGAACGTTCACTTGCATGAAAAGCTCAAGAAAATTAATGACTTCCACTACAAAACTAAAATTAATAACTCCAATAATGCAACCATTTTGCTCTTGTATATCTAAAAAAAACTTACGATTTTGGCCAATTTTTTTAGATTAACAAATGGTAATAGTCCACTAAGAAAATAAATGTAATCCTCCTCAAAAATAACTACAAAAAAGTGAAATAACTTATAGCTTATTTTCAAACAACAAAAATTGTATAGGCCACTTATCCCTTTAAGTCGGATATTTGATATTAAAAGTAAATATGAAAATCATCAAGACATGCACACATGTTTCACATACACTTTTTTGTCGCAACATGGTTCACGAGATAGGTTGGAGACCTTCCTTAGTAAAGACGGAGTCTTCTCACACAAACCGAAGCCAATTCTTTTAGTAGTCTTTCTATCTTCCTCCTCCCCTTCCTCACTTACCACCTTTCTTTGCTTGGCCCTAGGGGGCACCACATTTGGGGATCCACCACCACCAAAAGCCGACGACGATTAAGATCAAGTTTTGGTGCACCACTCCGCTATCGATTTGCAGGTGAAAGTTTTCTCAGGCATTTCTTTAGATGTAAAGTTTTGAGTTTTTTAGTAGAAAGTTTGGGAACTTGAGTCAAAATCATTTTAGATCCAAGTTGAAAGTATGAGATTTTGATTAGGTTGTATAGAAATTTGAGCTACAAGTTTGAGGTTTAAATAGACACTTTTGAAAATTTAGTTAAAAGTGAAACCTTAGTAAGTGCTTCTTTGGGATACATGAATTAATTAACACAAGAATAGAAAAATACATGCATTAAATGTCTACCTTGTCAAATCCTATATGAACTTAAAACATAGCAATGTGTAACACATGATGTTTAGGTAAATCATAGTAAAATTCAATAATTTTGATGATTGTCATAAACTAGAACAAACATTTCCATGAGATTTTGAGTGGGTGTTTGTTTTCCTTCAAAATTCCCATGAAAATTAAATCAATCCATATAAAAAATTCGCGTGAACTCTCATGACCTTTCCTTTGAACCGAATGCCCCGTATAGAATTTTTTTCCCATAGGAATAGATTCCTCCAAACTACATTTGTTTTTTATTCAAGCCAAAGAAATCCTAATTAATATTAGATACAATTCATTTCGTACCATCGAAATATCACGAGTTTCAGAATATACCACCCTACCCAACTGAGATAGGAGGTCTCACCTATCAATAAGACAAGTTGGTATATTCTGAAACAGTAATATTTCACGGTGATATAAAATGTATTTTCCCAATATATTATAACCGAAAACAGGTGTAAAAAAGATTTACTTAAAATGAATGCAACTATGTTAAGAGGTCAACACAACCATTAGCTACTGCAATTTTCATAGGTATATGGCATATTCTTGAACAATTATTGCAGTCCAACTTTTACCCTCTTAGTCCAATAACATTTTATTTCTTTTAATTTATGGCAAGAATTGTGCTATTTGGAGTATGGGAGAAAAATGGATGAATTGGAATGTCATGTGCAGTATTTGGCACATGAACAGTACCACATATTTGTATAGCACATATGGCAGCTAACGCTAATTTAGGAATTAAAATGACTAATTTCATGTTTGTTATTTGCTTTTGGTCAGTATCCATTAGGATCTACAACCTCTAACTTTTTTTTAAAGATAATGGAAGTAAATTTTCTGCTCTACATCGTGAGATGTACACAACCTAAACACAATTTGATGTCTCAGCTAAAATTGAAAACAAGAGAGCTAACAACTCTCAAATAGGCTGCATGCATAACAGTTCAACCATTAAATATTCGGAATTGCTATTTCGCAGGCGCCTGCATTTTGTTCTTTTGCGCAGGCAATTTCAGTGCTATTTTTCAGTATATTTCATATGTTTTCCACCATGTTTTCTTTTGAAAAACATTAATAGGTGCATTGAAAATTTTTAAAGGGTTCAATAAATTTTATTTATTTATTTTATTAAGTTTGGACTAAAATTTTTGGACTAAAATTTGGATTTGTTTGTTAGGTACAATAGAATAGGATTTTTTAAATTTGTATTGAAGTTTGGTTTTTTTAGGTTAACTAGATTCAATTTTTTTTATCTTATATTGAAATTGGTTTGTAAGTTTTTTTTTGTCTTTAAGGGTTAACTAGATTTGGATATTTTGTTTAACTTGTATTCAAATTTAGTTTGTATGTTTTTTGTTATAAAAACTCAATACTCACGAATAGCCCAAAGATTCCAAAGATTCTAGATTACACTCGCAAGTGACCTCCGAGACATCAAAGGCTCCCCCATTAGCACTCCTTCTCGCCACCGCAGCGGCGGCGGCGGGCCTTCCGGGTTAGCCCCCCTTGCGACGAAGGCAGAAGCTGCCTCCATTAGCCTCCTCTCCTCAGCGGTGGCACCCCTCCTATAGCTTGGTTTGTAGCGGCTAGATCTGGCTTTCCGGACAGATCTAGCCCCTGCTGCCCATGCATGAAGGGGCACGACATGATTGCCATGGGGAAGGCAAGGTGAGGCCATGGCTGGCATGCTAGGCTAGGCGGCGGCGGATCTGGCGTGAAGTCAGTGTGGAATCTATTGGTGTTGTTGGGTCAGCAGGATGGTCGATTGGTGTCTCGGCCAACCATCCCGGATGATGGTGTCAGTCGGGAGGCGAAAGAGCATCCCGCACGGCGGTGGCGACCAACTCTTAGCCGAGCATCCTGCTTGGCGGTGGTGGCTGGCATCTCGATAGAGCATCCCGCGTGGTGGTGACGGTTGACACGGCGACCGAGCAATCCTACTTGGTTGTGGTGGCTGGCGTCTTCATCAGACATCAGCCTTGTGGCACGGTTGGCAGCGGTGGTCGCTGATGCATCAGTCGAGCATCCCACGCGGTGGTGACGGCTGACGTCCATCCCCTTCTGGCGTCTCAGCTGAGCATCTTCTGTAGCAGTGGTGGCTAATGATTAGGTTGACCATCGTGTGCCCTGCGACGCAGTTGGTAGCGGTGCGGTTAGCATCTTGGCCTAGCATCCCATGTGGTGGTGACAATTTGTGTTTCATGCGCACCTAGCACTGTGGTCAGTCGTGGTGGCGGCCGACAGGGTTGAAGTGAAAGGTTTTGCGTGGTGTTCTGTTGAGACCACTGCTTGGTCGGGTCGCTTTGTTTCTTCGTTCCCCCTTCTCTCACTATGTCCTTCCCTTTCTCTTGTATATTGTAAAGTTCTCCCTTTTTGAATGGAATGATAGAACTTCTGTCTTTTGTTTTAAAAAAATAGCCCAAAGACATAACCAAACAAAAGCCCAAATATCCTTCTTTGGGGCCATGTAGTATAACCCTAAAGCTTAAATAAAATGTTAGCAATCAGAATTGGATTTAGTTTGGGATTATGATTTTTGGTATGGGCTTTTGGACTTAAGAAATTGCTGCTAATTATTTATCGCTGTGCAAAAGCCTAATAATCTGGGGTGCCCCAAAAAATTTCCATCGTTTTGCATATGATTGCAGTCGCCTATAATTTGCCTCAAAATGTAGGCATCTGCAGCATAGACGGTTCCTTAAAAATTCAAGAAGGTTGAGAAACAATTCAACCATTACAAATTCTATTATTGAATCTCCATCTATAATTAGAAAAGAAGGCCATTGTGACTACTTGCAAGGATTGGCACCACCTCTATTGAAGGAGGTTCATTGTTATTATTTGAAATCAAATAAAGAATGAATTGAAAAACTCATCTCCGTTCCTCAGCCAAGTGTGTCTATCCCTCCGAATTCCTTTCACCCTAATTCTCCTTCAAGCCATGTCGTTACCTTATTGTCTACCACTTTACATAACAAGGAAGATTCAAGTGTTCATGAGAGTAGCGTTTCAAAAAAAAAATTAATTGAAGATTTATGTTTGGACCGTGTGTTCAATCTGAACCATGCAGATGGCAAATGCAACGATCTACATTTTTGATGAGAAACCTTCCAATTTCTACTAGCACGACCACCAAGGTTGACTGCACAATTTTCATCAAGATGGTCCAACTTCTCTGAGTTTAGCCGTGGGACATGTTCATTGAAGTAAAAATTTACTGCTTCCATAGTGAATTGTGAAAATTGAATTTATGAATTTACTGCCAAACTGGTTACGAATACATTGCAGCGTTGAGACTTTGAGAGAGGCTGATCCTAGAACGTGACAAGACTAGAAAGAAATCCCCGCATCCTAATAGGAAGTTCCCTCTCATCCAGTTTCTTGTTTCTCATCACCAGGCACCTTCAGAATTCAGACTGTCGAGGTAAGCTGAATCAGAACTGTCGTCAGGAAGGTCAGGCGAGATTCTCCAAACATTGATTCAAAGTATCTACTCTAGATACAAACATCAGTTCTTTCTGATTTAATTTTACCCTGAACAAGAATCAACAAGTACAGCTATAAGGATCGGAAAAGGCAGACAGGCAGCAGCAGCCATGAGTGCCATGAAGTTTTGCCGTGAATGGTAAGAGGATCCTCTGTGTGCGCATCACCTTTCACGATTTGCTGAGGTGAGATTCATGGGCGAACTCCTTTTTTGGGCAGCAACAACATGCTGTATCCAAAGGAAGACAGGGCGCAGAAGGTTCTTTACTATGCCTGCAGGAACTGTGGCCACCAGGTTCCTAACATTGCCCTTTCCTTCTTCAGTTATTTATGCAAACATTTGGAATTGTCTTTCAAGAAATTCTGCCAAGAATTATAAGGGAAATATATCTAATTCTCTCTTAATATAAATAATGCAGCTGCTGACTTTGCATGTGCCTGAACTGCAGGAGGTAGCCGACAACAACTGTGTCTACCGGAACGTGGTGCACCACTCCGCCGGAGAGTTCACCCAGGTGCTCCAGGATGTCGCCGGCGACCCGACCTTGCCTCGCACCAAGTCCGTCCGTTGCGCCGCCTGTGGCCACGGCGAAGCCGTCTATCTTCAAGTACACACACTCCTCAGCGTTGTCGTCTTGTTCAGCTCATTCAGAGTTGAGACATGACATCTATTAAAAGTCTGAAGCTAGAAATCTTCATTCTTGCAGGCTACTGGCAGGGGCGAGGAAGGCATGACGCAGTTCTTCGTGTGCTGCAACCCGAGCTGCGGTCACAGATGGAGGGAGTGATCATATGTCCGACGTTGTTGGTTGCCGCAGGTGAAAGTTGTTCATCGATGGATGGAAGGAACTTTTTCCCATTGTGTCGCAAACTGATTTATGACTTCAGAAGTAAGGTAAGGTTCAAGCCATGTCAAATGAGCTGATTATGAATTCAGAACTTATGTAAGCTCTGGGATGGGATGACATCAGTATGACCATTTCTCTGCTCAGAATCTTGTTTCTGTTGGCGTTTGCAGTGGTCTAGTGTATGGATTTAAGTCGCTTAAACCCCAAGGATTAACATGCTGCATCCAACTGGTTTCTTTACAATTTGTACCCGATTATTCCCATAATTTTAGTGATCCATATATAGAGAACCCTTCAAGGCGCCTTTTTTTTACATGACATGCCCACATATATCCCGTTGAGGAAGAAAACATGAGCACTTTCATGGTGCACCAGTGGAGTTCTTTACACTATTAGATCTAACATACAAAAATGGGGTTACAGGTGGTATTTACACACCCCGGCGTATACGCCCTGTCCCCCTATGAAGGATCCAATTATGCTTATACTAACACCATTAGGTCCTGCTGTACTGTTAGTCTCCTAAGCTTTCTTAACTTTCAAGGTGGTCTATCCCCGTAACATCCCTAAATTTTTAGCATAGAATTTTTTTTGTGACTACACAATTACATTAAAAGAATTTCTTTAAGGCCTGTCAAGGCGCTCTATTTTATAACGTTTGTATGAATCCTTAAGTGCTAAAGTTAGCCTCTGCGAATAAGGCATGTTCAGTTACAGTAAATTGAATGTGCTAATCAACAAATTAACAAGAACTTAACATATAAATGGGTAAGCCGAAAACTTAGGCCCCGTTTGGCACAGTTCTAGCTCCACCAAAATTGGTGGAGTTGGTAGAGCACCTTAATTATTTCTAACTCCAGAAATTCATGAAGCTAGAGTTGTGAGTATATTAAGGATGTTTAGGTGAGTCATCTTATTTATATTTTAAACTAAAAATATAAACTTATATTACTTTATTTTAACCTACAAACTTCATATCTGATTTGGAGCTGGGGGCTGGAGCTATGCCAAACGGGGCCTTAATGCCATAAAAATCTTTCTAACCATAGAATTCTTCTGGTGTCACCCTACTATGGGAGATATATCCTTTCCCTTGATAACTAATAAGCTAATTAAGTTGTAACCCTAGACTCTAGTCCTTGCCGCTAATTAAATCGGGAGGACATGTACCTTTTATTTTAGGTAAAGCTCTCCTGAACCATACCTGAGGCTACCTCAACTCCGTCATTCCATCAATGGAATTCCTTTGATTTGGCGTGTGTTCTTGTATATTCACACACGCAATCATATATGCTCATCCTGAGCCATTTCTATCTCAATTGCATATAATCCCACGTAAATGCTTTGAGTTTTAGCTAGAGTAACCATCAATGCTACCATCTAGTGGTGAGTGTGTGATTGCGCGTATATACCTATGCATATACACCCAGTAGATTACAGATGCCGTCACGGGAATAACTCCACCATGTGTACCCGCTCGACAGCCACCTATCTCTAGTAGCGTGACTCCTAAACATTACCATTCTGGTCACCTTTGAGCACCTTAAAATCTCGCGTGCCGTAAAATGAGGAATTCATAAACACCTTCAAAGATTAACCCCAAATATCGGAACTATATATATAGTTGGGCTATGGTAAATTCACGAAACACGGAAGACGCCATGCTTCACATCTCGTTTATAAAATCCGAGACTAAAATGGCCGATCTGAACCGTTCATCTTGATCTTCTCATTGAAATATCTTACATGACCAAATTTCATTTTTTTTTAATTTTATTTCTATTTGTTTTGTATTTTTGAAAATCAAATACAAAACAAATAACAAAAAATTTAAAAAAAGAAATTTGATCATGTAAGATATTTCAACGAGAAGATCAAGATTGATGGTGCTTGCTTTGTGTCTATTTTATAAAAATCTGAGACTCAAATGCATGATCCGAACCGTCCATTTTGATCCTCTCGTTGAAATCTCTTACATGGCCAAATTTCGTATGATTTTTCTATTGTATTTTATTTTTATTTTTTTATTATTTTATTTATAGAATTTTTATATTTAAATTATGTTTTTTACTATTTTTATTTATGGGATTTTTCTATTATTATTATTGAATTTGTATTATTTTTATTTATGGACTCTTTTCTATTATTTATTGTTGTTGATATGGACTCTTCTTTTTAATCCTTATTTATGAACCCTTTTCCTATTTTTGGACTCCTTCCTATTATTTATTCCTATTTATGAACTCTTTCCTTGTATTTATTGTAGTTGATACGGACTCTTCTTTTTAATCTAGACCGTTATAATCTAGCTTCACTGTAATTGATGGCGTAGATCTTTTTTTTATGATATATATTGGAATTTCTCATATTAATGTGGTGGTTCCATTTCCCCCTATGATATATATAATAAAGGTTACAACTTGGGTATGACCCGTATTTTGATGTGCACACTCTTTCTTTTAATTCAAAGATAAACCTTTGTTTTAATCTAAGCCATAAATACTCGGGTAAAATGTGTGCGAAGATGTTCCACCTTTTTTCTCCAACTAGTACAATGCCCGTACGTTGCAACGGAACTACAAAGGAAAGAAAGAAAAATATAAATTGGAGCAATATATGAAATTATAAAGGGTGATTTATGAGACAAGGCGTCCCAACATATGAAATTATCCACCATCTTGTTTGGCCGGAGAGGGGCTTGACGGCGCAGCGTATCCTCGTATTCTTCATCTTCATCGCTGGTATGTTGAGAATGGGACTTAACTTCCATAGCGGTGCGGATAGACACTGCGTGGATATACGTGTAATTTTATTTTTAATCAAGAACTTTGATGTAATTTATAAGTTATAGCTAAACGCACGTGTTTTGCTACGAATAAATATCATGTTACTATCTATTGTGTCATATTCAATTTGTTTAGGCCACGCTTTAGCTCCGCTTTCAGCTTTTTTCACTTGATTACGTCTTATTTTTGTATTCTTAAACTCTGCTTTAACGCTCAAATGCATAGTTTTTTAGGATCCTTTAATTGATATAAATATTAATCTGATCGAAAGTTTTCTAAAATACAATATATTAAAATAAGGACTTCCTATAGTATTTTAGAACAAACTCGAAGGTTGGCGTATCTGTAATATGCGGCGCTTCCTCGAACCGGCGTCCCTGATCCATCGCACCGTCAATCTCCTCCTTGCAGTCCTTCCCTCAACGACCTTGATGTGGCTCGAGCTATGAATATGATAAAATCATGGCGTTTTGATTAGATCGGGTTCTGCGTACGTAGCGATTGGTTGAGCCAGCGATCGTATGCGTAGGTTAGCCTATGATCATCGTGTGTAGACATGTAGTGTGTCATCGTGGTGTCTCTCTCTTGTAGAGCTGTGCGACCACAACGACTGACCTGAGGTGCATGTCGCTCCCACGTTCTAATATCCTTTTTGCCGCTCGTTAACGTGGATTCGTTAATATCCTTTTTTGTCGCTACCGATCGGTGATTGCTAGGGATTTATTAGTATACATGGATTTGTTAAGCCGCAAGAACCGATTATGCATGGGTGCCGCAGATATGCATATATATTAGATCTGCATCGTTATGATATGACCTCACTCAATGGTGTGGTTTTTATGTTCTCCGATAACGTGAGAATTTGAACAAACGTGGTTGCTCCCTTGGATCATGTAGATAGTAGATCGATTTATGTTATTTTTATTTTTTTTCCCTTGTAGTTCATCTGGACTCTTTTTTAGTTTTAAAGTTGACATGGACTCTTTTTCTATTTTTTAATTCCAAATTTCTTTTTTATTTTTTAATGTAGTTAATATGGACTGCTTTTTTAAATATAAGTCATTATAATCTGGCCCAACTATAATCAATGATGTAGATATTTTCTTTTTTAATTTATATAGGAATTTCTCTAATTAAGTGGTGGCTCCGTTGGCTCCTGTTTTATATAGTATATAACTAGCAGCGCGTATTTGCGTGGCTAGATTCCCTATTCCTATATTTTTTATTACATCTTTTGTTGTATTTGGCATGGATTCTTTTGTCTGTTTTTTAGATTTGCAGTTGGTATGGACTCCATTCCTTTTTCTATTTCAAATATTTGTTATTTTTATTATTTATTGCAGTTGATATGAACTATTTCTTTCAATATGTTGTATTTATTATGGACTCTTTTTTTAGTTTATAGTTGATATTGACTCTTCTTTCAATCTAAACCGTTATAATATGGTCCTACTATGATCAATGGTGGATATCTTTTCTTTTTTATGTGACTTTCTTTCAATCTAAGCTACTATAATCTAGCCCCATTGTAATCGACAGTGGAATCTTTTCTATTTTCTTTAATATACGAGAGAATTTCTTTGATTAACGTGATGGCGTATATAAATAAATTACTTTTTTCGATATCTATCTTCTCAATGCTCTCCATGTTATCTTTGTTGATGCTAGTGCCGACTTGCCTTGCTAGCTACGACTCTATCTGGTTCTTCTCCTTTACCTCGCATATACGATGGCTTCGTTTGTTCCTATTTTAGTGCAATTTATTTTAAATTTTTTTATTATAGTAGATTTGGACTCCTTTGCTTCTATTTTTTTATTTTCATTTAAGCTGTTTTTATTTTTATTTTACTTGATATGGACACTTTTTGTAGTCTTATAGTTAACATGGACCCTTTTATTTTTATTTCCAAAATTTAGGTGTTTTATTATTTAATGTTGTAGATATGGGACCTTTTTCTTGTCTTGTAATTGATATGGATTTTTTTTTAATTTCTCATTGTAATTAATATGGACTATTTGCTCACTTTGTAGTTTATATTTATTTGATATGGACTCTTTTTGTAGTCTTATAGTCGACATGGACCTTTTATTATTATTTTATTCCAAAATTTAGTTTTTTTCTTATGTAATGTAGTAGATATGGGCTCTTTTTCTTGTCATGTAACTAATATAGATTTCTTCCTTTTTATTATTTTTCTATTTTTCTATTTGTTATGTGGTTAACATGGACTATTTTCTTCCTTTTGTAGTTACATGGGTTTTTTTTTCTATTATTACTTATTTATAATTTCTACTATTGTTATTTATTAGTATGGACTCTTATTTTAATTTAGGGCATTATAATTTCGTCCCACTATATGATGGTGTAAATTTTTATCTTTTTTTCTAATTAACGTTGAAACAAAGCAAGCCATGCACATGTTGAGAATGCAAATTTGTTTGTCGGGATTTGGTGGATTCATATATGTGTGATACAAATTTGGTTGTCATTTGTATATGGATAGGATTTGTTTGTCGGGAACAATCTCTTCCTAGTATTGTCTAATATAATATGAACTTTACTTTTTAATCTAGGTCGCTATAATCTGGATCCACTGTAATGAATGGTGTAGATCTTTGCTTTTTCTCTAATTATCATGGGAATTTCTCTGATTAATGTGGTGGCTTCGTTTATCCTAGATTTATATATATATAATAGATAGATAGATAGATAGATAGATGTAGTAGATATAAACTCTTTTTCTTGTATTGTAATTGATATGAGCTTTTTTTAATTGCTCTCTTATAGATATAATTTTTGAATGTTTTATTGTGGCTAGTACCTACTTTTTTATTATTTTTTATCAAAAAATTTTAATTTTTACTTTTTGTTGTAGCTCATACAGACACATTTTCTAGTTTAGTAGTTGATATGGACTTTTCTCTATTTTTTATTATTTTATTTATGGACTCCTTTTATATTATAATTATTTCGCATTTTTATTATTTTATTTATGGAATCTTTTATATTTTATATTAATATTTTTTATTTATGGACACTTTTCCTATTATTTTTATTCTAAATTTCTATTATTTTTATTTATGAACTCTTTTTACTATTTATGGACTCTTTTCTATTATTTATTTCAATTTATAGAGTATTTTCTATTATTTATTATAGTTGATAAGGACTCTTCATTTTAATCTAGACCGTTATAATATGGCTCCACTGTAATCGATGATGTAGATCTTTTCTTTGATCTGATTTACATAGGAATTTATCCAATTAATATTGCGACTCCATTTCCCCTCTTTTATGTATATAATAGAAGCAGCCTTCCCGTATTTTTATTCCATTTTTTGTTGTATTTGATATGGACTCTTTTGTCTCCTTTTTTAATTGTGTAGTTGGCATGGACTCTTTGTTTATTGTTTTGTTATTTTTTTATTGTAATTGATATTACTCTTTCTTTCAATCTATTTATTTTTTTATTATCTTTCAATCTATTTACTGTATTTGATATAGTTTTTTTAGTTTGTAGTTGATATGGGCTCTTTTTTATTCAAATACATTACAATATTGTCCCACTATAATCAATGGTGGAGATCTTTTCTTTTTGTAATTTTCTTTCAATCTAATCTATTATAATCTAGCCCACTGCAATCGATGGTGTCCATCTTTTCTTTTTTCTCTATTTTATGCCAGAATTTATCTTATTAACGTGGTGGCTCTGTTTTCCTACGATAATTTTTTCATATATGTAACCATATACATAGTGTTAAGCTCTAACAGCAACGTGTCCCTGATATTCATGTGGCTAGATTTGTTTCAAGTTACCTTGTATAGACTTTTTACTATTTTATTTATGAAATATTTTATATTTGTAATTTTGAATTTTTACTATTTTTATTTATGGACTCTTATTTCCTATCATTTTTATTCCAAATTTCTATCATTTTTATTTATGGACTCTTTTTTGCTAATTATGGACTCTTTCCTTTTTTGCTATTATATTTATTCCGAATTTTTATTATTTTATTAATGGAATATTTTTATATTTTAATTCTAAATTTTTACTATTTAGATTTTTCCTATTATTTTTTCAAATTTCTATTATTTTTTATTTATGGACTCTTTCCTATTATTTATTTTAGTTGATTGGTATGGACTAATCTTGACCGTTATAATTTGATCCCACTGTAATCGATGGTGTAGATTTTTTCTTTTTTTGATTTACTTGGGATTTTTTCCGATTAACGTGGTGGCTCCGTTTTCCCCTCATTTATATATATAATCGATAGATGGAATACAAAATATAGTAAAAAGGAATCTAGCCGTATAAATGCGTGGGACACACTACTAGTTAGATTCATAAAAAAGTCTAAGGTTAGACGGAGCATTGTAAAAAAAAAAATCCATGTATAGTTGCATCCATGCATCATCTATGCATATCTAACTGTAACACTGGAGCGAAGAAACTTCGTTTTCTGAAGGCATCTTTTCAGCTTTATTTCTGCACTAGATGCAACCCTGTGAAACATGCCGTGCTTATCGGTTTATACATGTAACTTTCTTCCCACAGAACAAATTCACACGAACATCTCTTTCGATTCCTAACAAAAGATGAGTAGTCATGGACGCACTCAGGGAATGGAGGGTCCCTTTAGAATTCTCTGTATACACTTTATTCGCCAATCAAGTTCCTTTAGACCTCGTGCCTGTGCCTGGTTAGATGCCAGCTCTCCTTCAGACAATCAACCGCTGCTTCATTCTTCAGTTCATGGTGAACAAGGTCACTTATTCAAACATGCTATCGTTCATATTCTGATGTATGCTTCTTAATGTTTTTGTGTTAACAAATGCTTATTCATTCCTCATTATTTTTTTTCTCCCTTTCTGATTGTGTAGTGCCTGAAGTGATCCTATCATTCAGAGGCAGCGCTCCATTTCTTTATTGATCAAATCAATCATTCATGGGAGAGGATTTTTTTTTGAAGACATGGCTGGTACCTCTTCATTCTTTCTAATCACAATTAGGTGGTTCAAGTGGCAGCCATAATATTGACCCACCTTTGGTAAGAACTAAGAAACATACTTTATTCGAGCTGAACTGATGCATGGTATCTGTATGGTTATTTCAGTGTTAAGTTGATCATAACAATTTTTTTCATTGTGTTGCATATATCTTCCCAAAACCAAAATTTGTTCATCATCAAGAAATGATGATAGAAAAAAGAGAGATTTGTTCATCATCAAACCAAAATCCAACTAAACTAATCGTCAAACTTGAGCTATTTTGCAATCCCCACATAGGAGTAACTAATAAGAGGATTTCAGATTCTTCTGTTCAAAGCAGCCAGAGGGAAAGATGTGAATCTGTTGCGCCATTTGACCGCGTGTATGTCAGGTGCAAGCAGCAGGCTGGGCTTACTGCGCCTGGGCCGGCGCCGGTGGCCGAGTAGCTCGGCTTAGGATAAAATCTTGGAATCTGTTAGTGTTAGAGTATTTCCTGGAGTCAGTTTGGGTCAGATTGAGTTGTAAGGATCAGGTCTATCGAGTCCTAGTTGTTTGCTGTTAGTTGAAGCTGAGTTGAATAAGGAGGTAAGAGATCAAGCAGAAAAGGCATGCTTTGTTGCCACCAAATTCCAATCTCAGGCGCTGCTGTGGACAACCGGCCGATAGCGTCGTACTGCTGTACCTTGGTTTCTGTTTCCCACGGCGTCGTCCGCTCCCCGGCCTGGTACTCGAGCCTTCAAGCAAGAGCGCAACAAACTGGTATCAGAGCCGCCCGGTCCTCCGACCTCGATTCCACCACTAGGGAACCAGCCGCCCTCGGCTCCGCTGCAAGGAAACCCCGCCGCCGCGCCGACCAGGATGAACCACGAGACCGCATCGCCCAGTTGGAGTCATCGGTGCATGACCTCAAGACCGCGGTTGCAGGGCTCCATGGATCGATGGAGGAGGTCCTCCGTTTTGCTCAGGCTAGGAAGGCCGCGGTGCTCGACACCGGCCAGCACAGCGCCGTTCCGGACCCAACTGACGAAAGGTCACGCGACCAGGAGCGTCGCAGATCCTGCAGCTCGGACCGGCACATGCGCCCAGTGGATGAGGGGAAGGGCCACGGCGGGTACCGCCGCCAGCGTGTTACATCTACTCCCAGCCTCACCGTATTTCTTCCAGCCTCACCGTATTTCTCTTATTTCCCTTTCAGTCCTTCAGCATTAGGGGAGTTGTTCTTTGTTTTAGTCATTGCGTAATCAACGGGATAGCCGTTTGTCCGCGTTGATCTTGTCGCTCGACGCATGCAGAGTTCATGCGGGAGTGGCACGGCCCGATCGCTGGTCGTGGGATGGCGCGGCCATCACGCGTTCGTGCCGCGCATGCAGGCGGATTAGTTGCTTTGTTACCTTGTTTAGGAGTGCACTGTTTCTTTAAATACTGCAATACACAACGAAAATCTGCTGCCGCTTCGCAGCACCAAAAACCACCGTGTTCGTGTGTGTTCTTGAGTGCGCAATCCGAGCTCCCCGGTGAACTCCAACACAGCGCTGGTACGGCCACAACGCCGACGAAGCGGAAGATGCGCGCTGGGCACCGCGCGGAACTGGATTCACCGAATACTTGAGGACTACGTGGAGATGGCGGGTCTCTACCTACGGGGTGAAGCACAGAAGGTTCTAGAAAATATGCAGCTGGAGGAGGGATGGATTCCATGGCAGGACTTCTATGACGCCTTCGTCCAGCACTTCACGTGCCACCCGTCGGCTAGCCCGTTAGGCGACTTGGTGAATTTGAAGCAAGGGGGGAGCCGTGCGGACGCCTAAGCAAGTGAGTTCCAGAGACTGCTCACCCGAGCGCCGTACAAGCGCAAACAGGACCAAGCGGAGACCTTCACCGTGGGACTGTCTGCTACCTTGGCTGAGCACGTCCGTCGTTGGGACGGCAATCCCATCCCCGTCCTCGCGAACCTGATTTCTCCCCGTTCCCCGTCCCTGTTTCCAAACTCGGGGATATTTTTTCCCATCCCTGTCCCCATTTGGGTGGCGGGGACCCAACGGGGACCTGTCCCCACACCTCGATCAGCATCTCTTTTGGCAAAGTTTAGGAGTAATATACCAATGAATTGATGGATGAAGAGAGGTGTTAGATCAGTGTCGGCTAGGCTTTAGTGTTCCATTAATCCATTCAAGTAAATAGTGTTAAGATAGGTTGAATTATTGGATTATGCTAAAAAACAATTGTGCTAAACCATAAATTATCGGGGCCCATACCTATTCCCGCGGAGAAATTATCTCCCCGTCCCCGTCCCGGTCCCCGCCATCCCCGATAGGAAATGGTTTTTCCCCAAATCTATCCGTGCAGGGAACAAATTTCCCCCATCCTCGTCCCCTAATGGGGGAATTCCCTGTCGGGAAACCGAGAATGGGGCCGTTGCCATCTCTAGTCCGTCACGATTAGGGACTTGGTCGAGGCAATCTGCCTAGCACGAGAGGCGAAAGCACACGAGGACGTGTCGGTCGTGAAGGTGATTCAGGGGTTTATGCAACCAAGGCGCCCTAGGCCTGCATTCAGCCGCGGCCTAGTAGCGGCGGCAAACTCTCTGCCCTATGGCCAAGCAACTCCGCTGGGGGAAGGTGCGACAGCCTCATCCGTTTAACGAGCCGCACCGCTAGCGGTTGTTAGCGGCTCGGCCACTACAGGTGGGGATCATGTCCAGGCAAGGGCAGCGCCTGACAGAGAATGGGGCAGCAGTACCGGTTCCAAACCCGCCGCTGTACTGGTTTTTTATCGGTACAGCGCAATCGGTACTGGAGGTCAAGGCCTCCTGTACCGGTTTGTGGGATTCTAACCTAACACCTCGTGACTCCTACCTCAGCCTTCTAACCAACCCATCCACTCACGCGTTCTGATATTAATAGAATATGCATTCCTTTTGAGCTGTTCTGAAACGAGGCTCCAGTACGGGTTCGTGTTACGAACAGGTATTAGAGGGGCTCGATGCGGGTTAAAGAACACGAACCGCATCGAGAGCCCCTTCCAAGATCGGTTCAGTAAAACAAATCCGTACTAATGAGTCCCATGCCAGCTGGCCTGCCAGAGGGCTCTCCAGTATCGGTTCGTGTTACAAACCGGTATTAGAGGGAGCCACAAACGGTACTGTAGCTAAAAAATTACGAACCGGTACTGCTGCTCACTCTAGTACCGGTTTAAATCTACCCGGTACTGTTTCGTCGGTATTTTTGTGTGTTTCTGTAGTAATGTGACTGTGTACCAGATGGCTGAGCGGCGCGCTAAGGGGCTATGCTATAACTGTGATGAGGTCTATAAACGTGGCCATGGATGCAAGAGAGCTTTCCATTTGGACAGTGGCGGAGCTAGAAAATTCAAAGGAGGGGGAAAAAAAGACACTCTAAGACTCAAGAAATAGCATTATACTATAGCTATAACATATTATACAACACGATAATTTGCAAATAGAAACAACTATCTACTATTTGCATTAATTGAAGTTTAATAGCAAAATGAAAGGAAATTATAAGTAAAATGCATGTAAAGAAAAGAAACTTACCACTAATTATTTCATAAGAGTTGATAGTTTACATTTGCGGGTTTTTATGTTTTGAAAACGCTGTAAATAATCTTCTATGTTGATCTTTGAAAATATGTCCCGCTCAATATAGTATATCATAAGAACATTCAACCAATCATCACTTATCTTATTCACTATACAATCAATCTGCTGAATATATAAATATATAATTAAAATATGTATTCAAATATTTGAAGTCATGTTACATCTATTAAAAAAATTAATTATTAAATACCTGAGCGCCAGTGTCGTCTCCAGTACACCATACAGGCCACAGCTAGTGCTGGGAGTTTGGGCCGGGCCGTCTGGGCCGGCACGGGCACGGCCCGATTTTTTAGGCCCAAAGCACGGCACGGCACGAAATGAAATGGGCCGAGGCGGCACGGCCCGAAATGGCGTGCTGGGCCAGGCCTGGAAATCAGGCACGTCGGGCCACCCGGCCTGGCCCGACTGTTTGGTCCGTGCTCGGGCCGGCCCGGCCCGAACCAAGACACGATCAGTAAATAATTGTTTTCAAGGTGTTCCTTTGCTTGTATGAATTTCGATTCAACACGAAAGTTGTAGAGAATTTCGAGACGCATCTTTTTCGTGTTGACAACTTTTTCATTTGAGCAAATTATGAATTTATAAAAAATATTTAGTGTACTGTCTGCTGTAGGGCCGGCGGTACTATACCTGGTAATTCCTATTTTGCGAGGTCTTCCATTGCTCGGATGAATTTTCATTGAACACAAAAGTTGTAGAGAATTTCGAGACAAATCTTTTTCATGTTGACAACTTTTTTATTTGAGTAACATATGAATTTATAAAAATATTTTTCCCCTACTGTTTTATTGTTTGGGCCGTGCTCGGGCCGGCCCTGCCCGAAGGCGGCCCGGCGTGCCTTTGGGCCAAAGTGTTGGCCGGGCCGTGCCGGCCCGGCACGGCCCAACTCCCAGCTCTAGCCACAGCGCCGGCAACCTCAGCCCTCATGCGTCATCGTGGCACGGCGGCAGCACAACAGCAGTAGCACTACTGCGCTAGCACCTAGGCCTATCAGTAGCTACGCAGCACAGCTGAGGAGCAGCTCGCACCTCGCACTCACAGTCGTTGCCTCGCAGCGTGCAGGAAGGAAGCAAGACTGTAGGAGGTAGAGCCATAGAGGCACGGTAGTGCACAGTATAGTACTGTAGCATATAGTAGTAACAGTACTGTAGAGCACATGAACTGTGACAGTCCATCGGTCACGAGGACATGACATTTGGTCTTCCGTTTGTTGAGGGCTGGTCTTGTATATGACCAGATGGCCTGCTAATTGTTTTGAACCAGGTGCACGTAGATACCTAGATTTTTTTTTTTGGCCTAGGACCGGAGCTGGAGCCCCAGTGTGCCCCGGTGGTGTCTCCGCCACTGCATTTGGAGTTGGTGGAAGATGAGCTCGCCAAGACTCCTGAAGAAAACCCTCGGACGAAGAACTGCCTTCACGGTCTATGATGGCGGTGCGCGGGCCGATGTCGGGCGGCACTATGCAGGTGGTCATGGAAATCACGGGCCACCGCTTACTCACCTTAGTCGACTCCGGCAACACACACAATTTCCTCAGTGGTCATGCGGCCAGCTGCACTGGTATTCGGCAGGAACCCGCCATGGCACAGCAGGTCCGCGTGGCCAACGGAGGGCAGCTGCAGTGTTTGGGCATCGTGTCGAAGGTTCAATTCGCCATTGAGCTCCACACGTTCACCGCCGAGTTCTTGGTGATTCCCCTGGATGGGTTGGATGTCATCTTAGGCATCTAGTGGCTGCAAGGTCTTGGAGACATCTATTGGAATTTTGGGTCCCGTCTCATGTCCTTTGAGCGGCCGGACTTCAAGTTCACTTACACGGGCTTCATCACAGCGAGGGCCATCAACTGCAGCAACTACAGGCAGAGAGGGATCCAGCGATGAGTACCCTAATTGCAGAATTTGAGGAGGTTTTTTCAGGAACCATACGGCTTACCCACTCCCAATGTTTAAAATAGCCGGCTATGACGTTTAGCGGCTACTTTCTGCAGAGGCTAAAAAGGCTATAGCGGGCTATAGCCACAGCTAAGCCCATTTAGCGGTTTGATTAAAATACCTAGCAAAATTGAGTGAAATATGCACATAAATAGGGAATGAAGACCATTTCAGGGACAGAAATAAGTCAAGGCCTTCATGTCTTCATTAATTACATAATCAATCAAACACAATGTTTAGTAGCCAAAGTGACAAACACACTCAATAGACGTTTATGCGCTATTAGACTCCTTAGCCGGCGCTAAATCACACCTCATTTAGCGTTTTTAGCCCGCTAAATGCCGCTATTAGCGGAAATCGACGTTTAGCGCGAAAGGCTGCATCTCCTAGCCTCTACCCTGTTCAGACGCTATAGCCCGCTATAGCCGGCTATTTAGAACCTTGCCCACTCCCCCAATTGCGATCACCGAATCTACCTCCAAGAGGGGACCAACCTCGTGGTGGTGATGCCATACAGATATCCATACCAGCAGAAGGATGAGATTGAGCGCCAATGCGCGGATATGCTGGCCCAATACATCATCCACCGCAGTCGCCCGCCCTTCTCCTCCCCGGTCTTGCTTGTCAAGAAGGCAAATGGGTCGTGGCGCTTAGGGGTGGAACCGAGCCGAGTTTGATCGAGCCAGGCATGTTCGGGCTCGGGCTCGTTTTGTGAGCAAGCTGGCTCGGCTCGGCTCGGCTCGGCTCGCTCGGATGGCTGAGCTAGAAAACCTGATCGGCTTGGGCTCGGAAAAGCTCGAGAGGGCTCGTGGCTCGTTGGCTGGAAGACCAAATGGAGGGGGCGGTGCTGGCTAGAGGTGGAGAGGGAGGGGGCAGGGGCGGCCACAGGTGGAGATGGAGTGTTGGTCGGAGGTGGAGATGGAGGGTCGGGGGCGGCCAGAGGTGAAGATGGAGGGACGGCGCCGGCCCACCCCCAACCCGGTCAAAGAGGGAGTTTAGAAAGGAGATCTAGATGCACACTGCTTACCGCCGCGCCATGCCGCCGAGGGGAGCCGCCGCCGCCACGCCGTGCTTGCTGTGGAGGAGGCTGAGCTGCGCCACACCGCCGTGGGGGAGCCGCCACCGCCCATGTGTGTCACCTTGGGGGCCGCCGCCGCCGCCGCGTTGCCGCCACGTGTGAGCCACCGCGCCGTCGCCGCGTGAGGGAGGCAGGGGCCAGAGGCCGCATTGTTGCCATGCTGTCACTACGTGGGAGCTGCGCCATCGCCACGTGAGGTAGCTGCACCATCGCCGCGTGAGAGAGAGGTGAGGTGAGGAACCTAGGGGACGGGGGATTGGGGGCCGCGCTGCGTGAGAGAGAGGTGAGGTGAGGGACTGAGGGGATGGGGGAATGGGGATTGGGGGCTCGGGTCGGGATATTGCTATTCATCTGTCCGTGTAATATGTGAACGAGCTATGATCGAGCCACGAGCGACCCAAGCCTGGCTCGGCTCGTGCTTGTTTTTTGAACGAGCTAAAAAATGTGTTCGGCTCGTGCTCGTTTGTAAACGAGCCAAGCCCGAGCCTAAGCTTTTTTCGAGCACAAGTTGGCCAAAGGCCACACCAAGCTAGCGGCATATGAGCGGGAACTGATCTGCCTCTCGAAGGCAGTTCGCCACTGGCAACCTTACTTGTGGGGTTGACCGTTTGTTGTTTGGACTGACCATGTGAGTGAGTCTCAAGTTTTTGTTGGAACAGGCTTTGATCACACCACCCCAACAGCACTGGCTTAGCAAGCTAATGGGCTTCGATTTCTTAGTGGAGTACAAGCCGGGCTGGACCAACCTTGCCGCAGATGCCCTTTCTCCTCGACATAAGCTCGGACCATGGTGCACGGCTATTTCAGCAGGAGAAATTATAAACAACGCTATAGCGTTCCACTCGTTTTGGACAGTACAGGTAAACAACAAGCTATGACTACGAGAACACGATACGCGGGGCCATTAGCTGTGTGGGCGCGTCCGCGCGTATGCGTGTGTTGCCGAACGTGCTGATCCCACGCGATGTGGTGGCTGCATGCAGGTGCGCGCATGCGCATGTGGCTGGACGGGCCTAACTCCACGCAATGCGGTGGCTGCATCACTGCTTGCACGTAACTACTACCTAATTGGTTGTTTTGAACTAGCACACATGTTTAGCAATTAATTTTTGGAGAATTTTAGTTAAGTTATTGATCACATAATCATATAAATTGAAATTCTAAATTCATCTAAAATCAAACTCTACTACTGATATTTTTTTTTTGTATTTTGTTTGCTAGTTTCATATTTTAAGACTTGATGACAGCCAATACTCTGATGATGCCTGACCAGAAACTCAATGAAACCCACTCAAAAATACTATATGATCAACTCCCATGTTTTGCGTGTCTATGTTGGTCTGCATTGCTTGTGTCCGTTCTGGTTCACACCTGAGACACTACGATTCATCTGTCGACACACCATGTCTCACATCTGAGACACCACGGCTCATATCTCAACACACGTGATTCATACCTGAGATACCATGGTTTACCCGACACATCATGATTTATAAACATAGTTCACCCCGACACACACACCTGAGACACCATGGCGTAGAAAAATGATAAAAAACGATTCAACCCAAGATATCATGGTTCACACCTGAGACACCACGCTTCATCTCTTGACACACCATGTTTCACACCAAAAACACCATGGTTCACCTCTCGACACACTATGGTTCATACCTAAAACCATGGGTCACCCCGATGCATCATGATTCACAAACATGGTTTACCCCTGACATACCATGATTCACCTAACACCATATTGTTCACAAACATGGTTCATCTTTATCCGATTTCTTTTCCCTAGTTCACTCGTGATTCATTCATGGTTTATCCCTAATTCACCTTGATTCACCCATGGTTCACCCATGATTCACCTGTGGTTCACCCGTGGTTCACTGGTTCACCTATAGTTCACCCACACTGGTTCACCTATGATTCACTCTGGTTCACCCATGGTTGACATTGACCCCAAATTGATTTACCTATGGTTCACATTTATTTTATCCTATTCTATACGGTAGCTATTCTAGAGTGGCTTCCTAAAACAAAATGTGCTGAGTTGGAATCCCATTCTATTGCTATCGTCTTGTAACGGGATAGGAAAATGATACTCGATACTCGATGATAGGAAAATAATACTCGATACTTGATGGGAACAAACGAAACTATATTTTTGAAACTTGCTTTTACAATAAAAATAAAAAGAGAAAAGGGAAAGAAATAAAAAGGAAATAGAAAAAAGAAAAGCTCACCAGCCCTGCCAGGTAGGGGATGCGGTTTGTCATGTAGCGATTCTGTTGGTTCTATGTACAACGGTGTTCCGTTGTGTAGCAGCCCCCTGTCAGCAGCCGTGGTCCCGATGATGGACAAGTGGCTGCAGGAGTTGCGCGAGATCCGGAAGTTAAATCGGTGCTGCGCTCAGCTCACCCAAAATGCGGGGACGACAACCTGGCTAGTGGGACCGAGTCGGCCTCCCGTGCCAATGTGCCGCTCGATGGCCGCTGGTCAACGCGGGACGGTCTCCTCTTTCGTGGCCAACAGTTGTTCTTGCCCTCTACCTCCCCGCTCCGAGAGCGCTTGGTCACTGCCATCCATGATCTCGGCCCATGAGGAGGGGTTGAAGACTCTCGGCGGATCCAGCAACATTACTACTAGCCGGGAATGACAATTCATGGACGAGTATGTTAGTCGCTGTACCATGTGCCGCCAGCAGAAGAACAACTCCTTGGCAGCTGCGGGTCTCCTGACCTTTGTCGGTTCCTCGTCAAGTGTGGGCGGACATATCCATGGGCTTTGTGACAGCACCGCCAAAATCCTAGGGCATGACAGCTCTTATGGTGATCGTTGCTTTATCGCTATGAAATGGCCAGCAACACCCGGTGGTGGCCGACCTCTTCTTCGACCAGGTGGTGCGCTTGCATGGCATGCCGGAATCTATTGTGTTGGACTGCAACCCAGTCTTCACCAGCGCCTTCTAGTAGGATATTTTTAAGTGATGAGGCACTCAATTGCTATTATCTTCGCCCTACCATCCTTAGACGGATGACCAAACAGAGATCATCATCTGCACGGTGGAGATGTACATTCGTTGCCTCGCTGCGGATAATCTTTCATCATGGGTAAAATGGCTTCTGTGGGCGGAGTTCTACTGCAACGCCTCGTTCCACTCGGCCCTTCATATGTCAAGCTTTGAGCCGGTCTACGGCCGTCCACCCCCGAGCTTGCTTCCGTACTCTCAGGGGTCCACCGTCTTTGACAAGGTCGACTACCAGTTTGTCGACCTTTGTTCAGCCAGGCTCGGCAACACCTTTTCCTAGCTCAAAATCGCATGAAGCAATTTTATGATGGCAGCCACCGGGAGATCTCCTTCGCCGTGGGATCTTGGGTTTGGTTGCAGCTCCAACCTCATCACCAGACCTCCCTTCGGCCGTTGACCCAGCATAAATTGCCACCCCATTTTTTTTGGGCCGTACCGGGTGGAGGCTCAAGTTTTTTTTGAACCAAAGGCAGGAGCTCTCCCATTTCATTCAAAACGGCAAAAAGTACAAGCGAGAGGGAGAGAGGGGGGCTGGTAACTCCGTGTCGGTAGGAACTGGCCTAAGGCCCCACAACGCATGTTCCTCTCTAACCCTATTGGTGACAACTGCCGAGGGAGACTACAGAGTTGGAAAATATGCCTATTGCGTTCTTTCCAAATATTCCACACCATGCAAATGATCAGTCCATTGAAGCCTCTCCTGTCGCCACATGGTAGTTTTGAAGAGGTTGACCACCACCAGTCCACAAAGGTTGTGTCCGGGTTGTAGCGCTGCAGATAGCTGAAGGAAGCCAGGAGGACCGCTTCCCATACACGCATTGCATAGGGGCAGTGCACACAGAGATGATCTGCGGTCTCTAGTTGAACCCCACAGAGAGTGCAAAGTTGGTTGTGGGGCCACCCCTTCTTGGCCAAGATATCTGTAGTAAGAATGCGCTGAGAAATTAACGTCCAAGCAAAGAATTTGCCCGTGTTCTCTGCGTGGGCCGACCAGATGAGCTTGTGCTTATCAAAAGAGATGCTTCCAAGAAACTGGATGTGATACACCGATCTCGCGCTATAGGATCTAGAGGTAGTCAGAGTCCACCGAATGTCCTCTCTAGCCTCTATGTCTAAGGAGACAGATTGGATGCGTTGCCAGAGGGCGGCGAACTCTTGTAGTTGCATGAGGTTTTTCAGGTGTCGGACTGAGCGGATCCAGCTATTGTCCGCCAGTTGGTGAGCCACGGTTTGGTGTTTCCTTCTCACGATGCGATAGAGGTTGGGTGCCAGTGAACAGGGGGCATCCGACTGAAGCCAACGGTCATGCCAGAAGTCCGTCCTATCTCCTCGCCACAAGTGATTGAGGTTGCCACATGGAAGAGGCTCTGTCGGTCGATCGCAGGTACGGTGACCCTACCGAGGTTTATCGGTGCTTCTCCACTCTGCCAAAGCCAACGAAGTCGAGAGCTCTCCCAAAGCAAAGAAGGTCCCGGATTCCAAGGCCTCCTAGGTTTTAGGCCGGCAGGCGTGCTCCAAGAAACCAAGGAATGACCACCAGGCATCCTCCTCACCTCTCCAAAGGAAGGGCGTCCGGCGTTTCCGCATGGGGCCAGACTTCATGATGTCTTCCACGTTGCTCTTCTTAAACAGTTTAAGGGGGGCCCTCCGGTACCACCTCCATTGACAGAGGAAGTCTCACCTACAACGGAACAGGCACAGCCAACGCCGTATCGTCTGTTGGCTCATTGGGAAGGCGAGCTAGAGGAGGAAGCTACCTAGGTGGGTGGATGCTATTGTGTTGCGTCGGTCCTATCCTGACCTCAAGCTTGAGGGCAAGCTTGCTGCCCAGGAGGGAGTATTGTTGCACCATTTGACCGTGTGTACGTCAGGCGCAAGCAGCAGGCTGGGCTTGCTGTGCCTGGGCCGGCGCCGGTGGCCGAGTAGCTCGATCGGCTTAGGTAGCGTCAACCGGCCGGTAGCGTTGTACCGCCATACCTTGCTCCCTGTTTCCCACGGTGTCCTCCGCTCCTTGGCCGGGTCTCCGGCCTGGTACTCGAGCCTTCCCAAATCTGAAAAAAAATGTATTGGCACCAATTTAGTGCAAAGTAATCGGGTTTATGGCTGAGTAGTACTGATTGAGGATGATTTCATTTGTTTCCTATTGAGTCATGGGATATCTGGATAATTATTATAATTAGAATGTGAACTGTGCAATGCTGTTATCTAAAATATTCTCCACTTACATTCAGAAAACTTCTACGGCTTCCGAACTATACTGATAATCATTATGCTTTGACGGCCTATTGAGTATCGTAGATTCTTGCGCATCCTTTTGTGTATTGGATGGCGGCCATATTAGACTCTGTTATTGGATTATGCATAAGAAAGCTCCAAGAGATCATCGCAGAGGAGGCAATACTGATACTGGGAGCACAAGAAGAGCTTACAGAACTCCAACAGAGAATGACACAGATACAATATTTTCTTAGTGATGCTGAGCGGAGGAGCATAGAGGACCTAGCAGTTAACAATTGGCTTGGGGAGCTAAAAAATGCTTTGTATGATGCTGATGACATTATTGACTTGGCCAAATATGAAGGAATGAAATTACTAATGGACCGTCCTTCGTCATCTTTAGCACCAAAAAACTCAACTACATGCAATGGCCTCTCACTTCTTTCTTGTTTTCGTAATATTCAGGCACGTCACAAGATTGCCACTCAGATAAAAAATCTTAACACCAAGCTAGAAAAGATCACAAGGGACAAGACATTTTTAACACTTGAAAATTTCAAACCTGCTGAGAAAGTTTCAGTGTCAAACCAAGGAAAAACTTCCCATCTTGTAGAGCCCATGCTTGTCGGTAAGGAGATCAAAGCTGCTACTGTAAGATTGGTTGAACTGATTCTAGAGAATAAGGAAAATAAGGCTTTCAAGCTTGCAATCGTTGGAATTGGAGGAATTGGCAAGACAACACTTGCACAGAATATATATAATCATGAAAGAATAAGAAGCAAATTCAGCAAGCATGCATGGATTTGCGTATCTCAAGATTACTGCAAAACAGCTCTTTTGAAAGAAGTCCTACGAAATATCGGAGTTCATAAAGAACAAGGTGAAACCATAGGAGAACTTCAGAGCAAGCTGGCATCATCCATTGAAGAGGAGAGTGTATTTGTTGTATTGGATGATGTATGGCAGTCAGATGTATGGATTGATCTACTAAGAACTCCATTATACGCTACAGCTCGAGTAGTAGTTCTTGTAACAACTCGAGATGAAAGAGTTGCACTAAGAATAGGGGCAGAACATACACATCGCGTTGAATTGTTGTCAGTAGATGTGGGATGGGAGCTACTATGGAACAGTATGAATATCAAAGAAGAGAGAGAAGTGCAGAATTTGCGGGAAGTAGGGATTGAGATTGTTCGCAGATGTGGTGGCCTTCCTCTTGCAATTAAGGTTATTGCCAGTGTTTTAGCAACCCAAGAGAAATCTGAGAAGCAATGGAGAAAGATTTTGGGCAATAGTGCTTGGTCTATGAGCAAGCTTCCTTCTGATCTAAGAGGTGCCTTGTATTTGAGTTACCATGAGCTACCACCAAATCTGAAGCAATGTTTCCTCTATCTAGTTTTGTCTCCAGAAGATTCGAGCATTCGCTGTGATAATCTTATAAGACTGTGGATTGCTGAAGGCTTTATAGAAGAACAAGAAGATCAACTACTAGAAGATACAGCAGAAGAATACTACTACGAGTTAATTTATAGGAACCTCCTTCAACCAGATCCCAGATTCATTAATCACGTGAGATGCAAAATGCATGATCTTTTAAGGCAACTTTCTTGTCATTTGTCGAGGGAAGAATGTTTTATTGGAAATCCTCAATCATTGGATGCTGAAACAATGTCAAAAATGCGGCGTGTTTTGCTTGACACCAAGGAGAGAGCCTTGGTGATCCCTAACTTTGATAAAGAGCAATGCAGGGTAAGGACGTTGATGTTCCATGCTGGAAATTCAACAAGGGTAGACTGTAATATTTTCATGAGATTTCCACTACTTCGTGTTTTGGATTTGAGTAATTCAAATGTAGAAACCATTCCTGATAGAATTAGTCAGTTGATCCATCTACGTTATCTTGACATTGCAGCTACTAATGTGTCTTCTCTTCCGGAGTCCATCGGTTCGCTCACTAACCTCCAAACATTGAATTTGGGCAATTGCCATTCTCTGCATGATCTTCCTATGGCTATCACCCGTCTGTGCAATTTGAGGCACCTTGATCTTCTTCGTACATCCATTAATCAGGTTCCAAAAGGAATAGGCACCTTGGTATACCTCAATACTATAGAAGAATTTCCAGCTGGTTATGGCAATGGCAATCTGGCAGTACAAGATGGATGGGGATTGGAAGAGCTGGAGCCTCTTTTGCAGTTGAGGAGGCTTAACATGATTAAGCTGGAAAGGGCTCTTCCTCGTGGCACAACATCATTACTAACAAACAAGCGCCATCTCAAAGCTTTGAGTCTGTGTTGCAGTACAGAAGAAGCAAGCAAGCCATATTCAGAAGAAGACATCAGCAAGATTGAGAACACTTTCGAGGAATTAATCCCACCACACAGCTTGGAAGATATATTCATCATAGGGTTCTTTGGTCGAAAGTATCCCTCTTGGGTATCTACTTGCTTGCCCTCACTGAAATACTTAAACCTCATCAATTGCATTCGCTGTGTGGATCTTCCACCAATTGGGCAACTACCTAACTTGGAATTTCTGAGAATTGAGGGGGCATCTGCAACGACCAAAATTGGACCGGAATTACTTGGACATGGAGTATTTAGCCCATGGTCCCAAGAGGCTATTGCTTTCCCAAAGCTGACATCGTTGATTTTTGAGAACATGCCCAACTGGGAAGGATGGTCCCTGGTTTCAGAAGACCAAGAAGAATATATGGCGAGTAATGCGAATGAATCTGCTCTCAAGCAAGAAGGAGTACAACTACGTCCAGCACCACAACCGTTTCCCCATTTAAAGGACTTAAAACTTATATGCTGCCATAGGATAAGAGCTCTACCACCACAGCTTGCACGAGTCACCAGCTTGAACAAGATTGTATTGAGTCATGCAACGTCATTGAAGGTGGTGGAGAACCTACCATTCCTATCTGGTGTCCTATCGATCAGGGGATGTGAACTGCTCGAGAGGGTATCGCACCTTCCACAAGTGAGAGAGCTGCGTGTAAGTGACTGTCCAAATGTAAGGTGTGTAGAGAAGTTAAGGTGTGTAGAGAAGTTGGCAAACCTGCGGCAGCTGTGGCTTTCGAAAGCTATGCAGGAGATGAGTCCACTCTGGTTATCAAAGCTTCAACAGCAGTGCCAGGAATATCATGGTGAAGACCTTGACGTTTACACATGGCGTGAGGAACCCAATTTGAGGAAAAATATTGTTAAAAGGTATGGACACTGATCAGAATTAGCTAATTATCGCATCAGGGATATCTGCTCATGGACCCTTTTTTTTTTTTGCTTTGCTAGGCACGGCCATGTTCTGTTATGTTTTATGCCACAATATTGCAATTAAGTTATGTTCAACATGCATCACATTATATTTTGCGATCCGTGTGCTTCTTATATATATACGTCGCATGCAGGTAACGATAAAAGTGAAGCTCCAGTACAAATTCTTAGACATAGATTTTCAACAATATATTTGACTTTATAAACTATATATCCTGTTGTAGGCCGAAGATAGGTACTCCTCAGACTTGGGAGCGGAGGAAAGATCCGCCCCCGCCGTACCTCCGCCCGCTCGTATCTGTTTTTTAGGAGGGCGATCGAAGCACGCTAAGGGAGGAATACGAAGGGCCGGAGCGGCGGAGCGGAGCTTGTGCGAGGCTCGGCGAAGCTGGAGAGGGAGCAGCGAGGGGCGCGAGCGGCGCGACGCACGACGCGGGCGGAGCGCGGGGCGCGCGCGGGACTAAGCGGGGCAGCAAGAGCGGAGCAAGGTTCAAGCCCGGGCCGGGAGGGTCCAGGCGGAGCTGACGTCTGACTAACTCAGGAGAAAGCAGCGTAATCGGAAGGCGACGGAGCGAAGGTCCCCGCCCGCAGCAAGGCGAGGCGGGTCGGGCGCTCCGACAGGACTGGCGCCTTGTCAGAACACCCAGAAGGATGTCGGGAGGGCGCAGTCCGGTCCATAACCGTTGCCCGGGCATAATCCCCCATATGACCCGTGGAGGAAGCCCCTTTAGGAGGGCAAGGTTGTAAAGGATATGGCTAGCGTGTCACGGAATGACCCCGGTGCTCCTTGTATAAGGGCAGGTGGGGGGCAAAACATGTAAAGTAGAGAGAAAATGACCCGCGGGTCCTTAGTCGGGGTACGGAAGAAAAGGGACCGCCATTGCATGGCGCTGTACACTCCCGCCCCTATATAAGAGGAGGGGGCGCAGATGATGGACGGATTCTTCGAGCCCAAGTGTAGTGTTCTTACCATCCACGAGCGTTACCAGAAGGTGCACGGGAATCTCATCGAGCTGTCTTGGGTGCGCGGGATCGCGCACCGGGGACAGCCCTGTTTTCTGTTCGTGGGGTGACACCCACAACATATGCATAGTTTATTTGACATCAGATAATAATGTTAGATCCTAAGCACTAATGTCTACATGCATGAAGCTCATAATTTCAAGGGCATGGGCCCACTGCAAGTTGCACTATATATAGCATGCATGGCTACTGGAATCCGATTACTGCAGCACACACATCAGCAGAATGTACTGTTATCTCCATTTTTTATGAGTATTTGCATTAAAGATGATATTTGGTCCGCCTAGATTAGATATATTATTGTATCGCCTTGCTGGCTAGTCCTACGTTAATCGATGAATTTTTGAACATGATCATCACCTCCTAAAAATGAGTGGCATTTGTTAACAACGGATTTTGGGATTAACCAATGCCGGAAAAGCTTACAGAGGCCAATGGGCTTATGTTGGGTTGGGTCGATCTAGGGGGGCGCCATGATGAAGACTGGATTCGACTTGTTTAAGTAAAGTGCATAGGGATAGTCGGATAAGTATGGTAGGTTTTAATTTACTCCCTTCATATCATGAAAAGTTGACTTTAGATATGTCCTCAGTCAAAGTTTTAAAACTTTATATCTAAAAATCTTTTAAACTATTTAGATTGGGCACACAAAAATCATATAGATAGATTCATCTCGAAAAGAACTTTCATAATACTAAAATTTTAGTGCATTTTATAAATAAATTGCAATAGTTTTTGTAACAGCCCAAAGTTATGATAATATTTTGAAAACACTTCTGTACCATTGCATAAGCTATGACGTTTCCCGTAAAATTTCTATGTGACAAACACACATTTCTAGACTTTAGAAGCCAATTGAAATTGATGATTTTTGTTTGAATAAAGCACTAAATAGCTAATTAATAAACCCTTGCATAAGAATTTATAATTTATAGCACTATTTAAGAAATTGTTGAAATATAAGATTCTAATGGACCTTAAATTGGGAATATATTTTCATATTCATAAAACATCCATACACACACATATATATATATATATATATATGTATATATATATATATGTATACACATAATCACATAAGCCTAAATATGTTATATTGCCCTAAAAATCCCGGGAAAAATCCATAGATTAGTTTAAACCCTAATAGAGAGTTTGACTCGGTGTTGACCAATTTGACCTGGTAGGGCCCACATGGCGACTTCCTATTCCTTTTCGCCTTGCGGCATTTGGTCAACGCTGGCGGCGCCGCCACCTTCCACCCCGGCTCAACCGTCACTCCCTGCCCGAATCTCGAGGAAGATCTTCAATTGGCGGCTTTGTGTGTCGCTGGACCTGTGGACCCCACCTCCGACCATGACGCGACGCGCTGCCATCGCCGCCGCACTGCTTTCGCCGCGGACGACTTGCCGTCTTGTCGGCAGCTCGCGCGTGGAGTTCCGAGCACCGCCCACCTTGCCCAATGGCCGACTTGGTCGCGCCATCGATGCCCCCGCACCGCCGCGTCTCGGTGGCAATGCCGCCGAGCAAGCCATCTCGCCGCCCGGCTCGGACATTCGCCGCCTGGCAACAAGCCACCGCCCACTAGCCAATGAGCACTAGAGCTCCTCTGTGACCGTCTCACATCTTCGCGCGACCGCTGGTCAAGAGCCGAGCTCGGACCGAGCTTATATGCCACCGCGCCACATCGGCCGTTTTCTCCCTCTTTTCACTCTCACGTCGCCAGCCCAAACCAGACCTCCTTAGTCTCCACATTGTCTCGCGTTTGCTTCGCCATGACCTCGTGAAGCTCCCGCCCGAAGGAATTGGTCCGAGTCATCCCGAGCTCGTCGAACGCTTATCGCCACCGCCGACCGCCGGTTCTTCCTTGCTCGGACCGCCGGGACGCGCCGATCATCATCTCTGGTGAGCCGCGGCAAGCCCTTGCTCGGTGAGCCGCTGTCTTCCCCTCACCGTGCTCCCTCTTTGGCTCAGGCTTCACGGTCTTCCCCAAAGATCTTGAGCGCGCCGCCTTCCTTGCTTTCGGACTGCTCGGGGCGCGCCGATCATCATCTCTGGTGAGCTTGGCGGCAAGCCCTTGCTCGGTGAGCCGCTGTCTTCCCTCACACCGTGCTCCCTCTTTTGGCCCAGGCTTCGCGGTCTTCACCAAAGATCTTGAGCGCCGCCTTCCTTGCTCGGACTGCTCGGGACGCACGATCATCATCTCTGGTGAGCTTCGCGGCAAGCCCTTGCTCGGTGAGCCACTGTCTTCCCTCACACCGTGCTCCCTCTTTGGCCCAGGCTTCGCCGATCTTCACCGGCATCTTGAGCGCGCCGCCTTCCTTGCTCGGACCCGACGTGGACGCACCGATCCAACCGTGCCCCGACTACCTTTTTGCTCGGTAGCACCCACTAACCCCGCGATAGCTCATGCGCGCGCTATTTTTCCATAAGCTCGACCCTAGGTCATTTACTCATGTCCGCCGGTAGCGGTTCCGCCGCCGGGCATGGCTCGCCGCGTCCGGCCGTTTCGCCTCGACAAGGGCACCCCTAGATGCGCGTTAGCTCACCGATTCCACCGAACCCAAGAACGCCCCAAACGGTGCACCTAGCTCGCTGGCCGTCGGCTAGCCTCGGCCGTCTTGGCCGGCGAAGGAAGACGATGACGGCGAGCCGTCCGATCTGCGCTTAAGATCCGTGCGGCTTCACGTGTGTGGTCGACAGTGGGCCCCAGTTGTCGGCGCTTCATGATTTAAAACTCCCGCGGCTTCTTCACGTCGCCGACATGTGGGCCCTCGGTCCCACATGTCGAGAATAATGGAGGCGCCTATGACCCCAGCGCCTTCACTCGCGAGTTACGCCTTTCAATCGTCTTCGACGTGGTTGGCTCGGCCATGAAGTTAGCGGGCCGACCCAAGATTGTTCACCCTTTTTCCCAGATTTTATAAATAAAACAAAGACAATAAATAGAAAAGATTTATTTAAAATAGGTAGATATCATTAAAAATTCGGAAAAATTAGGGTAAATACTAGAGCTTGTGTTGGATTTAATAAAAATAGTACCTCACACAAGAATCGAACACGGTTCCTAGATTAAATCCATTAAGCTTATTTTAGGGTATTAATTCATATAAAAATAAGAAAAAATGGAATGTTGTGTATTAAAAATAGATTAACAATTAAGTTAAACATAAGAAAATCATGGATGCCGATAAATGACTTTTTGGACCTAGGTGAATATAGTATAACCTATAATATGTTTCCTAATTACATGTTAACTCAATATTGGTATAATTAGGAAACATGAATAACTAGCTACATGTATCATGTTAACATATTCTAACTATTTAAAGTACTTTAAAAGACGATAAAACCATATTTTGTCCTATTGGGTTAATTAGGGTAGAAATTTCATTACACATATATATACATGTATCATGTGCATCATCTCACAAGCACTTCATGCCATTCCGCTATGATTCATTATTTAGAAGGATCATGGAACTTTCTCAATATATATATATATATATATATGAATTCATGTAGATAGTTAAACATAGGAATCGTAAATGAGCGAATCTGGCGACCTCGATTGCATTTCATGCATCATTCTCTTCTTCGCCGATCGTGTTTATGATGAATTGTTGATTCTCCGCTTAGACGTAGAGGATCCGGAAACACTGCTCGAGGACTCGCACAAGACCCGGACTTCAATTCCCAAGGCGAGTTAATATCTACCCTCAAAGGAGTTTGCTTTTACTAGGGAGAATCTCGATTTTCCCTAGTGCGAGTTAATACCTATCCTTAATAGTGTTGCTTTTACTAGGGAGAGGATGCGCTTTCCCTAGTGCAAGTTAACATCCAATAATAACATATTGAATCCCAGATTTCTAAAGTATTTATTTTACAGTATTAAACTGCATGCCTTTTTAAGTACTTATGCCTACTTGTTCAATCATGATATATCATGCCACTTACTTACTTGCTATCAATTTACCATGATGATCTTGCTTGAATTAATCATCGTCATTTGGCTTTGCTATTGATCGCTTTGATGATCACCCTTGGTAGCCCTGGTTAATTTAAATAATCTGATTTAGACTCCTAAGTCTTGGTTAAAATCTTGCTTAGACATTGCTCAGTCCAACTATTAATTTTAGGCTTAGAATTGCCTCGAAGCGGTGAACCGACATTCACCGGACATGATCACACAAAGAATATGGTTAATTGAATTTGGGCTGGCATGCCGGTGTGTGTATATGGTTGTGATGTCTTTGCAATGCGGACTGGGTCGGCATTGGGTAAGAAATGGAGTAGCTGGGCTACGTGATTTGAGGAGCTAATCGCCCACATCGTAGTGCATGGAAGAGAGCGCGGCGAGATCCGCGTAATGCCGCGGCGCTGCCCCAAAGGAGGGTTCCGCCACATCGTGTGATTCACACGGAGGGTGCGAGTTAGTCAAGAAGGAAGTGCATAAGGGTGAGGCCCTTAGTGGATCGGTGGGCTGAATCAAGGATTCCCTGCACGGGTGCATCGAGGATGCACAGCAGACGCCATCGACTATCTGCTGCGGGAGATAGTTCCTAACACCACAACGCCCGGCCATCGCGCGGTAGTGCAAGTAGTGGGGATTCGGGGGTAGTTACGACTGCGGGCGTTCCCTGCTGCCGCCATGCTTGAGGTGAAGACAGTTTCATGTCGTCATCCGAGGATGATCTAGGTCCATTCTACAGAGAGCCGTGAGTCTAGCGTGGGTCGGCAACCTAGCTAGGACGAGACCGTACTTTGTGGGGAATGTGATCCTTAACAAAGCGCCACACTCGGAAGATGATGGCGGGAGTGGGAAGAGAACGTTTGGCGAGTGCTTGAAGCGCCATGGGATTGGTATGTGTATTGAAATGGATATATGACAAATAATCAACTTGATATGGAATTTGGTTAAATTGCTAAGTCATAGGCTTTCATTTCCAAAACTGGCTTTCATGCAAATAAATAAACCTAGCCTTTCCTTTGAAACCTCTATCACTAAATGCATTGGGTTGGGTGTTAGCTCGCCAGTGTTTGGATGACACTGACCTCGCATAAATATCTATCTTTAGACATGGAGGAGCCCGTTGAGGAAGATGCCTACGATTGTCATGAGGAAGGAGATCCTCAGTACCAGGACCAGGAGTAGTTGCTTAAGATAGGGTTTAGTGCGTTCCACCAGTCGTGTGTGGTTACACATGCGTTGGTGCGATTTTGTTATTCTTTTGAACTTGCAAGTTGCCCTTTGGGAGATTTCCGCTACTCGATGAACTTTGGTCTCAGAATTAAGGCTTAAATGCCGTTTGTTACTAATGCGATCGGATGATCGCTGTTATGTAATATTTGGACACCGATGTATGAAATGATTCCGGTGTGTAACTCTTGCACTAGCCTCTCGATCCAGGGCCTAGTGCAGTCCGACCGTTCTCGCTAGGTAAGCCGAGAAGGGCGCGACAAGAGCTGGTATCGAGCATACGATCAGAGGAACCCTAAACCCCGCCGCTAGCCAAGGATTGCGATAGTTTATATAAAATATTTTTCCAAAACGCTCTTGTATATCTTGTCTTTTAACTTTCACAACTATACTATTTCTTACTTAAAGGAATTCTTCTTTCGCTTTTTGTAGATGGATGAGCAGGTTTCCCAGCTTTTTCTCGAGCGTGCTACCTACTGCCATTCTGACGACCCTTTGCACGCCACCAGATGGTTCTTGTCCTCCGCCAGGTTGTCGGACTTCACGTGCTTTAACGACCGCCCTTGCTACTCGAGGCTCGTTCGTACCTGCCCGCTTAGGGTACATTGTAGAGGTTCGAGTCTACTACCACCACACAGACACAATGGCCACACACTCTGAGGCGGAGACGGCCGGGACCACTTGCACCCCGCTATCGATGATGCGGCAGCATTGGCTATACGGGGGCTACAGGAGAGGTACCACGACGACTTGGAGGGCACTTCTTTCGCCCGACCTTCCTTTCAGCACTTCGCACTTCTCCCAGGCTTTACCAGTGCCCCGCCTTCACTGAGGGACCACTTGGAGAGGGTTGCGCGCCTTCTCCAGGGCGCGGAGACAGACCGTGACAGCGCTCTTGAGGAGATCGGCTTCCTCCGCTACTCTCTTCGTACAGCAGACAACCGCCTGCGGGTGGTCGGACGGCGTCTTCACCACTACGTCAGCAGTCTGACGATGAGTAGACGCCAAAGGACTCGCGACTTGCCCGGTTAGCGCGGCAAAGAAAGAGGACCCTTCCTTTCCCTCCGGGTCCTCGGTTTCCTCCCGAGTACCCTAACCGCCGCACTACCATGCGGAAACGGGGTCTTCCTCCTAGTGCCTTGGTGGGGATTCCTCGTCACGACACTTCCCCGCTGACCTCTTTGTCACTGCAGGAGTACTCTTCTGACTCGGAGACCTCCGTGGACCTACTTGCTCCCCCAGTTGAGCCACCTCATCGCTGTATTCTGCTTGTGCCTTCTCGGCGATCGCTAGAGGACTTCTGGCTACTTCCACCCGCTACCCGGTTGGGAGACCGGTGATAGTTTACACTGTCGCCCCCGCCCTTGAGTAGCTAGTAGCTTGACAGATCGACTTAGATCGAAATGTGTCTTTTGTTTCGCCATAGTAGATGATTGGCGACTTGTATCCTTGTCAGGATAATTGTACTTTTGTGGTATGATGTAAAACTGATTTGACTATTGCCGCTTTTGGGTATCTTAAATGACAAGCGTTTCGTGGCTGCATTTATTCGATTTCTTTGATATTGGCCTCATGCATGCATATTTAGCTATAATGTTAAGGATCACCGTCATGCAGATGGTACGTGGTCGTGGAGCTGCCCGTGGCCAAGGGGCAGATCTAGGCCGCGGTGCCGCTCGTGGCCAAGGAGCTGGCCAAGCCCGTGGTGCTTGGCAAGACTAGAGGTCGTGGCATGATCGAGGCCGAGGTAATCTACCTCCTCCTCCGGCAGGAGACCCAACCATGGCCCAGGTCTTAGCTTATCAAGCACAGATGTTGGGTCAAGTACTGTTCAACCAGCAGGCAGACAGGAATCGAAATGAGGGATCCAAACATGCTGCCTTTATGCGAACCAATCCCCCTACCTTCGCGCAAGCTACCGATCCCATGGAAGCAGAAGACTGGTTACGCACTGTGACCAAGAACCTGGAGTTGATCAGATGTCCAGAAATGGAGAAAGTACGGTTGGCCTCCCACCTGCTAGTAGGAACCGCAGGTGTGTGGTGGGATAATTATGTCGCCACCCGGCCAGGTGTGGATGAAGAAGAAATGGAAGAAAATGAACCTGCTGAAGATGGAGATGCCGACGAAGCTCAACAAGCTGATAATGCTGAAGTGCCGCCTTATGTTCCCCCAGTCCAAGGATTCATTCCATGGGAAGAATTTGTCGCTGCTTTCAGAAATTATCACATACCCATAGGAATCACCAGGATGAAGAAGTATGAGTTCCGCAGACTCTCTCAAGGGACGATGACAATTTCTGAATATCTTACTAAGTTCAATGAGCTTGCAAGATATGCCCCCCAAGACATCCACAATGAAGCCGAAAAGATAGATTGGTTCCTAGAAGGGATGGATTTTCGGTACAAATCCCGCCTTAGGATTTTGGAGTATCAAAACTTCCACCGCTTAGTCAACAAGGCCTTGGTGTTGGAAAGGGACTTGAAGGGCGAGGATCTCGCGAAGCGCAAGATGGTTGAATGTACGGTCGCCGGTCGAGCCGACTGGGACAATTCAAACCTCAACCTCCTCAGAGATTTGGACACAATCTTCCATGTTCAACCGAGGATATGCTATGAGGGTGGGCGCGGTGCCGAATCTCGGTTTTCAGTACTCAAGCACCAATCTGCTCCCGCAATGCACCAGCACCCAAAATAGGATGACAGTAATCGCTACCTATGCCACCACCGACACTATGCCGCTAACCGCCCTAGTCGAATCGCGCAAAACCTCAAGGGAATGTTGTGCAGGTCGTGGTGGAGGTCGCCCACGCAGAATCAATCTCAAGGTATGGGACGTGGGAGACTCAACAATATCATCGCAGAATAAAGACAAGAAGATGAAGGAGTACTTGTGGGTACGCGTTTGGACTTCACGACTCCCGGTACAAGTTTTATTTGATTCTGGTGCATCACATTCCTTTATTTCACAAGAATACGTAGATAAGCACCAGCTACAAACCTTTCCTCTTAATAAGCCCTTCACCATTAGATCTCCCGGTGGGATACTTAAGGCCTATAGGTCCTGCAAATGGGTAGAAATAAGGAAGGAAAGAGTAGGATTCTATTTCGACCTAATGGTCATGTCTGGATTAGGAGTTGATGTCATAATCGGCATGGATTGGCTAAGACTCTATAAGGGAGTATTAGATTGCGCCAAGCGAGAAGTCAGGCTTGTAAAGGATGGTGTGTTTGAAAGAGTATGGAAGGTAGATGAACCCTACAGATGGGGTAGAGCCATCTGGTACCTCAAGGAAGACAACCCGAGTAAGGTAAAGGTAGTCCAAGAATATTTGGACGTATTCCCGGATGACTTACCTGGACTACCGCCTGACCGAGAGGTAGAGTTTGTTATAGAGTTAACACCTGGTACAGCCCCAATCTACAAAACATATTTCAAGATGAACTCGGAAGAATTAGAAGAACTCAAGAAACAACTGGACGACTTATTAAGCAAGGGTTTGATCCGGCCAAGCTCATCTGCTTGGGGATCCCCCGCCATGTTTGTGGATAAGAAGGATGGTGGACGAAGATTAGTGGTGGACTATAGGGCGTTGAACGCCGTCACTATTAAAAATAAGTATCCTCTGCCCAGGATCGATGACCTGTTTGACCAACTCCAAGGAGCTACACGTTTTTCCAAGATCGACCTTCGATCTGGATACCATCAAGTAAAGGTCGCGAAGGATGATATACCCAAAACAAACCTTCACCACTCGGTATGGCCTGTTTGAATATTTGGTCATGTCTTTTGGGTTAACCAATGCACCGGCCTATTTCATGAACCTCATGAATTTAATCCTGATGGAATACCTTGACAAGTTTGTTGTCGTCTTCATTGACGACATCCTTGTGTACTCCAAATCGGACGAAGAGCATGAGAAGCACCTGAGAGCGGTGTTGGATAAACTCAGAGAGCATAAGCTATATGCAAAATATAGCAAATGTGAATTTTGGATTAGTGATGTCAGTTTCTTGGGACATATTATATCTGCTGAAGGAATTAAAGTGGACCCATCTAAGATAGACACGGTCATGAATTGGAAAACACCTGCCACTGTAAAGGAAATTCGCAGCTTAGGTCCAGCAGATATTATCGGCGTTTCATCGAAGGATTCTCAAAAATTTCCGACCACTAACTCAGCTATTGAAAAAGGAAAGGAAGTTTGAATGGACCGAAGATTGTGAACTCAGTTTCCAGAAAGCTCAAAACCCTTCTGACCACCACTCCTGTTTTGGCCACACCTAATATCGCCAAGAAGTTTGAAGTATACTGTGACGCTTCCGACAAGGATTAGGATGTGTATTGATGCAAGATGGCAAGGTTGTGGCGACGCATCACGGCGATTCTTGCAAGCACGAGGACAATTACCCAACCCATGACCTAGAACTTGTCTGCCGTAGTTCATGCACTCAAGCTATGGAGACATTTTCGATGGGAAAACAATGTGACATCTACACGATCACAAAAGCCTAAAATACGTTTTCACCCAAGCCAACCTCAATATGAGGCAAAGAAGGTGGTTAGAGTTGATTAAAGATTACAGCCTAAATATATTATACCACCGCAAGGCCAACGTGGTGGCGAGATGCTCTAAGCGAAAGAACGGTGCAACTTCGATGGTGATCCCGGAGAAGACATGAATACTCGTGAAGATACCTCCTCGAAGCGCTCATGGAAGAATTGAATAAGTTATGCCCGAATCTCGTAAAATCTGGAGAATTAGCCAACATCACGGTTCAGCCAGATCTGATCGACCGTATCAAAGATAAGCAACAAGATCATCCCAGTACCCTTAGGCTCGAAGGACTGATGAATAGGGGTTTCGGAACAAAAATTGTTAAGGACGAACAAGGAATTCTTTGGATGGAGAAGAGGATCTTTGTGCCTCACGACCCGGAATTAAAGGAAGAAATCTTAAAAGAAGCACACGAGTCACCGTTTTCCATACACCCAGGATGTACAAAAATGTACCAAGATCTGAAGGCAATCTTCTGGTGGCCCCGAATGAAACGAGATGTAGCAGAATATGTGGCCAAATGTAATACCTGCTGTTCAGTGAAGGCAGAACACCAACGTCCAGCAGGGTTACTGCAACCAATCAAAATCCCAGAATGGAAGTGGGATGAAGTGACCATGGATTTTATTATAGGACTTCCCCGGTCTCGAAGTGGACATGACTCTATATGGGTAATAGTAGACCGATTGACCAAGGTAGCTCATTTTATCGATCAAAACCACTCACAAGGGTGGCAAACTAGCGTAACTATTCATCGCCTGGGATAGTAAGCCTTCATGGAGTTCCCAAGAGAATTATATCTCGATCGTGGATCACAGTTTACCTCAAAGTTTTGGGAAGAACTCCATAGTGCCTCGGGCACCAAATTGTCATTTAGCATGACCTACCACCCTCAAACCGACGGACAAACGGAAAGGACTATTCGAACTCTAGAAGACATGCTTGAGCTTGTGCTTTGGAATTCCCAGCAGAATGGGAAAAATGGTTACCTTATATGAATTTGCTTATAACAACAGATTATCAAAGCGATACCGCAAATGTCACCTTTTGAAGCTCTATACGGAAGAAAATGTAGGACCCCTCTTTATTGGTCCGAGTCTGGAGAAGGGCAGGTATTTGGAAGGAACACCCTGCAAGAAGCCGAAGCAAAGGTCAAAACGATTAGGAAGCAATTGCTTGCTGCCCAATCCCGACAAAAGAGTTATCTTGACCATCGTCGGAGGGACCTATCTTCGAAGTTGGAGACTATGTGTATCTCAAGATCTCACCCTTCAAAGGAACACGAAGATTTCAAGTCAAGGGAAAATTGGCCCCAAGGTTTGTGGGACCTTATCCGATCTTGTCTCGTAAGGGTATGGTCGCCACTTAACTTGACCTTCCCAAGGAGTTGGGAGAAGTTCACAACGTGTTTCACGTGTCCCAACTCCGAAAGTGTTTGAGAAAAACCAAGGAGAAGTAGTTCACCGCCTCACGACACCCTACAACCCAACTTGGGATATCAAGTCAAGCCTATTCAAATATTAGAGACTCAGAAAAGAAGCTCAAGAATAAGACCATTCGACTTTGCAAGGTGCAATGGAGCAATCAATCCGGAGGACGGCTTTCATGGGAACCGAAGAGAAAATACGTCAAGAATTCCCTACCTATTCGCTTCATAGAAATATCAATCTCGAGGTCGAGATTTGTTTTTAGGGGAGGATTTGTAATGACCCAAAGTTATGATAATATTTTGAAAACACTTCTGTACCATTGCATAAGCTATGACGTTTCCCGTAAAATTTCTATGTGACAAACACACATTTCTAGACTTTAGAAGCCAATTGAAATTGATGATTTTTGTTTGAATAAAGCACTAAATAGCTAATTAATAAACCCTTGCATAAGAATTTATAATTTATAGCACTATTTAAGAAATTGTTGAAATATAAGATTCTAATGGACCTTAAATTGGGAATATATTTTCATATTCATAAAACATCCATACACACACATATATATATATATATATATGTATATATATATATATATATATGTATACACATAATCACATAAGCCTAAATATGTTATATTGCCCTAAAAATCCTGTGAAAAATCCATAGATTAGTTTAAACCCTAATAGAGAGTTTGACTCGGTGTTGACCAATTTGACCTGGTAGGGCCCACATGGCGCCTTCCTATTCCTTTCGCCTTATGGCATTTGGTCAACGCTGGCGGCGCCACCGCCGCCTTCCACCCCGCTCAACCGTCACTCCCGCCCGAATCTCGAGGAAGATCTTCAATTGGCGGCTTGTGTGTGTCGCTGGACCTGTGGACCCCACCTCCGACCATGACGCGACAGCGCTGCCATCGCCGCTGCTGCCGCAGCACTTTCGCCATGGACGACTTGCCGTCTTGTCGGCGGCTTCGCGTGGAGTTCCTGTGCACCGCCCACCTTGCCCAATGGCCGACTTGGTCGCGCCATCGATGCCCCCGCACCGCTGCGTCTCCGGCCGGCAATGCCGCCGAGCAAGCCATCTCGCCGCCGGCTCGGACATTCGCCGTGGCAAACAAGCCACCGCCCAGCCTAGCCAATGAGCACTAGAGCTCCTCTGCGGACCGTCTCACATCTTCGCGCGATCGCTGGTCAAGAGCCGAGCTCGGACCGAGCTTATATGCCACCGCGCCACATCGGCCGTTTTCTCCCTCTTTTCACTCTCACGTCGCCCGGCCCAAACCAGACCTCCTTAGTCTCCACATTGTCTCGCTTGTTTCGCCATGACCTCGTGAAGCTCTGCCGAAGGAATTGGTCCGAGTCATCCCGAGCTCGTCGAACGCTTATCGCCACCGCCGACCGCCGGTTCTTCCTTGCTCGGACCTGCTCGGGACGCCGATCATCATCTCTGGTGAGCCGCGGCAAGCCCTTGCTCGGTGAGCCGCTGTCTTCCCTCACACCGTGCTCCCTCTTTGGCTCAGGCTTCGCCGGTCTTCCCAAAGATCTTGAGCGCCGCCTTCCTTGCTCGGACTGCTCGGGACGCGCCGATCATCATCTCTGGTGAGCTTCGCGGCAAGCCCTTGCTCGGTGAGCCACTGTCTTCCCTCACACCGTGCTCCCTCTTTGGCCCAGGCTTCACGGTCTTCACCAAAGATCTTGAGCGCCGCCTTCCTTGCTCGGACCTGCTCGGGACGCGCCGATCATCATCTCTGGTGAGCTTCGCGGCAAGCCCTTGCTCGTGAGCCACTGTCTTCCCTCACACCGTGCTCCCTCTTTTGGCCCAGGCTTCGCCGATCTTCACCAAAGATCTTGAGCGCCGCCTTCCTTGCTCGGACCCGCACGTGGGACGACCGATCCAACCGTGCCCCGACTACCTTTTTGCTCGGTAGCACCCACTAACCCCGCGATAGCTCATGCGCGCGCTATTTTTCCATAAGCTCGACCCTAGGTCATTTACTCATGTCCGCCGGTAGCGGTTCGCCGCCGGGCATGGCTCGCCGCGTCCGGCCGTTTCGCCTCGACAAGGGCACCCCTAGATGCGCGTTAGCTCACCGATTCCACCGAACCCAAGAACGCCCAAACGGTGCACTTTAGCTCGGCTAGCCGTCGGCTAGCCTCGGCCGTCTTGGCCGGCAGAAGGAAGACGATGACGGCGAGCCGTCCGACCGCGCTTAAGATCCGTGCGGCTTCACCGTGTGTGGTCACGACAGTGGGCCCCATTGTCGGCCTTCATGGATTTAAAACTCCCGCGGCTTCTGACGTTGCCGACATGTGGGCCCTCGGTCCCACATGTCGCAGTAAGCGGAGGCGCCTATGACCCCAAATACTTTCACTCGCGAGTTACGCTTCTCGGCACGCTTCGACGTGGTTGGCTCGGCCATGAAGTTAGCGGGCCCAAGATTGTTCACCTTTTTCCCAGATTTTATAAATAAAACAAAGACAATAAATAGAAAAGATTTATTTAAAATAGGTAGATATCATTAAAAATTCTGGAAAAATTAGGGTAAATACTAGAGCTTGTGTTGGATTTAATAAAAATAGTACCTCACACGAAGAATCGAACACGGTTCCTAGATTAAATCCATTAAGCTTATTTTAGGTATTAATTCATATAAAAATAAGAAAAATGGAATGTTGTGTATTAAAAATAGATTAACAATTAAGTTAAACATAAGAAAATCATGGATGCCGATAAATGACTTTTTGGACCTAGGTGAATATAGTATAACCTATAATATGTTTCCTAATTACATGTTAACTCAATATTGGTATAATTAGGAAACATGAATAACTAGCTACATGTATCATGTTAACATATTCTAACTATTTAAAGTACTTTAAAAGACGATAAAACCATATTTTGTCCTATTGGGTTAATTAGGGTAGAAATTTCATTACACATATATATACATGTATCATGTGCATCATCTCACAAGCACTTCGCGGCCATTCCGCTATGATTCATTATTTAGAAGGATCATGGAACTTTCTCAATATATATATATATATATATATGAATTCATGTAGATAGTTAAACATAGGAATCGTAAATGAGCGAATACGAGCGACCTCGATTGCATTTCATGCATCATTCTCTTCTTCGCCGCATCGTGTTTATGATGAATTGTTGATTCTCCGTTTAGACGTAGAGGATCCGGAAACACTGTTCGAGGACTCCGCACAAGACCCGGACTTCAATTCCCAAGGCGAGTTAATATCTACCCTCAAAGGAGTTTGCTTTTACTAGGGAGAATCTCGATTTTCCCTAGTGCGAGTTAATACCTATCCTTAATAGTGTTGCTTTTACTAGGGAGAGGATGCGCTTTCCCTAGTGCAAGTTAACATCCAATAATAACATATTGAATCCCAGATTTCTAAAGTATTTATTTTACAGTATTAAACTGCATGCCTTTTTAAGTACTTATGCCTACTTGTTCAATCATGATATATCATGCCACTTACTTACTTGCTATCAATTTACCATGATGATGCTGCCTTGAATTAATCATCTGTCATTTGGCTTTGCTATTGATCGCTTTGATGATCACCCTTGGTAGCCTGGTTAATTTAAATAATCTGATTTAGACTCCTAAGTCTTGGTTAAAATCTTGCTTAGACATTGCTCAGGTCCAACTATTAATTTTAGGCTTAGAATTGCCTCGGAACGGTGAACCGACATTCACCGGACATGATCACACAAAGAATATGGTTAATTGGAATTTGGGCCTGGCATGCCAGTGTGTGTATATGGTTGTGATGTGCTGCAATGCGGACTGGGTCTGGCATTGGGTAAGAAATGGAGTAGCTGGGCTACGTGATTTGAGGAGCTAATCGCCCACATACGTAGTGCATGGAAGAGGAGCGCGGCGAGATCCGCGTAATGCCGTGCGCTGCCCCAAAAGGAGGGGTTCCGCCACATCGTGTGATTCACACGAGGGTGCGAAGTTAGCCAAGAAGGAAGTGCATAAGGGTGAGGCCCTTAGTGGATCGGCCGGGCTGAATCAAGGATTCCCAGACGGGTGCATCGAGGATGCACAGCAGACGCCATCGACTATCTCGCTGCGGAGATAGTTCCTAACACCACAACGCCGCCGCCATCGCGCGGTAGTGCAAGTAGTGGGGATTCAGGGTAGTTACGACTGCGGGCGTACTTCTGCTGCCGCCATGCTTGAGGTGAAGACGGTTTCATGTCGCATCATCGAGGATGATCTAGGTCCATTCTTCAGAGAGCCGTGAGTCTAGCGTGGGTCGGCACCCAGCTAGGGCGAGACCGGGTACTTTGTGGGAATGTGATCCATTAACGAGTGCGCCACACTCGGAAGATGATGGCGGAGTGGGAAGAGAACGTTTGGCGAGTGCTTGAAAGCGCCATGGGATTGGTATGTGTATTGAAATGGATATATGACAAATAATCAACTTGATATGGAATTTGGTTAAATTGCTAAGTCATAGGCTTTCATTTCCAAAACGGCTTTCATGCAAATAAATAAACCTAGCCTTTCCTTTGAAACCTCTATCACTAAATGCATTGGGTTGGGTGTTAGCTCGCCGGTGTTTGGATGACACCGACCTCGATAAATATCTATCTTTAGACATGGAGGAGCCCGTTGAGGAAGATGCCTACGATTGTCATGAGGAAGGAGATCCTCGATGCACTGTGACCAGGAGTAGTTGCTTAAGATAGGGTTTAGTGCGTTCCACCAGTCGTGTGTGGTTACACAGCTCTTTGGTGCGATTTTGTTATTCTTTTGAACTTGCAAGTTGCCCTTTGGGAGATTTCCGCTACTCTGATGAACTTTGGTCTGTAACTAAGGCTTAAATGCCGTTTGCTACTAATGCGATCGGATGATCGCTGTTATGTAATATTTGGACACCGATGTATGAAATGATTCCAGCTGTGTAACTCTTGCACTAGCCTACTGATCCAGGGCCTAGTGCAGGTCCGACCGTTCTCGCTAGGTAAGCCGAGAAGGGGCGCGACAGTTTTTAATGGTCAAAGATATATTTTGGAGACCGTGTTGATATCCAAAACGCTATGTTTTTATGATATGGAGGGAGTAGTTCATATCAGATTAGGAGTCCATGTAATTTAGTATAAACTAGCTGAGTGTCTGTACTTCGTTATGAATATGAAATGTTGTTCGAACATGATTGACATGTACGACTTACATTTTAGCTCTGCTTTTATGCACGGCTATGTCAAATATCTATTGGCTCATATCTATGCCAGCATGAGAAGAATTAAAAGGTTGTGAAGGGCAATCGTTAAATAAGAATTTTATGGAATGACATATGATGGGTAATTTTAGCAACGGTAGGGATTTTTATGGGATGATATATGGTGGTTAAAGTGACACCACCGGTCATAAACCATCACAAAAGACTTCTAATAGTAGGAATAGAGACGATCGGAGGATTTTAAATGGGCCATAACCATATCAATAGGCTCTACTTTTCTTGTTTCGTCATCTTCATTTTTCATCTAGTTGTTAATTTCGCTGTATTTTGCACCGATCAACATATAGATACACCCCGCACCTAAGTTATATCTCAATTTAGTTCAATCAACTTGCTTGTGTTTATGGATCTATTGCTTAATCGACTGTGTTAGCATTTCACTGTCATCTCGATTAAGTTCTAGTCTATTTACCTCATCTGATCTAGCTATTCAAGATGATTAGGAATTCTACTTTGTTCTACCTTTTCGATTGCAGGGCCAAATTGACTGGCATGCTATGAACCTAGCTGTTGGTGTTATTGGGGTCACACCCTACGTACGCCCATCGGTGTCTTGAGCCGATTGGCGACCTTTTCGTATCAGCAATGTCCTTATTTATTTTGCAGGTTGCAACTGAAGAGTTATGTAATTTAACCCTATGGTGTATTATTTATAATATTTTGTATCGCCATTATTGATGCATGCATGAAAAGGTACAAAAATACTAAAACTATAAAAATATAAAAAGGTCCAAAAAAAGGGGTAGTATGTGTTGGATTGCGTGTATTTGAGTTTTTCTTTTTGTGGTAGGTGTCTTTCTTTTTGTTTTCTCTTAATTTCTTTTGTAGGTGGGAGGGTGGGTAACTCCGCCTATGTCATCTTAGTTGTAACACTTAATGGCATAGCCGGTCCCAAGCCCGGAAAAAGAAGGAGGGATTTACTTTAGATAAATTGTTTTTTAAAAAATAAATTCCATTCATACATGTATAATATATGGATATGTTGCTGTTAGTTTATATTGATAAAATTTTCCTTAACTTCAAAATCGTCATTTGATCCCCTTGAAGTTGTGTCCGTTTGCATGCCAGCTCCAGATCTGTTATGGTATCCGTTAACTGCTGAGGTGTTAGTTTCATTAAGTGCTTTAGGTGATTACCATGCATGTGTGGATGAAGATGACATGGACGCCTTGTCACCATCTTGCTCATCTCTCTTCCTCTCATCTTCACCCGCATTTTTGAGTTTTTATTGGATAACACCCCAACATCAAGGAAGGATTACAACAATAATATTACAGAGTTTAGGGCCTATTTAGCAGATAGTCTAAGACTGACATAACTAAGCTTAGACGTGCCACAAGCATCTAGGCAGGTGGTTGGTTTGTCACTCAAATTTACAACACATCCTTTTAGGGAGCCTAAGCAACCTTTAGATTTATAGATTCAGACCCGAACCATCCCGAACCATCAGATCTTGATCTAGCCTAGCTGGATTGGGTTTTATTTTTTTAACCAACGGGCCAAAATCGGGTCGTGGCTCTGGTCGAGTCAGGTCAGGTTCCGATCCATCCCCGCCTCGACCTGAGCCAAACCTGGCCCGAGGTATATGGCTTCTTTCCTTTTTCCATCGTGGGATAGGGATCACCATTCCATCCAGCCACCCAACCCATCCCTAACCCTATCTCCAGTACTCCACTCCACCCAGTGAACTTTCAATCCACTCTAGCCATCGTCTCCTAGTTCCTTCTCTCACAAGTGTCAATCCAAATCGGCACCGACGTGGCCGCGCCGGCGGCGGCCGTCTAGTCCCATCATCATGCCTGTCCTTCAAAGTGAGTTGCGCTGCTCCTAGTTCTCAGTTGTCATCTCAAATCCGCACTCCTGGCACTTCCCGACGTGCTGCCACCAACATCTAGATCTATGTTGTCCTGGTCTCGTCGACTCGTCGTCACTACCAGGGGTGCACCGTCAGGCCACCGACAACTGATAGCCGCCATCTAGATCCGCATCATGGCATTCATCCTCACATTTGTCCAGCCTCCCAGCCCGTAGGGTGAGGGTGTAGGACCGCAGGTCTGGACGGCAAGGGGACCCCGCTCCTGGTGGGGAATTCCCCAATTAATGGGCGGGGATGTGGAACTAAATTCAACAATTGCCTGATATATTCCACATTTCATACTTGAAGCTCTAATACCACTTGTTGGAGCCCGCTATCTCCTCGCCCACACCAATCCGGCTCCTCTCGCCCTCCCCCACCCCGAGACCAAACCTATATAAAAAGGGGCAACCCCATTATAACTCATAATGACAAAAATAGTGGCATAGGAGCGTAGGCTGTCGTGGCTAGCTTATGGATGTGACCCTAGATGGGTGGTATGCTATGATGTTGGGGAGGAGCACTTATACACTATGTTCAGAGTGGATGAACTGAATGAATAAGTTGGCTGAGCTAAATGTTGAGCTCGACATCGAGAGGTTTTTGAATTTACTTCTCGAAGCTAGTATGCCCTACAGATATAGGCGAGTGGCAAATTACATTACCAAACATCGTGGCCCCAATGTTGTTCTTAGATTGCATACCGTTTATTTCTTGATATTAGAAATTCGATTGACACAACAAGCAAGTACTAGATCAAAAGATAAGAACACGAGACATGCATGTAGGCTGTAGCTTCCTTCTCCCACAACTATTTCACGCGAATATTTCTCTCTCGATGATTATGATGCTGCTTCTCAATTTCTTAATGACAGAGACGTCACACAGAGAAAAATTATTCGTACTCCTTTCTCTTATTCAGTTTATTAACTTTAGTGTCATTTTTGCAACACACTTTATTCCCCGCATCAAATTGCACTTCATTCCCTTTCTTAACCTCATGCGTTTGGCCAGCTAGAGGTTGGTAAGCATCCTGTATTACCTATTCTCTTGCGTTTAACTTAGGGGCTATTCTTTTTGACTTATTTGCTTATACTTATCTATTTATTTAGTTATCTTCGGTCTTGAAAACGTAAATGATTTGGTATTTTTGGTCCATTCTTTTTTTGTCTCGAAGATGCGTCAAAAAGCTTTAAAAAGCAAGTGAAACGAAGTGTGCCGGACCCTCCAAACCACTTCAGGAAGCTCTGAAAGTTCTGCTTATCAACAAATCAGATAAGTCGAAAAGAGCAGCCCCTTAGTTTATCTATCTATCTAACTTATCTCGCAACTTGGTAAGCTTCTTGAGATAGTCTCGAGAGTTAATCCTCCTGTTTAACTTGTTTTCATGAGCTTTTAGATATGCCTTCGAGATAGGAAAAATAAATTCAAAAAACCAAATCGTTAGTATTTTAATAAGTTAGATAAGTCAAATAAGCAAATGAGCTGTTTTGCTATTCTTTCTACCTCGTCTTTCCTACTACAACGAGTTTGGTTGAAGGCAATTGTTGGAAGGGACTGAGAATTGAGAGGGATGAGTTATAAAATCTCTTAACTGGTTAGTGAGAGTTGGAGAAGAGAATGAGAATTTATAACTTAAAAAGATGAAATTCAATCCCTATCTCATCCTATAGAATTTAAGTCTCACATAATTCTCATGCCCTTTCCCATTGCCTGAGTTGACAAACAGATCCCTAAGTAATTTAAATAGGAGCCCTCCTAGGATCTCTTGGCACATCCCTCTATATCTTTAGATCTGTAGTAATGCATAAAAGGACATTTTAGTATTTCTCTCGTCTCGTTCCCTCTCCACACACATTCTACTACCGCTGTCACCAGCCGCATGGCTTGTGTGCCTAGCCAAGCTTCTGTCTGGCTGCCAGACCCCGTGCTGCCGCCTGACCTCCTTGAGCTACTAAGTAGGAGGTTTGAAGGACCGTAAATGAATCCAAATTGATAAAAAAAAAAAGCAAATGGGAAAGCCTGAAGAGGAGGCAGTTTTATGCTTGAACCACAATACCTAAGGGTATATACATTATCTATCTATTATATTATTAAATTTGCTCTGAAATACTGAAAATTCTCACTTTTATTAGGGAAACCAACAAGAGAAAAGGTATGAATAGAGGCACCGTCGATTATAGTTGTTTGAACTATAATTATGTAGATCTAACGAGGTTGGAAATGGACTATATTGGAGGTTATGCTAGCTAATATGGCATGACTCTATATCCCCTATAAGATTGAAGATGGAGTACATATATTCGAGTATACTCTAACACAACAAACCGTATCCTCTACTTTGTAAGCTAGTCTGTAAACTAGGCAAAGATTGTATTTGCTTGATCTCATCCACTCACCACTAAATTTAGGATTAATTGGATGGCTACCAATGTGCAAATGTGTAATTCAAGAAATACTACTGCACAATTGAAAATTTGGCTGCTATCACTCCTCGTCTGGGGAAATTGGAATCTTGAAATTTTTCGGATGTCAAAGTGCACTTCACAAGCGCTTTGATTCACTGTCATAGTCGCCAGAGAAGGTGAGGAATTGGACTAGGGATCTTGGGTGCCTCGAGGATGGTGGCGGTCCTGTTCGACCAGGTAGGAATAGGTGCGGGTGCGGGGAGCGGCTTGACACATAAGCAGGGGCAAAATGGTCTGGGAAATATTCCACGGCAACAAGAGCTTGCCAAACTTGCTTTGAGATCCGAAAAATGATATGATTTCAATTTCAGCAAACGAGGAGTAGCATATGTCTGGTTTCCGATTGAGCGGTGTCATTTCTTAAATTACACATTTAGGCAGTGGCAACTATCCAATAAACCCCTAAATGAATGGTGCATTGAGGTTAGACTATTGTTTAGTGATAGAGGTGTAGTCTACCTATTGTAGAGCCAAAGGCAAACTTTGTTTTAGTTTACAAATGCAGCGACCTATTTATCGATTTGCCCTCACTGGCCACTTCGGCGGGCGGGCCCCACACGTCTGTTTCAAATATATTCCTCCGTATTATCAGCATCTCATGGCTAGAGCATTACGTGAGCTTAAGAAATAGTTCAATCCGACACACACGCACACAACTTGGCAGCACTGGTATCAGCGATATGCTCTGAGCAATGAATTGATAATCCTCTCATTCATTGGCACTCCAACCAGTTAATCGTACCCCTGTTTGGTCTCACTCCGTCGAGCTCTAACATTTGTCATGGACTGATCAGCACATCAATATGCATCTGTAAGTTGATTATTGCTTAATCCATTTATGCTGGTTACTGGGCTCAACACCAGTACACCAGTAAGATCAACCATAGCATCAATAAAATGCTCAGCTCTCTTCCCCTTTCATCTCTTAATTAATCCATGCCTAATTTGCATCCAGAGGTAGATGACGCTGGACCATCGTTGTGCGAGCTCTGTTGGACGGTGGACAGATGATCGAGATCATGCTGCGACTGGAATGTGGCTATCAATTTACCCGTGTGCAGGTACTGCTGTCCGTATCTGCCGAGGTGAGATTGAATCCACTGGTAGAAGCAGTTTTCCTTCAACTAGCATGAACTATATTTTCTTTTCTTTGCAGGTGCAGCAGCGTGATGTGACCTATGAGGATTTATAAATCAAGCTGTGCCTAGAGGGCCTCCTGGTTCATGCCTGGACGACGAAGGTGATGGAACACGTCATCAATCGGAAGCGCGAACTACAATCTATCGACTCCACCTCATCTCGTCAATCACACGGTAACATCAGCAACCTCAAGATCTAGGCCTAGGCAAAGAAACCGAGTGACATCGTTAAAGTTGTTTACCGTCGGAAATTAGAAAAAACCGTAGGCCACTTATATGGCCGATTGTAAATCATCGGGAACTTCCTCTCACTAACCCGTGGTCGGCCATTCATCTAATTACTGGCGGTACCATCGGAAATAAATTTAATGTCGGTTTTGGGAGCACTTGGAAAATGTATACGTGAGAGTTTGACTCACCGTCAACACGCAACATTTTTTTGGGTGTAACAAATGAAAAAAAATGTTCACACCTAGGAGCCGCCTTACATGTATGCATGTACACTCCATCCTCAAGTTAACACAATTTTTCCTTCAAATTATTAATGTGTGGTATTATTGTAGACCTAAATTAAGTACCCCTTTGACATAGGAGTGAGGGGGCAACCTTGCTATTTGTGTCCTAAACATCTTTTTTAGGTCTTTCCGAGGGAGCCCGCAGAGCGATACGAAGCATGAGCGAAGCCCAGCAGGGCCAAAGCGGAGGCTAGCGAAGGAACGATGTAGTGAGGCAGACGGTACACTTACGTGGAGCAGCGCGAGGGGGAGGCGAAGCCTGGCGGATGAACGTTAGAAGTGAACGGGGATGGAGCAGGGTAAGGCAAACCCAAGGCCCCGCGGCGTGGCGCGAGACAACGAAAGAGACGGACGGAGCAAGGATGGAGCCTCCCTAGGAGCCCCAAAGCGGCGGTCACGGTAGGATGAAGCAGAGGCAAGCGGAGCGGCAACAATGGATCATATCTTCTTGCCGCCTACGAAACCGAGGAGACAAACAGTATAGTAAGGCATGCCACCTTGTCAGAGCACTCGAAAAGACCCTGCACCTTGCCAAGCCAGCCCGTAACTGCCATCTGTGTGTAATCCCCCTTGTAATCTCACATACGATGCTTAGCGAGAGGGTAAAGTTGTAAAGGAGCTGGGTAAAGTTTAGAGAAAAAACCCTTAGACCCCTGATTACAGGACAGGTGAGGGGCAAAGCGTGTAAATTTAACTAAAATATCTCTATTGCCCCTACTCTGGCTTAGCCAGTGAGGAGAGCAGGGTCAGTTGAGATTGTGCAAGCCCACCTATAAAAAGGAGGCCTGAACCAATGCAAAGTGGTTTTTCCACTTTTCGGCATTTCATTTCCACTTCAGGTGTGGGTGTTTCGAGAGAGAGCGAAGTCTTCTACAACAAACTGCTTCGGGTGCGTGGGTTGCTCCGCTTGGACTTCACTCACCGAGGGCAGTTCCTTCTTCCTATTTGTGGGGGTAACGCTTGGACTTCACTCACCGGGGACGGTTCCCTTTTCCTGTTTGTGGATTTTGTGGGTTTACCCCGCGACAGGTATACATGTACACTTCATCCTCAAGTTAACACAATTTTTCGTTCATCGTTCAAGTTATAAATGTGTGATAACTAGGGATCGAACTCATGACCTATTGGATATAAACCCTCCCACATCACCAACCCACCTCACATACATTGCTGCTGGAAACATGATATGCATTCCTTTTGACCCTTATTTTAGAATCTTTTATCAATTATTTAGGCAATTAAATGACTTCAAATGGAAAAGTTGTAAACTACAAAGTTGTAGATCTCATTGAGATCTACAATTTTCCTATAGAGATAGCCACCATCTGACTCGATATGAACAAATTATAAATTTTCCTATAGAACTTGCACCCACGCTAAATGTCTTTCCAAGTTGATAACAACATACAATGGGCGAGGGTTATTCTTTGCATTCATGGTAAATATTGTACCCTGTCAATAAATGCTAAAAATAGCTGAGTGTTAGCTTTCACTCATGGTAAATGTCGTACCCTGTTGAAAAATGCTAGGAATAACCGAGGGTTATCCTTCAACCGTCGGTTATTGGTAACTCTCTGTCGATAAATCTTATAATAGTCGACCATTTTCATTTTGCCGTCAGAAAGAATATACATAGTCGGTCACCTTACATTTTACCGATGATTGGTGGGCCATTACCTTTCATGCTCGGTAAAAGTTAGATTTCAAGTAGTGTTTGGATTGTGAAGAAAATGCAATGTTAGTGAGTTTTGCTGCACCGTGAACAGGGCAGGCATCGGATATTTATATTTAGCCTAGCCGAGACGGTCGTGTTGTACAAGCCGCGTAGCTCACGCAGTTACATATTGATGGAGAGCCATCAATCAAGAAGATTTACAACAACGCACAGTGGGAATCAAATCAGCTTTCTAATCTCTATGTTTAACACACACCCCCTCAATCACAACATAGATGAAATCAAGTTGACACTGCGACATAGCATTAGGAGATGAACAACAGAGATTGCCTTTGTGATTTCATCGGCCACTTGATCCTACGATAGAATGAACCCGATCTCAAGAGCTTTCCGAGACACCCTTTCTCGAACAAAATGAAAGTCAACTTTGACATTTTTCATTCAAGCGTGTAACACTAGATTAGCCAAAAGGTATTTGGCTCCTAAATTGTCACACCACAAGACTGGCGCCCGTTGCTGAAAGACTCCAACCAAGCACAAACTAAGGGCCTATTGTTTTCAGCTTATCTGTCTTATTTCTTATTTGCTTATTTGATTTATCTCGTAACTTCAAGAATTTCTCAAGGTGGTCTCAAGAGTCAGATGCCCTTGGTTTTTAGGATTTAGGAAGCTTTTAGACACGCCTATGAGATAAAAAAACAGATTCAAAAAGTAATAAAAAAATTAAATAAGTCAAATAAAACACAAAATAAGTCAGATAAGACGTGGCTTATTTTGACAAATTTGATTTTTTATTACTTTTTGAATCTTTTTTTATCTCATAGGCGTGTATAAAAGCTCCCTAAATCCTAAAAACCAAGGGCATCCAACTCTCGAGGCCACCTCGAGAAATTCTCGAAATTACGAAATAAGTCAAATAAACAAATAGGAAATAAGACAGATAAACTGAAAAGAACATGTCCTAAACCCAAATCAGCTCAACCATTGCATTAGCCAAGGATTTGTATTCGGTTTCGGTACTCAATCGAGACACCATAGCTTGCTTCCTCGCACTACCAGGGAACAGTGCTACACAAGCGGTTATCGAACCGCTTGTACGCAACTGAGAGTGATACCCAGAGGGTATCACTCGCGAATCCCCCAACCGCTTGTGGTGCAGCACCACAAGCGGTTCGGAAGGCGTCAGGAAGCGCAGTGGAGCAGCCACGTGGGGGCAAATCACAAGCGGTTGGTGTTACCAACCGCTTGTAGAGAGGCCTTCTATCGTGTGTGGGGAGACACCACGTGTGCTCTCTCCACAAGCGGTTGTTGTTACAAACCGCTTGTGGAGAGGCCGACAGCTACATATGACCTTTTGAGCTAGACTTTCAAATATGAATTTTGACAATAAAAATAAATACAACTACAAATTTATTTCTGCATAATTAAATATATATTATAATTGAGAAAACCAGTTGTTTATTTGCACAAATAGTATGAGCTTATAATTTAATTACAAATTAAATGCATATATATATATATATGTTTTACAATACATAAAATGATGATCAGCACAAGCAACGTTTTATAGCTTTCGAAGAGTACAAATGTGGTGATCTTGAGATCATTTCCTGCGTGCATCGCTCTTTGCGGCCATCGACGAAGATTCCGTAAGTTCACCTGTCCTTATTGAAGGGCCATCTCTCCATGTCTTTGCGTAGAACTCGCCTCTAGGGGATATAATCTCATCGACAATGAAGCCAATAAGTTATTCTTGGATTGTTTCAACCTGATGCGATGGGATCACGCCCGTCTCATCGATGTAGGGCTACGAAAAGAAACAAAGGAATAAATCTTTGAACACGTCAAGTATAAGTGTATTACGAAATTTGTTTTTAACACACACGCACCTCGTTGTCCAGTTGTCGCATATCGCCGTGGGTAAGACTTTGCATGTAGAGGCACACATAATAGCCACATAAGTTGTTTCCGGCCGTTTGCTGTAGAACCTAGAGTGATATTTGAAAAGAATGCAATTAATTAATTGGCTTGAGAAGATAAATTTTTACGCCATATATATTATTTAATTGATATTTTGTAGTACGTACTCGAGTGCTGGATTTCACTATGAATTGATTCCTAGAACTTTTTCCCTTATGGTTCGTTCGGAACGTGGCGAATGCCCTGTCATGCGTTATTATATGAATAGTAATTATGAGTATTTGAAGTACTTATATATATGTAGCTTGGCATCTCAATGTTACCTGTTTAGAATATCAATGATAAACTGAAAATCTTGTTGTGGTTTTCTTCTTGAGTCTTGCACAATGATGATCGCACTATCGATATTGATAATAAGTAGGATCCAGTGAAACCTATTCATATATAAGTATTGCAACATATATGTAATTAGTCATATTATGAATGTCTTGAAAAAGGATAAACGAGAGGTTGTGTGATGACATATATATATACGTATTGGAAGTTGAAGGACAGAAGTATGTGCGGTTTGTAGTACTGGTCGAAAAGAGCCTTCAGCATGTATTCTTCAACTTCTTTTGGCTTGCGTTTACAGTTAGACTCGTTGACAATTGATGGGTCAATGAAGCCGATGTCGAAGATAGCCTCTCTTCTACATCGTTGTATCTCCATTCTACATACAAAGGGGATGAGTTATTAGATTTTGCAGCCTGAACTACGGCGAAATGAACACATATATATGGTAAACTCAATCATTAGTGGAAATACTTACAGACACCAAAGACTCATTAGAGACACGTTGACGGCGTCTCGATGGTAAAATTGGTAGATGTCGTCGAATTCCATCCATATGAGTTCATCCCCACGATAGAAATCTTCGCTTTTTTATCTGGCGGGAACATTGTTCTTCCTTGAGCGGACTGTTCCATGTACCATTCATGAAATTGTCGCATCTTGGTTGGCAGATCCCTTATCTTTTCCGGTGCAACCAACTCTTTGCCCAGCTTATATGGCCACCTGACCTCTGCCGTTGGAAGCTCATCTGTTAGTCCCATAGCTGCAGCATAAGACAGCCCCGACTCTCTCAAGAATTCCTCTAGCTGGTAATCTTGGGCTGTCTTCTTAGGTGCCGCCGCCTTAGCCCGTTTCCCTTTCACTGCAGCCTTCGCTATTGTGCGTTCGTAGTTAGTCGAGACAGGAAGAGGCGCTGCACGGCATGTCGCAAAGTGGGCTGCAGCTTTCGGATCAGTCTGCGCCTTGGGAGGTGGCACCTTTGGTGCGAAGTGTGTCTCAATTTCCTTTTGAACTATTGCTCGTGTCTCCTCAGCCGTCATGTCGTATGCCCTTTTCGGAGGTTCCTTTGATGACTGTGTTGACCGGTTAGACTGGGCCTTCTTGGGAGGGGGTAGCGTCGTAGAACTGGTCCTTCGTACTTGGAGTTTCTTCCTTGGAGGAGATTGTGGAGCCGGGCTTCGTGGAGCAGGAGGTGGAGGCGGAGTGCTCTGTATTGGAGATGAGGCATGTCGTTGAGGTGATGTAGGAGGAGGCGTGTTTTGTCGTTGCGGTTGAGGTATGGTCTCTTCGGTCAGCTCCAATTGTTGGATTTCTATTGGTGGAGAGGTCACCTCCACGGCCTTTGGAAATATGATGTACCTTTTTCTCCAGAGAATGATTCCGTGGAGGGCCTGTCCAAGCTTGGTGATGTCATCCCCTCCAGCAATCTCGAGCAGGAGATCTTCATAGCCGCTCGACACCTCCTCCACTGTGACCTTCGAGTAACCTGGCGAGATCTTGTTGCAGTGGAAAAGCTGGCCTGGCTCCACCGGGTACGCCATGCCATAAGCCACCTTGGTGGAGAGGTTATGTGCCTGAATGTGTAGCTCACACTCCGGTGAACTTTGATGCTTGTCCACTGCGTCTTGCCCCGGTCCGTAGAAAGTGCGGCGGCGTTCGACGCTAGACTACTCCGTCTGCGGAGGTGGGCGGGCTAACCATGGCTCGTGTATTGCTTGTACTGCTCCTTGAAATTTACCGAGTGCCGCTGCAGCTTTTGCTCAACAATCTCTCCAATGCTCATTGAGTTGCTCTCGAGCTTCCTTTCCAAAGAAGTTGTATCTGATGACTCTCTTTTTTTGCTTCTTGACCGGCTCCTGTACGTATCGGCATCTTTGGAGAAACCATACTTCCATGGCACGGACGATCCCATTCCTCTTGTTCGTCCTGGGTGCTCAGGGTTTTCAAGTGCACGTGTGAGCTCGTCATTCTCCCTGTCTGTCACAAAGGAACCGGAGCGAGACATGTCGACGGTTTCGACAATTCTGTTTCCAACATCCTCCGCTCCCGGTGGCATCAACAAGCTACCGTCGTCTGCAAGGGTCCCTCCGTGAGCCATGAACCAATTCCGCAGGCGGAATTCCCATTCAGCAGTAGCAGGCGTGATATTCTTGGCCACTAGTTCTTCTTCCCGCTTCTCCCATTTAGGTACAGCCTTGACGTAACCACCGGTGCCAAGATGGTGGTGGTATTTTTTCTTCCCAGCGTTGATCTTGTTCTGTTAGCTCGTGGCCTGTCCTTCCTCTGATAATTTGTATTCTTCAAATGCATCTCAGTGATCTGCCAGCTTGGGATGTTGGTTGAAGTCTGGCTTTTCTCCCTTCTTGACATACTTGTTGTTCAGGTGAACTTTCCACGACTGAAATTGGGTTGCCATCTTTTTCAAAGTGTATCTCTTAACCTTGTTCTCGTATCCTTCAGGAAATTTGAAGTTCTCCTTGATATCTTTCCAAAGGAGCTCCTTGGTGGCTTGCGGAACTTCAGTCCATTTCTTAATGCTAACTGGGACATGATCCCTAACATGGAAACCACATGCGTTGTTAAACGGGCCTACTGCAGACAGAGGAGCAATCGGCTTCCCGTCATTGTCGACGTTGGTGAAAACAAACTTTGTAGCAGGCTTCTTGTTAGGTCCTCGTTTGGTTTGGGTGCTCGATGTACCGGACTGAAAATGGACAGAGATGTGAATTTTTCATGTCAGAGCCATTTATAGTAATTGGTTAAATATGGCTAAATGGTTTGTCCGGATTCTCGTGGCATTACCTCACTTCCCTCAGCGTCAATGGGATCACTGGATCCACCGACAGCGGTGTTGACAACGTTGGCATCACCTTCATTGGCGGCCAAGTTGCTACCATAGTCGATCTCGTCTAGCATAAACGCTTCATTCATCTCGAAATTAGGATCACCACGTCCTGTTGTCGTCATCTATCGTTATTATGAAATATTGTTTAATTAGTAAGCATGGCAACTCGTCAAATTGTAAAAGAAAAATATATAACAAAAAATACATTTTCATTCATTCTCTTCCTGACATTATCTCTCACTCACTCTCTCTCCATCTCTCACTCACTCTCTCTCCATCTCTCTCTCTCTCATTGTCTCTCACTCTCACTCACTCTCTCTCCATCTCTCTCACTCACTCTCTCTCCATCTCTCTCTCTCTCATTCTCTCTCACTCTCACTCACTCTCTCTCTCTCTCTCCATCTTTCTCTCTCTCTCATTCTCTCTCACTCTCTCTCTCTCTCCATCTTTCTCTCTCTCTCCATCTTTCTCTCTCTCTCTCATTCTCTCTCTCTCATTCTCTCTCACTCTCACTCACTCTCTCTCTCCATCTCTCTCTCTCTCCATCTTTCTCTCTCTCTCATTCTCTCTCACTCTCACTCTCTCTCTCTCCGTCTCTCTCACTCACTCTCTCTCCATCTCTCTCTCTCTCATTCTCTCTCACTCTCACTCACTCTCTCTCTCCATCTCTCTCTCTCTCATTCTCTCTCACTCTCACTCACTCACTCTCTATCCATCTCTCTCACTCACTCTCTCCATCTCTCTCATTCTCACTCACTCTCTCTCTCTCTCATTCTCTCTCACTCTCTCTCACTCACTCTCTCTCAGTCCCTCACGCTCTCTCTCTCACACTGCTGAACACCTCTTTTTGCCCTTAGGGACATTTTGTCGAACACTTTGTGGCGGCGAGTCTACAGAGCGCGTGTAAGCAGAGGAGGGGGTAACCTAGGCCCTTCGAGATGGAGGAGCACGCAGCAGCCGACGGCGGCGCTGGGAGACGACGGCGACGGCGGCGCGGTGGCAGTGGGGCTCGACAGCCTTGATGATGATGGCGGTCGGCAGCCTTGGAGACGACCTCGACTTCGACGGCGACGGCCCGGCAGCGCTTCGGCGGCGATCTTGGGAGACGACTTGACGGCGGCGGCGGCGCGGCGGCGGCGTGAGTGGCTCGACGGCGGCGCGGGGAGGTCGATGGCGGAGACGACAGAGGCAGAGAGCGCGCGTGGGGACTTAGAAAAATTTGGAGAGTGTGTTCCCGGCTAGGCGAGACATATTTATAAGAGCACATCTACAAGCGGTTGGAACCACCAACCCTTTGTAATAAGATCTCTACACGCGGTTCGTAATAGCAACCGCGTGTAGAGATACACCTCTACAAGTGGTTCGTATCACCAACCGCTTGTAGAGGTCCCTCACAGCTGGCGGGCGAGCGATGGAGGGATCTCTACAAGCGGTTTGTATCACCAACCGCTTGTAGAGTGGAAAGAGTCAAAAGGATTTGACGCCTGCATTGGTTAAGATAAAACTTCCCCCCCTTCTGGCTAGCAAGCGGCGCTGGAGCGTGGGCTCACCTGCGGCGACGCGGGTTCGAGCCACGCTCGCGCCCCCTGCCTTTTAATTTTTGCTTTGCCTTCCTCTTATAGTTAGTGCAATAAAAAATTAGTTAGTGCTTTGAAAAATTAGTTAGTGCAATAAAAAATTACTTAGTGCTTTGAAAAATTAGTTAGTGCAATAAAAAATTAGTTAGTGCAATAAAAAATTACTTAGTGCTTTGAAAAATTAGTTAGTGCAATAAAAAATTACTTAGTGCTTTGAAAAATTAGTTAGTGCATCCAAAAATTACTTAGTCCATCCAAAAATTACTTAGTGCATCAAAAAATTAGTTAGTCCCTACAAAAATTAGTGAGTCCATTCAAAAAATATTTTATCAATGAATTAATGATCACTTTGTCTTTACAAGTGTTCCTTCGTCGTGATCGCGACGTATGTAAGGAGCATCGACTTCAGTTACATTTAGGACACTTATGTCGACATCTTCCGCAAAGGGAGGGAGCTCGTCGAACTGATTGTACTCCTCCTCGTCTGTGACGTCCTCAACACCAACAATCCTTCGTTTGCCCTGGAGAACCACGTGTCGCTTTGGCTTACTACTGCAATCTTTTTGCTTCTCCCTGTGTTTCTTTGGTTTGCTTGACATGTCCATTATGTAGAAGACCTGTCTCACATCGTTGGCAAGGACGAATGGTTCGCGCCTATAGCCAACTTCTGTAAGGTCCACGGTTGTCATGCCGTATTTGTCGATCTTCACGCCGTTTGAAGTCAGTTTGACCCACTGGCACTTAAACAGAGGGACCTTCAATGGTCCATAGTCGAGCTCCCATATCTCTTCTATATAACCATAATATGTGTCCACATTGCCTTTGTTGTCAGTGGCGTCTATACGGACACCGTTGTTCTGGTTGGTGCTCTTGGTATCCTGGCATTTTGTGTAGAAGGTGTAACCATTTATCTCGTAGCCCTTGAAAGTGACGATTTCACTAGATGGCATCCGAGCTAGGCATTGCAACTGTTCATTTTCTGACCCGTTGACAAGGATGTAGTTTTGTAACCAAGCGCCGAAAGTATCCATGTGCCTCACTGTGATCCAATCCTCGGACCTTCCTGGGAATTCACGGCGTAGTATACTTTTATGCTGAAGAACATACGGGGCCACAACGGTTGATTGTTTCAGAACAGTGAAATGTGCTTGCTTAAAAGTTAGGAGATCATTGCATGCAATTGCTTTCCGTCCTAGTGTCCCTTTTCCCCGTAGTCTCCCCTCATGGCGTGGTATAGGGACGCCAATGGGATGTAGATCCTCAATGTAATCCAAATAAAACTCAACCACCTCTCCTCGTCCCATAACCCTCCGCAATGCATCCTTCGGGACGTGAACGGTTACGACATACTTCTTTAGGACTTTCATGTACCTCTCGAAGGAAACATGTTGTGCGTAAACACGGGCCGAGAATACCTATCTCTAACAATGTGAACAGTGAGATGAACCATAATATCAAAGAATGCAGGAGGAAAGATCATCTCAAGGCTGACCACACTCTGTACCACGTCATCTTGTAGCTTACTTAGCTTATGTGGATCGATGACCTTCTGCGAAACCGCGTTGAAAAAGGTACACAGACTTTATGATTGTCACCGGACCCAATCGGGCAAAATACCTCTCTGACCCATCGGGAGCAAGCTGTGTCATCAAGACAAGACAGTCATGAGCTTTCAGGTGTACGATTTTATTCTCTTTCATGTTTATGAGTCTCTTCACATTTGACGAGTATCCTAAAGGGACCTTCACACTGTTTAAGCACTCTATCATGTTTTTTTTCTCTTCTTTGCTTAGAGTGTAGCTCGCGGGATTTAGGTAATGTCCTTTCTCTCTCTTTTCTGGATGTAGACCATCCCTTAGTTCCAAAAGTTGTAGGTCCTTCCGAGCTTGTAGTGTATCTTTCGATTTGCCGTACATATCCAAGTATCCTAACAGGTTCAAGCAAACATTCTTCGTGATGTGCATGAAGTCAAGTGAGTGACGGATCTCCAAAACTTCCCAATAAAACAAGTCCCAAAATATTGATCTCTTTTTCTAGATGGGTGCCTGACCTTCCTCGTTCGGGACAGGTTTGCTTCCAAAACCCTTTTCAAACACTATTTTAAGATCTTTTACCATGGCAAACACCCGTGGGCCACTACGATGCTCAGGCTTATCACGATGGTCTGCTTTCCCATCAAAATACCTTTCTTTTTTTCCCAATGGGTGCCTCTTTAGAAGAAACCTACGATGGCCCATGTACATGATCTTTCGAGAGTTTTTCAGGTACATGCTGTCGGTTTCATCTAAGCATTGCAAGCAGGCTTTATATCCTTTGGTAGTATTGCGACAGTTACCAAGCGGGCGATCGTTGATGGTTACGAACAACGAAGGCACGAGGGTGAAATACTCCTCTTGTACTCATCCCATACCCGTACACCATCCTCCCACAACTTTACAAGTTCTTCCATCAATGGTTTCAAATAGACATCGATGTCGTTTCCGGGTTGCTTCAGGCCTTGGATCAACAATGGCATCATGATGTATTTCTGCTTCCTGCACAGCCAAGGAGGAATATTATAGATACATAGTGTAACAGGCCAGGTGCTATGGCTACTGCTCAGGTCGCCAAAAGGATTCATACCATCGGTACTCAACCCAAACCTTATGTTCCTCAACTCATTTGCAAAGTCTGGGAATGTTCGATCCACTTTCCAACACTGGGACCCATCAGCGGGGTGCCTAAGCATCCCGTCATCCTTACGCCCTTCTTTGTGCCAACACACCATCTGGGCATGCGCTTTGTTAGCAAAAAGACACTTTAATCGAGGGATCACAGGGAAATACCACACCGCCTTAGCAGGAGGTCTCTTCTTCTTACACTCCCCCTCTATTTCACCTGGGTCTTCACGCTTCGTCTTGTAATGTGATTCTTTGCACACTGGATAAGCATCCAAATCCACATTCTCATTGCGATATAGGATACAATCGTTACGACATGCGTGTACCTTCTGTACTTTTAATCCCAAAGGACATATGACTTGCTTGGCTTCATATGTAGATTCAGACAGCGTGTTATCTTCTGGAAGCAGATTCTTTATGAGTGATAACAACTCATCGAATCCCTTGTCTGACACACAATTTCTAACCTTCCATTGCATTAGTTCAGTGTCGTGCGGAGCTTCCTGTGGCCCTTCCCACAGTCTGGGTACAAAGGTGTCCTATGGTCCTCTACCATGCACTGAAACTTCTCGAATTGTCTTTCATCTGTGTAGTCTCCCTCTCCGTCACGCAGCATCTGGTCTAGCTCGTCATCACCAAGATCGCCGACTGTATCTTCCACAGAACAATATTGCGTGGCGTCCGCCATACTGTTGAATACCTCTTCTTCTTCACCATCTTCTTCATCGTCTTCCTGGCTGCTCCCCTGTACTTCGCCATGCTTGGTCCAATAGGTGTAGTTTGGCATGAAACCTCTCGTGATCAAATGGGTCATAACCTGAAAGCGTTGGGAGTGCTCCTTCTCATTCTTGCAGTCTACGCACGGACAACATATGAAGCTGTCTGGAGGCAAGAATGCAACAGCGGCATCAAGAAATGCCTTCACGCCATCAATGAACTCTCTGGAGCGACGGTCCGCATTGTACATCCATTGCCGGTTCATCTACACAAAGATCTAATTTTCAGATACCTTCAAAGATCTTTCACTAAAGTGTTATTTACATTGTAGCAAAATTCCATTCCAAAATACTTTGACAAGTATTTACAAAAGTCATTGTTTCCATGTTTTGGCTATTATCAAAGGTAATAAATAATATACTTATTTTATATATGCATGTCATATAGTTACATTTGTAATTAAAACTACTCAAACATGTTGTTAGTTTTATAGTTCTATAAGACATAATCGAAAAGAAATTAAAAGTTTTATAGTGCCAAGAATTTATATGCCATATATTTTGCGATGGAAGGAGTGGTTTTTCAAATTTAACCTTTAAACTTAATTTAACTAATTATTTTGTCCCTTTAAATTTTTTCCTATTTTATTTCATAAAACATTAATAATTTCCTTCCAAACCTAGATCTACTATTGTTACATTCAATGGAGGAGTGTTATATTAAAGATTGTAAAGATAACAACTTTTCGAAAACAACTCCTTAATTACAATTCATCATGGTCCTACCTAAAATTAAAGTTATGAAGTGAGATTGAAGAGAAGGAGTGTTACATTAAAGATTCCAATTCTAAGAACACTTTTGGAGAAAATAACTACCATAATTCATCATGGTTTTGCCTAAAATTAAAGTTATGGAGTGAGGTAGCAATAAAAACCCCCAACAATCAAAATCAATTTTTTCTCCATATTAAATGCAAAAGAAACAATAATATCTTGGTGAGAAGGATGGTAGCATGGAGTTACTAACCTTGATTTACTTAATTTGAAGCTAAATCATCACATTCAAAAATTTAGACAAAGACCTCCCCAAGAACGATTGCAGGCCCTTCCTGCTCATATCTGCGAGCTCGGGGAGGGAGAAAGAGTTTAAATGGGTGGGCGGGACCTCTTCCAGAAGCGGTTTGAGACACCAACCGCGTGTAAATGTGTATCTCTACAAGCGGTTGGTGTCTCAAACCGCTTGTCATAACTCTGAAGCGGTTTGGGACACAAACCGCTTGTGGAGGTTGGTCAACACAAGCGGTTGGTGTTACCAACCGTTTCTGGAAACCCCCTCCCGCCCGTTGCTCACGAACCGCTTCTGGTGTTAAGGCCAGAAGCGGTTCGTGCCTAACCGCTTGTAATAGCCCGCTTATAAAGCCCAGTTCTGTAGTAGTGTCGATCAGCTCTAGGAAATCAGGTTATCACCATAGAACATTGCGAACCCTCCTGTGGATCCCCTATCATCTTTGCATCTAGCCAATCTGTGTCAGAAAATGCACCGACAATATTAGAACTTGACTTTCCTATATGTAAGCCAATTGAACATGTATCTTTGAGATATCCCAAAATCTATTTAACCGTTGTTCAATGAACTACAATGGGTGCTTATAAAAACGGACACACATTATTCACTGCAAATGAAATATCCGATCGTGTCAGAGTAACATACTGTGACGCCCCTACAACACTTCTCTACTTCGTAGTGCCTTCAGCAGATAGTGATTTACCATCAGTCTTGGATAGCTTTGTGGTTACTGACAACGGTGTCGGCATTGGTTTACAGTGTTGCATGCCAACTCGACCAAGTACATCCTCCACATATCTTGAGTGGGATAGCACCAAACCATCTCTTTGTCGCTGAACATGTATTCCCAAGAAATAGTGAAGGTTTCTCTCTGATCTTTGAGTGCAAACTCCTTGCACAAATCCTTAATCAATTGTTGAACAACATGGACAAAATAGTCGGTAACCATAATGGCATCTACATAGATTAACATATAGATTACGTTGCCATTCTAATTGTATATTGACAACGAGATGTCTGCTCTTGATGGCGTAAATCCTATTTCTTGAAGCTTAGAACCGAGGCGTGCATACTAAGCACACGGTTACTAATTGAGTCCATACAAAGATTTTTCTAAATTGTAAATAGACATGGGATATTTGTTGTTCTCATATCTAGGAGGTTGCTTCATGTATACATCCTCTTCTACAACACCACGAAGAACCATGTTTGGTATGTCAAGTTGCTTTAAATCCACCCCCTTGATACGACAATCAACAAAACAAAGTGAATAGTGATCGGTTTAACAACCAGACTGAAGGAGTCCTCATAGTTGATGCCATACCGATGCTTGAAGCCCTTTGCATGCCACCAGTCGAGTAATGTATCGTTCCATGGACCCATCAGCACGGTGCTTGAATTTAAAAACCCACTTGGAGTCGACCAAATTGATCCCTGTGTTGGGTGGAACAAGGTTCCAGGTGTTACTTTGGATGAGATTCGCAAACTCTTGATCCATCACAATTTTCCAATTCAGGGCATGCAATGCACCAACATGATTAGTTGGCTCGCATGGGCCCAAAATTCCTACATGTAGACCATAGGAACAATTCCATCAGTGCGGATTTTCGGGCGTTGTATGTTATCCTAGGGATGCGTGAGATGGATGACCAAGACGACGATGCATGAGGGTGATGGATTTCCTTGAACCCAAGAGACTCCCTTGATCCTAGTGGGTATAGACCTACCTTACTGGAACCTTGCAGTAGGACCCTCTTGCTGATGAGGTCCTTAATGAGAAAATAATTTGGGTATAATTCAAAAATATTTTGTTATTAGTGGCTAATCTATTGATAGAGAGCGAATTTCTAGTAATTTTAGGGGCATGGAGAACATTATTCAAATGGAGAGGTTTCGAGATGGTTTCAATCTGAGATTGATTGATGTGCACAATGGGCATAACCTGAACCATTTGCCGCTTGCACTTGTTCCTTTTCATTGTAGCTTGGATACACCGTGCTTGTGTGCGCTGCCTTATCGTCTACTTATTAAGCATGGTTGAATATGTTGTAGCTGTTGGGTTTTTGCCCGCGAAGGAACCGGCCCATGGGCCTTTGGCCCACGTGGTGAAGAGATAAGGCAGTAACTGCTGCGTGTGGCTAGCTGGGTCATCGTGCGAGCACGCGCTCGCGTGCGCGAGCTGGCGGCGTCGACGGGCGGCTCGGGTGCCCCGGCGGCGCTTGATGCGGCTGATCCGCACGGATGTTGCAACGGCAGGCCTAGCCTCCCCTTATCTGGTTCCTCTCCATCTCCCTCGCCTCATCTGGTTCTTGTGCGCATCCACTGACCCTTTTTTCTGGAGCCAACCCTAGTTTCCAACCTTCCTCAATTGGGTAATTTTGAGTCGGTTTTTCCCTTTGATTCTTCATCTCTGAGCTTGTGTGGAGCTCACTTTGAGGGCGGCTTGATTGATTTGGGAGAGGAGACCAATTAGAGGCTGGGGTGGTAGCTGCCCATGGGTGACTTGGTTATTTCGCGTCGACTTGGTCCCTTTGGCCGAGGGCTGGATTCTGTGATCTTGTGCTGTGTTCGCTGCTCTTCGGGGTCTTGGTGTGGCGATCTTTGATTGCAACACTGAGATCAACGGCATTGTATCTCTAGGTCTTCTCGCCGTTGATTGCATATATGCTACGGCGATTTTGATTTCTGGGACAACGGCTTCGTCGCGTCTTGCCATCTTCCTTGCCGACTCGGATTTGGCGCATTGTAAGGATTTTCCTATCTCTCTTTGTATCTGTGCATTGTGCCAAACAGGAGAAATTTGGGGACCCTACCTTGTTGAAAAGGGGCTAATTGATTCTGATTTGGGTATGGTGCATTTTGTGGGCTTGTCAGTTTAATAGCTCGATGATGATGTGTATAATGAGATTAGCTATGACAATTTACTGATTTCATTCCTGCTGCATTGTTGATTTAATTCCAGTTTAATTTGAGAACTAGTGAACTGCCTAGTACCACTATTTAGCTGTTTCATTCCAGCTGTGAACTGTTGGATGACATATCTGGATTTTTAAATCTAAGAGCTATCTTGTGGTGTTTAATTTCTTTATACACTGAGTTGGAAGTAGCACTGTACTGCTGCCTCATTTGGCAATCTAGCTATCTTGTTGCTGGAATGTGAGATAAATTGTGTTTCAGCAGTAAATTTCTAAGAAACTAGACTATTAATCAACTTTACTAGCAGTGCATTGATCTTTAAATCTGTCATAACTTATCTGTGATATATATTTGTGAATGTGTTGTTGGATGGCTAATTTTAGCAACTCAACACATTAAAACTAAGAGCAATTTATAACATATCAAACTGAGCTATGTTGCTTTTTAAATGTTATGAATTTTAGTTTCTTATCATATTGATTTCACTGCCATATGTGAATTATTATGCTGCTGTTCTTGTAAGTGCAGAATTCATACTTGTATATTTCTTTCATGATAATATTGAATATTTGTTGTTAGTTAATTCCAGAATTATTCTATTTATGTTTTATATCATATTGCTTATACCGCATATTATACAACAACCCAAAAATCAAAATCTTATGACCTTTGGTAGTAGTGATGTGGTAAAGCCCGATGTTTATGATGGCTCCAGCTTTAAAAGCTGGCAGGAACGTGTTAGGTTATGGCTGATGGATCTTAAGGTCTTTTTGGTGATCTCGGATCCTCCTGAGCAACCACTTGTGAAAGAAGCGCTAGAAGGATGCGAATCATGCTGTCCTAGCACAATTGTTGGCTGTTTTAAACATTTTAAAAATAAACAATAGGCTGTTTGATGTCTACTCTAATCACAAGATGGCGAAGGGGTTGTGGGACGACTTGAAGCAGAAGTTCTCTAAGGGGACAATGGCAATGAGAGCTTCATTGCGGAGAGCTACCTGAACTACAAGATGGTAAGAGCAGGTCCAGGAGCTTCAGCTCCATGTGAGAGACCTAAACCAGTATGACTGCCTTTTGCCTGAGAGTTTTTAGGTTAACGTGGTGCTGGCGAAGTTGCCGCCCTCGTGGCGTGACTTCATGACCGCTCATCGGCATATAAAGGAGCGCCTCACTCTTCTAGAGCTGTAGGCTACTATTAATATCGAGGAGAGAGCCTGCGCAGGCTCGAAGTCTTCCCCGTCCTAGGTCCAAGCGCATCATGTGGATGTGAAGAACTCCAACGCTGGTGGAAAGAAGAAGAACAAGAAACCTAACAACTAAACTGGCGCCAAGGCAAAGCAAATGAAGAAAAAGAGGAAGGAACTAGTTTGCTATGTTTGTGGCATCGTCGGGCACACAGCCCGAAAATGCTGTGACCGCAAGGGCAAAGGAACAGCTTCGGGTCAGCAGAGCGGCCGCAAGGCCGAGGCATATGTTGCAGTGGTGTCTTCTGGCTACACTGATGGGTATGTACCTAGAGCCTCTATGGATGATTTATCACTTGATTAGTGGATCGACACAGGTGCTACACGTCATATATGTGCTGACCGTACCTGATTCTCTTCCTTTCAGGGTCAAGCTGGTGGATCCGTCCTGATGGGCAATGGAGCTACAACACTGATATGAGGGGTTGACCAGGTCTGCTTGAAGCTTACTTCAGGCAAGACGCTGATTCTTCGAGACTTGTTATTCGTGCCTACGATGAGACAGAATTTGCTTAGTGGCTCTGCATTTTGCAGGCAGGGTGTCAAGTTAGTGTTTGGGTCCAATAAGGTTGTGTTGACCAAATTTGATAATTTCATAGGTAAAGGGTATGAGAGTGGTGGTATGTTCTGTCTCTCTGTCTTGAATCATAATAACATTCCCATTTACAATGTAGTTTGTAATAAAGTTCATGATTTATAGTATTCTCGATGATGTCATGTCAATTTGGAGGCTATTGTGTGGTTGAGCAAAATAAATTTAATTCCAGATTATAGCTATGAAAAGGGCTCTATGTGCGAAGTGTGTGTGTAAGCTAAACAGGCTAGAAAGTCGTTTCATTCGGTTGAGGGGCGGGACACCTCTCCACTTGAGCTAGTGCATTCAGATCTTTGTGAGATAAATGGCGTAATAACTAAAGGTGGCAAACGTTATTTCTTTACTCTCATAGATGATTATACCAGATATTCCTATGTCTATCTGCTTAAGTCTACAGATAAAGCTCTAGAATACTTTAAGATCTATAAGGCTGAAGTGGAGAACCAACTAGAAAAGACTATCAAACGGTTAAGGTCAGATCGTGGAAGTGAATATATCTCCAATGAATTCTCTCATTATTGTGAAGAAAGTGGTATCATTCATGAAACCACGCCTCCCTATTCTCCCTAATCTAATGGGGTGGTCGAATGAAAAAACCGAACTTTATGTGATTTGGTTAATTCCTTGTTGCAAAGTCCAGGTATGTCGGTTCGATAGCGGGGGGAGGCAGTTCTCACAGTTAACTATATCCTGAATAGGGTGGCGCCCCGCAATAGTGAGGTGACGCCTTACGAAGGATGGAAGGGGAGAAAACCTAGCATGTCCCATCTTCGGACTTGGGGTTATCTTGCTAAGGTGAACCTGCCTTTACCGAAGAAGAGGAAATTAGGACCTAAGACTATAGATTGTGTTTTTCTAGGATATGCTATTAATAGCACTGCCTATATGTTTCTAGTGGTCAAATCCGAGATGAGCGAAGTCGCTGTAAATGACCTTATGGAGTCTCGTGATGTGACATTCTTCGAGTCTATCTTTCCTATGCGATCTAATAAGATAATCGCACCAGATGGCGCTCATGAGCATTACTCTATTCCTCCTAAAGTGGTTGAACCCACTCCTGACTTGGAGCTGAGGAGGAGTAAGAGGCAAAGGACTGAAAAGTCATTTGGTGATGATTTTGCCATCTACCTCGTGGATGATGAACCACGTACCCTCTCAGAGGTATATGCATCTCCTGATGTAGAGTACTGGAGGGAAGCAATCTGTAGCGAGATGGATTCCATCATTGCTAATAGGACGTGGGAGGTCACTGATCTTCCTAGTGGATGCAAACCAGTGGATTGCAAATAGATATTCAAAAGAAAGAGGAGGCCTAATGGTACTATAGAAAGTACAAGGCCCGCTTAGTGGCTAAGGGTTTCACTCAGAAGGAGGGTGAGGATTATTTTGACACCTATTCCTCTGTGGCGAGATTACCTACTATCCAAGTGCTTCTTACACTTGCTATTTCATTAAAACTCCATGTCCATCAAATAGATGTAGAAACCATTTTCCTTAATAAAGAGCTAGATGAGGAGATATATATGGAGCAACCTGATGGATTTGAGGTTAAAGGCCAGGAGAATAAGGTTTGCCGCTTGATTAAGTTCTTGTATGGTCTTAAGCAAGCCCCCATGCAGTGGCATGAGAAATTTGATAGTACATTGACATCTGTTGGGTTTTGTGTAACTGAAGTAGACAGATGCATATATTATCTGTTTAGAGAGGGCAAATGTGTCATTCTATGTCTGTACGTAGATGACATATTACTTCTTGGGACTGACTTGGATGTTATCAAAGAAGTAAAAGATGTTCGCTCCTCTAACTTTGACATGAAGGATTTAGGAGAAGCAAATATTATTCTAATCATCAAGCTTATTAAGGGTCAGAATGGGATCATGCTTTCGTAGACCCATTATATGGAAAAGATCCTAGCCCGCTTCGGTCATATGGATTCTAAACCCGCTTCCACACTTTATGATCCTACCATGAGGCTTTGCAAGCACACTGGTGAAGGAGTTAATCAACTCCTGTATTCACAAGTAATAGGATCGTAATAGGATCCTTGATGTATCTTTGTAGTGCCACGAGGCCCGACATCTCATATGCAGTATGCATATTGAGCCGTTACACAGCCAATTCAGGAGATGACCACTGGGTAGCACTACATAGAATTCTCAGGTATCTTAAAGGTACCATAAGTCTAGGCATCCATTACTCTGGCCATCCAGTTGTCTTAGAAGGATTTAGTGATTCTAACTGGATCAGTGACTCGGATGAAATGAAGGCTACTAGTGGATATGTATTTACTTTAGCTGGAGGGACGGTGTCATGGAAGTCTGTAAAACAGACTATCATCACACGCTCTACCATGGAGGCTAAAGTAGTAGCTCTATATTCAGCAGCAGCAGCAGTAGATGCAGAATGGCTTAAGGAGCTCCTTTCCAACTTGCCAGTGCTGGAGAAGCCGATCCGAGCAGTCTTAGTATACTGCGATAACCATGTCATAGTCAAGGTTAAGAGTAGAAAAGATAATATAAAGTTCTCGAGGCATATAAAGAGAAGACTTAAGTCTACTCGGCATGCAATAGAGACCGGTGTTATTGCTGTAGAATACACTCAATCCAATAGTAACCTAGCCGATCCTTTTACCAAGGGTTTGCTTAAAATAACTATCGAAGCATCGTCTAGAAGAATGGAGCTTATATTCTATTAGAGGTAACCAACGGTGGTAACCATCCTGAATGAGCGGAGATCCCGCAAAACAAGATACGCAAGAAAAAAAATAGTTGGGCGGCTATTAGTGCTAACTAAACTCCAAAACATCAACAATGATAGCAGTCCCATCATTCGCTCCACTGGAATCCACTACTTTAAATTTTTTAAATATATTGTTAGGTAGCGCCAGGGGTGATTATTTATGGGGTCTCTTCGAAACTATAATGGTCAATGTGTGATCGCCAACCGTACATAGATATTATAATGCAGAAGTGAAATACCTTCACCGAGTAGTCATGTGAGGGCAGGTGCATTATGCAGCCTGCAATTTCACGACATCCACTTGTTGTTTCTTGGAATACATAAAAGCCTCGTGCTTCTCGCTTTCCCGGAAAACCAAGAATGTTGCTGCATTTCGCCACCGTCTGCAATTACAAAAATAGTTCCACTTGCATGTTTATTATGCTAGTTAATCGGCCGGCCATTAATGCAAACTAAACTCCAAGACATCACATGATCGCACCCTCGATTCTTGTGCTCCAGTGGAATCTCCAAGTGAACATATGGATGCTCAGCTCAACCATTCCTCTGCAGCCACACCCTTTCAGCTCATTCTAAGCTAGATCTGACTGAGGTAAGCTCCATGGCATACTTTTATATCTCAGATTTCTTCCTTTCTTCTCTCAAACAAATTCCTAATTTGCATCCAGAGGTGGAGGCCGCTTCAGTGCTTGAAAGGGGATCATTCGTTATCGTTGTGGGTAGCTCTGTTGACCTGCTGACAGGAGGGATCATTGTGGGACTGGGGACAGACCAACAATTTACCCGTATTCAGGTACCGTCTCTGCTCAAGTGCTGAGCCATTATACATAACGATGATTCATTTTACATCTTCTTTTCTCTGCCCCCCTTTCTGCATGATCTGCGGTTTTACCTCCTGCTCTGTATTCTATAGATTGGTTTCTCCAGGCAATTGGTTTTCATCTCCCGTGGCATTGATTACCTTCTGTCAAGCTCTTAAGTTGAAATGGAGTGAACTGCTTGTCTAAGGTAGATGGTATTGGTAACTGTTGATTCTTATGACCAACCATGCATGCTTGCTGAAGACAGATATGTAAGGTATGACTCATAAATCATAATTGTACTTCAGATCTTGCAGCTTAATTTGTTTCCATAGTGTTACTGTTTGCGATCTACAGGACAAATCAGAGAAAGAAGAGTCATAGCTAGATCATAGATAATTCATCCGTATGAAATATATCAAATATATCGGAAGTAATTAGCTAGGTATTACGTCCTGACCCATGTCCACAGGAATTGTGCATGAGTAACTAGATTGATCAGGCAGAGAACTGCTTGTAGCTTGACTACCACGGTTCGTCGGTTGGTGCCGTGGAAGCCTGGACATCTACCTACTTGTATGCTGTGCAAAACGTAATATTGTTGCTGGTCGAAACTATCGCTATATTAACGGCCTCTTTGAATTAGAGGAATTAAAAAAAATGTAAGATTGCAATCCACATGAATCAATAAGTCCCTAAGTTTTTAAAGAAGTTCATTGTAAACAAGTGGTGATGCATTTACAAGGAAAAACTACACTTAATTTCTACATGTTTATACCAAGTGTGGAAGTATTGTACTATTATTAAAAAGGGAAAATTGGTTGTGCGACACTGTAATTTTCAATGTTTGCCAATTGAGTAACTGACTTAGCCCCCAAGCCCTAGATGTGAGTGACACACTGTGTCCTACAACAAAAGAAGGAAATTTGTAGTGTTAGAACACCAATTTCCTCTAAATTAAAAGGGAATATATTTAAAATCTTGCTTGGCAAATTGCAACTTTGCCATTATTAAGTTTCCACATTGCAAAAAGACCACCCATGTGTCTATGACATGTGGGTCTAGGGCCCACATTTCATTGTCATATGAATGGCATTTTTGTGAAACGTCAACTTTATAATGGCACGAGTGCATTTTTGTGAAACATCAACTTTATAATGGATATCTGTGACTAAGATATAGTGAACCTTGTGTAATTTTGAAACCATACTAACACATGTTGTTCATTGTTGACAGCCAACGAGTTTGCCAATTAATGAGAAATATCGCCTAGTATTTTGGTGGATTTCTTTCATCCAACTAGTCTGATGGGAACCATTCTGAATTCTCTGGTTGGATCATGTGCCAGGAAGTTGCTTGATATCATTACAGAGGAAGCAATACTCATTCTTGGTGTAAAAGAAGAGCTCACAGAACTACAGCAAACAATGCAGCAAATACAATGCTTTCTTAATGATGCTGAGCAGAGGAGGACAGAAGAACAATCCGTTAACAACTGGCTTGGTATGCTACGGGATGCAACGTACGATGCTGATGATATTATCGACATGGCAAGATTTGAAGGAAGCAAGTTACTAGAGGATCGTCCATCATCATCGAGGAACTCAACTACATGTAGTGGTATTTCTGTGTTATCCTGCTTTTCTAATATTCAGAAGCGTCGTGCGATTGCTATAAAGATCAGAAACATCAACAATAGAATAGATAAGATCAGCAAGCTTGGTGCAACTTTTCTGACACGTTCGGATGCAGCACATGTTGGTCAAAGTTCAGCACCAAAACTAATGAATCGTAGCCACCTTGTTGAACCAAACCTTGTGGGAAGAGAGATAACATATTCATGCAGGAAATTGGTTGACCTGGTGCTCGCACATAAGGAAAATAAGGATTACAAGCTTGCTATTGTTGGAACCGGGGGAGTTGGTAAGACAACACTAGCTTCAAAAATATACCATGACCAAAAAATAAAGGGTGAAGGGAAGTTCGATAAACACGTATGGATCTGTGTTTCCAAAGAGTACAATGCTATTTCTCTTCTAAAGGAGGTTCTACGAAATATGGGAGTACATCAAGAGCAAGGTGAAACCATAGTGGAGCTCGAGAGGAAGCTTGTAGAAACGATTGAAGGCAAAAGTATTCTTCTTGTGCTAGACGATGTGTGGCATTCCAATGTATGGACTGATCTGCTAAGAACTCCATTATATGCTGCAGCTGCGGGAGTAATTTTAGTCACAACACGAGATGATACAACTGCAATGAAAATCGGTGTAGAATATACCCATCGAGTTGATCTCATGTCAGAAGATGTGGGATGGGAACTACTCTGGAAGACTATGAACATTAAGGAGGAGAATCAAGTGCAGAATCTAAAAAACTTAGGGATTGAAATTGTTCGCAAATGTGGTTGCCTCCCACTTGCAATCAAGGTTACTGCTAGTGCTTTGGTAGGAAAAGATCGAACAGAAAGTGAGTGGAAGAAGTTTTTGAGTAAAAGTGCATGGTCCCAGAGCAAGCTTCCTAAGGAAATAGAAGGCGCTTTATATCTAAGCTACGACGAGCTACCACACCATCTGAAGCAGTGTTTCCTTTATTGTGCTATGTATCCTGAAGATTATACCATGGACCGTGACGATCTAGTCAGATTATGGGTTGCTGAAGGTTTTGTAGAGGAGCAAACAGGACAATTACTAGAAGATACAGCAGAAGAATACTATTATGAGTTGATCTATCGGAACCTCCTCATACCCGATCTTGATTATTTTGATCATACTGATTGCAAAATGCATGATCTCCTAAGACAACTTGCTTGTTATTTGTCAAGAGACGAGTGTTTCCTTGGTGACCCACAAGCATTGGAGGTTAAAGGCATGTCAAAATTACGACGGGTTTCAATTGTAACAGATGATGATATGGTTGTTTCACCTAATTTGGATAAGCGACAGATCAGAGTAAGAACTTTGATGCTTTACAGTGCCAGGTCAACAAGAGTTGAGGATGCAATAATCAAGGGATTTGTATATCTTCGTGTTTTGGACCTATCTAACTCACATGTACAAAGAATTCCAAATTATATTGGAAGTTTGATCCATCTACGTTTACTTGACCTTGTTGATACTGACATATCGTATCTTCCAGAGTCCATTGGTTTTCTCATAAACCTTCAGATACTGAACTTAGAGAGATGTGGATCTTTGCATAGTCTTCCTTTGGCAATCACCAAGCTATGCAATTTGAGGCGCCTTGGTCTTAATGGTACACCAATAAAGCAGGTTCCAAAAGGGATTGGGAAATTGGAATTCCTCAACGATTTAGAGGGATTTCCTATTGGCGATGGAAGAGGTAATTCTGATAGACAAGAAGGATGGAGATTAGAAGAGCTGGTTGGTCTTATGCAGTTGAGGCGGATTGAAATGATCAAATTGGAAAGATCAATTCATTGTAGTACAAAATCATTGCTAGTCAACAAAATGCATCTTAGATATTTATATTTATGGTGCAGTGAACATACAACTGAACCGAACTCAGAATGTGATGCTAGCAACATTGAGAAGATCTTTGAGCAGTTAATCCCTCCACTCAACCTGGAAGATCTAACTATTGGGGGATTCTTTGGTCGCACGTATCCCACCTGGCTGGGCGGTACAAATATGTCTCCAGTGAAATACTTAAAGCTCATCAATTGTATCTCTTGTGTGCAACTTCCTCCGATTGGGCAGCTACCCAACTTGAAATATCTGAAAATTGAGGGAGCAAAAGCGATGACCAAGATAGGGCCTGAATTTGTTGGCCGTGGTGTAGGTAATCTCGGATCCACAGAGGCAGTTGCTTTCCCCATGCTTGAGTGGTTGGTCATCTGGGATATGCCCAACTGGGAGGAGTGGTCCTTTGTTGAAGAAGAAGAAGATAGAGGAGCTAAGGAAGGGGGTGAGAATGGAGCTGCTGTGAAGCAACCAGGGGAAGCCCTGTTCCCTCTTACGCTACGCCTGTTCCCTCATTTGAAGGAGTTGCAACTTTCGGACTGCCCCAAGCTGAGAGCCCTCCCACGACAGCTTGGACAGGAGGCCACTTGCTTGAGAGAGCTCCAATTAAGAGGAGCAACCAACTTGAAGGCGGTGGAGGACTTCCCTTTCCTCTTTGAGGATCTTATAATCTCTGCATGCGAAGGCCTGGAGAGGGTCTCGAATCTTCCTCAAGTGAGAGAGCTAAGGCTAAGCCGTTGTCCAAACTTAAGGTGCGTTGAGAGGTTGGACAATCTGCAGCAACTATGGCTGGATGATGGCATGCGAGAGATCTCATCACTATGGGTGCCTAGGCTTCAACAGCAGCACCAACTTCTACATGGTGAGGATCTAGATGTCTACATGTGGCCACGGTCATGACATGTAAATTCTCAGTTACATGACCACGAACATGAGAGGTATGGCCATTGACTATATACTTGAGTTTAGTTGCGTAGCATTGTTCTTTGCAGTGTAAGCTAGCTTATAATCTACCGCTGCTTTATTTATTATTTTTGTACAAGCAATACGTTGTAGTACTTTTAGCCATTTTTTCGACACTTTTATTGGTTCTTCTTAAAGTTATCAAAACTATTTTTAATTTTTTTTTTAGCCTTTCCAAGCCACTTTTCAAAGGCTCTCAACTTATTCAGATTATAATATACCGTTGCAAGTCAGCCGTAAAGAACAATGCCACATCTAAACTACTCTACGTACGTTTAAGTCATGCCCTTGTTCTACCATGAATTTTAGAACCCATCAAATCATGCCAAATAAGTATGTATTTTATACACCATGGTTCTGTTAGATTTTACTTTACTTCGTTTCTTTCTTTTTGAGACAAGCATTACTTGTACCTGTGATGAAGTGCTTGGGCTAGTGTCAACATATAGGCCTTGTTCTTTAAGGCTGAAAGCAGTGGTAGATTATAATTTGAAAAAGTGGCCATCGAAAAAATTTGGGCTTGCAGACTATGGGCTAGCTCCACATCAATAAGGATATTTAGCGAGATCTAATCTGAGTTAGGTAATATAAAAGAGAATAAGCCCAACATTTGTTTAGGTCAATATGAAAGGAAATGAAATATTTAAAAACATTTGACAATTGTAATTGCCTTGCCATAATAAAGTTTTGGTTTGAAGAACTGACGTACATAATCATGCTTATTTTTTCGCAGGTTGCTGCATCTCGAGGAGTTGTGCACTTTTGTCATTTACTTATTATTTTATCATCTTCTTTTACCATAATTATTGTCCATGCAAAATAAAAAAGAAAAATCACAAAAAAATCAAAAAACAAAAAAAGGATACATTGTGTGGGATTGTGTGTAATTTTGTTTTCCTTTTATTGTACATACTTTGTGTGGGAGCCCTGCCTCCAAGTGGAAGGGCGCCACTGTTCCCTCGTCTGAAGCAGTTTGCACTTATGGGCTGCCCCAAGCTGAGAGCCCTCCCACGACAGTTTGGACAGGAGGCCACTTGCTTGAGAGCCCTTCAATTAGTAGGAGCAAGCAGCTTGAAGGTGGTGGAGGACCTCCCTTTCCTCTCTGAGGTCCTTGTAATCTGTAAATGTGAAGGCCTGGAGAGGGTCTCCAATCTACCTCAAGTGAGACTGATAAGGGTAAACCGTTGTCCAAATTTAAGGTGCGTTGAGAGGTTGAATAGTCTGCAGCAACTGTGGCTGGCTGATGGCATGCGAGGGATCTCAACACTATGGGTGCCTGGGCTTCAACAGCATCACCGACTTCTACGTGGTGAGGGCCTAGATGTCCATGCATGGTGATAAACAAATCATCAGTTACACGGCCATGAAGATGAGGTATCTAAACTACTCTGTTGCAATCATCCCATATTCTACCTTGAATTTCTAGGATCGATCAAATCAAGTCAAGTGAGATGTGCGTATTTTAAATACTATGTGCACCATTGCTCTGTTTTTAGATACTTACTTTTGAGACAACAATTACTTGTGTATGTGATGAAGTGCAAGCCTGACACGCTGTAGGAAAGCATGGTTACTACTCCCTCTGTGTATATTTTGAACTAGCAAAGCAACCCAATTTACCAAATCCCTAGCGCTCTTATCATCCTAAGAACTCTGTGCATGCAGTAAATACACGGTTACAAAATTTCAGCCCAAATAGTTATGTTTCTCTGAAATTCACCTTTTTTTCCCTTCTCATTGTACAAGTAATTGTTTCGGATCAAATTTTATCAAGAGCTTGAAGATATCATACTCTACACTACCATATGTTTTCAGAATTTTTTCGTCATTATTTGAATGATGTCTTGAAGGTTGAGGAAATAATGCAATATTTTTCTGATTTATTTTTTAAAAAATAGTCTGGCCAGAAGGTCATTAGGACTTGTCGCTTATTGGTTAGGTTTATTTATATAAGTTTGCAAAAGGTCATCCAGTTTTATAATATTAATAAAAATATATTTAGTTTTACCCAAAAAAGATCACTCTATCCACTCAACAAGGATTGTCGTTAGGCATGCGTGGCCAGATGTTAGGTGATCATAAAGAGAATAACCTCAAGATTTGTTTAATTTAGTATTAAAGGAAATGTACATAGTAAAAAGGGTAATTTAAATTTGCCATTTCATGTGTCCATGATATGTGGAACTTAGACCTACATGTTATTGATACATAAAGTGGTAAATCTCTGATTTCATAACTTTGCAATGGCAAACACGTGACATTTGTATGTTCCTTGTCTTCATATTATTTTAATTTAAAAATCTATTCTGCTTAATTGTGCAATTTATTTTTATTGCAGGTTGCTAATCTTGAGGAGTTATGCAATTTAGTCATTTGATTATTATTTTATCAAAATTTTTTACCATACTTATTGGTTCATGCAAGAAAAATGATAAAAAATCAAAAATCAAAATTGCAAAAAAAGAGAAAATGTCAAAAACTCAAAACAAGCGTAGTTTGTGTGGGACTGGGGATTAGTATTCCTTTTATGAATATATTTTCTTTTCCATTTTTAATGTTTTCGTTGTGGGTGGGTGGGTGGGTAACTCCGCCTATGTCATATGGGGCATTACACTTGTTGGCATAGCCGGTCCCAAGCCCGGAAAAAGGAGGAGGGATTAATCATGTAAACATCATTTTTTTAAAAAAAACATACATGTGTAGTGAAGGCGTCGTGCAATTTTGTTTCTTCCGTTTTATTTATGTGATGGCCTAGCACTTCATAGAATCCTTTTTCCGATAGAATAGATTGAATTGTACACACAAAGACATACACCAGCTCGTTCTTCTTATCATTTCACTCATCTTCATGTGAGTTGAAACATGCAAGCATGCAAAAGGAAATCAGATTAGAAGGAAGACAAAAGAGCTCAAGATTTGGAAGACATTGTAATTGGTGCCATCATATGTTCGTTCTTAATCATCTTCTTTGATTGTCATTCACTACAGCAATAAGACGGGTTTTCCATTTATCTCTAGGTCCGAACGCACCTACGATTTGTCTCACTCGAGGGGAGATTGGTTTTCAGGACTTGGGGTAACAAAGAATTATCAAATACTGATTGGCAATGTAGCATTATTTTATTTGATTTGGCTTTATCGAAATGACGTTATTTTTGATAAACACAAAGATACATCTTTTTTGTAGGGCGTCTTCATATAAACAAGTAAAATGCCGCGAGGTGTTCATGAGTTTTGTTGGATACTACTCCAATATAAAGGATGGATTTCAACGATAATATACTAACATGTTCTCACAATCATACTTGTTCGAACACCAAACTTGAGAAGAATGGCACAAAGCTGTTTTCACATCCATGCTCTGTAGGAACAGAGCAAAACTCAATGCGATCTCTGAGGACTCAATCACGCAAGCACAACGAGCGAGGGAGTTTTTCACTGCGTAAGACGTCGCAGCTTTTCTGTTTGCTCCTCTTTTGTTACTAGTAGCGAATACGATCTCTTTTATTACTTGCTTGTAAACAAAAACGAAAAACCATTCACGATGCACTTGACTAACTGACGCGATCACAACGCGAACAAACCGTGCGTCGCTCACTTTGACCTAACTCACATGAGAAAACAACTAAAGGAATTGACTGACTGAAGCATGCAAAGGTTTAATCTAACAATACACCCCCTAAATGTTGTGCAATGCATTTACTTCCACAACATCAAGTTTTTGACGCACCTTAACAAACTTGTCTCTGCTCAACGCCTTGGTAAGACTATCTGCAAGTTACCAATCAGTCCCAACATGATCCACGGTTAGTTTACCATCTTCTAATACATTCACGAATGAAATGGAACCGAGTATCGATATGCTTACTCTGGTCATGATAGACTGGATTCTTACTCAGAGCAATAGCAGACTTGTCATCAATCAGAAGCTTCACCTTAGCTGGTTCACTGTCAAATAAATCACCTATCATGCGACTCAACAAAACCCCCTGACATGCTGCTGTTGTAGCAGCAATGTACTTAGCTTCACAGGATGGAAGTGCAACTAACTTTTGATCATCTATGGCCAAAGAAAAACACAACACCTGTAGTACTGTTTTGATCATCTATATCACCAGCAAGGTCACTATCACTATAGCACAAGCTGTGTTGCATCACCTTTCCTTAACAACATCCATAGTTTAATATACCACCTACATACCTCAGAATCCGTTTCACCGTTGTGCAATGATCTATTGTTGGGGCTTCCGTGAATCTGCTCACCATACCTACAGCATGCTCAATATCGTTCGAGTATTCACAAGATATCAGAGACTTTACGGTACCGAGTCTCATCCACAACAGCTCCTTCTTTCTTGCTAAGCTTCAGTTGATTTTCCATTGGAGTTGGACAAGGACTACATCCTGCGATACCTGCATTCTCAAGGAATTTCGCTGCATATGTGCTCTGACACAGATTTATTTCATCACCTCCTTGCTGAACCTGAATGCCAAGGTAATATATTTTTTTTAACGCAAAGGGCAGGAGCTCTATCATTCCATTCAAGAAGGAGAAAACTGTACATATTATAAGAGAAAGAGAGAAGGGGATACAGGGAGGGGAAATAGGAAGTGAGGAGGGGAAGAAAGCGGCCCCGCCAAGCGGTAAGCCTCGACAACACCACGTAACCCGATCGAAAGCCTAGCTGGCCAGCCACCACCATCGCAACTCAGCCTAGACAACCACCAACGTTGCCACCCGGGATGCTCGGCCCAGACTCCAGAGGGATCAACTATGACCGCCACGCGGAACGCACCACCACCACTGTCGAATGCATTGCCACGTGCATGGCCAAGATGCTAGCCTCCACCGCCGCATGGAAATGTCAGCCAGAATGCTAGTCACCATCGCCGCCTACAATGTTGGGGGCAAGCAGTACACAACATAGTCATCAGCCGCCACCACCGCACGGGATGCTCGGCCAAGAAGTCAGAAGGGGGATGTCGGCCATCACTGCCGCAAAGGATGCGCGCCTAAGAAAACAGTTGTCCCCACTGCTAACCACATTGAAGGCAAATAACGCTCAACATAACATCAGCTGCCACCGCCATGCAAGAGGCTCAGCCTTGATGAAGCTGCCACTGCTGTGTGGGATGGACGACTGGGACCAATCACCACCACCATGCGGGATGCACGACTGGGATCCGATCGCCACTGCCGAGGGGGTGCACGATCGAGACCAGTCGCCACCTCCGCCTAGGATGCATGACTGGGATTCGATCGCCACAACAGTGTGGGATGCACCACCGGGACCAGCCGTCACCGCCGCGTAAGATGCACGACCAGGATCCGATCGCCACTGCCGCGCAGGATGGACAACCGGAACCAGCAGCCACCATTGCCCGAGATGATGAATAGGATCCGATCGCCACTGCCGCACGACAAGCACATTCGGGACCAGCAGCCACCGCCATGCAGGATGCATGATAGGGATCAGATCGCCACTGCCACACAGGATGCATGATCGACACCACCAACGAGCAGAGCCGACTGCTAGCCAAGACATTGGCCGCCACCCCCATGGGCAATGCTTAGCCACCACCGCTGTCCCGAGGCAGCGGACTACCACCTAGCTGAGCATTAGCCAAGGCTTGAACGGGTCACCGCCACCTTGGAGATGTAGTTGTCGTTGCCAACATCGAGGAACCCTATCCTAGGCCAATCTACGCCAGATCTGAGTTCCTTCGAACCAAATCCGACCACCACCAGCTGCAGGAAGACTCACCCACACCGGATCCGGGGTTTCCATGCCAGATCCGAGGACTCCACGCAGCCACCTTGAACTGGCTGTCTCTTGCAACTCACCCACGCCTGGCAACCCCCACGGCACAGCCCCATAGAGCCGGCCTCTACCACCTCACACGCACCGCCAAAACAATGAGGGGCGAATAGAAGGGGGCGGAAAGAGGCACTACGTAGCAAGCCCGGGACGGCCGGGTCCTCCTCAGCTGGCGACAAGAAGACGCCGAAGAGAAGGGAGATGGGATAGTGGGACTAGGGTTCCATTGGAAAGGGAGAAAATGGGAGAGGGAAGGGGGAAAGGAGAAGGGAGGGCCCACCGCCGCATCCGGAGTGACGGTGGCGGCGGGGAGGGGCACCGAAGGAGGGAAACCGGGGTGGCGGGGTGGTTGTCCCCTGATTCGCCTAGGAAATCGGCTTAGGGGTCACACGGCTGCCGTATGTTTCTCGTTTTGGAATCAGCAATGTCACACACAAACACCCCAAGGTAATAATTCAATAGTCCCAAATCTGTCATGCTGGACAGGGTCTTCATTTGGACTTTAAACTTATTAATATCATCAATGCTAGTCCCAGTGACAAACAAATCATCAACATATATACACCCACAAGCAACAACAACACTCCTTGCTTCCTCTTGTGCGCAACATGTTCCAAGGACCTGCGCTTGGAATTCAGAGACACCAGAGCCTTATCTAGTTTCTCATTCCATGCACATGGAACTTGTCACAGTCCATACAGTGCTTTACTGAGTTTGAGTACTTGGTGTTCGCTATGACTATCGGTAAAACCGGGGGCTGATGCACATATACATTCTCAACAAAGTCACTATTTAGAAAGGCTGAACGCACATCCATATGATGCACTTCCGCACATCCATATGATGCACTTCCCACTATCCATGTGCCTCATCGAGCTGTCCTAGGCTTATAATGTTGCTCCCAAGACTTGGTATGTAATACACATCTGTGAATGCTCGATGCTCCCCATTCTTGCATGCACTCGAACATCTGTGCCATGCCCATGGATTTCCACCATCAACCAATCACCAAATCTGACTGAACCTGACTGTGATGCTAATGGGCCTAGCATGCCCAGCCCGGCCCATGTCACCCTGCTATAGGGGCATCGGGCAGCGGCAGGGGCTACCCTTCTCACACGCACGCACGTGTGTTGCTCCTGCCCTAGTGCTGTGCTGCCGTAGCCTACGCCGCGCCGCACCGCGTCGCCGACGTCGACCTTGCCGCGCCGCTGCCATCGTCCGCACTGCTGCTGACGACCACACGAGGGCACCGCCATCGATCTTGCCGGAGCACCGCCATCGCCGCCGTTGACCACTCTTCAGCGGCCGAGTTGCCCTTGGGTGGGATTGGTAGAAGGAGGAGGAGGAGGAGGAGAAGAAGAAGAAGAAGAAGGGAAGAAGTGGAGGTTAGGGTTTATATTTGTGGCGATCTATGAATTTCAAAATTAGGTGATTCCTTATGAATCTTAGCTTGATTAGGTGCTAATATTCTTGGATTAATGATGGATGGTAGTTGGAATCTAGTTAGGCCGTTATTTAGTAGTTGGCCATTGTGGGCTCCGGTCACCGGAAACCTCGGTGCACTTGTGCTAGCCCAGGATCTTGTCTTGCTAGCACAACACCTTTTTCAAAATGCTGGAATCATCACATACCTGCGATAAAAATTATCAATACAATAGAGTTCAATTACAGTATGGCTCATTTTTGCAGGCCGAAAGGCCAAATATACTAAACAAAAATGAACTCTTACCAGAGTTCAGCATAGCGGAAACAGTAGGAAGAGTAGGGTCTCAAGGCTGTGCCCAACCCAATCAGGCAAGTGACTGGAGTCCCACCTAACCCTCGGCCTATACGTCATTCTTCCGGCTCTTCCTCTTCTTGTCGATGTCATCCAGGCTAGGCTCCACCTCAACGCCACCTAAAAAGGTGAGTGGGTGCGAGTGTGAGCGCGCAATCAAACCGCGCTCGCGAACCAAAATCTTGCCAAATGCAAATCAGATATGCAAAGCCAATTTTGGTGGGGAATGGATATTATTTATTTGCTATAAATCATGCCATAAAACTTTAGAGTTAAAAGCCCTATTATGTATGGCATTTTCAAAATCAAAGACGTATCGGGCCATATATGTATGCCAAATTCTTCATATATTAAGTTATCAAAATGGCGACCACATATCCTTAATCAAGGATCACGTGTTACACGTGGCAGACACATACCATCGCCATGGCCATGGTCTCCACAATCGACAGACTAGCTCCCATCGCCATGGCGAGCTATCCCCGACAATATGGCGAATCCGTGCCCATACTACAACTGTTGCACGATTCCCATCTTCTGGCGAACCCGTGCCCATACAACAACTGGCGCACGGTTCCCAGCTTCTGGCAGACCCGTGCCCATACTACAACTAGCGCACGTTCCCCAGGTAAGTGGCGGTAGACTCACCCTCTTCGCCAAGAGGCGTGATCCTCTCGAGCTCAACTATGGCCTGGATCCTCAGATCCAATCAGTAAGATCTCAGAATAATTGCGACTTGGTTCACACTCAGGTTTTGCAGATACCTGAGTGTATGGATTGTTTCCATAGTCTGCCGAGTGCAAGGAATACTTCGGAACGGGGCTCGACACATTCCCATAATCATGTACTCGAGATATTCAATAAGATTAGACTGTCCAACATGAAGCCATTTAGATGCTTCAATGCTGTAATCTTAATCAGAGGAATGTAGCTCTATCGTGGTACACGTCATGCAAATGATGGGACCGTACCATAGAGGTACCTGCTCCGCGTACGGTGTTTGTCGGGATCAATTGGTACCATTGATAGCAGGCTATACCGTTGCACTTGCACCGTTGATAGCGGGCTATACCGTTACTTAGATTAACCCGTCATCCTAAGACCGTACCGTTGACAGCTAAGAAAGTGATCCATAGACTCTAGACTTAAACAGGTCTAAGCCATGTTCAAAGGCTTATTAGCCATCAAGTTTAATTTGCTAAACCTTAGGCTGTCAAGGGATAGGATATGGGAAGTCAAGGAGAGGTTCGTGCTTACTAGCACAGCCTATAGAAAGGAATAGCTAGACTGGCTCTATTAGCACTTTTGAAATTATCATAAGATATTTGGAAATCCATTTAACATGCAAACTATCATAGGAAATCAACTTAATATAAATGAAAACTGGGCAAAAGGATGATCAAGAGATTTTGGCTCACCTGGACCGAGCGTGTTGGTTGTCTTGTCGTCGATCCTCAGGCTGTCCTTCTGTGTCTTCCGAATCTATCACAATAAAATCAAGTAACATCGATAAATATACAGAATATGATAAATGCATGATAAATGATATGCACGAGGTTGAGGGTGACACTATTCACCGAGGCTATGGTATGATCTTCTTTTAAGTAAGTTTCTTATCGAGGAAGGTCCATGAGCTATCGATAAGAAATCTGTAACACCCCTATTTGGACATTTTAAGAAATTATGCGATGTGCATGTAATTGGGGGGGGGATATTTTTCAAAATCCTTCTGATATCAAAGTATTTTAGTCTTAAGTTTATAAAGGAATCCTATGTGAAGATGGACATATTCTATTATAAAACCCAATTAAGAATTTGCGCCCATAATAAAACACACTTAGTTAAAAAGAAAAACCTAATGTGAGCAAATTTGAAGTTTCTATGTTTAGAATATGCCAAACCGAATCATCCCCAAATCAGTTCTAATATTTACTCATAAACAGAGATCTTTTCATCACACGGGTACACGTATGGTTATACTCATATATATATATATATGTATGCATCTATATTTTTGACCCCTACAAAATACTCCTTTTCTTACCCTCACCAAAATCAACCTAAATTTGCATTCCTCAACCTGACCTAAGGGCAAAAATGGGTTCCTTGAGTCGGGCCCAACCCATTTTGGGCCCAACCCAGCCCTCGCCGACACGGCTGGGCCCTCGACCCGGCCTCCTTTTTCCTTCCCGAGCCGTTGAGCTCCCCCGGCTCGCTCTCTCACCCGGCTCGCCCGTCGGCTCACCCTCCCCTCGGCTCTCTCTCGTCTCTCTCGCTCATCTCTCACTCCCGCTCACTCTCTCTCGCGCCGCTTGCCTCTGCGCTGGCTCACCATTTTGAGCACCGATCAACCCAGTGTCGTCTGACGACGCCTCTCCGCCATGGCTGAACCGACCCGTCAATGGCTCGCTGAATCCGGGCGCCGCCGCCTCGCGCGCCGCATGGCCGTGCCGGCCTGCGACTTCGCCGCCCAAACCGTGCATTGGCCGCCGCTGAACCGCCATTGCTCCGACATCCCATCGCCGCTGGCTCTTGACTTGTCGCCCGAGCATTGATCTTTCGCCGCCGTGGTGGTGGCGCTGCTGCACGGCAATGCCCGCCATTGCCACCCGTTGGCTCGCCATCGCCACGCCGCCGCCACCTTGTCCCCACTCGCTCGCCGCTCCTTCGCACTCTCCGCTGCCCTTGCCCTCCTCAAGCTTCTGCTGGGGTTATAAAGCCTCATCGAGGCTTGAATCCGGTTTTCCCTTCCCGTCTCACCACTGCCGCCGAGCCCATTTTCCAAAATCCGACCACCCTCGTCAGTCCTGCTCTCCGAGCTTGCTCCTAGAGCACCAGGAGGCCCTTGCCCCCGTTGTCCTTCAAGTAATTGGCCCCGGAACCACTATTGCTCCCGGAATCGGAGTTTTTCTCTCCGTCGGCGTTCGGTGAACAGAATCACCCCCTTCTCGATTTCTCCTTCGTCGGTGAGTCTTTTTTTGATTCCTTGCAGCTCGAGCATCTTTAGAACCTACCTATTCTTTCCCCTCAACTAATTTCACAAGTCCGCCGTCGGATTTGGCTCATGCCGACGCCCTGTTTTGAGCAGCTCCGGTCCCCTCGTCGCCAGCCCAATCCGTGCCGCCTCCGCCGTAATCACCCGCCCGGTAAGAACCCTGTGTCTCCCTAGAAGCTCTAGTATGAGTTTTATTTATAGTTTCGTTCGGGTCCGTCGTCGATGTTCAAATCCCGTAGCTCATCGCCGCCCCGCGCGTAGCGCCGGTAACCTCAGGCCGTCTCTGACTGATCGGCGACGGTACGTCCTAGATCTAACTATTAGCTTCTTCTAGCAAACATAAAGCAGCTCGATGGAGCTATGTCGCGCCGCCGCGACCACGCTGAATTCTCGCCGGAGCACCGCCCTGGGACTGGCCGGGGAAGACGATGGCCCAGCAACGTCCGATCGTGCGCCATGATTCGCACTGATGAGCGTGGGCTGTGGCTCGCTTGCGCGTTGAGCCGCTGACCGGTGGGACCTCGGTCCCACGCATCAGGATTAGTGTTGGCGCCCGCGCCGCCCGCGCCTTCGCCTTCGCTTTGTGCCTTCTGGGAATACGCCTTCTCCCTGACTCTTGTGGGCTGCACCACCCGTGGGCCGGCCCGTTACTGTACACGCCGATTTTCTCAGCTTTAGAGAATAAAAACATCTTGGAAAAATAAAAATGGGTTATTTAAAATATCTAGACTTCTCCAAAAATTCTGTAAAATTTATGGTAAATACTACCTCTTATCCTAGATTTAATAAAAATATTACCATGAATAATAACCACCTATTTATCTCAGAGTAATTTAAATTGCTAACATTTAGACTAATAGAATTAGGCTGAAATGGTTTTCTGATATCTGAAAATAATCTATCATCTAATAAAATCTGAGAAAATCATGAAAAGACATACATTACCTATCTGGACCTAGGAAAATTTATAAACTCTATGATATGACCCCCAATTACATGTCAACTTATGTTTAGCTAATTAATAACTATGGATCATTAGTTATATTACCATCTAGATAACCAAAATTAATAAACTTGTCTAAGGTGGATAAATTTACAGCAGTAATTGACAGCCAAACTTTGTATTTTTATCTAGACATTAAATTATGCAATCTCGGGGTTATTTTTATATACATATAATATATATATATATACTTATATATATACACCCAATGATTATATCCTCCACACTCTTAAAACACCTATTATGATAAGAGGAGTTGATGAAGGAAATTCTTCAAACAAAAAAATTTATTTCTGCTAAAATACGTTCATGTGCTAAAACTATGGGTGAATTATTTAGGGTAACCTTACGCATCATCGCATATCATTTTTATATCGCCACACCACCGTTATTTTCTGTAATCTACTAAACAGTAGAAGGATCAAGGAACTTCCTTGATATCTAGAATAAGATCTTACACCAGACGCCGATCGCTAGACGTAGCGAGAGCATTTCATGCATCATACTTTTATCACATTCTAGTGTTTTATTTATGGTCTTTCGAACTCGTTCCGTTAATAGACACTGAGGAGCCCGAGGGACCTTTTGAAGATCGGCAAGAAGACCCCCACTACGCCCTAGACCAAGGCGAGTTAATACCTACCCTCAAAGGTGTTTGCTTTTACTAGGGAGAGTCAGCTTTCCCTAGTGCGAGTTAACACTTTTCCTATTAAGTGTTCACTTTTACTAGGGAGAGTTAGCTTTCCCTAGTGCGAGTTAACACTCTAATGGATCATATTGATTCCCAGTTTTATTAAATATTTTATTTACAGTATTAAACTGCATACTTTTTAAGTAAATAATACCTGCTTGCTTAATCATGATTTATCATGCCTTATTATCATTTGTTATTGTTCTACCTTGATGATATTGCCTTGATAATATTCATCTGTCCTCTGGCTTTATGAATGATTGCCTTGAAAATCACCCTTGATAGCCAGTTAGGTTAAATAAAACAATTTTAGACTCTTAAGTCTTGGTTAAAATTTATTTAGACATTGCTCAGGTCCAATTAATAATTTTAGGCTTAAATTGGCCTCGGAACGGTGAACCGACATTCACCGGACATGTTTACATAATGAACCTGGAACTGGAAATTGGGCCTGGTATGCCAGTGTGTGTGTTGGTTGTGGTTGGGAAAGCGGACGTGGTCCGACCTGTGGTTAAGGTGGAAGTAGCATGGCTACTGGTGTGATGTGAAGAGGGCTATACGTTCACAGACGCGGTGCTGAGAGGAGTGCGGGGCAACACGTGTAGCTGCCAATCGCTGCCACCAAGGGTGGTTCCGCCATATCGTGTGCAGGGCACACGGAGGAACGATAGCAGAAGAAGAAAGTGAATGTGAATGTGTGTGTGGATTGGCCGGATCCGAGGTGACTCCTAGAGTTGACCGGACGGGTGTGCAGCGAGGCACACAGCGGGAAGTCGCTGACCAAATACCTGCGGGATTTGGTTCCTATCACCACAACGCGTGGCCATCGCGCGGTAGTCTAAGTATTGGGGATTCAGGGATAAAACGACCTGCAGGCGTACCCTGTCTGCTGCCATGTTTGAGGTGAAGACAGTATCATGTCGTCATCCGTGGGATGATTTAGGTCTTACGTGTCGGGGAGCCGTGACTCTAGTGCGGGCGTGGCAACCCGGCTAGAAAAGAACGGGCACTTCGCTGGCGTAAGATCCACAACGGGTGCGCCACACCCGGAATGTGATGGCGGGTGTGTGCACTAGATCTAAGGACTGGTGTGGAATGTGGATTGTGAAATGTGAATTAAATTAAGGACAATAATGATTAGCAGAACTTTGGATTAAAAATGCTAAGTCATAGGCTTTGATTTAGAAAACTTGCTTTCTGTAAACAAATAAATCCCAACCTTTCCTTTGGAACCCCTACCACTAAAATTGCATCAGGTTGGGTGTTACCTCGCCAGTGTTTGGATGACACTGACCTCGCATTCATATTCTCTTTTAGATGGAGAATATGAGCAGGATTAGTACGCATGCCATGAAGAAGGACAGGACTTCGCTGACGACCAGGGCGAGGCATAGGGCGTCTCTCCAGTCGAGTGCTTAGGCATAGCCGGCACGAGACTCTTTTGCATCTTTTGGGTCTCCGCACTCTGATCTTTTGGACTTTCTGACTATTTGGGCCAATGTGCCATTGTAATACTTAATAGCCCCTGGGGCTTAATATAGGTATTTGCGTAATATATAAGACTTCTGCTTGTATGAAATGATTTCGGCTATGTGAAAGGTGTGCACTAGTGTACTGATCCAGGGACTAGTGCAGATCGTGTGGTGGGCTAAAGGACAGGCCCCACAAAATCTTACTCATAAAGATCGCGTGCAGGGGTTATATATATATATGAATGTATGCATATAGATTCTACCCATATATTGTAACCCAGTTTGTTGTGCATTATATTTAGGAAAATACGTATATCACTTATGTAAAGGAAATCGCATTTCTATCTTCAAGCTTATTGGAGGTCCACTAGTATTAACAAATAGAAACCCTTTTCCTAGAATTTCATTATAAAAGAAATAACTAGAAAAGAGTTATTAGCAATATTGTAAAGAGTAGAAATAGTGCAAAATATAAATTAATATTTTTCCTAGACTTCAAATGTTCTGTGATATTTCTGTGAATATTTATAGGATTATTTGAAGTCATTTACTATTTTAAATAAACCATAAAGCTTAATTGGGTTATTTTATTTTCAAAAAGAAGTTAGGAAAGTATTATAATATTACCACTACAACAAATGTGCTTATCAATGACGAAAACGTCATGACGTTGCGAATTTTCATCATAAATAGGCACGCTTCTATGACGATTGTTTTCTATTCGTCATGGAATGTATCCTGCGTCCTCGCCCCCTAGAATTTAGTGACGAAACATGACATTTCATCATAAAACAACATAATAAATCATCATAGATAGCAGAAATCTATTCGGTGGGACTGCCATCATGTAGTATCCCTACCTGTGACGATATGCTTTTCGTCATAAACAGAAGGGACGTATGTCCATCCAACGTGGACAGATGTGGGCCCACTATCTCACGTGTGCATGTGGCATCCGAAGAGATTGATTAGATTTGTTTTAATGTTAGGACAAATTAATACTTGATAGCCATGAAGAGGAAGAAAACAACTGATTCTTTTTTTAAGAAAGTTGAATCAAGCAGCAAAAATCAGTTTAGATGAATTTATTTGACTTACATGATCTTCTAGGTAGTCGTAGAGCTAAATTTAAGTTGATTGAGATGTACTTTTTTTATTATAACAAAACAATAGACATTTCATTTTCTTTGTTACCCTTAAATATATGTGTATTGAATAATATGTCACTGGTAGTATATATGCTTGTATGTAATCGCTTGTTTTTTTGATAGATCGGTCGATTTCTTCGATAAATCGACCAATTTCTTTGATAAATCGTTTGAAAATAAAAAATCGGTATTGAAAATTTGAAATCTCAAGCCAAACTTCCAAAAATGGCATTTGCCGCCTTTGCGAAAATTTTGGCGCACAAATTTTTGCCAAGAAATGCAACTAATCTAGCCACCGCCTCCACAAAGCCCCACGTCCACTTCGCCTAAACGCCTCCTCCACCAAATATATATATGAATCTAGCTTGCACCTTGATCCAAGTAGAACGTTCCTTGACAACCGGCAGCTAACTCCCCTCCGGACTCCTCTGCGACGTCTATACGTAAAATAAGGCACCGACGAATCAACAGCAGCAAATAAAATTCATAAAAATATGAAATAAATATAGAAGGTAGATTAGGTTAAAAGAAGATCAACAAAATTGGTTTGACGCGAATCGGAGTTATGGTTTGGGAGATATAAAAAGATGAAGCAGTACTGTTCATATGAACAGTACCCGGGTTGACCAGACTTCTGACCGGACTGAGATTAAAGAGGCTAGCTGCCTCTACTTCCTTCACGCGCACGTGCAGAGAAACAAGAAAGGCAGTAGAGAGAGAAAAAAAGGGAGAGAGAGAGAGAAGAGATGGGGGCGGCAGCGGCTTGACTCTGGTCGGCGGACGGCGGCGGCGGCGGAGGGCGACGGCGGGCGGCAGCTCCAGCGCGCGGGCTGCAGGCGCGCGGCAAGCGGCGGCCGTCGGCGGCAGCACCGGCGGAAGGCGGCGACGGCGCGGTTCCCTCCCTGGCTTGGGGCCCTACGGCAGGAACCTCTTCTCCTCTCCTTCCCTTGCTCTGTGATGATCTGTTGGCGCTTGTGGCGGCTAGGGTTTCGGGATTGGGTGCTACGACCGATCTGTTTTGGCATGATTAGGGAATAAGGATATGGCATTATTTGGTATTACGGGATTTGGGTTTAGGGATAAATATGGTATGATTGGGGGATAAAATTTACACTGGATTAAGTCATGGTAGAAATATAAGTTTGTACCATCCTACTCTAGAAATGGACTCACAAATCTGAAATAGGGTACCAGCAGTTTTATTTCTACAATTATCAATAATGCTATTGGTAGGTGTAAACAAGTGCAACAAGACAGTTCCAGTAGCTTACCTGCTATCAATTTTTATAGCTAAGATGGTTTTTGGTATTTGAACGAAGTTACTCTAGTATACTTGTACAACTTTTCCTTGGATGTTTAGCGCAAGTGCAGAAGTTCAGCAAGCTAGGTATAATTTTCAGGTTGTTGTTTGTTGTGCTAGTGAGGTCTTCCTGCCAAAAAAAACTGGTAGCTCGTTCAAAGACTGCAGTCTGCCTCTAGTATTTACATGTTTTAAAAACCAGGAATAGTGTGCTCTTACCATTTCAGCACTAAAAGCTGATTTGGGATGTGTGTTAAGACTAATTGCAAAATTCTGGAATTAAGTGCTCAGTAATCTGGGATGTGTGTTAAGACTAATTTTAGTGCAAAAAGTATTAGTGCTATGACTAGTGAACTAGTAGCTCTGTCAACTAGATTGATTTACAGGCAATACAAGTCATCTGCCTGTTAAGTCTGACCTATTAGATAAACCAAAGAACATGCTCATGGTTGATACTTCTACTACTGCTTTGCCTAGAATTTCAAGTACATGCATATTTTATAAAATTAACTCTTAATGTCTAGTATATTTACATTTCAGAATATGCATATAATACTTCAATCTTATGTTCATTATTCTTTTCTTCAGTATGTACCTTCTTTCTTTCTTATGAAAAATAATTATTTACTAAAACCTATGCAAATAATTGCTCACTTATTGCTTCTTTTGATAATTTAGGCTCAAATGGAAGAAATGATGCAGCTTGCTGCAGATGGTCAAACACCAACATCCACTACAGAGGTTGTTTCCATGGTTCTCAGCCAGAGCGGTGCAAGTAGCAGCAAATTTTTGAAGAATGTTGGCTTAGAGACAACATCTCCAAAAACTACTAAGTCATCCACTGAAAAAGAACTTCAGGAACAACTTGATAAGGAGAGACAACAAACAGCTTCATTTCGCAAGGAACTTGAAAAATTGAAGCAAAAGGGAGAAGAAGCAATTATGTCAACCCAAAGAGGATTGGAAGAAGTTAGGAGGGGTCAGGAGGAAAGTAGGAAGAGACAGGAGGAAAGTGATGCAATTCTTCGTCGTCTCTTGAGCTATGCAAGTCAATCCCACTGACTTGACATGATATACCATATTTTGCTCTAGGTTGGTACTTGCTTGCAGTGCTTTTTATTTTGTGTTGGTGAATTTCTGTTAGAAACTATTAAACTTTGTGATGAATGCTTGTGACTTGCTGACACAATGTTGCTATGCATTGGTCAAACACTTAATCTTATATCTGCTGCTATGTTTAATATAATATATATGTTCCAATTGGTACCTTTGCTAATGTGCTGAATGTGATTATGTGATGATGAATTGGGAATAGGCTAAATGTAATTCTATAATGTTAAATTTGTGGATTGGGCCATAAGTGTTCATGTAATTCTGGGAATGGGCTATGGATTGTGAATGTAATTCTGTAAGTGACGAAAAACATGGACATGTGGCATCTATCTATGACGAAATTATTCGTTACTAAACATGCCACGTCACCTGACATTCTAGCCGATGACGTGGCATAGACATGTTCAATGACGAAATTGATGTCCATGTGGCTTCTACCTATGACGAAATTATTCGTCACTAAACATGCCACCTCACCTGACACCCTGGCCGATGATGTGGCGAGGCATTCATATATGACGAAATTGTTCGTCACTAAACTTTCCATGTCATTTGACACGCTGGCCGGTGATGTGGCATCGGACGGCCGAGTATGTGATTTGTGATGAAATGGCACATATCAGTAACGAATTTCCCTCGTCATAGAAGAGACCTATTCAGTGAGGGTTATGTACTTCGTCATAGATTGTTGCCCATTCTATGATGAAATAACACGATTCGTCATTGTGTAACAAATGTGACGTGATATAGATGACGGTTTTCGTTTCGTCACAGAAGTAGAACAATGACGTTTTGGGAGTTTTTCATGATGTATTTCGGACGTCATAGATCACCATTTTTCTACTAGTGTACAGAGACATAAAACTGTGAAGTGTGCAAAATTATATTTTTCCTGGGTCTAATAAGCCATCTAGTATTTTACTTAATTTTCTAGAATTTTTGAGAGTCTCTAGGTATTTTTAATAAATCATTTACCTTCTCTGTGTTTTAATTAAATAGCTAATCATTTGGTTCCCTTTTACATAGTATCGGGCCGGCTTTGCATTGTGCGGTCCACGAAGCAGCCGAGGCCCGCAGGGAACACAGCACCTGTGCGAAGGCGCCTTCTCAACGTCGAAGGCATAAACGACCAAGTGCGCTTCCACTTATTCTTACGGGTGGGGTCATGGGACCTACGTGTCGGCGAGTGAAGGAGAAACCGCGGGTTTTAACGGTTCCTAATTGGTCCGGGCCCACTAGTCAGCCTCTCGGGCACACAGTAATTTGGAGCATGACGTCACGCTGACGTCATCCTTCTTCAACCTCCGGAATAGGCGTGACCGTGAGCTTGCAACAGCGATTGCCGGCGCTACGGTCCACGGTTTCGTGCGTTCTTGGGCTCGTAGGATTCGTCGTGATGCCGCGCACCCGTGGGTGCTTATAGCACGACAAGAGGTGGACCAACGGGGCAGTGCCACATGGGAAGGCGGCGGCGGATTCGGGAGAGCATGGCAGTGGTGATGCAAAGGGTTCCGAGGGGGCTTTATGGGCGCGTGAGCATATGGAGGAGTTGTGGGTGCTTACTGTTGTGGGTATCACCCCACAAACAGAAAACGGGGCTGCCCTTGATGCGCGATCCCGTGCACCCAAGACAGCTTGGTGAAACTCTCGTGCTCTCGGTGGCAACGCTTGTAGATGGAAGGAATGCTACGCTTGAGAAGAAAGAGTTCGTGCCTTATCTGTGTCGTCCTCCCCCCTTTTATAGGGGCGGGATTGTACAGCGCCATGCAAGGGCAATCTCTCATCTCACCGGCCCCGACAGGGGGCTACGAGTCATTTCCCTACTACTTTACATGTTTTACCCCCCACCTGCTCTCATGCAGGGGGCGCCGGGGTCATTTCATAATATATTAGCCATGCCCTTTACGGTTATACCCTCCTAATCGGCCGCTACGCCGGGTTACATGGGGAATTACGCCCGCACGATGGTTACAGGCCAGCCTGCCCCAAACTGACACCCACTCGAGTGCTCTGACAGGGCGGCAGGCTCGACCATACGGCTTGTCTGCTTAGCCCCGCTATGGGCGGGGGTGTTCGCTCCATCGCCCTCCTTGTTATTCCGATCTTTCTTTGGTTCGTTGGACTTTAGCTCCGCTTAGGTCATGTTATGCTTCGCGTTGGTTTCCCTTTTCGTGCTTGCTTCCGCGACCTGCTCCCCTTTGCTCCGCCAGGCCTCACATACGCTCTGTGCTCTGCCCGCGTCTTTTACTGCTTCGCCCGCATCCTTCACTGCTTCGTCTGCACTCTTCGCTGCTCCACTTTTAGCTTCGCCATACTTAGCGCGTGCTTCGCTCCATCGCATCCGGCCTCCGTACTTCCTTCCCGATGTTTCCTTTGGCTGGCCTGGAAAACAGGGAAAAGGGGCGGAGGTGCGGAAAAGACAGACCCCACCTTCGCTCCAAAGTTCGAGAGGGTACCTATCTCTGGCCTACAACACTTACCCCGTAGCTTTTGGGGGTGGAGAAGACCCGTGGTGGTCCGGCGACATGGGAGCAGAGCAAAGGACAGCGGACTTCACGTCACGGGCTCTTCCCGGTGTTCGGCTCGCACGGGCGGGCCTTGATGCAAGTTGGTGATGACCCAAGGATGCTCTGGCCACGGGGAATCGAAGCTTGGCGGTCCCTAGTGGCTGGAGAAGCAAAGGGGGCGAAATGGCCGGCGGGGAGGAGATCTCACCGTTCTCGGCCTCCATAGCATACTAGGCCAATTCCTTCGGGGACATTGGGGAGAAGGGTATAAGGAAGGCTTAGCTGCAATTTCATGCCACGAGGCTTAGTGGTGATGGCGAATTGCATCGCCGAAGCAACGCGACGGTAACCGAGCAAAGGAAAGACAAGAAAATATGGCTCGGCTGCCCTTTTATAGGCATGGGATTGCCGCGGATAAGCAAGGGGAAGATAAGGACGGGGCCAGCGCATCGTGCGCGTGGCGCAGTGCATGCTTTGCGGGTGTCCTTCGTGACACCTCACGGTGATGACTCGGGCTTGGCCGGAGCGGGACTGGCGGCGTGGCCGGAGCGCGTCGGACTCGAGCGGTCGAGCAAGGTGGGGACGCGCAAGAAGTTGGCGGAAGACGACGCAGGGCACGCCAAAGACGGGTGCAAACTCGGACCGAGCAAAGAAACGGGGAGCGGGGAGAAAAGAAGAGGAGGAAGAGAGGGGGAAGTCGGCTGGGCCTTCCTGGGCCTACTTGGGCCTGGGCGAGGTGGAAGTTTGAGGGAGAGGCCGGCCCAGCTCAGGGCAGAAAGGAAAAATGAGTTTAGGAGGGAAAAAGAGATTAAGCCCAAGGGCATTTTGATAATTTCATTTTATTTAAAGTTGAATTAATTTTAAGAAAAGCTATGCACATAATTGTGTATAGTTTATTTTATATGAGAAACCTATGATTTTAGTCATAGACTTGTTTATTTGTGTGTGTATATATATATTTTTCACATGTAATTTATATTTATACTTGTGTATTAAAGTTAAAGCTGAGCTTTTAGAAATGGTTATAAGAATATATTCTTTATACGAGACTGTTTATATAAAATTTCTTTGAATTATTCGAATTTTATTTCTAGTAATATATTAACAGGTAATTTATTAATATTTTTATCATAAATAAAAATAGGGTGTTACAGCCATGTTTCGAAAAATGTGTGCATCATTTTTATCTTTCTTTCAAGTACAGGAACACAAAAAAACGGATAAGCGATTTAGACGATATGACCGTTTTAGTCTGCTGTCCAGAATTGAGAATTTGCCGGTTTTCAATATAGAGTGGTGGTTCGTATAGCAAAGGTTGTGGGATGCGGGTAGATATGAGGTGGTTTATCCATAACATCATTTGAGATAGCATTGTATTGAAAATTCCCCTTTTTCTGTAGGAGTTGGTGCGGATTCGGCGTCAACCGCGTATCGGCCTAATTCCCACGGTTAGAAGGCATGTATATGTTAATCAAAACTTTGATAGAGAATGTTATTGATACTTTGCAAGCTCTATGTTTATGATTTATGCCTAATATACGACTGTTGCATTGTGGTGCATCCATAAGACGAGCTGACTCGGTAGGCATCCCACAGTTGTGGGAAGAAAAAGTCCTATTTTGATAGGCACTCCACAGGAGTGGAGTAATTGGTCTCCGCCTTAATCACGACGAGCAAGAGTGTTGCACCGACGGATGGCACTCTAGCTATACCGGTATGAGCTCACAGAAAACAGATGCCTGAAGCATTGCATTGACAGATGGTGGAACAGTTATCAAACAGTTGTTTTAATTAAATTTAATATCGATTTGGAATTGTCTTTTTGTTTAATGTATACTTGCTGAGTCATGGACTCACTCTTACTTATTTTGTCTTTTAGGTGACCATTGGACGTAGCACTTCACTTTTGGCATGAGACACCTAATTCATTATATCTAGTTAGTTTTGATAGACTTATAGTCACTTGCAACTTAGGTCAATGAGATTTCTCTAGAGAAACAGTTGTTTTAAATCTGGTTGTGTTTTGATGTTGGATGTTCTATTTACTATTGTAATGGTGGTCATCGTCAAAGGTAAAACTTATATGCCGGTGGTGATAAAGCTTGGTCGTTCTTTTATGTTGGTTATTCTATGTTCATGGAAATTATATTTACCTGCCTGTGATATCTCTGTTGTGTGGATTAGTTCAACTTTATGGGGAGGTGCTACCGAAATTTATAATATTTTAGGGTGCTAGTAGCATTCCAGACCCAGGATGGAGTTGGGGTGTTACACGGACTTCATCAAGGAAAGCAAGCAGCTCCTTAGATTCAGTCATGTGATTGCTGGCCCAGTGTCAAGATACCACACCTTCCCGTTGCCATATCTGTTGGAACCATACGTACGTTCCTCATTGAGGAGCACTGTCTGACCCGGAACTTTTGCCTCCGTGCAGGCAAGATGTTCCTCCGTTGCATCAGCTAAGTGAACCTCCTCGTGACGTTCTCGTCGCGGCTTCCTGCAGTCTCGCGAGGCAAAATCGTCAATGGACTCCCCGTCCTTGAACTGACGTTCTCGAATTCAGAGAGGTGTCTCTGCGCGCTCGCCTGGCGAACAAGGTTAACTCCCATCTGCAGTGTCTTCACCGTGTCCCAAGCTTGCTTTACAGCGAGCAATATTGAGAGCATCTCAGGAGGCACGGCTCCAAGTATTGCGGACAACGCCAGTGAATCATCACGATACTCAGCTACCCCGGGATCAATTGCCTCCCGGAGCCCCTGAGATTAACCCTCATGACTAGAGCCCAATCCGTGTAGTTTGTCCGGGTCAACATTGCATAAACCACAGTGCCTCTTAACTCCTTCATGACACGATGCACCACAATCTCCCTAGCATTACGGTCGCCATCATCGTTCGGCCGTATCTTTGGCTGCAACGGAGTCTTCTCCGACGAGGCTTTGTCCTTGTTAATCCCGCCGGCTGATTCCATGTCTTAGGAATTCGAGCACAAAGCTTTGATACCAATTGTTGGAACAGAGCAAAACTCAATATGATCTCTGAGAACTCAATCATACAAGCAAAAGAAACAAGAGGAATTTTTGCGCTTAGCGTAAGACTTCGGAGCTTTTCTATCTGCTCCTCTTTTATTCGTAGCGAATACAATGTTAACTGACCAACTCACCTGCTGTAACAAAAACGAAAAACAACTAACAGATGCACTTGACTAACTGATGCGGACAAACCGGGCGTATCTATGGGAAAACAACTAAACGAATTGACTGACCGAAGCATGCAAAGGGGCCATTTAACCGTACATTATAGCAGCAAGTATATAGCGTGAGTCTATTTTAGATCTGACCATCCATTAAAATGGTATTATAGTATTTTCTGTTATAGTTACGGAAGGGTAAGAAAGGGATTTGCAGTACATGTCGATCGTATCTATGGGAATCCTAGTAATATTCATGTGCACGCACACCAGATGATGGTCATATTAATATACACGCACTAGACTATTATTATACAAATTAGTCATTAAACTCTTGTATAATGTGTCTTGTCGATGATGCGCTAATCGTGGGGTCTCGGGGAAGACGAGAGTAGTGCGCCGGTTGTTCTTGTGCCACGTACGCCAATTAATCAAGCACCCTATTATATAATTCAATGGATATATCAAATCCACGAGGTTAATGGAATTTGATCGATACATGAATATAATTTACCTTCCATTTTTTGCCCTTATAAAAAATATACAACCGATGCGTAATTACTATTTCGTTCCTGCATATATTATATTATCCAAACTGACTAGACCGACTAGGTAGAGTATAAATAGATCCTAGCCAATCTAAACCGTTGGATAAGGAAAACTAGATGACTCATATTGATTCTAATGTACTGTAAAAAGGCCCTTAATCTAAAATGCTCTATCAACATGGTAAGGATCAGAGCAAGGACAAAAAAAAGTTCCTGACGAATCAGGACAAGAAAAAGTGTTCCTACCGAACTACAGGAATGAACCCGCTTGCAGATCAAGTAAACTTAACCGCGTGCCACTTGATTACTACTACTTGACTTGAACATAATACTAGTACCCTCCAGGGAAAGAAGCTTGGATTTGGCTTCGAGAACCAACACCCAGTTAGTCGAACGATCCGTATCTTGATATAAACGCTTGTTCACCGCTGTCAAGCAGTCAGTGCTGATGCAGCAGGGACGAACACTGAAACAAGAAGCGAGATCTAAAGTTTTTATGGGCTGTTTGGTTGCCTTCTCATATGAGCCTGACTCATACAAGCTTAGCCAGGCTAGTGGGAGGCTGGCTGAGTAGATGCAAGAGATGGTTTTGGTTATTTGCACAACCTGAAACAGACTGAGAAGAGAAGATGTTTGGTTCGCTGCATTATGAATGCATGGGATGGTTTGGTCCAGAGAGAACGTGTTTGGTTGTCTTAAGAGACATGTTCATTTTTTTGTGTCTTGTGCCCGATAGAGGGAACACGAGCCGGTCTATCAATCTGTAATTGTAATGGCCTGACCAATCACGGGCCGGTCCAGCTGAAGTCGCACTGAATTTTTCGTCTGAACGAAAAAATTTTCATCTAAAGGAAAGCCCAATCACTAATTTCCTACCGGGGGACATCGTAAATTGTTTACAAGTTTTGATAAAATACGAACGCACCGTCGCGGTAGCCAGCTTGTATAAAGGACAGTACCGAAAACCAAAGCCCAGAACCAGAAGGAATCAAGGAAACACGCTGAAATGCGAGCACTCCCAGGCAGCAACACGCGCCGATTATGTAGGTGCTGTAGATGAGTATGAAATCAGCTGCTGATTACGAAAGGAACAGTTTTAGATTACATTCTCCAGGCAACGACTGAGCTCCAAATGATATCATCTCTAGAACCACCATTCTACGAGGTAGAAGAATTCTAATGGTGGTACAAAGCAGAGGCTTCAGAGTTATGGCAACATTCCAGCGCCAAGGAATGAACATGCAGACAGACAGCTAAACATAGTGACTAGAACATAGACATATATGTAGGTGGCTGGCCTAAGTAACCATATTTGCATACCAGCACGGCAATTGGGAATGAAATATAGTTAGAATAATGGTATCAAAACAGGGATATGCTCATTTGAGGCAAGGATTTGCTCTGAATCTCTCAAGGCAAGGGTTCCTCTGAATCTCCCAGCCGTGATTGGTGGAGGTAAGCATCAGTTCCTGCATAAAAAAAGAAGGTAATAGTATCGATGAGCAATTGAATGACAATGTTGTATTTATGTGGTATTTCTGCAAGATCATACTCAACATGTTGGGGCAATAGTAATGCATCATGTCAGGCTCTCAGCTAGCATGTTTCAACTTCAGTAATTGTATGTTTTGGACAGCAACTTAATAAAACTAAAAGGAGTACGAGAGCCATAGTGTTGCTTAACTCCCAATTCCTAAGGGGTAAAAGTTTAAACCCTCACTTTGTTTACCAAAGAAGAATGCGAGCAGTCAACTTTCCGACAGTGATTTTGATAACTGGAAGAGAATATAGCCATATATGGAGACAAGCTCTACAAAATATGGCCATATTCTTCAATACTCTTCACATGAACACAAAAAAAAAGTGAAATAGGGACATCATTAGAGTTAAACATTGTCATAGGAATATAAACTTTCCAGCTATGTTTCCAGTTGCAAATGTTGATCAATTATAGTCAAGTGCACAAAATAGTTGTCAATGGGCACAAAATAGTAATTCCAACAGCACTTAACAAGTTTGGACAGCACTTAGGCATAGCACAACTGACAAGTTCATATAAAAATCAATTGTGTTGCATAGAACAGGAATCAGTTTTCTACAACGAATCAGTTCTTTATGGTAGGAACATGAATCAACTACCATCAATTGTGGTGTATAAATCCTTTCTTACCAGCGAATCGATGTGGTGGGCGAGCAGGCGACGTCGGCGGGTGGAGACGAGGTCAGGAGGAGGAGGTGGCGGCAGCGGCGGATGGAGACGACGACGGGAGGAGAAGGTGGCGGTGGGTGGAGACGAGGTCGGGAGGAGAAGGTGGCCGTGGCGGCTCTGGGTGGAGACGAGGTCCGAAGGAGGAGGTGGCGGCGGCGGCGGCAGGTGGAGACGAGGATGGGAGGAGAAGGCGGCGGCGGGAGGAGGAGGCACGCGGGTGGAGACGAGGTTGGGAGGAGAAGGCGGCGGTGGTGGGAGGAGGAGGCGACGGGTGCGGGAGGAGTTGCGCGAGAGGCCGGCGGACGCGAGGAGCAGGGAGTCGTGCGAGAGGCGCGTGGGAGGTAACCCTAGCACGGGGGGCAAGCGGAGTCGAAGCCCTTGCACGGGCGGATACGGGAACGGCTGTCGCGCTGCATCCAGCGAGCCAGGCCACGGGAAACAGTGTATTTTCTCGTTTCCCTGGAGCCAGGCTAGGAGGGTTGATTTGCATCTGTGGAGCCAGGCTGGATTGGATGAGAAGGTAACCAAACACCCATCTTTTGCATCTACAGATGCAAATCTTTGGAGATGCAGTCAACCAAACAGCCCATTAAAGTTTTTATTAAACAAGTATCATACTCATTTTTTTATTGCATTTAAAAGAATTTTAATGCAATGCAATGCATGATGCAAATGGATTTTTGGGTTTTTGAAAATGAGAATGTTACACTAATGTTGGGCCAGTGTGTCATACATGAACCATCAACTGACATGCGTCATACGTCTTGCAACTCACTGGTGGGGCATGTTCGGCACTGACACACCCACACTCACCAGAATTGCTAGGCGCCTACTCCCTCAAGTGGCGTCATCCAGTGGGTGTGAACGAAACTGGAGCACATTCACCTATATACACACAAAAGTAAGAAACAGGCTGCCATGCAAGAAGCTACACAAGCTTGTACACGTGAACTACAATTTGAGGCTTAGAATGACACATCAACAGCCGGGATGGGCACAACCCGACCAGGATGCAATTGACAGGTTTGTCCATCTAAGTCTGGTTGATCATGAAAACCCCATAAGAAAATAGATGGAGCTTGACAGGTCTAATGCCCCACCAGAGCTTGATGAATATGAAAGCGAAAGCGACACCGATTCTCCAATCCCGTCACAACTAGTCACGCACACTATAGACACATCATAGTTCAAAGAAAAGGACAAGGCTACAGATGTTGCAGATTGGGCTGATAGAAATGTGGGGGACACGCACATAGGAAAGAGAAAGCAACGGAAGCAACCAGTGAGTCGTCATCTGAAAAAGTCAAAGGGAAAGGGAAGAAAGGGGATGATCCCGTGGAGAGTGACAAGAGCACAAAAGATGATGATAGGAGTCCACAATACATGGAGTCAAATGACAGCTCTTCTGCACATAGTAACGATGACGATGATGGCGCAGGCGCGGGAGGACAAACTGGCGCACAATCTTCGATGCTTCCATCTCCCATATGCTTTATAGGGAAGAGCCAGTTTCGATACACCACACAGGATACCGACCATGGGATGCCTACATCACAGCGGGAGACAAGGACAAGTCTAGGTATACAGAGAAGGCATTCCATTTCAGTGGATCCTCATCACGACAGCTCAAGCACGTCCACACAGGAGTCCTACCCCTCCCCCTATTATGGAATACCAGTAGCTCCACCACAGTTCCGTGCACAATGGGTGTATGAGTGGCAACAACCGAAGTTATTTTCCATGTTTTGGAATGAGTGGAGTGCATCGAGCATCTTCACTGGCTTGATGCGGCATGAATTTAAGGCTCGGCTAGCAGAACAACAGGGATTCATTTTGATGTCAACTGAAGAATACAACAGTTAATGTATTGAAAGTTTGAAACTTCTTTTCCATCTAACACTTTGCACACTATACTAACCATCATTGCTTCACCAAATATAGGCAAGCTACAATGGGATGGAATTAGTACGGCTACGAGGCTTTCCACTAGGTCGTGCAAAATGCAAATGGTCATATTGCTCAAAAGGTATAAATATTTCGATGGAAATATGATGTGTTCATGTGTTCATGTATGATATACTCCCTCCGTCCCAAAATATAAGGCGCGGTTTGACTTGGCTCGGTCTTCAAAACTATACTTTGATGTTTAATTTCTCTTATAGTATGTCGTACATAGAAATAAAATTATGATCATTAGAAAATACTTTCAAATACGAAACTAATGATACTATTTTTATATCACAAAATGTATATATTGTTAGACAAATCGTTGGTCAAAGATAATAAAATTTGAATCTTGAAATGCGTGCGCGCCTTATATTTTAGGACGGATGGAGTATGTATTTGATGGAAACATTGTCTAATGTCCAAATATTTGTATTGCAATATATATATGCATGATATGTACTCCATGTTCATATGCTCCAAACATCAATTTCTAGCATAGGTCATGCCAAAATTTTTCCTGCATTTATACAAATTATCATGACATATATCCTAGGCATATGATTTTTCCATATTTTTTTATGATTATTTCGTGCATCTTTTCGATTTTTTCAATTTCTAGATTTTTCTACTGGTATCTCGCAAAAACCACCAATTAACTCGTAAAACCGCTTGGCTAACCGATAAAAACTGATAGGAAACCACCCGGTTGGTCCAGTGAATTCAAATTCAAATTTATCTGGTTTTCACCATTTCTAGCGGTTTTCACCTGTTTTTACCGGTTAGCCGGCCTGGTGGGGTAGCGGTTTCGGGACCAGTTTCGGTTTTTTGAACCCTGCACCGGAGCTGATCCTTCCGCCAACTTCGTAGGAGAAGACCAGTACTAGGATGCTGGCAAGCTAGATTCATATTGATCCTAGTTTGCAAAAGTTTTCATTTAAGTTTTGACTTGCATGCTATGTTTATGCTTAATTTAATGTTTTAAGGTATAGTTAGAATGCCCATACCATGTTAATCATCTGTTAATATGGTTTACTGTTCCATTGCTACCTTAATTAATAATGTCATATTATAGCCTTCTTGTGTTTTACTTACGCTGTAGATGCTTAGTTTTGCTACGTGGGTTCAGTAGATCACTAATGATGGGAAATCATTCAAAATTTGTTGTAGATTGAATCTATGGTATGGTTTTGGTTTAACTTAACAAACTAAAATCAACGTGGCGTGAGTAGACCAGAGGTAGTGATTGGCTTGATAGTTGTATGGTTCAGTGCTAGCCACCTCGGTTAGCATAAGGACCGAACATTCGTGGATGATCTGGTCAAGCATAACCGTGCAGCAATGGGTGCTAATAATGGTAAAGTCTTAGCTTGCTATTCTGGGAATCTAGGCTTGGATATGTGTCATGGTGGTGTGGGTGTGGCTTACAACCACCGGAGTCCCATCTGGCACATGAGGGTCATGAGGATCCTTTTGGTTTGGCAGGAAGCTGCCGAAGTGGAAAACTTAGTGAGGCGTACTCAAGTTTAGGTTATCATTGTACTGGCTTCGTCTCACTCTTGTGTGAGTCCCATGAGTAAAGTGTACACTCTGTAGAGATTAAAACTTTGATGATAGCCGAGCTCGCGGTCAAGAGAAAGCTTAGATAGTTATATGGTGTTAATCTCACTCTTTTAATAAATAACCTATATAGTGGATAGGACAGGGAATGCCAGGTAGGGAATGCCATGAGGGGTTGTCGTGTAGCTTTGGCAGCGAATGCTTTATCAGTCTTGTGCTGAGAAGGCAATGGTAATGTGTTCAGAAAAATCCAACAAATAAATTTTAGTTAAGTATTCAATTTATAAATGATGCTTTGCAACTAATAGTTAAAACTGTTTAAATTGCTATTCTGCAAAAGAATCATCCTTATTCTATTGTAAGCTTTGCATTCATGCTTAAGAACTTTAGCTTGCCGAAAATGTTGCATACTCACCTCGCCTTTTATGCGAGGCTGCTCATTCCAACAAGCAGGTGTTGGGTCAGGAGTAGTATACCGTCTACAAAGGAGACGTTGACGCAGACAATCTGGACTACTAGAAGCGTACCCCGATTAGATGTCTGTAGCGGTTGACGGGACATCACGATGCGATTATTTGTGTACTTCTACTTGCTGTTTATACTCTGATAATGTAATAAATGGCATTGGGTCTATAATATTTTATGATTATTTGAACTTAATAAAATGTATGGTTTTATCATCTGTTTATCCTGTGTGTACTAGTTATGATCCGTTGGGAATAGTACGGTAAATACAGAAGGGTTTGGTTTTGCACAGCCAGGTCCTGACAATTTACGTAATTTATGTAATCCAAACTAAATATATATAGTTGAGTCCCTAGTTGTTTTACATGCTCATATAATTTTTGCCCATGTGGACCAGATACAAACTGGGATGGGTGGGTGTTGCATACTTAAATGTTGCCCTTTTTTTTTGGGCCCCTGACAATGACTAGATCTTTCTAAAACTAAGTTTGTCGGCAACAACAGGGGAAGGTTTCACGGCAACAACAGGGGAAGGTTGATGCTGAACCCTTATTATTTTACTCAATGCCGCCCATTAGAAAAAAACCTCGTGGTACCCGCGTTCAATGCAATAATGCAATGACTTGCTAGTTCTCTCTAAATGTTTTTTTTAAAGTACTATTTTATAGTCCTGAACTTTCAGCCTCGATGCAATTTGGCTTCTAAACTTCAACGCTAAGTTAACTTGGTTCTCAAAATATCAAAACTTGACACAAATGATCTATGAACTAGTCAAAGGTTTGACCAGCCAAATATGGTTTTACCAAATTGTTGTGTGCATATTTACATAAAAATATTTTATGTAATCCAAACTAAAATATATATAGTTGAGTCCCTAGTTGTTTTACATACTCATAATTTTTCCCCATGTGGACCAGATACAAACTGGGATGGGTGGGTGTTGCATACTTAAATGTTGCCTTTTTTTTTTGGCCCCCGACAATGACTGATCTTTCTAAAACTAAGTTTGACAGCAACAACAGGGGAAGGTTGATGCTGAACCCTTATTATTTTACTCAATGCCGCCCTTGTAGAAAAAAAACCTCGTGGATCCAGCGTTCAATGCAATAATTGCAATAATGCAAGGACTTCCTAGTTTGACCCTGTTGTTACTCAATAAGATGAGGCTTTGAGTTCGCAGCAACAGCCTTCTCAACCATTCCCCTGTTGTTACTCTCTTCCAGCTTGATTTCTGATAGCTGAGGTAAGCTGACCTTATTGAATAGTTTGATCCTGTCCCTTGATTTTCTTCTGTTTATTCATTTCTGATGTGTTAATCCTCGATATCTGTGGCCATGATCAACCCGCAACCTTCTACTTCCTTTAAATTGTACAACTTCGATTCAAGTAATGGCCCATTTGTAATGAACTTCAGTTCACCCAATTTTGCAGCACCGGGACCAGAAGTTTGTTCTCAGCGACAAACAAATAATTTTCTCGCTCTGAAATATGGAATGAACTGATTGGCACAGCAAACCGCATCTGTAAGTTGATTATTGCTTATTCTTATTGCCAACCAATGACCTAGCCATCTATCCGCATGGATAATACTCCCTCCGTTCCTATATACAAGGCGTATAAAATTTTTCATGCTGTTCCGTTTTATAGGGCGTCTCCTTGCGTAACGTGATTTTTTTCCTATTCTACCCCGCGCAACGCGCTCGCCTGCTCCCGCATTACTCTCTGTGTACTGCATGTCCTGCTTTCTTCACCATTGACCGCGAGTGCGCTACCTGAAAAAAAGGCTCGATCCAATGCAAAATTACCACAAATTATCACCGATTATCACTCGATTTAATTGAGGTACTGAATTGCTTCATTTACAATGTCTGGATCATATTGCAATCTAACGGGTAGAACACCATTCCTCTCAAGTGATTGCTTCTTCAAATGTGGAATAGCATAGTATTGCCCTCCTTTTAACCGCAAAATTTCTCTCATGCATGATTGATGGGTGAGGAAAATGCGGTTGTTCTTATCAACTGGATAATTTTCAAAAGCTTGGATTACTTTGGCGACGATGTCTTCAACATTAGTTGGAGATGTCTTTCGAAACATTGCTCGAAGGGCTGCAAAAAAAACCTAGGTCCAGAACATTAAGATCGGGAGAGTTGGGCGGCTGGCACATCAACCTTATGTCAAAACCATCAGCTACTGCTGCATGACAAAACTCAGCATCATCCACTGCAATGTGCGTCTTAGCATTATCCTGCTGTATGAATATGGGGCTGCCATGTTCCTCCACTGGCCATTTCTCCTTGATGGCGGGCAAAACCTAGTTTACAACAAAATCACGGCTGACATCCTTGGTTACTGACGGCAATACTTTGGTCACTAGTGTTCTAGCAGGTCTGTTCATGCTACTCCTTTTTGCTGGCTCTACCAAAGTGAATGGAAAAATTCCTATCTTTCCTAAGAATGTCACATTACCATCCCCATCAAACCTAGGTCTCGCGACTACTGCAAGAAACATCCCAGTTAATTGGTAGGTTTAGATCAAAATCCTCCATATGAGTGAAGCACATGAAGGAAAAGAGTAATCTTCACCGTTTTATAGACCTTGAGAAGTTCAAATTTCAGGTTCTGGCGCACGTACAAAATTTTTCATTCCCTCCGCTGCTCCACACGCACTCAATTTTTGAAACAAAATTTTCTTTTTTGTCTGCGCGCGAGAGAGACAGCACGGAGCGGGAGCGCAAGCGCGGCAGCGCGGGAAGCTGGTTGCATGCCACGGCGCGGCGCTAAAGTTGGTTGCATGCCACAGCGCAAGCACGGCCGTGCGGGAGGCTGCGCTGATTGCATGTCCCGCGGGGCAAACGAAGCATCATCCAGGATCTGCAGTAATTAGGGGCAGCATGGGAACACTACTGCACATCGGAGTATCACAAACGGTTCGTAAGGCCCTTTACAAGAGGTTTTTGAACCGCTTATACGAAACCGCGTGCGATACCTACGAAACCGCGTATGATACCTGACGGGTATCACACGCGGTTCCTTCAACCGCTTATGATAGTGTGTAAAAAAAGGTAAAAAATATTTGGGGGAAGTGGGATTTGAACCCAAGACCTCATGGCCTCCTCGTGACCCACACCTCACCCAGCTAGCCAACTCACCCACGCGTGCTCTTTGATAGAGTAGGACAAAATTTCTTTTTAGCCTTTCGAAAACTAGGCCTTTACAAGCGGTTCATGTCCCGAATCGCTTGTGAAGCCACCTTCTACAAGCGGTTCGTGTCCCGAACCGCTTGTAGAACCCATTTCTACAAACGGTTCGTGTCCCCAACCGCTTGTAGAAGTCTATAAGCGGTTGGGGACACGAACCGCTGGTAGAAATGGGTTTTACAAGCGGTTCGGGACACGAACCGCTTGTAGAAGCCCTCTTCTGGCCTATTGGTTTCAAACCGTTTGCATTTCTCAAACTACAAGCGGGCCGAAGTCAACCGCTTGTGATAGGCTATTTGTGAAACCCTTATCTGTAGTAGTGGAAAGAATTCACCAGCCACCATGCTCCTTGGTATCTGTGCAAAATTTTATACGCCTTGTATATAGGAACGGAGGGAGTATATTGGTTTGCAGAAGAAAAAACTAAGGGGCACTCTTGATTGTTGAAAATCCATGCTCTCACTATATTGAGTTATTCAAAAGAGGAAATTGCACCGCCACACACTGTACTTTAATTCCTGAAAATATCGGTTTATACTTTGAAAAGTGGCAATGTGGGAATCCTCAAAAATTAGTATTAGGCTCAACCAGAGGTCAGTCACTTACAGCTCTCTACTTAAAAATTAACATACAAGCGCCCAAGATATGCTATACATGTTATGTAACAGCCATTTTAGATATCTTTTGAAACATTCAAAAAATGTAAAATTCAAATTGCATTTTTGGGTGTTTACTATTCACTATCTAAAAATCTTCCAAATTTCAAAATTTTAATTCAAACTTAATTTCAAATTTTCTAAAATATTATCTAAATTCCTCTTTGGGTTAGTCCTCAGTCCCAGCCTAGGACTAGCTCGGCCCAAGAGAGATCATCTCTCTCCCCTTCTCTCCCTCCCTCTCTACCGAGGCAGCACGCACGTCGCGCTTACTCTAGGCACGCCACCTGTATCACTCAAGGCCGTTCCTGCAGGTGGGCGAAAGGGGTGACCGCCCAGGGCCCCCGAGAAACAGGGGCCCCATTCCTCGTCTGGTCTAGGTACTAGTAGGCAGCGTTGCGTACTATTCTTTCTCCTGACTGCTGAGTCCCAACTCTCAACCTGACTCTCATTCCTCAAAGCTCATCACCTCTCCTCCTTAGCTCCTCTTCCCTTTTCTTCTCTTCTCTGAATCTGATCCGAAATTAGTGCTAATTTCCTTCCTAAGTCCACCGTGATTAATAGAAAACGGTTGATTTCCTCGACTACTTCTCAGTCTCCCCAATCTCAACGTTCCAACTCCCATTCCCTAATCGTGCAGCTTGCAGTAGCCCTCCGGCCTCTCCCTTGGCAGTGCGTGCACGGCCAACACATAGAAATTTGGTGACGGGCAACGGTGAGGCGACACCGCAAGCCCCCATGGCGACAGTGAGTCCCAGGCGTGCCGCAGTGCTTCGAGCCACCGAGTCACCGACGATCTCACCTGTTGGTGCCCGGTAAATTTGTTCCCTAATCACTGCTCACCATATTGTGATATTCATCTAAATGATCTAATCCCTAATTCCTATTCATCTAATTTGGTATTTTGGTTAAATTGTTATTACGTACCTGTCATTCACTCATTCTACAAGTAAAATTTCTCATCCATAGCTCTATGTTTATTTTTAGATGTATTGAACATATCACATCTTGATATAAAAAATATCAATATATTATGTGCTTCTTTAGAATTATAGGGCCTCCACTTATCTCTCGCCCTAGGGCCTCTAAATTGTTAGGAACGGCCCTGGTATCACTTCACCATCGCTGTCTCCCCCTCCCTCCGTCTCTGCCTCTACTGCGTTGTGCATGCGTCACGCGCTGGAAGCGCCGCTGGCACGCCGCGTAGGCTAGCAGCATCGGCTAGGCAGGTTGGAGCCGCGCCATCCCGCCTCTCAGCCGTTCGCCTCGCGCCCCGCACCCCTGCCTCGGCCACAGTAGCCTCGCTGCTCGGGCTCGCTGCTCGGGAAATCATTCCCGTATTGCTCCGCACCACGCCGACCTGTCGTCGATCTTCCTCAAGCCCCTCACTGCGAGAACACCTCTCTCCTCTCTCCAGTAGCCCTCTTTTGCCTATTTAAGCCTGGCTCGGCCCCAGTTCCTCCTCCCTTTGCCATTGCCGCTGACGAGCTCCATTTTGCCCCCCTTTTGCCTCGCAGCCGACTTGGTACGTTGTTGGCTAGTTCCCCACGTCCCTAGCTTCTGTAGGTGCTGCCCCTCACTCCCTTGCCTTGTAATTTTGGCTAGGACCACAGGAGCTCCCCGGTGACGAGACCCCTATTTCGACCGCTGCCTCATCCACGGTGATAGCTCGTCTCCGCCCTTCTCTGAGCTCGCCACCACTCAGGTAGCTCTCTAGTAGCCCCCAGATACTTCTTGCACCGACAAACTGGCCGCTGCCCCTATCCTTCGCCTTAGAAGCATGCTCCTGTAGCTTCTTTTCGCCTTTGCCTATGGCGCCGCCGTTGTGACTCACCGCCAGCGATTTTTCGGCCAGCATGTCCTAGGTCTTCCCTAGCCGAACCCATTCTGATCATAAACCACTAGGATGATGGACCGCAGCGCTGCCAGTCCCTCGTTGAAGGTTCATCGGAGTTCGGCCAGAGGACCAGGCGAACCCGTCGCCCTGCTGATGTCACCCCAACGTCGGCCACGAGACAGAGTCGTTGCCATGTGGGACTTACACTAACAGTGATTACCATTTAAATCTCTCGTGCTTAGCTCTAATAGCCACTGACATGTGGCCGTGGCCCACCTGTCAGTATTAGTGGAGGCGTACTCCTGGTTTACGCTTTCTATGCATGGGCTTCGATCAGACTGCTTCTGCACTCGTGGACTGAATCGCCCTATGCCGCATAGTGTTGGATTCGGCCCATTTTTATTTAGGAATTTCCAAAATTTTCCTATTTTATTAATTCCAGAAAGTGTAAATGATTTTCTAAAAATAGTAAAACAACACCTAAAATATCGAGAAATCTATGATAAATACTAGACAATAGGTTGGATTTAATAAAATTATAACCTTGCATAGTTATTTAGTTCTTGCCTCTGTAAAATAACAGTAACCCTAGTTTAGCCTTTTTGGAAAATACTTTAAAATCCTTTCTGTTTAATTAAATTAATTTATGGTTTCCAAAAATCTTGATAAAAATTCTAGAAAATACTAGAAGTATTTTTGGACCCAGGAAAATTATTTTAACAGATTTAGATAAATTCATGTTTTGTGGAAATTTAATAGAAGCTATTTAAACCTTTTCTTAAGGATAAATATTGGTGGAAATCTGTTAGATTTATTTAAAATACTTTCTCAACTCTTAAAATTTCTAAATTTTCTTACTCAGAAAAATTTATTAAAAATATTAAATCTAATTAAAATCTTGTAAAATTAGTAAAATAAAAGAAAAACCCTAAAGGCTTTATAGTATACATATTTTAATGCTTTAATAATTTCTAAAAACTATTTTCCAGCAAGGGTATAAGTACTTAAGGGTAATTAGAGCATGTTCATACACGTAGGACCTTTATATCGATAGTAGTATTATTTCATGCATCCATGCATCATTTCTTTTTGCATGTGTTTATGCATTATCTTTCTGAATAGATGTCGAGGATTCGGAGGGAAGATTTGAAGACATAGAAGAAGACTACCACGCCTCAGAACAAGGCGAGTTAACATTCTTAGTTCATATCTTACTCAATTTTATTTAAATTTATTCTGATTCAATTAAGAACTTGCATGCTCTGATTTATGGAAATACCTAGCTCGTTAATCATGTTATACACATACCATGACTCTTGAAAAGTTTAATTATCATGCTATGACTGTCTTAATAGTCATATCTCTTGCTTGCCACCGATAAAGAAGTAAAACTTTTGGATTCATAGTCCCTGGTTAAAAACCTGTTTAGACTGAAGGGTAACGGGTAGGCTACGCTAACGCAATTTAAAAAAATTTTACTGTGGACACCGAGGACATCATGCAAGTAAAGGATCACAGATCGTTACTCTTGATGCACAGTCGCAGAGGAAGGAGAGTCAGAGCAGCTGAGTCCCACGTCGTGCATGTCGAGGTATATGAAGTAGTTGTTCACATCGAGTCGAACATCCCCTCCTCGCCGATTGCTACCGCATCAATGTCGTATGTACTGCTGTAGAGGAACTAATCGATCTTGCCGACCATCTCCTCCTTGTTGCTAATCAGCGCTATAGCAACCGCAGTAGCGCCTCTACAGTATCAATACGTCCAGGGGCAAAATGTCGTGGGCCGGTGTGCTAGCAGCGCACACGCGCAATTAGGGTTTCTAGGAGTTGATAGGGGATGTGACAGCTAGAGTTACGTGCTGGCAAACTTGTATGTGTGCACCACCCCACCGCCTCCCCTTATATAGAGCGCATTAATGGGCTTCTACGCTAGAGGACCATTAGGACTCTAATCCTACACAGATTAGTATCTGTGAAACTAATTCTACACAGATTAGTATGCGCGAATCTAATCCTACCACTAATAAATCCGATCCATTAGACATGTTCCAATCTGTTACGTGTGTGAACCATGAAGTTCATGCGCAAGTGGCCGTGGCCCCCGGAAACTCTTTTCCAAAACATAAGTCAATAGCTTGTGTTTTGCCAACTCACAGAGAAAAGCACCATGCTTTCAACTTGATGCTTTCTGGTTCTGCTGCCTTGGTGATATTATATGAGACTGTGTAGAGGTCTTTATGTGGTGATGAGTATATGTGACTTGATTAGATTTGGTTGAGGAGTTTGTGTTTGAAATTTGTTTTGAGCCGAGCGAATTAACGTTTCAGCACGCATAGTTTTCATGGTTTGAATAGTTTTGTGGTACTCCTTTGCTCAAATGATTTTTTAGTCTTCATAGCTCTTGTAGAGAATTTTGAAACAAAGATTAATTGAGATAATTTTCGCAAGCTGCTGCTATGATTAGTGTTTATTTTAGTTTTATTGGGGTCATTGCATGATTATGTATGCTAATATGCTAAATTGCATGGAGGTAAGTGATAATATTAGTGAGTATTGTGCTGGTCCATCTGAGTGTAGATTTGGAGGCAGCTATGGTCGTTGGCCAGTACCGGGACTGGGTTTGGAGAATCGAGGTCCAAAAGGGTTGATGATGTCGACGAGACGGTTGGGCTCAAATCGGGCTCACGTGGACATCATGGAGATGAACTTGAGGTGAAAATCTGTTGATCTATTTGAGTCAGGTTTAGAGGCTGGCGGGTACCGAGACTAGGTTGGAAGAATCGAGATCTAGAACAGTTGAGGATACTGGCAAGACAGTAGGGCTCGAACCGGGCTCATGTGGACGCCATGGAGATGGATTTAAGGTGGCTCAAGGTTTCCGGTTTCGGGTTGTAGGCCTAAAGCGTGGAAAATAAGCGGTCAACTCAAGGGATGAAAGCCCGTTGCATCAGTTTGGGAGATTCAGTTTTGTTCATTTTGCTTGCTTTGTCATATTTGGTTTTTCTGCACAGCAGTACTTATTATTTTTGTGAAAAAAATCATCCGATATGATTTTGAGGTGATTCTAGTTGGAAAACTTGTGTGGTCCATATCTACCAGCTCTTCAAATGGGAAGTCCATAAGAATCACGGTTTGGGAGCCATGAGGTTTTTATCGAGCCTCAAATGTTCTGACTGAAATTTCTAGCGACTGAGCTTGTTATGTTCACCCTATTTTTTAGATAGGATCTGGGTGTGATATTTTGTAGGTAGTTGCATGACTCCCTTTTCTCTTTAGAGAAAAATTTTGAAACTCAAATGAGTCACAGATTGGAAGAACTCACCTTTTGAGCAAGTAGTTTTTGTGCTGAAAATTCCCTTTTGCTTTTCAAAAGCAACCGTGCTTGTCTTATTTATTTCTCTTTTTTAAAAGGTGGTTTTGAGTTGGATTCCCTTTTTGTTGGACTCTCGACTACTAGGAGCACCCAAGAAAAAATCCCTATGGCTATATGACCCACAAATTTTGATGATAGGCATTTTATTAGGAGTATGTGATGCTCTTCAAAAAATGATATTTGGCTGGTCTTGTTTCTTGAGAGTTGTTTGTTTGTGTTCATCCTTCTTTTTGGTTTTTAGGGTGTGTTGTTAAAGAAAGCATCAAAACCCATCTGGAATCTATTCAATCTTCCTTCTAACCGTCTAGCTCGGTCTCATATTCTCTGGTCTCTGCAGCTGCAAGAGCATCTCCAAGTCTCTAGCTATCACACTAGAGGGAACAAGCTTATTTCTCTCAGCTTTATTTCATGCACCGGATGCGACTATGTGATAGGCATATTGTGATTATCTCGGTCTATACATGTAGGCTGTAGCTTCCTTCTCACACACCTATTTCACACGAACATCTCTTTCGACAATTAAGGACCACATACATAAAGTTAAAGTTACGGTGCTGCTTCTTGATTTCTCATGACAAAGACGGCACACACCAAATTTACTCTCTTATTTGATTTACTTCCTCCGGTCACAAATAATTGACGTTTGAGATACGTGCCAGTCAAAGTTTTGAAACTTGAGTCACAAATATCCTTTTAAATAATTAGATTGTGCACATAAAAATTATATATGCACATTCGTCTAAAAAGTACTTCAATAATATTACAATTTTAGTAGATTTTAAAAATAAATTACAATAATAATTAGTGGTCAAAGTTATATCTTGGAGACTGTGCAAAATCAAAAAGTCAAATATTTGTGACCGGAGAGAGTATCAACTTTTAGAGTGTTATTTAAGAAATGAAGTTAGTGCTTGGCCACTCGTCGAGGAGGCAGAGTTAGTACGAGGTCATCTGGTCGTCCGACATCGAGGAAAAGTCAACACGGTGCCAACCAACACCAAATTAAAGGCAACACAAGGCCACCCGTCAAGGAGACCGAGGCGGCACGAGGTAGTCTGGTGTTGAGGTGAAGACGACAAAGGGCCACCTATCAAGGAGGCAGAGTAGCACGGGGCAGCCCGGTATAAAGGCAGAGTTGGAATGGGTCGTCCAACGTCGAGGCGAGGTTTGCGGAAGGCAAAGTCAGCGTGAGGTTTTCTAAAGGTAAAGTCAACACGTGGCCATGCAATGCCGATGCGAATATGACACATAACCACCCATCAATGAGGCGGAGTCCGCATGGGGAAACCCCATGTGGAGATGGAGTCGACATAGGGCTATTTGATGCTGAGGCAAATTAGCGTGAGGCCACACATCAAGGAGGCGGAGTTAGCACGATGTCACCCGCGTTCGTCCAACATCGAGGCATAGTCTATGCGAGGCTGTGCATCGCTGAGGTGAGGTCGGGGTGGGCAACTCGTCGAGGAGGTGGATTCAGCATGGGACCATCCGATTCCATCCGTCATCGAGGTGAATTTGACACTGGGTTGTCCAATGTCGATGCGAAGATTATCCCAGAGAATGCAACCTCTATACAGATTGTCGTATCTGGCAACCAAAGTTCTTATCTAATGCCCTAGAGGAAGGAATCCTAGATTCTCCTAGATAAGTAAAATATTAGGATCATACAGGATCATGTCTCCTAGTATCAACTGAAGATCCAAACTTTGATGCATATGGAGACTACAAAAGAACCTCTGCCTCCCTCGGCAAGGTACATGTTGAATATGCCAAACAGAAGATGATAGAACATCGAACCTACATTGCAAAAACGCAAGAGCATGGGCGCTATGGCTCTGCGCGTCACATCGAACCTACTGGTGCCCATGGCATGGCTGGTGGTGAGCTAATTGTTAGCACGGAAAATTTACAAAAGAAAAGATTCTTCGCAGACGTGCCAGTGTATATAAATACATAAAGAAAGGAAGAATGGGAAAATTGATATTCTATTATTGCAATACAAATTCCCGTGAGAATGTTGCGCGCTGTAGACTTCTGTCATTGACGATGTGGGGGTTCTGAATCCTGGAGCCTCGAGAGGACTCCCAGTTAATTATATCCGTGATTGGACACGCGGAACACCTCCGATTAAGCTGCTTGGTCATCATCTTCTTCTCTTCGCCTCGTGGATCACCGTGTTTGTTGGTGTAGACCGGTGTGGCGACGGCAGAACACGTGGGGTAGATTTAGGGCCCACGTGATGCCTAGCGGAGCCGTTGTTTGGCTCTACCCGCCCGTGTCGCTTAATCTTGTTTTCGTCAAACGGCACGTTGGAATTTGTGTTGATTGAGTTTGCACGACTCTGCACTGGGCGTTGATCTGAAGTTGAAGTTGATCACTTTGCTGGTGTCATCGGGAGTGTTCCTGGGTGTTGAGACTTGAATGTAGACGTTGAACCGGTCTTGATTATCGGAGTCAGCATTGAATTGTAGGTGTAGCATGTTTGAGTGTCGCGGCAGCCTGGCGCGCAGCCGGGCGCGTGGTAGCCGAGGCCGGGCACTGGTCGTCGGCAGCCAAACTTGGGGCCGGGCGCGCGGTATTGGCTGCCGGGCGCGGCTGAGACGGCGTCGTGGCAGGGCCGGGGGGCGACGCGGCCGAGGCGCGGGTCCGGGCGGCGTGGTGACAATCGGGGCGGCACCCAAGACCGGGCGGCATGGCGACAGCCTGAGCGGCGTCACGCGGGCCAGGGACGTGGCCGGGGCGGCGCTGCGACAGTCGGGGCGGCACCCAAGACCGGGCGGCGTCCCGGCGATCAACGAGCGGCGGTGCGGCCGCCGAGGGGGTACGGCACGGCGCACAGAGGCCGGGACACGGCGTCGGCGGCCCGAGGTCGGCGCGGCGGTTGGAGGAGGCGCGGTCGGGCGGCGCGCAGCAGGCCGGAAGCGACGGCGTGTAGAGGCGCGCGGCGGCGGCACGCGACGGCGACGCGGAGGCGGCGTGCGACGACGGCCGCGACAGCGCGACGGCTCGAAGGCGTCGGCGTGGGCCTGGGGCGGCGGGGAGGAGGAGCGGTGAGCAGAGCCGAGCGGTGCGGCGAGTGAGGATGGACGGCCTCGGGGAGCGCGAGTTCGCGCGTTGGGCCGCGCTGACGGCGGCGGCTCGCGGCTGCGGCGGCCCGAGACGCGCGGCGGCACGCGACGGCTCGTGGCGGCGGCGGCCTGAGGGCACGCGGCGGCTGGAGCTGAGCGGAGCGCGCGGCCGGGTGGAGGCCGGAGTTGGGCGGCAGCGCGCGCAGCGCGGTGGAGGCCGAGCCGGGCGTAGGCCGGAGCTGAGCAGCGGCGCGCGCAGCGCGGAGGAGACCGGAGCCGGGTGACGCGAGTTGGCGACGTGCGCGGCGGGGCGAAGGCCGGAGGTGGGAGGAGGAGGGCCGTCGGCACGGGAGGAGAGGCGGCATGCAGGGCGGCGGCGGCCCGTGAGACGTGTGGGTAGCCGGGCGGCGGTCGGGCCGGCGCTAGATGGAGCCACGAGGGCGGCGGTGTCCATGGAGCCGGCGTGGTTTTGGCATAGATTGAAGAAGAATACAGGCCAAAGGAGAAAGGATAAGACCTCGGGTTGCACGCGTGCAGATGGGAAAAAGCAAACAAGAAGTGGAGCGAACCAACAAAAGGCCGGAAAGAGAGAGCATCACGGGAGATGGATAGCAGGGTAGATTGGAAAGCATGAGGGGATTTCTTTCTTTCTATTTTTTTTACCTTTTTCTTCTCTCCGCGTGAAGCTCCGACTGATCTCTGTCTCTGTGCGGCGTCAGTCTGCGTCTTGATATCTGCTCCTCCTCGCCCTTGGACTCCGCGAGTGTCCTCCGTCCACCAGATGCCAAATTCGTCTCCTCCCCTCTGCCGGTATCTGCCTGCGACAGCCAAAACTTCGGACCTGTTTGGTCGGTGACTAAGGACGTGTTTGGTTGGGTGGCTCCGGCCTGGCTCGGCTCGCGCGAGCCACCCAACCGGTGTTTGGTTGGCCGAACGAGCTTCACAGCCTGGCTCCTCCATACAAATTCACTGTGCTAGCCTAGCTCGTGGGAAACGCAGCTTGCGGCCGCTTCCCGCGGCCAGGCCGGCACAGGAAACGCACGGCACGCGGTCAACCACTAACTAGCATCGGTCAACTACTAACAAGTTCTTTCTACTTCAACTTTTCACTCTTTCAAAAAATTTTAAAAATTCAAACGACATCCAAATTCAATGAAACAAAAAAAATAGAACCGTAGATTCAAGTACAAGGTATTGAAAAAATTTCAGATTTTTTTAAATTTTTATTTTTGTTTTCAAATTTATTGATTTTCTAGTATTTGTTTTTTGAATTTATTTTTGTTCCAGTATTTTTTAAAAAAAATTATTTTCACTTTTGATTTTATTTTCTTTATTTTTAATTTTTCTCTTTTGAATTTGTCCATCCCACTTCCCTCCTAATGCAGCCAACCAAACAACATCTCTACGCAGCCTGTTCAATCTCATACAACCAACCAAACAACATCTCCTTGCATCACCTCAGCCTGTCTCCCACCAGCCTAGCTGAGCTCATACAGCCTGGCTGAGCTCGTACGCCAACCAAACAGCCCCTAAGGTTGCCTAACCTAACTTTAGCCATTTGCCACACTTGTGGCGTGACTAACTCGTCTAAACTTAGCTAGTGTTTGTTTCACGGCCATGACTAATGTTAGGCTGGGCAAAAAGTGAAGACAAGCGTTTGGTTGCATGAGAGAAAAATCAGTAAACTGGTGAAGCATTTCGGTGAACATATGGTATGCATGAATTAACAACAAGCATTTGATCCAACAACATGGATGGTGGCATCTAGCTCGATCGGTAAACATCCATTCCATCCCAAGAACCCCATCAATCAAAGCCAGAAGGCACCATCACTAATCCACGATTAATTAATCACCTCGCTGAAGGTCACCGCCGCCGTCGCCAGCCTCCTCCGTAGCGCCCGCCTCCTCCTCTCATTGAAGGCCGCCGCCGTCGCCACTCCTCCCTGCGCCGCCTCGCTCGCTGCTGCCTTGTCATGCTTGGGCTGCTCGAACTCTAGCCGGTCCCGAAGCTCGCCGCCTCAAGCCCCGCTGCCTCGAGCTCGCCGCCTAAGCCCTCGCTGCCCGAGCCCTACCCGCCACAAGCACAGCGCTACCGAGCTCTTGCCATCCTCGAAGCCTCGCTGCCCGAGCCCCGCCACCACGAGCACCGCCGCCCGAAGCCGCCGCCTCAAGCTCCTGTCGCCGGAGCTGCCGCTCGATCTTCCGCCGCTTCGAGCCTTGAGCCTTGCCGCCGAGCCTCGCTTACCCGAGCACCGCCACTCAAGCTCTCGCCACTCCGAGCTCATGACCTCGAAGCTCGCTTCTGGTGGTCGGCCGGGCAACGGCGATCCCCATCTCTCTCCTGGCCGCTTGTAGCCTATGGCGTGGAAGTGCGGCGGACGATTTGTCCGCCACACTTTCTGGCGAGAAATTCTTAGCGAAGCAACGGACGGGTGCCTAAGGTGTTGTGGCGTGCCACAGTTTAGTGAGCAACCAAACAGCAGCCTAGGGACCTATGGCGCGCCTAACCTTAGGTGTGGCGTTTTTAGTAATGAACCAAACAAGCCCTCCGTCTTTTTCACCGTGGTTTCTCTGTGCGTCCGCGTCCCCGCGCGAGGAGGGAACCTAGCTGTTTTTATAGGGGCTTTGGGGCAGCTCCCCAGATCCGAAAATAGGGGATAGATAGTGACGAGATTAGTGGAGAAGATAGACACGGGAATTAGAGATAGAATCTGATTAGAAGATAGAGATAGGGACAGGATTAGGGGATAATTAAGGATATTAATTATGTTTTAAATTAAAACAAAATTAATATATATTCTTTTATTCTTTTTTTTATCCCAACACTAAGGCCCTGTTCTTTTGGGCTTATCTAATCTGACTTATCTATCTTATTTTCAACCGAGAATTTTTAAAGGTAGCCTCGTCACTAAAATTTCGTGACTTATCTGACTAATATTGACTCATCTGACTTTTTTATTATTTTTTTAACCCGTTTTATTTTTATCTCGTAGGCGAGTCTAAAAGCTCCATAAATCCTAAATTTCATGGCCATCCGACTCTCGATGCCACCTTGAAAAATTGTCGAAGTTGGAGATAAGACAGATAAGTCAGAGCTCATAAGCCCAAAAGAACACCCCTAATGCAGCGACACCATGAAGTCTGGTGGTTGGTTACAACGATCAAACACGTACTGCACGAGTTCTGATGTTTAATCAATGCAACAACTGTGCCCAAGAGACAAAGAGGCCTAAGGCTACTAGGGAGCCACCTTGGTATGGCAGTGGTAGTGGAGGGAAGTAGTGTGCCGATGATGAAGTCGAAGATGGCGGCCGAAGAAAAAGAGGCAATGACCATGAGAGCATCTCCAATGGTGCCATTTTAGCTAGCTATAAGGATGCCAACTCAGTATTTTGCTTAGGTGGAAGAGAGAAAAGGAGGAGAGAGATATAGACTGACTACTAACTTACAACCAAGCTATAACTGATTTCAAGGCACTTATTATCTATTACATATGGGCCAGTATTTAATATTATAGACAATGTTATAACTAATCCATTGGAGAGGTTGTCTACATGCTATCTATAGATGACATGGTCATTTCTTAGAGCTAGTGCCATTGGAGATGCTCTGAGCACCGGTGATCTCCTGGTCAACTCCATGGCAGGGGAAGGTTAAGGGGTTTTCTAGGAGTGTTTTGGCAGATGCAAAGGGCCAGGGAGCTTACTGGTGGCGAGGAATTCGAAAAGGGGAGGATTCCAACTGATGGTGTTGGTGGACCTCTCTAGCAAGCTATAGAGGAGCATAGGCCAATTAGTCTTAGCTAGTAGTAAGTTAGGGGGAGAGGGGACGGTTGACCAGACAACAAGGGATGGGGCTCACCATGGAGGCTAGACGGTGACATTGGGCCTAGGCTAGAGGCAGTGATGAAGGAGGGGAGAATGGATGCGGGCTTTGAATTGATAGGGATGGCTCTCTAGGGAGAGGAGCTTTGCCCTTGCTTAGGTGGCGTGGCATTTCGGGAAGCGGGCGACGTGGTAGTGCCTCATCCATGGAGGCTATGGCGGTGGGTTAGACAGATCATCTCCGGTCTGGGGACGGGGCGGTGTAGTCATGCCAGCAGCAGTGAAGCTCAATTGGTGGCACGGTTGAGGACACATCGACAAGCCACTCCGACCTAGGATAGAGAGAGGGAGAGAGGGAGGGAGTAAGTGAGAGAGAGTGTGAGCTGCTGGGTCCAGGGCAGTGAGTGGGCAAGGAAGAGGGGAGAGGTGGGCTGGGCCGAAAAGGCCTAGAAGTGAGGCAGATTGGAAAAATGTATGCCCAAGAAAAGAAAATTTGGTTGCAAATTTAAAATCCGAATTTGAAAATTCTCTTGAATTCCTGAATTTGCAAACTTGCATCTCAAAATATTTTGAAAATTCTCAACTTTGGGGTGTTACACTTAGTCACCTTGCTAGCTGGCGTCAGCTCGAGCAGCCTGACGGCTTTGGACTCCCTGTAATTAGTCCCTAAATATTTTGAACTGACGCCACTTAATAGAATTGCCAGAGTATGAAATTATAGTTAGTGATCCAGAAGATTGACTAGAGAAAAAAAGAGAGAGGAAGCTAGATGATATATCCATATGAAATCAATCCAATGTAACAAAAGGAATACTATTCAATGCTATACAATTGGCGAAGTATATATCCATGTGGCCAGGCATCGCACACCAGTGCATGAATAATTAAAGCACCTAGCTGCATCCTCTTGCACCAAAAATACACTTCTGTTCCGAAATTACGATTTGCACCCCCACATACTAGAAGCACAATGTTAACGACCTATATATTGACCCATTTATGGCAAACTCTGTTTTATTTACAATTATGGTGACGCACATTGATGCATCTAACACTAACAAACCTCGTCTAAATATTTTTCTAATATATTAAATTAATCATTTCTCACTCATCTACAGCTTGCAAGCTCGTTGTCCTACAAAGTCGTATCTGCCTGGCAATTTTGTTGGGTCTACTTCGACTATTTCTGTGTGATGGCAATCATATTAGATTCTTTGGTTGGGTCATGTGCCAGGAAGCTCCAAGAAATCATTACAGAAGAAGCAACACTCATTCTAGGTGTAAAAGAAGAGCTAAGAGAAATGCAGAGAAGAATGGAGCAAATAAAACGCTTTCTTAGTAATGCCGAGCAGAGGAGGATAGAAGATTCAGCGGTTAACCACTGGCTGGGTGAGCTAAGAGATGCCATGTATGAAGCTGATGATATTTTTGACTTGGCAAGATTGGAAGGAAGCAAGCTCCTAGCAGACCATACTTCATCTTCATCACTGGGAAAGTCAAGTGCATGCTCCGGCTTATCATTTTTCTCTTGCCTTCGAAATGTTCCGAGACATCACAAGATTGCTGTTGCAATCAGAAACCTCAACAATGACCTTGAGAAGATAGCAGAGTGGGGTGACAGATTTCTAAAACCTCAGATTCTGCAACCCAAAGAGAGAGTTTCAGCATCAAAGCTGACGAAAACTGGACCACTCGTGGAGCCTAATCTTGTGGGGAAGGAGATTCTACATGCTTGCACAGATTTGGTGAAGCAAGTGCTGGAACACAAGGAGAAGAAGACCTACAAGATTGCTGTTGTTGGAACAGGTGGGGTCGGAAAGACAACTCTAGCTCAAAAAATATATGATGACCAGAAAATAAAAGGCACATATAGCAAACGAGCTTGGATTTGTGTTTCTCAGGAATACTCTCAAGTTGACCTTTTGAAAGTAGTTCTTCGAAATTTTAAGGTACATCACGAGCAAAGTGAAACTGTGGGTGAGCTACAAGGCAAGCTTGCAGCAGCTGTTGAAGAGACGAGTTTCTTTCTTGTGCTGGATGATGTCTGGCAGCATGAGGTGTGGACCAATCTAATGAGAATTCCATTACATGCTGCAGCTACAGGAATAGTTATATTAACTACTCGACATGATACAGTTGCACAGGAAATTGGGGTGGATCATGTGCATCGAGTTCAGTTGATGTCACAAGAAGTTGGATGGGAGCTTCTTTGGAAGAGTATGAACATCGATGAAGAGACACAAGTGCAAAATCTGCGGGATATAGGGATGGAGATTGTTCGTAAATGTGGCGGACTTCCTCTAGCAATCAAGCTTATTGCTAGTGTTCTAGCAACTAAAGAGAAAACAGAGAATCAATGGAGAAGGTTTATAAACAAAAGTGCCTGGTCTATGAGAAAGCTTCCTGTCGATCTGAGAGGAGCTTTGTATTTGAGCTATGATGAACTACCTCAATATTTGAAGCAATGTTTCCACTATTGCGCCCTGTATCCAGAAGATTGTGCGATGCATGGTGATGATCTTATCAGGTATTGGGTCGCTGAAGGTTTTATAGAAGAGCAAGAAGAGCAACTTCTGGAAGATACAGCTAAAGAATACTTCAATGAGTTGCTACATCGGAATCTCCTTCAACCAGATCTTTCATATTTTGACTCTATGCATTGCAGAATGCATGATCTTTTAAGGCAGCTTGCTCAACATTTGTCTGCAGAAGAAAGCTTTTGTGGAGACCCACAATCATTAGATGCTGCAACTTTCTCCAAACTACGACGTGCTTCAGTTCTGACTGACAAGGATTCTATAATGCTTCCCAACGTAGAATCGGAGCAAAACAGAGTAAGGACCTTGATTACTATTTCTACCAAGGCACCAAGGGTTGAAAAGGCAATTTTTAGTATGCTTCCACGAATTCGAGTTCTGGATTTGGCGGGTTCATCGATACCGAGGATTCCAGATTGTATAGGAAATATGATCCATCTACGATTACTTGATTTTAATGGTACTGACCTTTCTTGTCTTCCAGAGTCCATTGGTTCTCTCATAAACCTTCAGGTGTTGAATTTGCAGGGGTGTAAATCTTTGCATAGTCTTCCTTCGGCAGTCACCAAGTTGTGCAATTTAAGACGCCTCGGCCTTAGAGATACACCAATAAACCAAGTTCCAAAAGGGATAGGCAAATTGAAATTCCTCAATGACTTGGAAGGATTTCCTATTGGTGGTAGCAATGGAAATGCTAAAGCACAAGATGGATGGAAGATGGAAGAGGTTGCTGGCCTTATGCAGTTGAGGCGGCTTAACTTGATTCAATTGGAAAGATCCGTTCATTGCAGTGCAGGTCCACTGCTAGCACACAAAAAACATCTCAGATATTTAGAACTATCTTGTAGTGCAGCAGGCACAGCTAAACCATATGTAGAAGGAGATGTTAGCCGCATCGAGAAGATCTTTGAGCAGCTAATTCCTCCGCACAGCCTGGAAGATCTAGTTATTTGTGGATTTTTTGGTCGCAGGTATCCCACATGGCTTGCTACTGCTCATTTGTTTTCGATGACGAGCTTGATTCTCTTTGACTGGTACTCCTGTGTGCATCTTCCACCACTTGGCAAGCTACCTAGCCTGAAATATTTCAAAGTTGGATTGCAACCGCTGACACGAAGATCGGGCCCGAATTTGTTGGATGTGCGGTCCATGATTTTAGATCCATGAGACTATTGCTTTTCCCATGCTTGAATGTTTTATCATTGGTGGTATGCCCAACTGGGAGGAGTGGTCCTTGGTTGAAGAAGAAGACGAGGAGGAGGAAGAAGCAATGAATTTCTGCCTCAAAGTCCAAGGTTGCCATGTTCCTCGCTTGACTCTCTTGCTACTTAAGGGTGCCCTAAGCCGAGAGCCCTCCCACGGCAGCTTGGACAGAGGCCAGCTGCTTAAAGGAGCTTCGTTTGTCGATTAAGCCGCTTGAAGGCGTGGAGGACCTCCCATTCCTCTCCGAGTGCCTTTTCCTCGAGGATGCCCAGCTCGAGAGGGTCTCCAATCTTCCACAGAGAGAATCTGCGTGTACGGTCCTGCCCAAATTTCCACCGCTACTGGGGGTTGGGCGTCCATGGTACCGTGGTGGGGATTGCATGCGAGACATCTCCTCATTGTGGTCGCCGCCCTTGGCAAGAAAGATCGCCAAATGCATGGCGAGGACCTAGATGTCTACACGTGGCAACGTGCTGATAAGTGAAATGCTCAACTACATGCCTGACCTTGCAGATGCATGTCGAGGTACGACCATCCTTTGCCCGTACATTATATTAATTTGAGTTTACTACTCTATGTTTAAATTTTGCCCTAGTTTCGAATTCAAACCAGGTCTAATAAGGCAATACGTATTTTATGTACCATGCATGCATCACATATGTATACTATTGCTAGCAGTTGAGTTATATATATACGCAAACATGGCATAGTTATACTAGCTAGCAGTTGAGTTAGGTCATATAAAAGAGAAGGGGCCCAATATTTCCTTAGGTCAATATGAAAGGAAATGGAAATATTGAAAAACATGTGAAAGTTGTAATTGCCTTGTCTTAATAAAGTGTTGATTGAAAAACTAATGTATATAATCATGTTTATTTTTTTCGCAGGTTGCTATAATCTTTGAGGAGTTCTACAATTTAGTCATCTAATTATTATTTTACCATCTTATTTTACTATAATTATTGTCCATGCAAGATTAAAAAAAGAAAAATCACAAAAAAGAGAAAAATTCAAAAACAAAAAAAGGGTAGTTTGTGTGGGGTTGTACTTGTTTTTTCTTTTCCTTCTATTAAATGTTTTCTTTGTAGGTGGGTGGGTGGGTAACTCCGCCTATGTCATTTCAATGGTAGCACTAAATGGTATAGCCGGTCCCAAGCCCGGAAAAAGGAGGAGGGATTAATTTCGTATGCATTACTTTTGGAAAAAAAAACCATTCATACATCTTAGATAAGACTTTTCTTAATGGTATCTAGTCTTATTGAACTCCTACAATTTTTTTCCGCAGATGTATCTCTCATGTCGTAGGAGTTGTTCTCGTAAGTTTATTTTATTTTCTTATCTTTTTATTTACTTATAAGATAAACTTCGAGATCTTCATATGGTAGCTTACAAAGTCTAGTGAGCTTTATTTGACTACTTTCTTAGAGCTCTAAGATATGGTTTCGAGATAGAGAAAAAACAGACCGCAAAAGACAAAGTGTTTGTTTTTCAATTTGGTGGTAAATAGATAAGATAAGAAGATAAATCAAAAAAACATAACTAGAGATAAAGCACTTGGTACAGAGTCCTTTTTCCAAGTAGAATCATTGTGCTGCGGACAGCTCTTCTCGTCACTCCACTTCATCGTGATAGAGTCGCAGAAGGAACTGTAGTGGTTTGCTAACTAATCTGTATCAAAAGGAAGACATGGAGCTGAATGTTTCAGAGACGAGACATTTCAGGGGCCCATCATGTTCTTTCTTTTTTTTCGAACCAAGAGGCAGGCGCTCTGCCATTTCATTAAGACGAAAAAGGAAGTTTAACAAATAGCAGGATGGGCGAAATTACAAGGAGGAAGGGGGGGAGGGCAAAAGCTCAGCTAGGCTATAAGGTGATGGGCTACGCGGTGATCTGCGGGCCCCTCGCCTGGCCCCACAACAGGATATCCTCGTGGATGCGCTCAGCCACATGCGAAGGGTGAAGGCCCAAGTTCTGGAAAATGCGCCTATTGCTCCTTCTAGATGTTCCAAATAGTGTAGATGACGAGGCCGTTAAACTCGTGACGCTGCCTCGCGGAAAGGGGGCGGGAGGTGAGGGTCCACCAGCTAAGAAACTAACGGGGTCCGATACTGTGCACGGAGGAAGCTGGGGGGAGGAACTCCTTCCAGACCAGCCTGGAAAAGGGGCACCAGGAGCAGAGGTGGTCAGCCATCTCTGGGTGGAGGAAGCAGAGTTGGCAGGTGGGGTTATGAGGCCATCCTTTGGTGGCTAGGATGTCAGCGGTGTTGATCTTCCCGCACTACGAGACCGTGCAAAAACTTGCATTTATTCTCAGATCCGCCTCCGGATCGGGCGGCTCGAGCGGGGATGGAGCCGAAGAATTGGGCCCTATAGGCCGATCTGGAAGAATAGGCGCCCGATCTTTGCAGGGTCCAGGTGATTTCGTCCTGCGAGGAGGGATCTAGGGTGATGGATTGGAGAGCCGTCCATAGGCGGAGGTAGTCGAGCAGCTGTTGGGGAGAGGCGAGGTGTCTGGCGATACTGGTCCAGCATTGATCGGTCAACAGGTGTGCCACTGTCTGGTGCTTGGGCCTGGCGATGGCGTAGAGGTGGGGCACCATGTGGCATAGAGCCTGACCGTGGAGCCACTTGTCGTGCCAGAAATCCGCCTGACGGCCGTTCCCCAGGGTGACCACCGTGGCTGCGCTGAAAAGAGAATTGTCGGAGGCGTCGTAGGGGGTAAGCATCCAACCCACGGCTTATGGGGAGCTTTCCAAGCCAACCAAAGCCAGCGTAGGCGCAAGGCTCTGCCGAAGGACGCTAAATCTAGCACGCCAAGGCCCCCCCGACTGACGGGGTGGCAGACTTGTCTCCAGTTGACCAGGGAGCGGCCTCCTGAGGCGTCCTGCACGCCTCCCCAAAGGAAGGATCTCCTGAGGCGGTCGATTATTTTTATCACCCATTTTGGGAGATGGAAGAGGGTAGCGAAGTAGGTGGGGATCGCCGTGAGCACCGCCTTGACTAAAGCAGGACGGCCCGCCTTGGAGAAAAGCCACCCTTTCCAAAGGGGTAATCTGCCTCGGATCTTGTCAATAAGCAACATCCAGTGGCTACGGCCTATTTTGCGCCAGTGAAGAGGAAGGCCCAGGTAGCGGCAAGGGAGGGACTCTCGGGATCCCGAGAAGTCTGTTAGGGTATGTTGTAGTGTTGCTTCATCGTAGTTGATTGGGTAAACCGCATTTGGTGGGGTTTACTCGCAGACCCGAGGCCTAGCCGAAGGCGTCCAGGATATGGAGAGTGGCCTGTAGATCCTCTCTCCTAGGGTTGAGGAAGACGGCTGCGTCGTCCGCGAAAAGGGAGGTACGGAGCGTCAACGTGTTGCAGTTAATGGGCGACAGGATGTCTTCCTCAACCGCCAGTTGGAGGATGCGTTGGATAGGGTCGATGGCTAGGATGGACAGCATAGGGGAGATGGGATCGCCTTGCCTGACTCCCCTTTGGTGGTCGAAGCGGGGGCCTGGAATTCCATTGAGGAGAACGGAGGAGGAGCTGGTCCCTAGTAAAATCGCAATCCAGTTCGTCCAGCGCTGGCTGAACCCCAGTTTAGAGAGGAGCTCCAGAAGGTAGCCCCAGTGGACTGAGTCGAAGTCTTTTGCAAAGTCGAGCTTGAGGAAGAGGGACGGGGTTTTGCACCTGTGCAAGTCCTTAACAACGGCCTGGACGTAGAGGAAGTTTTCTTGGATGCTTCTCTTCTTGATGAACGCGCTTTAGCTGTTGGAGACCAGAGCGTCTAGATATGGGGCAAGCCTGTTGGCCAGGATCTTGGCGAATGTCTTACCAACACTGTGGATCAAGCTGATGGGTCGATAATCCGTTAGATGCTGGCAATCTGACTTCTTAGGGAGGAGGACAATATTGGAGGTGTTGAGGAGGGAGAAGCAAGATCAGTCCTGCTCATAAAGACGCTGGAGAACAGCGAGGAGGTCGGTTCGGACAATGTCCCAACAACTTGTGAAGAAGGTCGCGGTGAAGCCATCAGGGCCTAGAGCCTTGTCCTTTGGGAGGGCGAAGACCACGGCTCGAATTTCCTCCTCCGAGAACGGGTCTTCCAGGGGACCGAGGTCGTGCTAGGTGTAGCCCAGGCGGTTCCAGTCCAGGGAGCAAGGCCGGCTAGGGCAGGTGCCAAGGTGCTCTCCAAAGAAGCGAGCACATTCTGCCAACTTGTCAGCATCGGAGTAGACCGGGCCGGAAGGAGTTAGCAAGGAGTGGATGTATTTTTTACGGCGCCGGTGACTAGCCTAGATATGAAAGAATTTTGTGTTTGCATCACCGTCTTTGATCCAACGGGTTCGAGGTCTCTGCCGGATGCGTTGCCTTTCCAACGCGGCTAGCCCAAGGCAGCGAGATTTGGCCAGGAGGTGAAGGTCCCGCTCCCGGTCTGAAAGGGGGCGGTTCTCTTGGGCCCAGTCCAGGAGCGAAGTGATCTCTTTGGCTAAGGCCAATTGGATGGCTAGATTGCCCACCTTCTCCTTGGCCCAGGAAGTGAGGGCTTTCGCGGTTCGCGATAGCTTAGTGTGAAGCCGACGGTAAGGATTGGAATTGACGACCTCCATGCTCCAAGCATTATGAACAGTCTGGTGAAACCTTGCCAAAGCGGGCCAGAAATTCTCGAAGCGGAATTGGCGCCGGGAGCGGTGCTCGAGGTCGCCTAAGAGGAGGAGGGGGCAATGGTCCGAGATGAGGGAGGGGAGAGCTTGGAGAGTGGCAGTAGAAAAGCATTGGTCCCAGGCGGTAGAGCAAAACATGCGGTTGATTTGCATGAGGGTCGGTGAAGTCCTTTCGTTGCTCCAGGTGAAACGGCGGCCCAGGAGGCACAGCTCTCAGAGGGTCAGCGAGTTGAGTGTGTTTCTAAAGGCGTTCATGAGGGTTTGGTCCAAATTATCGTAATTTTTGTCGGCTGCCTGGTAGATGAGGTTGAAGTCGCCGACTATGAGCCAGGGGAGGTCCGGGTCGGTTGGCACGCAGCCGATGAGCTCGTTAAGAAAGAGGAGCTTCTCGGACTGGGCTTGCGAGCCATAAACCACCGTGAGCTGCCAGGAGGATCCCGAAGAGGAGGAGTGCACTCTGAGGGTGAGGCTGTGGTCGGCGGGCTGGACGGCCTCGAGGGCAAAGAAATTCTTGTTCGCCAGGACGAGGATGCCACCGCGAGTGCCGGTGGCCTGGAGAAAGGCGAAGCCTTCGTCAAAGTCATGACCAGCACATTGCCAGACCGTTTGAGCTGTGACTGTGTCTAACTTGGTTTCTTGCAAGCATATGGTGTCACGCGTGTGGAAGAAACAAGGTCGCGAAGTGCAGCACGGCAAGCTCCAGAGTTGAGCCCTGTGACGTTCCAATCGAGGAGGAGGAGGTCCGCATTAGACATTGGAGAACAGGGACGACATAGGTAGAGAGGAACCCTTGGATAATGCAAACACAGCCAAAGGGTCGCGTTGGATAGAGAACAACAGTTGATCAGTTCGCAGATACAAGCCGTAGGAGTAGCCGGCCGAAGAGAAGCCTATAGGAAGAACTAGCAACCTCCAGGAAACGGGAAGGACCACTGGCTGCCTGCAGTCGACCTGCCGCCCGATACGACGCGAGGGAGGGCTCCTGTGGGGGATACCAGGAGCCGGAGCCGTCCTGCTGCTACGCGCCCGGGCCGGGAGAGGATAGCAGCGTGGACTTGAAGCAAAAGAGCTTGCCGCCGCCAACAGCGAGCCACTGGTGCTGCCGTTGAGGATGCCCTTCATGGGACAGGGCAGGTCACCATCTTATCCGAAGGCGCCGAGCCGGTGGGGATGTCTCCGCCTAGGGGGGCACCCATCAGGTCGGAGAGAGCCTGCACCACGTCGTCCGGCAGCGAAGAGCGGAGGAGGTTCTTGAGCGCAGCTAGCTGGTTGGCCGGCTTGGAGCGGGAGCCCAGCCATGGCGCCAGCTTCTTGGCGATAAGCTGCCGAGCTCTGTCTTCCGTCAGCAACTTGGATAGACCCTTTGCCGCAAGCCTCTCACTGCGTCGCTCTTTGGTGGGTGCAGGATCGGTGACCGCGCGGACAGCGCGGCACCTGAATACCTGTAAGACGGGAGGATTGGCAGGGATGAAAGTGGTGCACACCAAGGCGGGGCAGGGCGAGGCATTTGAGCGACCGGCGGGTGCCTCGACGAGTGGAAGGTGGGAGGTGAGGTTCTGGACTGCAGCTGGAGCAGCGTCGAGGGCCGAAGCAGCGTCGAGGCTCGGTGCACCTTGGGTCGGGAGGCCCTGCTCACAGGGGGGGGGCGACGATGGTGGAGTCCCCGAGAGGTGGCTCCGGCAGGGGGAGGGCCTCATGCAATTGGAGCGTCGCCATGGTAGCCGAAGGCGACGGAGTAGGGCGCTCCAGAGGCGTCGGCTCCAGCGTGGTTGGTCCCGGAGGAGACGCCAACAGAAGGGGAGGAAGCAGGGTGCTAGCCGACCGGGGTGGTGACGCGGGAGCGGCGCCCAAGATCCCAGGTGAAGAGGTGAGGGCTGGTGGTGCTTTGACTCTGATGGAACGGCGGGCGACGCGATCCGGAGGCAGAGACGGCACCGGCGCACACTTGGGGTGTGGGCCGACGAAGCGCCAAACTCTGGCTACCACCGATGGAGGAGAGGCGCGACGGCGGCGGCTTGTTGGAGTTTCGCCGCGGCGACGGGGGGGGGCAAACGACGTTTGCCCTGCCCATGGTGGAGAGGCTGCGGAGCACCGTGTGCACCGCCCGAGAGGTGCAGGAGCGAGACCTCCCCCGACGGTGACTCCTATCGGCATCGTCGTCGGGATCTGGCCTACGGTCGCGGAGTTGCTGGTGCGCCCCTAGGGCGGCTTCTCCATCTGCCTTGCCGAAGGTCCAGGGCAGGCGAGTCACCCGGGGCGTGGCGTGGGGCCGGTGGAGTGGTCTTCCATAGTGTCGAGGTGCACAAGAACTCTGTAAGGGACTGCGATCTTCCTGAAGCGGGCGCCCTCACTGCCAGGGTTCTCGGCAATGTTGAGGTAGTAGACCTTGGCGATTTCGTCCGAGTCTGCTGTCTAGGCCCAGACGTTGAGCGTAGCGGTGACCCTGCGGCTGATGCAGTCTTCCTTGACTCATTGAAACGCACAGGCTGGGCCAATGACGCTGATCACTGTCCTTTCTCCCTAAGCATGGAGTGGAATGTTCTCGAGGCAGAGCCGCACGTGGAATTGAAGCGGCGCGGGGTCGTCGGCCGGCCGGGGGCGCCAGGGCTTGAACTCCAGCTCAAGCACGCCCTGGGTGAAGCGGTCAAGGTCGACGGCGCGATGGCGACGCTCGGCGTTGGGGAAGCGGATCAAGAAGTCTTCGGGATGGTGGCGGCTCACGGAGAGGGACTCCCAGTTAGCCCCTGAGGCGGCCACCGCAGCCATATGTACATCTTCCATGGAGCGCTCCGGGTCAGGGTAGCGTCCCCCGTGGACCAGGACCAAAGCCCAACGGGTGTGTATGTGCTCGAGGTCCTCGCGCATGTCTGCCGTTTCAGCGATGATGCTGCCCCCACGTCAGGGACGGCGGCTGGGGTCACCAAAGACGGGCATGGACAGAGGAGACCTGGATGGGAGCCTGCGGCAGTGGGCTGCTTTATGGCCGTTGCGGAAGCAGCGGCGACAGCGGAAGGGGTCTCTGCAAGAGGCCACGAGGTGGTCCCTTCCGAGGCAACGATGACAGCGGGGGATGGTGGCCGGAGTGAAGGTGGTGGGACATTGGTGGTTGGGTCTCGCTGAGGAGTGAAGAGGGCTGGGTTCCCAAGAATGCTTGCGCGTTACTAAGGCGTAGGAGCGCAGAGCAGCGAAGGTCGGCGCGGCAGAGGAGACAGCAGGGGGTTTATTGCTTCCACCAACCGGGCGCTAGAGGGGGGGTAGGCGAGGGCAGTGAATGCAGGGGGAGAACTCGGCGCTGGGGTGACTCGACGGTAGGTGGTGGGGAACCGGGCTATACGGAGGGCTCGGAGGGGCGAAGCGAACGAGTTTGTGGGTCTCTGGGCGGCGCAGATCTGGCTGCAGACCGGAAGGTGAGGTCGCGTGCGGCCGGGCACAGAGGCGGGGGCGGAGGCAGGGCTTGAGTGGGGAGGAGGGAGCTGGGGGAGGCGGTGGCGACGGCGGTGGCGGCGGAGTCGGCGGCTGGGGAGGCGGTGGTGGAGGCGGTGGTGGCGGCGGCAAGTGGGTGCGAGGGCAGCTAGGCGCCTTCCCCCCGGTCGGCTGCAAGCCACGGCGAGGAGGAGAGGCGGCGTGCTCCTGGGCGCGAGGGCTAGGATGGAAGCATAGCTGGGACGGGGAGGAGGGGACTGGGTGGGGCGGTGGCGGCGGCGGCGGTGGAGAAGGGTTGCAAGAGCAGCTGGGCATGCGGGGCAAAAAGGCCTCATGTTCTTTCTAGTCCATGCAAAGATTTAGTTCAAAATTGTGCACGTGTGAAGTAGAAATCCAGCAAGTCTTTAGATGAAAATCATAGTTTAAGCTGTGAAGTGCCACACAGTTTGATGATAGTTGCTTGTGATTTACAGAAATATTATATTTACTTGTTGGTATACACGGACACACAGTACAATCTTTGCTGCATGCATGCTGTGTGTGATTACCACGTTATTAGCGACAATTTAAGAGAAAATACCTTACTTACCATTGTAGAGTCACCTAATACATGAGATGCTATCACTGAGAGTCTTATCTCTTTCATTTCATTGCAATTGCTCGATTATTGTTCTATGTGTCATTGGCAAAAAACTTATCCTTTTTTTAAAGTATGTAAACATTTTAAAAATTCTAAAAAACAAAGAGTTATTAAGTATGCAGCAATCTGAATATACAACTTTTAGTATTTTTGAGATAAATATTTTATATTTAAAATGTTTTTAATTCTAAATGAAACATAAATACTTTTGTAAAACTACCAAAAATATATATAGATCAAAAGTATTGCATATCTGATAACACTATGGTTTTTAAGATTTTTGATATGTTTACATAGCTTAAACAAATAGGATAGTTTTCAACAATGGCATACAAAATATATTAGAGCAATTGCGATGGCCAAATAAGGAAAACATGACTATGTGATGGCACGTAAGGGTTGTCTCACTATGGAATGGCATACGAAAATGACCCAAAGTTTAACATATGCCACTACATATTATTTCTCTTTCACATTCCATCGCTTAGTGACATCTCCCCTATTTTTCATTGCAATTGCTAAATTATTGTCCCGTGTTCCATTGTTGACCGTTTTCGGGCAGTCAAGTAGTGATAGAGTTGAGAAAAGACAATTTTGCACTTACGTTTGCAACCACTTCTATGCAAACGTTCTTTTCTTCTGATGCCATGTGGCCCCACCATGTTAGTTTACCCCTCATCTCCTCCATGTCCTTCCTCGTCTACATCCCCTATGTTGTGTTGTTCTTCTGCCTTTTTTTTTTTTTGAGATAGCTTTTGCCTTTTCTATACCTGAAGATAAAGGCGTACGGGAGGTAGCATGCTAGTAGCCATTATGGTTTTGTTCTTTATAGGACGCGTTGGGCTCCGCGGGGGAGGAGGAGGACAAGGAAGAGGGATGATGACCATGCGGCAATGGTGGCAGAGTGGCAGTTAGGGATGGCAATAGGTTCAGGTATAGGTAAATATCTAACCCATAGGTATTTACTTGTCGGCATGGATATGATGTATTTTCACACCCACGGGTATAGATATGATGATAATTGTTACATGCAGGTATAATTTTTGTGGTATGGATATGTATTATCCATACCCGCCACCCGAACCTAAACTTGAGCTGATAGGTGGGCCTAGAGAGATAAGTAGAGACCTGACCTGACCCTAGGATAGTAGGCCTTCTCTCCTCCTCATTCCTCAATCTCTGTGCCTCCTCTCCTCCATATTCCCCAATCTCTCCTCCTCTCCTACTTTCTCTCTACTCTCTCATCTTTCCTCCTGTCCGCACGACACATAGGATAGGGTTTTGCTCCCTCTACCTTTCCCTCATTGGTTGGTGCCACCTCCCCCCACGCCTAGTCCCGCTCCTTCTTCCCTTGGTTCCTCCTCTCCTCCCTGTACCCATAGCACATTAGTGACTCTGTTCACCCCCTATCCCGCCTTCCCCAATCTCATAATCATGGCATGGGGGGAGTTGCAACGAGGACCTAGGTGCGGGGGGAGCTCGTGATGGCGACATAGATTGGTGTGGGGGGAGCTCATGACGACGACCTAGGCAGCGTAACCATCCATAGCTTCACCGGCACAACATTGCCTCCCCGCAGCGGCATGGCACTAGGTCTCAGTTGACGCAAAAGCTGATTTCCACGTCAACGCACGCGGGCTTAGGTAGTTGGATCCCCGACAGCACCGGGAGCAGAGTTCTAGCATGCTAGCAGATTTGATCTACAATCAGCAAGAGAAGACACAATTAGTTTTTAGATAGCTAATTGGATCTGTAATATAATGAACCTGCTACATTTGAAAGCAGAACCGAACAAGGCAAAAAGATAGCGAAATTATCGGCTTAGACAGAATCTAAACCAATGGTTCCGATAGGGTAAACAGTCCAGCATTAAGCCAATGAAATCAACAAAATAGCAAAAAGAGGGTAAACAGCCTATCAACTAGCTAATGGGATCATCTAATTGACAGAACGAAGGGTAAACAGACTATTGACGAATAGCAAGCTATAAGCCGCTAGAATGAATAGTAAACAATCTACTGTCAACGAATGTGTTGATCAGCAGAAAGAAGGGTGAAATCTAATCCTTAGTTGAAACGGCGATGCGTAGCAATATCAACTAAAATAGTATTTTTGACCAAAAGCCGATGCAAGCCCGTGTATATGTTAAAATTTATCATTTTTGGTAATCTCAATGGAGAAATACACTTAATAGTCGAGAAAGGATTGTACTATTAAATTACCAACTTTAACATATAACTGGTAATCCAACAAAGAGGAATTAATAGTACCAGAATCACTAGGAATAATAACAAAAACGTAAGGTCAAAAGTTCTCAAAAAATGAAAAAAAAGAAGAAGCGTGGACAAGGTCAAAATGCTAACCCAGAAGAGGATATATTTTTGGAGTTTTTTACGTCGACACATAGCGTATTAGCTCCTCAGCCACATGCATGGTGTAAATGAAGTATTAACTGTGACAAACCACGCCTAGCTATTTTTCTTTACACGCACTACTAGGGAACGAGCCTTCAGTCCGGGTTCTGAACCCGGCTTCAGTCCCGGTTTCTAAACTAGGACAGCCCATGCGGGACCGATGTCCAAGAGGCTTCAGTCCCGCAAATATTTAAAAATAACTCACGGATATATAGGAGTATTGAGACTCGAACCTAAGATGTCAAGACTGCTCACTCACCCTTGTAGCCAACTCACCTCTCCACGCGCTCTGATATAACTTGGATATGCATTCCTTTTAAACTTTCCTGAAACGAGGCATCAGTCCAACTAGGAGGAGTGGTACTTTTTTGAAGAACAAGGCGATGAAGCAAAACGAAAAGGGGAGACCCGGTCTGCGTCTGCTGCCTCGTTTGAAGAAATTGAGCCTTGAGAGCTGCCATAAGCTGAGAGGCCTCCCACAGCAGCTTGGACAAGAAGCCAGCAGCTTGAGACAGCTTGAATTAAGAGGGGCAAGTGTGTTGAAGGTGGTAGAGAACCTCCCACTCCTCTCCGAGGCTCTTGTTATCGTGGGATGCAATGACCTGATGAGGGTCTTAAATCTTCTGAAAGTGAGGGTGATTCATGCAAAGACTTGTCCAAATTTAAAGTGTGTTGGGGAGTTGGACAGTTTGCGGCAGTTGTGGCTTGATGATGATATGAGAGAGATCTCCTCACTTTGGTTGCCTGGGCTCCAACTTAAGCACGGACAGCTTCATGGTGAGGATCTAGATGTCTACACGTGGACACATACATAAATTCCCAATTATATGACAATGGTCCATGAAGAAGAACAACTCCTAAAAGATACTGCAGAAAAATACTACTATGAACTGAATCTTCTTCAACCATATCGTACACATATTGACTATATTTCCTGAATTGATATGCATGATCTTTTTAAGGCAGCTTGCTCGACATTTATCAGGAGAAGACAATTTTTATGGAGATCCACAATCATGGGATTCTGCAACGTTATGTAAATGTTTGCATAGTCTTCCATTTGCAATGACCAAATCATGCAATTTAGGACGCCTTGGTCTTAAGAACCCACCAATAAATCAGGTTCCAAAAGGGATAGACATATTAAAATTCCTTAATGATTTAGAAGGATTTCCAGTTGGTGTTGGGACTTGGGATTGGAAATGATAATACAACAGATGGATGGAACTTCCAACTCCTAGATGATACTCCCTCCGTTGGGATTTATAGGACGTATTAGAGATTTGGATTTGTTGTTTAATATAGGGCGTACACAATTTCCAATGTTATTTTAGTGGGATTTTTCCTATAGTATCCTCATTTAAAACGTGCATACATGCGTGTGATTAAGTTCATTTGAAGCATTAATTACCTCCTCCACCAATTAAGTTCAAAGGTAAATTTGTAACTTGACCATTGCCCTTGGTCTTAGAACCCATTTATAATACGTCTTATAAATCCCAACGGAGGGAGTAATACACTAGATAAAAAGTATCTCAGAACTCAACTTACAGATGAGGTGCACCAAACGAACGGACGAATCATACTCAGAAGGAGATGTTAGCGGCAATGAGAAGATCTTCAAGCAGCTAATCCTTCTACACAGCCTGGAAGATCAATCAATCTCGGGATTCTTTGGTCGTAGAGGTATCCGACTTGGCTAGCTAGACACTTCTCATTTGTCTTCAGTGAAATATTTGGATCTCATAGATTACAAATCATGTGCGCATCTTCCATCGATTGGCCAGCTACTGAACTTGAAATATCTAAGAATAAAGGGAGCAATTGCGATTACCAAGATTGGATCTGAATTTGTTGGACGTGGGGTGAGTAATCCCAAATCCGTGGAGGCAGTTGCTTCCTCCATGCTTGAATGGTTGGTCATCAATGATATGCCCAATTGGGAGGAGTGGTCCTTTGTTGATGAGGACGATGAAGCAACTTCAACAGCAAAGGAACTTATGCTGCGAAGAAAAAAGGAGAGGCCCTTTCTCAATAGATGCGGCTACTGCCTCTTTTGAAGCTCATGGAACTTATGAACTGCTCCAAGGTGAGAGCCCTCCCATGGCAGCATGGACAAGAAGCCACCAGCTTGAGAATGCTCTAAGGAGCAAGCTGCTTGAAGGTGGGTGAAGGATTTCCCACTCCTCTCAGGGCGCCGTGTAATCGTTGGAGGTCTCGAATCTCCCTCTAGTGAGAGAACTACATGCAAAGCGTCGTCCAAACTACAACTTAAGGTGTGTTGATGGATTGGACAGTCTGCAGAAATTGTGGCTGACCAAGAACATGCAACGGATCTCCTCATTGTGGGTGCCTGATCTTCGACAGAAGCACCAACAGCTTCATGGTGAGGCCCTGGATATCCACATGTGGACATATGATATATGAATCCTCAATTGCAAGATTATGAAGATGCGACGTATGAGCATTCATGCTTGTATTCAAGTTAAAAATGAAGAAAAAAAAAAGAAACCAACAGTTGCAAAAAAAGAGAAAAAAAAATAGGTGTGAAAGATGCCCAGCTCAGTGACGTCGCCTTGGTGACCGTGACTAGTGAACAATAAATTGGGATCAGCCAAAGGACAAGAAAAGCAATTTATTTGGGTTGCTGGATCGTTGTTTGTATTTATGTGTGTGTTACTACTTAGTACTACAAAATTGTAGACAGCTAAGAAGGTCCCTCGCGTCGCTCTCCTTGGGCGACTCGGGGGCGACGCAACCCACCGCCGCCACAACCCCAGCGCAGCCGCTGCCACCACCGCCGCCGCCGCCGCCGCCGGCCGGCGCCCGCCCCCTCCTCTTCCCCTTCCTCCCCCCCTCCTCCTCTCCCGTTCCTCCTCCTCTTCCTTCCTCCCACCTCCGGATCCGGGCGGGGGCGGGGATCCGGCGGTGGGCTTGCCGGAGCTCGTGCTGGAGGGCACCGAGGGCTACGCCGGCAAGGTGGCGCTCGTTGAGGCCACGCCCGGCGGTCGGTCCTACGCCTTCGGCGAGGTGGCCCGCGACACGGCGTGGTTCGCTAGGGCGCTTCGGTCCGTGGGCTTCCGGAAGGGCCAGGTCGTCGTCGTCGCGCTCCCGAACCTCGCGGTGTACCCCGTCGTGTCCCTCGGCGTGTTGACCGCAGCCTTCCCGTACCCGCTCACCACGAACCCTTGGTGCTCGTCGGCGACGCTGCTCCCCAACGGAGCTTGGAGAGCGGCGGCCGGCGGCGCGGGTCTGGGAGAGCGGTGGCCAGCGGCGCCCCTTCTCCGGCCCGTGCAGGAGCCGCTGCCCATCTGGGTCCGGCGGTGGGCTCGGTAGCGGTGCTCCGTTCGCGACTCGCACGGCGGCGCGTCTCCCTCTCCACGTCCTCGTCGGCTCTAGCTTCGTCTCGATCTTCCTCCGTGTCCAACGCTGTCTCATCGTCACCTTTTTCATCTCGAGTGCGGTGCAGCCGGAGCAGGAGTGCTCCATGGTTGTGTGGCCGGCGGTGCTGGCCTGGTGTCTTCTTTTCCCTCGGCGACGGTATTTCCGACCTTGGAAGATGTTCTGAGCAGTGGGCCGAGGCCCGTGGTCCTCGGCGTTGTCTCCGGTGGGCGGCTCGCCTTAAGGTGTTTGTGTTTGCGGGTCGATCAAGGTTGCCGGTTCCGGTCGGGTCTGGGTTGGTCAGCAGTGGAGCGTCTGGTGAAGTGTCGTCGCGGCCCCCCTCCTCTGTGGCAATGGCGTCCTTTCTTCCCTTGGCGGCTTGGGCTGAGGCGTCGCCGTCGTCCCCTTCCTCTGTGGCGGCGACGTCCGTTCCTTTCCCGGGCAGTCTGCTCTGTTGGCTTCGGAACCGTCCGGTTCGGGTGGTGGCAGCGGTCTACACGTCTGTGGAGCGTCTAGAGAAGCGTCATCGTCATCCCCCTCCTCTTCGTTGGCGACGTCCGCTCTTCTCCTTGACGGCTGCGTCGAAGCGTCACGGTTGTCCCCTCCCCCTTGTGGCGACAGTGTTTGTTCCTCGGCTTGGCAGTCCTCAGCGTTGGGACCCCTCCTCCCTTGGTTTTCCTAGAGCGTTGGCGTCTGGCAGGTGGTCTCAGGTCATAGGCCTGCTCAGCCTCCCCTAGTGCGGCTCGTGGGGTGTAGGTGCTCCGGGTGAAAGCCCTGCCCAGCTTCTTGCTTGGCACAACGATGGCGGCACCCTCGGGTGTCGTTCTCTTCTTGGAGGCCTCGTTGTGGTGCCCCTACCCTCTAGTGTATCTTCGGGTGAAAGCCTAGGTCTGGGCGGGCGACGGCGTCGACTTTGTCGTCGTATCCTTGCTGAAGACGTCGCCCTACAGATTCTTCCCGCTATTGGTTGGCTGGTGGCTATGTCTGTGGCTACCCTGGTGTGGGCAGGCGTCATCCTAGGCCGTGCATCCCGCCTGGTGGTGGCGGCCTCCTTCTTCAGACTCTGCGGGCACTGGGGTGCGGTTGGTGATGGTCGCTGGCGCTGTTGGTCAAGCATCCCGTGCAGCGGTGATAGATGACGTCCCTTCCTCTCTTCTGTCATCTCATCCGAGCATCCTGTGCGGCGGTGGCGGTCGACAGCCAAGTTGATCTTCGCGAGCTCTGTTTCTCCGTCGTCAGCGGTGTTACTGGGGTTTTGGCCGTGCATCCCTCGTGGCGATGCTGGTCGGTGTTCTTCGCACACCTAGCAGTGCTTTGCCGCGGAGGCGGTTGTTCTAGGTGTTGCGTGCTAGTGTGTTGTGGCCATTGCTCGGCTGGGTCGTCTTCTTCCCCTCCCCCTTCTGTCCTCCTTCTCCCTCCCCTGTATCTCTCTTTTTCTCTTTAATCGTTGCACAGTTTCTCTCCTTCTTGAATGGAATGGTAGAGCTCCTGCCCTTGTGTTCAAAAAAAAGTACTACAAAATTGTCAGTACTAGACTCCGACCCTGTGTTTGTAGTTGTTAGTTTGCTTCAACACTTGCAGGCTGTGATGTGGTGAACGGAATCTGCTGATTTCAGCTAGATTTTCAGTGGTACTGTTTGGAGAATAATACATCCTAAACTTATGCTTAAATCTTGTTTGGACATGTGCAATAATCTGAAAGATGCTTTCTTTGTATGATATTCACATGTTTCAGCCTACAAGTGTCTGTTTGTTGCTAATCTGCTACTCTTTTAAACAAACAGGTCTCCACTGCGAGAATTCCAGGCACTGAAAAGGACACAAATTCAATAGCTGTCTGTGTTGGGTGTTTCGATTAAGCCTTCAGGTTAGGTTCAGCAAAATCACGCACGACATTCCCTGTCGTTGTTCGCTTGCAATGTTCTTGCTGTTCTTAGTGAGTGATACATAGAGAATTTCATTCAGGGTTATACAGCTATACATGATTGGTGGATGAATTAGATTGGAAAACCATCACCACAAGAAGACCTTGAGGTGGTCTCACACAGTGTCAACGTTACGCTCGATCACGCTCATGTCCAATGAGGTCCTTGTGAGTTGTCAAACCGTTTGATCGATGCAAGCTAATAAAGAACAAGAAAACAAATCATCAAACCGTCAAGTCATGCATGCTTGTCAGAGTAGGTGAATGGGACTTGTATCAAGATGAGCAGCCGTGTACTAATGATGGATAAACGTAAACAAATAGAATAAATTAACGCGCCTAGGCGCAGCCGTAGAATCGACCGTCCGCGTCCAACCTATGGATCGGCGGAAACTTTTGATGGCGTGGCCACACGGCCTCGTGTAGGATACGTGCTATGTAGGTAGTAGAAAACAGCCGGATCTCATTTCGACCGACGATCGAACGGCCAGCGTCTGTGGCCCGCGCAGTAGTATATAGGACGGCGAATCAATTCGCGAGAACCGCAAGGACTTTTTTATGAAAACGTCCACGCTGGACGGCTGGATCCTGCCGACCGTGCAATCTGACGGCGGACGAAATCCGGGTGACGTGGCCGATTTCGCAATGAAGAGATCTTTTGCTCTTTATATATAGTAGTAAGTATTCATCAGCGTCGCAGAATACAAAAAAAAGAATCATTCTAATCTCTTTGCCGCCGTCTGAACGAGGAATGCAGCACGAGGGGAGAGCAAAATCACGCATCACATCAAGGAGAAGAGGGAGGCGCCGTCACCTCAGGTGAGCTCCAATAAGGTGATGGGCCTATGAAGAGTCACCCGCTCCGTCCAACCTCGCCGGAAGCAGCTCCCTTTCTGCCCCCATCCATCTCCGAGGTGGGGTTCGGCTCGCGTGCCTCACCGGGCATGTCACCGAGGTGGGGGCGTCGCTCATGCCGTGGCTAATTGCCAGTTGACTAAGTCATCCCAGGACACAAAAAAGTTAACGACTTCCCCCTCAAAAGCTAAAAAAAAAATTAATGACTCCAATGCAACCATTTTGCTCTCATATATCTTTAAAAATACGCTTTTTACAAAAGATTTTTTAGATTAACAAATTGTAATAGTCCACTTAGAAAATAAAATGTAATCCTCTTCAAAAAAGCTACAAGCAAAAAAAAAGTCAAATAGCTTATAGCTTATTTTTAAACAACAAAAAAGTAAATCATCGCTTACCCAATTTATTCATGAGATATTTGAAACTAAAAGTAAGTGAATATCAAAATAATTGGAATGCACACACATGTTTTGAGGGCACTTCTCTCATAGAAATCGAAGTCAATTCTCTTCCTAGTCTCCTTCCCCTTCATCGCTTACCACCTCTCTTCACTTGGCCCTAGGGGCACAAATCCGGGAATCCACCACCACGAAACTCTATCGACGATTTTGTGATGAAAGTATTTGCAAGCATTTCTTTATATACAAATTTTGAGTTCTTAAGTAGAAACGTTGGGAACTTGAGCCAAAATCTTTTTAGATCCAAGTTGAAAGCCTGAGAATTTGATTAGGTTGTTTGGAAATTTGAGCAAAAGTTTGAGATTTCAGTAGACAGTTTTGGAAAATTTAGTTGAAAGTGAATCCTTTGTGAGTACTTCTTTGAGATGCGAGAATTAATGAACACAAGAATAGAAAAAGAATACATGCATTGAATGCCGTACCTTGTCAAATCCTATATGAATTCAAAACATAGAAAGGTGTAACAAATGATACATGTTTAGTTAAATCACAGACAAATGCAATAATTTAGAACTATTCTGAGTGGATGTTTGTTTTCCATTAAAAATCCCATGAAAAGTACACTAATCCATATAAAAAACCAAACGAACTTCATGATATTTTCTTTGAACTGAATGCACTATATAGGATTTCTTTTTCCATAGGAATAGATCCTCCAAACTACATTTTCGTTTAATCCAAAGAGATCCTAAATTTATTATAACAAAAAACAAGTGTAAAAAAGAATTACTTAAAATAAAGCAATGTTAATAGGTCAATACAACCATTAGCAACTGTGATTTTCATAAGTGTACGGCATATTCTTGAACAATTATTCCAGACCAACTTTTACCCTCTCAGTTCAATTACTTGAGTTACACATAGTGGTAATCTGAACCTATTTGATACATATTGCATCCAAGGAGATGGGACTGAGACCCACTTGAGTTACACACAGTGGTAATCTGAACCTATATGATCGGAGTTACCATGAATTAGGCTTTGAGAAAAAAAAGCTGTAAGTGTGACCGAGAGAGTACATTTTATTTAACTCACTCTATTGGAGATGTAGTACTCTTGTGACTGTAAGGCCAAAAGATATCATCCTACCGGACATTCATTACGAACACACCTATGTGAGCTGACTGTTGGTCGCAGTTCGTGAGAATTGGGAACTCTCTAAGGAGCTCATGAAGAGATACATGAGTATGACTTAAACGCTCTACCCGAAGAGCAACATATTGTCTGCTAAGTATTAGTTCAAGCCCTGAGTGAAACTTGTTCACACAAAACTAAGTGGGGCGAGGAGGGGGTCGTAGCTTGCAAGGCGGCGTGCCTCGCGGGGTAGAGCACTTTTGGAGGGAAGACGAGTTTCCTTGGACGTTACGCAGCCTCTCAAGGGATAACCCATACTAGACAAAGACAAGGCATGCCAGAATAAGCATCATTATCTTTCAAGCCACAGGGGACAGGCTGTAACCGTCCAAAAAGTTGTAACGACCCCTGTAATCCTATTTTAGATAGTCAGTTCCGGGGTATTTTAGGAATTGACGGCACTAAGCTAGGGGAAAACCCCAATGTATCACCAGACGGTACGAAAAAGAAGGGGCATGAAGGTCATTTCCAGAGTTAAAACCCTGTCGTTCCAACTTTTTCGCCTGGGCCAGGGCATTCTAATCCAGACAAGTTTGGACGACGCTGACGCACGAATCGTTCCGCGGGCGTCGCCGTCAATCCGACGGCGGCGAGAGCGCGTACTAGAGGCTCGAGTTCCTGGGCGACCGCGTCATCAACCTCGCGGTGGCGCGTCACGTGTTCCTCAAGCAACCGGGGATGAATCACGGACACGGACAGCTGACCCTCCTGTTGGGAATAGTCCCACATTGGGAGTTGGAAAAGCTTGAGCATAGTTTAAAAGGGTGAGGGTGCAACTCCCATTGAGCTAACTTTTTGGGGAGAGATGGCCCAAGAGACCTTAGCCCGCTGCTCAGCGTTGGGCGTGCGACAGTACTGCAGCCCAACACCCTGGGGTCTGGGTGTGAGGCCCGGCTAACAAGTGGTACCAGAGCCTAGGTTGTCTAGATGGTTCCTAGACAAGTCTCGGCCCAATGTGTGAGGGAAAGATTGTACATTGGTTGTGGGGAGGGGTTGAACATGGTTTATAAGAGTGATGGAGTACTCCTCATGGAGCTAGCTTTTTAGAGGAAGATGGCCTAAGAGACCTTAGCCCGCTGCTCTGGTTGGGCCTGCGAGTGCACTGCAGTCCAACGACCTAGGTTCCAGACACGCTAAGCATAGCGGTCTGGCTAACAAGTGGTATCAAAGCCCAGGTAGCCTAAGTGGTTCCCGGATAAGTCTCAGCCCAATGTGTCAGGAGGAGATTATTGTGAATAGTCCCACATTGGGAGTTGAGAGGGTCTGAATATGGTTTAAAAAGGTGAGAGTGCAACCCCTATTGAGCTAGCTTTTTTAGAAGAGATAGCCTAAAAGATCTTGGCCCGCTGCTCAGCGTTGGGTCTATGACGATACTGCAGCCCAACACCCTGGGCCCGGGTGTGAGGCCCGGCTAACACCCCCTCCACGACATCAACGTCGGCAGGGAGAAGCTCGCCCGCCGCATGGCCTCCACCATTTCCTCCGCCACGACCTGTCCGAGCTCCCCGAACAGATTGGTGGTTTCACGGCGGAAGTCGCCGACTGCCCAGTGCACTCCTACGGCAAGTGGCGACGCCCAAGTGCCTGTCGGACGTCGTCGAGTCGATCATGGGCGCCATCTTCGTCGACTCCGGCTACGACCTAGAGGCTAGAGCAAGCCTGGCAGGTCAGTATCAAAACAAGTGCATGCTTCCATTCCATGGCTGCTTAATCATTCTAAACGTTTACCTGAACTTTCGTCTGATCTTGAACAATGCATGCAGGTTTTCTAGCGGCTGGTTGATCCGCTGGTCGGGCCGGAGACGATGCGGCTGCACCCCATGACGGAGCTGGAGAGGATGGTTCACGTCATGCCCGAGCACAAGCCCAAGATCGGCGAGACGATCGGGAGCGCCACCTACTTCAAGAGCATGAATATCGCCCGGAACCGGGCCGTCCAGGCGGCGGTGGACGCCATCAAGGCGAGGCAGATGATGCCGGCGGCTGATGCTCAGTACCCAAACGGAATCTTGGTTGACTAGTAGTTTCGTTGCAATGGTACTGACTGTGTTTGCTGCATTTGTTCCTTGTTGTTGGTTCTGAAGCTGTAGTTACGCTGAGAAAACAATCCTCTGCCTGCCAGGGGCAGAGCTTAGTGTAGGCCAAAAACAACTAGTTTTGTATGCATAGTTAAGAAGTTATTTGACTGTACTATATATTAGGCTCAAAAAACAACTAGTTTTGTCATCTCTAGTCCATAGATTGAGAAGTTTAATCGTTAGATGTTTCAATCTGGTTGTTAATCTCTATATATGGTGGGCGGTGTTAAAGTAGGGCAGAGGACCCCCCGAGCGCTCTCTCCAGGACGACTCGGGGGGTGAACAGTACACCACCAAAAAACCCCTCCCCGCCGCTGCCGCAGGCGTCGGCGGCGGGCTTTCCTCCCTTTTTTTTCTCCTTCCTTCCTCTTCTCTCACTCCTGGCGTTGTCTTTGGGATTCCCTCGGCGGTGGATCAGTTGTCTCCGGAGGCGTGCGGCCGGCCGGATCCGGCGAGGTGGCGCCCGGATCAGGCGAGGTGGCGCTCGATCCGGCGACTCGGCGACAGGTTTAGCGCTGGGCTGGCCATGGCAGCTCGGCGGCGGCCGGCTCCAGCAGGCGGCTGCCGGTGGGTTCCGACGAGGCTGCGCGCCGCCACGGCGGGCGGGCGCGCGCTTGCCTCCTCCCCGGCCCCTCGAGGCGGCGGCGGCACGGTGCGTCGCGGCGCGGTGGCTTGTGGCTTGTTGGCGGCGCTGCGGCGGCCGGCGTCGCCTCCCCTCTCTTCCTCCGCCGTGGCGTGGCCAGCGTCGTGCGTTGGTGGCCTTGGTGCTCTCCTCCTTCCTTTTCCTGTGGCCGGTGCCTTGGTGGTCGCCACGGTAGGATGTTCGCCGGTTCCGACGTCAAGCGCCAGATCTGACGTCATCTTGGACAGTGCATCGGCGGCTAGAGGGTGGCTTTCGCCTTGGTGGCTGTCCTCGGTTCTGCGTGGATCTGGTGTCATGACGCCCTGTCCCGGCGGTGTCCTTGGCGATGCATCGGCGGCCGGGGCGCCGTGGCGGTGTGGAGCATGGTTCTCGGGCTATGCTGACCGTCATGGCGTGGCAGGCACCCCCTACCGGCAGCTTGGTGCTACGATGGCAATGGCGGCGTCTCCCTCGTCGGGCGTTCACCACTGCACCCTCCCCTCCCCGCGGTCCTTCCCGGGACACCACCCCACGGGAGCGGTGCAGCTGGAGCGGGGGTGTTCCACGGGTGTGTGGCTGGCAATGCTGGCCTGGTGTCTTCTCTTCCCTCGGCGACGACAGTTCCGGCCTTGGAAGGTGTTCTGAGCAGTGGGCCGAGGGCTATGGTCCTCGGCGTTGTCTTCGGTGGGCGGCTTGTTTTCAAGGTGCTTGTGCTTGCGGGTTGGTCAAGGTCGCCGGTTCCGGTCGGGTCTGGGTTTGTCAGCCGTGGAGCACCTGGTGAAGTGTCGTCACCGTCCCCCTCCTCCGTGGCAGTGGCGTCCTTTCTTCCCTTGGTGGCTTGGGCTGAGGCGTCGCCGCCGTCCCCTTCCTCTGTGGCGGCGGCGTCCGTTCCTTTCCCGGGCAGTCTGCTCTGTTGGCTTCGGAACCATCCAGTTCAGGTGGTGGCAACGGTCTACACGTCTGTGGAGCGTCAAGAGAAGCGTCATCGTCATCCCCTCCTCTCCGTTGGCGACGGCCGCTCTTTTCCTTGACGGCTGCGTCGAAGTGTCACGGTTGCCACCTCCCCCTTGTGGCAATGGTGCCTGTTCCTCGGATTGGCAGTCCTCAGCGTTGGGACCCCTCCCCTCCTTGGTTTCCTGAAGCATTGGCATCCGGCAGGTGGTCTCCGGTCATAGGTAGGCCTGCTTAGCCTCCTTCTAGTGCGGTGTAACATCCTCATTTTCAAAAAAAAAAAACATTGCATAGCATGGCATTTAGCATCTCATATGCATTGCATTGCATTTAAAAACAAATTAAAAATAAAACTAATAAAATAAGAATGTTACTTGTTAAATTAATAACTTTGCAAACTAAAATGTATTTGTGCAAATAGTTTTTAATCTATAAAAATATATTGTATTTTGAAGTTTAAAGGATTAATAAACCAGAAATATTGTTTTTATAAAATTTTTCCCCTGGGCCCACCTGCCATTCTCCCCTTTCTTCCTTTTTATTTCTTCTTCTCTCTCCTTTCTCTCCCTTCCTCCTCCCTGTTCACGCATGAACACCCTCACCTCCCACCTTCATCTCCTCCACTAGCTTGAATTGCCATTAGTCCTCCCTAATGGCGGCCGTTTCGTGATTAGTGGTGTTAATCACCACTAATCCGTCCCCTTTCACCTCCCTAATCTCTTTAAAAACCGCCCCCCAAAGCCACCTCGGTTCCTTTCCTTCGTTCTGCGATTTCTCGCCGAGGTGAGCTCCGTTCGTCGATTCCTCCGAGGACCTTGTTCGTCTTGACTCTGCGAACAACTTTCATGTTCATCTTTCCTTGTTTCGTGGTCTAGGTTCGCCGGATTTGGACGCCGTAGGAGGAGCCCGAGTTCGCTGGAAGTTCTTCGTGCACCCGAATTCGTCGCCTTTGCTCGGTAAGTCCTCCCCCATACCTCCCCTAGAGCTTCCCTAGGCCTAGGCGAAACCTTCCCCTCGGCCAATTTAGCCCTAGGACGGCCGTAGCTTGTCGCCGGCGTGAGCCTCTCCCTCATGGCCGGCCTCGTCGCCCGCCCATGTTGCTCCTCCCGCCCCAGAGACCACCCCACGGCCAATTTTTGTTAGACTCACAAAATTGCAGACTATTTAAATATGTCAATTTTTGTCATCCTTTGCTCAAATTACCTAGGAATATTTAAATGCTAAGAAACCTTGTTTAAATTGTTTAGAGGCGATTCACTTGTCTAAAATTGCCAAATAAATTTTAAAATGTCTATAAAAATGTGTATTCTGTTACGTAAACTTTCAGAGAATTTTAGGATAATTTAACTCTTGTTTAATTGTTAAGATTGCTTAATGCCTTTAAATTGCTTAATAGATGATTTAGGTTAATAAGAAAATTTAAAAATTGGTATTAGTGGAACCAGAGATTTAACTGAACATGTTTGGTAATATTTGTGCATATCATGAGCATGCATATCAAGCATGATTTATTTGGAGCATTAGTTTTATTTTGGTTCAATTTCTGTTTTAGGAACTAGTAACGATAGCTTTGCGAACCCTTGTCCAGAAGAGCTTCAGGGAAGTGCTGATCAAGGCAAGTGCTGAATCTTGGTCCTATGATTTTAAATGGTTTTATTAGATATTTAAACTGCATGCTATGTTAAAGTTAAAAATGCTAATTGGTTAGATGCTAGCTAAAACCCCAATTAATAACATCGATATATAAAACCTTCCTTGCCACCTTAGGTTAAAGTTATATTGTTTAATAATGCCTTCACCCCTTGAACTAGGTTTTAATCATGTTAGCTATGCTTAGTTGCAATCACATGAAACTTGGACATGTTAATATCAATGCTTGTTTACTCAATGATTTAAAAGGCAGTGGGTGCTGCCATGTTTTGCAAATGGGTGTAGTTGATAGTGGGTGCTATTGGGTAACTGTTTTATAAAACCTGATCGGGGTGGCTGGTTGCAAGGTTGTTGCAGTAAGCACGAGACTTGGGTCCAGTGCGGGAACCACCTCGGTCCCTTAGGACCGATTCCTTGAGGTAGACGAGCTAAGTTTAACAGTGCGACCATGTGTGCATGTATGGGCGGGCCCTGGTCTAGTATCCTTCGGACTTCTAGTTAGGGCATTCCAGTCGGTGGAGTAGGCAATCGGTGTTGTCTGCGCAGTGCAAGAGGGCATTGCAAAGGAAACCTCGGCGGGAATGTCCTAGCTAGGGAAGGTTGGAGAAAAGCCTTGTGGTGACCATTTTTCTTTGGGGGCACCCGAGGAAGAACCACCTCGCATGGGTAAAGCGTGCAACCTCTGCAGAGTGTACAACTATCATGATAGCCGTGTCGCGGTCAAGGACAGACGACGGGAGCCGCCTCATGGTACTTCTTACCTTTTTGATTTCAAAAGGTGTTTTAAAGGAAAACCACGATTGGTGTCGTGCGTTTTGTTTTCTCTTCTCACGATGGTGTCTTTGTGGCGATGAGGGTTGTTGCACGGTGGGTGCCGTAGTAGCAGTCTGGGCAAAACCGGTTTAGGCCGGAGTTTCAAAAGAAATGAGTTAAATATTTGATTTCTCTTAACTCCTTTTAAATCTTTTACAAAATTTAGGAAAAACCTTCAAAACTGGCTTTATGCAAAAAAAACCTTACCCTTCGTTTGTAACCTTAGTTGCATATTAGTCAGCCTTGCTTGTTGAGTATTTTGCATACTCACCCTCGCCTTTTATCTTGGGTTGCTCATTCCAACGAAAGGTGTCCAGATCAAGATTGTCCCTACCCGATGAGGAGTCAGATCAAGACGAGGACTTTCACGAAGGATCCAGATGAAGACTACCCGAAGCCTAGGAGCGTGCTTCTTGATTCGCCTGTGTGGAGTTGGAGTTTCGCTGTTGGAGTTTTGACTTAAGTTGAACAATGTTCTTAATTTCCGCTGCCGCTAGGCGGCAGCGGTGCCAAACTATTGTAATAATTTGGCCATGTTGGCGTACTCGATGTGGTTTATTTATGCGTTGATGGTTGTGATCCAAATCAGACATCTTGTGCGTACTAGCTACTTGATCCAGCGACTAGTACAGGTAAAAGCACAGCTGGGATTCGACTCCGTTTGACGGGTCCCTACAGAGTTGGTATCAGAGCAGGACTGTAGAGCATGCCTTAGTTTTGGGAGTAGTTTTAGGATTTGTATATTATGAATAAAGTAATTTCCAAAATTGTCCTTGTTACACTCTTCTCTTAATTACCTAATTCAGTTCATTCCTATTCTGTCTTTGACTTCTTTAATTAAAATTTGTTTACTGATCTCCCCTGTTTCAAAAATTGTAGATGTCGGACATGTACTTCTCTTTTGGACCAGGCTTGGGAGGCTTTGTGGGCGAGCTGGTCCACTTGATCGAGGAGCTGGGTTTCCACAAGAAGCCCCAGTACACTTGCTTCAAGGCCATCGACAAGACGGGACAGAGGGTGTGGCGGGTCAACCTCCTGGCCCACACTAAGGGGGACTCTGAGGAGCATAGTCCCCTGAGAAGCTGGTCTAAGAGGTTGGAGTGTGAGGCGGCCATGCAGGAGGCTGCTTATGCTACCATGGCGCACCTGGCTGCTCGCTACACCGAGCTGGTGGCCAACACTCCCTACCGTTGGTTCCCGCTCAACCTGGATGGAGAGCTGCCCAACCAGTACCGCGACAACACCGGCCACGACCCCCTGGAGCTCCACACGAGCGAGGCGATCAAGGCTCTGAATGAAGACCGCTGTGGCCTCAAGGGAGAGGTGACGTACTACAAGAGCAGGCTGGCCAAGGCGCTAAAGAAGATCAATCAGCTGCAGTCTGCACCACCTCCACCTCCTCCGCCTGTGGCTCCGTCACCACCAGCTTCGCCGTACCCCGACGTCTCTCCTGGATTAGAGCCCCTGCCTCCGCGTGGGTTTACTCCGGACACCTCCGTGGGCCCGAGGGGACGCTACTCGGCGGCAGTCTCTGCTCATCGTGTCCTTCCCCGCCGCGAGTCTGCTGGACCTTCTTCTTTCGCAGCTTGGAGGGCCCAGATCTCTGATGAGAGCGAGGAGGAGGACCTAGAGGAGCGTGTGGCAGCTGAGGACTGCCTGTCCGACTCGGAGTAGTTGTAGACTCCAGTACCCCTATTAATGAATAAGTTAGTTGAAACGCTGTCGGGCTTGCGCGCCCTCTTTTGTGATAGTTGCACCGGCTTGTGGTGTATCTATCAGCTGCTTTGTTTTGCAAACTGGCATTTTGGAGATCTAATCGAATTTGGAGTTATTTTAATTGCTGTGTTTTGGTTCTTGGATGTTTTCTCCCTCCCTTAGAGCCCTCTCCTTTCTGTCAGATGGTGAACACCAGAAGTGGCTCAGCTCAGCAAGCTCCCCAGAACCCACCGCCAGCCGGTCAGCAGCCAGCTCAACCTCTTGCCATTTTGCCACCAGTTGCTCAGGACAACCAGAACCTGCCACCACCACCACCGTATCCACCTCAGTTTGAGCAGATGATGGCAATGCACCTGCAGGCCATGCAAGCTATTGCCAACAACCTGAACAACCTTGTTGCCCGATCCATGGTCAAGCACCGGCAGCACTGCATCCCGCTTTTGGAGAGTTCATGAGGACCAGGCCTTCCATCTTCTCAGGATCCCATGAGCCTTTGGTAGCCTTGGATTGGTTAAAAGAAATGGAGAGAAAGTCAGCCATAGCTCAGTGCACAGATGCTGAGAGAGTTAGCTTCGCAGGTCACCAGCTGCAGGGTGATGCTGCCATCTGGTGGGAGAACTTCCGTGCTTCCCACCCAGATGCTGAAGCTATCTCTTCGGCAGAGTTTTACCAAGCCTTCAAGGACACCCATGTTCCAAAGGGCATTATGGAGATGAAGAGGCGGGAGTTCCACCGTCTCCAGCAAGGAAACATGTCTATTACTGAGCACCTGCACAAGTTCAACCACTTGGCCGTTAGATGCGCTCTGAAGTCGGTTTGAAGAAGTCGACAAGATCTGGAAGTTCATGGAAGGCATGGACCCAGATATCAAGGCACTCCTGGCCTCCAATGACTATGCTACTTTTCAGCAGATGGTCAACAAGGCTTTGGTTCAGGAAGATATTCAGAAACAGCGCAATGAGAAGCGCAAGAGGAAGATGGCACAGCAAGGGTCTAGCAGTTCTAGGCCCCGTTTCACGCAGTATTAGCCAAGCCACTCACTCAGTTGTTGAAGAAGGATCATAAGTTTGTTTGGACGCCAGCTTGTGAGGACAGCTTCCAAAAGCTCAAGAAGCAGCTAACAACAGCCCCAGTGCTGATTTTGCCCGATGTGCACAAAGACTTTGAGATTTATTGCGACGCTTCCAAGCTTGGACTCGGATGCGTTTTGATGCAAGAAGGAAAAGTGGTAGCCTATGCATTCAGACAGCTGAAGCCTCATGAAGCAAATTATCCAACCCATGATTTGGAATTGGCAGCTGTAGTTCATGCCTTGAAAATTTGGAGGCACTATTTGATTGGGAATAGAACTGAGGTTTATACTGACCATAAAAGTTTGAAGTATATCTTCACTCAACCAGATTTAAATATGAGGCAAAGAAGGTGGTTGGAGTTGATAAAGGATTATGATGTTGGAATCCATTACCACCCGGGCAAGGCTAATGTTGTGGCCGACGCCCTGAGTCGGAAAAGCTATAACAACAATCAGTTGCTGTTAGAAAGTCAGCCAGCTTTGCATGAAGAATTTGAAAAACTGAATTTGGATTTGGTAGATCAAGGTTGTGTCAACATGCTAGAGTTGCAGCCAACTTTGCCAAGTCAGATCCGAGCAGCTCAGCAAGAAGATGGAGAGGTCTCAGAAATAAAAGGAAGGTTAAGTAAGGGAAAAGCTCCCGGATTTTCCGTGGACCCTGAAGGAATTCTCTGGTTTGGAAAGAGGATATTTGTTCCAAACAAGAAAGAATTGAAAGAGATTATTTTGAAAGAAGCTCATGACACCAAACTGTCCATACACCCCGGTTGCACCAAGATGTACTCAGACCTCAAAGGGTCGTATTGGTGGACAGGGATGAAGCGTGATATTGCAGAGTTTGTAGCCCTGTGCGACACCTGTCAGCGAGTTAAAGCGGATCATCAGAGACCTGCAGGACTACTTCAACCACTAAAGGTGCCCGAATGGAAATGGGAGGAAATCGGAATGGACTTTATTGTTGGATTGCCAAGGACTCAGTCAGGTCACGATTCTATTTGGGTAATTGTGGACCGGTTGACCAAGTCAGCGCATTTTATTCCCGTGAAGACAACCTATTCCGGGGACAAGTTGGCAGAACTTTACCTGGTGAGAGTAATTTGTCTCCACGGAGTTCCGAAGAAGATTATGTCAGATAGAGGAACTCAGTTCACCTCTAAGTTCTGGGAAAAGCTGCACAGTTTGCTAGGGACCAACCTAAATTTCAGTTCAGCATATCATCCTCAGACCGATGGCCAGACCGAGCGAGTTAATCAAGTGTTGGAAGACATGCTAAGGGCTTGTGCGTTGGTTAATGCCAAGAATTGGGATAAGCACTTGCCGTATGCAGAGTTTGCCTATAATAACAGCTACCAGGCCAGTTTGCAAATGTCACCATTTGAGGCTTTGTACGGACGAAAGTGCAGAACACCTCTCTACTGGAATGAGACGGGTGAGAGCATGGTTTTCGGACCGGACCTTCTGAAAGAAGCTGATGAGCAAGTTCGACTGATCCAGCAGAGGCTGAAGACAGCCCAATCGCGGCAGAAAAGCTATGCGGACCATCGCCGCAGGGAACTGGTATTTGCAGAAGGAGATTTTGTGTACCTAAAAGTCTCTCCGATGAAGGGTGTGCGACGTTTCCGAGTTAGTGGAAAATTAGCACCTCGTTACATCGGTCCGTTCAAAGTTTTGGCCAAAAGAGGAGAAGTAGCCTATCAGTTGGAACTGCCTGCACAGTTGTCAGGTGTCCACGATGTTTTCCATGTCTCCCAGTTGAGAAAGTGCCGGAGAGTGCCAGAAGATCAGATGCCGTTGGAACAGCTCGATTTGCAGCATGATCTGTCTTACAAAGAGTACCCGGTCAAGATTCTGGATGAAGCCGCTCGTCAAACCCGGAATAGAGTGATCAAATTGTGCAAGGTTCAGTGGAGTAACCTTTCGGAGGAAGAGGCAACTTGGGAACGTGAAGAGGATTTAAGGGCAGAGTTCCCCGACCTGTTTTCCGGATCTCCTGAATCTCGGGGACGAGATTTCTCTTGGGGGGTTTGTAGCATCCTCATTTTCAAAAAAAAAAACATTGCATAGCATGGCATTTAGCATCTCATATGCATTGCATTGCATTTAAAAACAAATTAAAAATAAAACTAATAAAATGAGAATGTTACTTGTTAATTAATAACTTTGCAAACTAAAATGTATTTGTGCAAATAGTTTTTAATCTATAAAAATATATTGTATTTTGAAGTTTAAAGGATTAATAAACCAGAAATATTGTTTTTATAAAATTTTTCCCCTGGGCCCACCTGCCATTCTCCCCTTTCTTCCTTTTTCTTTCTTCTTCTCTCTCCTTTCTCTCCCTTCCTCCTCCCTGTTCACGCATGAACACCCTCACCTCCCACCTTCATCTCCCCCACTAGCTTGAATTGCCATTAGTCCTCCCTAATGGCGGCCGTTTCGCGATTAGTGGTGTTAATCACCACTAATTCGTCTCCTTTCACCTCCCTAATCTCTTTAAAAACCGTCCCCCAAAGCCACCTCGGTTCCTTTCCTTCGTTCTGCGATTTCTCGCCGAGGTGAGTTCCGTTCGTCGATTCCTCCGAGGACCTTGTTCGTCTTGACTCTGCGAACAACTTTGATGTTCATCTTTCCTTGTTTCGTGGTCTTGGTTCGCCGGATTTGGACGCCGTAGGAGGAGCCCGAGTTCGCCGGAAGTTCTTCGTGCACCCGAATTCGTCGCCTTTGCTCGGTAAGTCCTCCCCCATACCTCCCCTAGAGCTTCCCTAGGCCTAGGCGAAACCTTCCCCTCGGCCAATTTAGCCCTAGGACGGCCGTAGCTCGTCGCCGGCGTGAGCCTCTCCCTCCCGCGCGGCCGGCCTCGTCGCCAGCCCGCGCTGCTCCTCCCCGCGCCCGGTAGACCACCCCACGGGTTCCCCGTGCTTCCCCGATCCTCCTAGACCTCGCCCTGGCCGTGGCCCGCCGCCAGTGCCGCCGCCTTCTCCTTCCCCTCCGCCGCCCGTCGCGCCGCCACTACCTGCCCCGGCCGACGCTGCCTGAGCCTCTCTCCCGCTCATGGCTTCGCCCTCTCCCGCCACCTCCGATTGCCGGGCGCCCGCCGCCGAGCCGTGCCCCCGCCGCCTCCCTGCTCTCCTCGCTGACCCATGGGCCTGAGCCGCCCCCCGGCTCCCCTCTCTGCGGCTCAAGCCGAGCCGCCCTTCCCCTTTTCCCTTTTTCCAGAAAATTCTCTAGTTTGTAAAATCTATATCTATTAGTAGAAAAATCCAAAAATTACCAAAAAATTTTTGTTAGACTCACAAAATTGCAGACTATTTAAATATGTCAATTTTTGTCACTGTCACTGTTCAAATTACCTAGGAATATTTAAATGCTAAGAAACATTGTTTAAATTGTTTAGGGCGATTCACTTGTCTAAAAATTGCCAAATAAATTTTAAAATGTCTATAAAAATGTGTATTACTGTTCTGTAAACTTTCATAGAATTTTAGGATAATTTAACTACTGTTTAATTGTTAAGATTGCTTAATGCCTTTAAATTGCTTAATAGATGATTTATGTTAATAAGAAAATTTAAAAATTGGTATTAGTGGAACCAGAGATTTAACTGAACATGTTTGGTAATATTTGTGCATATCATGAGCATGCATATCAAGCATGATTTATTTGGAGCATTAGTTTTATTTTGGTTCAATTTCTGTTTTAGGAACTAGTAACGATAGCTTTGCGAACCCCTGTCCAGAAGACCTTCAGGGAAGTGCTGATCAAGGCAAGTGCTGAATCTTGGTCCTATGATTTTAAATGGTTTTATTAGATATTTAAACTGCATGCTATGTTAAAGTTAAAAATGCTAATTGGTTAGATGCTAGCTAAAACCCCAATTAATAACATCGATATATAAAACCTTCCTTGCCACCTTAGGTTAAAGTTATATTGTTTAATAATGCCTTCACCCCTTGAACTAGGTTTTAATTATGTTAGCTATGCTTAGTTTCAATCACATGAAACTTGGACATGTTAATATCAATGCTTGTTTACTCAATGATTTAAAAGGCAGTGGGTGCTGCCATGTTTTGCAAATGGGTGTAGTTGATAGTGGGTGCTATTGGGTAACTGTTTTATAAAACCTGATCGAGGTGGCTGGTTGCAAGGTTGGTGCAGTAAGCACGAGACTTGGGTCCAGTGCGGGAACCACCTCTGTCCCTAAGGACCGATTCCTTGAGGTAGACGACCTAAGTTTAACAGTGCGACCATGTGTGCATGTATGGGCGGGCCCTGGTCTAGTATCCTTCGGACTTCTAGTTAGGGCATTCCAGTCGGTGGAGTAGGCAATCGGTGTTGTCCTGCAGGCGCAAGAGGGGCATTGCAGTGGAAACCTCAGCGGGAATGTCCTAGCTAGGGGAAGGTTGGAGAAAAGCCTTGTGGTGACCATTTTTCTTTAGAGGCACCCGAGGAAGAATCACCTCGCATGGGTAAAGCGTGCAACCTCTGCAGAGTGTACAACAATCATGATAGCCGTGTCTGCGGTCAAGGACGGACGACGGGGAGCTGCCTCATGGTACTTCTTACCTTTTTGATTTCAAAAGGTGTTTTAAAGGAAAACCACGATTGGTGTTGTGCGTTTTGTTTTCTCTCCTCACAATGGGTGCTGTGAGCGATGAGGGTTGTTGCACGGTGGGTGCCGTGAGTAACCAGGTCTGGGCAAAACCGGTTTAGGCCGGAGTTTTAAAGAAATGAGTTAAATATTTGATTTCTCTTAACTCCTTTTAAATCTTTTACAAAATTTAGGAAAAACCTTCAAAACTGGCTTTATGCAAAAAGAACCTTACCCTTCGTTTGTAACCTTAGTTGCATATTAGTCAGCCTTGCTTGTTGAGTATTTTGTATACTCACCCTCGCCTTTTATATTGGGTGCTCATTCCAACGAAAGCGTGTCCAGATCAACATTGTCCCTACCCGATGAGGAGTCAGATCAAGACGAGGACTTCGCCAAGGATCCAGATGAAGACTACCCCGAAGCCTAGGAGCGTGCTTCTTCAGTTCTGCCTGTGTGGAGTTGGAGTTTTGCTGTTGGAGTTTTGACTTAAGTTGAACAATGTTCTTAATTTCCGCTGCTGCTTGTAAGGCCGCGGTGCCAAACTATTGTAATAATTTGGCCGTGTTGGCCGTACTCTGATATGGTTTATTTATGCGTTGATGGTTGTGATCCAAATCAGACATCGTATGCGTACTAGCTACTTGATCCAGGGACTAGTACAGGTAAAAGCACAGCTGGGATTCGACTCCGTTTGACGGGTCCCTACATGCGGCTAGCGGGGTGTGGGTGCTCCGGGTGAAAGCCCTGCCTAGCTTCTTGCTTGGCTCGACGATGGCGGCACCCTCGGGTGTCGTCTCCTCCTTGGAGGCCTCGTTGTGGTGCCCTTACCCCGTGGAGTATCTTCGGGTGAAAACCTAGGTCTGGGCGGGCGACGGCGGCAACTTTGTCGTCGTATCCTTGTTGAAGGCGTCGCCCTAAAGATTCTTCGCGCTATTGGCTGGCTGGTTGCTATGTTTGTGGCTACCCTATTGTGGGCAGGCGTCGTCCTGGGCCGGGCCTCCCGCCTGGTGGTGGCGACCTTCTTCCTCACACTCTGCGTGCACTGGGGTGCGATTGGTGGTGGTAGTCGCTGGCGCTGTTGGTCAAGCATCCCGTGCAGCGGTGACGGATGACGTCCCTTCCTCTCTTTTGTCGTCTCATCCGAGCATCCTGTGCGGCGGTGGCGATCGATAGCCAAGTTGACCTTCGCGTGCTCCGCTTCTCAGTCGACAGCGGTATTCTAGGGTTTTGGCCGTGCACCCCTCGTGGCGGTTAGTGTTCTTCGCGCACCTAGCAGTGCTTTGCTGCGGGGGCGGTTGTACTAGGTGTTGCGTGCTGGTGTGTTGTGGCCATTGCTTGGCTGGGTCGTCTTCTTCCCCTCCCCCTTTTGTCCTCTTTCTCCCTCCCACTACAGGAATCCGACTTATTTACGTCGGCCAGAAGCCGACGTAAATAGGCCAAAAGCCGATGTAAATAGATATTTACGTCGGCATGCCGACGTAAATAGGCTGACGTAAACCGAGCGACGTAAATAGCCCTATTTACGTCGGCCCCGACGTAAATAACACTTATCTACGTCGGCCTCGAAGCTGACGTAAGTAGGAATAGTGGTTCTCAGCCCACGGCGTGGAGCTGACGTGGCACTTATTTACGTCGGCTTCGTGGCCGACGTAAATAAGTTTTCCACGGTGGTGGCAGATATTTGGAAGACTTATTTACGTCGGTCATAAAGACAACGTAAATAGGTTTATTTACGTCGGCCAAGCTGACGTAAATAAGCGTATTTACGTCGGCCTAGCCGACGTAAATAGCTCTGGTCATATAAGGCTTATTTACATCGGCCACGAAGCCGACGTAAATAAGTTTATTTACGTCGGCTTGGCCGACGTAAATATACTTGGCCGTGGGAAGAGTATTTACGTCGGCCTAGAAGCCGACGTAAATAAGGCTATTTACGTCGGCCAGGCCGACGTAAATCGGGCTGCATGCGAAATTTTGATAAGATTTACGGCGCCCGCCGACGAATATCTTGGAGAATTCATGCCAGCCAAAATAGGCCATTTGTACAGGACATAACCATCAATTCACAACATAGATCATTCAACCATACATTCATATAAAGCAATATCAATCCGTCCATTCATATCAAATTACATCCACAATATAATATATAAACTTAAACATAGCATACAACACATAGATCAACCAAATACTCATTATTCAAACAAACGTCAATTTGGAAACATGACAACACGGATCAACCATAGTACATTGTTCATACTGAAACATAATATAACACAGATAACCATAGTATTCATTGTTCATACACATACAAACATCAATTTGGAGGAGTATTGCCAAATCGATGTCCACTACCGGCGTCGCCTCTCGAGTTTAAGAAGTGATCAACCGACGGCGGAGTCCTCGAAGAAGAAGCGCCGTTGCCTCCAACATGGCCATCCGGTGTAGGGGCCACCGAATCCTATATTAACAAACATATATTAGAGATAGCTAGATTACATCAAAATAAATTTGAATAATTGATGATACCATGTTAGGAGATTGCGGGCTAAATAAGGGTGGAGGTTGAAACGGAGAAAGATTCAGTGGTCTTCCGAACTGCTGCGTCATGTATTCCTACAAAACAAATGTAATTGACAAATTTCATTAAATAAGAATACGCAAAACTAGATATCAACAATAGTAAGTTTAAATTTGTAGTTTGCTTCTAGGTATAACAGAAATTCTAAAATATATAACCACTTATTTGACAATTTCATGTACTTTAGAGCAATCGACATATAGAAGGCTAGCTAATTAACATCTAGTCCTTGGTAAAATTTATAACTTCCATATAATTAAAGCATGAATACAAACATACAACGAAATAGATATAAGACTATGAATTTTTAGGATTCAAGCATACAACTTACTTGTAGAGCTGCTTGCTGTTGTGTCTGCCATGCAACAAAGTATTCTTGTTGTTGTCTCAACTGTTCCTGAAGTCGACTCTCACGAGCTTCTTGTTGTCTCAACTCCTCCTCCAGTCGAGACTTACGAGCGCTACGCCCACTGCTCTGGGAGGATTGAGAAGACCTCGCCGAACTTAAGACTGTGCTGGTATCAAGGTAACCATTAAACATGGGGAACCTTCCATGTTTCTTGCCACCCCCGCTATTGTACAAAGCGACAGGGTCAATATCTTCTTTCCTCCAGTCATAGTCAAGCCCGTGAGTATTTGTCATCATTTTCCCGTAACAAGCCTACAAAATTTGTAGTTCATGCATACAAGTTAAACGAAATAGTCAATAGAGGTGTTTATAATCATTACGTACTAACCAAGCTCTGTGTCGCCCTGTCACTACATAGTTGCTCGGGCTGTGTAGGATCAGAACCTAGGTGACCCCGTATGTAAGCTTCAATGTCCGTGGGGCGAGACCGCTTTGAGCTTTTCAGAATCGGTGTCATTAGCCAATATTTCAACAGATTGAAAGATAAAATATGACAATTAAAAACTAAACAAGATGAAACATACCATCCGTCGTGTAAGACGAAGATGTCCGTCGACTGCATCGCTGAGCTACTCTTGGACCCGCCTCCCTGTTACCTCTCTTCTGGTTAGATTTCTGAACAAATTCAGGAGAGGCCCAATAGTGGCTGAGAGCTTCCCATGCCTCAGGTATCTCGGAATATGAGCATTAATGTTGTGCTCATATGAAAAATATGTACTCGAGAAATATGAAATCTTTTTAAGAAAGAATGCCTCTGCGATGCAACCTTCAACTCGTGCTTTGTTACCCACAGTTGCCCTAATTTTCTTAAGGTTTCGTTCTATCGGATACATCCATCGATATTGTACCGGCCCACCAACCTCTGCTTCGTACGGTAGATGTACCAACAAATGTTGCATTGCATTCATGAAACCGGGTGGAAATCACTTCTCCATCTTGCATACTAGCATAGGTATAACTTTCTTCAACTTTTGCATCGTTGATTTCTTGATTTCCTTCGAACATATCTGTCTGTACGCGAAACTAAGCTCTGCCAATATTGTCCACACATCATCAGGGAAGTATCCATGGAACATTATAGGAATTAATCTTTCCATGATTATATGGTAATCATGACTCTTCAGGCCATTTAGCTTACCTGTCGTGATACTCACTGCACGCCTTAGGTTCGCGGCATATCCGTCGGGAAACTTGATGTTTTTCAACCACAGAAGGACTTCCTTCTTTTCAGAGCTCTTAAGACAGTAAGGGGCACGTGGCTTCCCCTGCCGTCCTGTTTGGTCCTCCCTCACCTTAAGACTTGGCCGACTGCATATATCAGCCATATCTTTTCAAGCTTGCACATTATCTTTGGTCTTGTCTTTGAAGTCGAAACATATGCTGACAATGCTTTTTGCAACATTGCGTTATTGGTGCATAACATCAACATTGTGTGGTAGGATCAGGGACGTTGCATAGGGCAAGCTCCAGATACCAGACACATGGGTCCAGTTGTGTGACTCTCTAACCCCTTCAAAGCCATCCTCCGTGGAAATTAATTGATGATGCCAGGCAACAATCTCCGCACCGGTTAAGCGTTTCGGCGGACCCCTTGTGACTATCGTGTCCTTGCGGAAGGCATTTCTCTGTCTTCTGAATTCGTGACATGGAGGCAGGAAACGCCGGTGGCAATCAAAGAAACAGAATTTGCGACCATGATTCAGACGGAAAGCATCTGTGTCGTTCATGCATATTGGGCAAGATAGTCTGCCATGCGTGCTCCATCCCGAAAACATACCATATGCCGGAAAATCGTGGATGGACCAGATGTAGGCAACACGCATGTTGAAGTTCTCTTTTCTACTCTTGTCATAGGTTGTGACCCCGTCCATAGTCGCTTGACTCCTCGACCAAAGGCCGCATAAAGATGTCTAATTGCTTTCCAGATGCTCCGCCCCGTATGACAAGGATAAGAAAACGTACTCATCTTTCATGCACAAATAAGGTGGAAGATTATACGGAATTGAGAAGACAGCCAACAAGAGTACGACGCAAAGACTCATGTTGAAAGACGAGAATCCATCGGTCGCCAAACCGACATTGAACATTTGGGCTCTTTCGCGAAGTCTTCGTCATGGCGGTCCAATGCCTTCCAAGCCTCACCATCAGATGGATGACCCATGAAACCTTTGTTCAACCGCACACCTTCCTTATGCCACCTCATATGCCGCGCAATCTCCTTAGATAGATACATTCTTTGTAGCCTTGGTGTTAGAGAAAAGTAACGCAGAATCTTCATCGGCGTCGACGTTGTCACCAAATTTCCCTCTTCATCAGTTATTTGTACAAATCTACACTTGCCACAGAGTACACAATGACTGTCATCTACGTTCTCCTTCCAAAACAACATGCAATTGTTAACACACACATCTATCTTCTCGTAAGGCATCCCTAGACCACCAAAGATCTTCTTTGAATAGTACATATCTTTTGGCAACTTATGGTTTTCTGGGAGGACATCACTAATCAAGTTGACCAACTCGTTGTAACAGGCTTGGGAGAATCCGTACTTTGCTTTTATAGCCATAAGTCTTGTCACAAAGGCAAGAAGTGAAACCTTAGTGTACTCATGCAAAGGCTTATCTAAAGCATCTAGGAGCCTATAGAATTCCTCAATTGCTGGGGTTGGTCGATCCTCTTGAATCGCAGCTCGATCCTCCGAAGCATTCTGAAATTGTCGGCCCAAATCCTCAACCATCTCATCCATCCTATCCTCCACTATATCGATAGTTTCTGCTTGATCGGATGTCTCTCTCCTTCATGACTCACCATGTTCGTACCACGTATGGTAATTCGCATAAAGCCAAATTTGCACAGTGGCCACCATCATTGTCTTCGTCTCTCGAGAGAAAAGGTAACACTTAGCACAAGGGCACTTTGCTACCCCACCAGGAGGAGTTGGGGAGAAAATCCGATCCAGAAAAGCCTGTGTGTTTACTTTCCAATCTTGTGTGTGATTCATAGATTTATCCCAGCCATCATACATCCACCCACGGTCTGTGCCATCTTTTCGACTATTGAATGCAAAAACAATATGTGAAAATGGGTTCGGCCCTAACAGAGTTCTAGGCAAGGATAGGTCCTAAACCCACCGAGGATGAGCGGCTTAGACGGTTTGTCGTGGCATGTCGAGATTCAAACAAAATTTCGGCAAGATAACCCATTGTTCTCCGAATGCACGCTGTTACTTGTGCATCGGAGAACAACCGAGTTGTAGCCAAAATTTTGTTTGAATCTACGACATGCCACTTATTAAACCGCACTAAATCCTCTGAGTTGTCCAAAAGCGTGGACAATTGGGAACGACACATCTCACAATTCAATGTGAGTTGTGTCGTTTCCAAACAGTGACGATAGGTTAGATTGACTTTCTATACTACATAGTGCAATTGACATGAACAAAATTTAACTTTCATAACATTACATATTAAATTTAAAATAAAAACATAATAGTTAATTAGAATCAACATAACAATCTAATCTTAATTAAATTAGTAAATAAACTACCTAATTTTAAATTAAGCAATAAACCACTTTAAGTTTAATTTGAATAAACCACCGTAAATTAATTACATAAACTAACTTAATTACATAAATTAATATTCATGAACTAAATTTGAATAATGTATCAACAATTTTAATTAAATTAGTAAATAAACTACCTAATTTTAAATTGAGCAACAAAAACCTTAAGTTAAACTTTAATAAAGTACAATAAATTAATTACATAAATTAATGTACACTAAACTAAATTTGAACAATCTTTATTAATTTAAATTACTAAATTTACTAAGCGAGGACGGCGAACGCCAAGACAATGATGACGGCGGCAGCAGCAATGGCGGCTTTGTCAGGCGCGAGGAGGCTGAGGCACGAGCGCTGGCGGTCGGGCGTGGGCGGACGGGCGCTGGGCGTGGCGGACGGCGGGCGGCGCGGGGCGCTGGCGGTTTGGCTGGCGGGCGGCGGTGGCGCGGCGGGCGGCGCTGGCGCGGGCGGCGCGGCGGCGGCGGCGGGTAGCGCTGGCGGCGGGAAGCGCTGGCGATGGCGGGCGATGGCGCGGCGGGCGGCGCTATGGGCGGCGGCGCGGCGGCGGCGGCGGGCGGCGGGCGGCGGCGGCGGCGGCGGCAGCGGCGGCGGCGGCGCGGTGCGGCGGCGACGCGAGAGGACGAGTGCGAGGAAAGCTCTGCGTAGCCGGTGCGCGTATGGGCTAAGTTAAAAGTCAGCCTATTTATGTCGGCCAAGCCGACGTAAATAGGCTTCACGTGGGTCCGCTTTATTTACGTCGGCCAAGCCGACGTAAATAGACTTATTTACGTCGGCCAAGCCGACGTAAATAGGCATCACGCGGGACCGCGGAATTTACGTCGGCCAAGCCGACGTTCGGCTTGGCCGATGTAAATAGCAACAACGTGGGGCCGTCCTTATTTACGTCAGCCAAGCCAACGTAAATAGGTGTATTTACGTCAGCTTGGCCGACGTAAATATCCGCCACGATTTTGAATTTTTTAGGCGCGTGTTAAGTTTGTTTACGCCGGCGGCGGCCGACGAATAGCCTATTCGTCGCCGCCGTCGACGCAAATACGATATTGCCAATTTTTAGTTTTTTTGTTGCGCAGAGGGCTTATTTACGTCGGCCTGGCTGACGTATATATCGCTATTTACGTAAGCCAGGCCGACGTAAATACGATTTTTTTTCAAATTTTTATTTTTTCCGCGGGGTTTATTTCGTCCGCCTAGTCGACGAATAATATTACGCCGCCGTCGACGTAAATACTGGTATTTCAAATTTTTAGTTTTTTTGTTGCGCAGAGGGCTTATTTACGTCGGCCTGCGCTATTTACGTCAGCTAGGCCGACGTAAATACGATTTTTTTCAAATTTTTATTTTTTTCCCACGGGGGGTCTATTTACGTCGGCCTGGCTGACGTAAATAGCCATATTTACGTCGGCCAGGTCGACGTAAATAGACGTATTTACGTCGGCCAGGCCGACGTAAATAGACCTCCATGATTTTAAATTTTCTTGGCTCGTGGAAGCCCCTATTTACGTCGGCTTGGCCGACGTAAATATGCCTCCCCGCTGTTTTCATCGGCCAAGCCGACGTTTACGTCGGTTTGACGCGGCCGACGTAAATAAGTCCCTATTTACGTCGGTATTTTTGAAGCCGACGTTAATTTTTTTGGCCGACGTTTATAGATCGGATTCCTGTAGTGTCCCCTGTACCTCTCTCTTTCTCTGTAATCGTTGTACAGTTTTTCTCCTTCTTGATTGGAATGGCAGAGCTCCTGCCCTTGTGTTCAAAAAAAAAATCTCTATATATGGCATCTTCTTAATTCTTATTGAAGTTGAAGCTCCACTACTGTTGCCTGCCCGGCAATTCAGCAAGTACAGGAGGAAGTAAAATGCAGTAACGTGACTTTTTTATGGAGACATTGCATCGATGATATTGACGGTGTTTAGACATCCGCATGTTTATGAAGGGTTGCACCCTCACCCATTTAAACCATACTCAGACCCTCCCAACTCCTAATGTGGGACTATTCCCAACAATCTCCCCCTCACACAATGGGCCGAGACTTGTCCGAGAACCACCTGGGCCACCTAGGCTCTGATACGACCTGTTAGCCGGGCCTCACACCCTTACCCCAGGCCGTTGGGCTGCAGTACCCTCGCAGGCCCAACGCTGAGCAACGGGCCAAGGTCTCTTGGGTCATCTCCCCCCAAAAGCTAGCTCAATGAAGGGTTGCACTCTCACCCATTTAAACCATACTCAGACCTTCCCAACTCCCAATGTGGCACTATTTCCAACACATGTGTGCCACAACGCCAGCACGGCATTGCAGAAGAGTAGTCTCTTGCCACAATCATACCTGTTCAGAATAACGTCGCAAAGCTGTTTTCACATTCATACTGGTAGCAATAGGCAATAACATGGTAAAGATCATGAGAACAAGGGCACAAAGTTGCCTGCCTAAGAACGAATTACAAAGGAAAATTTCACCATTACAGGCAATGGCAACTACAGTCAAGCAACCCAAAGTAAATGTCAACCCAGAGTACATATCAATTGGTACTGTTGCAATTCCGAAAACAGGAGAAGATTTTTCTTTTTGAATCCCCGCCCCCCACCACGAGTCTCACAGAACAACCATACTGATACAGTAGTTCAACACAGGGACCAAACAAAAGACTGAAACAGCATGAGAGACCAGGCGCAGCCGGCAGCATTCCAACTGAAGGGGCTAGAAATGAACCAAAACTCTTTTTTTAAAGCCAAAACCTGAAACTCTCTGTTTTTTTTTAAAGCCAAAAACACACAAATAGAAGTAGAACTACAAGGTGAGGGAACAACATCCTTGACACGGACCCTGGAAGCATAAAACGACTGAAAACTAGGAAGCACCCCCCAAGGGCGCTAGGACTCGTGGGTTTCCCAGATCGTTCATCCATTGACCTCCATCGGGTCTGGCTCGACCTCCATGTCAGCTAGCCGCGACCGCGAGATTTCTTCGAGGACTTCACCGAGGAGCGAACGATGGATCCCACGAATCCTGTCGGGATCGAAGTACTCCAGCACGTAGTGATTGCTGTCACCCATCCGACGGCCTTGCCCAATCTTCTCCCTAGTCCATGTATATTCGATACTAAGTACATTCGACTCAAACACTACCCTCAGAGGGTACTGTTTGGTGAGTTGACCAACTGAAGCCAGATTTGCAGCGGAGCCTGGAACATGTACTGCGTCAGGAATCTGTATGTCGCCAGTGTCTACGAACCCAAATCCATGTACTGGAAGAGGTGGCGCTGACGCATTGACGCCAATGACTGACTGATTGGGATCCGAATTCGGACGGTACTGTTGCAGAATTGCCTTGTCCCTAATCGTGTGGGAGCCTGCACCAGAGTCCAATAAAAGGCGCGCCGTGTTTGGATTTGCGGCCGTCGTAAGAACTCTGCAAGCATCCTGGTTGCTATCTTGGGGGCGTTGAGACGATGACGCGCCGCTGTGATATGTTGATGGCACCAGGGGGGAAAAATCAACGGGGCTTCTCATTTGGGTTTGAACATTGGAGAGAAAATATAAAAAAAAGTGAAATTATGAATGATTATTCTAGGTTGTGGCTATCAAGATTTGTATTTAAATATTAAATTGTGTTCCAGGTCCCTTATCTCTATTCAAGTAATAACGCTATTTTTTTTTTTTTGCAGTTTCATTTATAGACAAGAGTTTTTTTAGAACCAAAAATCAATGAAGCCTCTCTTCTCACTGTTTCTAATTGTATGTCCAAACCAAATCCCACTCATCTAACATGCTAATACTAATAGACAAAATGATATGACTAATATAACTTCAGATCAAAGTTAACTCAGCCAATAAGCATGCTAATTTTTTTTAGCTCAATCTGCTAACTATGTGTGTGCGCGCTTTCTTTTCTAAGATTAATCTGTATTGTTAGAAAATGAACAAAGCGAGCTAAAATTTTGCTTCAAAGCCTGCTGTAATTAAATGACCAATGAAATGAAGGCAAAGTTTGCTCAAACCTTTTGCACAATGCCTTCACAGTCATGTGGTAGCCTTCGCCAGAGTTCATGTAAAAAGGCTTCACATTTGGATTTAGTGGCGTCGAACGAAATCTGGTAGCATTGTAGAGTCAGAGATGTTCTTAGGCCGGAGAGCTTCCCACATTCATATATTTTTCAAGAGATATTAACAAGGCTTTAGCCAAAAAACAGGAAGAAACAAAGGGAAAAAAAGAGAGAGAAAAACAGAAACTTAGTCTGGCTCAAAGCTAGCGTACAGAACCGTTGGCATTGAGGTGGTGACACGCAGCTATATGATGTGTTGTGACACCAGGAAAAAAAATCAATTAGGCTTCTCCCATGGGTTTAGATATTGGAGAGAACATTTTTATATTAACAAGTGAAATTATATAGATGGCAATTCTAGATCTTGAACTCGTGTTTATTGAAATATGAATTTAGATGATAAATTGTGTTCCAAGTCCTTTATCTTTATTGAACTAACAATATTTAGATCCATGCCACTGCAAAGTGACCACTTTCAATAAATATTAAAAAGTGTGAAATCAGCCTTGTGTCCTTATCAAGTTCAAACTCTCATATGCTACATGTTGTAGGGGGTAGTAGAGGTACAGCGGGCCAGGAGGCAGCATCGTCACTATTTGCCTCGTGGATGTCAGGCAGGTGAGGCGAAGCAACGACGGCTACTTGGGAAGGCAGAGCGAGGCAAGGACCCTAGTGCCACTGCCTTGACGGGGCGGCACCGGTGAGGTGAGGTTGAGGAGAGCCTCAGGCACCCCAAGCGAGGCAAAGACCGAAGGGGATGTGTACCTCGGCTAGTGCGCAGACCTAGTCGAGGGAAGGGATCAGCTTGGGATCCACAAAAGCTCAGGAGACATATAGTACAGTGGGGCCCAACAAATGTCAAGATAAGCATCATTGGGTCCTTCCCCCTAGGGGTAGGTTGTAACCACCACCTTTGTGTAAATTCCTCCTATGTTCCTGCTCTAGTATAATGGTGAATGGGCACTTTGGTCCTCCTCCCTCACATTGTAATGGCAAATGACTCTGGTACCCCAATAAAGAGGAAAACATAAGGGCTCCGAGATCATTTGCCCTCTATTTTACCATGGCGCACTTAGAGTTGCCTCTTTTCAGGGGCATTTTGGTTATGTACGGATTGTAATGGTAACTGGTCTATATAAGGGAGAGAGCGAGCCCCCATACGGGAGAGAACACCATATTATTAAAAAAATTTCAACATTCGCTTCCAGTATCGTTCCCTGTAAAGTCATCCCCATGTGTGCTTGGTGGTCGCCTCATTAAGCGCTAAGAACACGGAGGGAGTGTCTCCTAATATATTTGTCCGATCAAGGCCGACGACACTAGAAATGAAAAAAAAAATGCTTCACATGTTTTTCTCCCTAAACACCAAAACCAAGTAATAGCAGACCCTCAATTTGTAAATTTTCGCACAAATGGTTTCTTGGCTAGTCAAACGTGTAACAGCCCAATTTGGGCCGAAGTTTAAATTTTTAAAATTTTGAGTGCAAGAAAATATTTTCTTGCTAAAAATACGAAATGCAAAATTTCGTCATGAATTTTTCCTATTTTCAGATATATTCTAGCCTATTTAACTTGCTGGAAGTTTATATAAATACATCTATTTTTGGATCATGATTAAGCCACAAACCAATTAATCAATAAAACATGTCTTATTTCAAAAAAATCAAAAGAGGGTCTTGTGCAAGGTCCATATTTTTTTTATATACTTGAAAATATATTAAAATCAATCTTTTATCCGCACAACTTCAACATTTGAAACCCTAAAATGCAACATAAGACTTATATGAAATTTAGGTCATAAAACAATATAGGAATCTTGAATTGGATATTTCCCTTGAAATTACTTATTATTCAATTATATGAAGGTATATAATTGGGAGAACTTAATTAAACCTTAAAATCAAACCCCAAATCAAATTCAATTTTTCCTCAAATCAAAACTAGGTCTCTTTGTTGACCCGCCTTTGTTCATGAACTGTCAAATGCCAACCTGACCAGTGGACCCCACTTCTCAGCCTCCTCCTCTCTCTCCCGGTGAACTCTCTCTTCCTCTGTTCTCTCTGCTCTCATGTTTGCTCTCTCTCCCGCAGACATGCCTCTCACGGCGCCCTCACCATGTTGCCCATCGGACCGAACCGTGCCCTCCCTTCGCGTCGCGATTGGCTCACGAACCCCGCCGGTCCACCTCGTGGCTTCCCACCTCTGCCATCGCCGCTGACTTCGCTTTGCTGCATTGCCATGATCCTCTCCCCCTTCGCCAACCATCAGAGCCACGCTCTGCCCGACGCGCCGTGCCATCGCCTCACCGTCCAAACACCCCAATGGAGCTCCTGCAGCTACTGCCACAGCTGCCTGCGCTTCGCTGCCGCGCAATCATGCCCGGCTGCCGTGCACGGCACCCTGCCACGCCGTTGTCTCCTCCCCTCACACGCAGTATTTTCCTTGTTCACGCGTATAAGTGCACCGCACTAGCCTCGCTCTCCCTCTCAACTCATCCGTGCCTCGCGCACCCGCCGCGCCTATAGCAAGTCGCTCGGGCTCGCTCCTTCCCTTCATTTCTCTCTGTCTCGCTCTCACCACTCTACTCCAGCACACGAATTCGGTCTAGCCGAGTCATCTCGTTTCTTGAGCTCGTAGCCACAGCACACTCGCCCCCTCCCCTTCGCCGTCCCCAAGGGAATCGAGCCGAGACGAAGCAGAGCCCGCCGGCGACGAGACTTCCTCGCCGCCAGCCAATGTTCCCCCTATTTTGCCCCTTTTTGAAGATCTCCTCCCTCAGTAGGTTGTTCTTCAATTCGTTGCATCCGGAGCATCTCCCGGATATGCTGATCATGCCCTTACCCCTCAATTGCTCTAGGCCCCTCCGGTTTGCGCCGTCGACATGCTCTCTGTTCAGCGCCGTCGGCCTCCATGTCGCCGGGCTGCTTGAGACCATCACCGGCCGCGCCGACCCCGCAGGTAGAACCTACTCCCTCTTCTGATGCCGTAAGACCCCTCCCGGGAGCCCCCTAGGCCCTACATCACTAGCGCCATTTCACGCCGCGGCCGCCGCCGCTATTCCTTCTCGCGCCGCCGCCTCGCCATTTTCGCCTTGGTCGCCCTCATGGCGGTGCGACCCAAGGAAGCCATTTTGGCCCTCTCCCTGGTCCGACGAGCCCTCCCCAGGCTCCGGCCGTGCCCAAGCCGGAGTGCCTCGGCCGGTCTCTGCCTCGGTTTAGAGGTAGACGAAGACAACCTAAAAATTAGTGAAAGCGTAAACCCCAAATACGCCTTCTACTAAACCGAATTTTCCACATTACAACTTTAGGATTTATTTAAAATGGTAAATGACATTTAAAATTCTTGAAACCTTTTGTATAAATACCACCATAGGTGAGGAACCTAGGAAAATATTTAAACCCTCACTGTTTAGTGAAGAGAATAAATTATTAAAAATATGTAAGCCGCCCCTAGTTGTTGCTACATTAATCCTAGCATTAGAAAAATTGATAATTTGTTTATCTGCAATAATATTTTAAGTCCATGGGAACCAAAATAAAGCATAAATCATGAACCATGAGAAGGTATTTATTCTTTAAATAAATATAAACCATAAAGCTAGCCTTTTCTTGTAATATCAAAATCTGTTAGTCATTTGTTTTAAATTTAAAAATTGTCCTTGCACTCTAAAAACTTAAGTTAATGACAACTTTGAACCCTTTTAAATAAAATAAGACCAATTATCCCATTTTTTGTTTCTATTATAAAAGACTTTCCAAACTATGAGTAGTTTAAAAGGAAGCTTTTACTACTCTCAACATATATTGTTTCTCCTAAAAGATATTTATGATTTCCCCATAGTTACAACAAAGGATATAAATCCCATGAATTGTGCTGAACCTAATTTATTAATAGTAACTCCATTAAGTCATCTAATTTAATCCACAAACCTTATTTATCCCATTTGGGAATAATATCAAAAACAATCTTGTCCATTTAATTAAATTAATCATTAAATCCCTAAAATCATGATAAAATTCGAGTGAAGCATAACTAAGATTAGGTTAGTTAATAAATCTATTGCACAATTTTAGGACCCATGTTGCTCTCTGGATAATTAAAATTGTGCACTTAAACTGTTCTCCTTATGTAATAATAAAACAGAAACCAAATTTGATTTAATTTAAATATCAAATGATTTAAAATTAAATCATAACTTGTTGCAAAGACATAGTTAACCACTAAGGTAATTATGAAAATATTGAGATTTAGCTTAGCATGGTATTTATGTATAAATTCCTAATTAGGGTAATTGAAACCCTCTTTTAATAATTTCCCATTTCTATTAAGGTAATTAGGAATTAAATAAAACACTAAGACCGAAACATACTATAAAATCCTAGAAAATATAGAATAGCATTCTAGAACAAAGGGAGATTATACTTTCAGCTTGTCACCTTAGAATTCCCTTTTCACTAGAATTTCCTAAATTTTCTCTAATTAATTAAAGATTTAATTAAGTAATGACTCTAAAACAATCTTAGGAATTATATGGACCATCTACTTCATCATGAACAATACTAAAAATTACTTAATGATTCATAAATTAGCCCGTTGTCAAAATTCCCAACATTAAAAATTATTCCAATTTAGTTAGACTGAAATAGTTGAACCTAACCGTCTATTAGTTTAGGGTAATAGTAACTGCATGAACCATCAGCGATGGCTGTCGCTGTCCGAAAACCTAATTTATCTTTAATAAAGTATTTTTGGGGTAAACAAGGGAACTTAATTACACCTATACATATGGATACTTATATGTATACCATTATATTAGTAATTCGTTGCTGGTTTAAAAGTCATATAACCACACGCCAATCCAAAAACAATAGGTAATTTCCCTAGAGTTGATGAAGGAAATACTTCAAACAAAATTAAATTTTTGCCTTATACGTCTATTTGCTAAATCTATGGGTAGTCTATTAAGGGTAACATTTTGCAACATCCCACATCGCATATCATATTCATGAACGCTCACCCCGTTATTTCTTTGAAAATTATTGTATATTAGTAGGATCATGGAACTCTCTCGATAATTAGGATAAGACCTAAACGTCGATCATCGATCGCTGGGTTAAGCGCGCTGCATTCCATGCATCATGCTTTTATTGCACTTTGTCGCTTTATTTATTGCCCTTCAATTACGTTCCGTTGTTAGACGCCGAGGAGCCTGGCGTACATCCCGACGAGCAACAGGAAGACCCTCATTACTCTCAGGACCCAGGTGAGTTAATATCTACCCTTATAGTTGTTGCTTTTACTAGGGAGAGGATGCGCTTTCCTTAGTGCGAGTTAACATCTTAAACCATGAAGGTGTTTGTTTTTATTAGGGAGAGTCAGCTTTCCCTAGTGCGAGTTAACACTCTAATGGATCATATTGAATCCCAGTTTTATTAAATATTTTATTTACTGTATTAAATTGCATGCTTTTTAAGTAAATAATACCTGCTTGCTTAATCATGATTTATCATGCCTTATTATCATTTGTTTTTGTTCTACCTTGATGACATTGCCTTGATAATATTCATCTGTCCTTTGACTTTATGAATGATTGCCTTGAAAATCACCCTTGATAGCCAGCTAGGTGAAATAAAACAATTTTAGACTCTTAAGTCTTGGTTAAAATTTGCTTAGACATTGTTTAGGTCCAATTAATAATTTTAGGCTTAAATTGGCCTCGGAACGGTGAACCGACATTCACCGGACATGATTACATAATGAACCTGGAACTGGAAATTGGGCCTGGCATGCCAGTGTGTGTGTGTTGGATTGTGGTTGGGAAAGCGGGCGTGGTCCGACTTGTGGTTAAGGTGGAAGTAGCATGGCTACTGGTGTGATGTGAAGAGGGCTATCGTTCACAGACGCGGTGCTGAGAGGAGCGCGGGGCAACACGCAGAGTCGCCAATCGCGCCACGGGGTGGTTCCGCCACATCGTGTGCAGGGCACACGGAGGAACGATAGCAGAAGAAGGAAGTGAATGTGAATGTGTGTGGAATGGCCGGATCCGAGGTGACTCCTAGAGTGGACCGGACGGGTGTGCAGTGAGGCACACAGCGGGAAGTCACTGACCAAATGCCTGCGGGATTTGGTTCCTATCACCACAACGCGTGGCCATTGCGCGGTAGTGCAAGTATTGGGGATTCAGGGATAGTACGACCTGCGGACGTACCCTGTCTGCTGCCATGCTTGAGGTGAAGACAAGAACATGTCGTCATCCGTGGGATGATCTAGGTCTTACGTGACAGGGAGCCGTGATTCTAGTGCGGGCGTGACAACCTGGCTAGGGAAGAACGGGCACTTCGCTGGCGTAAGATCCACAACGGGTGCGCCACACCCGGAATATGATGGCGGGTGTGTGCAGTAGATCTAAGGACCGGTGTGGATTGTGGACTGTGGTTGGTGGAATGTGAATTGTGAAATGTGAACTAAATGAATGAAAATAACGATTAGCAGAACTTTGGGTTAAAAATGCTAAGTCATAGGTTTTGATTTAGAAAACTTGCTTTCTGCAAACAAATAAACCCCAATCTTTCCCTTGGAACCCCTACCACTAAAATTGCATCAGGTTGGGTGTTAACTCGCCAGTGTTTGGATGACACTGCCCTCGCATTCATATTCTCTTTTAGATGGAGAGTATGAGCAGGATCAGTACGCCTGCCACGAAGATGAAGAGACACTTCGAATTCGTATGATCAGAGACACTTCCGATCAAAGCCAACTCAGCTAATACAAGAAGTATAATAAAATTTTACTTAATCAGCTAGATATGTCTGCGCACGCGCATTGTTATGTACAATTATTATGAATTGCTAGCAAATTAACAAAGAAAATTATTATTTTTGTTTAAGAGCGTACTGTAGAAGGATCGACGAAATAAAGGCAAAGTTCACTCAAACCTTTTGGGCAATGCGTTGGTAGTCGTGTGGTAGTCTGTACCGTGTTCCTCAAGTAACCGGGGATGAATCCCGGACAGCTCACCCCCCTCCACGACATCAACGTCCGCAGGGAGAAGCTCGCCCGCACCGAAAAAAATTTTTTTTTAAACCTTTTTTAATCAATATTTTAATATTAACCCTCGTGAAAAAATATTTTTATTTCTAACCCTTTTGGACGCGCCACTCGCGATGGGGCCGGTCACAGGCACTGCCGCGCCGGTGCATGTGGCGCGGCAAGGCCGCCACGCTGGCGCCCACGGCTGGGCAAAGGATGGCGTGGCAGGTGTGGGCCCCACCTTTGCCGCGCCAGTCCTTGCGGCACGGCAGATCGACAAGTGGGCCCGTCGTCTTCCGTCTCCGCATGGCCGCGAGCGATTCTGGCCCACCTGCTGCGCCATCCGCTCGGGCGCGGCAAGGCTAGATACTTTGCTGCTGCAGAGCTCCTCCTAGCTCGGTCATTCTTCATTTTCTCCCATTTCATCTCTTTTCTAACCACTCTTCTCCTCCTCCATTCCCAAATACTTTGAACATTCGATCCGGCGAGTTTTTTTGGGAAAAATCTGCATATCATCATGGCAGGTGACCCCTCTCCTTTGGTGTATTTTGGTTGCATTTTTTGTAATTTTCAATTGATTTAGGGTTAGGGTTAAGGTTAGGGTTCTAGTTAAACTTAGCATGGAGATGTACGGATTGCGGAGTAGTTTTGTGTCCATTGATAAACTTTTGAAGATGTATAGATTGTGTAGTGATTTTTTTATAATATTTCATGTTTTTTAATTGATTTATGGTTAGGGTTAGGGTTATGATTCTAGTTAAACTTAGCGTGGAGATGTATGAATTGCATAGTTGTTTTGTCTTCAGTGATGATCCCGTGAAAATGCCTAGATTGTGTAGTGAATTTTTTTGTAGTATTTGATTTAATACTAATGTTAAGCTTAAGATGTATGTTTATGCGGAGTACGTTTTGATAAAATAATTTATTTTCCCGCCATCCTGCACTATATTGTAGGAAACGATAGTGGGACGGCGAAGCCATTCCTCAAATATGAGAATTACCCTAGAGGTAAGAATGCTCCAATTCGGGCCTCATCGTTCCCGGTTCCACTTTGTAAGCACGGCCTTCCTACGGAGGTTCAGCAGTCGAGGGACCATGATACTGCTGGTAGAGCCTTCTACACTTGTGGTGTGAAGAATGAAGACATTGGCGGGTGCTCTATTCGGCAGTGTTGGTTTTTCGAATGGATTGATGGACCTAAAATGTTTGATCCGAGGATCCGGCTGTTCCCATGGCACTCCATGGAAACTAAGCCAATGCAGTGTTTCAGGCGTTGGGTTCCTCCTCCGCCAAATCCACCGGAAATGACAACGGAGGAGAAGGCGGTGGCAAGTGCTAACCGGGTAGTAAACCCGCCTCTATGTCATTGCTATGTTCAGTCCAAATTAATATGGCCTAACCTGTGGTGGACTTTATCCTTATTCGTTGCTTTCAAGAACGATCGGGTAAGTGTATGCATGCCTAGTACATATGTAAGTTAGTCTCATGCATTGAAGTAGTTCGATAACAATGTTATTTTTGTAGGATGGATGGCCTCTCTGTGATTTCCAGGAGTACATTTATGGATGCAAGGCTTGTTGGCCATCTAATGAGGAAGTGGAGGCCTTCAAATCTGGCGAGAAGAATTGGCCATGTGAGCAATATCCACCCACTACATGTAAGTGCGGCATACCGGCTCGTAGAGGAATTGTGCCATCGGAGCTTGGGTATGGAAGGTATTGTGGCAACTCCTATGGTGAATTTTGGGTACGATTTACTAACATATGTTTTATTTAAAATTAAAATACCACAGTGCATGTTCAGCTCGATGATAGTTGTTCCCGTAATATTTGTAGGAGGGACGGACGTGTGACTGGGAGACATATAGCAGAAAACAGGACTTCGAAGCTGAGATTTTGAATTTGTGTGACCAGGAACAAGCTAGGAGAGTAGAGAAGAGGAAAAACAAGATAAGGCATGACTATGGTGTACTCATGCAGTCTGCTGAAGACAGGAAGAAGGTTTTCGATGGCATGATCAGGGTGCGTGGGGTCCCACCACGTGGCTACTTCACCGAGTCAGAAGCTTTGGATTACTGGAGGAGGCGTAGGGGGAGGTACCCACCTGGTGTTGATCCAAGAGAGGTCAGAGAGAAAATACAGCGGTAGAGGCAGATGGAGAAGGAGCGAGAGCTTGAGGAGAGAAGGAAGAAGATGGCGGAAGGTTTAGTCATTGACCTCGCGGCCAATTACCGGCATTATTCGTGGGAGGCTCATTTGCAAACTCTGCGGCGCAACAAGGCGAGGACGACGGTGGAGATGGAGACCATGAGGGGTCTTGTTGGTAACTTGCCTACTATCGTGCCATATGACGACGAGGACCCCGAGGAGTGAGACCGTGTTTATTGAATTTCGTGATGTAATATGTTGTTGAACTTAGTTTATGTCAATGTACCTTGTGATATCTAGTACCTTTTCACTGAGCGGTACATTTAAACCTGTCATCAGTTATTTGAACAATTAATCTATAATACGCTTGTGCTTAAGCATAATAGGTGTTAGTAGCTATAGCGATCGACGATTACATTGGTATTTAGTATGATGCAGTACAATGGTTTTACGTTGTATTTGGTATCAAATTAAGTTAATTAAATTTAGCTTTACAATTAGACCCTAGTCCTAATCCTCTCTTTTTTACCTCACTCTATGACAAGTCATTCTCTAATCCTATTTATAGCCCTTCCCATTTTTGGATTTTTCCTAATTGGGAATTTCTCTTTATAGCCCTTCCCATTTTTGGATTTTTCCAAAATGGCCTTCTTTTCCCCCTTTCCCTTTTTGCCCCTCCCCTAATCCTATTTAACACTCCATTCCTCCCACTCTCACATATATTAAAATAACAAAATTGCAAAGTTGGGGCCAGCGCCGATTGCGATGGCGTGTCGAGCACAGGCTCGCGCCCGCAGTCCGAATTCGATGGCGTTCGTGGGCCTTGGAATTTGGACTCTTGCTGGAGCCGATCTTCTGCGCCTCTAGGACTGGCGCGTCAGTCTGGGCTCGGCGCCCGCAGTTCGAATTCGATGGCGTTAGTGGGCCTGGAATTCGAGACTGAGCTGGGCTAATCGCGCCTCTGGGACCGACAGCGTCGGTCTAAACTCGGCGCCGCAGTCCGAAATTCGATGGCGTTAAGTGGGCCACTGGAATTCTATGCCTTCGGGCGCGGAGCCCGATCTTGCGGCGCCCTTTGGGAAAGGCGTCGATTCTGGCTCTGCGCGCGCAGTCCAAATTGCGATGGCGTGGGGATATGATATATATACCTGAGCCATTGTGTTGATATGATGTAGCAGCACCTGAACCATCTTGTTAATATAACTATGGCAAAGCATCATACTCCACTTCTATGAAAATTGACGAGATATCCGACATCGATACAGTTAATTACATACATACATCACCAACATATAGAAATATTATGATCGCTTTCCATGAGTTCGTCCTTTTTACCAGCATATATGTATTCGTGTAATGATTCTTTTTTAGCAGCAGCCAGCAAGGTATAGAGTATGCTAGGTAGCTACAATTTCAGGGGTAAAAATGTGTGTGATTAAAATGAGTAAAAACTGAGCAAACATAGAAGAGAAGAGAAGGAGTGGAAATATTTTACAAACTTAACATGTTTCCTTACAAGCTTAAGCAGTCAACATATTTTACAAGTTCAGATTCACCACCGGAGTACAAAATACTGTTCTTTCATCAGCACTACAAGATACAAGTACTGCTCAGCGCCCTCCAGGCGTGAAAGGAGCCCTCGGCCGGCGAGTCCTCCGAGATTAGTCGTGAGGGCGCCAGGCTTCTCTCGTCGGTCTGGTCATGGGGCACGCCTACGGCCTTGCCACCCGGGAACCATCGTGTCAGGCTGGAGGGTGCTGCCGCTAGGACCCTACATTGAAGCATAGTTGCAGGTTAGTCTACAAAATATGACGAAGTCACTGGGAGGGAATACAAAAAGCATTTACCGCATCTTGGGAGGGGCATAGGGTGGTCCGGAAGGTCGAGTCATCGGCAGAGCAGTCCGAGTCGTCCTCCTGCCTGGGTTCGTCGTCATCCTACACAGTGGAGAGAGGCCGCTTGCCGCGGGCCCTCTCGCCAAGCGTGTCGGGGGGAGGTGCCGACGAAGTGGCCGACCATGACGGCGTCTGAGCTCTTGTGCCCCCCTATCAAACGGGGGTCCGCTGGCTCGACGGCTGCTGGGGAGGCATGCCGTCTCGCGCTGGGCCCATAATGTCGGTATTCATGCAACTCATTTTATGGGCCAGGCGGCGGCAAACCCTGGTCACGGTCTGCACGTGTGCCACGCAGGAACAAAACAAGGATATTAGTATGCAATCTAATATGCTCGGACACGTTCACAATGTCGTACCTCCGCGAGAGTGCGTAGGGCACCACTATCCCGACCATCGGCACTGGCGAGAGCCACCCCAGCCTCATTGAAGAGGCGCGCAAGCTGTGTAGCCTACACCACAGAAGTAGACGTTAGTAAAGTTCAATCGAAATCGATGTATCACATACTATATCAGTCTAAAGTTGTAGCCATGAGCACGTACCATGTAGTGCTGCAGTGGGCCTCTCTCTGGCTGCACCCCCTCCCGTGTCATGCGGTCGTACTCGTCGGTGATGTCGTCGTCAGTTTGTGTCACCGATAGGTACGTTGCTGAGTGCCGGCCTAAGGAAAAGACGCGTCGAACGGTGCAGCCTGGCCAAGTACTCTCTGAAAGCCTGATCGGAGTGCAACGGGCCATTAGTATACTCGAACCTCTCCCTGGCGTCCCACCGTTGAAGAGACACGTGGTGGGTCACTCTCCAATCCAACTCCCTGTAGCGTTTGCGCCTCTCGAACCTGCCAATATCAATCATCGATTAGTGCAGAGAACTACGCACCGACTAATGCAATGCAAGTAGCTAAAACAAAATCTCACCCTTGTAGACGCTGGTCAGTGGAGACAACGGCTGGGGGGGTCGACTGCCTGCGACCGTACTGTCACAACACTCTCGACGGGAGGTGCCACTCAACCACGTGGAAAAAGATAAGTAGAGTCACCGCCCGCCACAGCTGGCTGTCCCGAGTACAGAGGAGACTCAACTCCAAGCCCTCCACCTCGGGACAGGCGTACAGAAACCACAGCACCTACAGAGTAAGAGTATAATCAATACTTAGAGTGAGCGCAATGTGTTAGTAAAACAAGCGATTCGATCGATACTAACCTGCCACTGTGTCACGTAGTTAAGCTCATTTGTGTAGGTCAAGTACCTCCTATCGGGGTTGCCCCGAACCGACCCGATGTTTTTCCAGATGTACATCAGTGTCGGCCGGCAGCTCGGGATGCTCCAAGCCTGCAGCACAAGAAAAGTTAGAACTTCGAGAGACACATATTAGGCATTTATTGGTGCTATACGTACTGGAACTGCAGCTCGGTGTGGCCTCCCAATTGGAAGCCGCTCCCACGCCCACACCTGCAGGAGCTAAAGACATCCTCCCAAGCTGGCGGATGCTGCCGTGCGTCTGCAGGCCACGCACAGCCACCGGTACAGGAAGGCAAGAACGGCCGACCCCCAGCTATACGTCGCCACATTCTCCAGGAGACGGTGTTGCCGGACGCGTCAGCCAAGAGGAAGCCACCGACCAAGTGCCACAGCCACACTCGCGCGTGCCTCTCGACCTCAGCCTCCTCTGCCTGAGGTGGGTAGAAGGGGAATGTCTCGCGCAGCCACGCGGAGCTCACCCCAGACATCCTCCTGCAATAACACATTTCGTACGAGACCAAAAATTAATGACCAAATAATGAAATGTGAGAAATGCACACAACGATTCCATTAAGTCTTACTTGCTCCGTGCGTGGTCGTCCTCTGGGGGCTGCACACCTAGGATGCCCTCGACCATTTCGCGCCACGTGCCGGGATTTAAGATCCCGCGAACTGCACCGCCCTCCAGCGGTAACCCGAGGATCATCGAAGTGTCCTGCATGGTTATCGTCATCTCGCCGCATGGAAGGTGGAAGCTGTGCGTCTCAGGCCTCCAACGGTCCACAAGGGCCGTCAAGAGAGGCCCGTCAAGGTCCGGCAACCCAGCGGTCACGGTGCGAGCAAGGTCGAGGAAACCAGCTCGCGCCAAGTACGGTGCGAACCTGTCGTCCCACGTTAGTCGGATCGCGTGTGTACGGGGACAGAGCGCGGGCAAAGTCTGCAATACACAGTTATAGTACTGCATTAGAACCTGCCAATTTCAAATGAAATCGTGAACAAGAATAACAACTCGAACTGGCGGTCGTCGTGATCGCTCGCAAGACGGTGCTCCTCTCGAGGTAGTCTCAAGGAGGCGGTGCGAGAGTCCGCCATCCTGCATAAATCAAGTAACAAAGTTAGTTATCCGCACATGTATTCAACAAAAATAATAGAGTTAATTTCCAGCTTAAGTTGTTCTATACAATTATTGTCAAACAAATATTACGACGACACTATTACCTGAACACGTATTGTACCGGTAGTACAACCCCTTGCCTTTTTTTCTTATGCGTACTCGCGTTGTCCCCAATTCTGTGGCACTTAGAGCATCGAACCTCCCCAGAAACGTTGTTAAAATCACCGGTTCCATATCTATCGTCACCGTAACCTAGTATCTGGTCCATTTCACCTTGAAGCCTCTTCTTCTTTCGCCGGCCTTTCTTATTCTTTAGGAGGGCAGGATCAGGCAAATAATCGAAACCACTGTAGTCGGGCCACTGCATGGGATCAAGGTAAGGCTCGAATGTAGGTTCCCATATCTTCAGCGTGTGTGCCTTAAGGTACAGCGGCAACATGTATTTCACAGCTTTGTGGTCGACGCCTCTGGCGGAGCAAGGAGTGATCAAATGCGAACAAGGGACGTGAAGAAGCTACGGAACCTTGCACGTGCACTCCTCTTTGTCGATGTCAACTTTATAGTTCTGCCACCGAAACGCTCACCCCCCGGATTAGTTTCCCCAACAGACTTGACAGTATAGACCACTCTGTTCGGGCCGTGTGCTTCTGCCACGTGGTTTAGAGCAAGCTTCTCCCCTTGCTCCAAGTGAGCGGCACCTGCCTTTCCCCACTCTGCTCCTCCATCAATAGCAGTCTTTGCCAAACCCCACCGATCAACGAAGTATTTGTTGCACTTTTGAAAAGAATATTGTACTATTCCAGAAACCGGCAACGCACGAATCCCTTTGAACACATTATTCCAAGACTCCGCGTCGTTTGTGGTCATGATGCCGTAACGGCAACCACCTTCGTCGAAAGCAAGCGCCCACTTGCTCTTGTGCACTATCTGTTCCGCCAACCATGCCCTCGCCCGATCGTTCAACATCTTGTCTAGCTCATTGAACTTCTTCTCAAAAGTTTTCTCTTCTCTAGCGCAACAAACCTCCTTCAACTTGGACACCACCTCCTTCTTTTTCTATCTTCCCCATATATTGGCGGCGAAGTTCCTCATGCACCACCTATGCTCAAGAGGTGGAAAACCATCGATTTGTTCCACAGCCGCATTTAAAAGGCCTTAATGACGGTCGGAGATCATGCAAACCTTTCTGCCCTTGCTGAGAACCTCGCACCTCATAATGAATATGAACCATGCCCAGCTATTGTTGTTCTCGTCCTCGGCCATCGCAATTGCAAGAGGCGCCAATTGATCCTCCGGATCAACTGCTACGGCCGTCATCAACACACCCTTATATTTGCCGGTTAGGAAGGTGGCGTCGATGAGTATGACCGGCCGACAGTGCTCGAAGGACTCCGCGCACTGGTTGAAGGACCAAAACACGCGCCGAAGAATATGCCGCAGATTGCCATTCTCATCGACCAAGTAACTACCACCCGTGTAAGTATAGAACTTTGTACCCGGGTTAAAGTGTTTAATTGCACTCAAGATTCTTGTCACCAAGTTGTACGCCTCCTTCCAGTCCCCATACAGCATGTGCATGGCGTGTTGCTTTGCTCGCCATGCCTTTGAGTACTTCACGCGGTACCCGGTGAATGCAAATATGGACTCTATCAATGAGGCAACTAACACATCACTATCCACCGCGACAATGCCAGCGATATGACGGCCTTGGTACTTGGCCGTGTTTTGAGCATGCACCCTCTTTGTCTTTGACGAGCCACAAGTGTGCGGTTGCCTCACACGAGTAATTTTCCATCTCCTATTATACTTGTTCGGCCGAGCGCACACGCCCCACAGGCATCCTTGCTTGCACATCACCGTGTATCTGACTTTGACGTTCGAATGCATCACTGTGTACGGCCTATGGTGCCTCACCGCATAGTCCATCAAGAAATACTGCAAGTGCTGTAACGTGTCGAATGACATGCCCTTTCAGATCTCCAGGTTCTCAGCATCCGGCAGTACCTCGGTTGACAACAAGCCGCTCTCACATATTGCTATGTGAGTTCGGCTTAGGTCGTGAAAGGTCGCTACGCTCGGCACATCGACATGAACTGACTGCAGCTGACTCCTCTCCTTTGAGGACAAAGCGTACAATGTTGGCCCTCCAACCAGCACGTCCAGGGTAGGAACCACGTCGGCATCTTCTTCGTCCACCGCATCTTCTTCTAGCACCGCATCTTCTTCCTCTGATTCTATTGATATTTCATGGCCTTGTACCAGCTCTTCTTCTGCTGCCTCCTCATCCACAAATTCCTTGTCTGATCCTAGAGATATTTCATAGACATCCACATCACGTTCCTCCTCCTCAAATATTCCATCATCCAAGTCATCCATGACAAAGGAATTATCAAAGTTCACAACTGCCTCTTCCACCGCCTCCCCAGGAAATGCTTCAGATATTACCAGGGTTTCTTCATCTATGGCCACCTCCTAAGTCAAGTGCTCTGCAGGCTCTTCTTCCTCCACAACTCCCACCTCCTGAGTCAAGTGCTCTGCAGGCTCCTCTTGGTCCACAACTCTCTGCACGGCTTGTACGAGAGTTGCTAACAAGCTACCCGCAGGAGAAATATCAATCACCACCTCCCAACAAATAACATTGCAATTCTTCACAACTTCCTTATAATTATTCCAATCCGACTCCGATGAAATCTTCATCATCAGGTAGTGAGCCCTAGCCTTCCCACAATCGAATCTGCCTTGCAAAATCAATTCGCCTTCATCAACACCACACCTCTTCACAGACCGACATCGTAAAACTAAATCATCGTAATTTGGGGTCCTATTAAACAACACTACCTCTTCCTTCATATTCTCAAACTCCCCATTTTCCCTAACGGTTCCACCGTGAAACAATCAGACTAAACGATCCATCTACAAAATTGCATATAACAAATGAAAGTGGTTTAGCCCTAATATGCATAGCAACAATATATATAAATTTTTCTTTCGATTTGCCCTAATATATTCGTTGTATATTAACAACCCATATGAATTTCCAACATTTGCCCCTGGTTTACATTTTGACACCTCACAACTACATATATTACTCCACCTATTAGCCTTAACTATTATATGCACTACCTACCAAATAAAACTTTAGGTAGCAACAATAAAAAAACATAACTTTCAATTACCAAACTAACTTATTTTCACCAAACTATATACTAGATATTATATGGATCAACATCTTATTTTCACACCTAATATGGATTATCAACCAAAAAAACTAACTAAATACATGTATGTATCCACACCTATATTTGGGGTCCAAATCAATACATGCAACAAATTCTACACGTCAATAGTACGGACAGAACGTCCAATAAGAACCCCACGACACTTAGATCGAACTAAAAAACCTAAAATCAAACCTAAATCCACATTTCTATTTCAAACCCTAGTTTCCAAACAACTATGAAATGAGCTCATTCAAATACGAAATAATGCAAGTAAAGGGGGCATTACCTTCCTCGGGGGGTGGAGAATCCTTCCCCAACCTCAAATCGACGGCGGGCGGCGGCGATGGCGCGACGGCAAGCTCGAGAAAGAAGTCTCGCTCTCGCCGAGGCATGTGGCGATTTTTAGTCTGTCTTCTTTGCGCCGGCGGGTGGCACGGCAAGACTTGCCCCAACACTGGCTGCAGCAAAGTATCAAGCCTTGCCGCACCAGGCGGGGTGGCGCGGCAGGGTGGGCCCAGAACTGTCGCGCCCGCGAGACGGAAGACGCACGGGGCCCACTTGTCAGTCCTGCCGCGTCGCAAGGACTGGCGCGGCAAAGGTGGGGCCCGCACCTGCCACGCCATCCTTTGCCCGGCCGCGGGCGCCAGCGTGGCAGCCTTGCCGCGCCATATGCACCGGCGCGACGGTTATTGTGACCGGCGCCATCGCGAGTGGCGCGTCCAAAAGGGTTAGAAATAAAAATATTTTTTTCACTAGGGTTAATATTAAAATATTGATTAAAAAAAGGTTAAAAAAAATTTTTCCCCGCGCCGCCATCGCGCATGGCCTCCACCACTTCGTTCGCCACGACCTGTCCGAGCTCCCCGAACAGATCGGTGGTTTCACGGCGGAGGTCGCCGACTACCCAGTGCACTCCTACGGGCAAGTGGCGACGCCCAAGTGCCTGTCGGACGTCGTCGAGTCGATCATGGGCGCCATCTTCGTCGACTCTGGCTACGACCTAGAGCAAGCCTGGCAGGTCAGTATCAAAACAAGTGCATGCTTCCATTCCATGGCTGCTTAATCATTCCGGCGGCTGGTTGATCCGCTGATGGGGCCGGAGACGATGCGTCTGCACCCCATGACGGAGCTGGAGAGGATGGTTCACGTCATGCCCGAGCACAAGCCCAAGATCGAGAGAGACCCCTAGAAGAGGGACACCATTAGGGTCACCCGGCCTGTGCGGCGAGATGATCAGGAGCGCCACCTACGTCAAGTCATCAAGAGCATGAATATCGCCCGGAACCGGGCCGTCCAGGCGGCGGTGGACGCCATCAAGGCGAGGCAGATGATGCCTCCGGCTGATGCTCAGTACCCAAACTGAATCTTGGTTGACTAGTAGTTTCGTTGCAATGGTACCGACTGTGTTAGCTGCACTTGTTACTTCTGAAGCTGTAGTTACGCTGAGACAACAATCCTCTGCCTGCCAGGGGCAAAGCTTAGTGTAGACCAAAAACAACTAGTTTTATATGCATAGTTAAGAAGTTATTTGACTGTGCTATATATTAGGCTCAAAAACAACTAGTTTTGTCATCTCTAGTCCATAGTGTCGCCGGAAAATCCGCCGACGGTGAGAATCAGCGACCCTCCCCAGTGATGGAGAGGACGCCGAGAAAGTGGTGGTGAGAGAGCAGAGCGCTCAGTGAATAAACTAGTGCTAATGTGAATGATCAGAATGCTTACCCTCTTTCATTGATGAGCTTATTAATTTATACAACTTTAGTGCCAGGGTTTACATGCATGGGAAATACCCAAATTACCCTGACCCATAAGGGAATACCCAGATTACCCTGAACTCTAGATCGTCGATCCTACAATCAACGGCTAGACTTGTTTTCTTACAATTCACGTTATCCTATTCCCTAACATGCCCTTGGGGGACATACTCTGACAAAGTAATTGATTTGATTTGATTCGATTCGTTCTTGTCGAGGCGTCATGAAGTCTTAAATCTTCCAGGCCGAAACTTGTCAAAGATCACTCTCGGTCTTCCCGAAGGGTCTTGGTGAATCCCTCGACTAGGCACCTTCGGCCATCCTTCGGTGGAAATCCCGAGGACTCTCCTTATTTGAGATGCACTCGGAATACTTTACCCTTCGCGTCCTTCTCTCGACCCCTCGCGTATGTCCAAGTCCTCCACCCACGGTCTAACTTGAAGTTATCTCGGACAGGCTTCGTCATTTACCCCTTCGGGTAACACTTTACATGAAGAATCCTAACAACATCTTCGTGGACATCCACCTCTTCTAGAGATGGGGTGGCTGCCCCTACAACAGAGGCCCCTTACGGTCACGTCGCCACCTCGCCGTGGTGTCTAGCCGGAATATCCAGCCCCCCTTCTCCACGTCGAGGTGGTGTTTCCGAAGATGTTGTTTCTTCTTTGTCTCCGATAGTATCTTCGCCCGTTGATGTGACTTGGACTTGACGTTCTGACATTGTCAATGGCCTCGAAGTCGGCGCGTTGATCCTGGCCGTTAATCGTCACACGTGTCATCAGATCTGTAGGCGCCCGTTGGGATTTTCTCTATATATGTATATTTTATTTCTGCGTCCGTTCGGTTTCTTCGTGGCGCATCGTCGCCGTTGATGTGGACACGTGGCGTTCATCCGTGTCATGCTAGTTTCTATATAAGGGGCGTATTACTGTTCTTCTTCCCCACTTGCGCTCTTCAAACCCAACCTCCCGCCGTTCCGTTGCTCTCGCTTCTGCGCGCTCCGTCCGCCGCCGCCGGTTCCCTTGCTCTTGCGCACTTCATCCGCCGCCGCTAATTCTCCGCTCTGCGCCTCCTCCGCCACCATTGGTTTTGCTCGTCCTTCGTGCTCTGCCGCCCGATGAATCATCGCCGTTGGTTCTCGCCATTCTTCACCGTCGACTAGGTTTGCAGGTATGCTACTCACCCGCGTTTTTGCTCGATTTGGGGTATATGGCTTTCTGATGTTTGGTGAGTTCGCCACCGACGAACTGGCCGGCAAGATTTTTGCATTATTTGCGACGCCATTCATACACCGATCCCCATTTTGTTTAAAAGGTAGTACTATGGTTACGAAGTTTTTCGCGGTCGAATATTCATGTTGGTTGCGCTTGTTCTTTTTGTTCCTTCATTCTTTTATTTTTTTTATGATCCCGAAGAACTGTTTCACGGAAGTGCTGACTTTCAACTATTTGTGCAGTTCCCGGACCTTTCGATGGCCCCGAAGAAAATCCTGAGCCCGGCAGACCTCGCGCGGCTGTCTTGGGAGTTGGGGCAGTCTAGGATGACCCCGGATATGCTCTCGAAGGCGTCGGATGGCTCCCTTGCTAACGAGGAGGACTTCAGACTTCCAGGGCAAGAGACAACTCCTCAACCCAATGCTGACGAGGCAGTCGTCTTCCATTCTCAGGTGAAGGCGGGTCTTCGGATACCGTGCACCCGCCTCGTCGGGGAGATCCTCGAGCTGTACAAGGCGCAGCTCGTGCATCTCTCCCCGAACGCCTTAGCCCGGCTTGCAGTGTTCGAATGGGCGCTTCGGAGTCATGGTGCGCAACCCAGCGCTCGAGTCTTCGGGTTTCTTCACGAAGCTCGGTGGCAAGGGAAGACCAGCGGCAGCCCCTTCAGTTGCCTGAACTTCATCGTGAAATCAGCGCATTCTTCGGATTTCCCTTCGCTGGCCACGAAGAAAAAGTGGGATGGAGCAGCTGGGCTGAGCTGGAAGCTATAGTGGTTTTACCAGAAGATAGATGCAGCGGACGCTTTGTTGAGATATATCCCGGGAGCGACGGACTGTATCAAATTTCCTGTGGATAAACTGTCCGGCTCCGAGGAGGCACGGCGGCTACTCCTACGAAGGATCAGCCAAAGGTTCTCCATGCGCTGCCTTGCCGAGGAGTTCTACGCAGCCAAGGTTGGGCCACTAATGCGCAGCTGGGAGGACTTTGTCATCGTCGGTGATGAAGGCGCCTATCTCACTCTTCGCGACGAGGATCGCCGTCCACGCAAGCTAGAATCGGCCGTGGAGAGGGCTGATGGGATGTTCGGGCCTCTTCGTCCAGAGGAAATCGCGAGGGCCCGCGAAGCTAGAGTAGGAGCCCGCGTTAACCGCATCCTCGGGGTGGTTACCCCCTGGGCGGAGCCCGACCGAAGATGGGCGGGAAGAGGAAGGCCACCGAAAGCACTGCCGCGGGCCCGTCAAAGCGACCCCGTGGTGAGTACCCCTTTACCCGCTATATTTCTCCAGTCTATCGTCTAACTTTTATTCTTGGCTGCGCAAATACCGAGGACGAAGAGGAAGATGAAGAGGAGGCTGAGGCTGAGGAAGAGGGTCGCGTGGCCGAAGATGACCGCACTTCGCCGGATGCACAAAGCGCCGCCAGCGGTGGTGAGGATCCACTAGACGTCTTAGTCAGCAAAACCCCTTCGGGATCGTTGGATCCCGGACACGGCTCCAACGAAGTTCATCCTTCGGGCCGGGGTCCTATGTCCCCCGAAGGGGCCTCCGTTGACATCGCCACGGAGGCCGATGGATATCTTCTTTGGCCGTGGTTGACACGGAGTTTTGGTTGGTGATTCTCCTTCCGGCGAAGGTTCATTATCATGTCTTCATCGCAGTGTTTTTTTTACTTATACTTTCTGTTTTTTGTAGAGGGGGTTCACGAGGTCCTACCTCTGGTGCCGGACTCGGGGGCCGTTGATGCCACTGCCGCGACTGACGCTATCTTGGCGTTGGTGGCAACCAATGCGGCGGAGAGGGGATCTTCTTTGGCTATTACGGCCACCCCTATCGCCGCAGGTTCAGCTTTCCCCGTTGCGGCCGAGGGAGGAATTCAGCGAGTGTTAACTACGCTCGGCGCCTCATCTTCGGCAGCAGCGACCACTGTCGAAGGAGGTGCCTCACGCGCGACTCCCCTTGCGCCCGGGGGTGCCCCTGTCTTCGTTAGCTCCCGTCTGGGGGCTGATAATATACTTGCCGACGATCAAGTGGCGGCTGTCATCGGGGGTTTGCCTTCGGCAATCCTCGACCGTTGCGAAATGCTCTCCTTGTTGGATAACATGCACAACATCGAGACATGCCTTGCTACGGTAAATATTTCGCCCTCTTCGCTTTTTTTTTAAAATTTATGGCTGTGTTAAACCTTTGCAGAGCTTGGCTTGCAATCGTGCCGCATCGGCGCAAGTATTGGGTCTTTCAGCGAGGTGTGCAGTTCTCGAGGACCGCATTGCCACCCTCGACCAATAGAACCATTGTGACACCCTAAAAATTCCTAAAATTTGTTTTTAAATTTCCTTTCCAAATCCTAAAGCAATTAGGAGCCTAACCCTTAATCCCCACGGTTTGGCCCTAACCAAACCCAGCCCAACACGTGCTCTCTCTAATCCCCATATATAAGCGCCAATCAACCCTAACCATCCCAAAAACCGATCTGGACGTGATTCGCGCTGCCGTCGACGTCGTTGCAGCCTCTTGCCATCGTCATCTGCAAGCCACCCGGAGCCGCCATTGTCGTCGTCGCCGAGGTAGTCGCGCCACCATCCCGCTGTCCTCTGCCGACCATGAGCCGTCGCCCATAGCATACTGCCGCGCCGCCCCCACGCATCGAACCGCCGCCTTGCCGCCACGAAGCTGCGCCCGTGTAAGCCGCCGGTAGCCGAACCACCTCAGAAACACCGCCGCCGCCTCCGTCACGCGCCTCCTTGGCCGTCAAGGTTGGAGAGGTAGAACGATCCTTGTCTTGTTTGCTTGTTGACGATAAAGGGTCCATCCCAGGTTGGCTCTAGTTTGGATGCCCGTTGTGGCATTTTTCGAAGGACCATGTCCCCTTCCTGGATCTCCCGTGGTCTCACACGCTTGTTGTAGGTTTTGCTTATTAGCTCATTATACTTTTCCAAGGCCTGCTTTGCCTTGAGCCTGTCTTCCTCGACGGTATCAGTTGGTGGTTGTTCACTAATATTGGCTCCACCTGTTATGATTCGAAGGGTCTTAACTTGGATTTCAGCGGGCATCACCGCCTCTTCGCCATACACCAGTCTGAAGGGTGAATATCCCGTTGGTCTCGTGGGTGTTGTACGAATTGCCCAAAGTGTCTTCTCCAACTCTTCTAGCCATTTTCCTTTTGATTCATCCACTAATCTTCATATCACATTTTTCCAAAAGAAATGCTGGGCCTTCGCAGCTGAAATATCCGTCAATGGCTCTGTTTCAACCCATTTGGTGAAGTAGTTGACTGCAACAATAACCATTTAAACCCTCTCGAGGCCTGCTTGAGCTCCCCACAATATCAATCCCCCACCTCGCGAATGGCCACACTGGGGGTGAGGGCTACAAGTTTGTTGGCGGAGCCTTTGGCTGGTTTGTCATCCATTGACATCCTCGGCATCTTTTTACGAACTCCTCTGCGTCGCTGTTGGCCGTTGGCCAGTATATTCCCATGCTCAACACCTTTGCTGCTAGAGCTCTTGGGCTTTGATGCGAACCACAGACTCCTGCGTGTGTTTCTGCCAGCGCCTCCTTCCCCTCCTCTCTAGAAACGCATCTCATCCATGGCGTGCCGATTCCCGACTTGTAAAGGAGGCCATCTATCATTGTGTATGTCCTTGCACGTTGCTTCGTTGGGTAAGCTTTCTTGCTATCCTCGGGTAATTCACCATCACGAAGGTATTTTACGATATTTGTTCGCCAATCTTCCTCTAGGGATCTTGCTATAAGCTGCGCCGGGACATATAGGCGCTTCGTGATATCGCTTCATAAAACACCCCTCGGTATTTTTGTGAAATGCGCGGTGCTTTGGCCGGCTAAATGCGCTCTCATATTTTCCCCCCTTGGTATTGTTTTCACAGAGATTCCCACGAAATGCTTCTCTGTTGTTCTTACTGCTTCCAGATACTTTGTCATTTCGGCATCTTTGGCTTGAAAATCCTTTGTGATATGTCCTTCTATTAGCTTTGAGTCGGTGTGGATGACGACTCTTTTTGCGCCGAGGGATTTTGCTTTCCGAAGACCCAACAGAAGTCCTTCGTACTCCACTGTGTTGATTGTCGTTTTGAAATTTAGCCTCAGGGAATACTCTGTACTTTGTCCTTCGGGGTCATTTACAATCGCCGATGCTCCAGCCCCTTCTGCTGTGAATGAACCATCGGATTTTATGCTCCACAAGGGAGGTAGTGCTGGCCCATCTTCCGAAACTTCAGCTGACCATTCAGAGATGAAGTCGGCTAGTGCCTGAGCTTTTATGGCTGTTCTCGGCTCAAAGGTGATGTCGAAGGGTGCTAGTTCAGCGGCCCATTTTGCTATTCTGGTCGTGGCGTCTTTGTTCTCGAAGATAGATTTGAGAGGGTACGCTGTGGGCACCTTTATCTTGAATTCTTAAAAGTAGTGCCGTAATTTTCTTGATGCCATAAGTAATGCATATGCTATTTTTTCCAGCTCAATATAGTTTCTCCTCGCTCCTTGCAATGATTTCGATACATAGTATACCGGCATTTGTCCTCCTTCGGCTTCATCCTTGGCGAATTTGCACGATGGCCGTAAAGTGGCTTCTTTGCTAGATACAAGGTTAGATGTCTTGCCTTCTGGGGTGGCTAGTCTTAGCAATTGTTGGAGATGATCCTTGACTTCTGAAGGCATCTTTGCATTGTGGTCCCCACTCGAAGGGTGCTTTTCCTTTAATCGTGTTGAAGTAGTGTTTGTGTTTTTCTGCGGCTTTCGGGAGAAATCTCCCTAAGGCTGCCAACTTTCCCAGGAGGCTCTGTGCTTGTTTCTTGTTTTCTGGATCCTTCATGCATTGGATTGCATCTATCTTCTCTTTGTTAGCTTCTATCCCTTTGTGCGATACAAGGAATCCCAGCAACTTTCCTGTTTCCACCGCGAAGGCACATTTTGCCGGGTTTAATTTTATACCATCCGCTCTCAATCTAGCGAAGGTCTCTTGAATGTCCTCGTAGTGATCCCTTCTCCGCTTGCTCTTGATGACAATGTGGTCGACATATGCTTCCACGTTTCTTCCCATCTGTTTTGCAAGCACCTTCACAATGAGTCTTGCGAACGTTGCGCCTGCATTCCTTAGACCGAAGGGCATTCTTCGGAAGCAGTATGTGCCGAAAGGCGTAATGAATGCCGTCTTCTCTTCATCTTCCTTTCTCATATACACTTGATGATAGCCTGAGTAGGCGTCCAAGAAACTCATCAGTTCACAACCCGCAGTCGCATCAACCAGCTGGTCGATTCTTGGCAAGGGAAAATCATCCTTCTGGCACGCCTTGTTGAGATTTGTGAAGTCGACGCACAATCTCCAGGTGCCATTTGACTTCTTTATCATCACAACATTTGCGAGCCACTCCGGGTACGCCACTTCCCGTATAACTTGAGCTTGACGCAATTTCTCCACTTCCACCTTCGCTGCTTCCTATCTGTCGGGCCCCATCTTTCTAAGTTTTTGTTTAATTGGTTTGGCATCCATTCTCACATTCAGCGAGTGTTCGATCGTTTCTCTGGAGACTCCCTTAGATTCTCCAGGCGTCCAAGCGAAGATGTCACTATTTTGCCGAAGCAAGTTGACGACCCTTTCTTCTTCTTCTTCGGAGAGGGCAGTTCCGATAGATACTGTTCTCTCTTCATTTTCCGGGAATAGCCGAATCTTCTTCGTTTCGCTCTCGGCCCGACTGAAGCTTATAACCCTTGATGCGTATTGGGAGTCGACCCTCTCGTAATCCGGGTGGCTTAAGTTTTGGTATACCTTGGAGCTCATTTTTTCTCGCCGATTGTTGACATCCTTGAACAGTAATGACGCCCCCTTCGGCAGGCATTTTCATGCAGAGATAGTTGTGATGTATGATTGCTCCGAAGGCATTAATGATTCCTCTTCCGAAGATGGCATTATAGCGGTACTCCATATCAACGACATCAAAGCAGATGCTTTTTGTTATCTTCCTCCTGCCTTCACGAAAAGTGACAGGTAAAGTTATCTGGCCAATGGCAGCCACAGGTTCCCCTCCGAATCCTATCAATGGCATATTCGATGGTGTTAGCCTATCTTCGAGAATATTAAGCTGTTTGAACGCACTTGCAAAGATGATGTCCGCTGAGCTTCCTCCATCCACCAGCGTCCTTTAGACGTCATATTCAGCAATCTCAGCTGTGATCACGAAGGGGTCTTGATGTGGAAACTTCACGCCCTTGGCGTCAGTTGTATCGAATGTTATCGGCGGAGCGTGTTGGTTTACTTGTCACAAAGCGTGCGACGCCGGCGGATAAATTCCTTTCTCTTCTGTTTGATGGGAGATTCGCGAAGATCCTCCGGTGATGACATGAATAACCCTTCGGTTTGGCTCTTCGACATTGTGAACCCTCTCGGGGACTGCGGTATTGATTTCTCGGACTGGTCTTGCCTTCTTTGCCTTTTACGGTTACGGTAGTTTTCGCGTTGCGTCTTGACATCTCTCGGTCCTCGGTTGTATGGGAATAATTCTCCCCATGCACCGCACAGTACTTCTTTTCCTTGATCTCCTGGTTGCCTCCTCGAAATCTGTCATTCCTGTGGTAATTCTCCCTCTGGTAATTGTCATTCCTTCGATCATCTCTTCTCGTGTTATCTCTTCGATTGTTGTACTCCTCTCTTCAGGGATTGTAATCCCTTCGGGGATGGTTCCCTCTTCCATTGTTATCACTGGATCTTCGCTCGTCAATTCGCTTGGGTTCAATGTTGCTTATCCTCTTGTTGGAATTGTGATGTTTCTTGTTCTTCTCTGAGTTGCTCTCTTTGTGGTTATCACGGTCTTTGTTTGTATTTAGCTGGCCTTGTCTCCTCAAATTTTCCTCTTCTCCCTTTGCATATCCTTCAACCTCATCGTAAAGAAATGCAGCTGGTTGTGGGGGGTCCTGAGTCAGCTTGTGTAGAAGGGGTCCAGGTTGAAGACCTCTTCGGAATGCATTGATTACCGAAGAGTCAGAAACATCCCTTATCTGGCATCGTACAGCAGCAAATCTTTTATAGTAATCTCTTGTACTTTCCTTCTTGCCCTGTTCCAAGGCAAAGAGGTCCCCTTCCACAATTCTTTGGATATAATTGCCTTGAAAATTGTTAGTGAAGGCATCTTTGAGTTGGTTTCATGAGTGTATAGATCCTTGCGGCAGTGAAGTGTACTAAGACAGTGCAGTGCCCTTCAGGGTTAACAGTAAACTCTTCGCCTTAATGTCATCATCTCCACCCGCTGCTTCAACTGCCGTGTCATATACATCCAGGAATTCGTTTGAATCTGTTTCTCTTGAGAACTTGAATACACTTGGCATTTTGAATCCTTCGGGCTATTTTTTGCCCCGAAGGTATGCGCTTCGAAGGCCCTTGGTAGCCTTCTTGGTGTGCCACCATTACATTTGCCGATGTTGCTCTGGTTCTCTTCGGGTATGGTACCCTTGAGGCGCATGTCTTTGTTGGGGTTGCATTGTCACGAGCTCTCTTCGGAGCAAGTCGATTTGTTCCTCCAGCTGCGTTCTCCTATCTCGCGGGATGTTTTCAGCAGTTGTAGGGTCTTCGTGTTGATGCTCTTGCATGGGATGGGTGGGTGGGTTTTGCTGTATCTCCTCTCGAGCGACTCTGCTGGGTCCTGGCTCGTCGAATCTCCCCCCGCCCACGTCCGGGGCATCTTGGCCCTGGTTTCTCCTGCCCTGCAAGTTGATGCCGGGAGCTCTTGGAGTGCTTCCGCCAGGTCCTTGCGCCGGTGCGCCCTCCTGTCGACGTTCAGTCGTTGGCGCGGTGGCGATCGCCCTTTGGGCCGCTCCCTCCATCGTCTGGCCAGTGATGTCTCGCTCGTCATGGATTTGCCGCTCCTGCCTCGCGTACGCTCCGTCGTGCCCTGACTCCGGTGGCTCGTCTCCGGCCGCTGCGACACTCCTCCTGGGTCTAGCCATCACCGCAATCGCCCGCCTCTCCCCACGGACGGCGCCAACTGTCGCCAGAAAATCCACCAACGGTGAGAATTAGCGCCCCTCCCCGGTGATGGAGAGGACACCGAGAAAGTGGTGGTGACAAAGTAGAGCGCTCAGTGAATAAACTAGTGCTAATGTGAATGATCAGAATGCTTGCCCTCTTTCATTGATGAGCTTATTAATTTATACAACTTTAGAGGCAGGGTTTACATGCATGGAAAATACCCAAAGTACCCTGACCCATGAGGGAATACCCAGATTATCCTGAACTCTGGATCATCGATCCTACAATCAACGGCTAGACTTGTTTTCTTACAATCCATGTTATCCTATTCCCTAACATGCCCTTGGGGGACATACTCTGACCAAGTTGTTGATTTGATTTAATTCGATTTGTTCTTGTCATAGCCTGTCGCGAAGTCTTCGTCTTCTGACCCGAAATTTGTCAAAGATCACTCTCGGTCTTCCCGAAGAGTCTTTGTGAATCCCTCGACTAGGCACCTTCCGCCATCCTTTGGTGGAAATCCCGAGGACTCTCCTTACTTGAGATGCACTCGGAATACTTTACCCTTCGCGTCTTTCTCTCGACCCCTCGCGTATGTCCAAGTCCTCCGCCCACGGTCTAACTTGAAGTTATCTCGGACAGGCTTCGTCATTTACCCTTTCGGGTAACACTTTACACGAAGAATCCTAACAACATCTTCGTGGACATCCACCTCTCCTGGAGATGGGGTGGCTGCCCCTACAACACATAGATTGAGAGGTTCAATCGTTAAATGTTTCAATCTGGTTGTTAATCTCTATGTATGGCATCTTCTTGATTCTTATTGAAGTTGAAGCTCCGCCACTGCTGCCTGCCCTGCAATTCTGCAAGTACAGTAGGAAGTAAAATGCAGTAACGTGACTTTTTTATGGAGACATTGCAATGATGATATTGACGGTGTCTAGACATCCGCATGAAACCATGAAAGCACATGTGTGCCACAACGCCGGCACGGCACTGCAGAAGAGTAGCCTCTTGCCACAATCATACCTGTTGAGAACAATGACGCAACGATGTTTTCACATTCATACTGGTAGCAATAGGCAATAGCATGATAAGGATCATGAGAAGAAGGGCACAAAGTTGCTTGCATAAGAACGAATTACAAAGGAGAATTTCACCATTACAGGCAATGGCAACTACAGTCAAGCAACCCAAAGTAAATGTCAAGTCAATGTCAACCCAGAGTACATATCAATTGATATTGTTGCAATTCCGAAAACAGGAGAAGATTTTTCTTTTTGAATCCCCGCCCCCCACCACAAGTCTCACAGAACAACTATACTGATACAGTAGTTCAACACAAGGACCAAACAAAAGACTGAAACAGCATGAGAGACTGGGCGCAGCCGGCAGCATTCCACTTGAAGGGGCTGGAAAACTCTTTTTTTTTTGTATGCGTCAAGCTGAAACTCTTTTTTTTTAAAAGCCAAAACCTGAAATCTTGTCAACACACAAATAGAAGTAGAACTACAAGGAAAGGGAACAACATCCTTGACACGGACCCTGGAAAACGACTGAAAACTAGGAAGCACCCCCCAAGATCCTTCATCCATCGACCTCCATGGGGCCTGGCTCCATCACCATGGCAGCTAGCCGCGAGATTGCTTCGAGGACTTCACCGAGGAGCGAATGATGTGTCCCGCGAAGCATGTCGGGATTGAAATACTCCAGCACGTAGTGATTGCCGTGACCCACCCGACGGCCTTGCCCAACCTTCTCCCTAGTCCATGTATGTTCGATACTAAGCAGGTTCTTCTCAAACACTACCCTCACTGAGTACTGTTTGGTGAGTTGACCAACTGAAACCAGATTTGCAGCTGAGCCTGGAACAAGTACTACCTCAGAAATCTGGATGTCACCAGTGTCTAAGGACCCAAATCCATGTACTGGAAGAGGTGGCGCTGACGCATTGACGCCACTGACTGACTGATTGGGATCCGAATTCGGACGGTACTGTTGCAGAATTGCCTTGTCCCTAATCGTGTGGGAGCCTGCGCCAGAGTCCAACAAAAGGCGCGCCGTGTTTGGATTTGCGGCCGTCGTAAGAACTCTGCAAGCATCCTGGTTGCTATCTTGGGGGCGTTGAGACGATGACGCGCCGCTGTGATATGTTGATGGCACCGGGGGGGAAAAAATCAACGGGGCTTCTCATTTGGGTTTGAACATTGGAGAGGAAATATATAAAGAAAAGTGAAATTATGAATGATTATTCTAGGTTGTGGCTATCAAGATTTGTATTTAAATATTAAATTGTGTTCCAGGTCCCTTATCTCTACTCAATTAATAACGCTATTTTTTTTTTTGCTGTTTCATTTATAGTCAGAGTTTTTTTAGAGACCAAGAATCAATGAAGCCTCTCTTCTCACTGTTTCTAATTGTATGTCCCAACCAAATCCCGCTCATCTAACATGCTAATACTAATAGACAAAATGATATAACTAATAAAACTTCAGATCAAAGCTAGCTCAGCCAATGAGCATGCTAATTTTTTTAGCTCAATCTGCTAAATATGTGTGTGTGCGCTTTCTTATCTAACATTAATCTGTATTGTTAGAAAATGGACAAAGCGAGCTAAAATTTTGCTTCAAAGCCTGCTGTAAATTAAATGACCAATGAAATGAAGGCAAAGCTTGCTCAAACCTTTCGCACAATGCGTTCACAGTCATGTGGTAGCCTTCTCCAGAGTTCATGTAAAAAGGCTTCGCAATTGAATTTAGTGGCGTCGAACGAAATCTGCTAGCATTGTAGAGTCAGAGATGTTCTTTTCGGGGCTAAAGACCGGTGAGCTTCCCACGTTCATATATTTTTCAAGAGATATTAACAAGACTTTAGACAAAAAACAGGAAGAAGCAAAGGAAATAAAAGAGAGAAAAAGACAGAAACTTAGTCTGGCTCTAAGCGTACAGAACCGTTGGCATTGAGGTGATGACACGCTGCTATATGACGTGTTGTGACACCAGGAAAAAAATCAATTACGCTTCTTCCATGGTTTTAGATATTGGAGAGAACATTTTTTTATTAACAAGTGAAATTACATGGATGACAATTCTAGATCTTGAACTCGTGTTTACTGAAATATGAATTTAGATGATAAATTGTGTTCCAAGTCCTTTATCTTCATTGAACTAATAATATTTACATCCATGCCACTATAAAGTGGCTACTTTCAATAAATACTAAAAAGTGCGAAATCGGCCTTGTGTCCTTATAAAGTTTGAACTCTCATATGCTAGATGTTGTAGGGGGAAGCAGAGGTACAGCCGAGCGGGAGGCAGCACCATCTTGCCTCGTGGATGTCGGACGGGTGAGGCGAAGCAACGACGGATTCTTGGGAAGGCAGAGTGAGGCAAGAACCCCCAGTGCCACTCCAGGCTGGAGCCGCAGCCCGCAGCGTGTGTCGGTTCGTTTGCCGCCTCGCTTGCTAGATGTCTTAAGTTTAGCCCCCCCCCTCCCCCCCCCTTTTCGAGTTTCTGGATATGCCACTGACGGGGCGGCACCAGTGAAGCAAGGTTGAGGAGAGCCTCAGGCGCCCTGGGCAAGGTAAAGACTAAAGGGGATGTGTGCCTCGGCCAGTGCGCAGACCTGGTCGAGGGAAGGGACCAACTTGTCATCTACAAAAGCTCAGGGGACATATAGTACAGTGGGGCCTGCCATGTGTCATAATAAGCACTATTGGGTCCTTCTTCCAAGGGCAGGTCATAACCACCTCTTTTATGCAAATTTTTCCTATGTCCCTGCTTTAGTATAACGGTAGAGGGGCACTTTGGTCCTCCTCCCTCACATTGTAATGACAAATGACTCTAGTGCCCAATAAAGAGGAAAACACAAGGACTCCGAGGTTATTTGCCCTCTGTTTTACCATGGTGCCCTTAGGGTTGTCTCTTTTCGTGGGCATTTTGGTTATGTACAGACTATAAAGGTGACCCGTCTATATAAGGGGAAGAGCAAGCCCCTATATGGGAGAGAACACCATATTATTAAAAAAATTCCAACATTCGCTTCCAGTATTGTTCCCTGTAAGGTGTCGTGCACCCCGGTATTTCTACCGGCTTGAGTGACCGAATACTAGTCCCAGAAGACCATAGCTAGTATTGCACTCAAGGACATTTGGAATATCATCGCAGGCATTGCATTTAACTAGAATTTAACAGTTTACATAAGTATCATCCCAATCGACATAGACAAATACATAGTCTTGCAGGGTTTAATTCAAGCACATAAAAATAAGCGGCGGAAGATGAAGCGATGACATTCCGAGGTTGACCGGAGCGCGGTGGCTAATCACCTTGACCCTCCGGTCACGGTGGCACCGTTCTGAAATCTTGACTGAACAAATATCCGTGGTCCATATAATGAGTACACGGCTACTCAAATAGCGGTCCTTAATAAATGAATGCAAGGTCAAAGGAAGGGAATGGTTATTTTGCTAAAATATCACCTATCTACTTGTTTATTTGTTTCTTGATTCATTGAACCCATGATAACACTTGGCGTAGCCAGGGCGGCTAACCGGCTCCAAGAGAGGCAATTCTGCCTACACTACATCAAGTTATTTAATTAAAACACATTGAACTACCTTGAATTAAGCTCCTTTCCCGCCCATAACAAGGGCACGGCTACCATGATAGTTTTGACTCTGCGAGTGTGTACACGTTCCCCACAAGCCTGTCTCATCCCGAGAGAAACAAGATACAAAACCGTTTCTGTTTCCACTGTCCCCATCTTGTACCCTTTCTTTTGGTTTCGCGCCCACACGGTACACGCCGACCCAGCCGACAAATCATCGCCTCCTTCAGCCGGACGATAAGCGCACCGCATGAGGTTAGCCCCATTTAAGCCATTCGAACGGTGATCGCGAATCACGTCCGTCCACTCTGATACAATGAAACAAGCTTCCACTGACTAAGCGGTCGGGGCGGAAGGCACAAGTGGTCAGACGGTTCAGTCGGTTTGGTAATACAAGTACTCGGTCCTTATATGACAGAGGAGACCTGCACGTCTCAACCACAGCCCAAAATCCGCCTCTTCGGGTCTCCTCAAATCAACACACACACGTTGATTTTAGTTGATTAGGTTTATCCAAAAAAAGCGGTACCGCAGTCGAACTCCACGAATACCGATTATTAATAAGTGAAACCTATCAACTACCAATCCCGAAGCTAGGCTAAGCATCTATACAAGGATAGGCTAGCAAAAGCAGTACCAAAATAGGCTATCAATGGAAGGCTACTTCATATTAGTAGAGTGCTAATATGGATTCGGAGCAAACGACACATGTGATGATAATTGAAGCATGCAGAAATAAGTAATCATGAAATAATTAAAATTTAGCAAACTAGGGTTTCAACATGAATCTAGCTTGCCTTCGAAGAAGCTAGGTTCTGGTTCACCTCCCTCGAACGGCTCCGGAACGTCTCCCGGACAGCAGGTACACGTCGGTTCTATGCGAAAGAATAAATAAACAACAATAAATATCGAACATACAGAAAACAGTATGGTAAAAATATATAAAATTCTAGGGATTATTTGTGATTTTTAGGCTCTGGAATCATCTAATTTGGAGTTCGGAAACTCCCTAAACAATTCAGGGAAGTTTAGAGCTAAATAGAAAAGACTGGAAAAGATTAAACCCGGTTAACCGTGGGTTAACCACGTGAAAACCGAGAGGAAACCCGGTTTTGGGTCGGGCGGCGGCGGCTGACGCGAAGGGCCTGTGGCGGCTTTTATTGGCGCGGCGACGCGGACCAGCGGGACACGCGACAACGGCGGAGTGGGCGGCGGCTTGGTGGGTGGCTGTGTCGGCGTCTTGGCGCGACTGGCGAGTGGTTAACGGGCGCGACACGGCGCGCGCGCAGCGGACGTGTCTTGTGGCGGCGGGAGGGCACGCGCGGCGGCGGCGATCGCAGCGTCTTTGTTGGCACTGGCGGCGTCGGCAAGCGGGACAGGTGGCAGCGCCGGTTGGCGGCTTCGGCGTGGAATTCGCGCCATGCGAAAAGCGGGCGGCGGCGGCGGTTGCGGCGGCGATACGGTGCCGAATCCGCGATCTCTTGGCGGTCTCTATCTCCTTCAATTCTCCTCCAAATATGGCGATCCATATAGTCAAATTGACCAAGCCACGACGAGCTCTACAACGTGTTGGCCTTGGATTTGGCGATTGGGCATCAGGATAGGAGTATTACCTCGGTTTGCCGGGTTTTGCACGAAAACCGAGGCGGCGGCTAGGGTTTCGGGGTTGGGGTGATGTGGCGACCAGGAACCCTAGGGGGTTTATATAGTGCTTAGGTCGACTTGGGTCAGCCCTAATTATGGGTGAAGTTGTATTGGGCTAGAATTAGGTCTTAATTGGTCAAATTAGAGTCCTAGGGGTTTAGGACTAGGTGGATTGGGTTTTGGGTCTAGTTAGGGCCTAATTAGGTTATCGTGCCTGTTAGAACCCTTTCCTTATTATTATTTTATGTTTTTGGCTTTATTCTCTTTATTTGTTAATATGTGACATTATAATTTTATTAGGATGTCACAAACCTCCTCCTTAAAGAGAATCTCGACCTCGAGATTGGAAAGATTCTGAACAGACTCAGGAACTCGCTTGCGTGTCCTCTTGTCGCTCCCGGTGGCTTCTTCCTCGGTATGGTTGGACCATTGCACCTTGCAAAACTTGATCGCACGATCATGAGTACGCCTTTCACTTCTTCCAAAATTTTAACCGGTCTCTCCTTATAAGTCGATCCTCTTGCAAATCCATCGTTTCCAAGGGCATTTGTTCTTGAGCACCCTCAAACACTTAGGAGTTGGGAAACATGGAACACATTATGAACACTAGGCAGGTTGGGTGGCAAGCGCAATCGATAGGCAACTTCTCCTCTTCTGGCGGTGACCTCAAATGGTCCAATGTATCGGGGTGATAGCTTCCCTGACACGTGGAAACGGCGCAGCCCTTTCAACGGTGACACCTTTAAGTACACATGATCTCCCACGTTGAGCTGCAGATCCTCCGGCGTTTATCGGCATAGCTCTTTTGTCGTGACTGGGTCGTCTTCATTCTTTGTTGGATCATCCTGACCTTTTCTTCAGCTTCTTTTAAGATTTCGGGGCCAAACAACCTCCTTTCTTCTGTCTCACTCCAGTACAGCGGTGTGTGACACTTTCGACCATACAATGCTTCGAAAGGAGACATCTTTATGCTTGTCTGATAGCTATTGTTGTATGAAAATTCAGCATAGGGGAGTGCTTCATCCCAACTCTTGGAATCTGTTAGTGCCACTGATCTAAGCATATCTTCTAAAATCTGATTGGTCCTTTCAGTTTGCCCATCCGTTTGAGGGTGATAGGCACTGCTGAAAGCTAAGTGTGTTCCCAACAAGGAGTGGAGTTGTTGCCAAAATCTTGAAGTGAACTGTGTACCTCTATCGGAGACTATCCTTTTTGGCACACCGTGTAGGCATACAATTCTTGACATGTACAATTCCGCTAATTTTTGACTTCGGTAGATTGTCTTGACTGGTATGAAGTGAGCTACCTTAGTCAGCCGATCAACAATAACCCATATTGAATCATAACCCCTTTGGGTTCTCGGCAATCCAACAATAAAGTCCATGCCGACTTCTTCCCATTTCCATTGTGGAACTTGTAGTGGTTGGAGCAATCCTGCTGGCCGTTGGTGTTCAGCCTTCACACGTTGACACACGTCACATAGAGCTATATGTTCAGCAATGTCCTTCTTCATACCTGGCCACCAATAACTTTCTCTCAAGTCCAAGTACATCTTGGTGCTACCCGGGTGTATAGAATATGCCGAATCGTGGGCTTCCTTCATAATCAACTCCCTGAGTCCTTCTTTCTTTGGTACCACGATTCTTTTCCCAAACCAAACAATTCCATTCTTGTCCATATTAAATCCTGGGGCTCTTTCCAGTATCAACTTAACAATTATGTCGATGGTATCTTCATCATCTCCTTGGGCTTGTTTAATTTTCCCCTCTAGTGTGGGTTGTATTTCCATCGTATAGAGGCATCCTTGTGCCACGACCTCCAGATTTAATTTCTCCATTTCGACCCTCAGGCAATTATTCCTCGGCTTTTCGGCAATGCATCGGCAACTACATTAGCCTTTAGGGATGGTAATGGATCCCAACATCGTAATCCGCTATCTGCTCAAGCCATCTTCTCGCCTTAAATTCAGATCCGGCTGAGTGAAAATGTACTTGAGGCTCTTGTGGTCGGTGTATATCTCCGTACGATTCCCGACCAGGTAATGTCTCCAAATTTTTAATGAATGCATAACTGCAGCTAATTCCAAGTCATGGGTCGGATACGAGTTCATGTGGCTTTAATTGCCGGAAGCGTAGCTACTACCCTTCCTTCTTGCATAAGCACACAACCCAATCCTAGCAATGATGCATCGCAATACACTTCGAAATCTTTGTGTAGGTCTCGCAATACCAAAACCGGGGAGGTGGTCAACTTGCTCTTCAAGGTTTCAAAGCTTTCTTGACATTGAGGGGTCCACTGAAATTTCACATCCTTCTTCAACAACTGTGTGAGAGGTTTTGCGATCTTGGAGAATCCCTCGATAAATCGGCGATAATATCCAGCAATTCCCAAAAATCCCCGGACTTTGGTCACCGTCTTGGTACCTTCGATTCAAAATTTCATCGACCTTAGAGATCAATGACACTCCTCCTACGAAATAACATGTCCTAAGAAAGACACTTCCTTCAACCGTAAGTCACACTTGCTATACTTGGCATACAACCGGTTCTTCCTCAAAATGTCTAACACAATTCAAGATGCTCGCATGTTCTTCCTCGTTCTTCGAATAAATCGGGATGTCGTCGATAAATACCACGACAAACTTGTCTAAAAATTCCATAAGTATTTTATTCATCATACTCATGAAATGCGACGGGGCATTAGTAAGGCCAAAGGACATCACCAAAAACTTCGTCTGACCCGTAGCAGTGGTGAATGCCGCTGAATATCTTCCTTCGGATTTTGATTTGATGGTACCGGACCTCAAATCAATCTTCGAGAATACACAGCTCCTTCTAATTGATCGAATAGATCATCCACTCGAGGTAGAGGGTACTTATTTTGATGGTCACCTCATTGGTGATCGGTAGTCTACACACATCCTAAGTGTGCCTTCCTTCTTCTTCACAAATATCACCGGTGAGCCCCATGGTGATGTACTGGGTCTGATAAATCCCTTGTCCTTTAACTCTTGGATCTGCTTCTTCACCTCAGCCATCTGATTGGCATTCATGCGGTACGGCCGTTGTGATATTGGGTTTGTGCCTGGCTGCAGGTCAATAGTGAACTCCACATCACGGTCGGGTGGCAACCCTGTCAGGTCATCCGGAAACACGTCTGGATACTCACTAACAACCGGTATTTCCTCTAGTGGCGGCCGCTCCTTGCTGGTCGCTTTCACTTCTAGTTGATGCACTGTTCCAACTGGACTGCCTGACATGGCTGACTCATATCGGACTTGTGTACCGTTGGTGTTGGTCAAGGTGACTGCTCGGCTAGCACAATCAATCTGTCCCTTGTACTTCATCAACCAGTCCATTCCCAAAATGATTGGTATTCCCTTGGAGTCCAACATAATTAAGTTCGACGAGAACTTAGAACCCTCAATTTCTATTCCTACTGCTGGACATCCCATACTTGTTTTCATGGATCCCCCCGGGGATTGAATTATTAGGGGTTGTTTTAATGGTACTATTTCCCATTGATTTTTAACCACTAAGTCTTTTGTAATAAATGAATGCGAAGCTCCAGAATCAAATAATACTGAACGGTCTCGAGTTCACTAGGAACTTACCAAGCACAACGTCCGGTGCCTCTGAGCTTCTTCGGCGGTGGCGTGGTTAATCGCCCTGCTCCCACGTTCGGTGTTCCTCGGGCGCTGTGGACACTCTTGTTTGAACCCACGTGCGAAGATGCACCTCCTTGGTTCTTCTGCTGCTGATTTTCCGGCTTTGTTGGGCATTGGTGAGCATAGTGTCCCACTTGGTTGCACCGGAAACAGGTGACTCCTGTGGCTCCTCCTGACGCACTCCTGTTCGTGCCTTGGTTTGCATTGGGATTCGGCCGATGAGCATGCTGATTAACAGATTGACTCTGGCCCTGTGATTTCTGCACAAATCTTGAGGCTCGCCTTTGATTACGTAGTTGTGCCTCGATATGGCGGCTGCTAGAGCCTTGCCCTTGCGGAAAACGACGGTGGACCTGCAATCGTTACGTCTTGGAAGTTCATCTTCCTCTTTCTGTCCTCATTGTGCTTGCGCTGAGCTCCTTCCAAGATTATTGCCTTCTCAGTTAACTGCTCAAAGTCTTGGCATTGAAAAGGCAGCAGCTGTATCCTCATGCCTGAGTCCATACCTTCTGTAAACCTCCAGATCTTGGCTTTCTCTGTTGGAATCAGGTCTGAAGCATAACGTGACAGCTCAATAAACTTGTTGATGTACTGAGCGACGGTCATGTTCCCCTGACGCAGGTTTTCAAACTCTCTCTTCTTCTCATCCCGCATGCTCTGGGGCACGTAGGTGTTCTTGAACAGCTCTACAAATTCATCCCACATTAAGTTATGATAATTTGGGTGGGCATTGCAGTAATTTTCCCACCAGTGGGCAGCATTCCCTTTCAGCATGTGGGTAGCAAGCTGGACACTCTCGTAGTCATCACAATCCACTAAGTATAGTTTCTTCTCCACATCCTTGATCCAGTCATCTGCTTCTGCCGGATCCCTGGTTCCTGAGAACTGTGGCGGCCTTGTTCTCATGAAGTCGCTAAACTTAGACTGAGGGTGGTGCGGTGCGACTTGAGGTGCTTGGTGTTGTACTGGCGGGTTGGTCAACCTTTCTACAATCAAATTCAAGGCTTGCAGAACCAGATTGTCTTGCTGCTGTTGGGCTGCAGGTTGAGGTGGCGGTGCGACGCTGCAAGCTGGTGGAGCTTCTCGAGCAACAACGTTGGCTTGGGGAACGACCTCCTCTTCTTGCTGCACTTGATGCTGATTCGACTTGCGGCTTCTTCCATACCGTCAACAGTGTCATGGCACGACGCCCACGACCTCGTCCTCGACTGCGGGCATGGCACGACCCTTCCTCTTCCTCTCGGCATCTGCTCCAAGAAAGAACTAGGAAATATGAACAACTAAGACGGTGGCGACATCTTTAACGAAAATAGTTTGCGAAAACAATTTTCTAGCACTCATTACAAAGATCCAAACGATTAAGATCCAACAAGTACCAAAGCGCATCGGCGGATGCCGCTTAGTTGCAATTTAAGACGCAAATCATCACATAATGTACACGCACAGCAACAAATTAATTGTTATATTCTCGCCTTATTACCGGCTATTTAATCTCCGGTGCTTAGGGAGTAATTTAGGTTTCACTTTAGTGGGAAAATTAGTTTCTAAAAGAAGAAAACACTAATTTCGCTTCAGACGGATCAGACGGACGTCGTACGATCAGACGGACTCGAGTGCATAAAGATCTGACGGACGTCGAGTAAGATCAGACGGACGTCGACGATCTGCATGGATTTATTTTTTTTTTTTTTTTTTTTTTTTTTTGGAAAAACAAATTTTCCTTGCCGTGGAATCCTTCCATCTTCAATTTCTTTATTTGCTCTTCCTCGCGCCTTCGAATTCTTCTCTTGAACTCCGTGTCGTTGTGATAATTTTAAACAATTCACAATCACCAAAATTAAACTAGTAAATATTCCATTAATATGCTAAAGTATGAGTAGTCAGTATCACAATGGGAAATTTAAACCGATACTGTCCACTCCAAACATTAAAATACGACTTAGGCTAATACAATCTTAATTTTAGGGGCTCGAGTAATGCTCCTCGTCGCAGGTCTCTTCCTTTCCGAGGGCTTGTGCTCTTCTTCCCACCTTCGCTTTTGCTCATGAAGGCCTTCTCTTCTTCATACATTTTATCCATCCACGAAGTTCAGATACTCCTTCATGTCCTCATTTGCTTGCTCTAATTCTTTAGCTCGCTTCGTCGAGGCTTCTTTCCTTTTTCTTTGCTTCTTTCTCGCTCCTTGACTTTCTTTTCCTTCTCACGGAGCTTTTCGCCCCATCCCATGACGGTGTCAAGGTCTTCTTGTAGGTTGTCATACTCTTCCTTACACACTTTCCTCTTGTGCTCTAGCGCTTTCTTCAAGCTCTCCACCGTGGTCTTGTCCTTTGCGAGTTGCTCTTCCTTTTTCTCCACTTCGATTCTCATTAATTCACGGTACTGCAATGCGCATGTTCTGCGCCCATTTCTCTGGTAGAATTCTCTCTTTCCTTCAGATCGCTTCCTTCTTATCCTGCTCCTCCTTATTGATGCGGTCCAATTTCTTGATCAATCTCTCCGCTTGGTCGGCCTTGGCTCGTCACAGCGGTCAAGATTCTTCGCAGATCGTGCTTCACTTACTAACCGCTTGTTGGATTCTTGGGCGAACCGTGGAATTCACTTGGTTCGCTCTGGCAAAGAAACGATGTCGCGCGGCAGTAGTGGTATTGAGTTCCTTTTAACTCCTTTTCATAAATGTCACCGAGGTGTAGGATTGCTTCACGGGCCACCATTTGATGTGACTCAGTCTCATCATCAGCGAACGCGTTAAACACCATTGGAGTCTCCTCGGCGTCGCTTCACGGGGTTATGGTTAGCTTGCACCTCCACTGCATGAAGGTGTCCACTTGAACCAATTGACATTCGTAGTTAGGCAACGGGTCCTCGAACCCGAGTTCTTCCAATACCCCGTTCAGCAGCAACGGCATCCCTTCTTCATCCAATATTCGCACCATCTAAAAGGGAAAGAGGCATACTAGTTAGGTAGGGTGAGAGAACAATAAATATGAGGAAAAGAGAGTTTATAACTATTTTTGAATAGGCTTTTCAGCTCCTTAGGGTCTTAGGTAATTAACTACGGTATCCTAGAGTCAACTGGCTCGATACCAAATCATCGTGCACCGGTATTTCTACGGCTTGAGTGACCGAATACTAGTCCCGAAGACCATAGCTAGTATTGCACTCAAGGACATTTGGAATATCATCGCAGCATTGCATTTAACTAGAATTTAACGGTTTACATAAGTATCATCCCAATCGACATAGACAAATACATAGTCTTGCACAGGTTTAATTCAAGCACATAAAATAAGCGGCGAAAGATCAAGCGATGACATCCCGAGGTTGACCTTAACGCAGCGGTGGCTAATCACCTTGACCCTCTGGTCACGGTGGCACCGTTGCTGAAATCTTGACCTGAACAAATATCCGTGGTCCATATAATGAGTACACGGCTACTCAGCAAGCGGTCCTTAATAAATGAATGCAAGGTCAAAGGAAGGGAATGGTTATTTTGCTAAAATATCACCTATCTACTTGTTTATTTGTTTCTTGATTCATTGAACCCATGATAACACTTGAGCGTAGCCAAGGACGGCTAACCAGCTCCAAGAGAGGCAATCCCTGCCTACACTACATCAAGTTATTTAATTAAAACACATTGGACTACCTTGAATTAAGCTCCTTTCCCCGCCCATAACCGCGGGCACGGCTACCATGATAGTTTTGACTCTGCAGAGTGTGTACACGTTCCCCACAAGCCCTGTCTCATCCCGAGAGAGAAACAGTACAAAACCGTTTCCTGTTTCCACCTGTCCCAATACTGTACCCTTTCTTTTGGTTTCGCGCCCCACACGGTACACTTCGACCAGGCCGACAGTCATGCGCACTCCTTCAGCCGGACCTGATAGCGCACCGCATGAGGTTAGCCCCCATTTAAGCCATTCGGAACCGGTGATCGCGAATCACGTCCGCCCACTCTGAGTACAATGAAACAAGCTTCCACTAACGGTCGGGGCGGAAGGCACAAGTGGCATGACGGTTCAGTCGGTTTGGTAATACAAGTACTCGGTCCTTATATGAGAGGAGACCTGCACGCCTCAACCACGGGCCCAAAATCCGCCTCTTACGGGTCTCCTCAAATCAACACACACACGTTGATTTTAGTTGATTAGGTTTATCCAAAAACAGTACCACGGAGTCGAACTCCACGAATACCAGTTATTAATAAGTGAAACCTATCAACTACCAATCCCAGAAGCTAGGCTAAGCATCTATACAAGGATAGGCTAGCAAAACAGTACCAAAATAGGCTATCAATGGAAGGCTACTTCATATTAGTAGAGTGCTAATATGGATTCGGAGCAAACGACACATGTGATGATAATTGAAGCATGCAGAAATAAGTAATCATGAAATAATTAAAATTTAGCAAACTAGGGTTTCAACATGAATCTAGCTTGCCTTCGAAGAAGCTAGGTTCTGGTTCACCTCCCTCGAACGGCTCCGGAACGTCTCCCGGACAGCAGGTACACGTCGGTTCTATGCGAAAGAATAAATAAACAACAATAAATATCGAACATACAGAAAACAGTATGGTAAAAATATATAAAATTCTAGGATTATTTGTGATTTTAGGCTCGAATCATCTAATTTGGAGTTAGGAAACTCCCTAAACAATTCAGGAAGTTTAGAGCTAAATAGAAAAGATCGAAAGATTAAACCCGTTAACCGTGGGTTAACCACGTGAAAACCGAGAGGAAACCCGGTTTTGGGTGGGCGGCGGCGGCCGACGCGAAGGGCACGCGGCGGCTTCCTATTGGCGCGGCGGCGCGACGCGGACCGGCGGGGACACGCGGCAACGGCGGAGCGGGCGGCGGCGCTGGGGCATGTTGTCGGCGTCTTGGGCGCGCGTAGTGGTTAACGGGCGCGACACGCGGCGGGCGCAACGTGACGCAGGGCGGCGGGAGGGCACGCGGCAGCGGCGATCGCCGAAGCGCTTGAAGCCTGGCACGAGGCGGCGGCGAGCGGGGACGGGTGGCGCGCGCGGTTGGGCGGCTTCGGCGTGGAATTCGCGCCATGCGAGCGGGCGGCGGCGGCGGTTGCCGGCGGCGATGCGGTGCCGAAATCCGGCGATCTCTTGGCGGTCTCTATCTCCTTCAATTCTCCTCCAAATATGGCGATCCATATAGTCAAATTGACCAAGACGACGAGCTCTACAACGTGTTGGCCTTGGATTTGGCGATTGGGCATCAGGATAGGAGTATTACCTCGGTTTGCCGGGTTTTGCACGAAAACCGAGGCAGCGGCTAGGGTTTCGGGGTTGGGGTGATGTGGCGACCAGGAACCCTAGGGGGTTTATATAGTGCTTAGGTCGACTTGGGTCAGCCCTAATTATGGGTGAAGTTGTATTGGGCTAGAATTAGGTCTTAATTGGTCAAATTAGAGTCCTAGGGGTTTAGGACTAGGTGGATTGGGTTTTGGGTCTAGTTAGGGCCTAATTAGGTTATCCAGGCCTGTTAGAACCCTTTCCTTATTATTATTTTATGTTTTTGGCTTTATTCTCTTTATTTGTTAATATGTGACATTATAATTTTATTAGGATGTCACAAACCTCCTCCTTAAAGAGAATCTCGACCTCGAGATTCGAAAGATTCTGAACGACTCAGGAACTCGCTTGTGTCCTCTTGTCGCTCCCGGTGGCTTCTTCCTCGGTATGGTTGGACCATCGCACCTTGCAAAACTTGATCGCACGATCGCGAGTACGCCTTTCACTTCTTCCAAAATTTTAGCTGGTCTCTCCTTATAAGTCGATCCTCTTGCAAATCCATCGCTTCCAAGGGCATTTGTTCTTGAGCACCCTCAAACACTTAGGAGTTGGGAAACATGGAACACATTATGAACACTAGACAGGTTGGGTGGCAATCGCAATCGATAGGCAACTTCTCCTCTTGGCGGTGACCTCAAATGGTCCAATGTATCGGGTGATAGCTTCTCGACACGTGGAAGCCAAGTTTCTTTCAACGGTGACACCTTTAAGTACACATGATCTCCCACGTTGAACTGCAGATCCCTCCGACGTTTATCGGCATAGCTCTTTTGTCGTGACTGGGTCGTCTTCATTCTTTGTTGGATCATCCTGACCTTTTCTTCAGCTTCTTTTAAGATTTCGGGGCCAAACAACCTCCTTTCTTCTGTCTCACTCCAGTACAGCGGTGTGTGACACTTTCGACCATACAATGCTTCGAAAGGAGACATCTTTATGCTTGTCTGATAGCTATTGTTGTATGAAAATTCAGCATAGGGAGTGCTTCATCCCAACTCTTGGAATCTGTTAGTGCCATCGATCTAAGCATATCTTCTAAAATCTGATTGGTCCTTTCGGTTTGCCCATCCGCTTGAGGGTGATAGGCTTCGCTGAAAGCTAAGTGTGTTCCCAACAAGGAGTGGAGTTGTTGCCAAAATCTTGAAGTGAACTGTGTACCTCTATCGGAGACTATCCTTTTGGCACACCGTAGGCATACAATTCTTGACATGTACAATTCCGCTAATTTTTGACTTCGTAGATTGTCTTGGTGGTATGAAGTGAGCTACCTTAGTCACCGATCAACAATAACCCATATTGAATCATAACCCCTTTGGGTTCTCGGCAATCCAACAATAAAGTCCATGCCGACTTCTTCCCATTTCCATTGTGGAACTTGTAGTGGTTGGAGCAATCCTGGCGCCGTTGGTGTTCAGCCTTCACACGCTGACACACGCCACATAGAGCTATATGTTCAGCAATGTCCTTCTTCATACCTGGCCACCAATAACTTTCTCTCAAGTCCAAGTACATCTTGGTGCTACCCGGGTGTATAGAATATGCCGAATCGTGGGCTTCCTTCATAATCAACTCCCTGAGTCCTTCTTTCTTTGGTACCACGATTCTTTTCCCAAACCAAACAATTCCATTCTTGTCCATATTAAATCTCGGGCTCTTTCCAAAGATCAACTTAACAATTATGTCGATGGTATCTTCATCATCTCCTTGGGCTTGTTTAATTTTCCCTCTAGTGTGGGTTGTATTTCCATCGTATAGAGGCATCCTTGTGCCACGACCTCCAGATTTAATTTCTCCATTTCGACCCTCAGCAATTATTCCTCGGCTGGCTTAATGCATCGGCAACTACATTAGCCTTTCCGGATGGTAATGGATCCCAACATCGTAATCCGCTATCTCTGCTCAAGCCATCTTCTCTGCCTTAAATTCAGATCCGGCTGAGTGAAAATGTACTTGAGGCTCTTGTGGTCGGTGTATATCTCCGTACGATTCCCGACCATGTAATGTCTCCAAATTTTTAATGAATGCATAACTGCAGCTAATTCCAAGTCATGGGTCGGATACCTGAGTTCATGTGGCTTTAATTGCCGGGAAGCGTAAGCTACTACCCTTCCTTCTTGCATAAGCACACAACCCAATCCTAGCAATGATGCATCGCAATACACTTCGAAATCTTTGTGTAGGTCTCGCAATACCAAAACCGGGGAGGTGGTCAACTTGCTCTTCAAGGTTTCAAAGCTTTCTTGACATTGAGGGGTCCACTGAAATTTCACATCCTTCTTCAACAAGCGTGTGAGAGGTTTTGCGATCTTGGAGAATCCTCGATAAATCGGCGATAATATCCGGCAATTCCCAAAAATCCCGGACTTTGGTCACCGTCTTGGTACCTTCCAAATTCAAAATTTCATCGACCTTAGAGATCAATCGACACTCCTCCTTCGAAATAACATGTCCTAAGAAAGACACTTCCTTCAACCGAAGTCACACTTGCTATACTTGGCATACAACCGGTTCTTCCTCAAAATGTCTAACACAATTCAAGATGCTCGCATGTTCTTCCTCGTTCTTCGAATAAATCAGATGTCGCCGATAAATACCACGACAAACTTGTCTAAAAATTCCATAAGTATTTTATTCATCATACTCATGAAATGCGACGGGGCATTAGTAAGGCCAAGGACATCACCAAAAACTCGTCTACCCGAACGAGTGGTGAATGCCGCTGAATATCTTCCTTTCGGATTTTGATTTGATGGTACCGGACCTCAAATCAATCTTCGAGAATACACAGGCTCCTTCTAATTGATCGAATAGATCATCCACTCGAGGTAGAGGGTACTTATTTTTGATGGTCACCTCATTGAGTGATCGGTAGTCTACACACATCCTAAGTGTGCCTTCCTTCTTCTTCACAAATATCACCGGTGAGCCCCATGGTGATGTACTGGGTCTGATAAATCCCTTGTCCTTTAACTCTTGGATCTGCTTCTTCACCTCAGCCATCTGATTGGCATTCATGCGATGACGGCCCAGATATTGGGTTTGTGCTCGCTGCAGTCAATAGTGAACTCCACATCACGGTCGGTGGCAACCTGTCAGTCATCCGGAAACACGCCCGATACTCACTAACAACCGGTATTTCCTCTAGTGGCGGCCGCTCCTTGCTGGTCGCTTTCACTTCTAGTTGATGCTTTGCTCCAACCGGATCGCTCGACATGGTGACTCATATCGGACTTGTGTACCGTTGGTGTTGGTCAAGGTGATTTGCTCGCCGCTAGCACAATCAATCATCCCTTGTACTTCATCAACGGTCCATTCCCAAAATGATTGGTATTCCTTGAGTCCAACATAATTAAGTTCGACGAGAACTTAGAACCCTCAATTTCTATTCCTCTTCTTTGGACATCCCATACTTGTTTTCATGGATCCCCGGGATTGAATTATTAGGGTTGTTTTAATGGTACTATTTCCCATTGATTTTTAACCACTAAGTCTTTTGTAATAAATGAATCTGAAGCTCCGAATCAAATAATACGATAACGGTAGTCGAGTTCACTAGGAACTTACCAAGCACAACGTCCGGTGCCTCTGAGCTTCTTGGCGGTGGCGTGGTTAATGCGTCCTGTTCCCACGTTCGGGGTGTTCCTCGGGGCGTTGTGGACACTCTTGTTTGAACCCACGTGCGAAGATGCACCTCCTTGGTTCTTCTGCTGCTGATTTTCCGGCTTTGTTGGGCATTGGTGAGCATAGTGTCCCACTTGGTTGCACCGAAGCAGTGACTCTGTGGCTCCTCCGACGACTCTGTTCGTGCCTTGGTTTGCATTGGGATTCGGCCGATGAGCATGCTGATTAACAGATTGACTCTGGCCCTGTGATTTCTGCACAAATCTTGAGGCCTGCCTTTGATTCTGGTAGTTGTGCCCCTGATATGGCGGCCTGCTAGAGCCTTGCCCTTGCGGAAAACGACGGTGGACACTGCGATGTTACGTCCTTGGAAGTTCATCTTCCTCTTTCATCCTCATTGTGCTTATTGAGCTCCTTCCAAGATTATTGCCTTCTCGATTAAGCGCTCAAAGTCTTGGCATTGAAAAGGCAAGAACAGATCCTCATGCCCGAGTCCATACCTTCAGAAACCTCCGGATCTTGGCTTTCTCTGTTGGAATCAGTGCGAAGCATAACGTGATGTGACTCAATAAACTTGTTGATGTATCGAGCGACGGTCATGTTCCCCGACGCAGTTTTCAAACTCTCTCTTCTTCTCATCCCGCATGCTCGGGGCACGAGGTGTTCTTGAACAGCTCTACAAATTCATCCCACATTAAGTTATGATAATTTGGGTGGGCATTGCAGTAATTTTCCCACGATGGGCAGCATTCCTTTCAAAGCATGTGGGTAGCAAGTCGACACTCTCGTAGTCATCACAATCCACTAAGTATAGTTTCTTCTCCACATCCTTGATCCACCATCCGCTTCGCCGGATCCTCGGTTCCCGAGAGCGTGGCGGCCTTGTTCTCATGAAGTCGCTAAACTTAGATCGAGGGTGGTGCGGTGCGACTTGAGGTGCTTGGTGTTGTATGGCGGGTTGGTCAACCTTTCTACAATCAAATTCAAGGCTTGCGTAACCAGATTGTCTTCTTCTTTGTTGGGCTGCAGTTGAGGTGGCGGTGCGGACGCGGCAAGCTCGGTGGAGCTTCTTCGGCAAAGAACGTTGGCTTGGAACGACCTCCTCTTCTTGCTGCACTTGATGCTGATTCGACTTGCGGCTTCTTCCATACCGTCAACAGGTGTCATGGCACGACGTCCACGACCTCGTCCTCGGCCTGCGGGCATGGCACGACCCCTTCCTCTTCCTCTCGGCATCTGCTCCAAGAAAGAACTAGGAAATATGAACAACTAAGACGGTAGCGACATCTTTAACGAAAATAGTTTGCGAAAACAATTTTCTAGCACTCATTACAAAGATCCAAACGATTAAGATCCAACAAGTACCAAAGCGCATCGGCGGATGCCGCTTAGTTGCAATTTAAGACATAAATCATCACATAATGTACACGACAGCAACAAATTAATTGTTATATTATCGCCTTATTACCACTATTTAATCTCCGGTGCTTAGGGAGTAATTTAGGTTTCACTTTAGTGGGGAAAATTAGTTTCTAAAAGAAGAAAACACTAATTTCCGCTTCAGACGGATCAGACGGACGTCGGGTACGATCAGACGGACTCGGCATAAAGATCTTGACGGACGTCGGCACAAGATCAGACGGACGTCGGCACGACTGCACGGATTTATTTTTTTTATTTTTTATTTTTTTTGGAAAAACAAATTTTCCTTGCCGTGGAATCCTTCCATCTTCAATTTCTTTATTTGCTCTTCCTCGCGCCTTCAATTCTTCTCTTGAACTCCGTGTCGTTGTGATAATTTTAAACAATTCACAATCACCAAAATTAAACTAGTAAATATTCCATTAATATGCTAAAGTATGAGTAGCCAGTATCACAATGGGAAATTTAAACCGATCTGGTCCACTCCAAACATTAAAATACGACTTAGGCTAATACAATCTTAATTTTAGGGGCTCGAGTAATGCTCCTCGTGCGAGGTCTCTTCCTTTCCGAGGGCTTGTGCTCTTCTTCCCACCTTCGCTTTTGCTCATGAAGGCCTTTCTTCTTCATACATTTTATCCATCCTGAAGTTCAGATACTCCTTCATGTCCTCATTTGCTTGCTCTAATTCTTTAGCTCGCTTCGTCGAGGCTTCTTTCCTTTTTCTTTGCTTCTTTCTCGCGCTCCTTGACTTTCTTTTCCTTCTCACGGAGCTCTTCGCCCCATCCCATGACGGTGTCAAGGTCTTCTTGTAGGTTGTCATACTCTTCCTTACACACTTTCCTCTTGTGCTCTAGCGCTTTCTTCAAGCTCTCCACCGTGGTCTTGTCCTTTGCGAGTTGCTCTTCCTTTTTCTCCACTTCGATTCTCATTAATTCACTACTGCAATGCATGTTCTGCGCCCATTTCTCTGGTAGAATTCTCTCTTTTCCTTCAGATACGCTTCCTTCTTATCCTGCTCCTCCTTATTGATGCGGTCCAATTTCTTGATCAATCTCTCCGCTTAGTCGGCCTTGGCTTTGTCGGCACACAGCGGTCAAGATTCTTCGCAGATCGTGCTTCACTTACTAACCGCTTGTTGATTCTTGGGCGAACCGTGGAATTCACTTGGTTCGCTCTGGCGCAAAAACGATGTCGTGGCGGCAGTAGTGGTATTGAGTTCCTTTTAACTCCTTTTCATAAATGTCACCGAGGTGTAGGATTGCTTCACGGGCCACCATTTGATGTGACTCGGTCTCATCATCGTGAACGTTAAACACCATTGAGTCTCCTCGGCGTCAAGGCTTCGGGGTTATGGTTAGCTTGCACCTCCACTGCATGAAGGTGTCCACTTGAACCAATTGACATTCGTAGTTAGGCAACGGGTCCTCGAACCCGAGTTCTTCCAATACCCCGTTCAGCAGCAACGGCATCCCTTCTTCATCCAATATTCGCACCATCTAAAAGGGAAAGAGGCATACTAGTTAGGTAGGGTGAGAGAACAATAAATATGAGGAAAAGAGAGTTTATAACTATTTTTGAATAGGCTTTTCAGCTCCTTAGGGTCTTAGGTAATTAACTACGGTATCCTAGAGTCAACCTGGCTCTGATACCAAATCTGTCGTGCACCCCGGTATTTCTACCGGCTTGAGTGACCGAATACTAGTCCCAGAAGACCATAGCTAGTATTGCACTCAAGGACATTTGGAATATCATCGCAGGCATTGCATTTAACTAGAATTTAACAGTTTACATAAGTATCATCCCAATCGACATAGACAAATACATAGTCTTGCACAGGTTTAATTCAAGCACATAAAAATAAGCAAATAAAGATCAAGCGATGACATCCCGAGGTTGACCGGCAGCGCGGTGGCTAATCACCTTGACCTCCCGGTCACGGTAGCACCGTTGCTGAAATCTTGACTGAACAAATATCCGTGGTCCATATAATGAGTACACGGCTACTCAGCAAGCGGTCCTTAATAAATGAATGCAAGGTCAAAGGAAGGGAATGGTTATTTTGCTAAAATATCACCTATCTACTTGTTTATTTGTTTCTTGATTCATTGAACCCATGATAACACTTGAGCGTAGCCAGGGCGGCTAACCGGCTCCAAGAGAGGCAATCCCCGCCACACTACATCAAGTTATTTAATTAAAACACATTGGACTACCTTGAATTAAGCTCCTTTCCCCGCCCATAACCGCGGGCACGGCTACCATGATAGTTTTGACTCTGCAGAGTGTGTACACGTTCCCCACAAGCCCTGTCTCATCCCGAGAGAGAAACAGTACAAAACCGTTTCCTATTTCCACCTGTCCCAATACTGTACCCTTTCTTTTGGTTTCGCGCCCCACACGGTACACTTCGACCAGGCCGACAGTCATGCGCACTCCTTCACCGGACGATAGCGCACCGCATGAGGTTAGCCCCATTTAAGCCATTCGAACCGGTGATCGCGAATCACGCCCGTCCACTACGAGTACAATGAAACAAGCTTCCACAACTAACGGTCGGGGCGAAGGCACAAGTGGTCATGACGGTTCAGTCCGGTTTGGTAATACAAGTACTCGGTCCTTATATGACAGAGGAGACCTGCACGCCTCAACCACGGGCCCAAAATCCGCCTCTTACGGGTCTCTCAAATCAACACACACGTTGATTTTAGTTGATTAGGTTTATCCAAAAAAAGCACTACCGCAGTCGAACTCCACGAATACCGTTATTAATAAGTGAAACCTATCAACTACCAATCCCGAAGCTAGGCTAAGCATCTATACAAGGATAGGCTAGCAAAACAGTACCAAAATAGGCTATCAATGGAAGGCTACTTCATATTAGTAGAGTGCTAATATGGATTTGAGCAAACGACACATGTGATGATAATTGAAGCATGCGAAATAAGTAATCATGAAATAATTAAAATTTAGCAAACTAGGGTTTCAACATGAATCTAGCTTGCCTTCAAGAAGCTAGGTTACGTTCACCTCCTCGAACGGCTCCTAACGCGTCTCCGGACAGCAGTACACGTCGGTTCTATGCGAAAGAATAAATAAACAACAATAAATATCGAACATACAGAAAACAGTATGGTAAAAATATATAAAATTTAGGGATTATTTGTGATTTTAGGCTCGAATCATCTAATTTGAGTTCGAAACTCCCTAAACAATTCAGGAAGTTTAGAGCTAAATAGAAAAGATCGAAAGATTAAACCGGTTAACCGTGGGTTAACCACGTGAAAACCGAGAGGAAACCCGGTTTTGGGTCGGGCGGCGGCGGCCGACGCGAAGGGCACGCGGCGGTTTTATTTGGCTTGGCGGCGCGACGCGACCAGCGGGGACACGCGGTAACGGCGGAGTGGCGGCGGCGCGGTTGGTGGCGGCGTTGTCGGCGTCTTGGCGACGCGGCGAGTGGTTAACGGGCGCGCGACGCGGCGGGCAGCACGTGTCTTGTGGCGGCAGCGCGGGCGGCGGCGGAGGCACGCGGCAAAGCGGCGATCGCCGAAGCGGCGTCGGCAAGGCGGGCGGCAAGGGACGGCGTGGCGCGCTACGTTGGGCGGCTTCGGCGTGGAATTCGCGCCATGCGAAAACGGGCGGCGGCGGCGGTTGCGGCGGCGATGACGGTGCCGAATCCGGCGATCTCTTGGCGGTCTCTATCTCCTTCAATTCTCCTCCAAATATGGCGATCCATATAGTCAAATTGACCAAAGACGACGAGCTCTACAACGTGTTGGCCTTGGATTTGGCGATTGGGCATCAGGATAGGAGTATTACCTCGGTTTGCCGGGTTTTGCACGAAAACCGAGGCAATGCTAGGGTTTCGGGGTTGGGGTGATGTGGCCGACCGAGGAACCCTAGGGGGTTTATATAGTGCTTAGGTCGACTTGGGTCAGCCCTAATTATGGGTGAAGTTGTATTGGGCCAGAATTAGGTCTTAATTGGTCAAATTAGAGTCCTAGGGGTTTAGGACTAGGTGGATTGGGTTTTGGGTCTAGTTAGGGCCTAATTAGGTTATCCAGGCCTGTTAGAACCCTTTCCTTATTATTATTTTATGTTTTTGGCTTTATTCTCTTTATTTGTTAATATGTGACATTATAATTTTATTAGGATGTCACAAACCTCCTCCTTAAAGAGAATCTCGACCTCGAGATCGGAAAGATTCTGAACAGACTCAGGGAACTCGCTTGTGTCCTCTTGTCGCCCCAGTGGCTTCTTCCTCGGTATGGTTGGACCATCGCACCTTGCAAAACTTGATCGCACGATCATGAAAGTACGCTTTCGGCTTCTTCCAAAATTTTAACTGGTCTCTCCTTATAAGTCGATCCTCTTGCAAATCCATCGCTTCCAAGGGCATTTGTTCTTCAGGCACCCTCAAACACTTCAGGAGTTGGGAAACATGGAACACATTATGAACACTAGACAGGTTGGGTGGCAACTGCAACTGATAGGCAACTTCTCCTCTTCTGGCGGTGACCTCAAATGGTCCAATGTATCGGGGTGATAGCTTCCCTGACACGTGGAAACGGCGCAGCCCTTTCAACGGTGACACCTTTAAGTACACATGATCTCCCACGTTGAACTGCAGATCCCTCCGACGTTTATCGGATAGCTCTTTTTGTCGGATCGGTCGTCTTCATTCTTTGTTGGATCATCCTGACCTTTTCTTCAGCTTCTTTTAAGATTTCGGGGCCAAACAACCTCCTTTCTTCTGTCTCACTCCAGTACAGCGGTGTGTGACACTTTCGACCATACAATGCTTCGAAAGGAGACATCTTTATGCTTGTCTGATAGCTATTGTTGTATGAAAATTCAGCATAGGGAGTGCTTCATCCCAACTCTTGGAATCTGTTAGTGCCATCGATCTAAGCATATCTTCTAAAATCTGATTGGTCCTTTCGGTTTGCCCATCCGCTTGAGGGTGATAGGCATCGCTGAAAGCTAAGTGTGTTCCCAACAAGGAGTGGAGTTGTTGCCAAAATCTTGAAGTGAACTCTGGTACCTCTATCGGAGACTATCCTTTTGGCACACCGTAGGCATACAATTCTTGACATGTACAATTCCGCTAATTTTGACTTCGTAGATTGTCTTGGTCGGTATGAAGTGAGCTACCTTAGTCACCGATCAACAATAACCCATATTGAATCATAACCCCTTTGGGTTCTCGGCAATCCAACAATAAAGTCCATGCCGACTTCTTCCCATTTCCATTGTGGAACTTGTAGTGGTTGGAGCAATCCTGGCGGCCGTTGGTGTTCAGCCTTCACACGCTGACACACGCCACATAGAGCTATATGTTCAGAATGTCCTTCTTCATACCGCCACCAATAACTTTCTCTCAAGTCCAAGTACATCTTGGTGCTACCCGGTGTATAGAATATGCCTAATCGTGGGCTTCCTTCATAATCAACTCCCCGAGTCCTTCTTTCTTTGGTACCACGATTCTTTTCCCAAACCAAACAATTCCATTCTTGTCCATATTAAACTCGGGGCTCTTTCCAAGATCAACTTAACAATTATGTCGATGGTATCTTCATCATCTCCTTGGGCTTGTTTAATTTTCCCCTCTAGTGTGGGTTGTATTTCCATCGTATAGAGGCATCCTTGTGCCACGACCTCCAGATTTAATTTCTCCATTTCGACCCTCAGGCAATTATTCCTCGGCTTTCGGCTTAATGCATCGGCAACTACATTAGCCTTTCCGGATGGTAATGGATCCCAACATCGTAATCCGCTATCTCGCTCAAGCCATCTTCTCGCCTTAAATTCAGATCCACTGAGTGAAAATGTACTTGAGGCTCTTGTGGTCGGTGTATATCTCCGCACGATTCCCGACTGTAATGTCTCCAAATTTTTAATGAATGCATAACTGCAGCTAATTCCAAGTCATGGGTCGGATACCTGAGTTCATGTGGCTTTAATTGCCGGGAAGCGTAAGCTACTACCCTTCCTTCTTGCATAAGCACACAACCCAATCCTAGCAATGATGCATCGCAATACACTTCGAAATCTTTGTGTAGGTCTGGCAATACCAAAACCGGGGAGGTGGTCAACTTGCTCTTCAAGGTTTCAAAGCTTTCTTGACATTGAGGGGTCCACTGAAATTTCACATCCTTCTTCAACAACTGTGTGAGAGGTTTTGCGATCTTGGAGAATCCCTCGATAAATCGGCGATAATATCCAGCAATTCCCAAAAATCCCCGGACTTTGGTCACCGTCTTCGGTACCTTCCAGTCCAAAATTTCACTGACCTTAGAGAGATCAACTGACACTCCTCCTTCTGAAATAACATGTCCTAAGAAAGACACTTCCTTCAACCAGAAGTCACACTTGCTATACTTGGCATACAACTGGTTCTTCCTCAAAATGTCTAACACAATTCGAAGATGCTCCGCATGTTCTTCCTCGTTCTTCGAATAAATCAGGATGTCGTCGATAAATACCACGACAAACTTGTCTAAAAATTCCATAAGTATTTTATTCATCATACTCATGAAATGCGACGGGGCATTAGTAAGGCCAAAGGACATCACCAAAAACTCGTACAGCCCGTAACGAGTGGTGAATGCCGTTTTCGGAATATCTTCCTTTCGGATTTTGATTTGATGGTACCCGGACCTCAAATCAATCTTCGAGAATACACAGGCTCCTTCTAATTGATCGAATAGATCATCCACTCGAGGTAGAGGGTACTTATTTTTGATGGTCACCTCATTGAGTGATCGGTAGTCTACACACATCCTAAGTGTGCCTTCCTTCTTCTTCACAAATATCACCGGTGAGCCCCATGGTGATGTACTGGGTCTGATAAATCCCTTGTCCTTTAACTCTTGGATTCGCTTCTTCACCTCACCATCGATTGGCATTCATGCGATACGGCCGCCAGATATTGGGTTTGTGCTCGCTGCGCAGTCAATAGTGAACTCCACATCACGGTCGGGTGGCAACCTGTCAGTCATCCGAAACACGCCTCGATACTCACTAACAACCGTATTTCCTCTAGTGGCGCCGCTTCCTTGCTGGTCGCTTTCACTTCTAGTTGATGCACTGCTCCAACCGGATCGCTCGACATGGTCGACTCATATCGGACTTGTGTACCGTTGGTGTTGGTCAAGGTGATCGCCGCTAGCACAATCAATCTGTCCCTTGTACTTCATCAACCAGTCCATTCCCAAAATGATTGGTATTCCCTTGGAGTCCAACATAATTAAGTTCGACGAGAACTTAGAACCCTCAATTTCTATTCCTACTGCTGGACATCCCATACTTGTTTTCATGGATCCCCCCGGGGATTGAATTATTAGGGGTTGTTTTAATGGTACTATTTCCCATTGATTTTTAACCACTAAGTCTTTTGTAATAAATGAATGCGAAGCTCCGAATCAAATAATACGGTTAACGGGTACTGAGTTCACTAGGAACTTACCAAGCACAACGTCCGGTGCCTCCTGAGCTTCTTCAGCGGTGGCGTGGTTAATGCGCCCTGCTCCCACGCTCGGTGTTCTCGGGCGCTAGGACACTCTTGTTTGAACCACGTGCGAAGATGCACCTCCTTGGTTCTTCTGCTGCTGATTTTCCGGCTTTGTTGGGCATTGGTGAGCATAGTGTCCCACTTGGTTGCACCGGAAACAGGTGACTCCTGTGGCTCCTCCTGACGCACTCCTGTTCGTGCCTTGGTTTGCATTGGGATTCGGCCGATGAGCATGCTGATTAACAGATTGACTCTGGCCCTGTGATTTCTGCACAAATCTTGAGGCCTGCCTTTGATTCTGGTAGTTGTGCCCCTGATATGGCGGCCTGCTAGAGCCTTGCCCTTGCGGAAAACGACGGTGGACACTGCAGTCGTTCTGTCCTTGGAAGTTCATCTTCCTCTTTCTGTCCTCATTGTGCTTGCGTTGAGCTCCTTCCAAGATTATTGCCTTCTCAGTTAACTGCTCAAAGTCTTGGCATTGAAAAGGCAAAGAACAGCTGTATCCTCATGCCTGAGTCCATACCTTCTGTAAACCTCCAGATCTTGGCTTTCTCTGTTGGAATCAGGTCTGAAGCATAACGTGACAGCTCAATAAACTTGTTGATGTACTGAGCGACGGTCATGTTCCCCTGACGCAGGTTTTCAAACTCTCTCTTCTTCTCATCCCGCATGCTCGGGGCACGAGGTGTTCTTGAACAGCTCTACAAATTCATCCCACATTAAGTTATGATAATTTGGGTGGGCATTGCAGTAATTTTCCCACCATGGGCAGCATTCCTTTCAAAGATGTGGGTAGCAAGTCGACACTCTCGTAGTCATCACAATCCACTAAGTATAGTTTCTTCTCCACATCCTTGATCCACCATCCGCTTCGCCGGATCCCTGGTTCCTGAGAACTGTGGCGGCCTTGTTCTCATGAAGTCGCTAAACTTAGACTGAGGGTGGTGCGGTGCGACTTGAGGTGCTTGGTGTTGTACTGGCGGGTTGGTCAACCTTTCTACAATCAAATTCAAGGCTTGCAGAACCAGATTGTCTTTGCTGCTGGGCTGCAGGTTGAGGTGGCGGTGCGGCGCGGCAATCGGTGGAGCTTTGTCGAGAAAGAACGTTGGCTTGGGAGCGACCTCCTCTTCTTGTTGCACTTGATGCTGATTTCGACTTGCAGCTTCTTCCATACCGTCAACAGTGTCATGGCACGACGCCCACGACCTCGTCCTCGGCTGCGGGCATGGGCGACCCTTCCTCTTCCTCTCGGCATCTGCTTCCAAGAAAGAACTAGGAAATATGAACAACTAAGACGGTAGCGACATCTTTAACGAAAATAGTTTGCGAAAACAATTTTCTAGCACTCATTACAAAGATCCAAACGATTAAGATCCAACAAGTACCAAGCGATCGGCGGATGCCGCTTAGTTGCAATTTAAGACGCAAATCATCACATAATGTACACGCACAGCAACAAATTAATTGTTATATTATCGCCTTATTACCACTATTTAATCTCCGGTGCTTAGGGAGTAATTTAGGTTTCACTTATAGGGGAAAATTAGTTTCTAAAAGAAGAAAACACTAATTTCCGCTTCAGACGGATATGACGGACGCCGGGCACGATCAGACGGACTCTGGTACAAGATCAGACGGAGACGGCACAAGATCAGATCTTGACGCCTGCACGATCTGCACGGATTTATTTTTTTTTTATTTTTTTTATTTTTTTTTTTGGAAAAACAAATTTTCCCTTGCCGTGGAATCCTTCCATCTTCAATTTCTTTATTTGCTCTTCCTCGCGCCTTCGAATTCTTCTCTTGAACTCCGTGTCGTTGTGATAATTTTAAACAATTCACAATCACCAAAATTAAACTAGTAAATATTCCATTAATATGCTAAAGTATGAGTAGCCGTATCACAATGGGAAATTTAAACTGATACGGTCCACTCCAAACATTAAAATACGACTTAGGCTAATACAATCTTAATTCTTAGGGGCTCGAGTAATGCTCCTCGTGCAGGGTCTCTTCCTTTCCGAGGGCTTGTGCTCTTCTTCCCACCTTCGCTTTTGCTCCGCGAAGGCCTTCTCTTCTTCATACATTTTATCCATCCTGAAGTTCAGATACTCCTTCATGTCCTCATTTGCTTGCTCTAATTCTTTAGCTCGCTCGTCGAGGCTTCTTTCCTTTTTCTTTGCTTCTTTCTCGCTCCTTGACTTTCTTTTCCTTCTCACGGAGCTCTTCGCCCCATCCCATGACGGTGTCAAGGTCTTCTTGTAGGTTGTCATACTCTTCCTTACACACTTTCCTCTTGTGCTCTAGCGCTTTCTTCAAGCTCTCCACCGTGGTCTTGTCCTTTGCGAGTTGCTCTTCCTTTTTCTCCACTTCGATTCTCATTAATTCACCAGCTGCAATGCGCATGTTCTGCGCCCATTTCTCCTGGTAGAATTCTCTCTTTTCCTTCGTATACGCTTCCTTCTTATCCTGCTCCTCCTTATTGATGCGGTCCAATTTCTTGATCAATCTCTCCGCTTGGTCGGCCTTGGCCCGCACAGCGGTCAAGATTCTTCGCGTATCGTGCTTCACTTACTAACTGCTTGTTGGATTCTTGGGCGAACCCGTGGAATTCACTTGGTTCGCTCCTGGCAGCAAAACGATGTCGGCGCGGCAGGTAGTGGTATTGAGTTCCTTTTAACTCCTTTTCATAAATGTCACCGAGGTGTAGGATTGCTTCACGGGCCACCATTTGATGTGACTCAGTCTCATCATCAGCGAACGCGTTAAACACCATTGGAGTCTCCTCGGCGTCGCGCTTCCTGGGGGTTATGGTTAGCTTGCACCTCCACTGCATGAAGGTGTCCACTTGAACCAATTGACATTCGTAGTTAGGCAACGGGTCCTCGAACCCGAGTTCTTCCAATACCCCGTTCAGCAGCAACGGCATCCCTTCTTCATCCAATATTCGCACCATCTAAAAGGGAAAGAGGCATACTAGTTAGGTAGGGTGAGAGAACAATAAATATGAGGAAAAGAGAGTTTATAACTATTTTTGAATAGGCTTTTCAGCTCCTTAGGGTCTTAGGTAATTAACTACGGTATCCTAGAGTCAACCTGGCTCGATACCAAATTGTCGTGCCCCGGTATTTCTACCGCTTGAGTGACCGAATACTAGTCCCAGAAGACCATAGCTAGTATTGCACTCAAGGACATTTGGAATATCATCGCAGGCATTGCATTTAACTAGAATTTAACAGTTTACATAAGTATCATCCCAATCGACATAGACAAATACATAGTCTTGCACAGGTTTAATTCAAGCACATAAAAATAAGCAAATGAAGATCAAGCGATGACATCCCGAGGTTGACCGGAACGCAGCGGTGGTTAATCACCTTGACCCTCCCGGTCACAAATTGGCACCGTTGTTGAAATCTTGACTGAACAAATATCCGTGGTCCATATAATGAGTACACGGCTACTCAAAGAAGCGGTCCTTAATAAATGAATGCAAGGTCAAAGGAAGGAATGGTTATTTTGCTAAAATATCACCTATCTACTTGTTTATTTGTTTCTTGATTCATTGAACACATGATAACACTTGAGCGTAGCCAAGGACGGCTAACCAGCTCCAAGAGAGGCAATCCCTGCCTACACTACATCAAGTTATTTAATTAAAACACATTGGACTACCTTGAATTAAGCTCCTTTCCCGCCCATAACCGCGGGCACGGCTACCATGATAGTTTTGACTCTGCAGAGTGTGTACACGTTCCCCACAAGCCCTGTCTCATCCCGAGAGAGAAACAGTACAAAACCGTTTCCTGTTTCCACCTGTCCCAATACTGTACCCTTTCTTTTGGTTTCGCGCCCCACACGGTACACTTCGACCAGGCCGACAGTCATCGCGACTCCTTCACCGGACTGATAGCGCACCGCATGAGGTTAGCCCCATTTAAGCCATTCGAACCGGTGATCGCGAATCACGTCCGTCCACTACGAGTACAGAGGAAACAAGCTTCCACAGCTAACGGTCAGGGCCAGAAGGCACAAGTGGTCAGACGGTTCAGTCCGGTTTGGTAATACAAGTACTCGGTCCTTATATGAGAGGAGACCTGCACGCCTCAACCACGGGCCCAAAATCCGCCTCTTCGGGTCTCCTCAAATCAACACACACACGTTGATTTTAGTTGATTAGGTTTATCCAAAAAGCAGTACCCGAGTCGAACTCCACGAATACCGCTTATTAATAAGTGAAACCTATCAACTACCAATCCTGAAGCTAGGCTAACATCTATACAAGGATAGGCTAGCAAAACAGTACCAAAATAGGCTATCAATGGAAGGCTACTTCATATTAGTAGAGTGCTAATATGGATTGAGCAAACGACACATGTGATGATAATTGAAGCATGCGTAAATAAGTAATCATGAAATAATTAAAATTTAGCAAACTAGGGTTTCAACATGAATCTAGCTTGCCTTGAAGAAGCTAGGTTCTCGTTCACCTCCCGAACGGCTCCTAACGTCTCCTGACGGCGAGTACACGCTCGGTTCTATGCGAAAGAATAAATAAACAACAATAAATATCGAACATACAGAAAACAGTATGGTAAAAATATATAAAATTCTAGGATTATTTGTGATTTTAGGCTCGAATCATCTAATTTGAGTTCGAAACTCCCTAAACAATTCAGGAAGTTTAGAGCTAAATAGAAAAGATCGAAAAGATTAAACCGGTTAACCGTGGGTTAACCACGAAAACCGAGAGGAAACCCGTTTTGGGTCGGGCGGCGGCGGCCGACGCGAAGGGCACGCGGCGGCTTTTATTGGCGCTGGCGACGCGGGACCGCGCGGGACACGCGCAACGGCGGAGCTGGCGGCGGCTTGGTGGTATGTTGTGCGGCGGCTTGGGCGACGCGGCGAGCGGGTTAACGGGGCGCGACACGCGGCGGCAAGCAATAGCGGACGTGTCTTGCGGCGGCGGCGCGGGGCACGCGGCAGCGGCGATCGCCGAAGGCAAGGTTGGCGGGGCGGACGGTGGCGCGCGGCGGTTTGGCGGTTTCGGCGTGGAATTCGCGCCACGCGAAAACGGGCGGCGGCGGCGGTTGCGGCGGCGATGACGGTGCCGAATCCGGCGATCTCTTGGCGGTCTCTATCTCCTTCAATTCTCCTCCAAATATGGCGATCCATATAGTCAAATTGACCAAAGACGACGAGCTCTACAACGTGTTGGCCTTGGATTTGGCGATTGGGCATCAGGATAGGAGTATTACCTCGGTTTGCTTCGGGTTTTGCACGAAAACCGAGGCGGCGGCTAGGGTTTCGGGGTTGGGGTGATGTGGCGATCAGGAACCCTAGGGGTTTATATAGTGCTTAGGTCGACTTGGGTCAGCCCTAATTATGGGTGAAGTTGTATTGGGCTAGAATTAGGTCTTAATTGGTCAAATTAGAGTCCTAGGGGGTTTAGGACTAGGTGGATTGGGTTTTGGGTCTAGTTAGGGCCTAATTAGGTTATCCAGGCCTGTTAGAACCCTTTCCTTATTATTATTTTATGTTTTTGGCTTTATTCTCTTTATTTGCTAATATGTGACATTATAATTTTATTAGGATGTCACATAAGGTCATCCCCGTGTATGCGTAGTGGTCGCCTCGTTAAGCGCTAAGCACACGGAGGGGATGCCTCCTAATATGTTTGTCCAGTCAAGGCCGACGACACTAGAAATGAAAAAAAGCTTCACATATTTTTCTCCCTAAACACCAAAACCAAGTAATAGTGGCCCCTCAATTTGTAAAATTTGGCACAAATACTTTCTTGACTAGTCAAATGGTTATTTTTGGTAGTTCTCATTGATGTGGCAGTCCACAAGGCAGTTGTAGGCATGTGGCAGCCCATGTGGTAAACATTGGTGGCATCACATGTGGCAAATAATGTAGTAGCCTCATCAACAAATCCTGTTATCCCTCTGCCCTCCAGTATCTTTGATAATTAATTAGTTAATTTTGAATTTTAAGAGTCTATAAAATATTAACTATATCACATATATATGCAAGTGATATGAGCAAACCAGATGCCATGTTAATAAAACTACCTGCATAATATTAACTATATCACATATATATGCAAGTGATATGGGAAACCGGATGCCACATTAACAAAACTACCTGCATAAACTACCTATGGTGTAAAGTGAAGCGATACTAATAGGTTGAGTGACAAGTAATAGGTTTTATAGTTGAGTATGTAAAATGGACTTTTTAGATAGTTCAAGGGTGTAATATGTTCACATTCGTATGATCAGATAAACTTCCAATCAAAGCCGATTGAGTGACAAGTAATAGGTTTTATAGTTGAATCTGTAACATGGACTTTTTAGATAGTTTAAGGGTGTAATATGTTATTCGTATGATAAGATAAACTTCCGATCAAAGCCAACTCAGCTAATACAAGAAGTATGCTAAAATTTTACTTAATCAGCTAGATATGTCTGTGTGTGCGCACGCGCATTGTCATGTAAGATTATTATGAATTGCTAGCAAATTAACAAAGAAAATTATTATTTTTTGTTTAAGAGCCTACTATAGAAGGATATATCAACGAAATAAAGGCAAAGTTTACTCAAACCTTTTGTGCAATGCGTTGGTAGTCCTGTGGTAGCCTGTACCAGAGCTCATGTAAAAAGGCGCCGCATTTGGATTAAGTGGCCTCGTACGAACTCTGCAAGCATGGTAAAAGGCGTAATAATGAATCATAATTCATAGGCAAAATGGAGCGGAGTTTCCAACGCTCAGTAATCGCCTACTACCACGGGTGATGGGCTAGCCATGCATCCTAGTTTTGAAGACTCAATTCTTCAATAAATATTTCTTTAAATAATAATTGCAGAAAAATATAGATAGTGTTTAAAATTTACATAGATATATGCTTGTAGACATTTGAACTGGCAAATTAATCTAAATTGCTAACAAATTAACGAAGTGATCTTATCGAAATTTAAAATAAAACTAGCACAGTGATTCACACATTTGCGCTGTTATATTCGTTAGTTTGTATGTACTTAGATTCGGTAAAATCTTCTAGATTGAACGAAAAATATATTTAACATCTACACCATTATAATCTAGACCAATTGGAATTGATAGTGTATATTTTTTCTATTAGATTTAACTTAAAACATATTTAACATCTACACTATTATAATCCCACACGCATGTCCATCTAGAGGTTAGTTTGTATTTAGATTTGGCACAGTTTGTTGGATTTAACCAAAAAAATATTTAAGATCTGCATTGTTATAATCTAGACCAACTATAATTGATGATGTTTTTTTCTTTTTCTCCGATCAATGTGGGAGTTTTAACTTTTTATAGCATAGGTGGCTCTGCTGCACTCTAGTATTGCATAAATTGGATATGGGAAACAAAGATCTTTTTATTACCTTTAACTCGTGCTTTGGAACTCGTGTATTTTTTCTTTTTATTATTGATTTTCCTTGCTTAGATCTAGAGTAGGAGGCGCTCGTCTCCTGCATACGCACCCTTCTTTTCATGCCTCTGAGTCATTGCTCTTTCGGCTTATAATATCTAGAGCATTCCAATCTACAACAGAGTGTGTGGTGTTTCCTCCCCCTACTTCCAATATGTAGCGAAGTGCATAGGCTTCTCCCTTTTGGGATTTTGACTTATCTAAATATTCCAACACAATTAATGGCATAGATTTTCATCTTTTTCTCTCTGATATGGGAATTTCTAACATTTTAAAGCGTGGTGGTTCTACTACACCAAAGCACATGATGAATCAGATATGAGAAAAAATATATATTAATATTTTCCTTTACCTTTGGCTACACTGCTTTGAAATTCATGCATCATTTTTGCTTTTCATGCCGCTTTTCCTTGATCAGATATAGAGCAATGACGGGTGCATGTCACCTCATTACATCTTTTGTATCTTATCGTCTCATCTTCTCCCTACATGCCTAACCTGTAGCAGTACATAGGCATCTCCATTTTGGGATTGGATTTATCTAAATATTCCACTATAATTGATGGTGTAAATATTTTTCCTTTTCTCTCCAATTAATATGGGAATTTCTAATTTTTTTAGAGCGTAGTTGCTATATTGCACCAAAGCACATGAGGAATGGGGTACAAGAAAATATATTAACATTTTCTATTACCTTGGGTACCATGCTTTAAAATTTGCGCATCATGTTTTCTCTTCACGTCGCTTTTCCTTGGTCAGATACAAAACAATGGCAGGTGCATGTCTCCTCACTACGTCCTTTTCAATAAGTAGCAGCACATAGGTGTCTCCCTTTTGGGATTCTGAATTATCTACTATAATTGATGGCATAGATTTTCATCTTTTCTCTTCTGTCAATATGGGAATTTCTAACTTCTTAGAGCATGGTGGCTTTGAAAATTTTTGGCATGGAAATTATTCGAGAAAGAAAAGAAAACAAGTTATACCTTAACCAACAAAGTTACATTGAAAAGATTCTTCGTCTGTTTAATATGCATGATGCAAAGCCTGTGAGTACTCTTTTAGCTGTACACTTTAGATTATCTTCTGCTTCATGTCCTGAGTTTGATAATAATATTGAGTACATGTCTAAAGTTCTCTATTCCAGTGTAGTTGGTTCTCTTATGCATGTCATGATCTGTTCTCGTCCTGATTTATCTCATGCACTGAGTGTTATTAATAGATATATGGAAAATCCTAGCAAGGAGCTTTGGAAAGCCGTTTGTTATTAATAGATATATGGAAAATCCTAGCAAGGAGCTTTGGAAAGCCGTTTAATGGATTTTCAGGTACTTGCATGGTATATCTAATGCTTGTTTGTAGTTTGGAAAATAAGGAGATGGACTTATTGGTTATATTGACTCTGATTATGCTTGCGATTTGGATAAAAGAAGATCTCTCACTGGTTATGTATTCAGTATTGGTGGTTGTGCTGTTAACTGGAAAGAAAATTTGCAGGCTACTATTGTTTTATCTACCATTGAAGCTGAGTATATGGCTATTTCTGAAGCTTGTAAAGAAGCTATTTGCTTAGAGGTTTATATGCTGAACTTTGCGGGGCTTCTTCTTGCATTACTATATTTTGTAATAGTCAAAGTGCTATATGACTTACCAAGAATCAAATGTTCAATGAGAGGACAAAACACATTGATATGAGATATCATTATATCCGAGATGTTTTTGCACAAGGTGATGTTAAAGTATGCAAAATAACTACTCATGACAACCCTGTTGATATGTTGACCAATTTAGTTTCTGCTAGTAAGTTTGAGCACTAGTTGGTGTTACAATTTAAGTCCTAATGACTTTTGGCGCACAAGGTTTTCTGGAGATATTTCTTCTATTATGGCTATCGTGGAATTCAACTCAAGGTGGAGATTATTAAAATATGATCCGAATTATGGATTTTATTATAGATAGAGCTCTAGTCCTATACAGACTCTTTTCCCCATACGAACTCTTGGATATACCACTATAAATACCCCCTATAGCCATAGGGTTGATAGGTCGTTCTCTCCACTAGTTTATTGTAATCGTCCTGTTGTTCTCTCCATCCACATATAGTGATTTTGCCTTTATGTGCCTATGGTTTTTTCCGCAAGAATTTTCACCTAAAAATCTCGCATGTCTCTTATTCTCTATTTTATGTCTCTATTTCTAGCACACGAATTCAAGTCGCCGAGGGAGCACGAGCACAAGGCAACCAGCAATCAAACCACTATTCTGAAGCCTTCTAATTCTATATCCAAACCAAATCCCACTTATCTAACAGTCTAGTACTAATAGACGAAATGGTATTAATGAATTAAACTTCATATGTGAGCCATCTCAACTATATATACTAGAAGTATGCAATACATATCAACTTACGCCGTTCTTCTCCAACCATTGATGCCGATTTAATAATAGGCTTTGCTATGTTTGACTATTTAATTTGAATATAGTGCATGTAATAATTTGGCCCTAACAATCTGTGGTTGATTCATTGATGAGCTGCAACAGTCCGTATGCATCTGTGATGTATAGGTCGGAACAAGTTTCCATTATCTTAAAAAAATATTTAGATTAATCATACAAATGTATATGTGCACGCACTTGTCATCTAACACTAATCTGAATTGCCAGTAAATTAACGACGTGATCTTATGAATATTTAACATAAATCCATAGAACGAACTAAATTTTGCTTCATAGCCGACTGTAAAAGAATGAATGAAATAAAGGCAAACTCGAACCTTTGGTCCAATGCGAAACTCTGTCGGATATTATTGAGGATTAAAATCGACGACATGCCGTACAGATGGACTACCGTATAGCAAATAACTCCAGTCGGTTCCATCAAGTTAAGGGCGTCTCCATCAAGCCTGCACCAACGAATTTCAACGGAATTTTTAATAAAATATACTAAATAAAAATTATATTTAATATAATATACCACAGTGTACTAGTATTGGGGATTTAACTATGGTTCACTGCTAGTTGTGGTTAGTTGTACATGTAAGTGACAAACTTCGCCAAATTTTCAAAAAATTATACAACATCGAAGCGCAACAAAAATTGAAAATTGAACCGTAGGTTTACAGGAAGGGTCTACAAAAAATTTTATTATTTTCAAAAATTACAAATTTTTTTAAATTTAAAAATCATGATGACAAAAATTTCTAAAAAATCATTTTTTTTGAATTCACGATTTTTTTAATTCAAAAATTTTCAAAATCAAAGTTTCTAAAAAAAAATTTAAAACTTTTTGTGAACCCTTTCTGTGAACCTACAGCTCCTTTTTTTTAAGTTTCGTTGTATTTTCATGTTACATAATTTTTTATGATTTTTAAAAATTTAAAAAATCATAATTTTTATGGACACTTTTTGTGAACATAAAAATGCATTGAAACTTGAAAAATGGAAGGGACACTTTTTGTGAACATAAAAATGTATCGAAACTTGAAAAATGGAACAATAGCTAAAAATTAATATTTTTGAATTTTTAAAAATTATAAAAATTATGTAATATCAAAATACAATGAAACTTTAAAAAAATGGAGCCGTAAGTTCAAGGAAAGGGTTCACAAAAAGTTTTAAATTTTTTTAGAAACTTTGATTTTTAAAAATTTTTGAATTTGAAAAATGAAACAATAGGTTCATGAAAAGGGTCGCAAAAATTATGATTTTTAGATATTTTTGTCTTCATGATTTTAAATTTAAAAAATTAAAATTTTCAAAATTAACAAAACTTTTTGTGAACCTACAGTTCCATTTTTTCAATTTTTGTTGCGCTTCGATGTTGCATAATTTTTTAAAAATTTGGTAAAGTTTGTCACTTATATGTACAACTAACAATTGCTAGCAGTGCAGGGCTACTGCATGGCTGTCCAGCGCCAGGTGCCAGCCCCGGGTGGCTGCTGCCATGCCATACGGCGGCAGCCATGCAGACTGGCGGCCGCCACATTAAATTCCCAACACTAATACACTGTGGTATATTATATTAAATATAATTTTTATTTAGTATATTTTATTAAAAAAATCCAATTTCAACAAGAAGAAGAAAAAGATGGTGATGAGGAAGTTCGTGCTCGCTACGTTTTTTTCATGGTCTTCAAGATGCAGGCGTAACCAATGGTATAATTTTCATATAGTTTTAAACCTATTAGTACCCAAACTTTAAAGAGTTTGATGGCATGGATTCTAGGACAGGACTTATGTAAGAGACAACTGAGGAAGTAGTATGTTAGAAGAAACTCTTACAGTTGGTAAAAATGTTACAAGAGAAACTCGTGGACTGACAGGATGACTCCGCCCATCACGAATGCCTGGCTGAACACCACAGAATAGCACCACCGGACCATGCCACACCTGGAATTAATACCTAGTTTTTTTTCTTGAGAGTCAACAGAAAAATGAAGAGCGAAACGAAGGAAAACCTCTGTCAAAATCATACGAACGTTGCAAGTTCCTTTCGCAGGCTTCTAACTGGCCCATGTTGAGCTCGAAGCCTGAGTTTCAGGATAATATAGACAGTCGCCTGGCAACCAATTCCAAATTGCGTACAGAACATGATTTCATGAAAACTGCACCAGACAGTATCAAATCCGAATGAAAAAAGAGAGTCAGAAGATGCGAATCAGGTTCACAGTATGCAGTTCCTAGAGGAATTCGCCGCCTAATTCACAGCTATTTCAAAGTTCAAACCTTGTGTTGAAATCCCATGTATCTAATTCTAAAGACCAGGAAACCAAGAAAACGATAAGGTTCCAGAGTACCAAGCCAAGCTTTTCCCGTTCCATGATCATACGGACCATGAAGAGTGAGGATCCCATCCTTCTCCAACCTGGATGAATAAGCAAGAGAACGATATGACATGAACAAGAAACCTCGCGCGATTAAGCAAAGTGTATACAATAGAAAGATGCGCCAATCAGCTGGATGCAAGATGTGTTTGAAGATCTCGGTTGTTACCTCACAAAAATTGACAAACTAGCTGCAAGCTTCTTGGATCGGAGCTGCTATTGAGAACAAGAACCCTAAACTCTTGACGAAGAAAGTGAACTCCCAAGGGAAAGGGGATCGATGTAGCTGGCGTTAGGCTCTAATAAAGCTATCCTCGCGTCATTAGTACGCAGCTAAGGCCGTCTCCAATGCGCAGCGCGAGGCCCACGCGAGAGGAGAGAGAGAAGCCACGTGGAGGAGAGAGACGCGGCAGCCGCGCGCGGGAGCGGAGCGACGATGTCGCGCGTGCCGTCGCCCTCGCACCGGCCATAGGACGTCTCGCGACGTGTGCGCGGCACGGCCGCACGACCTGTCCCGTACTACGTACTTTCCATGAACATTCCACGGCGCGCCGGGAGCAGACGCGAGCAACAGCCGTTGCATACATGTGCATGTAAATAGTATTTTTATTAATACTACTACTACTAGTATTATTATTATTATTATTATTATTATTATTATTATTATTATTATTATGATTTGGGGAGGTGGAACAGAGAAGACAATATATAGCTAAAAGGAAGAGAGAGGCCTCAGAGCTGGGGAGTTCTTTGACATCTCTAGCTGTCACCAGGGAGAAGGCAGCCACTGCAAAGGCATACACAGCGTACTACAAGCTACTAGTTAAAGACATCACAGGTTTTAGCGAAGAGGAGATAAAGAAACGTGATCATGCACTGAATTACTTCCACGAGATGTTTGATGGGCATGGATAAGAGAATTAGCTTGTATGTTGTAATGAATAAATGTAACGTAACTTATGTATTTTAGCCTACGAATGTATTGTATCTTAGCGTATGATTGTATTATTATTATGCATTTTTAATTTAATCCACACATTGTAATCGTTTGTGAACTACATATTTCAAAAACTAGCTAAATATTATTATTATTATCAATAATATTTAATTTGTATTTACATATTTAGTTATATTTCACATTATGTAACAAATAAAAATAGATTTAACTAAAAATAATAAACACATATAAATATTTAGGACCCACTGCTACCGCCTCTATACCATCTCACCATTGGAGGGGTGGGAGCTAGTGGAGGTGCTAGTGATTAGGTGTGGGTCCCATGATAGCACCTCACTCCCACTCCACCATTGATAGGGGTGAAAATGGGACAGAAAATTCCTACCCGATCCGAGCCCGGATTCGTTTAGAACCCGATTCGAATCCGAAAAAATGATATCCGTTTATATCCGGATTTGAATCCGTATCTAAATTCGCCTATCCGGAAAATATATGGGTTAGGATATGGGAGGAGCAATATCCGGTCCATATCCGATTCGTATCCGCATATCCAAGATATCCTAAAGATGTCAATGTAAATTAGCAAAATAGATATCCGGTAACATATCCGATAAACATAATATTCTGTATGTTTTATAGTTGTCGAGTAACTATTGAACTTGAAGTATGACTTTGCTGCATGAACATTTGTACTTGAAGTATGCCTATGTTGTGTGAACTGGAATCTTTTTGTGGAATTAGCCATTGGCAAAACTAGTTTAAATATTGATTAATACCTGCCTATCGCTCATGTTTTATTCAATAGATATATTGTTAGCTTTTGTATTAAACATGGAAGTTTAATTGGCATTGCTATAGTAGTAAATAATTATGTCATGTGATATTTTTTATGTATGTGAAATATCCGAATATTTATCTGTTCCCGATCCGATCCCGATCCGTATCCATCCCATGTCCGTATGCCGAAAAATCCGAATTCGTATCCGGATCCGGAGTATTCGTATCCAGCAAAAAAATATGGGTTAGGATATGGGACAAGCAATATCCGCCCGTATCCGACCCGTTTTCACCCCTAACCATTGAAATGGGTGGGAGCTAGTGGAGGTGCTAGTGAGATGTGGGTCCTATACTAGCACCTCTCTCCCACCTCCACCATTAAAATGGGTGGAAGCTAGTGGAGGTACTAGCTCATATGACACCACTAACGCCTCCACTGTCTTCCCAACTATTGGAGATAGCCTAATTCGGACCTATGCGGACCTATACGCGTATGCAACAGTGTTAGTGTTTGGTATAGGCAGACTAGTGGAGTGATTTGATATAAGCAGCTCGTTCCAACGCATTTGCCATTTTTTAAGAGAGAAAAGAATTGGTTTTGAATTTTGATTTTGTAAGCTATCAACACCCTACTGGGCTAGCACCAACTCCCTTCGCCCAGCTTCCCCAGCCCATTTTGTCTCATAGCTTCCCCGGCCCATTTCCTTTCCCCAACTGGCCCATCCAACCCTGTTACCCGCCCACTCCTTCCTCTCAGTCTCCCTATCCACCAACCCCACTATGGCATAGGTGTCGTATCCCAAATCTACGTCCAGTCCTGTCTGTCTCACTTAGGGATAAAAATTCTATAGGGACCTCCCCACATCCCCGTCGTGAGGACGGCCCCTAAATTTGCGACGCGTCTCTCACCAATCTCCAAGCGAGCCGGCTGAGAAGGGAGTCCTCCCATGTGCGCACGCAGCCGCCTCCTCATTCTCCCCTCTCTCCACGGGATCCTCACGCCGGGAACCCTAGCCGCCGTCGCCGGGAACCCGAGCCGCCGCTGCGAGGAGGCCGCCGCCGAGGAGGAGGAGGTTGGCATCGCTGTGCTCAGGCTCGGGCTCGCGCTGGCCGCCGTGGAGGTCGACGAGGAGGCCGTCGCCGAGGAGGCGGCAGCTGAGGAGGCCGCATCCGGGAGGTCGACGAGGCCATGCCGTGGAGGTCAACGAGGACGCCGTCGAGGAGGCCACCGCCGAGGAGGTCGATGAGGACGCCGCCTGGGCTTGTCCCGCAGCTCTCCCCGATTCCCCTCCTTTAGCCCCCGCCGTTGTGCTCGTGCTCCATCAGGTGAAGGCAGCAAGGTGATGAACCAATTGCACTGCAATCTCCTAGCCCCTTTAGTTCATACATGTAATTGCACTTGATGGATTGCATAGAATTATCCTTAGCTGGTCTACATGAAAGGGAAAAACTTTCAGGTTTTTGTCAGGCAGAAAAAACAGAATTAGCTGGCCGTATAGCATAGCAAATGGTTTGTCTAATAACCTGTCTAGCAGGTTGAAATGTAACAAAAGGAAATGTGGTGAATCATTCATGTTGGCAAAAAAAACAAGTATAATTACAGCTTGTTTGCAAGGGGGAACCATTCATGTTGAAAAAATAACCTGGCTAGCAGGTTGAAATGTAACAAAAGAACCATGTCACTAGCCTGTTTGCAAGGGGAACCACTCCTTGGTCAGTTAATTCTTCTTGTGTTAAGTTTAATTGTTATGCTGATGATGGATGGTTAATTATGTGAAATAATGATGAGGTTGTGTTTAGTTTTATTTTGTTTTTTCAGCGGTATCAAAATGTCTCGCGCGAGCTCAACACCTAGTTCTGTGTGCGGCCGACGTTGCAGCCTAGCGGGTTGCCATTGGTGCGGTGCCCCGGATGCAACTTAGAAAATGTAATCGAGCTCACTGCAAAGACGACGGCCAACTACGGAAAGAGATTCTTCAAGTGCCCCTGAAACCAGCCTTTTTCGGATGATTGTGATTTTTTCATGTGGCAAGAACAATATGAACATTTAGTAGGTGGATGGCGTGAAGTAGGAGCTTCAAGCGTTGAAGAGGAACTGCATGGTGTGAGGACAAAGATTGTTGTGGACTTCAAATATATGCTAGAGAAAATGATATTGCTTATCAGTGTCCTTGTAGGTCTTGTTGTTGTACTAATCGTTATTGTGCTTGTAAAGTAGATGTAATGCCCATATGTAAGCCTTGTCTAATTGTATTGGAGATGCACTCCTAAATGCTTGAATCAGTGTATGAAATTGTGGTATTGAGAGCTAAAAAGTTCAGTTTATTTATTGCTGAAATGTCTGGAGATGCTAGCTATTAAGTGGCTGGAAATTGTCTGGAGATTGATCAGTGGCTGCCTATTAAGTGTATGTTTTTGGGGTAAAAAAGACAATGAATGAATCAGTGTATGAAGTACTGGAGATGCACTCCTACCTAAATGCTTGAATCAGAGTAGCAAGTCATCAATTAACAGTACCATCTCTTATACAATCCTGAGGTTGACAAAAAGAAAGAAACATAAAACAATAGTAGCATCTCACAACATAAGTCACTACATCATTACTTCCTGACAACATAAGACACTACATGATAGTTTCTTACAAACAGAGCTTCCATTTTTTTAGCTACTAAGATCTTCCATTCCATGCAAATACATATTAGAATTGGTCATCAAAATGGAATCTTCTAGTGTCCGATGTTTGATTAGCATCTTCGACTCCAAGTAATAAGCTTGTATAAGAAATTGCGGTAGAAGAGTCTTCGCGAATGTCGACCATTTGACCATCTTTAGCACATGGTGATGTTTTGCTATCTTTACCTACACATGAAACTAAATAAGAAAGTGGTAGCTGTCTGAGAGTAGTTGCAGATTACAAGTTGCAGTCTTTACCTTTTTTCTTGTTCTTTGACATGTTTGCACTCTTGCCTTTCTTTCTATCTAGAACATGTCTTTGTCTTCTTTTTGTACCCAATATAACAGGAGGCAATCTAAATGATACATTACCATTTAAAGGTAGTTGTGGGCATTCATCAGAGCTTTGGGAAACCACAACAGATTTCAAAGGCATTTGGCTTAGGGTATTGTCCGCCTCCAAATCTAACTTATCTAGACCATTATCCAAATCATCAAGAAGCTTTTTAGAAACAGATGACTTTAATGCTATAGATGTGGCCTTCCGAGCTATACGAGCAGCATATGCTTTCAAAGTATCCTTCGCATTGACTTCTCTTCTCATAAAATATTCCCTTTTTGCATATTTTCTCCACCTATTATGGATGTACTGAGATGGCAGATTAAAAACCCCATTGATATTAAAGACTCTAAGAGCATGCTTGCATAATAGCCCTATAAGACATGTAAAGTAAATGTTATCAAATATGACATGTAAAGTAAATGTTACAATAGCAAAGAACTTTAAAAGACAAAACACATACCAATGCATTCATACTTCCTGCAAGAACATTTTATGCTTTTATTGGCAGAATCAAAGACAACTAGTGCCTCATCTTCAGAACACATAGGCACAACCTTGTAAATCATGGTAGTGCCCTCACATTGCAATAAATTGAATGCCAAAGAAAATTGTTCCTTGAATTGCTCCTCAAAATCACAATAAATCATTCTTGTATATGATGCTGCCGCTGTATTCAACATTGGTAAATGTTGCATACAAATTACAGGGTTAGAGTGGCGTGATCTAAAATCTGCCTCCAACTCATTTTCACGAAGACTGGCCACACATTTCTCACATTGTTCTATAAGCTCTGTAACACATAGTTTTCTACGAAACCTTTTCTTAAACACATTGTTTATACCTTCACTCCTTTGAGTTGAGGTCATATCAGCAGTGAACAAGTCACGAAAGATCAAAGCCCACTTCTCCTTCAACTCATAAAGATTTTTCAGCCTTGTGTTGTCTTGGAGTTCATAAGTGTCCAATAATTCATTCCATTTCCTATCAAAGTACTTCATTGAATTTTCCTCATACACACATTTCTTGAATTCAGACAGAAACTAAGGATGATTATTTATAACATGACTAAGATGTTTGGCAGCATTACAATAAATATGTCATATACAAAGACGATGGCTTGTATTTTCAAATACAATGTGGATTGCTGCTGCCACGGCTGCATCTTGATCAGTGAAGATTGTGCTAAGATGCTTGTGAGACATTGCAACTAGAAACGTTTGAAAAAGCCAGATAAATGATTCAACGGTTTCATTATATAACAAACGGTTTCATTATATAACAGTGCTACTCCAAAAAGTATTGTTTGCTTATGATGGTTCACACCAAGAATTGGAGCAAATGGCATTTCAAATTTGTTAGTTTGAAATGTGGTGTCAAACGTAACAACATCCCCAAAGCATGCATAATCGTTGATAGACTGCCCATCCGCCCAAAAGAAGTTAGCTAGCTGACCATTCTCCTCATCTAATTGTATTGCATAGAAAAAATTAGGATCTTCCAACTGTTTATTCTTCAAATATTCCAATAATGATTGTGCATCATTGGCAGCCAAATACTTCCTACACTTACGTCCTATCTCATTATTACAATCCATTTGGAAGAAGGGTACATTCTCACTCCCTCCATACCACTGCTTAAAGAACTCATACACTTGAGCAGGTTTTACTCCAGCTTCTCTTATCTGAAATTAGTTGTTTATTAGCATCTAAAATACACGTTGTGATCTCAAATGTTGTACCTTTTGAACAGTCCAAAGACCATTTCGACAAATATTAAACTGCACACGAGCTGAGCAACAAGTCCTAGTGGTAACATTTTCTTTCACAGTGTCATGCGATGAATTTTTACCTCGTGTACCTTGGTTGCTGCAAACAATCCACTTCTGATATATGGTCTTATCGGCTCTCAGCTTTGAGTGGCTCTTTCTTATACTAAATCCAACTCTTCCAGCATATTTATTGTACATCTCATATGCATCATCCTCTGACTTGAATACCATTCCAACTTGGGGAACCAATATTGCCTCCTCAGCCACCTGAAAATTTGTGATAATTCAATGCATATTTTTCAGACCATAAATACATACAATTTTATGACACTTAATCTTGACAAAGTTAACCTTGAGTGCCCTAGCCTGATGTTTATCTGGAGTTGACTTGGCGGAATCATCCGGCGGCTCCATCTCATTGGCCCCTGCCTCGATGTTGGGGGCAGGGACAGGAACACATGACTCGTCTACGATGCTCTCCGTCGCAACGCCACCTCCATGCCAGCCAGGAGGCGCCGGTTCCATGGCCGATGGCGAGGGCGGCGACAAGGATTGGGGGGGAAATGAGAGAGACGGCGGTGTCCAAGAAGGATAGCCAGCACGAGCCGGAGCCCGAGCACGGCGGCGGCGTGCTTGGTCTCCTCCTCGGCGGCGGCGTGCTCGGCCCTCCTAGGCAGCGGCCTCCTCGTCGACCTCCACGACGGCCAGCGCGAGCCCGAGCCCGAGCACAGCGACGCCGTCCTCCTCCTCCTCGGCGGCGGCCTCCTCGCAGCGGCGGCTCGGGTTCTCGGCGACGGCGGCTAGGGTTCTTGGCGTGAGGATCCCGTGGAGAGAGGGGAGAATGAGGAGGCGGCTGCGTGCGCAGGCGGGAGGACTCCCTTCTTAGCCGGCTTGCTTGGAGATTGGTGAGAGACACACATCGCAAATTTAGGGGCCGTCCTCACGACGGGGATGTGGGGAGCGTCCCCATAGAATTTTTATCCCTCACTTAGCTATTGTCTTGTGAGTATAATATTACTCGCGCGTGGATGCTACACTATAGTAGAGGTACTACCGTACTAGTGTATAACGTAAAAAATGCTAGTACATATACACGTTAGTTTTTGTGATAAAAGGACATGTACAAAGATTTAGCCTGGCTAACCTTGTTCTTTGGATAAATTTGGGTCTTTGAATTGTTCTTATAAAACAGCATAGAAATGTGATGCACGTCAGTGGCCATCTTTTTCGTGGAGGATGTACAAAGCTATAACTGTCAAGATGTTAGGATCGTTTGGTTAAATGGAAGATTGTTTCTTCTTTTCTTTTCTTTTTTTTTTTGCCTTGTCTTAGTGTGACAACATTTTGGTATTAGCCTTTTCTCTATGATAAGTATTTAGCTTTTAGCTGTGTAATACCTATGTGCATTTCTAGTTGGTGTAGAGACCGATTCATTATTAAAATAAACTTTGTTCTTTGGATGGCACATGCTCATTTCATCTGCGTGCACGCCAAAATATCATCAGTACGTGTATACTGTTATTCTGTTAACTGTATGGCACAGCATGCACTAGCCATATCTAGCATTTGCAAATTAGTCTGCAACACATGTCGCTTCAAGAATCCATTCGAAGCTTCATGCTTATCCATGTTCTTTTTCTTAAATTAAAATTAAAAACTACAGCTACAAAATTTGTCATTTTTATCGACTAAATATTGTATCATTTTGAAACCATTTTTTAGACTTTTAGTAATTCTTCTTAAAACTCCCAAAATATAAAATTTTACAATATTTTGGGCTCTCCATTTTTTTTAGGGGAACTCTTGGATTTGGCCGTCCGATAAGATAGGACGCGTCGACGTGGCCCAGCCCAGAAATCACATTTCCATCCAGAGATGCATCGGTCAGTTATGCACCCACAAGTCACAAGGCCCACGCACGCACCGGACCGACTCCCTCAGTCCGATCCAAGCAGGCGCCAAATGCCAAAGCGACGAGCCGGAGCCCTTCACCACCAGCTTGCCGTCCGGCTGTTCCTATCCTGCCAACCTCCCCTCACCCCATCAACCCACCACCACGCGACGCTCCACTTCTACGCTTCGCTTTGGCTCCGCTCCACGACGCGCCGCCCGATTGCTCGCTCCACCTAACCTCCCCCTGCAGCGATATCGGCCTAGATCTGGTGGCCCCCTGGTGCCTCGTGGCCGGGCCAATCAATGGTGTCCGGACGCGGCGCAGGCCGGCGTGTCCGCGGCATGCGTAGTGCTGTTCGTCCCATGGGGCTCACGGGCTGGCACCTCAGCTGCAACAAGGTGCTCTTCTTCTCCAGCGCGCTCTTTGTCTAACTTGCCGTCGGCATCCACCTCTCCTTGTACCTCCCCTCCCCGCCCTACCTCCTCGCTGCCTCCTTCTACCCCCACCCCGTCGCGTCCACCTCCTTGTCGTCATGCATCCTATTCCTGCACTGGGGTGAAAGGTTCATCCCTATTTTATCATGAAACCCTCAGTCATGTACATGCAAAACTTCAGTTTTATCTGGTGAAACTTGGTTTTATTCTTGTGAAACTTCTTATATTTACACAGGTGATTTTTAAACAACAATGAAATATGAAGTTTCATTAGTAGTTTAGCCAAGTTTATTACACTACAAGGAGAACACCCATTTGCCAACGCATATATGTGTAGTTAAATGGCCAAATAAGCATTGCGGAGCTCTATACCAACGCATTTAATATGCGTTGCCACTGGGACCGTTGCGAGAATCTATCCCTACGCATCCAAATGCGTTGGTAACAAGCCGAAAAAAGCGTTGCAAGGCAACAACGGATATGGGACAACACTTCTATGCATCGTTAGCTTGCACTAATGAAATTGTATTTGTCCAATATATTTTCATGTATAGATGCTTTGCGATGGATATATCTCTTTTTTATCACCCAAAATTGAGAGTGCTCACGTATAGAAAATTATCGTATAAAGCAATCATTAATCTGGAATAATCAGAAAATAAATATATTGCATTCCAAAATATTCTGTTACATGATAATAAAGCATCTTGAAATGTGATGTTACATTACAGTGATATTATTCATACCACTAACAAAACATCCTTTCCAAAAAAAAACAATGTGTGTAGTAAATGCCTAAACAACTATAGGATTGTCGGCATTCTCCATCCTTGATTTTTGGTTAGTGGTCTTTGCATCTATAGGAAGTACATGACGATGAGCAGATTGTGCAATCTCTGCAAGAGTAAATAAACTATATAAGCACTACAAAATAATATAACACATGGAAAATTCTGCAAGAGTAAATAAATTATGTGAGGACCAAAAATATAATAACATTAGTAGTATACTAGTTGGGTGCCCATGCGTTGCAATGGAATAATTAGATGATTAATAGTAAAAAAATATTTCCGGAGTTTAAACATAAATACCAACAAGGATGCAAATACCAACAAACAACACAAATATTCATCTTACTGAAGATATATGAAGCATGAGCCTAGAAGAAATGGCTAGCATTGTCCTATCCTCCTTTTGTACATGAATCAAGTAAATATAGTTATCACAGCTATGCATTCAATTTTGATAACCATCTAGGTTGATAGTTCATAGCTTAGGCTCCTAAAAATCACTCAGCAGACTTGCAACAAAGACATCAGAGACATCAGATGGGTCAAGCAGTGGAAAATTCCAGTATCATATTAACTTTGATCTTTTAACGAAATTAATACTTGCCTCAATAGGCCCATCTGCAGCAACATATCCAATTGCCTCTTCCAAACTCATCTATATGGTTCAAAAACTCCCGTTATGACTAGAAAGAAACCCCACGCGTTGCGTGGGTGTGCTTTTAATAGAGTAATTCATATGCAAATGCTACAGGTTTTTTTACAAATAATGAAGGCAAAGTAAAGGAAGCCATTGTAAATAAAAATAAACCTGCATAGAACTAATGATTCATGACTTCACTCTCCGGGATGGCCACGGTGACGGAGCTATTGTAAATAAAAATAAACCTGCATAGAAGAAGAAAAGAATATCACATGCAAACATTTTAAGATATCAATGGTTTGTGATGTAGGGAATCATATCATATTACCAGTTATGATAGGCCAGCCTACTCTAGGACCACGATGGTATTCTCTCTAAATTCTACAAAATTTCGGCAGCACCCCCCCATAGTTTAGACATCCACACATCAGACAAAATAGAATGGATCACATATATAATCATATATTAAATTCACATGACCATAAACCAGAAGAACACACAACAAAGGCATATATCCGGCCAAGAGCAATATGACATCAGAACATTTTACCTTACCAAGCCATAGGGCCATAATTAGTACTTATTCAAGTTTTATTGATACTTCTTCAAGTTTCATCAGTCGGTTTAACCAAGTTTCATTGCTGCTTCTTCAAGTCTCATCTGTAGTTTAGCCAAGTTTCATTGGCACTCTCAGATTTTATCAATAGTAAGGAAAGTTTCATTGGTTTTTTTTAAGTTTCTTTAGTAGGGTTTTCAAGTTTCAACAGTTGTTTTGCAAGTTTCATCAGTTCGCGCACCTGTTTTCACATATATATTGTCAAGTTTCATCAGTATATTTTTCAAGTTTTATCAGTTATATTTTCAAGTTCCTATATTGACGCTAGCATGATGTCATGCGTCCGATGGAAAGTATCCCATCGGACGTCCGACGCGTGGCGCTCTCCATTTTTTTATCGAAGACGTATAACTTTTTCAGATTATAATCAAAGCTACAGCGGAGAGGCTGCGCTAAATTTTTCATCTCTCTTCTGCCCAATCGGCCGTTTTTGTTGGCTGTCTAGAGCCGTGTACGGACCTAGTGCCGAATGCCGATCACAAGGGAAAGGCCGAAAAACGAGGGGGAACCGGTTTCATGGAAACGAAGTGTGTCGTCCTCCGGTTTTTCTTCAAAACAGTGTGGTAATCTTTGAATGCAATTTTGTATTCTCGTCTAGATTATTTGGCATTAGTAATAGTCTTCGGCCTTCGCGGGAAAGATCAAAGATGAAGAAGGGGTGAAGGTTGCAACCACAGCTCGCAAGCATATAATGATACAATAGTCAACACATATTGATGTTTCGAAAGACTAATTTCTGAGCTGGAATTGCAGATCAATCAGACAAATCGCTTCGAACAATATATGCCCAGGGTGCATGCATATACGCGGTCTGTGCGTCTCCTCGGTGTCTTTGTCCCTCTAATCGATGTTGGCGTTGATGGCGAGGACGTTGCTGGAGAGCTGCGCGAGCGTCTCGTCGTGGTCGGCCATGAGGTTCTTGAGCCCCTCGCGGTCCGTGAACCCGTTCTCGCAGGTGTCCACGTCGGTGCGCGCCGAGTCTAGCATCACGCCGGCCGTGCTCTTGTCCCCGCGCTTCAGCGCGTCCACCGCCGAGTCGAAGTTGGTGTTCATGTCGTCGTACAGCCCCAGGCAGTCGCTGATGGCCGCCTTGGACAGCTTGTCCGTGCCGGGGTTCTTCATCATTTCCGACGCCGCGTTCTTCGCCTCCGCGATCTTGGCGCCCACCGCCTCCACCGCCAGCTTCAGCACGCCCACGCCACACTGCCAGAGAAATGAGCATCACAAGCGGTCTAGCGGCTCAAAACAGCCTAGTCCGGAGAGCCCTTCTGGCGGTTGGAAATCTGAACCCTCAGAAAGCCTCTACAAGAGTTGGAGAGACGAACCCTCAGAAAGCTTGGTTCAAAAAACCCTAGTCTGGAGAGCCCCTTTACAAGGGGTTGGGTTGTCCCTAACTCTTTGTAAAGTCTCTACAAGCAGTTGGGGACACGAACCCCTTGTAAAACCTGGGGTTCGTGTCCCGAACCCCTTGTAAAAGTCCAGTTTTCGAAATGCTAAAAGGAAAGCTTGCCTTATCCAATCAGAGAGCGCGCGTGGGATGAGTTGGCTAGCAGGGTGAGGCGTGGGCCACGAGAAAGGTGAGGTACTAGGTTTGAATCCCACTCCTTCCAAAAATTATTTCTCTTTTTAACCGGTTCGTTAGACCTGTACAAGCGGTTGAGGGAACCGCGTGTGATACTAGCCAGGTATCACACGCGGTTTTGTACAAGCGGTTCAAAAACTGCTTGTATATGCCCTTACGAACCGCTTGTGATGTTCCGTTCTGTAGCAGTGCCGTCCAGCTGCGCCTGCGGCTCCACCGGGAGCTTCCCGATCGACGACTCGCACAGCTCCGGGTACTCCGTCTTAGTGCACAGGGGCTTGACCACCAGGCTCATCCTCAGCAGGTTCATCGTGAACTTCTGCTTCTCGTCGTGCAGTGTCTTCACCGTGTCCCAAGCTTGCTTTACAGAGAGCACCTCAGGAGGCACGGCTCCAAGTATTGCGGACAACGCCAGTGAATCATCACGATACTCAGCTACCCCGGGATCAATTGCACCGGAGTCCTCTCCGACGAGGCTTCGTCCTTGTTAATCCCGCCGCCCGATTCCATGCCTCAGGAATTTGAGCACAATGCTCTGATACCAATTGTTGGAACACAGCAAAGCTCAACGTGATCTCTGAGAACTCAATCACACAAGCAAAAGAAGCAAGAGGAATTTTTGCGCTTAGCGTAAGATGTCGGAGCTTTTATGTCTGCTCCTCTTTCATTCGTAGCTAATACAATCTTAACTGACCAACTCACCTGCTGTAACAAAAACGAAAAACAACTAATTAACAGATGCACTTGACTATCTGACGCGAACAAACCGCGCGTCGCTCACCTGGCATAACTCACATGAGAAAACAACTAAACAAATTGACTGACCGAAGCATGCAAAGGGGCCATTTAACCGTACATTACAGCAGCAAGTATATATCGTGAGTCTATTTTAGATCTGATTGTCCATTAAAACGGTATTATAGTATTTTCTGTTATAGTTACGGAAGGGTAAGAAAGAGATTTGCAGCACAGGTCGATCGTATTTATGGGAATCCTAGTCATATTCATGTGCACGCACACTAGATGATCATATTCATTTGCACCAGATGATGATCATATTCATATGCACGCACTTGACTATTATATTACTATATATTAAAGCCCTTAAAATGGGTATCTCTCAGCCTGTCCACGTCACTCTTTTTTCCCAGCCGTTGGATATGCTCCTCCACGTCCTTCCGTCCGCCCACGGTCTCCCCCTCCCGGGGGGACGGTTTTGCTAAAAAACCCTTGAGTTTTGATGTTTCCCATTCAAGTCCCTTATATTTCGGATCTGAGTCCGTATGTAGTGGTAGCCTCCGGCCCCATTTTGCATTCACGCCCATTGATTAGCGGCCATCTCAACCCGCAATCCTTCCGTGGTCCTGAGCATCAGCTTTGCCATTAGGGTTCACCGAAATTACGCGCACATGCCAATGCATATATGCTAGCGCTCGCCGCATCTTCCTCTCGTTTTTCACTTAGATGCCCCTAACCCTAGCCGCCTTGCTGCCCCTCCATGGCGTTGCCGCTACCCGCTGCCCTTCCTATCCCCGCTAGGGCGCTGCCTCCTCGCACAACGCCATCGCCATCGCCCTCCCCTTCCCAGTCCGACCCAATGTAGCCTTCCCCGTCTCCCCGGCCTGCCCTGCCTTCGTCGTGCCACCGACGACGTCGCCTCCTTCCCAGTCCGCCTCGCGGTGGCCCCAGCTCCAAGGTACATCACGCCGCCTCCTTCTCCGCACTTTGCCAGTCCCCGCTGACGATGTCGCCTCCTTCCCGGTCCGCCCCGCCGGCGCGCCTAGCAAGGTACATCTCACCGCCTCCTCCTCCGCATTTTGCCAATCCCCACAGCAAAATTGACTCTAGCCCTACCCGTTCTATCGCTGCTCCGCCTCCCCTAGGCCCAAGGCGTCCTTCCCCGCAGCTCCTCCCTTTCCTTGCGCCGCCGCCATCCATTTCCCCTCCCATTGGCCAGCCATGCCCTTCTTGGCCACCTTGCACACCACCTCCTTGCCTCACCTCCTTACCTCACGTTGTCGACATCCTAGATCTGCCAATGCCCTTACCCCATCTGGTTCGTGCCTGCTAAACCCTGTCTACTAAAGCAAAATCAGGGTTTTTTTTTTTGCTTTCAGGAAGGTGGGAGTCGTTCCTCTTTTAAAAACTGAATACTATACACCCAGTTGTTCTTTATCTGGGCAGGGAACGAAGGTTGTTCAGTCTTTCTTTTAATCACTCTTTGTGAATACTATACACCCAGTTGTTCTTTATCTGGGCAGGGAACACAAATGGTGAATTGTTGACCCGATGTAGGTGCTTTGTCTAGGATCCGCATTCATCTATGCATTGAAAGTACTCTGTTTTTCAGTTGATTTGTTTGCTTGCCACTTGACGAATGGTCTATTCGTCCTATTGAAGACTATTTATAAATCCATCGAAATGTATTACTTTTGAATGCCTACTGACGTTAGAAAAAGAAAAGATTAAGAGATTTGTGGTTGGTGAAATTCTTGGAGGTCGATTGTGAATAAAGCATGCCGTAATTGTCAGGTGACACCTTTTGCCTGTTCTTGCTTCATATAGGAAACACTGGCAAAAATTGCTTGCTTTTTTATTTCTATTTTCTAGCTGTTTTCTATGTCAGTATTTCATAGATAATTCATAGATTAATTTCATAGGCAATGCGTTGGGAGGTGGGCTGGCTATTGACCCTGTTTTTTCTAATCATAGAGAAGCCTATTTTCTGATTGATTGTTGTTGCTGCTTATAGAAAAATTTAATTGTAGAAAGATGTCGCTACCTCTACTCATTTCTGTCGTTGACGTGTTTCCATACAGATAGAGCGCAGTATCTCAGCCATGAAGCTGATAGGTTTCAATCTCATATACATATTACAAGCATGGCCCTGCTTACTCTTGTGAAATGTATTGCCCAATTGGAAAAAAAATTGAGTTTAGTTTCCTTCTTTTCTTAGTTACCAATTGAAAAACTGATTTGCCATGTATGCATGCAAATACTGTCAGCTGTATGGTATAGCTTCTTTTTCTAAATGATTTGTGGTCACTGTTTGAACTAAAACATGGTAATATGCTCCCACTACAGGCATGATTTTTCAACCTCTATGCAAGTGAGAGACAAAGAAATACAATAAGAGTTTTGTTTCACAAATTGCAAGTAGAAAAATTATGTGTTAGGATCAGCTTGCCAAGTAGTAATGAACACGGATCGGTTTGTTGCCTCAATGTAGATGGCTTCGTACAAAACAATATTGTACCACAGACTTGATAAGCTTGTCTATTGATCAACCGAGGGGTGTGTGGCATGTTGATCGTATAATACCTATGTGTATAAAGGAAGAGGTATGATATATGCACAGGTTCTTGCATTGTCGTGTCTTCACATAGCATGTCCTAATTTGCTGGTTTCTGGCAAGATGAGGTATTATATATGCACATGTCTGTCGTTTCCTTATTCAATGTTGTGTGTTCTTAGATCAGTGCACCTTTTCTTATAAGTTAAATTAGACCTCATCATACACCGGGACGTGCTGGGCTTCGGGCATTTTTCCTAGAGCCCGAAGAGGTACAAAGACACTCAAACAAAATGAAAAATTAAATTGTATATAGATATCAAGCAGATTAGTCTGTCTGTTCTATTCTTCGCAATGCCCTCAATGGTTTTGCCATTTTGGAATGAGATATATTATTGTTTAGTTATAGTTCCTTCGGATTTAGTTATATTGAGCTGTGCAAAGTAGAGTCTCACTTCATTCGTTTGGTATGCATGAAGACACTTTTGTCTGCTGTTATGTGGAGCTAAGCTATTTTTTTATGGTGGGGATAGGGTTATGTGGTCTTACATTACTGCATGCTTTCATGGTTTGCAGTGTGAAGGGTCATGGCATTTTCATACGACTATGCCTGTTATATTCTTTAGGGTGTCATGTAAATACATTGGGCATTCAATTGTGTTTTAGCAATAAGGTGTTCTGACATTGCAGATTGTCTGATTAGAACATCGCTCATTTATAACTCAAGGAATTGTGTATGGAATTTCTTTCATTCAATGGCATTCACTGACCATGACGAATGTGGTTCTCACAAACTTCTGTCAAGTAAGGACACTTTAGTGCATCATTAATTTATGCTTGGGTTGTGTAAGAATAGTATGGTCTTCTTCCTTTTTGAACAGTACCATGGACTGCTTCTCCTCACAATCAAATGTTAGGTGTATTATCTTTTAAAAACACTATATCTTGCTGTCTTTTTCCATAGATAGTCAATTATGTATATTCTGTTCACCTTTGTCGTCGCGTCGTCATCGAAATGTTTATTATGTTGCAGGGCACATGGTCAACATAAATAATAGCCTTGCTCTGGTTAAGGCAGGATGCTTCGCGTGAAGAAATTTTCTTCCTGTAGTTCTTTTTATTTTTTGTTCCCTCACAAAGTATTGGCCGTTTGGAGCAAATTGGTTAGGTATAATTTTGTTTTCTATGTTACCTTGGTCACATAGTGTTGTACTTTACATCCCAACCAGTTAGGCTCCATGTGTTCCTAGATAAGTTTATGTAATTACTCATAAGAGGTGCAAATGATATCGGTGTGCAAGATAGGTTGTCATGGAGTTTTTTTTGTGTTTTTCTTATGGATTTTGATGTCGTGTAATATAATATGTAATGGACACTTATATTTTTTCTATGGCTATTTTTAGAAAGTAAGTGCACTGAGGTTGCAACAAATTGATTTGGATGTTGCTTGCTTTATTGTCATTCACCTATTGTGTCTTATTCTTGGGTGACTATGGTTTATGTATAGATTTTGTGCAGAGATTGCTACAATATATAGCCGACATTATATATACCAAATTGCACCTATGCCCTAGGGCTAGTAGCTCATGCTGCCAACCCCACGCGCCAGCGGCGCGTGAAATTTTCTAGTTATACAAATTAGTCATTAAACTCTTGTATAATGTGTCTTGTCGATGATGCGCTAATCATGGGGTCTCGGGGAAGACGAGCGAGAGTAGTGTGCCGGTTGTTCTTGTGCCACGTACGCCAATGAATCAAACACCCTAATATATAATTCAATGGATATATCAAATCCACGAGGTTAATGGAATTTGATCGATACATGAAAATAATTCACCTTCCATTTTTGCCCTTATAAAAAATATACAACCAAAGCATAATTACTATTTCGTCCTTGCATATATTATACTATCCAGACCGACTAGGTGGAGTATAAATAGATCCTAGCCAATCTAAACCGTTGGATAAAAAAGAATAGATGACTCATATTGATTGTAATGTACTGTAAAAAGACCCTTAATCTAAAATGATCTATCAACATGGTAGGATCAGAGCAAGGACAAAAAAGTCCCCGACGAATCAGAACAAGAAAAAGTGTTCCTACCGAACCGCGTGATTATAGTGCATATTTTTTTTGAGGAACACAAGCTTTCATTAACTAGCCAACCCCAACAAAGGAAGGCAAAAGAGACCGTACATTAGCTTGCGATACAGAAGAAGAAGAAAAAGAACTACAAGCACACTGCGGTGGAGATTGACTCCAAGGAACCTGGTGATCAACAGTGAAAGAAGGTTGGATTTGGCTTCGAGAACCAACACCCAGTTAGTCGAACGATCCGTATCTTGATTTAAACACTTCTTCACCGCTGTCAAGCAGTCAGTGATGATGCAGCAGGGACGAACACTGAAACAAGAAGCGAGATCCAAAGCTTTTAATATACCAACCAGCCCCGCATGTTCAGCATCCAGTAAGCCTGAAAGACGCACACTGAGACATGCAAATGCCTCCCCCAATTCATTCAGCACCACCATACCCACAGAACGTGTCCCATTATTCTGATCATAGGATGCATCAGTGAATATTCTAATTGCAGCATTCTCCCCGCCAAGGTCTGGAGTAACAGAGGCTCCATTGGCATAGTGATCAGCTGTACAATTAGACTGTATGAACTGGATAGAAGAGAATCTTCTGAGCTACCACCCTGGGAGCCTCTTTTTTTAAAAGCGAACTTCCTTTGGTTTCTAGCCCACCAGATAGACTCCAGAAAAATAACCAAATGAAGCAGATGATCGTGATCACCATGTTGCACAAGCTGAAGCAACCAGGTCGGCAAGGCGGGATCCCCAGACCCCCAGCAAACTACACCAATTTCTGAAGATGCACACGACAGGCTCTGAGCGATGTCCTGGGCATAGGGGCAAAGAAAGAACACATGCTCCATATTCTCATCCCCTCCACAGATATCACAAATTGGGTGCTGGACAATCTTACGTTTAACCAGATTATTTCGGCAAATGAGGTGACGCAACCGATGAGGCATATCCGACTGCCACAGTTTCTTCCATCCATTGTGTGATGTTGGTGCAGAATTAGATGCATTGTTTATATTCACATAGCGCCGGCTAACATGGTAGGCAGACTGCACTGAATAAACACCCGAATTTGAAAAGAACCAAGCTGGCCTATCCGGGATCGGTGCTCTGGGCAGTTGAATCACTTGAATGTCCTCACAATCCAGAGGGCAAAAAAGATGAGATAGCTTCTCAATATCCCATGCTTGAGTGCCTTCAACAAACAACTGGTTGACCATCCGGATAGAGCTAATTCGTGAAGGTCCCAAAGGTTTTCTACAAGAAGGTCGAGGAATCCAATCGTCTTCCCATATATCAACTGCCGACCCATCACCAATTTGCGCCAAGTATAAGATGCTTGAGATGTAACTTTGGCCCTTAAGAAGTCACCATCCGGAAAATAAACTGAAGACAATGCTTTAGCCAAAAGAGAATCAGGATTGGTCAAAATGAGCCATCCCTGTTTCCCAAGCATAGCTTGATTAAAGGACATAAGATCCCTGAATCCAAGCCCTGCAGATCCTTTCGGTTTTTTGAGCACCTCCCAAGCATCCCAATGAATTTTTTTGCGTCCTCCCTCTCCCCACCAGAATCTAGCCATTGTCATTTCAACTTTTTTACAAATGCCAACAGGAAGCTTAAACACACTCATTGAGTAGGTCGGCATAGACTGGATGACTGCCTTTAATGTATCTCTTTCCCAGCTCTGCTTAACCACTTTTCATTCCATGTTGTGAGCCTTTTATTATTGATTCTCTCCATGATAGACTGGGAAACAGAACCTTTTGACCTACCAACTCAAGTAGGCATGATTTGGCCTAGGTATGATGAATCTGAAGCTTCATATTGTATTCCCAGAATAGACTTCACCTCTGTTTTCTTAGGATCATCACAATAACCAAACAAAATACTTGATTTGTTTCGGATTTATACGCTGGCCCGACCTCAGGGTATAAATATCAAGTATCTACTTCAAGCATACCATAGTTGTACAATCCCCTTCTGCAAATATCAGCGAATCATCAGCAAATAGAAGGTGAGATACCGGAACATTATTTCTGCCCAGTTTGATGCCACGAAACAAACCCGCCACTTGTACTAAGGCCTTCAGCGCAGAGAACAAACAGGTATGGAGAGATGGGATCACCCTGTCTAATGCCTCTAGAGGGGCAAAAGGATTGTGAAGATGAAGAAACACAGTGGCTGATCATCTCTAGCCATCTATTACTGAAACCCAACTTACCGAGCATGTCCATAAAAAAACCCCATTAATCTTCACAGCACAGCAAGATGAAGAAACACAGTGGCTGATCATCTCTATCCATCTATTACTGAAACCCAGCTTACCGAGCATGTCCATCAAAAAACTCCATTCAACGAGATCGTAAGCTTTCTGGTCCAAGGGCTGACCCGCCAGTTTATTATGGCAATCCGCCCAGGTCTCCTCCATAAACTGCCCAAAAGATTCATCCTTTAACCAAGTAGCTTCATACCTGAACGGTCTCATTCTTTTTTTTTTTTGAGCAAAGGGACAGGGTGGGGGCTTTTAGGACCCCCGAGGGTAAAAAGGGCAAGCTAACTAATTGATTACAAAAGGCGCACCTGCGGCATTCCAAAACCGCAGCTCGTCTAACAAAAAAAGGAGGAAAGCTAGCCTGGGCCGGTCGATGAGGCGGAAGATGCGGTTGTTTCGCTCCAACCAAAGGTGCCAGACAGTGGCAGAGATAATGGAGAGGGCACTCGGTGGAGGTCCTCTTTGGATGATGTCTGTAGCCCACCAGTTGGCGAGGTTGTTTCTATGGGCCCAGTTCGCTGGGTTGATTTGAGTATCGTTGAGCCGCTCTGCCAGTCGTGCCCAGATGAAAGAGCTGAAGTCGCACTGTAGGAAAAGGTGCTCTGGGGTTTCGAGGTTGCGTCGGCAGAGAGGGCAGAAGTAGTCGTTAGGTAACTTGCGACGGAGCGAGCTTCATTGTGAAGACTTTGTCAGGCAAAGCAGCGGAGAGGAAGAACTTGCACTTTGATGGAGCCCAGAGTTTCCAAACTTTTTTCAAAGCCGGAGTCATGACGCGACCCTCGAACTGTAACCTGTAGGCCGATTTGACCCTGAAGGCTCCATCAGCGGTGAATCTCCAAAGAAGCTGGTCAGGCTCATCTGGAGTCAGTGTCACCTGAGCAGTCCGTTGAAGAAGCGAGATCAGCTCGGGAATCATGTCCGGAGCAAGGTTTTGCGTAAGGTCCGCAATCCAGTTACCATTCGTGATGGCATCTTTGACCGTCCTGTTCTTCCTGGATGTTGCGTCGAAGAGCGCAGGGGCTAGATGTTTCGGGGCGTGGCCTGAAAGCCAATGGTCCTGCCAAAAGGAAAGGGAGGAGCCGCTGCACAGGATTGCGGTGGTCCCCGCACGCAGCAGGGCTAAGTCAGGCTCAGAGGCGGTAGTATGACCAACCCTAACTGAGTCGGGAGAAGATCTGCTAAGCCAAAGCCAGCGTAATCTAAGGGCCCTAGAGAAACGGGAGAGATCTAGGACCCCCAGGCCCCCAAGAGAGGTTGGAGAGCAGACTGTGCTCCAGTTGACTGTCGCCGGGAAATCCCGCCGACGGTGAGAATCAGCGCCCCTCCCCGGTGCTGGAGAGGACGCCGAGAGAAGTGGTGATAAGAGAGCAGAGCGCTCAGTGAATAAACTAGTGCTAATGTGTATGATCAGAATACTTGCCTTCTTTCATTGATGAGCTTATCCATTTATACAACTTTAGGATCAGGGTTTACATGCATGAGAAATATCGAAAGTACCCTGGCCCATGGGGAATACCCAGATTGCCCTGATCTCTAGATCGTTGATCCTACAATCAACGGCTAGACTAGTTTTCTTACAATCCACGTTATCCTTCTCCCTAACATGCCCTTGGGGGGCATACTCTAACAAAGTTGTTGATTTGATTTGATTTGATTCGTTCTTGTCAGAAGCTGTCGCGAAGTCTTCGTCTTCTGACCCGAAACTTGTAAAAGATCACTCTCGGTCTTTCCGAGGGGTCTTCGTGAATCCCTCGATGAGACATCATCCGCCACCCTTCGGTATAAGTCCCGAGGATTCTCCTTACTTGAGATGTACTCGGAATACTTGACCCTCCTCGTCCTTCTCTCGACACTTCACGTATGTCCTAGTCTTCCACTCACGGTCCGTCTTGAGGTCCTCTTGAGCAGGCTTCGTCACTTACCCCTTCGGATAGAACCCTTCGTGAAGGATCTTTACAGCATCTTCGAGGACATCCACCTTTCCTGGAGATGGGGTGGCTGCCCCTACAACATTGACCTTGCCCCCTCCGCAAGCGGAGTCAATACCATGCCACAACCAGCTTCTACGGATGGAGTCAATTTTTTTCATGACTGAGGATGGCGGTTTGATGACGGACAAAAGGTAAGTCGGGAGCGCGGATAAACCGCCTTGAGCAGGGTGAGCCGCCCACCCTTGGACATGAGCGGGCCACGCCAGCTAGCCAATCTGGTGGTGATCTTGTCGACGAGGGGCTGGAAGTGGACATGGCACAGCCTTTTTATGGATAGTGGGATCCCTAGGTATTTGATTGGGAAGGTGGACCTTTTCGCAGGGAGGTCCTGGAGAATGTGATCAAGATTGACCCCCTCACATCTGATTGGCACGACCTGGCTTTTGGAGAAGTTTGTGCGGAGGCCGGTGATGTTACCAAATTCCTGGAGGATGATGGCTAGGGAAGAGACGTCTTCTTTGGTGGGGTTTGTGAAGATTGCCGCATCATCTGCGAAGAGTGAGATTCGGAAACTGCTGTGGGTTCCCCTAATGTGCGAGAGGGCACCCTCATCGGCTGCGCGGTGCAGGAGAGCGGTGAGAGGCTCAATGGCAAGGTTGAAGAGGAGGGGGGAGAGGGAGTCCCCCTGGCGTAGGCCCCTACGGTGGTGAATGATGTCAGTGGGCTGGCCATTGAGGAGAATCCTGGAGGAAGCAGTGGCTAGCGATAAGGAGATCCAGTCCCACCAACGGACCTCGAAACCGCGGGCGCGAAGGTTGTCGAGGAGGTATGGCCAAGACACAGAGTCGAAGGCCTTCTCCAGATCGAGCTTGAAAAGGAGGGTCGGGGTGTGCGATCTATGGAGGGACTTGGCTTTGCTCTGGACGAGAAGGAAGTTGTCCTGAATATGCCTATTTTTGATGAACGTGCTTTGGCAAGGCGAGATGAGTTCATCCATGAAGGGGGCAAGGCGGGTGGAGAGAATTTTGGTGAAAAGTTTTCCCAAGCTGTGGATGAGGCTGATGGGGCGGTAGTCTGAAGCGGAAAGGGGGGCTTTCCTTTTTTGGAAGCAACACTACATGAGCATTGTTTAAAGCCTCCAAACCAGGGCCATCCAGGTGGAAGAGGCTTTGGAGGCGGCCCGAGATAAAGTCCCAACAAGCTTTGTAAAAGTTCCAGGTGAAGCCATCCGGGCCCGGGGCCTTGTCATTTGGGAGGGATAGGACCACCTGTTTGAGCTCCTGCAAGGTCAGGGGGTCCTCGAGGAAAGAGAGGTCGACCACAGGGAGACCCAGGAAATCCCAGTTGAAAGATCTAGGGGGGTGGAGCAGTTGGTCGGGGCGGCGTCCCCGAAAATGGAGTTGAAGTGCTGGAATAGTATGTTGGCTTTGTCATTGAATTCCCTGTGCAGGCCGGAGGGGGTTATGAGGGAGCGGATGAAATTTCTCCGGCGTCTGCCATTTGCGTGTAAGTGGAAATATTTAGTGTTTGCGTCACCGAGCTTGAGCTGTAAGGCGAGAGCCCTGCCTCCATTTAATCTTCTCGATTGCACAAAGGCCTGAATCCGGACCTTGGTTGTCTTCGCAGAATAAGCTCATCTGGCGAGAGGGCACGCGATTCCATGGCCACATCCGAGGCGGATGACTTCCGAGGCAAGGAGAGCTGGAGTTTGATGTCACCAACGCGGAGTGACTCCATTTGGCGGTTACCGAGGCAAGTCTGGGATAGTTTGTATTTCAGGAGGAGAGGTGGGAGGCGTGTTCGGGAAGCCTCGCACCAAGCTGTTGGGCTACTGGGAACCCAGGAGGTTGAGCCAGTAATTTCGGTTTAAACGCCTGGTGGTGAGGAACCTCTCAGCAGTGAGGAGGAGAGGGCAATGATCCGAGGTGGTGGAGGATAGTGGTAGGAGGGAACAAGAAGGGAAGAGGAGCTCCCAATCGAAATTGGCAAAAGCCCGGTCAAGTCTAACTAGAGTCGGGTGTGACTGCTAGTTACTCCAGGTGTAGCGACGGCTCGAGAGGTGGATCTCCCGGAGGTAGCAAGCGCAAGGTAGTTAAAGTCGCGATCCTACTCGTAGAGTCGTGCGATTCTACGATCCTATGGAAGCATGTCGATCTGAGTCGCTTAGTGAATCGGGATCACATAGGATCGGAGTAGGATCGCGATCCAAATCGTAGAATCGTGTAGAATCGCGATCCTACTCCAGATAAGGTTTAGAAGCTATTTTTGATAATTGACAGCAATCATAATGTTAATTAGTGTGTGATTCAATCAAATCATGATATATCCATCTTGATCTTCTCATTGAAATCTCTTACATGACCAAATTTCGTAATTTTTTAAATTTTTTGCTATTTGTTTTGTATTTTTGAACATCACCGATCTAATTAGTTATGGAGTGTCCAAATTTTCTGGTTTTCAAAAATACAAAAAAAATAGCAAAAAAATTCAAAAAAATACGAAATTTGGTCATGTAAGAGATTTCAATGAGAAGATCAAGATGGATGGTTCGGATTGTCCATTTTGAGTCTCGGATTTTATAAACTAGATGCAAAGCACGGCGTCTTCGGTGCTTTGCAAAGCACCGGAGCTCAACTATATATATATAATATAAAAGTACAGTGGAGAACAAAAAATATATTTATTTTACAAATTAGATAGAATCCTCGATTTTACAATTCGATACTACGATTCGATTCTTTCCAGGGAAAATCGATCCAACTTAGGATCCCGACTCTGACTACCTTGAGCAAGCGTCTAGAGTGGAGCGGAAGCTTGTCATGAGACGCCGGTTGAGGTTGAGGTTGTTCTTGTCGGAGGCCTTATAGGTCAGGTTGAAGTCTCCGAGGATAAGCCATGGGCCGGCAAAGTGGGAGGCGATGTCCCACATTTCCTGAAGGAAGAGCACTTTGTCAGGATCGGCGGAGGGCCCATAGACGTTGGATATGATCCAACTTTGCTGGCTGTCGATGGCCGTGACCCTAGCAGAGACGGAGTGCTGCAGGATCAGGGGGTCGGAGAGCTGCAGATGAGAGTCGTCCCAAAAAAGGAGGAAGCCCCCTCTGGTACCGGAGGCCGGGAGCTGCAAGATGCCCCGAAGTCTGTGCCCGCAAACTTCCATGAGCAGTTGGGTGCCCGGGTCGGAGAGCTTGGATTCTTGGATTGCAAGGACTGTTAGGCTGTGGGAGCGAACGAGGGAGGCGACAACGTCACGCTTAGCCGCGGAGTTGAGGCCGCGAACATTCCAGCTAAGGATTCTCATGGGCTAAACAAGAGAGGAACACTGATGGGGGATCTCTTAACAGAGAGGGGCGAAGGGTCCAAGAGAGAGATCCTGAGACCATCGCCACGCCTGCAGCGCAAGGACGAAAGGGGGAACCTGTGCCCACACAGGGGTAGGTTGAACCCGGACACATCGCACGCAGGCGATTCAGGGGGACACACACCACACGCAGGTGGTAGGACTGTGGTACCGCACGCAGGCGGTTTATAGCCACAAGCAGGCACGACGATCCACGCTCACCCATAGGCGAGCAAAGCTGGGGGGGAACTAAACATCAGAATTAGGAGACACTAGCGGAGAGGCGGGGCGTGACCCAAGTGAAGCACTAGGCGACAGGGGAGCACCCCTCCACCCCCGAGGGTCCAAGCTCGGTGAGGTCGACCACAGACGGCGAGGTCGCAGAGGTCGAATCTGGCGGACACGGCCGCCTGATCAACGGGAGGCGGAGAAAAGTGCCTAGAGCTGCAGAGCGAGGTCGTCGACTGAGGTAGAAGGGGAAACCCCAAGCCGACGAGCGAGCAAGCCCTGCGCCTTGCGGATGGCAGGGACAGAGGAGGAGCCGGCAGGAGCGAGGGCAGGACGAGCGTTGGCAAGCCTAGAGCTGCGACGAGTGGCGCAAGCCTGCTTAGGGCGAGGGCGCCTAAGCGGGGAGGAGGGGATCAGTGGAGTGGGGCTGGTGACCGTAGCCTTGGCGAGCAGGCTCCGGGCAGGACAAGGAGAAGGAGGGGTGGAGAGTAGGGCCTCGAAGGTCATCGGATCAAAATCCGTAGAGGTACTTTGGGCTGACACCATGACCCCGTCAAGAAAGAGGAACTCGAGGCCGACATTTCGCGGAGGTGGGCTAAGAGGGCCGGGTGAGGTGGCTCTTGACGGTCGTGGGCGGACCAATGAGGGGAGCGGCAGGCCGCCCATTAGCCGGGAGGCGAGGCAGCCGAGAGCGCTGGGTGGCAGTGTGAAGCTAGAGACGAGGTGGGCGATTTTGAAGCTCCCTTCCCGAGGCGCCACGAGTGGTGCAGCCGAGGCTCGACACAAGAGGAAGGCACGCCACGAGCTGCATCGTGACTCTCGAGGCGGCTCCCACCGGCCGGCTCGTCGAGAGGATAAACGCCGCCGTGGGCGGGAGAGGAGGCAAGGCGAGAGGCAAGCGGGCGCGGCGCGGGGTCCTTGAGAGAGGCGCGCTGCCGTCGGGGCGAGTCGACCTCCGGCGTGGCGGCAGTGCTTGAGGCGAGCGCGACCGAGACCGGCGTTGGAGGAGGGCGGCGGTGCGAGGGGAGTGGCTCCGAAACCTTTGTTTGGCGCTTCGCCGCTTCGCCGCCAAGACCATGGCTTTGGGAGCTGGGAGTAGCCTCCTCGGCCGCTTGTCGGGCGGCGGTGGCGGCGACACCCATCGTTTTAGGCGGCCTCATCGTCGCCGCCGTTGTTGGAGTCGCCCTGCGGCGGTTTGGCTTGAAGAGGGACCGGCGGTGGCGGCGGATCGGACGTGGGCGGGATCGCTACGAGTCCGCCACCCCAAACGCCAAAGGTGGGGACAAGGCTCGGCTGCCGCCGACCCCAGCGGAGATGCGAGAAGTCTCGGCGGAGTCCCGCCCAGCAGATGTGGTGCATGGAGGCGCAAGAGAGCGCGGGCGGGCGCGCCGGTGAGGCTGGCGGTCGCGATCGTCGCGCGACGCGCCTCCATGTCTGGCGAGGGCTTGATGAGCTCAAGCTCCATTTCGAGAGGATGGTGGGTGGGTCGCGAGTCCAAACCTGCACCGGAAGGAGGAGGTGTCTGGCGAGGCGGGTCGTGTAAATCCACCACGTCGACGCGGCCGACGGTGGAGAAGATCTGGTCGACAACGGCGGAAGACCACGCGTGCAAGGCAAGCCCTCGATGAAGATGAGGACACGGAGCGGCGGCGCGGGAGGCCCGGCGTGGTAGTCGCCGGAACCCTCGCAAGGTTGATGTTTCGACCATTGGCGGCGGAAGGACGGGGGGAAGCAAAGCGGGCTTGCTCGGCGGCGTGAAACGGACAAGGAAATGCAGGTGGGAGAGGTGCGTGGCATGGATGTCGAAATGAGGATGTCGGTGAAGAGGCTAATCTGGCGGGCGGCGAAGTCGGCGTCAGTCTTGGCCGCCGGAGATGGTGGCGATGACGGCGTGGTGGTGGAGCTTCGTCGCGTCTGCGCGCATGCGGTGGAGACCTCGGCGGAGATGCGCCGCAGACGGCGGACGGAGCGGCGGCGCGAGCGGTGCGTGGGGGCCATAACTGCGGAGGCGAGAGGGCAATGTGAGGATGGCTTGGCGCGGAGCGTAGGGAGAGCGAGGCGAGGGGCGCGGCGGTAGGACCTCGCCGTGTGGCGAACGAGCGCGCACAGAGACACCGGATCGGGTCACGGCGGTCGGCGGCGGCGTGGTCACGAAGCGGTTAACGGAAGCAACGGCCTTTAAGGCGCGGTGGCGACCGGCAAGGTGGGGAGCTCATGAGCTTTAACTCGCTTGCCGGAAGAGGTAAAACATGCGGCGCGGCGCCGCCTCGATTTGACGCGCTGCCAAGAAGAGGACGGGCAGCCACGACGACGAGCGCAGCAGCAGATGGCGTGTTGAAGCGGCCTGGTGTCAGGCGGCCGAGCGAGTGCGGAAGGAAAGGGAGTAAAGTCGGTGGACGAGCGGGATTGATGGAGGCGCCCGAGCTCGACAACCTCGGCAAGGCGCCAGTGGCTGGAGGTGGTTGGCGGAGTAAAGAGCTCGGAGTAGTGGGCGGTGGAGGAGGGCGCCGGCGGCAGCAAGGGCCGGACGGCGCGGAGAGAGCGGCATGGCGGCGCGAGGCCTCACCGGCCGGAGGCGGGCGGGTGGCGGGGACCGCCGGTCTTCAGAGCTCAAAATGCACTCTCCCCTGCTGCTACTGCTGGTTGTACAAAGCACCCATGTTTTGTCTTGTTGAACGGTCTCATTCTTGGAGCACCACGTACCGGCGGTTCCTTCGCAGCCCGAATAAGCAATAGATAGTGATCACTCTTTGCTGTCCAGATATGCTTAACATTCAAACAAGGGAACAGAGAGAATAGCCCATCATTTGCACAAGCACGACCAAGGCGAACTTTCACATTATTAGCACCCGGTTGTCTATTGCTCCATGTGTAGGGAAAGCCCTCAAACTCCACATCGTGAACACCACAAAAAGTCAGACAATCTTTCATTGCATCCAGCTGCGAATGTCGTCTTGGTGAGGAACTAAGATGTTCATGAGCATATAAACATTCATTCCAATCGCCACACACTAACCAAGGACAATCAGACTGAACGTAGGGCAGTCCAAAACTTACTCCTTTGATTAGTTCGAGGCTCACCGGTTAACCTCCAAGATTCCCCCGACTGCTTATGAACCACCACCCTGCTTCTGGAGGCCCCCATTGGCGCATCTCTGTGGTCTATGGTCCGCAAACGCGTGAGGACAAGACCCATTTCCTGTGCGACTTGGAAGACACAGCCCTTACTAAATGCTGGTCTTCCTTGGCTTGTCATCGGGAACTTCAATTTAATTTGCCGATCGACAGACAAAAACAATGCGAACATCGACACTGGCCTCATGCAAGCTTTCCAAGCGATCCTCGATCGGCTAGAGCTAAAAGAATTTCCTCTCACCGGTAGACGCTTCACTTGGTCCAACGAGCGCAATCATCCTACCCACACCAGAATCGATCGAGCCTTTTGCTCTCCGGATTGGGACACTTTCTTCCCTACGGCCTTCCTGCAGGCTCTCCCTTCGCTCGCGTCTAACCACGCCCCACTCCTCCTAAGCGGCATGTCCAGGCCGCCCTTCCGCCCCTTCCGCTTCGAGAACTACTGGCCGACCCTCCCGAGGTTCGCAGCGACGGTCCAAGTAGCTTGGGAGCGAGAGACTGCAACAGCCGATCCGCTTAAAACCCTCCACACCAAACTCTCTCGCACTGCAAAAGCCCTGAAGCTTTGGGCCAAGACCTGCGTTGGTAACCTTCGGATACAACTTGCTGTCTTGCACGCCCTGATTTTAGGCCTGGACCGGGCGCAGGAGGACCGTGACCTCACACAGCATGAGAGGCGACTTCGTTCCGCCCTCAAGATTAGATGCCTAGGCCTTGCTGCTTTGGAGAAAGCAAGAATCAAACAGAGGGCAAGAACCGTTTGGGTAAAGCTCGGAGATGCCAGCACCAAGTTCTTCCACTTAAAAGCGAATGCCAGGGGCCAGAAAAACCATATCCACTCCCTCGTAACGGCAGGAGGCCCTGCACTCACTCATGAAGACATGGAAGCGGAATGTTGCAATTTCTTTACTGAGCATCTTGGCCAACCACCCCCCCCCGAGACTCGACCTTTGATTGGGATGCCTTCAATTTCCCCAGGTCGACCTCCAAACCTTGGAAGACCCCTTTACAGAAGAAGAAATCCGAGACACCATCCTTACCCTGTCCACTGACAAAGCTTCAGGTCCTGATGGTTTCAGTGGCCTCTTCTACCGTGTGTCCTGGGACATCAACAAACATGACCTCTGTTCGGCCTTACTTGCCCTCCACAATGCAAACAGGCGATCCTTCCATCTTCTGAATACTGCCAACATTATCCTCATCCCAAAGAAAGATGGGATCACCTCGCCATCAGCGACTTCAGGCCAATCAGTCTAGTGCATAGCATTAGCAAGATCTTCTCCAAGCTCCTTGCAAATCGCCTCGCGCCGTTCTTGGGCGCCCTCATCTCTCACAGCCAGAGCGCCTTTATCAAGAAACGCAGCATTCAGGATAACTTCTTATTTGTGCAGAGTGTGCTCCAGGACTTACACAAGAGAAAGACTCCGGCCCTGTTCTTCAAAATTGACTTCGCTAAAGCCTTTGACTCGGTCCACTGGGGTTATCTCTTGGATCTTCTGGCGAGGCGTGGCTTTGGGCCACGATGGCGTGACTGGATGGCCATTCTTCTTGGTACGGCTTCCTCCCGGGTCCTTCTAAATGGGAGGCCGGGCCCGGCCTTCTACCACAATAGAGGGGTCCGTTAGGGTGACCCTATCTCTCTCATGCTCTTCATTCTCGCCATCGACCCTATTGAGATATAAAAAAAAAGAAAAAAAAGAGAAAGGATAGAGAATAATAAAATTTATTAATTTCGTTTTTATTTAAAACGAATTAATAATTATCTTTATCCCTAATAATCTCTATCTAATTCTATCTCTATCTCTAATCACGTCCTTAATCCCTATCCCTATCTCTACCACTAATCACGCAGCTCTATCTCCTAATCTCGCTCTTCCGAACTGCTCTCGAGACCCTCTATAAAAAGCTGACCCGGACCCTCCTCGCGGAAGAGTTTTCCATCTGGAGAAAAATATACAGAGATCACATCGGGAAAACACGAAAAAGCAGATTCCATTGGAAGAAATCCAGGCGGAAGGCAGCAGCCGGAGCACGAGTGGAGAAGCAGCAAAATTGCATCTGTACCGAGCGCATACCGAGACGAGGAAGGACGACGCGCACGAAGCGCTGTCACACGCAAAGGTAAAAATGGAAGGAAACTGTCACACGCAAAAGAAAACAGGAAAATTTCCCTTTTCCTGGGCAGCACCCGTGATGCCTCTTCATCTCTCTCTCCAAACCTCCTCTGCTGTCTCTATAGGACTGTTTTTATGGGCGGCTGCGTTTGCGTTTAAGATAGAAATTTATTATTTTCATATAAGCCAAACGTTTTGACGTTTCGTAACCAATTTTTGTAGATCTTACTATTTTTTCAACTAGCTCTCAAAACCATTTTTCTATAATTTTTTGATCCTTCGGATATCCTTATCGAGAGGTACAAATTTCCAGTTTAAACGCAAACGCAACCGCCCAAAAAAACAGTCCCTATCTCTCTCTATTGTGTTTTCTTTTTCTGAATCTCTCTCTAGCTCCGCGTACAGTGCAGCTTTTTGAGATTTTTTTCATCTATCATTGGACTTTGGGTTTGCTTCTTTGCCTGGTTTCTCCATGGGAGCCGTCTCGGCCAGATGATGTGCTGCCTTGGTGCACATCATGCCGCCCCAACCATCACGCCGCTCGGCCGCCGCCCACCGCAAGCCGCCTCATGCTCACCGCCGTGTCGCTGCCGCCGCGTGCCCCCAGGCCGCCGCCGCGCACACCGCCCCGAGCTGTCTACCGATCCGCCTCATGCTCACTGCCGCGTCGTCGTGCCGCCTCCCCCGGGCCGCCGCCGACGTGCCCGCTCGCGCGCACGCCTTGGCCGCCGTCGCATCTGGGTCGCCGCCGCCAAGGGCCGCCGCCGCTTCGGCCGCCGCTGCCCTGTGCCGCCGCGCTCGCTCGCGTGCGCGCCCGAGCCGCCGCCGCTACGGCCGCTGCCGCCCTGTGCCGCCGCGCCCGCTCGCGTGCGCCCCGAGCCGCCGCCGCAGCCACTGCGTGCTGCATGCCGCCGTCCCACGGCCGCCGCTCTGCTCGCCTCCGTGCCGTGCGCCTTCCCGCACGCGCCGCCCACAACTCCGCCGCCGACCCCGGGCCGCTGCGCCACCGACGTCCCAGGTCACCGCGCGCCGCCGCCGCCCACGGGCCGTCGCGCGCGTTCACCGTCCACAGGCCGCTGCGCCGTCCGCTCGCGGGCCACCGCGCGCCGTCGACGTTTGCGGGCTGCCGCGCACCGACGACGTCCACAAGACGCCGCGCCCACTGCCGCCCACGGCCCCGCGTGCACCCGTGCTGACATCGCCACACCAAGCCCGACTCCGGTTTCCACCGGAGACGTGCGCAACGCGGCGGACGGCGAAGAGGCGGCGACGCGCGCTCCCGCGCGCACCCGTGCTGACGCCGCTTTGCCGCCCCGTCGCCGACCTCGCCGCGAGCCTCGCCGCGCGCGTTCTCGCGCGCCCCTGTGTTGACGCCGCGCCCACTGCCGCCTTGGCTCATGCCACCTTGGCCCATGCCGTGTCGCTGCCTGTACCCGGTGTTTCCTCGCCGTGCCGAGCCCGTGCCGTTACCGGCGTCGTCTGCGCTATTTCACCGACTTCATCTACGGCAGCCATGCTTCAATGCCACCCTGCGCTGCCCCACTTGCTTCATCTATACAGTGACTGGTCTTTGCCTCACGACCGGACCGGCATTGTCAGGTCGCCTGTCTCCAACTTTCACCATAGACCGATGTTTTCCACTGCTACCCAGCTTCTCTCATTGGAGCAGGAGACTAGAAAAGAAGAGCACGTTTACGTGCAATGCGTGATGTTCCTCATGCATGCATGGCCCACGCATTCATTTGTGATTAATCAGCCACATACTAATAAAAAAAAAATCAAAGAAGGCTAATACAGAGAATTGATCCTGAAACTGATGTCAAGGATGCTTGCTTCAAGCCTCGATCTATAGCTCTTCATCAGGCCACGTTGACGAGCTGCACCTACCGGCCAGGTTGATTGTGCAGCTGGTCTCGACTCCTTCCATGCTTAACCTCTATGGTCAACCACACCAACTGAAGCCGACGTCCTAGCCACCAGATCAGACTCGGCTGTGACGACGCTCCCGACGTTCCTTCCTGTCATATCATCTTCATCAACTACTCAACAACGATTATTCTGCTCGGATAAGTTCGGATTCTCCAAGTGACAATTATCCCGTTTGGAGGGTTTTGTCACTGTTCACTCCAACATCTCACCATTCGGAGGATTTTCCCGAGGACCAACAACAGTTGGAAGAGTTTCCTGATGCTCTCATCATTTAGAAAGTTTCCCAAACACTACGTCAACAATTCAAGGTTCAGCGAGTTTGCCTAGACAACAATATTAAGACGCACCACATAAAATATCAAACACAAAACTTGACAATCAAAGTTACATCAACTTCACATCCAGGACTCAACATGCGATGACCCTTCCGATGACGCCAGCAAAGTCGTTGACTTCAACTTCAAGCCAAGTGCAGAGCCGTGCACCATATTCAAGTTCAACTTCAACGTGCCGTTTGACGAAACAAGATCAAGCGACACGGGTGGGTGAAGCCAAATAACGGCTCCGCTAGGCATCACGTAGGCCCAAATCTACCCCACGTGTTCTGCCGTCGCCACACCGGTCTATACCAACAAACACGGTGATCCACAAGGCGAAGAAGAGAAGAAGAAGACTAAGCAGCTTAATCGGAGGTGTTCCGCGTATCTTTCGCGGATGTAATTAACTGGGAAACCTTCCGAGGCCCCAGGATTCAAAACCCCCACAATCGTCAACGACTGAAGTCTACGGCGCGCAAACTTTCTACATGAACTTGTATTTTATTGTGATAATAGAATATAAGCTTTCCTGTCTCTTTCTTTCTTTTGTGTATTTATATACACTGGCACGCCTGCAAAATTCTTTTCTTTTGTAAATTTTCCGTGCTAACAGACCCTCTGCACCACATCCTCGAACTGGCAGCCGGCCAAGGCGTCTTTGCTCCTATTCACTCCAGACTGCTCCGGCTAAGGGCCTCCCTTTATGCAGATGATGCGGCCATCTTCATCAGCCCTCTCAGAGGCGAGGTCCGTGCATTGTACTGCATTCTCAACACCTTCGGACAAATCACGGGCCTGTGCACAAACTTCCAAAAGAGCTCCGTCTTCCCAATAAACTGCCAGGATGATGATCTTGCTAAGGCCCTCCAGCCTTTCCCCAGCTCTTGCGAGACCTTTCCCTGCCGCTACCTTGGCTTGCCTCTTCACTTTCGCCGACTCCGAAAAATCCATTTCCAACCCCTGCTCGACAAAATGGTTGCCAGACTCCAGTGCTGGAAGGCGAACCTTCTATCTAAAGCGGGACGGCTTACCTTAGTTAAGGCCGTTCTCTCCGCTCTGCCTACCTACTTCCTCACCTCCCTTCCTCTCCCCAAGTGGGGAGAGGCGCATGGATAAAATTAGAAGGGGTTTCCTCTGGGCTGGCAAGGCGGAGGCCCACGGAGGGAAGTGTCTGGTTAGCTGGAGGACAGTCTGCCGACCACGCAGTCTTGGAGGCCTGGGTGTCTTGGACCTCGACAGGTTCAGCAGAGCTCTGCGACTTCGCTGGCTATGGCATGAATGGAAAAGCCCACAAAAACCCTAGGTGGGCGTGGACCCTCCCGCAGCCGCCTGGATCGGGCCCTCTTGGGCCAGGCAACCACTGCGGTCAAGGTGGGGAATGGCAAAAAGGCCAACTTCTGGCATGATCATTGGCTCCAAGGTAAAGCACCGAAGGAGATCGCCCCTGGCTTGTTTGGCATCGCCTCCAGGAAGCGGCTCACTGTCCGAGAAGCACTCCGTGACGGCAATTGGATCAAATACGTCAGACGCCTGCATGGCCCAGAGCTTCTACAACAATTCATCCATCTCTGGCTCAAAATTCGCCAGATCGTCCTGATGGCACAGAGTGAAGATGACATCACCTGGACGCTCACCTCTTCAGGGAGCTACACCTCTCGCTCGGCCTACAATGCGCAATTCCTCGGTTGCGCCCGGCCTTTCCATGCAAATCTTATATGGAAGGCAAATGCAGAGAACAAATGCAAGTTCTTCGCCTGGACCCTAGGTCACAATAGGCTCAACACTTCGGACATCCTTGCGAAGAAGGGCTGGCCACACCAACCTTTCTGCCCTCTTTGTTGTCATGCCATGGAGACAAATTTCAAAGACCTATTCTCGAATGCCCTTTTTCCTCACAAGTGCGGAGCTACGTTGCGGCCAAACCCGTGCTTTCACCTGTCCCCCCAAGAGGCCTCCCTTTCTTGAGTGGTGGGGACGGTGGCCAAGCAAGTGGCCAAAAATCATCGTCGTGAGCTGAACGGCCTCGTTATCCTCACAGCTTGGAACATTTGGAAGGAGTGGAGCAGCGTATCTTTAAGCGAGGTTTCTCTTGGTGTGCAAGTGTCCATCCGGATTGAGGTTGAGATTTGTACTTGGGAGGCGCCTTCTCGGCGTGTGTTGGCACCGAGTAGCGCCCTCTTGTGTCTTAAACTCCCTCCCCTCCCTCTTGTGTATTTGAACTCTCTCTCTTTAATGAAATGGTAGAACTCCTATCTTTTGCTCCAAAAAAAAAAAAGCTGAAACTCCACGTCATCCTTCCAGCACATGGCTAATCCCGCGCTCTGCCCTCTGCTTTCGACCACAACACACCCTGAGAAGCCCAAATTACGAGCCTTCGTTTGCATCACCGACCTGCAACATTTTGTTTCACATAGAAACAGTAATTGGGGGCTAAGAGAATGGATAAAACCTCTAAGCTCACCAACCATCGCGTCCCCCCTGCACCATGGCGTTCCATCTTAATGATTCATGGCTCCGGTGCGGTACTGCTGCGAGCCTCCGCCGATTCAACAAGTGGAATGTTAGGATCTGGACAGAACATCTTGGTAGTGTTCTTTTTTTCGAGCTAACGGGTAGGAGCTCTACCATTTCATTAAAGTAGGAGAGAAAAAATATACAAGAGAGAAGAGGGGGGAGAGGGAAGACGACCCAGCCGCCACCGCGGCCAAGCCGACAACACCCCCGAGGGCGACACCAACCCACTGGCCTGAGGCCACCAACGATGACGACACGGCAGACAACATACACCCAGCTAGAGACCCACTAACCGCAAAGGCGACGCCTTCAACAAGGGAACGACGCAACACGCCGCCGTCGCAAAGGAGTTTTCACCCGCGGAGCTACAAGACGAGGTGGCCGCCATGACGATGCCTTCAAGAAGGAGAACGGCGTCGGAACGTCGCCATCGTCAACCCAGGCGGAAAGCCTAGGCAGGGCTTTCGCCCACCACACCTGTCATTGAAGCCACGCAGCGAGGCCCCAGCTAGGAGACCACCACGAAGACTAGCCGAGCCCAATGCCACGACCGCACTGAACGGCGAGAGTGCCGACAGGGCAGAGCGACCTTGGACAGTCGACGCAAGCAGACCTCCAAGAGGAACCGGAGAGGCACTGGAACCACCCTCCTCCATGCCGACCTAGCACGCCCAAGGAGGCCCAGCGGGCATAGACGACCACCAAGACCACAAAGGAGACGCCAGCAACCACCACGAAGCCCGCGCCCCAAAGCCCACGAACCGGACGAGCCACCAACGCCAGGGAGAAGCCACTCCACAAGCAGGCTGGAACACCCATCAGCCGCTGAGGAGAGCGCAATCCAGACCACCGCCTCACGGAAAGGAGGGGGGAGGCGAGGAGGGCGGCAAGACCAGACGCAGCCCTACCGGCAGGGGGGCCGGAGGGACGACGGCGGGGAAGGGAGGGGCGCTCCCCAACCGGGCCGGCAACCCTGGAGAAGGGTTGAGGGCACACGGCCCGAGCCAACGCATCGAGGGAGAGGGAGGTGTGTCGGGACAGGGTGGAGCAGCGACCAGAGGGGGGCACGGCGGCACGACCCCGAGGCGGCCAGGAGAAAGGAAGATCGGAGGGACAGCCCAACCACGAACAAAGCCCTCGGACGGGGCGCACAACAGCGCCCACGAAGTCAACCCGCCCCAGGCGCCGCTGCAGGAGGCAACGCCACGCGATGCCCAGCCAAAGACGGGAACGCTGGGACGCGCGCCAGAGGAGGAGGAGGGAGAGAGGAGGCCCACCGCCACCGCGCAGAGGAGGGGCGATGGCGGCGAGGAGGGGAGACGGCGAGGGGAGGGAGCTGTCACCTCACGGGAGCGCCCACCCGCCACCGGATCTGGCTCATCGCTAAACCGCATCGGCCCCAGATCCGGCCGACCCATCACGGGGCCACTGGCCGGCTGCAAGCGGGGAAGGAAGAGGAAGGGAGGGGAGAGGAAGACGGCGCTGTCGGCGACGAGGCGATCCGGCGACGAGGGTCGCCCATGGGTCGCAGGGCGGCGACGATACCGACCGGCTGCCATGGCGGCGCGGAGGCGCCCGAGAGGCGACGAAAGCAACCACGTCGCCTCGTGGTCGCCGGGAGGCAGCGGCGGCGGCGTCGTGGTGCTTTCGGGAGGCAGGCGGCGACGATGGCAAGGTAGAGCGCCCGGCAATGAGGGAAGAAAGGAGAGAGAGGGGAGGAGGGGGGAGGGCTGCCGCCGGCCGGCCCATTGGCCGACGGGTGGCGGCAGCGGCTAGGGTTGGAGGGAGGAGTTGGAGGAGAGGCGCGGGCGCCCTCGAGCCGCCCCGCACGAGCGACGCGAGGGCCACACCACAGCTTTTTTACAAGTGCCAATGGTCACTTCTGGTAGTGTCTTCGACTTGCACATCCACTGAAACAAACTCCATACTCCTCTTTATACGCAGCACACTTGGGGGACCTTCAGGGGCAGCAACATTTACCCAAGCACGACCCAAGTCCCTGACAATACGCTTGAAGACAAGCCTCACGGAAGGGGACAAATTGGGCCCTCCATGATCTTGCACTGCTTCCTCTGTCACCTCAGTTATGATGGGCGCAGGATGATTATTCTGCACGGGTGCATTGGAAACCCTCTCCACCATGGCAGAAATTGAATCTTCCCCGACCAATGAGTGCATGTTTGATCGGAGAAGTGACCTCATTATCTATTTCTGCAATCCCCTTGTTTCAGCACCACATTCATGCAAAGAATCCCTTGTTGCAGAGATTCTTGATCCCTCCCCAAGCTCTTCTGACGCCAACTGGATGTTGTTTGTGAAGCAGGGCGATCAGAGGACAGAGATTTATTGTCCCCTGAACTGCGCCGAACAACATCAGCTCGCAACCACAAACCGAGAAAATTGCCAGAATGCTACTCTCGACAATGGGCTTCTCCACTTTACACTTTCAAGATGGCACTCTCTAAAAAGCCACTCTCATTGTTCTAACCTTGTTTCTATGCCATTTTGTCCCCTTTTATTCAGATTAACCTTGTTTTTGGTGGGACCCAGCAGCAATGGGATGAGTTTGCCCCTCCGGTCGGTTGGCTGAAGGTCCGATCGGACCAGCGCCAGCGCACCGAGCGCACCGAGGTCGGCTTTGCCGTTCGCCTATTGCTTTCCCGTGTAGCTTTCCGCGTCGATGCATCGCCGCTTTTCGTGTCTGCTTTCATTTGTGGCGCTCATGAGCCTAAGGACGGTCTGTAATGAGCGGTCGCCACACCAATGAAAGCAACTCCATAGCGAGGTACAGTCTGGCACTTCCTGGTTAGGAATGTATTGTGTACCGATGATTGAATTTTCTGTTGATGTTATTCCTTTTGTTATACCGTGTTGCATGAAACCCTAGAGAAACCCTGGCTTTGAGCAATTACTAAGCCGGCGGAATGAACCCAAGGTCAAAGGATGTCCCTGGGTATTATTTTTGTTGTTAGTTGTGTTTAATTTCGTTGTTCATTTGACCCATGCCATGAACTGTAGTTGAACCCAAACTATTGCTTTTGTTTCATATTTGAAATAAATAGTCATAGATTTGGTAGAATTGCTACTGGGACGGATAGTATAGATGAGAGGGATACCGTAATCCAATGCTCCCCTGTTGCGATGAGTTAGGCAATGAGTTCTCGAGAGGTAGTAAGAGAATCAGGGGTTTGTGTGGATGAAGGAGTGGAGGATGGTGTGGTGTTTCACAGCATCATCAACCAGATTATGTGGATTGGGATACAATTGAGGTGGAGGGTTCGAAAGATGAGGAAGGCAGAATTGAAACCATGACTGAGGATGACTTATTTGTTCTGCTGGGATTGAGGAAAGAGGATGAAAGGGCTAGGACTGGTGCAGAGCAGGCTACTGTTGGTGAAACACATGGTGCTAGAGTTACCTCAGATATGCATGTTGATGATTCAATGCCAGATGAAATCAACATACTGTATGACAAGGATCATCCTAAGATGGATCCTGGCACCTTGTACCCATCAATGGAGTAATTCAGGTTGGCTGTGAGGCAATTTGCCATTAATGAGTTTGAATTGGGCATAGAGAAATCTGATAGATCTAGATTTAGGGCCCATTGTCAAGCTAATGGATGCCCTTGGAGAATTGTTGGGCATAGGAGGCCTAACATGAAAACAGTAATGGTAGTAACTAGCATGTTTGCTAACTTGAAGTTGCATATTTGTTTGTTTGGGACTAATCAAAATTGCCTTTTTTTTCTACAGGTTTCTGTGTTGGTTGAAGAGCACAATTGCACATCAAGCAGCAGGGTGAGGGGTACTACAGCTTCTAAGACTTGGGTTGCCGACAAGGCTGTGAATATACTAAAGAGGAACCCTAATATTGGTGCTAAGGAGATGCAGAATAGGCTGGAGGATCAATACAAGGTCAGTCTTGGATATGACACAATATGGAAGGGTCATCAGAAAGCATTGCAAGAATTGTATGGAACATGGGAAGAAAGTTTCCACTAGCTGTATAGATGGAGGGCTAAGGTAATGAAGAGGTCTCTAGAAAGTATTGTTGAGCTTCACACCAGGGTTGTTGATGAGAGAGTCTACTTCACAGGTTCTTTTGTGCCCTTAGCCCATACATTTCTGGATTTGCTAATGGTTGTAGGCCTTACCTTAGCATAAACAGCACTGCTCTGAATGGGAGATGAAATGGCCATTTAGCCGGTGCTATAGCTCTAGATGGTCATAATTGGATGTTTCTAGTTGCATTTGGTTTTATTGAGTCAGAAACTGAAGACAACTGGTTCTGGTTCATGAGCCAACTGAAAAAGGCAATAAGAGATGTACCAAACCTTGCCATATGTTCAGATGCATGCAAAGGCCTAGAAAATACATCTCATATGGTGTTTCCTGAAGCTGAAAGAAGGGTCTGTTTCAGGCATCTCATGCAGACCTTTATGAAGAGGTTCGATGGGAGCACATTTGGAGAGATGTATCCTGCTGCTAGGGCATATAGGCCCGAGGAGTTTGAACAGCATATGGAGAACATTGTCACACAGTGCTCTGATGTCATGAAATATTTGACCAGGTATCATTCTCTAAAATGTATGAGGTGTTCTTTCAACACTACTGTCAAGTGTGATTGTATAATCAACAATTTGGCAGAGTGTTTCAACAACTGGATAAGAGACATACAGGATCTGCCTATAGTTGATCTTGCAGATAAGCTTAGAGAGATGATGATGATTCTATGAGAGAAGAGAAGAAGGATTGGTGAAAGGCTCAGTGGTAGAATACTTCGAGCTGTCACTGTGCAGTTGAAGGCTAGGGCCAGAGGGCTAGGACACTTGAAGGTTGTCAAACCTGACAGATTTGCTATAGAGGTATGGGACAATAGCATGATCAATGCTAGGCAGGTAGTTCAAATTTCAATACATGAGTGCACACGCCTTGAATAGCAACACTGGAAAGCCATGTGATCATGCTTTGGTAGTACTGAGCACTCAAAGAATGGTAAATATGGAGGAATTTGTACGTGAGTTCTACTCAGTTGCGAGATTCCAGGCTACATATGCAAGACTTATATAGCCTATGCCTGACAAGACACATTGGCCAATAGTGGACATAGAAGAATTGGGGGCACCACTTGGGAGAAGATCTGTTGGTAGACAGAGGAAGTTAAGGTTGAAAGGTTGTATGGAGGGTGGAAGTAGTTCTGATACTAAGAAGAAAATCTTGGTCAGAGGTCCTATAAAATATAAGAGATGTGGTGAGGTTGGGCATAGGCAAGCTAGCTACAAATGCTCACTTAATAGGACCAAAAAGAGGGTGAGAAAGCCAAGGAAGAACAAAACCAAAGAGTTCACAGATGAAAATGGAACACATAATATTTCAACAAATGACATCCAAGGAATGGTTACAAGGAGGTATGATCTGGCATTTGAACAACGCTTAATGTCATTTTAACAATGCTTGTATTTAATATGCTACTAAATGTTATTTGACAAGCTCTTTTGTTATGAACAGTCGCCTTAGTATGCTGGTAAGAGTACAAGTAGAACCTTCTCAGCCAACTAGGGAAAAAGGAGTTAGGCCTTCTTAGCAATCTAGTGTGACACCTTCCTCTCTGACAAGGCTATCTCCAAGGAAATATAAGGCCAAAAAGATGACTCTAAAGAAGAATGCAACTTCAACACTACTATCTCAGCACTGCCTTTAAATCCTTACATCTTTTGTTAAATCCTCGCGAATGAAACTTATGTTATATTGGTTATGAAGTTTTTGTTATGGTCAAGTGCTATCGAACCTTGTGAACCTTATCAATGTACTTGAGCTTATGACAGTGAGCCAATTCAATGCAAAGCATACAACCTGGTGAATGTTTGACAGTTTTTGTTTCAGAAACTGGTGAGCTTTGACCTTCTGAACCTTGTGAATGAACCTTTTGAACCTTATAACTGTATAGTTCAACTGGTGAGCTTTGCTCAGTATATGCTCAGTATAGTTTCTGTTTCAGAAACTCATGAGCTTTGCTCAGCATAGTTCAACTTATATAATGATAGTTGACTACAATGCTATGCTTTGCTACATAATTTTGCTGACAAGGTCTACATATTTGACTCCAATGCTTTGATTTACATGAATGGCAATATGTTGAAAACAGTATGTCCAAGGTCTGCCCAGATTTCTTTTCAAACTCTCCTTTGCTTACATTGTCTCCAAACAGTATGTTCAAAACTCCAGAATTCAGTGCAAAGCTTACAATTCTTTTCAAACCTCACAAGTCTTTACATTGCCACAAGTAACAAAACCAGTTCAGTGCAAGGCATACAATTCACAAAGTCTTTACATTACCAATTCACCACACAGACCAAAATGGAGAGAGAATCTTACCTTCTGTTACAACTTCAATAACAACAAGATCGTTTGCTTCTCTTACAAATTCATTCACAAATTCTTTGCTACATATTCATTAACAACTTTGATAACACAGCTACAAATTATCTGCTTCTGTTACAAATTCATTCACAAACACAAGGATGATCAGTTACAACAAGCGGTCGTTGACGCACCTTGGGCAAAAAACTCAAACTCCGCTTGTAACAGAAAGCTCCATGCGAACCGGAAGCTCCCTTGGAGAAATTTTCACTTGCGACAGGAATCAGTAGCGGTTTGAGTCGCAGCCGCCTCAAGCGCGTCGCCGTGCAGACCTCGTCTCGGTCGCTGCTGCCTACGCCTTCTTTGGCCTCGGGAGGGGGAGAGGCGTGAGAGAGAGAGAGGATAGGTGTGCCGGCCTCGAGAGCGGGGAGTCACCGGAGTCGCAGCGGCCTGCGCCGCCCTCCAGCTCACGACTGGGGACCAATGCATTTGGCTGGTTGTTTGGTCCGATCCACCACATAACATCCTTTGTCCACGCCTACCCGACTATGGACCGAGTGAATAATTAGCTACATGACACTCAATTCGCATGCCAATTTTCTTGTGTAACTAACATGTGGGACCATCTGTGTCACTGAAAGTGGGCTAGGATGGTATATAGCTAACTGCAAATTTTAAAGAACGTCATTTAGCTAAATGCCCCTGGACCGAGGGGCAAACTCATCCCATTGTTGCTGCGTCCCACCAAAAACGAGGTTAATCTGAATAAAAGGAGATAAAATGGCATGGAAACAAGGTTAGAACAATGAGAGTGGCTTTTCAAAGAATGCCATCTTGAAAGTGGCGAAGTGGAGAAGCCCATTGTTGAGAGTGGTATTCTGGCAATTTTCTCCTGCCTAGCCAGTCACCACCGTTCGCCGGAATTGCGCTGCCGTCATTCTTCCGATGGGCTAAACAATAATACGAAGTAAACAGAGGGTCTGTACGAAAGCTCCAACTACTCTTCCTCGATCTCGACCGTCTATGGTAAGATCGGACGGTAGTTAGACCAAGGTTTTTGAATTTACAACTCACATTTCGGTAGACTAAACGGTAATACGGTATACGACAAGGGACCCTACCCAAAATTACCAATGGGCAGTGGCAGGATGCCAGGATGGCACGTCCCGCATTAGCTAGCCCAGCATCGAGGATCAGTGATTACAGAAGCCCAGTTACATTAGGCCGACCTACTGCCATATCTGGCCCATATAGAACCTTCACTTGCATGAAAAGCCCATGAAAATTAAAGACTTCCCCTAAAAAACTAAAATTAATAACTCCTATGCAACCATTTTGCTCTTGTATATCTCTAAAAAAAATTACGACTTTAGCCAAGTTTTTTAGATTGACAAATTATAATAGTCCACTAAGAAAATAAATGTAATCCTCCTCAAAAATAACTACAAAAAAGTGAAATAACTTATAGCTTATTTTCCATCTGATGGGATGATTCCCATCGGATCGGACGTCTGATGGGATGACTTCGATCGGACGCATGATGTCATGCTGACGTCAGCATGAAAACTTAGAAAATAATTGATGAAACTTGAAAAACTACTGATAAAACTTGACAATATATATGAAACAGGGGTGAAAACTGATGAAAACTTGCCAAATTACTGCTGAATCTAGAGAAAACTACCGATAAAACTTGAAGAAATACCAATGATACTTGGCTAACTGCTCATAAAACTTGAGAGTGCCAATAAAACTTGGCTAAACTACTGATGAAACTTGAAGAAGGAGCAATGAATCTTGGCTAAACCGAGTGATTAAACTTGAATAAGGACTAATGAAACTTAAATAAGTACTAATAAAACTTGGCTAAACTACTGATGAAACATCATGTTCCATTGTTGTTGAAACAATCACCCCGTGCAAATATAAGAAGTTTCATGAGAACAAAACCAAGTTTCACCAGATAAAACCTAAGTTCACACATACATGACTGAGGGTTTCATAATGAAATGGGGATAAGCCTTCTCCAAACCCTCTTTTTCTCTAGATCCAAGTGAAGGTCCTGTTGACGCCGTCATATGCCGCCTGTTGCATGGCGGTGAGGCCCCTGTACGCGCTGGCAATTCCACCACAAGTTTGGTGACCCGTACGGTGTCGGGCTATCGCTGGCGTTGATGTGAACCCTTGGAAAGCCACCGCGAAGGGCGCGTGGCTCAAGTCAAACTCGCTCTCGCCCCCGTCCGTCGCCCAATCGGAGCCGTCCCACACGTTGCCCAAGACGAGCATCCGCTTCACTAGGAACTCGAACCTCTCCTCGCCACTCGTCAGGTTCTTGAAAATCCTCACCGGCGTCTCGTCCACGAACATCCTGCATGCAAATTGCGCTCGCATGCGTTTCAGAATCAAGCTGAGCAATCTTATTCTTGATGTAGCTAGACGAGCATATGGTGGCTAGGTTTTTGGGACAGGCACGACATGGTAGGGTTCCATAGAATCTTGTAGTCGTGGAAATCGGTGGCGGGGTCAAACCATAGGTATGTCCTTAAAATTTGACCAACTAATAATTTGACTTGGAGCGGGTGACTTGAGTCGACCCTCCGGTCCCTAAGGACCGATGATCGTGATGGATTTAACTAAGAATTTCCCGTGCGACCGCAAGCCTTGTATGGGACGGGCCAGATCTAGAGAGAGAGTAACGTCGGGATTGCTACCGACCTTGCACCGTGGGTGAGGTCCCGAGGGATGCGTCATTACCGGTGTATAGCCTGGGGGATTGAACTTCAGGGTACTTGTGTGAATATCAAGTATGCTCGAGGCCCCCGGGGTACTTGTGTAAATGTCAGGTATGACCGTGACAAACTTAGGGTTGGTATTTTGATGGATTTTGTTATGATGCTTTCCGACGGGGGAGTATCGTATCTTGTGGGAAAAGCGTACAACCTCTACAGAGTGTAAACTCATTCGAATGGCCGTGCTCTTGGTTATTAGCATCTTGGTGGTTTTTCACATCGTAGCTTCTCCTTTTAATTAATTTAACTTGGGTAAGGTTTTTCTAGCAGTGTGCCATTGCTAGATGATTCATGGTGAACGAGAACGAGCATGGGAACTATATTGAATTTGAGATATGAGACACTGAGTTTGAGGAATTGCCATGTTTATGTTATTGTTGAGATTAATCATGAGAACTGTTATTAATTTATTTACTTATGTTTTGTTAAATGCTTTTATACTTTTAAGTTAAATACTTTTATGCAAATGAGCTATTATCTTTACTAGGATAAGCCTAGCCTGGTCCTTCCCAGGAAAGACTTGCTAGCATTCGCGTGCTAACCCCGGCTTTCATTCGGGGCTACTTATTCCACGAGCAGGTTAGGACCACGAGGATACGCTGGACAACGTTGGAATTTTTCCTAGAAGGTGATCGGAAATAGTAGAAGCTTTCTCAGTCAGTTAGCCTGTGGCTGATAATGGGTCTACTTCAGTTATTTATTTGGTTCTTCTGATGCTAGAAGCTATGGTAATAATTGCGGTGCCGTACTCTGATTTATTTTATTAGTTAATGCAGTGTTGACGTTGATACTTTACTTCTGTGTTACTATGGGTACATGCTTGATCCTTTCTTGCTAAACTAAGAGATGATATAGACCCTCTAGGATGAAGCACAAAAAATATTGTATACAGAGATGTGTTGGTGTAATTTACTCTCTGTATTTCAGTATTTTTGTCTTTCAATATTTTAAATTTCTCGCATGTAAGTTGCTATTTGACTAATATGAATTATCTACTAATTAGATTATCTTTGAATTTTATCTTTACATGTTATTTCACTAAACTAACTTATCTGTTTTTGTCATGGCTTTGTATAAAATCAAACCGTGCCTCCGTCCCTTGTTCAAACTATATATGGTGTAATTATCCTCGCCGATCTAAAATCTTTTTAGACTTATTCCATTGTACTTTCATTCATCGACGAATGTTAATCTTAGGTCAATAAATATTAGTTTTGTTTTTAAAATTTTTTGCTTAACAATATGCATCCCTTATTTCATCATTTTGTTATTCGAATACATCTGCTAATTGAATATATTTTTTTATTATGTCATCATCAATTATATCCATCCCACATACAGTATTGTGAAACGTTCCTTGCATGTGCATACTTACTATTAAGTTAGATTATATTGTTTACATTGGTTGTCTGGAAATTATATATAGTGTTGTTGCTGCAATATTTAGACCGTCCATTTTGATATTTTGCTCATTTCGAATTTTTGGCATAAAGGTTGATGAAAGTTGCCCTGTGCTTCTTTTCTTCTTCATGCCTTCCATGATCAGCAAGCTGGAAGTATTGTAGGGTGCCCCTAGTTCTTGGACAGTGCTCACCTGCTCCTGCTCACTTTAGCCTAAAGGTATCACCTACAATTCTGTGAGAGTCTCACATAACTTAATATTAAATATATTGTAATTCACTATATCTATCATGTTCTAATATTTTTATTTCTTACATGTAAGCTGCATTGTAGCCCATAAAATTGTTCGCTTGATCCTTTGTCGTTTAATATTTTCACATCACGCCAGTAGCCAAGCTACTTCCACCTTAACCGCAAGCCGGACCACATCCGCTTTCCCAACCACAACCACACACACGCACTGGCATGCCAGGCCCAATCTAACCAACCCATCCACTCACGCGTTCTGATATTAATAGAATATGCATTCCTTTTGAGCTGTTCTGAAACGAGGCTCCAGTACGGGTTCGTGTTACGAACAGGTATTAGAGGGGCTCGATGCGGGTTAAATGTCTGAACCGTCATCGAGAACCCCTTCGAGACCGGTTAAGTAAAACAAATCCGTACTAATGAGTCCCATGCCGGTGGCTCGCGGAGAGGCTCTTGATGTCGGTTCGTGTTACAAACCGGTATTAGAGGAGCCACAAAGCAGATCAGTAGCTAAAAATTACGAACCGATCGCTGCTCACTCTAGTACGGTTTAAATCTACCCAGATCTGTTTAAATCGGTATTTTTGTGTGTTTACGTAGTAATGTGATTGTGTACCAGATGGCTGAGCGGCGCTAAGGGGCTATGCTATAACTGTGATGAGGTCTATAAACGTGGCCATGGATGCAAGAGAGCTTTCCATTTGGACGATGGCGGAGCTAGAAAATTCAAAGGAGGGCTCAAAAAAGACACTCTAAGACTCAAGAAATAGCATTATACTATAGCTATAACATATTATACAACACGATAATTTGCAAATAGAAACAACTATCTACTATTTGCATTAATTGAAGTTTAATAGCAAAATGAAAGGAAATTATAAGTAAAATGCATGTAAAGAAAAGAAACTTACCACTAATTATTTCATAAGAGTTGATAGTTTACATTTGCGGGTTTTTATGTTTTGAAAACGCTGTAAATAATCTTCTATGTTGATCTTTGAAAATATGTCCCGCTCAATATAGTATATCATCAGAACATTCAACCAATCATCACTTATTTTATTCACTATACAATCAATCTGCTGAACATATAAATATATAATTAAAATATGTATTCAAATATTTGAAGTCATGTTACATCTATTAAAAAATTAATTAGTAAATACCTGGCGCCGGTGTCGTCTCGAGACACCATCTGAGCCCTGACTAGTCTTTGGGAGTTTGGGCCGGCCGTCTGGTAAGACGAACCTGACCCGATTTTTAGGCCCAAAGCACGGCACGGCACGAAATGAAATGGGCCGAGCCGGCACGGCCCGAAATGGCGTGCTGGGCTGGGCCTGGAAATCAGGCACGTCGGGCCACCCGGCCCGGCCCGACTGTTTGGTCCGTGCTCGGGCCGGCCCGGCCCGAACCAAGGCACGATCAGTAAATAATTTTTTTTAATGTGTTTCTTTGCTCGTATGAATTTTGATTTAACACGAAAGTTGTAGAGAATTTTGAGACACATCTTTTTCGTGTTGACAACTTTTTCATTTGAGCAAAGTATGAATTTATAAAAAATATTTAGTGTACTATCTGCTGTAGGGCCGGCGGTACTATATCTGGTAATTCCTATTTTGCGAGGTCTTCCATTGCTCGGATGAATTTTTATTGAACACAAAAGGTGTAGAGAATTTCGTGACGAATCTTTTTCATGTTGACAACTTTTTTATTTGAGTAACATATGAATTTATAAAAATATTTTTCTCCTACTGTTTTATTGTTTGGGCCGTGCTCGGGCCGGCCCTGCCTGAAGGCGGCCCGGCGTGCCTTTGGGCCAAAGTGTTGGCCGGGCCGTGCCGGCCCGTTTTGGTCCAGCCCGAGGCACAACGGGCCCATGCCGGGCCGGCACGGCACGGCCCAACTCCCAGCTCTAACCACAGCGCCCGGCAACCTCAGCCCTCATGCGTCATCGTGGCACGGCGGCAGCACAACAGCAGTAGCACTACTGCGCTAGCACCTAGGCCTATCAGTAGCTACGCAGCACAGCTGAGCAGCAGCTCGCACCTCGCACTCACAGTCGTTGCCTCGCAGCGTGCAGGAAGGAAGCAAGACGGTAGGAGGTAGAGCCATAGAGGCACTGTAGTGCACAGTATAGTACTGTAGCATATAGTAGTAACAGTACTGTAGAGCACATGAACAGTGACAGTCCATCGGTCACGAGGACATGACGTTTGGTCTTCCGTTTGTTGAGGGCTGCCCTTGTATATGACCAGATGGCCTGCTAATTGTTTTGAACCAGGTGCACGTAGATACCTAGATTTTTTTTTTTGGCCTAGAACCGGGGCTGGAGCCCCAGTGTGCCCCGGTGGTGTCTCCGCCACTGCATTTGGAGTTGGTGGAAGATGAGCTCGCCAAGACTCCTGAAGAAAACCCTCGGACGAAGAACTGCCTTCACAGTCTATGATGGCGGTGCGCGGGCCGATGTCGGGCGGCACTATGCAGGTGGTCATGGAAATCACGGGCCACCGCTTACTCACCTTAGTCGACTCCGGCAACACACACAATTTCCTCAGTGGTCATGCGGCCAGCTGCACTGGTATTCGGCAGGAACCCGCCATGGCACAGCAGGTCCGCGTGGCCAACGGAGGGCAGCTGCAGTGTTTGGGCATCGTGTCGAAGGTTCAATTCGCCATTGAGCTCCACACGTTCACCGCCGGGTTCTTGGTGATTCCCCTGGATGGGTTGGATGTCATCTTAGGCATCTAGTGGCTGCAAGGTCTTGGAGACATCTATTGGAATTTTGGGTCCCGTCTCATGTCCTTTGAGCGGCCGGACTTCAAGTTCACTTACACGGGCTTCATCACAGCGAGGGCCATCAACTGCAGCAACTACAGGCAGAGAGGATCCAGCGATGAGTACCCTAATTGCAGAATTTGAGGAGGTTTTTTCAGGAACCATACGGCTTACCCACTCCCAATGTTTAAAATAGCCGGCTATGACGTTTAGCGGCTACTTTCTGCAGAGGCTAAAAAGGCTATAGCGGGCTATAGCCACAGCTAAGCCCATTTAGCGGTTTGATTAAAATACCTAGCAAAATTGAGTGAAATATGCACATAAACAGGGAATGAAGACCATTTCAGGGACAGAAACAAGTCAAGGCCTTCATGCCTTCATTAATTACATAATCAATCAAACACAATGTTTAGTAGCCAAAGTGACAAACACATAGTCCAGTACTCAATAGACGTTTATGCGCTATTAGACTCCTTAGCCGGCGCTAAATCACACCTCATTTAGCGTTTTTAGCCCGCTAAATGCCGCTATTAGCGAAATCGACGTTTAGCGAAGGGTGCATCTCTAGCCTCTACCTGTTCAGACGCTATAGCCCGCTATAGCTGCAGCTATAGCTTGACTATTTAGAACCTTGCCCACTCCCCCATTGCGATCACGAATCTACCTCCAAGAGGGACCAACCTCGTGGTGGTGATGCCATCTGAATATCCATACCAGCAGAAGGATGAGATTGAGCGCCAATGCGCGGATATGCTGGCCCAATACATCATCCACCACAGTCGCCCGCCCTTCTCCTCCCCGGTCTTGCTTGTCAAGAAGGCAAATGGGTCGTGGCGCTTAGGGGTGGAACCGAGCCGAGTTTGATCGAGCCAGGCATGTTCGGGCTCGGGCTCGTTTTGTGAGCAAGCTGGCTCGGCTCGGCTCGCTCGGATGGCTGAGCTAGAAAACCTGATTGGCTTGGGCTCGGAAAAGCTCGAGAGGGCTCGTGGCTCGTTGGCTGGAAGACCAAATGGAGGGGGCGGTGCTGGCTAGAGGTGGAGAGGGAGGGGGCAGGGGCGGCCACAGGTGGAGATGGAGTGTTGGTCGGAGGTGGAGATGGAGGGTCGGGGGCGGCCAGAGGTGAAGATGGAGGAGACGGCGCCGGCCCACCCCCAACCCGGTCAAAGAGGGAGTTTAGAAAGGAGATCTAGATGCACACTGCCACCGCCGCGCCATGCATGAGGGAGCCGCCGCCACCACGCCGCTTGCTGTGGGGAGTCGGGCTGCCGCCGCCACACCGCCGTGGGGAGCCGCCGCCACCGCCAGGCCATTTGTGTCACCTTAGGGAGCCGCCGCCGCCGCCGTGCCGCCGCCACGTGTGAGCCACCGCGCCGTCGCCGCGCGAGGGAGGCGGGGCGAGGCCGCATTGTTGCCATGCCGTCGCTGCTTGGGAGCTGCGCCATCGCCACGTGAGGTAGCTGCACCATCGCCGCGTGAGAGAGAGGTGAGGTGAGGAACCTAGGGACGGGATTGGGGGCGCTGCGTGAGAGAGAGGTAAGGTGAGGGACCGAGGGATGGGGAATGGGGATTGGGGGCTCGGTCGGGATATTGCTATTCATCCGTCAGTGTAATATGTGAGCGAGCTATGAGCGAGCCACGAGCGACCCAAGCCTGGCTCGGCTCGTGCTCGTTTTTTGAACGAGCTAAAAAATGTGTTCGGCTCGTGCTCGTTTGTAAACGAGCCAAGCCCGAGCCTAAGCTTTTTTCGAGATGAGCCTGAGCTGCTCGCGAGCCACGAGCTAAAGTTCCAGCCCTAGTGGCGCTTTTGTATGGACTACCGGGAGCTGAACACGTACACCATCAAGGATAAATTCCTAATATCGGTGATCGAGGAGTTGCTCAATGAATTGCATGGGGCCCGATTCTTCTCTAAGCTTGACCTTCGCTCCGGGTACCATCAGGTCCGAATGGTGGAAGCTGACATCGAAAAGATTGCCTTCCGCACCCACCATGGCCATTACGAATTCCTCGTCATGTCGTTCGGGTGTGCAAAGCACCATCCACCTTCCAGGTCCTGATGAAAACAGTGCTAGCAGACTTCCTTCGCAAATTTGTGTTGGTCTTTTTTGACGACATCCTTATCTACAGTACATCGTGAGAGGACCATCTGAGACACCTGCGGCTAGCCTTGGCTCACCTCCGTGCCCACCAGCATTTGGCTAGCATGAGGTGGCCTATATCGAGCACATCATCTCCGCCGTGGCGTGGCTACTGACTCGGACAAGTTGAGCACGGTGGCCGAATAGCAGCCCCCTCCTTGGTAACGACATTGCGCAGCTTCCTCGGCTTGGCGGGCTATTACAGTCTGTTCATTTGACAGTACGCCACCCTTGCGGAACTGCTCACTGCCCTTCTTCGTCGCCAGGGATTTCAGTGGACGGAGGAGGCAAACTACGCCTTCATATGCCTCAAGAAAGCTCTCCAAGCCACCCCGGTGTTACACCTCCTAGACTTTGATACTCCCTTCGTGGTGGAGTGTGATGCTTCCAGTTCCGCGGTCAGAGAAGTTCTGCAGCAAGAAGGCCATCCCATCGCCTTCTTCAGCCACAAGTTGGCCAAAGGCCACACCAAGCTAGCGGCATATGAGCGGGAACTGATCTGCCTCTCGAAGGCAGTTCGCCACTGGCAACCTTACTTGTGGGGTTGACCGTTTGTTGTTTGGACTGACCATGTGAGTGAGTCTCAAGTTGTTGTTGGAACAGGCTTTGATCACACCACCCCAACAGCACTGGCTTAGCAAGCTAATGGGCTTCGATTTCTTAGTGGAGTACAAACCGGGCTGGACCAACCTTGCCGCAGATAACCTTTCTCCTCGACATAAGCTCGGACCATGGTGCACGGCTATTTCAGCAGAGAAATTATAAACAACGCTATAGCGTTCCACCTGTTTTGGACGATGCAGGTAAACAACAAGCTATGACTACGAGAACACGATACGCGGGGCCATTAGCTGTGTGGGCGCGTCAGCAGCGTATGCTTGTGTTGCGAACGTGCTGATCCCACGCGATGTGGTGGCTGCATGCAGGTGCGGCGCATGCGCATGTGGTCGGCGGGCCTAACTCCACGCAATGCGGTGGTCGCATCACCGCTTGCACGTAACTACTACCTAATTGGTTGTTTTGAACTAGCACACATGTTTAGCAATTAATTTTTGGAAAATTTTAGTTAAGTTATTGATCACATAATCATATAAATTGAAATTCTAAATTCATCTAAAATCAAACTCTACTACTGATATTTTTTTTGTATTTTGTTTGCTAGTTTCATATTTTAAGACTTGATGACAGCCAATACTCGATGATGCCTTACCGAAACTCAATGAAACCCACTCAAAAATACTATATAATCAACTCCCATGTTTTGCGTGTCTATGTTGGATGCGCATTGCTTGTGTCCGTTCGGTTCACACCGAGACACTACGATTCATCTGTCGACACACCATGTCTCACATCTGAGACACCACGGTTCATATCTCAACACACGTGATTCATACCTGAGATACCATGGTTTACCCGACACATCATGATTTGTAAACATAGTTCACCCCGACACACACACCTGAGACACCATGGCGTAGAAAAATGATAAAAAACGATTCAACCCAAGATATCATGGTTCACACCTGAGACACCACGCTTCATCTCTTGACACACCATGTTTCACACCAAAAACACCATGGTTCACCTCTCGACACACCATGGTTCATACCTGAAACCATGGGTCACCCCGATGCATTATGATTCACAAACATGGTTTACCCCTGATATACCATGATTCACCTAACACCATATTGTTCACAAACATGGTTCATCTTTATCCGATTTCTTTTCCCTAGTTCACTCGTGATTCATTCATGGTTTATCCCTAATTCACCTTGATTCACCCATGGTTCACCCATGATTCACCTGTGGTTCACCCGTGGTTCACTGGTTCACCTATAGTTCACCCACACTGGTTCACCTATGGTTCACTCTGGTTCACCCATGGTTGACATTGACCCCAAACTGATTTACCTATGGTTCACATTTATTTTATCCTATTCTATACGGTAGCTATTCTAGAGTGGCTTCCTAAAACAAAATGTGCTGAGTTGGAATCCCATTCTATTGCTATCGTCTTGTAACGGGATAGGAAAATGATACTCGATACTCGATGATAGGAAAATAATACTCGATACTTGATGGGAACAAACGAAACTATATTTTTGAAACTTGCTTTTACAATAAAAATAAAAAGAGAAAAGGGAAAGAAATAAAAAGGAAATAGAAAAAAGAAAAGCTCACCAGCCCTGCCAGGTAGGGGACGCGGTTTGTCATGTAGCGATTCTGTTGGTTCTATGTACAACGGTGTTCCGTTGTGTAGCAGCCCCCTGTCAGCAGCCGTGGTCCCGATGATGGACAAGTGGCTGCAGGAGTTGCGCGAGGATCCGGAAGTTCATCGGTGCTGCGCTCAGCTCACCCAAAATGCGGGGGACGACAACCTGGCTAGTGGGACCGAGTCGGCCTCCCGTGCCAATGTGCCGCTCGATGGCCGCTGGTCAACGCGGGACGGTCTCCTCTTTCGTGGCCAACAGTTGTTCCTGCCCTCTACCTCCCCGCTCCGAGAGCGCTTGGTCACTGCCATCCATGATCTGGCCCATGAGGAGGGGTTGAAGACTCTACGGCGGATCCAGCAACATTACTACTAGCCAGGGGAATGACAATTCATGGACGAGTATGTTAGTCGCTGTACCATGTGCCAGCAGCAGAAGAACAACTCCTTGGCAACTGCGGGTCTCCTACAGCCACTGTCAGTTCCTCGTCAAGTGTGGGCGGACATATCCATGGGCTTTGTGACAGCACTGCCAAAATCCTAGGGCATGACAGCTCTTATGGTGATCGTTGCTTTATCGCTATGAAATGGCCAGCAACACCCTGGTGGTGGCCGACCTCTTCTTCGACCAGGTGGTGCGCTTGCATGGCATGCCGGAATCTATTGTGTTGGACTGCAACCCAGTCTTCACCAGCGCCTTCTAGTAGGATATTTTTAAGTGATGAGGCACTCAATTGCTATTATCTTCGCCCTACCATCCTTAGACGGATGACCAAACAGAGATCATCATCTGCACGGTGGAGATGTACATTCGTTGCCTCGCTGCGGATAATCCTTCATCATGGGTGAAATGGCTTCTGTGGGCGGAGTTCTACTGCAACGCCTCGTTCCACTCAGCCCTTCGTATGTCAAGCTTTGAGCCGGTCTACGGCCGTCCACCCCCGAGCTTGCTTCCGTACTCTCAGGGGTCCACCGTCTTTGACAAGGTCGACTACCAGTTTGTCGACCTTTGTTCAGCCAGGCTCGGCAGCACCTTTTCCTAGCTCAAAATCGCATGAAGCAATTTTATGATGGCAGCCACCGGGAGATCTCCTTCGCCGTGGGATCTTGGGTTTGGTTGCAGCTCCAACCTCATCACCAGACCTCCCTTCGGCCGTTGACCCAGCATAAATTGCCACCCCATTTTTTTTGGGCCGTACCGGGTGGAGGCTCAAGTTTTTTTTGAACCAAAGGCAGGAGCTCTCCCATTTCATTCAAAACGGCAAAAAGTACAAGCGAGAGGGAGAGAGGGGGGCTGTTAACTCCGTGTCGGTAGGAACTGGCCTAAGGCCCCACAACGCATGTTCCTCTCTAACCCTATTGGTGACAACTGCCGAGGGAGACTACAGAGTTGGAAAATATGCCTATTGCGTTCTTTCCAAATATTCCACACCATGCAAATGATCAGTCCATTGAAGCCTCTCCTGTCGCCACATGGTAGTTTTGAAGAGGTTGACCACCACCAGTCCACAAAGGTTGTGTCCGGGTTGTAGCGCTGCAGATAGCTGAAGGAAGCCAGGAGGACCGCTTCTCATACACGCATTGCATAGGGGCAGTGCACATAGAGATGATCTGCGGTCTCTAGTTGAACCCCACAGAGAGTGCAAAGTTGGTTGTGGGGCCACCCCTTCTTGGCCAAGATATCTGTAGTAAGAATGCGCTGAGAAATTAACGTCCAAGCGAAGAATTTGCCCATGTTCTCTGCGTGGGCCGACCATATGAGCTTGTGCTAATCAAAAGAGATGCTTCCAAGAAACTGTATGTGATACACCGATCTCGCGCTATAGGATCTAGAGGTAGTCAGAGTCCACCGAATGTCGTCTCTAGCCTCTATGTCTAAGGAGACAGATTGGATGCGTTGCCAGAGGGCGGCGAACTCTTGTAGTTGCATGAGGTTTTCCAGGTGTCGGACTGAGCGGATCCAGCTATTGTCCGCCAGTTGGTGAGCCACGGTTTGGTGTTTCCTTCTCACGATGCGATAGAGGTTGGGTGCCAGTGAACAGGGGGCATCCGACTGAAGCCAACGGTCATGCCAGAAGTCCGTCCTATCTCCTCTGCCCACAGTGATTGAGGTTGCCACACGGAAGAGGCTCCTGTCGGTCGTATCGCAGGGTACGGCTGACCCTACCCAAGGTTTATCGGTGCTTCTCCACTCCTGCCAAAGCCAACGAAGTCTGAGAGCTCTCCCAAAGCGAAGAAGGTCCCGGATTCCAAGGCCTCCTAGGTTTTTAGGCCGGCAGACTGTGCTCCAGTAAACCAAGGAATGACCACCCAGGGCATCCTCCTCACCTCTCCAAAGGAAGGGGCGTCCGGCGTTTCCGCATGGGGCCAGACTTCATGATGTCTTCCACGTTGCTCTTCTTAAACAGTTTAAGGGGGGCCCTCCGGTACCACCTCCATTGACAGAGGAAGTCTCACCTACAACGGAACAGGCACAGCCAACGCCGTATCGTCTGTTGGCTCATTGGGAAGGCGAGCTAGAGGAGGAAGCTACCTAGGTGGGTGGATGCTATTGTGTTGCGTCGGTCCTATCCTGACCTCAAGCTTGAGGGCAAGCTTGCTGCTCAGGAGGGAGTATTGTTGCACCATTTGACCGTGTGTACGTCAGGCGCAAGCAGCAGGCTGGGCTTGCTGTGCCTGGGCCGGCGCCGGTGGCCGAGTAGCTCGATCGGCTTAGGTAGCGTCAACCGGCCGGTATCGTTGTACCGCCATACGTTGCTCCCTGTTTCCCACGGTGTCCTCCGCTCCTTGGCCGGGTCTCCGGCCTGGTGCTCGAGCCTTCCCAAATCTGAAAAAAAAAGTATTGGCACCAATTTAGTGCAAAGTAATCGGGTTTATGGCTGAGTAGTACTGATTGAGGATGATTTCATTTGTTTCCTATTGAGTCATGGGATATCTGGATAATTATTATAATTAGAATGTGAACTGTGCAATGCTGTTATCTAAAATATTCTCCACTTACATTCAGAAAACTTCTACGGCTTCCGAACTATACTGATAATCATTATGCTTTGACGGCCTATTGAGTATCGTAGATTCTTGCGCATCCTTTTGTGTATTGGATGGCGGCCATATTAGACTCTGTTATTGGATTATGCATAAGAAAGCTCCAAGAGATCATCGCAGAGGAGGCAATACTGATACTGGGAGCACAAGAAGAGCTTACAGAACTCCAACAGAGAATGACACAGATACAATATTTTCTTAGTGATGCTGAGCGGAGGAGCATAGAGGACCTAGCAGTTAACAATTGGCTTGGGGAGCTAAAAAATGCTTTGTATGATGCTGATGACATTATTGACTTGGCCAAATATGAAGGAATGAAATTACTAATGGACCGTCCTTCGTCATCTTTAGCACCAAAAAACTCAACTACATGCAATGGCCTCTCACTTCTTTCTTGTTTTTGTAATATTCAGGAACGTCACAAGATTGCCACTCAGATAAAAAATCTTAACACCAAGCTAGAAAAGATCACAAGGGACAAGACATTTTTAACACTTGAAAATTTCAAACCTGCTGAGAAAGTTTCAGTGTCAAACCAAGGAAAAACCTCCCATCTTGTAGAGCCCATGCTTGTCGGTAAGGAGATCAAAGCTGCTACTGTAAGATTGGTTGAACTGATTCTAGAGAATAAGGAAAATAAGGCTTTCAAGCTTGCAATCGTTGGAATTGGAGGAATTGGCAAGACAACACTTGCACAGAATATATATAATCATGAAAGAATAAGAAGCAAATTCAGCAAGCATGCATGGATTTGCGTATCTCAAGATTACTGCAAAACAGCTCTTTTGAAAGAAGTCCTACGAAATATCGGAGTTCATAAAGAACAAGGTGAAACCATAGGAGAACTTCAGAGCAAGCTGGCATCATCCATTGAAGAGGAGAGTGTATTTGTTGTATTGGATGATGTATGGCAGTCAGATGTATGGATTGATCTACTAAGAACTCCATTATACGCTACAGCTCGAGTAGTAGTTCTTGTAACAACTCGAGATGAAAGAGTTGCACTAAGAATAGGGGCAGAACATACACATCGCGTTGAATTGTTGTCAGTAGATGTGGGATGGGAGCTACTATGGAATAGTATGAATATCAAAGAAGAGAGAGAAGTGCAGAATTTGCGGGAAGTAGGGATTGAGATTATTCGCAGATGTGGTGGCCTTCCTCTTGCAATTAAGGTTATTGCCAGTGTTTTAGCAACCGAAGAGAAATCTGAGAAGCAATGGAGAAAGATTTTGGGCAATAGTGCTTGGTCTATGAGCAAGCTTCCTTCTGATCTAAGAGGTGCCTTGTATTTGAGTTACCATGAGCTACCACCAAATCTGAAGCAATGTTTCCTCTATCTAGTTTTGTCTCCAGAAGATTCGAGCATTCGCTGTGATAATCTTATAAGGCTGTGGATTGCTGAAGGCTTTATAGAAGAACAAGAAGATCAACTACTAGAAGATACAGCAGAAGAATACTACTACGAGTTAATTTATAGGAACCTCCTTCAACCAGATCCCAGATTCATTAATCACGTGAGATGCAAAATGCATGATCTTTTAAGGCAACTTTCTTGTCATTTGTCGAGGGAAGAATGTTTTATTGGAAATCCTCAATCATTGGATGCTGAAACAATGTCAAAAATGCGGCGTGTTTTGCTTGACACCAAGGAGAGAGCCTTGGTGATCCCTAACTTTGATAAAGAGCAATGCAGGGTAAGGACGTTGATGTTCCATGCTGGAAATTCAACAAGGGTAGACTGTAATATTTTCATGAGATTTCCACTACTTCGTGTTTTGGATTTGAGTAATTCAAATGTAGAAACCATTCCTGATAGCATTAGTCAGTTGATCCATCTACGTTATCTTGACATTGCAGCTACTAATGTGTCTTCTCTTCCGGAGTCCATCGGTTCGCTCACTAACCTCCAAACATTGAATTTGGGCAATTGCCATTCTCTGCATGATCTTCCTATGGCTATCACCCGTCTGTGCAATTTGAGGCACCTTGATCTTCTTCGTACATCCATTAATCAGGTTCCAAAAGGAATAGGCACCTTGGTATACCTCAATACTATAGAAGAATTTCCAGCTGGTTATGGCAATGGCAATCTGGCAGTACAAGATGGATGGGGATTGGAAGAGCTGGAGCCTCTTTTGCAGTTGAGGAGGCTTAACATGATTAAGCTGGAAAGGGCTCTTCCTCGTGGCACAACATCATTACTAACAGACAAGCGCCATCTCAAAGCTTTGATTCTGTGTTGCAGTACAGAAGAAGCAAGAAAGCCATATTCAGAAGAAGACATCAGCAAGATTGAGAACACTTTCGAGGAATTAATCCCACCAGACAGCTTGGAAAATATATTCATCATGGGGTTCTTTGGTCGAAAGTATCCCTCTTGGGTATCCACTTGCTTGTCCTCACTGAAATACTTGAACCTCATCAATTGCGTTCGCTGTGTGGATCTTCCACCAATTGGGCAACTACCTAACTTGGAATTTCTGAGAATTGAGGGGGCATCTGCAACGACCAAAATTGGACCGGAATTACATGGACATGGAGTATTTAGCCCATGGTCTCAAGAGGCTATTGCTTTCCCAAAGCTGACAGTGTTGATTTTTGACAAAATGCCCAACTGGGAAGGATGGTCCCTGGTTTCAGAAGACCAAGAAGAATCTATGGCGAGTAATGCGAATGATTCTGTTCTCAAGCAAGAAGGAGTACAACCACGTCCAGCACCACAACTGTTTCCCCATTTAAAGGAATTATCCCTTTGGTGCTGCCATAGGATAAGAGCTCTACCACCACAGCTTGCACGAGTCACCAGCTTGAACAAGATTGTATTGAGTCATGCAACGTCATTGAAGGTGGTGGAGAACCTACCATTCCTATCTGGTGTCCTATCGATCAGGGGATGTGAACTGCTCGAGAGGGTATCGCACCTTCCACAAGTGAGAGAGCTGCGTGTAAGTGACTGTCCAAATGTAAGGTGTGTAGAGAAGTTGGCAAACCTGCGGCAGCTGTGGCTTTCGAAAGCTATGCAGGAGATGAGTCCACTCTGGCTATCAGAGCTTCAACAGCAGTGCCAGGAACATCATGGTGAAGACCTTGACGTTTACACATGGCGTGAGGAACCCAATTTACGGAAAAATTATTGTTAAAAGGTATGGACACTGATCAGAATTAGCTAATTATCGCATCAGGGATATCTGCTCATGGACCCTTTTTTTTTGCTTTGCTAGACACGATCATGTTCTGTAACTTCTGTTATGTTTTATGCCACAATATTGCAATTAAGTTATGTTCAACATGCATCACATTATATTATGCGATCCGTGTGCTTCATATATACGTCGCATGCAAGTAACGATAAAAGTGAAGCTGCAGTACAAATTCTTAGACAGAGATTTTCAACTATATATTTGACTTTATAAACTATGCATAGTTTATTTGACATTAGATAATAATGTTACTAGATCCTAAGCACTAATGTGTACATGCATGAAGCTCATAATTTCAAGGGCCTGGGCCCACTGCAAGTTGCATTATATATAGCATGCATGGCTACTGGAATCCGATTACTGCAGCACACATCAGCAGAATGAACTGTTATCTTCATTTTTTTTATGAGTATTGTTCCTGATTAGTTGAGATAAATTAGCACTATTTGCATTAAAGATGACATTTGGTCCGCCTAGATTAGATATATTATTGTAACGCCTTGCTGGCTAGTACTACGTTAATTAGAAGTGCAAAGTGAGTGGTATTACCGTAAAATACTTATTTAAGTCCAAAAATAGCTCATATATGCCTCTACCGTTGTCACGCAAGGGATAGAATAACTGACTCATGGTCGATAGGAATGGTTCACGAAGATCAATACTCAATAGTGGTCGTGGGAAGATCCAACGGTGTCAAGCTTTATGATGATAAAGCCGATGAAAAATACATTATACACCCGACAATCGATGAATTTTCGAACATGATCATCACCTCCTAAAAATGAGTGGCATTTGTTAACAACGGATTTTGGGCTTAACCAATGCCGGAAAAGCTTACAGAGGCCAATGGGCTTATGTTGGGTTAATTCGAGTTGTTAAGTATGGTAAGTTTTAATTTACTCCCTTCATATCACGAAAAGTTGACTTTAGATATGTCCTAATTAAGTCAAAGTATTAAAACTTTATATCTAAAAATCTTTTGAACTATTTAGATTGGGCACACAAAAATCACATAGATAGATTCATCTCGAAAAGAACTTTCGTAATACTACAATTTTAGTGCATTTTATGAATAAATTGCAATAGTTTTTAATGGTCAAAGCTATATTTTGGAGACCGTGTCAATATCCAAAACGCCAAGTTTTTATGATATGGAGGGAGTAGTTCATATCAGATTAGGAGTTCGTGTAATTTAGTATAAACTAGCTGAGTGTCTATACTTTATGAAATGTTTGTTCAAACATGATTGACTTACATTTTAGCTCTGCTTTTATGCGCGGCTATGTCAAATATCTATTGGCTCATATCTATGCCAGCATGAGAAGAATTAAAAGGTTGTGAAGGGCGAGCGTTAAATAAGAATTTTATGAGATGACATATGATGGGTAATTTTAGCAATGGTAGGGATTTTTATGGGATGATATACAGTGGGTAAAGTGACACCACAGGTCATAAACCACCACAAAAGACTTCTAATAGTAGGAATTAATCGACTGTGTTAGCATTTCACTGTTATCTCGATTAAGTTCTAGTCTATTTACCTCATCTGATCTAGCTATTCAAGATGATTAGAAATTTTACTTTGTTCTACCTTTTCGATTGCAGGGCCAAATTGATTGGCATGCTATGAACCTAGCTGTTGGTGTTATTGGGGTCACACCCTACGTACACCCATCGGTGTCTTGAGCCGATTGGCGACCTTTTAGTATCAGCAATGTCCTAATTTATTTTGCAGGCTGCGACCTGAAGAGTTATGTAATTTAGTCCTATGGTGTATTATTTTATCATATTTTGTATCGCCATTATTGATGCTTGCATGAAAAAGTACAAAAATACTAAAACTATAAAATATAAAAAGGTCCAAAAAAAAAGGGGCAGTATGTGTTGGATTGCATGTATTTGAGCTTTTTTGTTTTTGTGGTAAGTGTCTTTCCTTTTGTTTTCTCTTAATTTCTTTTGTAGGTGGGGGGTGGGTAACTCCGCCTATGTCATCTTAGTTGTAACACTTAATGGCATAGCCAGTCCTAAGCCCAGAAAAAGGAGGAGGGATTTACTTCAGATAAATTGTTTTTTTAAAAATAAATTCCATTCATACATGTATAATATATGGATATGTTGCTGTTAGTTTATGTTGATAAAATTTTCCTGTATGCTACGACAATTTTGTGTACCTAGATGTGTTTTGAGATGTAACTTTAGTCTAACCAAAACACTTTTGAGGATTCCTGACATTATAGAAAGAAACAAGAAAGAAACAAGTGCTGACAGACACACACACATTAGTTCATTATTCTCATCACCGTACTCAGCTTCATGAGAATTGAGATAAGGCAAAGGCAATAAGTTTACTACAAAGAGGTACACATTCTGTTCAAGATAAATATTAGAGTAAATTCCACTTTTACCCCTTGAAGTTGTATAGAAATCTAACTTAGCGTCCTTAACTTCAAAATCGTCGTTTGAGCCTCTTGAAGTTGTGTCCGTTTGCACGTCAGCTCAAGATCTGTTATGTTATCCGTTCATGGCTGAGGTGTTAGTTTCATTAAGTGCTTTATATGATTACCATGTGTGGATGAAGACGACATGGACGCCTTGTCACCATCTTGCTCATCTCTCTTCCTCTCATCTTCACCCGCATTTGTGAGTTTTTATTGGATAACACCCCAACATCAAGGAATTTTTAAGTTTTTAATTTTTTGTTGAATACCACCCCCAACATCAAGGAAGGATTACAACAATAATATTTAAAGAGTTTAGGGCCTATTTGGCTAATAGTCTAAGGCTAACATAACTAAGCTTAGACGTGCCACAAGCATCTAGGCAAGTGGTTGGTTTGTCACTCAAATTCGCACCACATCCCTTTAGGGAGCCTAAGCAGCCTTTAGATTTCTAGATTCAGACCTGATCCATCAGATCTTGATCTAGCCCAGCTGGATCGGGTTTTATTTTTTTAATCAACGGGCCAAAATAGGGTTGTGGCTCTGGTCGAGTCAGGTCAGGTTCCGGTCCATCCCTGCCTCAACCTGAGCCGAACCTGGCCCGAGGTATATGGCTTCTTTCCTTTTTCCATCGTGGGATAGGGATCACCATTCTATCCAACTACTCAACCCGTCCCTAACCCTATCTCCAGTACTCCACTCCACCTAGTGAACTTTCAATCCACTCTAGCCATCGTCCCCTAGTCCCTTCTCTTACAAGTGTCAATCCAAATCGGCACCGACGCGGCCGCACCGGTGGCGGCCGTCTAGTCCCATCATCGTGTTTGTCCTTCAAAGTGCGTTGCGCTGCTCCTAGCTCTCAGTTGTCGTCTCGAATCCGCACTCCTAGCACTCCCCGACGTGCTACCACCAACATCTAGATCTATGTTGTCCTGGTCTCGTCGACTCGTCGTCACTACCAGGGGTGCACCGTCAGGCCACTGCCAACCGATAGCCGCCATCCAGATCCGCATCATGGCATTCATGCTCACATTTGTCCAGCCATCCTAGCCCATAGGGTGAGGGTGTAGGACCACAAGTATGGACGGCAATGGGACCCCGCTCCTGATGGGGAATTCCCCTATTAATGGGCAGGGATGTGGAACTAAATCCAACAATCTCCCCCATCATACATCGGTCCCTATTTGACAACCATGTGATCTCCTGATATATTCTATATTTCATACCTGAAGCTCTGATACCACTTATTGGAGTCCGCCATCTCCTCACCCATACCGATCCGGCTCCCCCCCCCACCCCGAGACCAAACCTATATAAAAGAGGCAACCCCATTGTAACTCATAATGACAAAAATAGCGGCATATATAGGAGCGTAGGCTGTCGTGGCTAGCTTATGGATGTGACCCTAGATGGGCGGTATGCTATGATGTTGGGGAGGAGCACTCATACACTATGTTCAGAGTGGGATGAACCGAATGAATAAGTTGGCTGAGCTAAATGTTAAGCTCGACGTCGAGAGGTTTTTGAATTTGCTTCTCGAAGCTAGTATGCCCCACAGGTATAGGCGAGTGGCAAATTACATTACCAACATCATGGCCCCAGTGTTGTTCTTAGATTGCATACCGTTTATTTCTTGTTATTAGAAATTCGATTGATACAACAAGCATGTACTAGATCAAAAGATAAGCACACGAGACATGCATGTAGGCTGTAGCTTCCTTCTCCCACAACTATTTCACGCGAACATTTCTCTCTCCATGATTATGCTGCTTCTCGATTTCTTAATGACAGAAACGTCACATAGAGAAAAGTTATGCGTACTCCTTTCTCTTATTCAGTTTATCAACTTTAGTGTCATTTTTGCAACACACTTTATTCCCCGCATCAAATTGCACTTCATTCCCTTTCTTAACCTCATGCGTTTGGCCGGCTAGAGGTTGGGTAAGCATTCTATATTACCTGTTCTCTTGAGTTTAACTTAGGGGCTATTCTTTTCGACTTATTTGCTTATGCTTATCTATTTATTTAGTTATCTTCGGTTTTGAAAACGTAAATGATCTGTTATTTTTGGTCCATTCTTTTTTTGTCTCGCAGATGCGTCACAAAGCTTTAAAAAGCAAGTGAAACAAAGTGTGCCGAACTCTCCAAACCACTTCAGGAAGCTCTCAAAGTTCTACTTATCAGCAAATCAGCAAATCAGATAAGTCAAAAAGAACAGCCCCTTAGTTTATCTATCTATCTAACTTATCTCGCAACTTCGTAAGCTTCTCAAGATAGTCTCGAGAGTTAAGTCCCCCTGTTTAACTTGTTTTTATGATCTTTTAGACATGCCTTCGAGATAGAAAAAAATAAATTCAAAAAACCAAATCGTTAGTATTTTAATAAGTTAGATATGTCAAATAAGCAAATGTGTTGTTTTGCTGTTCTTTCTACCTCGTCTTTCCTACTACAACGAGTTTGGTTGAAGGCAATTGTCGGAAGGGACTGAGAATTGAGAGGGATGAGTTATAAATCTCTTAATTGGTTTGTGAGAGTTGGAGAAGAGAATGAGAATTTATAACTTAAAAAGGTGAAATTCAATCCCTACCTCATTGTATAGAATTTAAGTCTCACATAATTCTCATGCCCTTTCCCATTGCCTGAGTTGACAAACAAATCCCTAAGTAATTTAAATAGGAGCCCTCCTAGGATCTCTTGGCACATCCCTCTATATCTTTAGATCTGTAGTAATGCACAAAAGGACATTTTATTATTTCTCTCGTCTCCTTCCCTCTCCGCACACTCTCTCTACTACTGCTATCACCAGCCGCACCGCTTGTGTGCCAAGCCAAGCTTCTGTCCGGCCGCCAGACCCCGTGCTGCCGCCCGATCTCCTTGAGCTACGAAGAGGGAGGTTTGATGGACCATAAATGAACCCAAATTGATAAAAAAAAAAAGCAAATGGGAAAGCCTGAAGAGGGGGCAGATTTATGCTTGAACCGCAATACCTAAGGGTATATACATGATCTATCTATTATATTATTAAATTTGCTCTAAAATACTAAAATTTTTCACTTTTATTAGGGAAACCAACAAGAGAAAAGGTATGAATAGGGGCACCATCGATTATAGTTGTTGGAACTATAATTATGTAGATATAATGAGATTGGGAATGGACTATATTGGAGGTTATGCTTGCTAATACGGCATGACTCTATATCCCCTACGGGATTGAAGATGGAGTATTTATATCTCTAACCAACACAACAAACCGTATCCTCTACTTTGTAAGCTAGTCTGTAAACTAGGCAAAGATTGCATTTGCTTGATCTCATCCACTCATCACTAAATTTAGGGTTAATTGGATGGCTACCAATGTGCAAATGCGTAATTCGAGAAATACTACCGCACAATTGAAAATGTGCAAATGTGTGCCGGATCGTCCAAACCACTTCAGGAAGCTCTCAAAGTTCTGCTTATCAACAAATCAGCAAATCAGATAAGTCGAAAAGAACAACCCCTTAGTTTATCTATCTATCTAACTTATCTCGCAACTTCGTAAGCTTCTCGAGATAGTCTCGAGAGTTAAGTCCTCCTATTTAACTTGTTTTCATGAGCTTCTAGACATGCCTTCGAGATAGGAAAAAATAAATTCAAAAAACCAAATCGTTAGTATTTTAATAAGTTAGATAAGTCAAATAAGCAAATGAGCTGTTTTGCTGTTCTTTCTACCTCGTCTTTCCTACTACAACGATGTTGGTTGAAGGCAATTGTCAGAAGGGACTGAGAATTGAGAGGGATGAGTTATAAAATCTCTGAATTGGTTAGTGAGAGTTGGAGAAGGGAATGAGAATTTATAACTTAAAAAGATGAATTTCAATCCCTACCTCATGCTATAGAATTTAAGTCACATAATTCTCATGCCCTTTCCCATTGCCTGTGTTGACAAACAGATCCCTAAGTAACTTAAATAGGAGCCCTCCTAGGATCTCTTGGCACATCCCTCTATATCTTTAGATCTGTAGTAATACATAAAAGGACATTTTAGTATTTCTCTCGTCTCCTTCCCTCTCCGCACACTCTCTCTACTACCGTTGTCACTAGCTGCATCGCTTGTGTGCCTAGCCAAGCTTCTGTCCGGCCTCGAGACCCCGTGCTGCTGCCCGACCTCCTTGAGCTACGAAGAGGGAGGTTTGAAGGACCGTAAATGAACCCAAATTGATAAAAAAAAGCAAATGGGAAAGCCTGAAGAGGAGGCAGTTTTATGCTTGAACCACAATACCTAAGGGTATATACATTATCTATCTATTATATTATTAAATTTGCTCTGAAATACTAAAAATTCTCACTTTTATTAGGGAAACCAACAAGAGAAAAGGTATGAATAGATGCACCATCGATTATAGTTGTTTGAACTATAATTATGTAGATCTAATGAGATTGGAAATGGACTATATTGGAGGTTATGCTAGCTAATACGGCACGACTCTATATCTCCTAAAATATTGAAGATGGAGTATATATATTAGAGTATACTCTGACCAACACAACAAACCGTATCCTCTACTCTGTAAGCTAGTCTGTAAACTAGGCAAAGATTGCATTTGCTTGATCTCATCCACTTATCACTAAATTTAGGATTAATTGGATGGCCGCCAATGTGCAAATGCGTAATTTGAGAAATACTACCGCACAATTGAAGATTTGGCAGCTACATATCACACCTCGTTTGGGGAAATTGGAATCTTGAAATTTTTCGGATCTGAAAGTGCGTTTCACAAGTGCTTTGAGTCACTGTCGTAGTCGCCAGAGAGGGTGAGGAATTGGACTAGGGATCTTGGGTGCCTCAATCGAGGATGGTGGCGATCCTGTTCGACCAGGTAGGAATAGGCGCGGGTGCAGGGAGCGGCTTGACACATAAGCAGGGGGCAAAATGGTCTGGGAAATATTCCACGGCAACAAGAGCTTGCCAAACTTGCTTTGAGATCCGAAAAAGACATGATTTCAATTTCAGCAAAAGGAGTAGCATATGTCAGGTTTCCGATTGAGCGGTGTCATTTCTTAAATTACACATTTAGGTGGTGGCAGCACATCAGTTTGGTCTCACTCCGTCGACCTCTGACATTTGTCATGGACTGAATGACTGATCAGCACATCAATATGCATTTGTAAGTTGATTATTGCTTAATCCATTATATGCTGGTTACTGGGCTGAACACCACGTTTGCATGGAAAAGAAACTACTGGTGCCTAAGTAGTCTACATATTGTACACAAGATTCTCCCACTATTCACCTGATGCAACAAGAGGCTTCGTAGGAAATTAATTACTACTCGTAAGATCAACCATAGCATCAATAAAATGCTCAGCTCTCTTCCCCTTTCATCTCTTAATTAATCCATGCCTAATTTGCATCGAGAGGTAGATGACGATGGACCATCGTTGTGCGAGGCTCTGTTGGACGGTGGACAGAAGATCTAGATCATGCTGCGACTGGAATGTGGCTATCGATTTACCCGTGCTCAGGTACTGCTGTCTGTGTCTGCCTAGATGAGATTGAATCCACTGGTAGAAGCAGTTTTCCTTCAACTAGCATGAACTATATTTTCTTTTCTTTGCAGGTGCAGCAGCGTGATGTGACCTATGAGGTTTTATCTAGCTTGGTGATTGATAAATAACAACCTTCTGCCATATAAAAATTCTAGAAAAAATTGCATACATGCCACTCAAAAGTTTACAACTTTATAATGGCACGTATGCAATTGGCTCTATATTCTATATATTGGTTTCTCCAGGCTTCTGGTTTCCATCTCGCTTGGCATCGGTCTGTCAAGCTCTTATACATCTGCTTGTGTACAGTGATATAATTGATTCTTACTATCAACCATATTTGGTGGAAGATCACTACCAGAAAAAGGAGCATCTGTGACGGGTATTTCTGAACTGTCAGGCTAACTGTTTAACCTGACGGGCCCGCTTCGACTGTCAGAGAAAATAATTTTTCTCACTTGTATATTTGTTCCGTCAGGGTAATAAGTAATTTTTGTGACGTGTTTACTCGACCCGTCAGAAAATATTATTTTTCTGACGTGTATAAAACTCCTTTGGGATAATTTTTGGTAGGTGCGCGCGGCATTCTTGCCGCGCGCGCAGCATTCTTGGCGCGTGGCAAAATTTTCGGGCGTGGGTATTTCCCCAAATCCCTAACCTATGCAGCCATTCCCATCTCCTCTCCCTGCTCTGTCTCTTGCCCACGCTGCCACCAACACCGTCTTTGGAAGCTGAGTTCTCCACACCAGATCTCCAAGCCAAGGATAGATCTAGCTAGGGGCCTCGACGTTGTCGGTCTGCTTCCATGGATGGATTCAAGTCACTCCTTGTAGGCCACAACCCCCAAGGTGGTGCCTAGGCTGAAGAAACACAGCGCCGCCGCCTCCGGCTGCACTCCGGCGCCCAGGCTCGTTGAGGCAGAGCCAGCACTCTGGCGCTCCTGCATTCCTTGCCACAGGCGTTCCTCCAACGTTCCTTGCCGCCGCCTCCGGCTGCACTCCGGCGCCCAGGCTCATTGATGCCCGAGCCAGCACTCCAGCGCTCTAGCGTTCCTTGCCGCAGGCATTCCTGTCGATTACTGCTCTAATCAACTTTCAAAAGGTACAAATTTTTGAGCCTTGTATCCATTGTGTAATAATTTATCATGGCTGGAGTCCGTTGATAGGCATGCCATGTAGGTGTTTGTGATAATGCTTGCCTCGGAATGCCATGTCCGTTGATAATGCTTGCCTCGTTGATAGGCTGGAGTCCGTATGACTATTTGCATATAATGGGTATATATAGGAATGGTTTGTTGAATAACATTTTCATTACATATTACACATACGTACTCTTCTTTGGTCCATTTAATTAAGATTTTTGTTCCGATTTCATGAGGTTACTATTAGTTTGAGGTGCTAATTGAATCAGCATTACTTGTGCAATTGCTGCAGAAATATGCTAGACAAAAATTAGCATTCAAAAGAACAACTTTACATAAAAATTTACTAGAATCTCTAGAACTGCATGTAACTCTTTTTTCTCTTCATCATTTAAAGGTCAGCAGCTGCATCATACTGAGTTGTTGACAATCAACAAGTTGACTGAAGAAATATCAAGGCTACAACTATTTCTACAAAAGGCTGTTACTTAGGACAGCTGACACCACTCAAGGTACATGATTTGATCCAATATCCAGATGTCCCTTCTTTTGTAGCATTTACAATTGACATGATGTGTGCAAGCTTCTAGTGAATTTCATGTTGTTCAACACAGATATTACATGGAAAACCGTGAATGAATGTATAGTGGCTGGCAGCGTGGTAAAGCCCCCTCTAGTGAATGGATTGAACTCACCACACAATTCTTACATGGTGCATTTTCTAATCCAAATATAGTGCAAAATGAAACCATTAAGTGCCCATGTGCCAAGTGCCGGAATTATGTCAGGCAGAATAGACACAATGTAGAGATGCACTTGAGTAAATATGGGTTTCGGGAGAACTACCAAATATGGACAGCACATGGTGAGAGGCATGCTGCTAGGTGTGGTGAATCTAGGTCTTCAGTTGACCATAACGAATTCAATGAATCTGATAGGATGGATAATATGTTGCTTGACCTAGGCGGTGATCATCCACCAGCAATTGATGAGGAGCCGATTGCCTCTGCCAAAGCTTACTATAGGATGGTTGCTAGTGCCGATGAGTTAGTCCATGAGAACACTTCACACTCACATTTGTCTGCTATAGCTCGCTTGCTAGCGATGAAGTCACAATACAATATGTCAATTGCACATTATAACAATGTATTAGAGATAATTCATGAACTTTTGCCTCCAGATTCCAAGTTGGATAAGGATTTCTATAATTCAAAGAAACTATTAGAGGGCCTCGGCATGCCATATGTGAAAATTGATGTGTGTTACAATAATTGTATGTTGTACTATAAAGATAATGAGTACAAAGATAAATGTGATATGTGTGGTACCCCTCGCTATGAGTCAAACCAAAAAAACATCCCACGCAAAATATTGCGTTACCTTCCAATTTTGGATAGATTGCAAAGGTCATATGCACATGAGCTAACAGCAACAGCAATGCAGTCACATAATCGGTCCACATCTGATAAGATGGTGCACCCATGTGATGGGGAAGCATGGCAACAATTTGATGAGGATTTTCCAGACTTTGCAAGAGATCCTAGAAATGTACGACTTGCTGTTGCAATGGATGGCTTCACACCATTCAATTTAAGTGCTGCTCCTTACTCATGTTGGCAGTTTTGTGACTCCACTTAATCTTCCCTCACGCATGCTCCTGAGGCCTGAGTACATATTCCTTGCCCTTGTTATTCCTGGTCCTGAACATCCTGGAAAGAAATTAAATATCATGATGCAACCTTTAGTGGATGAACTTTTGAAGTTATGGGAGGGGGTACAAACATGGGATGCTTCACGTAAGCAGAACTTTGTAATGCGTGCACAAATTCTATGGTCCATTCATGATTTCCCTGCATATGGTAACTTTACTGGTTGGAGCACACATGGTATGTTTGCATGCCCAGTATGCTTATGCAATAGCAAAGCTTTTTACCTCCGTAATGGTCGCAAGGCTTGTTGGTTTGATTGTCATAGGTGCTTCTTGCCTAGAGATCATGAATTTAGAACCCAATCTAATTCATTTCGTAAAAACACAGTAGTGCTTGACGAGGCACCTAGGCATTTGACAGGAGAGGAGGTTGAAGCCCAAATAGACAAGTATGTTGGTGATACAAGGAACTTTGGAAAACTACACAATTGGACCCATAAAAGTTGTTTTTGGCAACTTCCGTACTTTAAAAAATTAAAGCATCGTCATAATGTTGATGTGATGCATAATGAGAAAAATGTAGCTGAAGCTATATGGAACACATGTTTTGACATCACTGACAAGACCAAAGATAATGTGAAAGCTAGACGTGACCTTGCTGAAATTTGCCGTCGACCTTCACTGCATCTTGAGTTGAAGGAAAATGGGAAGTGGCACAAACCTAAGGCACCATTTTGCATCGATAGGAATGACAAGACAACAATTCTTGAGTGGTTCCAACAACTGAAATTCCCCGATGGATACGCTGCCAATATTAGGCGAGGTGTTAACCTGATGCAAAGGAAGATTTTTGGCCTTAAAAGTTATGACTACCATATCTTCATGGAATGCTTGCTCCCAGTTGCATTTCGTGGTTTCCTTCCGGAGAATATATGGATGTGTTTGGCTGAGCTCAGTTTTTTCTATAGACAGTTATGTGCAAAAGAGCTTAGCAAAGACGCCATTCGATCACTACAACAAAATGTTGCGGTTCTTATTTGCAAATTGGAGAAAATATTTCCTCCTGGTTTTTTTAATCCTATGCAACATCTCATCGTACATCTTCCTTCTGAGGCTCTGTTAGGCGGACTTGTCCATGCTCGCTGGATGTATCCATTTGAAAGGTAAAAATAAGTACTATTGATAGATTTGCCCTATAGCCTAATTGATTTGTCTAATCCTGTATAATGTTGCATGTAGGTGTATTCAAAAACTTAGGAAAAAAGTTCGAAATAAGTTCCGAGTTGAGGGTTCCATTGTTGAGGCCTACCTTGTTGAGGAGGCGACAAATTTTCTATCATTGTATTTTAATCCAAAAGTTCGATCAATTAGAAATAAGGCACCTCGATATGATGATGGTGCATCCACATTTCAAAGTTCATGTGATCTGGACATATTTCAATACCCTGGTCGATGCATTGCCCCTCGAGGTTGCCGAGATCTCACCATGCGAGAGTACAAGGTTGCTTTCTTGTATGTATTGACTAACTTGCAGGAAATGGATGATTTGTTCGAGTATGTAATCATGCAACCTAGCTCATTTTTGCTTCAGTTATCTTAGAATAATTCTAACTAATTCTGTCCATGTAGTAAATTTGATAAAGAACATTGGAAGAGCCGAATAAAACCGACGCAAGAACAACTTCGGGATCTAAGGTTAAATGGATGGAAACCCGGCCATTCTACGCACCATGGGCCAATCTTTTTTGATTGGTTTAGAAGTCAAGTAATAATCTCTAACATTTCAACTGTGTACAAACATGCCAAATAACATCTCTGAAAAATCCAAATAATAATACAGATTGAACATGTATATTTGCAGTGCATGAAGTCTTGTAGCATCCATAGTGCCTTACGCCAAATGTCTTATGGTTTTCGCACAAGAGTTACCACTTATGGATGCTATGATATCAATGGATATAGATTTCGTTCATCAAAGTATGAGAGGGAGAAATCAGGATTAACGACAACCAACAGTGGTGTATGTGTATCAAGTGTTGATAAGAACAACGTGTTAGAGTATTATGGTGTTATCGAGGATATCTTAAAAATTACTTGGGAAGGCAGCATGCAACTTGAGCTAGTTTTATTTGATTGCCAATGGTTTGACCCAACAACTAATGGAATTAAGCGTACTGAAAATTTGGGCTTTGTCGAGGTCAAGCACACATCTAGGTTGTCAAATTATGATCCATTTGTATTGGCAAGCCAAGTAACACAAGTTTATTACCTTCCGTATGCATGCACTACAAGGGAGGATCTCTCTGAATGGTGGGTTGCATATCATGTATCTGCACAGGGTTATGTTCCTCCCAATGACAACAATGGTGTTTCAAACCCTCTAGAAGGACCAATAGAAGAAATGTTCTATCAAGAGGATGGTTTGCAAGGCACATTGGTCATCGATCTTGGGGATGGATTTGAAATTACACCTTCATTGACATCAGAAGAGATTACAAATTCTAAAGATTTGGAATTTTTACATGGGCAAAACATCAATTATCAAGGAGATGACCAAGAAACTGATGACGATGAAGATGAATATGAGGATGAAACTGAAGAGATTCAGCTTGAAGCTTATGATCCAAATGAATTCTAGATTTTTTGTTTCTCAGCATGAATTGTTTGGGCATGAATTCTAGATTCAGCTTGGAATGTACTAGTTTAATTTAATATTTCTGTTTTTAGCTTGAACTTCTTGTATAATATAATATTATGTATTTTAACTAGTTGATTACATTAGATTGATGCTCAGTCCTAAGTTTAATTGTACTTGTCATACTAATGTCTTGCAAAGGAGAAGCTCAGTTAATTGTACTATAATTACTGTTATTACTATATGTATATACTAATGTTTGACTGTGGCACTAAGTTCATATTTTATTAATGCAGGGTATGACTCAGTGCCGTCCCAATGGACGTGGAGGTCGCCAAGGCAGAGGTAATGTCTTGCAAAGGAGAAGCATGAGTGCTACTAATAGTACTAGAAATGCCTCAGAAATACCTAGTGGTGATGGGTCACAGAGGTCTAATGATGGTATCAATGGTGCCCCGCAACAGAGGGGGAGGAAGAGGTCATCTCGGACTCAGCTATATATGCCTCGACGTCCTGGCAAGACTTGCTTGAAACCACAGGGTGATAAGTGAGTATATACTCTGTTTAGTGGATGCTAGCATCAAAATTCACATACTGACCTTGAAATTAGAAAACCTTAAATATTATTAATACATTGCTGCAATGAAAGACTGCTGATTTCATTAACCTTGCCATGTTTCATTGATGTGTACACAATTCAAGTACGATACTTATGTTACAAAAAAGGACTGCACATATACATCACAGCTTGGGGTCATTCTCAAACATGAGTATCCAGGTGTTGTGGAGGACAAGGATGACCGTGGTATTGTCTTTGCTAGACGGCCTGCACTAACTTGGAATGATTATTATGTTGATGAAGATGATGAGGGAATGACTGCTGCAGATCGAGTAAAACGAGAGTTTTGGGTAATTATTACTACTAAATTCATATGACCCAATAATATAGTGGATTAGTTAATAATTTCTCTTTATACAGCACTTGTTTGAAGTCAAAATGGAAGATGAGGCAGAAGCAGAGCGTGTCTTTGAAAATTATGCCACAGATCGTGTCAAGCAGATGATGTATCAAGCTCGTGTTGACGCTGTGAAAATATACTACAAAACTCAAGGAGAGGACATTGATGACACATTGGCACGACCAAAGGAGCTCCAGTATGATCAATACATGGATGGTAGAATTTGGTGGTGCAACGAGGAAGTGTGGCCATATCTTTGTCGTAATTGGTGCACCGATCAGTTCAAGACAAAACGGAAGAGAGGCCAGGATGCGCGCCTAAAATCTATTGATTGTGCTCAAAACCGAGGGGGTTCACGTTCATATGTTGAGACTCAACAATACCTGGTATGGAATCTTACCTGTCATTTTGTTGTTGTTAGTGATTGCAAGCTTGCTGCCCTTGGACTACCTTGTAATGTTGAAATTGAACTAAGCTTGTTGGCCTATTACTATCTATTACATTGTGAATTCATGGATGATGGCTGAACAACATGATACATGTCCTGGTTAGTTACAATCAAAATAAATCTGATGTGGAATATCTCTTAAAATTGAACGAAGTTCAATCCATATGCTATATTTGGTAAGAAGTGTATTATCTGAAGGTCAAATAATAAAGCCAGATGTAAATAAAAACTTGTTTTTTATATATTGTTCTTTTTGATTTTGCAAATGGCTAAGCTTGTATTTTTGTTCATTATGTGGTGAACCATGCCCTAGGAACACAAATTTGGAGCAGAGAAAGCTACTGATTTGAATACATATGCTGTAATGAAGTCCGGCATTAAAAATGTCGATAGTAGTGGAAGTAGTGGTGCAAACAAGAATCAAAGACCTGAAGCACATTGTAAATTCTCATTTCTTTATTTTTCTTCCTAGTTGACTTGTATGACAGAAGCTAAAACATTGTTGTTCTATGCTAGGATGATTACTCTGCTGCAGCTATGACTCAATATCCAGATGATTGGCAGCAGCGGCCACTTGATCGAAGCATCCTTTACAACATCAATGGTGGCATGCCACATGGTTGTATACCAATAGCAAATGGTGCAATAAAGAAATCTGAGGTTTTATTTGCTGCAAAATCAACCAATATCAGGCCAACCAACTCCATCTCTTATCGAAATGTGATCCGACATAATCAAGAACTTCTCCGTATGCACGAACTTCACCGGCAGATAATTGTGGTAGAGATTTCTTGTAAACACATCTATAATCAATGTATTATTTCTTGCCTATATATCTGACCATAAAATTATAACTACTGAGTAGAGACTTTGTGAGAAGGTGGGTGAACAGCCACCACCAGAGATGATGTGTGGTGGGCTACCGACACAAGCACAGGTAAGAACTATTACTACCTAAATTGATTTCCTTCCACATGCAAAAATATTCCTTAATAACCTAACAATACCAGTGCCTCCTATTTGGAGATCTGTGGCTTAGATAACTAATACATTTTGGTGTGTCAGAGTCTCAACAAGAAGTGCAACACTGAGGCATATATATTAGGATGTTCTAAACATGCTAATATATTTTTGGTTTATCAGAGTGTCAACAACCAATGCAGCAGTGAACAAGTCGATTCATGTTGAATGATCTAAATGTCCTTCACTTGAATCTCACTTGTCTATTGCTTATGACGGGTAAGGTGGCTGAGAAATTCTTTTGAATGTTCGTACCTTTAATTAGTTTCTTTACAAATGCAAGGTGAAATTTCCTTTCAGCATAACGTACTTTCATCTATGTTCATGTCCTCTGTATAAAAAATGTTTGCTTTTGGTCTTACCTGGTTTACCATTTTAAATCAAATTAACATTTTCAAAACCATCCTCACTTATCTTTTCTTTTCATTGCAGCAAGGGGTTGGGACTGGTTCTTCCCATGCTGGCTCACCACCACATGACAACCTCGGTCATGTCAATGTCGCTGACAACTCCAATGCAAACGGTGGCGGTAGTGACAACCATGACAACAGCTCCAATGCGAATGTTCATGATGACAACCATGTTGCTGCCCATAACAACTAGTTGATGTTTTCTAAAAATGCTCTCTCGTGGTTCTTCTAACAAGCTTAACCTTAGTATGGTTCTAGTACTAAACTTAGATAAACTTTCAATATTTTGTATGGAAATGATATGATCATTTTCTATATGACCTGCTAGTGGTGCATTTTGTATGGATGCAGAGTAGAAAAGGTGCATATCCCTGCTATATATGAACTGGTTGTATGAATTAAGTCCTATTTTGTAACAATGAGCACTTGTTGGATGAACACAAGGTTCTGATCAGTATATGTTGAATGGATTGCTTTTGTGTATGTGTTCATGTCTATAGTGTCAAATTGTTGCTTGTGTATCAAAGTGCTTCAGATCAAATTTGCTACCTATAATCTTGTGATCAATATCTTTATTTGTAATGTCAGATGTGTATGATTTTTCTGGCAAATTTAATTTTCCTGACGTGTATAGGCCGTCAGCGTATTTCTATTTTCCTGGCAGTTTTTTAAAACTCTAGCAACAATTTATTTCCTTGATGGTGGTTTTGCCCGTCAGGCGTGTTTTTCCTGACGAGAATAGGCCGTCAGCGTTATTTTCATTTTCCTGACAGTTATTATAAACTCTAGCGAAAATTTATTTCCTTGATGGTGGATTTGCCCGTCAGGTGTCTTTTTCCTGACGAGAACAGGCCGTCAGTGTTATTTTTTGTTTTCTTGACGGGTTGAACCGTCAGGTTTTCTTTTACTGACAGGGAGCCGTCAGAAAAACAAGTTTTCCCTGACACCCTAGGCCTGAGAGATTTTGCCTGACGGTTTCCTGTCAGAAAAATGAATTCTGACGGGCTTTCCTTTTTCCCTGACGGGTTGGAACCGTCGGGGATGCTCCTGATTGGGGTAGTGGATAGATATGTAAGGTATGATTCTAACTGTACTTCGGATCTTTGTTTCAATAGATGGAACATGTTTTCATAATTTCTAAGCCATAGAATTGTTTTGGGAGATTTGTGATGGCCCCCTCTCCCCGTGCTGTAGAACTATTTTGGCAGACATGATGGGTCCCCACTGCCACACCTGTGCCCCTACTTCATCTTCACCCTATCCCCGCATCACAACTGTTAGACCATGCTCTTCTCAAGAGAACTCACATATTGCACCAGTGTACACCCGGTAACACAAGTGGGAGACGAGGAATCAAGAACACAAAAAGAACTTTTGCCGGCGTCACAACTTACCACATTTCTTCTATTTTCCTCTCGATTCATCTTGACACAGTACACAAAAGTATAAATAGCTAGACCTCAAGCACTAGGAGGTGTCCATCCGCCAACGATTCCATCAACACCACTCGGAGGTCATAGTCAGCCTACACTAGCTACCCCAAGCGAGTGCTTGTTAAATTTGAGTGCTCCAATGGCCACAACCGTGAGTGGGTTTCGGCATCTCACTACTACAGAATTGGGCATCACAACCGGTCCATCAGAAGCGGTTTGGTGCGAACCCGTTGTAATCTTCGTACTAGAACCGGTTCGTGGGCAACGGGCGGGAGAGGGCTTCCAGAAGCGGTTTGAAACACGAACCGCGTGTAAAGTCCCACCTCTACAACCGGTTTGTGTCCCAAACCGGTTGTGGGTTTCCAGAACCAGTTTGAAACACAAACCGGTTGTAAAAGGCAAGATCTAGAAGCGGTTTGTGTCTCAAACCGGTTGTAGAACCATCCCGCCCAACAAGATTTAAAACATCTTCTTCCTCCGAGGGCGCAGATCGTGAACGGAAGTGTTAATAGGAAGGGCCGAGGTCTTGTTCAAGGGAGGTCTTGCCCAATTTTTCAATTGAGGTGATTTAGCTGCAAATTAAGTGGTTCAAGGTTAGTAACGTCATGTTAACATCCTTCTCACCTAAGTATTGTTGTTTTTTTTGCATTGGATGTGGAGAAATGTTGATTTGTTCTTTGTTGAAAAGTGTGTATTTTGTTTGCTAGCTAGCTTCATCAGTGAAAAGTTTCTTTGCTTGTTTGCTAGCTACCTAACTTATTTGCTAGCTGGCTTGATCATCTAATTTTAGGGAGTTGACCTCAAAATGAAGTTGTTTGCTTTAGGATCCAAAATTTAACGATAAATTTGCTAGCTAGCTTGATCACCCTAATTTTAGGAACTAATTATTGGAGTATGAAATAAATAAGGCAAAAATTAGAAGGAAAAAAATAAAAAGGTAGAAAGGGAAAAATAATTTGTTAGATTTAGTTAAAAATTATAGAAGGATTAAAAAATAATTAAAAATGTAACAATTAGTTATTTATTTGTGCAATAAATGTGAAGGGTAAAAAATTTTAGTTAGGTTTAGTTAAAATGTATAAAGATAAAAAAATTACAAAGGTAGAAAGGGAAAAATAAATAGGTTCAAAATTGTAGAAGGATAAGAAATAATTTTAAAAATGTAACAATTAGTTAGTTTTAGTTCAATAAATGTAGAAGGACAAAAAAGAATTAGTGTAGGTGGATTTTTTGTTGTTGAAAAAAAATATTGTCTTTAATTGTAGGTGAAGAAGAACAAAAAGTAATTAGAAAGGTAGATCTAAGTGCTTGTGAGCTTTAAATTTTGAAATGTAACTAAATTTTTTAATAAAATATAACTTTGTGTAGATGAACCGCAATGGATGTACAATGCGGACCGTCGCTCCAGAGAGTTCATTGATGGCGCGAGGTTTTCTCGGATGCGGCCGTTGCCTTCTTGCTGCTGCTGACTACATATGTTGTCCGTGTGTAGACTGCAGGAATGAGAAGGAGCACTCCCACCGATGGCAGGTTATGAACCATTTCATCATGAGAGGATTCATGCCAAACTATACCTGTTGGACCAACCATGGCGAAGTTGAGGGGATTAGCCAGGTAGATGATGAAGACGACGAGGAAGAAGAAGAGGGATTGAACAGGATCCTAGACGCCGAACAATCGTTTCGTGGAAGATACACTCGGAGAGTTTAGTGATGATGATTTGGACCGAGATCTTTGCGTGGACGGAGAGGAGACTACATAGATGAAAGACAATTCGACAAGTTCCAGCAAGCATGTTAGAGGACCACAGGACTCCTTTATACGCAAAGCGTAAGGGCCACAAAAAGCTGCGCACCACACTGGAACTAATGCAAATGGAAGGCCACGAATGGTGTCTCAGATAAGGGATTCGATGAGTTGTTATCACTCATAAAGAAGTTGCTTCCGGAAGATAACACTCTGCCTGAATCTACATATGAAGCCAAGCAAGTCGTATGTCCTTTGGGATTAGAAGTACAGAAGATACACGCATGTCCTAACGATTGTATCATGTATCGCAATGAGTACGAGGATTTTGATGTTTGTCCAGTGTGCAAAGAATCGCGTTACAAGATGAAGCGTGACGACCCAGGTGAAATAGATGGGGAGCGTATGAAGAAGAGACCTCCCGCTAAGGTGGTGTGGTATTTCCCTATCATCCCCGATTGAAGCGTCTGTTTGCTAACAAAGCGCATGCCGAGATGATGCGTTGGCACAAAGAAGAGCGTAACGATGACGGGATGCTTAGACATCCCGCTGATGGCTCCCAGTGGAGGAAAGTCGATCGAACATACCCGCACTTTGCAGATGAGGCGAGAAACATAAGGTTTGGGTTGAGTACGGATGGTATGAATCCGTTCGGCGAGTTGAGCGGCAGACCATAGCTTTTGGCTTTGTTACACTATGTATCTATAACATTCCTCCTTGGTTGTGCATGAAGCGGAAGTACATATTGATGCCGTTGTTGATCCAAGGGCCCAAGCAACCTGGGAACGACATCGATGTCTATCTGAAACCATTGGTTGAAGATCTCGTAACATTGTGGGAGGATGGTGTACGGGTATGGGATGAGCACAAAAGACAATATTTCACCCTACGTGCATTGCTGTTTGTTACCATCAATGACTGGCCTGCGCTTGGTAACCTGTCCGGCCTAACTATAAAAGGATATAGAGCCTGCGTGCAGTGCTTAGATGAAACGGACAGCATGTACCTCAAAAACTCTCGGAAGGTTGTGTACATGGGCCACCGTAGGTTTCTTCTTACAAGGCATCCGTTGCGGAAGAGAGGCAGGAATTTTAACGGGAAACCAGACCTTCGTGCTAAGCCTGAGCATCGAAGTGGGCCGCGTGTGTTTGCTATGGTCAAGGATGTGAAAGTAGTTTTTGGAAAGGGTCCTGGGAGAAAATCTATACCGAATGAGGAAGGTCAGGCACCCATGTGGAAGAAGAAGTCAATATTTTGGGACTTGCCTTATTGGGAAGTTTTGGAGGTCCGTCACTCACTTGACTTCATGCACATCACGAAGAATGTTTGCGTGAACCTGTTAGGATACTTAGATATGTACGTAAATCGAAAGATACACTGCAAGGTCGGGAGGATTTAAAACATTTGGGCGAAGAACGATCTACATCCAGAAAAGACAGGCAAATGACAACATTATCTACATCCTGCGAGCTACACTCTAAGCAAAGAAGAGAAAAAAAGCATGATAGAGTGCTTGAACAGTGTGAAGATCCCTTCCGGATACTCCTCGAATGTAAAGAGACTCATAAACATGAAAGAGAATAAAATCGTCCACCTGAAATCCCGTGACTGTCTTGTGTTGATGACACAGTTGCTCCCAGTGGCTGTGAGAGGTATTTTGCCCGAGTGGGTCCGGGGGACAATCACAAAGCTGTGTTCCTTTTTCAATGTGGTTTCGCAAAAGGTTATTGATCTAGATAAACTAAGTAAGCTGCAGGATGACGTGGTACAAAGTGTGGTTAGCCTTGAGATGATCTTTCCTCCTGCATTCTTTGATATTATGGTTCATCTCACTGTTCACATTGTCAAGGAGATAGGTATTCTCGGACCAGTGTTTCTACACAACATGTTTCCTTTCGAGAGGTACATGAGTGTCCTAAAGAGGTATGTCCGTAACCGATCTCGTCCGGAAGGATGCATAGCCGAGAGGTATGGCACAGAGGAGGTGATTGAGTTCTGTGTGGATTACATTAATGATCTAAATCCGATTGGTGTCCCTATATCACGCCATGAGGGGAGGCTCCGGGGGAAAGGGACACTAGGTCGGAAAGCACTTGCATGCAAAGATCTTCTTACTTTTAAACAAGCACATGTCACGGTTCTGAAACAATCTACTGTAGTGGCCCCTTATGTCCTTCAGCACAAGAGTATTCTATGCCGCGAATTCCCAGGAAGGTCTGAGGATTGGATAACACTGAGGCACATGGATTCATTCGGCACTTGGTTACAAAGTACATCCTTTCGAAAGGGTCTGACAATGAACAGTTGCAACGCCTCGCTCGGGGACCATCTAGTGAAATTGTGACATTCAAGGGGTACGAGATAAATGGTTACACATTTTACACGAAATCTCATGATAAGATGAGCACGAACCAGAACAGCGGCGTCCGTATAGACGCCGCGGACAACACTGGCAAGGTGGACACATATTATGGTTTCATAGAAGAGATATAGGAGCTTGACTATGGACCTTTGAAGGTCCCTCTATTCAAGTGCCAATGGGTTAAATTGAGTTCAAGCGGCATGAAGATCGACAAATATGGCATGACAACCGTAGACCTCACACAAGTAGGCTATAGGCGCGAACCATTCGTTCTCGCCAATGATGTCAGACAAGTCTTCTACGTAATGGACATGTCAACCAAACCTAAGAAGCAGAAGGACAAGCCAAAGCGACACGTGGTTCTCCAAGGCAAACGAAGGATTGTCGGAGTTGAGGACGTCACAGACGAGGAAGAGTATAGTCAGTTCGACGAGCTCCCTCCTTTTGCGGTGGATGTCGACATAAGTGTCCTGAATGACACAGATGTCGATGCTCCGTATATACGCCATCATCATAACGAAGGCACACTTGTAAAGACAAAGTATGTTACTAGTTAAGATGTGCTCCTGTATGAAACTTGTATATTTGAAGCATATATATAGAAATTAAGCAATGCAATTTTATACATTATAATGAAATATGAAACACAAGCACGGAAATTTTAAACATTTTGTGAACTCACCAAGGCGACAGAGAGGGGGGAGTGAATGGAGCCTTTTTCAAATTTTTAATATTTTGTGCTCCATTCAGAACTCCAACCCAAACACCAGATAAAACAGCGGACAGAAGAGAAAAGACTTAAGCCAGCTGTTGGAGGTACAGGGATGTCCTTTAGATACCCAAGGGCATCTGGACTATTGAAAGACCCCTCCAACAACACCGAGAGAAATATGCAACATGGACCAGTTCAGACCAGGAAGGACCTGTTCAGATCTGGAAGCCTGCAACTTGGACCAGATCAGACCAGGAAGGACCTGTTCAGATCTGGAAGAAACAAGAAGTAAAGGACCAGTTCAAACCTGGATGGACCAGATTAGCTCTGGAAAACAAAAGCAAAAAGGAAAAGAGAGAAAGCCAAACCATCAAAGATACTTTCAGAAAAGTAAAAACAGATTTCCAGAATTCGCCCCCACTTGGAGCAGGAGGTTGGTGGGTTTCTGGAGCCCTAATGTTTTTGGGATTTTGTGTGCATAATCCTACATAAATCTTGAAGCACTTCACAAAAGATCTCCTCAAAACACTCTGTAGAAAAAATATGAAAAATCAAACACTACAGACTGTCAGGAACTTCGAGCAGAAAGTTTGGAGCTCGGTATTCACCTCATGGCGTCCAAACGGTGCAATGGAATGACTCCAAACGTTTTCTTCAGATGCACATATGAGTCACGCACCTTCTCCAACAAGAAGCACATAAAAATGATTTTGCTATATTTTTATAAAAATCAAATACTGGGTGCTGCGCGAAGAACAAAATCTGCAGAGATTTGCAACTTGATGGAAAACTTGATCTCTAGTCTATCCTAGGGTGCAAGAGAGGTGTAAACACCATATAAACACCCTCAAGACATCATGGATCAGAAGCATGTAGAAGGAGGGGAGGCATACAAACAAGTTGCAACCAAAAAACATCAAGGAAAGAAGATTGAAACAATAGAACTAGTAAGAACAAGACATGAATATGAAGGAACTAGTTTTGTTTGATTTGGGAAAGTTTTACACAGCCACTCTAGGGTGGAAAACACTCACAAGTGGCTAAACTTCAGAAACTATTGGCTACAAAAGACTTGAGTGGAGACACCCCTCCACCCCTTCTTTTATAGGCCAACCGGTTCTAGGGTATCTCGATATATCGCGATATATTGAGATCTCCCTTGAACCACCCATGAATGGCTGAGATTAACCCTCTCCAACCAGCCATTTACATGGGCCTTAGCCTACTCACTCATGGCCCAACATGGACCATACATGGGCTAACCCGAAACCCAACACATACACGGGTTTTAACTCACACGCACGAATCTTAGAGCGTCGCGAACCGCCTCCAACGATCCCTTCGCGTCCAATCATCCGCACGTCCCAACGTCCAGTAAGAACTCGTGCTCCGAAGTGATAGCCGTTCCCACCATGAAGCTCCGCGCCCAGCCTCCAATCGAACCGGCAGCCCACCTGGCGAACGGACTCATTCACTCCATCTCGCACCCTATTCTCACTTGCATCCACAACACCAACAACAACCAAAACACATCTAGAACGTCCACGGCATCACCACGAACCCAACACAACAAACCGATCCTCGATCGGGGTTAGTATGCAAAAATGATAACCGAAATAGTGACTAACCCGACACGAAACAACCGCCTGGGGGCAAGTGCGTCCTGTGGCACTTTGGCGACTTCGTCGGCTACACCTAAATCATCTAGGGGTCTTTTCATGCTAAGGAGATCACAAAACTTCGCAAGAATCAAGAAACAACATGCCACATCCAAGTGGTCAAGTTTGGAAGAATTTTGTCGGAAACCGAAAGTTTTGACCAACTCCTCGCATGCTCATCATCTTGACTCCACACATTTTTTAAAAATATGAAACACAAGTACTGAAATTTTAAACATTTTTAAAAAATATGAAACACAATTACTGAAATTTTAAGCATTTTTAAAAAATATGAAACACAAGTACTGAAATTTTAAACATTTTAAAAAAATATGAATCACAATTACTGAAATTTTAAACATTTTTAAAAAATATGAAACACAATTACTGAAATTTTAAACATTTTTAAAAAATATGAAACACAAGTACTGAAATTTTAAACATTTTTAAAAAATATGAAACACAATTACTGAAATTTTAAACATTTTTAAAAAATATGAAACACAAGTACTGAAATTTTAAACATCTCAAAAGGCAGTTAAATAAAAAAAGGAGAAAAGCCCCTCTAGAAGCGGTTGGTAATACAAACCCCTTGCAGAAGGTAACCTCTACAAGCGGATTGTATTATGAACCCCTTGTAGAAGGGAACCTCTACAAGCGGTTCGTAATACGAACCCCTTGTAGAAGGGGACCAAACAGAAGCGCGCAAGACAATCTGGATAGCCCTCTACAAGCGGTTTGTAATATGAACCCCTTGTAGAAGAGACCTCTACAAGCGGTTTGTAATACAAACGCCTTGTAGAAGGGAACCTCTACAAGCGGTTCAGAATGTCTGAACCCCTTGTAGAAGGGACCAAAGCAAGCCAAGAAGACAATCTGGATAGCCCCTCTACAAGCGGTTCGTATTACGAACCCCTTGTAGAAGTGACCTCTACAAGGGGTTCGGACTACGAACCGCTTGTAGAGGTCCCTTTACAAGGGGTTCGTTTTACGAACCGCTTCTAGAGGGTCCATCCTATATATTTCAGCTCGTCTTCCTCGCGCGCTTACATCTCCCCAAAATTTTTCTAAGTCCCGAGCCGTCCCGCGCTGCACTCCTCTGTCGCTCCGCCGTATCTCCGTCGAGCCCCCGCGCCGTGCTCGACGCCTCCTCCACCGTGCGCGCGCCCTCGTCGCCGCATCTCTCCGTCGAGATCCCACGTCGCGCTCGCCGGCTCTTCACCGCCGTGCGCGCGCTCTCGTCGACGCGCCTCGCCACCGCCGTGCGCGCGCCGGCGTCGTCGCCTCACCGTCGGACCTCCACCGCGCCGTCGACCTCTCTCGACAAGGCCCCGCGCCCCCCAATCCCCCGGAGGACCTAGGTTGCCCACGCCCACGCCGCACTCTGCCTCTGTTTCATGTGTGCACACAGGGTGTTCAATGAAACGTCCCAACGGGAAGCTGAGAGAAACTGAGAGAGAGAGAGCTAGGGAGAGATAGGGAGGGAGCTAGAGAGAGATAGGGAGAGATAGGGAGGGAGCTAGAGGGAGAGAGCTAGAGAGAGATAGGGAGAGATAGGGAGGGAGCTAGAGAGAGATAGGGAGGGAGCTAGAGAGAGATATGGAGAGATAGGGAGGGAGCTAGAGAGAGAGCTAGAGAGAGATAGGGAGAGATAGGGAGGGAGCTAGAGAGAGAGAGCTAGAGAGAGGCTAGAGAGAGATAGGGAGAGATAGGGAGGGAGCTAGAGAGAGAGAGCTAGAGAGAGATAGGGAGAGAGCTAGAGAGAGATAGGGAGCACTTTGGACCATACATATAGATTCGTTTCGAGAAGCACTTCTATAATATCATATTTTATGCCGTTTATCCAAAAAGTACAAATATAATTAGTGATCAAAGTTGTATTTCAAAAACCGTGTCAATAGACATCACGTAAGTTTTAAGAACCGCAGGTAGTATCTCACAACGAAAAAACCATCAAATTTCACACGAATACGGCATAACTTGGATGAGAGATTAGTGGCCTGATCTGCAAAGCATTGGCTAATCCTTCTTTTATCTATCCTTTCTTTTTGTCATGTGCACAAGTTGCGATACTAATTTAACATTGTTTCGCAATTATGATATATAGATGGAGCAACCAGGCAATGCCAACGATATTTTGGATGAGAATCAGTTCATGCTAGACTCGATCGCGGAGGGTAGCATCGAGAATCTGACGAAGGTGACGCTTAACGCTGCCGCCGATGAAATTTGTGAACCAAGGCGACGCTAATGCTACTACCTTGTGTTCGGTGATGCCGTGGACACCGGGCCAGCGAGGTAATGCCACAATAATGCCCCTGTACACGCCGCCTTTCGAGCAATCTAAACACACTCATATTTTTTCGTAATTTAAGCAGGTACATCGAGCAACCAATCGAGCGAGGACCTAACAAGAAGCCGTCGGCAAAGCATGTATTCTTGATGTTAACTCCGACGGGATGCCGATTGCCCCTCTTTCAGCAATTGGGCCATTCAACAACGCTTGTGGTTTCCATGTAAGGGACCATGTCCCAATTAGCATCCAGAAATGGGCTGAAGTCCCTCAAGCTACCAAGGAGCTATTGTGGACAGATATTAAGGACAATTTCAAATTCCCTGAAGGGTTCGAAGACAAAGTAAAGAAATACACTTTGAAAAAGATGGCAACCGTATTTCAGTCTTGGAAGACGTCTCTAAATGCCAAGTATGTGCAGAAAGGTGAAAGGCCTGACTTCAATCTATTTCCTAAGCTGGCCGATCACTGGGAAGCGTTTGAGGAATACAAGCTGTCAGCTCAAGGCCAAGCCGCGAGCCAAAAGAACAAGATAAATGCACAGAAGAAGAAGTACCACCACCATCTCGGCACCGGTGGTTACATCAAGGCTATACCGAAATGGGAGAAGCGGGAGGAAGAATTATTGGCCAAGGATGCACCACCTGCTACTGCTGACTAGGAATTTCGCCTGCGAAATTGGTTCATGGCTCACGGGGGGGCCCTTGCAGATGATGGCAGCTTGGTGATGGCACCGGGAGTGCAGGATGTTGGGCAAAGGATCGTACAAGCCGTTCAACAGATCTCGGTCCAGTTCCTTAGTGACAGATAGGGAGAATGACGAGCTGACACATGCCCTCCAAAACCCGGAGCACCCGGGACGGACAAGAGGTATTGGTTTGTCGACGCCATGGAAGCACGGATTCACAAAGGATTCCCAAACGTACAGGAGCCGAGCAAGAAGCAAAACCAGAGAGCTATACAAATACAGCCAATTGGAAAGGGAGCTAAGAGCTACCCAGGCTAGCATCGGCGACATAGTTGCTCAACAAGTGCAGATAGCCCTCGGCAAGCCGAGGAACAGTCCGAGCAACCGCCAGATGCCATGATCGGCCCAGCAGCCTCCGTAGCGGTGGAGCAAGCTGTCGGCCCACGCGGCACTGATGGGGATGACCTCGGCCATTTTCCGATGGGCGACATCAAGGTTCGCCGCCATGTGAGCTACATGTCCAGCGCGAAACCTCTCCATAAAGGTGGCTTACGGCATGGCGTTCCCGATGAGAGTCGGGCGGACATTTCATTGCAACGAGATACCCCGGTTACTCGAAAGTCGCCGTGGAGGAGGTGTTAAGCGGATTTGAAGATCTTATGCTCGATATTCTTGGAGGCGATGAGGTGGCCAAGCTTGGACAGGCCCTCCACGGTATCATCCTCTAGCTTAAAGCGGTAAATCATGTTTGCAGATGGCGTGGAGGTGTCATCTCCACCGCGAGACATCGAGCAATTGGAGCCGGCTGGAGGAAGCTCGCCTCCTCCACAACGACAAACCATGCCTCCTCCAATGTCACCTCCACGCAATGCCTCGCCGCCAATACAGAGTACTCCTGCTCCACCACCTGCTCCACGCAGAAGCCCAACTCCACCAGCACCTCCAACAAAAACGAACCCCCCAAGGAAAAGCACGCCTCCACCATCTCCTCCATGAAAAGAAGCTTCAAATAAGAAGGAGCCATCCTCCTCCCCGAAGGCCCATCCGGCCGATCAACAAGGTCAAAGGAACCTTCAAAAGGGCATATGATATGACGACGAGGAGACAAGCAAAGTTGTTGCTGCGAAGTTGCTGCCCATTTCGCACCTAAGGTGCCAAAGAAAGCAAGCAATTGATCGAAAAGCTTCAAAACACTTCGCGATATCCCATGCAGCGCCACTGCCTACGACGTCAGACCACGACCGAACAATAGTAAAGGCTACACGAAGTCTAAACGGGCTAAGGCAGAGGCAAAGAAAGAAGAAGAAAGAGCAAGAACAAGCTTGAACAATTCATGAAAGAGGCAAACCTCGGTTCTGCAACTGAAGCTCTTGGATTAACAGATGATATCCCAATGGCAGAAGTGAGATGGCAATATAAGTTGGGCCGGGAGTTGGTTAACCCTAAAACCATAAAGGATTTACCAACCAAGATGCGGCAATTTCATGAATGGTACATGGTAGAGTCCGCTCAAGAAAGAAATATATTCCCACTCCGTATCACAAACGAACATTTCTATCGCGGGGACAACCAAATATGGCTAGAATTCGAAGACTTCTACCAGTTTTACCATCAGGACGCTGTCAACGTGTCTCTCATGAGCTGTTGGTGTCTGTAAGTGTCAGGCTAATAAGTTTACCATGTGCTTCCTAGTACCAGAAAGTTGCAACTCTAATAGTTTTTCCATTTCTATGTAGAATGGAGATACAACGATTGAGAAGACTGGGTGACTTTAACATCGGCTTCATAGACCCAGAGATTGTCAACGAGGCTGTCATCGGATACAACCCAAAGGTTGTTGAGGAGTACATTCTGGATGCACTCTTAGCACAGCACTACAAACCATACATACTTTTGCCCTTCAACTTCGACTACGTATATATCTGTTCCTCACAACCTCTCATTCCTAGCTTTTTAAAGCATACATAATATGACTAATTACATATATATGTTGAATATATTAATAGGTTTCACTGGGTTCTTCTTGTTATCACGCTTGATAATAGCAAGATCATTGTTCAAGACTCAAAAAGGAAACCACAGGAAAAATATTAATATATCATTGACGCGCTAAATCGGTATGGTATATATTATTTTATAAGATGGTTTCCTTATTCTATTGAAATGCCTAGCTATTTAATTAATTCAAACTCTAATAATTACTATTCATGTATTAACGCATCACAGGGCATTCGCAAAGTTCCGAAAGAAGTATAAAGGAGCTTTCAAGAACGAATTCACAGTCCAATTAAGCACTCGAGTATGTAATAAAGCATACTAATTAATTCATATTCTTTATTGATAGTTTTTCATCTCAATACTTGTATTCTTTTTAAATTTCATCATAGGTTATACAACAAACGGCTGGAAACAAGTTATGTGGCTATTATGTGTACCACTACATGCAAAATCTTTGCCACGGCGATGTACCCAAAATAGACGACGAGGTGCGTGTATGTCAAAAATACCAAAGTAATGATGCATCGAAATTAATGATGCATCTCAATTTCTTAGTACTTACAATTTACGTGTTCATAGATTTATTTATTTCCTGTTTTGGCAGCCTTACCTCGATGTGCAAGGTGTGATCCCGCCTCACCGGGTTGCAGCAATCCAAGAACAACTTATCGGCTTCATTGTCGACGAGATTATATCAACCAAAGGCGAGTTCCACACAAAGGGATGGAGAGATTGTCCTTCTCTAAGGACAAGTGAAATATCGGAATCATCGAAGGCCACACATAGCGATGCAGGCAACAAATGACCTCAAGATTCACCCTTGTACTCTTGAAATGTATAAACATTGCTTCGCTCAGTGCATGTGCTCCTTATGTCATGTATGTACATATTTTTAATTCATTCGTATTATTATGTAAATGAACTTAATTGTGGTTGTGTGAATGATCGAGTACACATCATATTATATTTTTAATTGTGAAAAAATTTTGTAGTTGTATTTAATTTTATTGTCAAAATTCATATTGAAAACCCCCCTCAGAACATATTCTATATTGAATATAATTTACGCTCGGCCTCTCCACAAGCGGTTGGTAGGCCACACGTGGCGCTCTCCTTTGCTGCCTACGAGGCTCTCCACAAACGGTTCGTATGTCCAACCGCTTGTGGAGAGGGCACACGTGGCGAGGGGGAGCGCCTACGAGGCTCTCCACAAGCGGTTCGTAAGTCCAACCGCTTGTGGAGAAGGCACACGTGGCGCCTCCCCTCGCTGGCTGAGAGGGTCTCCACAAGCGGTTCGTAATACGAACCGCTTGTAGAGAGCACCCATGTGGCGCCTTCACCAGCCTGCCAGGGAGCGTTCCGAACCGCTTCTGGTGTCGTACCACAAACGGTTGGGGGAACCGCGAGTGTTACCCGGAGGGTATCACTCGCGGTTGCCTACAACCGGTTCGAAAACCGGTTCTAAAACCTGTTTCGAACCGGTTGTAGTAGCTGGTTCGCTGGTAGTGTCTGGATGCAACCATGGTGGTACTTGTCACATTCCTTCAGCGCGACATTCTTCTTATAAATCAAGCTGTGCCTAGAGGACCTCCTGGTTCATGCCTGGACGACGAAGGTGATGGAACACGTCATCAATCGGAAGTGCGAACTACAATCGATCGACTCCACCTCATGTCGTCAATCACACGGTAACATCAGCAACCTCAAGATCTAGGCCTAGGCAAAGAAACCGAGTGACATCGTTAAGGTTGTTTACCGTCGGCAATTAGAAAAAACCATAGGCCACTTATATGGCCGATTGTAAATCATCGGAAACTTCCTCTCAGTAACCCGTGGTCGGCCATTCATCTAATTACTGGCAGTACCATCGGAAATAAATTTAATGTTGGTTCTGGGAGCACTTGGAAAATGCATACGTGAGAGTATGACTCACCGTCAACAGCAACATTTTTTGGGTGTAACAAATGAAAAAAAAATGTTCACACCTAGGAGCTGCCTTACGCGTATACACGTATACTCCATCCTCAAGTTAACACAATTTTTTAATATGTGGTATTGTTGTAGATCTAAATTAAGTACCCCATTGACATAGGAGTGAGGGGGCAACCTCGCTATTTCTTTTTTAGGTCTTTCCCAGGGAGCCCGTAGAGCGATACGAAGCATGAGCGAAGCCCAGCGGGGCTGAAGCAGAGGCTAGTGACAGAATGACGTAGCGAGGCAGACGGTATACTTACGCGGAGCAGTGCGAGAGGGAGGCGAAGCCTGGTGAAGTAACGTCAGAAGTGAATGGGGATGGAGCAGGGTAAGGCAAACCCGAGGCCCCGCGGCACGGCACGGGACAACGAAGGAGACGGCGAAGAAAGGATGGAGCCTCCCTGGGAGCCCCGAAGCGGCGGTCACGGAAGGATGAAGCGGAGGCAAGCGGAGCGGCAGCAATAGATCATATAGTCTTGCCGCCTATGAAACCAAGGAGACAAATAGTACAGCAAGGCATGCCACCTTGTCAGAGCACTTGAGCAGGCCCAGCACCTTACCAAGCTAGCCCGTAACTGCCACCTGTGTGTAATCCCCCTGTAATCCCACATAGGATGCTTAGCGCGAGGGTAAGGTTGTAAAGGAGCTAGGTAAAGGTTGAGAAAAAACCCTTAGACCCCTGACTACGGGACAGGTGAGGGGCAAAGCGTGTAAATTTAACTAAAATGTCTCTATTGCCCCTACTCTGGCTTAGCCAGTGAGGAGAGCAGGGTCAGCTGAGATTGTGCAAGCTCGCCTATAAAAAGGAGGCCTGAACCAACGCAAAGGGGATTTTTCTTCTTTCCGGCACATTTCATTTCCACTTTGGGTGTGGGTGTTTCGACAGAGAGCGGAGTCTTCTACAACAAGTTGCTTCGGGTGCGTGGGTTGCTCTGCTCGGACTTCACTCACCAGGGGCAATTCCCTTTTCCTGTTTGTGGGTTTACCCCGCGACAGGTATACATGTACACTCCATCCTCAAGTTAACACAATTTTTCGTTCAAATTATAAATGTGTGATAACTAGGGATCGAACTCATGACCTATTGGATATAAACCCTCCCACATCACCAACCCACCTCACATACATTGCTGCTGGAAACATGATATGTATTCCTTTTGACCCTTATTTTATAATCTTTTATCAATTATTTAGGCAATTATATGACTTCAAATGAAAAAGTTGTAAACTACAAAGTTGTAGATCTCATTGAGAGCTACAATTTTCTTATAGAGATAGCCACCATCCGACTCCATATGAACAAGTTATAAATTTTCCTATAGAACTCGCACCCACGCTAAATGTCTTACCAAGTTGATGACAACATGCAATGGGCGAGGGTTATTCTTTGCATTCATGGTAAATATTGTACCCTGTCAATAAATGCTAAGAATAGCCTAGTGTTAGCTTTCACTCATGGTAAATGTCGTACCCATTTGAAAAATGCTCGGAATAACCAAGGGTTATCCTTCAACCGTCGGTTATTGGCAATTCTCCGTCGATAAATCTTATAATAATCGACCATTTTCGTTCTGCCGTCGGAAAGAATATGCATTGTTGGTCACCTTACATTTTACAGATGATTGGTAGGCCATTACCTTTCACGCTCGGTAAAAGTTAGATTTCAAGTAGTGTTTGGATTGTGAAGAAAATGCAATGTTAGTGAGTTTTGCTGCACCGTGAACAGGGCAGGCATCGGATATTTATATTTAGCCTAGCCGAGACGGTCGTGTTGTTCAAGCCGCGTAGCTCATGCATTTACTTATTGATGGAAAGCCATCAATCAAGGAGATTGACAACAACGCACAGTGGGAATCAAATCAGCTTTCTAATCTCTATGTTTAACGCACCCTCCTCAATCACAACATAGATGAAATCAAGTTGATACTGCGACATAGCATTAGGAGATGAACAACAGAGATTGCCTTTGTCAGTCCATCGGTCACTTGATCCTACGATAGAATGAACCCGATCTCAAGAGCTTCCTGAGACACCCTTTCTCGAACAAAATGAAAGTCAACTTTGACATTTTTCATTCAAGCGTGTAACACTAGATTAGCCAAAAGGTATTTGGCTCCTAAATTGTCACACCACAAGACTGGGGCCTGTTGCTGAAAGACTCCAAGTTCACCAAGCACAGCCTAAACCCAAATCAGCTCAACTATTGCATTAGCCAATTAAGGATTTGTATTCTGCTTTGGTACTCAATCGAGACACCATAGCTTGCTTCCTCGAGCTCTAGGAAATCAGGTTATCACCATAGAACATTGCGAACCTTCCTATGGATCCCCTATCATCTGAGCATCTAGCCAATCTGTGTCAGAGAATGCACCGACAATATTAGAACTTGACTTTCGTATATGTAAGCCAATTGAACATGTATCTTTGAGATATCCCAAAATCTATCTAACCGTTGTTCAATGAACTACAATGGGTGCTTGTAAAAACGGACAGACATTATTCACTGCAAATGAAACATCCGATCGTGTCAGAGTAACATACTATGACGCCCCTACAATACTTCTCTACTTCGTAGTGTCTTCAGCAGATAGCGATTTACCATCAGTCTTGGATAGCTTTTTGGTTACTGACAACGGTGTCGGCATTGGTTTACAGTGTTGCATGCCAACTCGACCACGTACATCCTCCACATATCTTGAGTGGGATGGCACCAAACCATCTCTTTGTCGCTGACCATGTATTCCCAAGAAATAGTGAAGGTTTCTCTGATCTTTGAGTGCAAACTCCTTGCTCAAATCCTTAATCAATTCTTGAACAACATGGACAAAATAGTCGGTAACCATAATGTCATCTACATAGATTAACATATAGATTACCTTGACATTCTGATTGTATATTGACAACGAGATGTCTGCTCTTGATGGCGTAAATCCTATTTCTTGAAGCGTAGAACCGAGGCGTGCATACTAAGCACACGGTTAATTACTGACTTGAGTCCGTACAAAGATTTTTCTAAATTGTAAATAGACATGGGATATTTGTTGTTCTCATATCCAGGAGGTCGCTTCATGTATACATCCTCTTCTAGAACACCACGAAGAACCATGTTTGGTATGTCAAGTTGCTTTAAAATCCACCCCCCTTGATACGACAATCAACAAAACAAAGTGAATAATAAACTGAAGGATTCCTCATAGTTGATGCCATACCGATGCTTGAAGCCCTTTGCATGCCACCAGTCGAGTAATGTATCGTTCCATGGACCCATCAGCACGGTGCTTGAATTTAAAAACCCACTTGGAGTCGACCAAATTGATCCCTGTGTTGGGTGGAACAAGGTTCCAGGTGTTACTTTGGATGAGATTCGCAAACTCTTGATCCATCACAATTTTCCAATTCAGGGCATGCAATGCACCAACATGATTAGTTGGCTCGCATGGGCCCAAAATTCCTACATGTAGACCATAGGAACAATTCCATCAGTGCGGATTTTCGGGCGTTGTACGTTATCCTAGGGGTGCGCTTCTTGATCTAAAACATGAGCGTGATGGACTTCCTTGAACCCAAGAGACTCCCTTGATCCTAGTGGGTACAGACCTACCCTACTGGAACCTTGCAGTAGGACCCTCTTGCTGATGAGATCCTTAATGAGAAAATAATTTGGGTATAATTCAAAAATATGCTGTTATTTGTGGCTAATCTGTTGATAGAGAGCAAATTTCTAGTAATTTTAGGGACATGGAGAACATTATTCAAATGGAGAGGTTTCGAGATGGTTTCAATCTGAGATTGATTGATGTGCACAATGGGCATAACCTGAACCATTTGCCGCTTGCACTTGTTCCTTTTCATTGTAGCTTGGATATACCGTGCTTGTGTGCGCTGCCATTTGGTTATCGTCTACCTATTAAGTATGGTTGAATATGTTGTAGCTGTTGGGCTTTTGCCCGCGAAGGAACCGGCCATGGGCCTTTGGCCCACGTGGTGAAGAGATAAGGCAGCAACTGCTGCGTGTGGCTAGCTGGGTCATTGCGCGAGCACGCGCTCGCATGCGCGAGCTGGCGGCGGCGGCGGGCGACTCGGGCGCTCCGACGGCGCTTGATGTGGCTGAGCCGCGTAGATGTTGCAACAGCCGGCCTAGCCTCCCCTTATCTGGTTCCACTCCATTTCCCTCGCCTCATCTGGCTCTTGTGCGCATCCACTGACCTTTTTTTCGTGGAGCCAACCCTAGTTTCCAACCTTCCTCGATTGGGTAATTTTGAGTTGGTTTTTCTCTTTGATTCTTCGTCTCTAAGCTTTTGAGGAGCTCACTTTGAGGGCTGCTGGATTGATTTGGGAGAGGAGACCAATTTGAGGCTGGGGTGGTGGCTACCCATGGGTGACTTGGTTATTTCGCGTCGACTTGGTCTCTTTGGCCATGGGCTGGATTCTGTGATCTTGTGTTGTGTTCGCTGCTCTTCGGGGTCTTGGTGTGGCGATCTTTGATTGCAACACTGAGATCAACGACATTGTATCTCTGGGTCTTCTCGCTGTTGGTTGCATTTGTGCTGCGGTGATTTTGATTTCTGTGACAGCGGCTTCGTCGCGCCTTGCCATCTTTCTTGCCGACTCGGATTCGGCGCACTGTAAGGATTTTCCTACCTCTCTTTGTATCTGTTCATTGTGCCAGACATGAGAAATTTGGGGGCCCTACCTTGTTGAAAAGGGGCTAATTGATCCTGATTTGGGTACGATGCATTTTGTGGGCTTGTCAGTTTAATAGCTCGATGATGATGAGTATATTGAGATTAGCTATGACAATTTACTGATTTCATTCCTACTGCATTGTTGATTTAATTCCAGATTAATTTGAGAACTAGTGAACTGCCTAGTACCACCGTTTAGCTGTTTCATTCCAGCTGTGAACTGTTGGATGACATATCTCGATTGTTAAATCTAAGAGCTATCTTGTTGTGTTTAATATCTTTATACACTGAGTTGGAAGTAGCACTGTACTGCTGCCTCATTTGGCAATGTAGCTGTCCTGTTGCTGGAATGTGAGATAAATTGTGTTTCAGCAGTAAATTTCTAAGAAACTAGACTGTTAATCAACTTTACTAGCAGCGTATTGATCTTTAAATCTGTCATAGCTTATCTGTGATATATATTTGTGAATGTGTTGTTGGATGGCTAATTTTTGCAACCCAACACATTAAAACTAAGAGCAATTTATAACATATCAAACTGAGCTATGTTGCTTTTTAAATATTATGAATTTTATTTGTTATCATGTTGATTTCACTGCCATATGTGAATTATTATGCTGCTGTTCTTGTAAGTGCAGAATTCATATTTGTATATTTCTTTCATGATAGTATTGAATATTTGTTGTTAGTTAATTCCAGAATTATTCTATTTATGTTTTATATCATATTGCTTATACCGAAGAAGAGGAAATTAGGACCTAAGACTGTGGATTGTGTCTTTCTAGAATATGCTATTAATAGCACTGCCTATAGGTTTCTAGTGGTCAAATCCGAGACGAGCGAAGTCGCTGTAAATGACCTTATGGAGTCTCGTGATGCGACATTCTTCGAGTCTATCTTTCCTATGAGATCTAATGAGATAATCGTACCAAAGGGCTCTCATGAGCATTACTCTATTCCTCCTAAAGTGGGTGAACCCACTCCTGACTTGGAGCTGAGGAGGAGTAAGAGGCAAAGGACTGAAAAGTCATTTGGTGATGATTTTGCCATCTACCTTGTGGATGATGAACCACGTATCCTCTCAGAAGCATATGCATCTCCTGATGCAGAGTACTGGAGGGATGCAATCCGTAGCGAGATGGATTCCATCATTGCTAATGGGACGTGGGAGGTCACTGATCTTCCTAGTGGATGCAAACCAGTGGGTTGCAAATGGATATTCAAAAAAAAGAGAAGATCTAATGGTACTACAGAAAAGTACAAGGTCCGCTTAGTGGCTAAGGGTTTCACTTAGAAGGAGGGTGAGGATTATTTTGACACCTATTCCCCTGTGATGAGATTACCCACTATCCAAGTGCTTCTTGCACTTGCTACTTCATTAAAACTCTAAGTCCATCAAATGGATGTAAAAACCGCTTTCCTTAATGAAGAGCTAGATGAGGAGATATATATGGAGCAATCTGATGGATTTGAGGTTAAAGGCCAGGAGAATAAGGTTTGCCGGTTAATTATGTCCTTGTATGGTCTTAAGCAAGCCCCATGCAGTGGTATGAGAAATTTGATAGTACATTGACATCTGTTGGGTTTTGTATAAACGAAGTAGACAGATGCATATATTATTTGTTTAGAGAGGGCAAATGTGTCATTCTATATCTGTACGTAGATGACATATTACTGCTTGGGACTGACTTGGATGTTATCAAGGAAGCAAAAGATTTTCTCTCCTCTAACTTTGACATGAAGGATCTAGGAGAAGCAGATGTTACATCAAGCTAATTGAGGGTCAGAATAGGATCACGCTTTCGCAGACCCATTATGTGGAAAAGATCCTAGCCCACTTCGGTCATATGGATTCTAAACCTGTATCTACACCCTATGATCCTACTATGAGGCTTTGTAAGCACACTGGTGAAGGAGTTAATCAACTCCTTGATGTATCTTTGTAGCGCCAAGAGGCCCGACATCTGATATGCAGTATGCAGATTGAGCCGTTACACAGCCAATTCAGTAGATGACCACTGGGTAGCACTACATAGAATTCTCAGGTTTCTTAAAGGTACCATGAGTCTAGGCATCCATTACTCTGTCCATTCGGCTGTCTTAGAAGGATTCAGTGATTCTAACTGGATCAGTGACTCGGATGAAATGAAGGCTACTAGTGGATATGTATTCACTTTAGCTGGAAGGGCGGTGTCATCGAAGTCTATAAAACAGACTATCATCACACGCTCTACCATGGAGGCTAAATTAGTAGCTCTAGATTCAGCAGCAGTAGAGACAGAATGGCTGAAGGAGCTCCTTTTTGACTTGCCAGTGCTGGAGAAGCCGATCCCAGCAGTCTTAGTATACTGTGATAACCAGACTATCATAGCCAAGGTTAAGAGTAGAAAAGATAATATGAAGTCCTTAAGACATTTAAAGAGAAGACTAAAGTCTACTCGGCATGCAATAGAGACGAGTGTTATTGTTGTAGAATACACTCAGTTCGATAGTAACCTAGCCGATCCTTTTACCAAGGGTTTGGTTAAGATAACTATCGAAGCAGCGTCTAGAGGAATGGAGCTTATACCCTATTAGAGATAACCAACAGTGGTAATCCATCCTGAATGAGCGGAGATCCCGCGAAACAAGATATGCGAAAAAAATAGTTGGGCGGCCATTAGTGCTAACTAAACTCCAAAACATCAACAATGATAGCAGTCCCATCATTCGCTCCACTGGAATCCACTATAAATTTTTTAAATATATTGGTAGGTAGTGCCTGGGGTGATTATTTATGGGGTATTTTAGAAACTATAATGGTCAATGTGTGATCGCCAACCGTACATAGATATTAGGGCACTCCCAATAGGGTTACTAAAACTGTTACTAAAATCGTAGAACAAAACGCTGATGTGGAAGGTAATTAATTATAGTGGAAAGAGAAGGAAGTTGTTACTAGTTTAAACAATCATTACTACATAAGAATTAATGCAAAATATTAACTAGGAGTGGGTCACAACCATAACTACATAATCATGCACCACTCAAATCGCTTAATACATGCCTAGATGAGAGAAAAAGAGGGGAGAGATTAATGATGGGCCCACCTATAGTTACAATGCATTGAGAGCATTGTTTCCTATATTATTACTATATAACATGGCATATTTTTAATAACGATTTATTGGGAGTGCCCTTATAAAGCAAAAGTGAAATACCTTCATCGAGTAGCCATGTGAGGGCAGGTGCATTATGCACCTGCAATTTCACGACATCCACTTGTAGTTTCTTGGAATACATAAAAGCCTCGTGCTTCTCGCTTTCCCGGAAACCAAGAAGGTTGCTGCATTTCGCCACCGGCTAGCTATGTGGACCATCTGCACAAAAAAAAAAAAAGAACCATGTGAGAGCATGTGCATTCCACCGTATGCAATTACAAAAATAGTTCCACTTGCATGTCGAACAAGATCCCAAATCCTGCGTGTTTATTATGCTAGTTCATTTGAATCCCTGTTAGCATCAAATCCGTGGGTTATGGGCATGTCAGTTGATTTGACCTATAAATTGGTAAGGAGAAAAATTAATTAGCTTTAATAGCCGATTAAAGTCTGAAAAAGATAATAGATGAACCTGCTAAAACTTGCACAAAGAATTAACATATCCGTCGCAACACATAAAGTAAAATGATTAAGGTGTGTAAAATGGATTTATCCGTCGCAACACATAAAGTATTCGCAGGTAGTACGGGAGGTGGCAATTCATGGGGTCAGTGCCATTATATGCGGGAAAAAAATAGTTGGGCGACCATTATTGCAAACTAAACTCCAAAACATCAATAATGATCGAAGTCCCATCATGCGCTCCACTAAATCCACTACTTTAAATTTTTTAAATATATTGATAGGTAGTGCCTGGGGTGATTATTTATGGGGTCTTTTAGAAACTATTCCACCGTCTGCAATTGCAAAACTAGTTCCACTTGCATGTCGAACAAGATCCCAAATCCTGCGTGTTTATTATGCTAGTTAATCGGGCGACCATTAGTGCAAACTAAACTCCAAGACATCACATGATCGCATCCGCGATTCTTGTGCTCCAGTGGAATCTCCAAGTGAACATATGGATGCTCAGCTCAACCATTCCTCTGCAGCTACACCCTTTCACCTCATTCTAACTGAGGTAAGCTCCATGGCATACTTTTATATCTCAGATTTCTTCCCCTTTCTTCTCTCAAACAAATGTCTAATTTGCATCCAGAGGTAGAGGCCGCTTCAGTGCTTGAAAGGGATCATTCATTATCGTTGTGGGTAGCTCTGTTGACCTGCTGACAGAAGGGATCATTGTGGGACTGGGGACAGACTAACAATTTACCTGTATTCAGGTACCGTCTTTGCTCAAGTGCTGAGCCATTTTACATTTTACAGACATAACGATGATTCATTTTACATTTTCTTTTTCTCTGCCCCCCTTTCTGCATGATCTGCGGTTTTACCACCTAATCTGTGGCAGTTGGTTTCTCCAGGCAGTTGGTTTTCATCTCCTGTGGCATTGATTACCTTCTGTCAAGCTCTTAAATTTGAAATGGAGTGAACTGCTTGTCTAAGATGGTAGATGGTATTGGTAACTGTTGATTCTTATGACCAACCAGGCATGCTTGCTGAAGACAGGTATGTAAGGTATATATGACTCATAAATCATAATTGTACTTCAGATCTTGCAGCTTAATTTGTTTCCATAGTGTTACTGTTTGCGATCTATAAGACAAACCAGAGAAAGAAGAGTCATAGCTAGATCATAGATAATTCATCCATATGAAATATATCAAATATATCGGAAGTAATTAGCTAGGTATTACGTCCTGACCCATGTCCACAGGAATTGTGCATGAGTAACTAGATTGATCAGGCAGAGAACTGCTTGTAGCTTGACTACCACGGTTCGTCGGTTGGTGCCCTGGAAGCCTGGACATCTACCTACTTGCATGCTGTGCAAAACGTAATATTGTTGCTGATCCAAACTATCGCTATATTAACGGCCTCTTTGAATTAGAGGAATAAAAAAACTGTAGGATTGCAATCCACATGAATCAATGAGTCCCTAAGTTTTTAAAGAAGTTCATTGTAAACAAGTGGTGATGCATTTACAAGGAAAAACTACCCTTAATTTCTACATGTTTATACCAAGTGTGGAAGTATTGTACTATTATTAAAAGGAAAAGGGAAAATTGATTGTGTGACACTGTAATTTGCAATGTTTGCTAATTGAGTAACTGACATGGCCCCTAAGCCATGTTAGTGACACAGAGTGTCCTACAACAAAAGAAGGAAATTTCTAGTGTTAGAACACCAATTTCCTCTAGAAAGGGAATATATTATAAATCTTGCTTGGTGAATTACAACTTTGCCATTCTAAGTTTCCACATTGCAAAAGGACCATTCATGTGTCTATGACATGTGGTTCTAGGGTCCACATTTCATTGTCATATGAATGACATTTTTGTGAAATGCCAACTTTATAATGGCATGAGTGCATTTTTTCTTTAAAGGTGCATGGCTTAGTCATTGAACTTGTTTGCAATGTACAGAATGGCAAATGTTTGTGGATATCTGTGACTAAGATATAGTGGACCTGGTGTAATTTGCAAACCATACTAACTCCTACATTTGTTTTATACCATAAGGGGCGACTGCGGGAAAGCTCTGGCGACTCGTAAGGCGGCTTGCTAGGGTTCCCCGCCCTAGCTGCCGCCGCCGGCCGCCGCCGGTCATCTCCGCCGCCCTCATGCCTTCGTGCTCCAGAGCTCCCTCCTCGCCTCCACCCCTGCCGTCGCCTCCACCGACTCTCCCCTTCACCTCCGCCGCCGTCCCGCCCAACCTCAAAGCCTGCCCCCTGATCCCCAATCCCCCCCAGCCACTCCCCCCTCGTCCCTGCTTGAAAAGAGTCAGTCCGACCCCTGCTAGTACTTACCTGGGAGGCTCTCCGCCGGATCCAGCAGATGGGACATCAAATCCGTCCTCCAGACTGGTCCGCTTCGCCATTGATGCTCCTGTGCTACCTTGGTACTCTTCGTCTGCCGCCCGGGAACCGCGCCAAGAATTGTTGCTTCCGCCGGCTCGCCCCCACATTGATTGCCCCGTCCGGCCGGCAATTGGGCGAAAGAGCTTCGCGGATGCTGTCCGCTCAGTGCGGAACACTTCTGCCGGCATTAATCCCGCAACTACTCGGGCGGAACGGCAGGCAGCGAACCTTTGCCTTTACTCCAGTTCAACTACCAGGAGTAAGCGCTGCTATAGATGCTTAGCCCTCGACCATCCCGTTGCGGAGTGCAGAGACCCTCTTAGATGCCGCTCCTGCTGGCGTAGTGGGCACACCGCAGCTAGCTGCCAAACTCCACGGCAGCCACCACCCCACCCTCCTTCACTTAGCTCCCGCAACTCCATGGCGCGCGAACAAGGCCGTGCGGACCGCAGACGCCAGCGTCGGTCGCCCAGTCTCCCCGATGAGCCCCATCTTCGCCCTCGCCGATCGGCGAGCTTCGTCCTCGGCTCGGAGGTCATGGCGGTCGACCTCGAAATTCTGAAGACTCGCTGTGTCGTCGCCAACCATTCTGGTCGCAGCCGTCGGGAGCACGACATTGCCCTGGACGAGGCTCGCATGGCCCTCATCAGTGCCTCTGGAGCCCCATGGCAGACCATCGGCATCACCCGACACTTCCCCGAGGACTTCCTCGTCCGCTTCCCCTCGGCGGAGTGTCGGGATGCGGCGCTGGAGCGTGGGCGTGCTGCTTATGGCGATACCGCCCTGGTGCTCAAGCCGTGAAGGCCTTACCACGCGCAGGAGGTGTCCCCGCTCCCCTTCCGCTTGAGGCTGTGCTTGGAGAACGTCCCGCTTCATGCGTGGACGGAGAAGACGGCCGAAAGCATCGTCGGCAGCTGCTGTGCTCTTCACTGTATTGAAGAGAGGTCTCTACGCAGGGAGGACATCTCCACACTCAATGTGTGGGTTTGGGCGCCCAGGCCGGAGGACGTGCCCAAGGTGCACTACCTCGCCATCGCCACCAACCCGCTGTGTCCGGCCATCCCGAAAGCCAAGGAAATCTCCACCTTCAAGGTCTTGTTGCACCTGGACGTCATTGAGGAGCATTCCAGTCCCTTGGGCAACGTCCAGCTCACCCGGCTCCCATGGCGTCTGGGCAAAGTTGATGGCGAGGACCATGTCACGCGGCTCCAAACCCATCGGACCACTCCTGTCGCCGTGGCCCAAACAGCGACGACGATGACGACGAGCCCCGCCGTGGTCGTGGCCGATCCCGCTCCAAGGTGGTTCACACCGTCCTTCGCTCAGTCTCTAGCCTCGGCCGTTGCACGAAGTCGGCGCGCCACGGCAACGGCCGCGATGGGGCTGAGTCGAGCCGCCGTCATCGCCGCCATTCATCTCCACCGGCCGTCGCTGCTTGACATTGGCGGCTAGTCGCCCCGATTCCAATCCACGCCGCCGGCCTGCTTGGTCCGGCCCCGTCCCTGCTCGCTGCGTGCTCTGTTGGCTCGGCCACCCCCACGCTGCAGGTGGATTCCGGGCTTGACAACCTCTCCAGTCCACCGCCGACCCAGCCGGGGTGCCCCATCTTCAAGTCGAGCTCACCTCCTGCCCACCCCTCGTTGCAGTTGATGGCACCAACTCCGCCTCCGGCAGACTCTGGGCTTGAGAGCTTCTCCAGCCCACTGCGGACCGCATCGGGGTCCCCCGTCTCCAAGTCGAGCTCACCCCCTGCCCGCTCCTCGCTACAGCCGACGGCACCAGCTCCGCCTCCGGCAAGTCTCACCTCTGCTCCTGCAGCTGCTTCCTTCATGAACACCCTAACGGCCAGCGTCCGGCCTCCTCTGCTGCAGGTGTACCACCGCCGTCAGACCAAGCCTAAGGTGCCGCCCTTCCCAGTGGCCCGTCGGAGCGCGCGGCTGGCCGCCAAAGCCTCGGCGGAGCTGCCGGCAATGATGAAGGCGCGACAACTCATTGTTCGGAAGCTCCAGCCGTGGTTGAAGAAGCAGGTGAAGCCGACTGACGAGGTAGCGGCCCTCCAGGAGTTGCTCAAAGCATCGCTCCCCGACGATGCTGTCCAGGCCCTGGCTGAGCTTGCCAGCCTCCAGCTCCCGAGGGCAAGCCCGCCGGTGTCCGCGCCAGATCATGCTTATTAGCCCAGCGTGCTTAGTTTGGCTCCAGCACCTAGTGGGAGCCCCTTTTGCTGCTTGTCCCCACCCCTGGAAAACTGTCTTCATCCAATGGAGTGTTCTCCTAGTCTCTAGCATGTGGTCTGTGCACCACAGCCTGCTGGGCGCCGATCTTCACTGGGCGCCGACCTGCACCGCCATAGCCTGCTGCTACGACTGTGTCTTGTGTATTTTGTTGGTTCAAACTGAAGTAACCGAGTTAGCTTTTGCTACTGCCCAACTGTTGCCTGTTCGTCCTCCATGAATTACGCCCCGATTCGTCTTCTCAACTGGAACGTTCGTGGTCTTAATTCCGGGGCCCGTCGCAGTGTGCTTTGCAATCTCATCTCTACTACTCGTGCGAACATTGCCTGTGTTCAGGATTCCAAGTTAGATGCAATTACCCCTCAAATCATCACGGAATGTGCCGGTGCTCGCTTCGCCTCCTTCGCTTACAAGCCTGCAGAGGGTACGAGAGGAGGCATCCTCCTGTTAGCCCATGACGAGTGGTTTGACCTTCATGACACCGTTTCGACGGAGCATTGCCTCTCAGCCTCGGTGCGCTCCAAGCTTGAGGGTCGCGAATGGCAGATCTCGGTAGTTTATGGCCCTCAGCTTACCGCCGAGAAGTTCCACTTCCTCAATGAGCTGATCGGCCACAAGCCTTTGGACAAGAGCCTCCCTTGGCTGATCATCGGGGACTTTAACCTCATCTATCAGGCTGCAGACAAGAGCAACAATAATCTCCACCCTGCTATGATGAATGCCTTCTGCTCCACCATCAACTCGCTAGAACTCAAAGAGTTGCCCCTCTCCGGTCGCCGCTTCACCTGGAGCAATGAACGCGTTGCCCCCACGCTGTCTAGAATCGATCGCGCTTTCTGCTCCACTAGCTAGGATTCAACTTGGCCTTTGGCTTCTCTCCAGGCCCTTCCAACGCTCATCTCAGATCACACGCCCCTGCTGCTTGCTGAGGGAGGTGGTCGGAGAAGCGCCTCCTGCTTTCGCTTTGAGAACTACTGGCCTACGCTCAAAGGCTTCCACCAAGTAGTGCAAGAGGCCTGGAGCAGTCAAGTTGCCTCCACCAACCCCTACAGAATTCTACACATCAAGCTCTCTCGAGTGGCCAAGGCCCTCATAATCGGGCCAAGAGCAAGGTTAGCGACTGAAGTTGCAACTTGCCATCGTCCATGAGATCATCTCCCTCTTAGACAGAGCTCAAGAGACTCGCACCCTCTCCATCCACGAAGGTGCTCTCCGGTAGCTTCTCAAAACCAGATGCCAAGGGCTTGTAGCTCTGGAAAAAACCAATGCCCATCAGAGAGCGAAGGTTAAGTGGCTAAAAGAGGGCGATGCCAACACCAAGTTCTTCCATATTCAGGCAAACTCTAGAAGAACGAAGAATTTTATCCACTCCCTACAAACCCCTGACGGAAACGTGCTCTCCCACAATGACAAGGCGGCGGAATGCTTTCGCTTCTTCGAGAACCACCTAGGGACGTCATTCAACCGCACCACGACGCTGGCTTGGGAGGAATTGGGGTACTCCCCTCGCGACCTAGGGGAATTGGAATAGCCTTTTGATGAGGAGGAGGTCAAACATGTTGTCTTCTCCCTCGCTTCGGATAAGGCCCTCGGCCCGGATAGTTTCACTAGTCTGTTCTTCAAGAAGTGCTGGGACACCATCAAGTTAGATCTCCTACAGGCTGTCCATCACTTCTATAATCAAGAAACCTCCTCCTTCAACCTGCTTAACTCAGCCAATACTGTCCTTCTTCTAAAAAAGGGGGATTGCAATCAGCTTACCGACTACCGGCCCATCAGTCTTATCCACAGCGTGGGCAAAATCATGGCCAAGCTTTTGGCCGACCGCCTAGCACCTCATTTGGATGCTCTCACTTCGACCTATCAGAGTGCCTTCGTCAAAAAGCGTTGCATCCAGGACAACTTCCTCTATGTGCAGAACGTTATCCATGATCTCAGACGCTCCAAGACCCCAGCCCTTTTCCTCAAGCTGGACTTCGCCAAGGCCTTCGACTCGGTCCACTGGGGCTACCTTTCAGAGGTCCTGGCGAAATTGGGCTTTGGGCAGCGTTGGCGCAACTGGATTGCTACTTTACGAGAAACTGTGTCCTCGGCTGTCCTCCTTAACGGCACCCCCGGAGCGTCCTTTCGGCATAATAGAGGAGTGCGTTAGGGGGACCCCATTTCCCCTATGCTCTTCATCTTAGCCGTCGATCCCATCCAAAAGCTGTTCCAACTTGCTGCCGAGCGAGGAATCCTCTCTGAGATCAAGTGCCAGCCGCTTAGGCTAAGGACATCGCTCTATGCTGATGATGCGGCCATTTTCGTCAGCCCCAACAAGGAAGAGCTCATCTCGACGATGAACATTCTTGAGACCTTTGGGAACATATCTCGTCTGCGTACCAACTGGAGCAAATGCGCGGTCTTCGCGGTCAACTGTTCCCAACTAGACCTCCAGGACATTCTCAGCCCCTTCCCCGGTGTTCGAGGTGCGTTCCCCTGCCAATACCTAGGTCTCCCTCTCCATTCCAGAAAATTGGGCCGCACCCAATACTGGCCCCTCATCAACAAGATGCACACCAGGCTCCCTCACTGGAAAGGCAAGCTGCTTTCGAAGGCCGGCCGCCTCATCCTTGTCAGATCGGTGCTCTCAGCACTCCCGACCTACTTTATTTCGGTGATCCCTCTCCCGAAAGGAGTGGCGAAAAAAGTAGACAAAATTCGCAGATCTTTCCTTTGGTGTGGAGCCAAAGACGCGAGCAAGGGCCACGCTCTAGTGAACTGGGAAACAGTCTGCTAGCCTAAAGCTCTAGGAGGTCCCGGCGTCCTCGACCTTATTCGCTATAGCAGGGCCCTCCGGTTGAGATGGCTTTGGCAGGCCTGGGAGCACCCGGAGAGACCTTGGGTCGGTACCCCCACTCCCTGCGACAACACCGATAAAGATCTCTTTCGAGCCTCCATTTCGGTGCGTGTTAGGAATGGCGCCACCTCAAACTTTTGGAAAGACAGGTGGCTTGATGGGGCCGCCCCGAAGGAAATCGCCCCCAGCCTCTTCTCCATTGCCAAGGGTAAGCACCGCACGGTGGCTGATCATCTCCACAGCAATAAGTGGATCAAGGCGATTCGGCACCTCAACACTCCCCGGCAGCTTCAGGAATTCCTCCGGCTTTGGTCAATCCTCCAACACGTTTCCCTAGACCCTTCAGCCAAGGATGAGATCACTTGGACGTCCACCCCTAACGGCTCCTACTCCGCGCGCTCAGCCTACGAGCTTCAGTTCCTTGGCTGTGTGAACTGGGACATGTCTAACCTTGTGTGGAAGGCTCAGGTGGAGAACAAATGCAAGTTCTTTGCTTGGATGTTGGCCCATGGAAGAATCAACACGGTGGATTTGCTAGCACGGAAAGGGTGGCCTCATCACCCGGTCTGCTCCCTTTGCTCCTCCGACCAAGAGACGCTCGTCCACCTCATGTCAAACTGCGCCTTCTCGAAGGAAGTCTGGCGCGGGGTCCTTCGTTCCTCCTCTGCAGCTTTGACCCCCCCCCCCAGATGGTGATGTTCGGGTGTGGTGGAAAGCCGCATGCAGCCGTCTTGCGAGAGGTGATCGCCCAGCCTTCAATGGCCTCGTGATCTATACCCTCTGGAACATATGGAAAGAGAGGAATAGACGCCTCTTCCAACAAGAGTTCCTCCCCCACGATCGTCTAGTTGCTCTCATCCGCGATGAGATCTCTAGTTGGGGCCGTGTTGCCCACAATGTAACCGAGATGTAACCCCCTTTAGGCGCCCCCGTTGTACATATGTCTCTCTCTTCCTTATAATGAAATGGCAGAGCACCTGCCCGTTTGCTAAAAAAAAAACCATACTAACACATGTTGTTCATTGTTGACAGCCAACGAGTTTGCCAATTAATGAGAAATATCGCCTGGTATTCTGGTGGATTTCTTTCATCCAACTGGTCTGATGGGAACCATTCTGGATTCTCTGGTTGGATCATGTGCCAAGAAGTTGCAAGATATCATTACAGAGCAAGCAATACTCATTCTTGGTGTAAAAGAAGAGCTCACAGAACTACAGCAAACAATGCAGCAAATACAATGCTTTCTTAATGATGCTGAGCAGAGGAGGACAGAAGACCAATCCGTTAACAACTGGCTTGGTATGCTACGGGATGCAATGTACGATGCTGATGATATTATCGACATGGCAAGATTTGAAGGAAGCAAGTTACTAGAGGATCGTCCATCATCATCAAGGAACTCAACTACATGTAGTGGTATTTCTGTGTTATCGTGCTTTTCTAAAATTCAGAAGCGTCGTGCGATTGCTGTAAAAATCAGAAACATCAACAATAGAATAGATAAGATCAGCAAGCTTGGTGCAACTTTTCTGACACGTTCGGATGCAGCACGTGTTGGTCAAAGTTCAGCACCAAAACTAATGAATCGTGGCCACCTTGTTGAACCAAACCTTGTGGGAAGGGAGATAACATATTCATGCAGGAAATTGGTTGACCTGGTGCTCGCACATAAGGAAAATAAGGATTACAAGCTTGCTATTGTTGGAACCGGGGGAGTTGGTAAGACAACACTAGCTTCAAAAATATACCATGACCAAAAAATAAAGGGTGAAGGAAAGTTCGATAAACACGCATGGATCTGTGTTTCCAAAGAGTACAATGCTGTTTCTCTTCTAAAAGAGGTTCTACGAAATATGGGAGTACATCAAGAGCAAGGTGAAACCATAGAGGAGCTCGAGAGGAAGCTTGTAGAAACGATTGAAGGCAAAAGTATTTTTCTTGTGCTAGACGATGTGTGGCATTCCAATGTATGGACTGATCTGCTAAGAACTCCATTATATGCTGCAGCTGCGGGAGTAATTTTAGTCACAACACGAGATGATACAATTGCAATGAAAATCGGTGTAGAATATACCCATCGAGTTGATCTCATGTCACAAGATGTGGGATGGGAACTACTCTGGAAGACTATGAACATTAAGGAGGAGAATCAAGTGCAGAATCTAAAAAACGTCGGGATTGAGATTGTTCGCAAATGTGGTTGCCTCCCACTTGCAATCAAGGTTACTGCTAAAGCTTTGGCAGAAAAAGATCAAACAGAAAATGAGTGGCAGAAGTTTTTGAGTAAAAGTGCATGGTCCCATAGCAAGCTTCCTAAGGAAATAGAAGGTGCTTTATATCTAAGCTACGGTGAGCTACCACACCATCTGAAGCAGTGTTTCCTTTATTGTGCTATGTATCCTGAAGATTGTACCATGTACCGTGATGATCTAGTCAGATTATGGGTTGCTGAAGGTTTTGTAGAGAAGCAAACAGGCGAATTACTAGAAGATACAGCAGAAGAATACTACTATGATCTAATCCATCGAAATTTTTTCCAACCAGATGGTTCAACTTTTGATGATAGTGATTGCAAAATGCATGATCTCCTAAGGCAGCTTGCTTGTTATTTGTCAAGAGAAGAGTGTTTCCTTGGTGACCCACAAGCATTGGAGGGTAAAGGCATGCCAAAATTACGACGGGTTTCAATTGTAACAGATGATGATATGGTTGTTTTACCTAATTTGGATAAGCGACAAATCAGAGTAAGAACTCTGGTGCTTTACAGTGCCAGGTCAACAAGAGTTGAGGATGCAATATTCAAGGGATTTGTATATCTCCGTATTTTGGACCTATCTAAGTCACATATACAAAGAATTCCAAATTATATTGGAAGTTTGATCCATCTACGCTTACTTGACCTTGATGATACGAACATATCATATCTTCCAGGGTCCATTGGTTCTCTCATAAACCTTCAGATATTGAACTTACAAAAGTGTAAATCTTTGTGTAGTCTTCCTTTGGCAATCACCAAGTTATGCAATTTGAGGCGGCTTGGTCTTGATGGTACACCAATAAAGCAGGTTCCAAAAGGGATTGGGAAATTGGAATTTCTCAACGATTTAGAGGGATTTCCTATTGGTGATGGAAGTGGTAATTTTGATACACAAGAAGGATGGGAATTAGAAGAGTTGGCTGATCTTATGCAGTTGAGGCGACTTTATGTGATCATATTGGAAAGACCAATTCGTTGTCATACAGAGACATTGCTAGTCGACAAAAGGCATCTCCGTTTTTTATATTTGTGGTGTAGTGAACATATAGCTGAACTGAACGTAGAACGTGATATCAGCAACATTGAGAAGACCTTTGAGCAGTTAATCCCTCCGCACAACCTGGAAGATCTAACCATTGGGGAATTCTTTGGTCGCTCGTATCCCACCTGGCTGGGTGGTACAAATATGTCTTCAGTGAAATACTTAAAGCTCATCAACTGTATCTCCTGTGTGCAACTTCCTCCGATTGGGCAGCTACCCAACTTGAAATATCTGAAAATTAAGGGAGCAAAAGCGATGACCAAAATCGGGCCTGAATTTGTTGGCCGTGGTGTAGGTAATCTCGGATCCATGGAGGCAGTTGCTTTCCCCATGCTTGAGTGGTTGGTCATCTGGGATATGCCCAACTGGGAGGAGTGGTCCTTTGTCGAAGAAGAAGAAGACGGAGCTGCTAAGGAATGGGGTGAGAATGGAGCTGCTGTGAAGCAACTAGGGGAAGCCCTGTTCCCTCTTAGGCTACGCCTGTTCCCTCGTTTGAAGGATTTGGATATTGAGGACTGCCCCAAGCTGAGAGCCCTCCCACGGCAGCTTGGACAGGAGGCCACTTGCTTGAGAGAGCTCCAATTAAAAGGAGCAACCAGCTTGAAAGTGGTGGAGGACCTCCCTTTCCTCTCTGAGGATCTTGTAATCTCTGCATGCGAAGGCCTAGAGAGGGTCTGGAATCTTCCTCAAGTGAGAGAGCTAAGGCTACACTGTTGTCCAAATTTAAGGTGCGTTGAGAGGTTGGACAATCTGCAGCAACTATGGCTGGATGATGGCATGCGAGAGATCTCATCACTATGGGTGCCTGGGCTTCAACAGCAGCACCGACTTCTACATGATGAGGATCTAGATGTCTACGCATGGTGATAAACAAATCATCAGTTACATGGCCATGAAGATGAGGTATCTAAACTACTCTGTTGCAATCATCCCATATTCTACCCTGAATTTCTAGGATTGATCAAATCAAGTCAAGTGAGATGTGCGTATTTTAAATACTATGTGCACCATTGCTCTGTTTTTAGATACTTACTTTTGAGACAACAATTACTTGTGTATGTGATGAAGTGCAAGCCTGGCACGCCATAGGAAAGCATGGTTACTACTCTCTCTGTGTATATTTTGAACTAGCAAAGCAACCCAATTTACCAAACCCCTAGCGCTCTTATCATTCTAAGAACTCTGTGCATGCAGTAAATACACGGTTACAAAATTTCAGCGCAAATAGTTATGTTTCTCTGAAATTCACCTTTTTTTCCCTTCTCATTGTACAAGTAATTGTTTCAGATCAAATTTTATCAAGAGCTTGAAGGTATCACAATCTACACTACCATATGTTTTCAGATTTTTTTTCGTCATTATATGAATGATGTTTTGAAGGTTGAGGAAATAATGCAATATTTTTCTGATTTATTTTTAAAAAAATAGTCCGGCCAGAAGGTCATTAGGACTCACTACTAGAGATAACCACATTAGTGCCGGTTCGGAACCGGCATCACTGCCGGTTTCTAAACCGGCACTCCGTAAGCGGCAGTGCCGGTTCTAAAACCGGCACAGATGTCTAACATCACTGCCGGTTCATGCGTAAAAACCGGCAGTGATAGTTGGGGCGCGCTTCAATACCGAGCATTGCAGCCCCCCCCCATCAGTGGCGGTTTTGTATTAATGAACCGGCAGTGATAGTATCTCCAGGTGTTTTTTTAAAATAATATTTATGTGCTCGGATTTGTATAAACATCAGTGATATTTTTATTTTGTATATTAGTTTCTATTTTTCACGAACATGTATTATTACGGTATATTAATTACTAGACTAATGAAGTATTCACGGTCACAATTAATATATAATATAACAAGATATATATGTACATATGCACACACAAGTGACATCTAGCTAGTTTTTAATTAAACAACTAAAATGTTCAACGTAGAGACTTGTTTTTGCTCTCCCTAGCTAGGTAAGTCTTACTTTTTCTCCCACTACCTAGGTCAACCTTCCTTTGCCTCCCGCTAGCTGGGTCAACACTTTTCCCCCCATTACGTAGGTCAGTTTTTGCCTTGTCCGCCCTAGCCATGACTCGCCAGTCAGGATTGTAAAATTCGCCGTCTCGATCGAGAATCTCGATAACGATGAATCCAGCGAGCTGTTCTTGAATTGCTAGTCATTCATTAGCCAGTAGCGAACTTGTGGATATTTGCAAACGCTGTCATCGAAAGAATCGAAGACATATGTTATTTATTGAGTAACATGCATAGAATATTTATATATGCAACATTGTATGTGTTTTATGACAAATTTAGCGGACCTCAATATTAGTTATGCCTAACACGTCCCCAGTGAAGTTGTGCATGAACTTTGCCGCATAGTACCCACAGAGATTGTTGCCAGGGGGTTGCCTGTGACACTGAGAAAGGAAAATAATATATTTATAAACCTTTTTCATATCTGTTAAGTAGGAATTGCGAGACAATATTGTTTTGTACGTACAGGAAAGTTGATTCTGACAGTGAATTTCTTCTGATAAGGACGGTGGCGATTACTTTTTTGACAATATCGTTCAAAAGCCCTGTGCGTGAGTAATTAAGGATATCAGTAAGCAGTTTTAAATTCGACATTACTTGAAACATGGAAAAGACTTTAGCAACTTAGAAAAATGATAGAATTTACTTGTCGAGCAAGTTTATGATGGGTTGGTAACTTTCTTGAGGTTTTCTTTTCGAATCGAGGACAACTATCTTGCTATCCAATGGCACGACGACAAGTACGATCTAGTGAAAGCTGCGCATGTGGAGAATGAAATAGTAGTAACATCTTATCCCTAATAAATTATACAACAAGAAGGGTATACGACACATACTTCAACGCATAGGGCAGTAGTATCGAACTCTTTAGTTCTTGCTTGATCAAGGATTTAGCTACATAGTTCTCGATTGTTTGATAGTTGTCCCTGACGAGCGTTTCGTTGACCATCCCGGGATCGAGAAACCCTATGTCTTGAATACCTTCTCTCTTGCATTTCGGAGCCTCCATTCTACAAAGGAAAAAGCTAAGTAATTATGAGGGCAATATAATGGCGGAACAAAATTGAATTATACGCAACACACTTACAGAGTCTAGCACCGAAGCATGCAGACGTCAAGGGCGTCTTGCTGGTACAGTTGATACAATTGATCGAGTTCCACCCAGAATGCGTAGTCCCCGTTGTGCAAATATTCATCTTTGAGATTAGCGGAGAACATTTCGCAGCCCATGTTGCTGTACTCCATGTACCAGTCATGTAGTTGACGTAGTCTAGTTGTTAGACCAGGGAGCCAAGTTGGGGGGACCAATGGTTTGCCTAACTGAAACCCCCATCTAAGAGGTGCGACCGAAATATCTTGATCATCTCCATATTGTAGTTCTGCAAGTTGAGCCGGCGTAAGTCCCGCTTCTGCACGGAACCTATCAATTCCAAACTGCACCATGTCAGGCTTTTGTGAGATACGCTCGTAGTCTGACTTTCGCTTTTCCGAGGATCCCGTCTGTTTACTGCTGGCCATGAAAATGAAAAATTCACGAGCTTTTTCAGGGACTTCATATTGCTCGGCACTCTGACCTGGACGAGTCAACAAAGATGTTATGCTTCCACTGATTTCCTTTTCCTTTGTCAAGGGTGTAGGCGAATCATCAAACGCTTGCGATTTCTGTGAAGACTGTGATCTGTGAGATGATGACGCCGCTCAATTTTTTGTAGGTGGCCGTTTGGGAGTAGGTCGTTTGATAGGTACGGTTGTCTTTTTTTTTGTTGGTAGCGGTTGGGGAGTAGGGCTTTTTGTAGGAGGACTTGCGCTTCTTGTTGCCGGTGCTAGGGGAGGACTTGCTTCATCTGCATGATGAGGGGGAGGATCTCTTCGCGGCTCTTCTTCATCATCATCTTCTTCTAAGTCCGAGCCGAAAACTACGTATCGCTTTCTCCACGCAACGAAACCGTGTAGGTTGTCTCCTAGAGTGTTTTTCCCCTCCTCACCAGGGAAGTCCAACTCAAGTCTTCAGTACCTCTTGGAAAGTATATTGTCAATACAGACTTTCCCATAGCCTACCGGTATAGGGCGGTTGTGCAGCTGGACACCTTCCCCTGACGGAAAAGTTTGTCCGGTGGCCACCTTTGTTGAAAAGTTCAGAGTTTGCACGTACAGCTTGCATGCAGTCGGTTCCTTGATGTCGTCCACAGGGTGATGGGTGTTAGGATCAGCCTCCACAAGCCCTCCGGAGGCACAACTACTCCGTCGAGCCCCGGGGCTGCCGAATACATCGACGGCTGCTGCCCGTTGCTGGCTGAGAGCTTGTTGTATCTCCTCTCGTATGCTTCTCCTCAATTCTTCTTTCATTAGCTCCATTGCCGCATCTCGATATTCAACATTTCTCTTTCGACTGCAATAGATGGAAGCATCCTGGGGGAAGGCTGCTACCCAAGGCACCAAGCCAACGCCTCGCGCGCGACCCGGGTGTTCTTTGTTTCCCAGAGCCAGAGTAAGTTCATCCTTCTCCCTGCTAGCCTTAAAATCGCCTTGGGACGACTGAGCATGCGCATTCGCAATCTTTTCTGTTACCTCTTGGTCCTGTGGGCCTCGAAAGTTTAAGGATCCATCATCCACTAGTGTAGCCCCCCTTCCATAAAGGTAATTCTTCGCACGTGGGACCCACTCGGCCATCACAGGTGTGACACCACTAGTTGTTAATTCTTCTTCCCTCTTCTCCCACGCGGCTACTTTTTTGACGTAACCACGTGAGCCGAGTGTGTGAGGGTAAACATTCTTATCCGCGTTAAGCTTATTAGATTTGCTTAACTGCATTGCGTCCTCGGACGTCTTGAACTCGACAAATTCATCCCAAAAATCTTTCAACTGTGGAAATAAATTGAAGTCTGGCGTCCTCCGTTTCTGAACAAAATCTCTATTCAGTTTGCCCTTCCAATTCTTGAACGCGATGCCCATTATATTCATCGCGCGTTTCTTCGCTATGCCTTCTGTCCCTTCAGGGAACTCAAACTTTTCTTTCATCTTGCCCCAATAGAACTCTTTAACCTTATTAGGCACCATATATTGCTCATCTCTTCTGCCACTCCATCTTCGATAGTTTATCGTGACATGATCCCTAACGACCACCCCACAGGCAGTTTTGTATGGCCCAACTACTGTATCAGGGGAGATAGGTTCTCCGATTGTCGACATATGGGTGATAACCGTTCGCCCCTTGGGCATCTTGCTAGGGCCACGACCACATCGAGATGATTCAATGTTCGTTTCAATCGATTGAGCCTAGGACAAGTAAATGGAAAGACAAATGAATTTCAATCTCCCTAAGCCAACACATATACAACTGAATTTGTATCTATGTGTTAATTACCTCATCGGCGTCACGATGTTGGTCCAGGTTCAGATAATCACTGGGACTACAACTCCTTTCTGGTGTTGCCTCATGGTTCGATCCGTCGGTTTGTTGAGATACCATTATAGCTTTGATAAATAGAAAAGTATCTACATATTTAACAAACTAATTCACGCCACGTAACATATTTAAAATCATTATATTCAAATGAGCAATCTATATTCAAACCGTATGCACGTATGAATGTAAATTGGATAGTTCACAATATTAGACAAATATAACAATACCAACAATGTTACAAGTACAAATAGTTCCCAACAAAAATAATAAAAAATACAACATTGCTCAAACCATACATAGTCTGACAAGAAAGAGTCACGGGGTCAATCCAGATCGATCTCAATGTCAACCGATGAGTCGGAAGAGGAAGACTCACAGTCAGCAAGAGACCCCGTAGTCACCGACACATGCAGACCAGCCACCGACACCCCGACGCCATTCTCCAACACCTGCACCTCCAACTGTTGACCATGCGATGACCCTTCTTGTTTGGGTTTCCCCCTTTTTTAAATTTTAATCCTACCTCCGCCGGACTCTTTTTTGTTTTTTTGCTTTGTTTTCTCTTTGTCAGGAGGGGGGTGCGTGGAGAACAAATGCAGTTCGTGACACATTTCATCGGGCAATTGAAAATACAACACTGTGGGGCCTGTCCTTTGCCCACCACACGATCTGCACTAGTCCCTGGATCAGTACACTAGTGCACACCTTTCACATAGCCGGAATCATTTCATACAAGCGGAAGTCTTATATATTACACAAATACCTGTATTAAGCCCTAGGGGCTATTAAGTATTAGAAACGGCACATTGGCCCAAATAGTCAGAAAGTCCAAAAGATCGAGTCACGGAGACCCAAAGATACAAAAGAGTCTCGTGCGGCTATGCCTAAGCACTCGACTGGAGAGACGCCCTAAGCCTCACCCTGGTCGTCAGCGAAATCCTGTCCTTCATCTTCATGGCAGGCGTACTGATCCTGCTCATATTCTCCATCTAAAAGAGAATATGAATGCGAGGTCAGTGTGATCCAAACACTGGCGAGCTAACACCCAACCTGATGCAATTTTAGTGATAGGGGTTCCAAAGGAAAGGTTGGGGTTTATTTGTTTGCAGAAAACAAGTTTTCTAATTCAAAGCCTATGACTTAGCACTTTTAACCCAAAGTTCTGCTAATCATTATTTTCTTTGTTATAGTTTGTCACAATCCACATTCCACCAATCACAATCCACATTCCACACCAGTCCTTAGGTCTACTGCACACACCCGCCATCAGATTCCAGGTGCGGCACACCTGTTATGGGATTACACTACCCTACAAGAGCCCGAGTCCAAAGTTGGGTTGCCAGCCCACCCTAAGGGTCGCAACTCAAGTAGGTGCAATCCAGATCACCCGCAGGTGACGGCGTCCTCCGCCTTTACCTCAAGTATGGTGGCATTCGAGGTACGTCCACTCTCAGAGCCTCGGATCGTACTACCCTCGAACCCAACGCATACTTGCACTACCGCGCGATGGCCACGCGTTGTGGTGGTAGGAACTATCCCCCGCAGGCAGATAGTCAGTGACTTCCCACTGTGCATCCCCGATGCACCCGTCTGGGAGACCTCGTCTCTACCCCAGCCCGTCTGGGAGAACTCGTCTCTACCCCAGCCCGTCTGGGAGACCTCGTCTCTACCCCAGCCTGTCCACTTAGCGGCACTCGGGGTACGTCCACTCTCAAAGCCTCAGATCGTACTACCCCCGAGCCCTGCTCACACTTCCTTCACATCATGTAGCCCGGCTACTTTCACACCCTTATCCACATGCCGGACCACGTCCGCATTCCAAATCACATCCAACACATACACACACACTGGCATGTCAGGCCCAATATTCAGTAAACCAAGTTTATAGTGTTCATCTTGTCCGGTGAATATCGGTTCACCGTTCCGAGGCAACTAAGCCTAAAATTAATAATTGGACCTGAGCAATGTCTAAGCAAATTTTTAACCAAGACTTAAGAGTCTAAAATTGTTTTACTTAACCTAACTGGATATCAAGGGTGATCATCAAGGCAATCATAAAATAAAGTCAGAGGACAGATGAATATTATCGAGGCAATATCATCAAGGTAAAACAATTACAAATGATAACAAGGCATGATATATCATGATTAAACAAACAGGTATATTTACTTAAAAAGCATGCGGTTAATATCAGTAAATAAAATATCTTATAAAACTGGGAATCAATATGACCCATTAAAGTGTTGACTCGCACTAGGGAAAGCTAACTCTCCCTAATAAAAGCAAACACAATTATGGTTTAAGATGTTAACTCGCACTAGGGAAAGCGCATCCTCTCCCTAGTAAAAGCAACATTATTAAGGGTAGGTATTAACTCGCACTAGGGAAAATCAAGATTCTCCCTAGTAAAAGCAATCCCTTAGAGGGTGAATGTTAACTCGCCTTGGTCTGGAACGTAGTGGTGGTCTTCTTGCTGTTCTTCAAAAGGTCCCTCGGGCTCCTCGACGTCTATTAACGGAATGAGTTCGAAAGACCATAGATAAAACACCAGAATGCGATAAAAGTATCATGTATGCAATGTAATGCTCTTGCTAAGTTTAGCGATCGATGATTGGTGTAAAACTCTATCCAAGATATCGAGAAAGTTCCATGATCCTTCTATTACATAATAGTTTACAAAAGATAGCGGTAGAGCGGCGTTATGAAGATGATATGCGATGATGCAAAATGTTACCCTTAGTAGTCTACCCATAGTTTAAGCATATAAAGATATTTTAACAAAAATAATTTTGTTTGAAGAATTTCCTTCATCAACTTATTTAATCCTTATTATCTTAGTAGAGTAGAAATTTAAGTGGTGTGTGGGTGATTATGGTCATATATGCTATATATATATATATAATAATGATGTTGCATGTTGTGAGTTTAAATTGAAACCACAGATTTGCTATTTTAATGTGCTGTGTAATAACTTAATTGTTAATCTCTTTTTAATACACAACATTCTATTTTTGCTTATTTCTATATGACTTAATACCCTAAAATAAGCTTAATGGATTTAATCTAGGAACCGTGTTCGGTTACTGTGTGAGGTTCTATTTTTATTAAATCCAGCACAAGCCCTAGTATTTACCCTAATTTTTCCAGAATTTTTAAAGATATCTACCTATTTTAAATAAATTGTTTCTATTTACTGTCTTTGTTTTATTTGTAAAATCCGGGAAAAATGGGTGAACAAGATGGGTGGCCCGCTAACTCATGGCCGAGCCACCACGTCGAAGACGTAATTCGGGAGGCGTAACTTCATGAGTGAAGGCGCTTAGGTCGAGGACGCCTGATTTACCTCGACATGTGGGACCGAGGGCCCACATGTCGGCGACGTGAAGAAGCCGCGGGAGTTTTTAAATCCGCGGCGCTAACTGTTGGGGCCCACTGCAAGAACAACACACGGTGAAGCCGCACGGATCTTAAGCAGATCGGACGGCTCGCCGTCATCGTCTTCCTCCCACGGCCTTTCGCCGCCGAGGCTAGCCGACGGCCAGCCGAGCTAAGGTGCACCGTTTGGGCGTTCTTGGGTGCGGTGGAACCAGTGAGCTAACGCGCATCTAGGGGTGCCTCGCCGAGGCCGAAACGGCCGGACGTGGCGGAGCCATGCCCGGCGGCGAACCGCTACGGCGGACATGAGTAAATGACCTAGGGTCGATCGAGGGAAAAATAGCGCGCAAGATGAACATCGGCGGGCCGGGAGTCTTACCTAGTGATTTTTGAGTCGAGGCGGCCGAGGTGGTGTCGGCGAAGAAGCCGAACAGGAGGCGGCGCGCCACGATGCCGGGAAGACCGTGAAGCCTGGGCCAAAGAGGGAGCACGGTGTGAGGTAAAGTCAGGCGAAGCTCCCGGAGCAAAGAATTGCCGCGAAGCTCACCAGAGATGTGGAAATCGAAAAGGGGGAAGAACCGGGCTGCTGGCGGTGGCGAGAGCGTTCCGACAAGCTCGGGGCAACTCCAGCCAATTCCTTCGGACGAGAGCTTCACGAGGCCATGGTGAAGCCAACGCGAGTCAATGGGGAAGCTCAGGAGGTCTGGTTTAGGCTGTCGACGGGAGAGTGAAAAGAGGGAAAATATGGCCGATGCGGCGCGGCCGTATTTAAGCTCGGTTCGAGCACACACATGGTCCCGGGGTCCGTGAGGAGGTCCGGCCGGTCACAAGGATGTCTCAGCGCCGATTGGCGGGTTTGGGCGGTGAGGAGGTCACGCGCGGCGAGCGTGAGCGCGCGACGGCGAACTTAGCGTGCACCGGCGACCAAGTCAGCCCGGACTGCAGCTAGAGCCAGGACCATGAATGGTGTGTCCAGGGCTCCCATTGGGCAAGACTGGCGGTGCCTAGGGACAGCCTTGGCAGCTTGGCCGATTGTGGCAATTGATCACCATGACGGCAGATCATGGCGGCGAAGCAATGGCGGGCGTCACATCGAGCCGGGCGGGTCCACCATACCATAACGACGCACGCAAGATGCCAAGGAAGTATCAAGTGCAGGGATTTTGGGCAGGGCTATCGGGATTGAGCCGGGGCGAGGAGGACGGCTTGCGTCGGCCGGCTGTTCGATGAATTGCCCACAAGGGCAGAAAAATAGTGAGACTGCCAAGTGGGTCCTACCAGGGTTCCAATTGGTCAACAACCGGGTCAAACTTTCAATTAGGGTCCAAGCTAATATATAGAATTTTCCTGGGATTTTTAGAGCAATTTATCATATTTAAGCTTATGTGAATATGTGTGTACACACACACATATATATATATATGTATGTATATATATATATAAGTATATGTGTATGGATGTTTTATGAATATGTAAATATATTCCCAATTCAAGGTTTATTAGAATTTTATATATCAACAATTTCCTAAATAGTGCTATAAATTATAAATTCTTATGCAAGGGTTTATTAATTAGCTATTTAGTGATTTATTCAAGTAAAAATCATCAATTTCTAATGGCTTCTAAAATCTAGAAATGTGTGTTTGTCACATAGAAATTTCACGGGAAACGTCATAGCTTATGCAATGGTACAGAAGTGTTTTCAAAATATTAACACAACTTTGGGCTGTTACAAATCCTACCCCCCTAACAATAAATCTCGACCTCGAGATTTGATAGTCTAGAAGGTAAGTAGGATATAGAGGTTGCATTCCATCGTTCTTTCCACAAGGTCCTAGGTAAGCTCAATAATTTTAATTCTTCGAATACTTGGTAGCCTTGAGCTTTGGTAACTTATGGTGTCAATCCTTGGGAGGAGGCGATCTCTATCTTGAATTATTAGTGAGTTATTGGTACTTTTATACTGGCGTTAAGCCCCTTTGTTCTATTCGTTAGAAGGGAGATGAGAGGGATTAGCTCTAGGACAAGGGTGATAAGGAACAAGGAGGAAAAAGGTCGAGTGAGTAGCAGAACGAAACTTTTATCTTTGTGGGGCTAGATTGTGGCCTTGTTTCCCTGAGGTTAACACCTAAAAGATAGTCAATCCATTCTCGGCATTTGTCACTATGCACTAAGCCGGCAGACACTTCTTAAGAAAATTATATCTAAGTTTGGTTTTATCATAAATCTGTGTCTCATCCATCTATCATAGGGCTCTTGCCAGAGTGGTCCAAAGGCGTCCATTGTCATTGGCTATTCCGATGATCACTTCAATCCATGTGTCGGGAGTGACCATTTGGTCAAACTCAAATCTAACCTTTTCCTTAGAGGTTCTATCAGCTTACATGATCGGGTGGCCTTAGGGTTTCGTCATATGATCTTATATCTAGGGGCTTATCTAAGGGAAGGGTCCATAGCCTTTATTTATCTACATATTCCTTAAATATGGATGAATGAGATACTATAGAATCAAAAGAACAGGGGCGGGGTTACGGTGGATTTCAACAGCATGCCTTGTTGAACTCCATGAGTTTCTTTGGCATTTTCTGCAGAGAGTTGGTTGAGTCTTCCACGGCCATAAGTTGGAGGGGTTGTTTTTGGTGGAACTGTTCCTTGCCCCTACGGATGTGGGGCATTGTTTGTCCGCACTCGGCGAAGTGACCAGCAGATGGCACCTAAAGCATGTGCCGTGCCTTACCCTCTGCTGACCAACTAGGTCGGGAGGAACCTGTCTCGAGGGTGCTAGCCTTGATCGGTATGGAGGCGGTAGGGTCCCACGCGATGGTTCCTTCGCGACCGGCCTCCACTATGCGTTTATGGTGGCTTCTTCTCCCTTAAGGTCCTTCTCCAGAATGAGAGCCTTGTTCACCAGGTGGTGGAAGTTGGGGTGGTCATGCAAAATGAGCTTTGACCGGTAAATTGGGGCCATCCCCTCAAGGAATTTGTCCACCTTTTCTTCTTCGTCCGCTATATCTTGCTGGGCATACCGTGCCAGCAGGTTGAATTTCGTCAAGTATTCGTTGACCGTCATGCCTCCTTGTCGTAGAGTGCGGAATTCTTGTCTCTTCATCCGGAGCACTCCACGCGGAATATAATTTTCCCGAAAGGCTCTTTCAAATTCAGCCCAAGAGATATTCTGAGCGGCTGTCCATAAGTTTGGAACTTCATGATGTTCCTCAGCTTCATTGTCCTCGCCTTCTTCGACATTGTCGCCATCTCCTTGTTCAGCTTCTTCCTCATCATTAGCTTCTTCTTCATCATCCGTATCTTCTGAGCGGGTAGCTAAGTAATTTTTCCACCAAACCTCGGCGGGTCCTTCAAACAGTTGGGTGGCGAACAACACCTTGTCCTCTTCTGGGCAGCGTACTAAGTTCAGATTGCGGATGACGGTCCTCAACCAATCCTCCGCGTCGGTAGGCTCAGTGGCATAGGTGAAGGTTGGAGGCTTAGTCCTCATGAAATCCGCCAGCTTAGATTCTGGCGTCTTTGCTGACAAGACGTGTGCAGCTTGTTGGCTTTCTAGTATAGCACCAAGCATCTGTGCCTGGTATGCCAAAACTTGTGCCGTGGTGGGATTGCCAGCTAGTGGTGGTGGTAAGTTGCCGCGGCCTCGACCACGGCCCCGGTTGTTAGCGGCGCCGGCACCTCGGCCTCTTGCGGCACCACGACCACGAGCCATCTGCAGAGTTACTACGGATTTAGATGCAAGTTCTACACGGTGATATGCATGCATAATGACCATAAAATCCAGGAAAATCCAAATGCAGGCCAAGAGCGAAGAAAGGACATATTTATACATAATTTGAAATAATTTCAACTAGTACAAGGTAGTTTCTGCCGATCCTCTATTATGGTGGTATAAAAATAAATGAAAATACAACTAGGCTGCGGTCAGTTGCATGGGTGATGGCTGATTTATGGCCCGTCAGCTTCAGATCTCTAATGGCGAGAAAGAGGGGCCGACTAGACCTCTAGATCAGGGGAGAATTTAGAGGTGACTCTTGTTTGAGAAATAAACAAGGCATTACAAATGAGGAGAATATGAGACAATATAGAAGCTAAACCTGTCGGGTAAAAGGAGATATTAGATGAGAGGGTTCCAAAATCTTCTGAAAAGGATAGAGAATTGGAATATAACTCAGGAGGAAAGAATACAGCAGATTTTTATAAAGTAGTGTATTTACGAAAATACTTTTTCCTTAGTCTTCAATTACGGAGTGCTAACGGCCAAGGTCTAGGGCTCCTACAGTCGTATGCTCTGATACTAGCTCTGTGGGGCCTGTCCTTTGCCCACCACACGATCTGCACTAGTCCCTGGATCAGTACACTAGTGCACACCTTTCACATAGCCGGAATCATTTCATACAAGCGGAAGTCTTATATATTACACAAATACCTGTATTAAGCCCTAGGGGCTATTAAGTATTAGAAACGGCACATTGGCCCAAATAGTCAGAAAGTCCAAAAGATCAGAGTGCGGAGACCCAAAAGATACAAAAGAGTCTCGTGCCGGCTATGCCTAAGCACTCGACTGGAGAGACGCCCTAAGCCTCGCCCTGGTCGTCAGCGAAATCCTGTCCTTCATCTTCATGGCAGGCGTACTGATCCTGCTCATATTCTCCATCTAAAAGAGAATATGAATGCGAGGTCAGTGTCATCCAAACACTGGCGAGCTAACACCCAACCTGATGCAATTTTAGTGATAGGGGTTCCAAAGGAAAGGTTGGGGTTTATTTGTTTGCAGAAAGCAAGTTTTCTAATTCAAAGCCTATGACTTAGCACTTTTAACCCAAAGTTCTGCTAATCATTATTTTCTTTGTTGTAGTTTGTCACAATCCACATTCCACCAATCACAATCCACATTCCACACCAGTCCTTAGGTCTACTGCACACACTCGCCATCAGATTCCAGGTGCGGCACACCTGTTATGGGATTACACTACCCTACAAGAGCCCGAGTCCAAAGTTGGGTTGCCAGCCCACCCTAAGGGTCGCAACTCAAGTAGGTGCAATCCAGATCACCCGCAGGTGACGGCGTCCTCCGCCTTTACCTCAAGTATGGTGGCATTCGAGGTACGTCCACTCTCAGAGCCTCGGATCGTACTACCCTCGAACCCAACGCATACTTGCACTACTGCGCGATGGCCACGCGCTGTGGTGGTAGGAACTATCCCCTCAGCAGATAGTCAAGGACTTCCCACTGCATCCTCGATGCACCGTCTGGGAGACCTCGTCTCTACCCCCACCCGTCTGGGAGAACTCGTCTCTACCCGGCCCGTCTGGGAGACCTCGTCTCTACCCCAACTGTCCACTTAGCGGCACTCTGGTACGCCCACTCTCGTGAGCCTCAGATCGTACTACCCCGAGCCCCTGCTCACACTTCCTTCACATCATGTAGCCCGGCTACTTTCACACCCTTATCCACATGCCGGACCACGTCCGCATTCCAAATCACATCCAACACATACACACACACTGGCATGTCAGGCCCAATATTCAGTAAACCAAGTTTATAGTGTTCATCTTGTCCGGTGAATATCGGTTCACCGTTCCGAGGCAACTAAGCCTAAAATTAATAATTGGACCTGAGCAATGTCTAAGCAAATTTTTAACCAAGACTTAAGAGTCTAAAATTGTTTTACTTAACCTAACTGGATATCAAGGGTGATCATCAAGGCAATCATAAAATAAAGTCAGAGGACAGATGAATATTATCGAGGCAATATCATCAAGGTAAAACAATTACAAATGATAACAAGGCATGATATATCATGATTAAACAAACAGGTATATTTACTTAAAAAGCATGCAGTTTAATACTGTAAATAAAATATCTTATAAAACTGGGAATCAATATGACCCATTAAAGTGTTGACTCGCACTAGGGAAAGCTAACTCTCCCTAATAAAAGCAAACACAATTATGGTTTAAGATGTTAACTCGCACTAGGGAAAGCGCATCCTCTCCCTAGTAAAAGCAACATTATTAAGAGTAGGTATTAACTCGCACTAGGGAAAATCAAGATTCTCCCTAGTAAAAGCAATCCCTTAGAGGGTGAATGTTAACTCGCCTTGGTCTGGAACGTAGTGGTGGTCTTCTTGCTGTTCTTCAAAAGGTCCCTCGGGCTCCTCGACGTCTATTAACGGAATGAGTTCGAAAGACCATAGATAAAACACCAGAATGCGATAAAAGTATGATGTATGCAATGAAATGCTCTTGCTAAGTTTACCGATCGATGATTGGTGTAAAACTCTATCCAAGATATCGAGAAAGTTCCATGATCCTTCTATTACATAATAGTTTACAAAAGATAGCGGTAGAGCGGCGTTATGAAGATGATATGCGATGATGCAAAATGTTACCCTTAGTAGTCTACCCATAGTTTAAGCATATAAAGATATTTTAACAAAAATAATTTTGTTTGAAGAATTTCCTTCATCAACTTATTTAATCCTTATTATCTTAGTAGAGTAGAAATTTAAGTGGTGTGTGGGTGATTATGGTCATATATGCTATATATATATATATAATAATGATGTTGCATGTTGTGAGTTTAAATTGAAACCACAGATTTGCTATTTTAATGTGCTGTGTAATAACTTAATTGTTAATCTCTTTTTAATACACAACATTCTATTTTTGCTTATTTCTATATGACTTAATACCCTAAAATAAGCTTAATGGATTTAATCTAGGAACCGTGTTCTTCATCGTGTGAGGTTCTATTTTTATTAAATCCAGACAAGCCCTAGTATTTACCCTAATTTTTCCAGAATTTTTAAAGATATCTACCTATTTTAAATAAATCGCTTTATTTACCGTCTTTGTTTTATTTGTAAAATCCGGAAAAATGGGTGAACAAGATCTTGGGTCGCCCGCTAACTTCATGGCCGAGCCACCACGCCGAAGACGTTGGGAGGCGTAACTTCGCGAGTGAAGGCGCTTGGTCGAGGGCGCCTGATTATTCTCGACATGTGGGACCGAGGGCCCACATGTCGGCGACGAAGAAGCCGTGGGAGTTTTTAAATCCCATGAAGGCCGATACCGGGCCCACTGTCGCGACACACACGGTGAAGCCGCACGGATCTTAAGCGCAGATCGGACGGCTCGCCGTCATCGTTTTCTCCGCCGGCTTCAAGACGGCCGAGGCTAGCCGACTGGCCGAGCTAGATGCACCGCTTGGGGCGTTTTGGGTGCGGTGGAACCCGTGAGCTAACGCGATCTAGGGGTGCCCTCGCCGAGGCCGTAAACGGCCGGACGTGACTGAGCCATGCCCGGCGGCGGAACCGGCTACCGGCGGACATGAGTAAATGACCTAGGGTCGATCTGAGGGAAAAATAGCGCGCGCATGAACATCAGCGGGCTTCGAGGAGTCTTACCTAGTGATTTTTCGGGGTCGAGGGCGGCCGAGGTGGACTGTCGACGAAGAAGCCGAACAAGGAGGCGCGCGCCACGATCTTTGGGAAGACCGTGAAGCCTGGGCCAAAAGAGGGAGACGGTGTGAGGTAAAGTCAGGCGAAGCTCCCGGAGCAAAGAATTGCCGCGAAGCTCACCAGAGATGTGGAAATCGAAAAGGGGGAAGAACCGGGCTGCTGGCGGTGGCGAGAGCGTTCCAACAAGCTCGGGGCGACTCCAGCCAATTCCTTTGGACGGGAGCTTCACGAGGCCATGGTGAAGCCAACGCGAGTCAATGGGGAAGCTCGGGAGGTCTGGTTTAGGCTGTCGACGGGAGAGTGAAAAGAGGGAAAATATGGCCGATGCGGCGCGGCCGTATTTAAGCTCGGTTGGAGCACACACATGGTCCCGGGGTCCGTGAGGAGGTCCGGCCGGTCACAAGGATGTCTCAGCGCCGATTGGCGGGATTGGGCGGTGAGGAGGTCACGCGCGGCGAGCGTGTGCGCGCGACGGCGAACTTAGCGTGCACCGGCGACCAAGTCAGCCCGGACTGCAGCTAGAGCCAGGACCATCAATGGTGTGTCCAGGGCTCCCATTGGGCAAGCCTGGCGGTGCCTAGGGACGGCGTGAGCCCGCGGGCCGACAGGGTGGCTTGATCAGCCGCGACGGCAGACTGCGGCGGCGAGCAGTGGCGGGGCGTCACATCGGAGCCGGAGCGGGGTCCACCATACCATAACGACGCACGCAAGCTGCCAAGGAATATCAAGTGCAGGGATTTTGGGCAGGGCTATCGGGATTGAGCCGGGGCGAGGAGGACGGCTTGCGTCGGCCGGCTGTTCGATGAATTGCCCACAAGGGCAGAAAAATAGTGAGACTGCCAAGTGGGTCCTACCAGGGTTCCAATTGGTCAACAACCAGGTCAAACTTTCAATTAGGGTCCAAGCTAATATATAGAATTTTCCTGGGATTTTTAGAGCAATTTATCATATTTAAGCTTATGTGAATATGTGTGTACACACACACATATATATATATGTATGTATATATATATAAGTATATGTGTATGGATGTTTTATGAATATGTAAATATATTCCCAATTCAAGGTTTATTAGAATTTTATATATCAACAATTTCCTAAATAGTGCTATAAATTATAAATTCTTATGCAAGGGTTTATTAATTAGCTATTTAGTGATTTATTCAAGTAAAAATCATTAATTTCTAATGGCTTCTAAAATCTAGAAATGTGTGTTTGTCACATAGAAATTTCACGGGAAACGTCATAGCTTATGTGTGAGAACCGGTTTCCAATATGATAATATCGGAGATTCTCTAAAATACAATTGTCCAGGATTCCAATTGTATAACAGACATGACATCATTGCATAGCCTTTATTGATACTAGTAACAATTTTACCGCGGAAGGGAGAAATACAAAAGATATTACAACTAGATCTATACACCCATTCCACAGGCTTGGCCTGAGGATTGGAATTCCTTAGAAAAATGTTGAGTCATCAGAGTTCCTTAATCTGTAAAAATTGAATTTAGCAGGGGTGAGTATTTCTACTCAGCAGGTCTTCACCAATGCAAGCGACTATTAATTACATGCAAGTTACCTAAATAAGAAGAGCAAGATTTAAGTAGATATAATGCAACAATTGAAATGGCTTACCAGTTATTTCAAAGAGTTTTGTAAAACATTTAAGAATCAAATTCTTTACACAACCAAATTCTTTACTCATCACACCCATACACCACCTTATTACATCGCGCACGTCGTTGAGATTATTAATTAAATCATCGAGCATATGTCACAAATCATGCAGGTATCACCCTTCGGACACAACCCATATACCGAGTACGGTGCATTAATGATTTATTTTCATTCGATTCTGCAGAACCTAGGTCAACTTATATATTGATCAGATATATAGTTGAACAATTGTGTCTTTAACCCATGACATTCTCAGGTTTTAGCATTAGATAGGCCCACCATTCCTGTTTCATCAACCTCTTGTTCTCCATGCAGCGCATGAGCAACCCACCACCGGTCTATTTAACCCATGCCTATCCTTTGCAGAAAATATTTTTGGTTTAACACCAACACCACTAACAGTCTATATCCATTGTCATACCAGAATAATGTGCTTATCCAAGTAGATAATGAATGTCTACATGAGTTGTCATATGATTGACTATTTATTCTATTCTAGGGTTTTATGATGTTATTTATTTAGGTGTATCCTAATGGTACAACTCTAACATGGAATATAATTATTCTATATGATGTATATACATATGATATCAAAGTAGATTAACTCAGAATAATCAACTAGAAAATAATGCATAAAGTAATAATTAGAGAATTCTAAATGAGTGGAGAAAACCTGCCTTGGTTACGGATATAACTAAACTCTTTCTTGGCTTCACTTCTTGCTCATTATCTCCATCCAAAGAGTAGCTTAATCTTGATTTTCTTCTATTATCGTGAAGTTTTGGTAAAGAGAGAGAATAAGAATGAAACCAAATCAAGTAAAAAGGAAATTTGGATGCTAGGCAAAAATATTCTTCTGAAGGGGTTCTTGGGTTTGGAGGGCAATAGGTATGTGTTGAGGCTTGGAAATGTGAACGTTGATGGATTTGGGGGTTGGATGTTTGTGATGGGCTGGGTTGCTTTTATAGGTGCACGCGGGGATGAGGGACCTCCGGACATGGCTCAATCATGAAGAATTATGAAGAGGATGAGGACGGAAGGAAATCATAAAGAATCATGAAGAAGATAAGGACGGAAGGAAATCATAAAGAATCATGAAGAAGATAAGGACGGAAGGAAATCATGAAGAATCTTCATCATGAAGAATCATGAAGGTAAGGACGGAAGGAAATCATGAAGAATCGTGAAGAAGATAAGATAGAATCTTGGTAGATATTTGAACTGGAGTGAAGTGACTGCGAGATATTCTAGGTTTACTATGAGATATTGTGGTAACTACGGAATATTTTACGAATGGATAGGATTATAAGATATTTGTATGAAAGGATAGAATTACGAAGTTACGAATGGATAGAGTTACAGAATTACGAATGGATAGGGTCATAGGATATTTCATGAATAGATAGGAATGGATGATTTTAAAATATCTTGTTCTTTTATTTAAATAATTAGAGAAAATTAATACATAGTGTATTTTCATGAAATATTGAAATTTAGGGTTTAGAAGATTTCTAAAACTCTAAAAGAAATAAATTTTATAAATAGGAAAAGTACTATAAGGGTTTGAAATTTAAGAAGTATTAAAGATTGCTTATGACTTCTTAAAAATATTAATTTTGCATTTTTGTTATTATTAGGAAGATTTTTGGATATAATTTAATTATTAATTTTTCTTAAGAAATTAATTCTATAAAGGTTTAAAGAAAGAGAAGCATACAATTCTTATATTTTATAAAATAGTCCAGAAATTGGTAATTTTATAAATTTTGTATATATTTTTATTTTCTAGGAAAAATATCAATTTTACATTCTCAAAGACTTTTATATTTTTAGAAATTCCTTAATTTGCTAAAGAGAGGGTTTAGGATTCAAATTTAAATTTTGGATGATTTTAAAAATCTGGAAAAATCATATCTAGATGTAAAACATTATTTGGAACAACTTTTGTATATAAACTTTTGGTTAATTTTGGATCTAAGGCTTTCAATTTAATGAAAAACTAAATCTGGGAGAGATGAATAGTGAATGTTCTAGGGTTCTTCGTGATCCGAATTGGGGCTTTGGATTCAGTTCGGTTTGGGGGCAATTAAGCATAGGGCTTTTGTTCCTAAGGGTATAGGGAGGGTTTTGGAAGTGGATTTGTGGGTCTAAGTGGCCGGAGTTGGTCGGCCGACGTGGTTGGGCGGCGGCGGTGAAGAACACAATTGGGGCTTTTTGATTTGGTGAACAATTGCACGAATTGGTAGCTTTGTAAGTTTGAGGGAGTGTCTAGGGGGCTTACCATGTCATTGTTTGAGCTCGGCGACGCGATTTGATTTGGGTCGCCGACGCGAATGATCGGGCGGCCGAAACAGGAACCATGGGGAGCTCATGGCGGGCTTCCTCGGTTGATTTCGCGCCGATTGCTTTAGGCTGCAGCTGCGCTATGCTACAACAAGGCTCTAGCCGGCGGCATTAAGCTTGGAACGCCGCGGTTGGGACGAATTCCGCGACAAGGTGGTGGCGGCCGGTGCAACGGGAACAAGGAATTGAAGCTCTCGGCGTGCTATTTATAGGCGCGGATGAAGTGGATGGATACTCAGGGACACTACTACGTGGATGAGCACAAGAATTTGATGATGTGTTAGGGGATTTGCTCGGCGCGGCGTTGAACGGGCGGCGGTCAAGTCTGATGCCATGGCGGCAATGCAAGCTCCAGTATGATTCCGGCGACCAATTGTCAAGGGCGTCGCAGAGGTGGCAAGATTACACACTGCCTTGGTGTACAAGGAAGGGGATGATTGGTGCGGTTTGTGTACAGGAGTGGCATCGGTGAGCAAGAACAGAGAAGACAAGGGAGAAGGAAGGAAGAAAGAGAGGAGGAAGAAAGGTGCTAGTGGCAGTTTGGTAAATTCACAGAGATTTTCAAAATTAGGTTTTTAGTTTGAATGTGAATTTATATAGAAGGATTATGCATATAGTAGCTAAGTAAAGTGAGAAAAGAGGATGATTTTGGTGATTTCAAACATGGAGGGGTATTTTGGTAATTTCTTTTGAAAGTATCTTAATTCAAATTCTAAAATAAACTTTATGGTTTGAAATCAAAATTGGGGTTTAAATAGGATGTAAATGATCATATGAAAGGATAGGAGATAAATATGTAAAAGAAGATGATTTTGGAAATATCAAGTTGGAAGGGCATTTTGGTAATTTTAACTTAAGACATTTCTAATTCAAGTTTAAGGTCTAAATTTGAGTTTGAGTTTTGGGGAAAATTGAGTATGCATGAATAACTATTTAAATTTAAAAGAGGAAAACTTGGGATTTTAGTTAAAGGGTATTTTAGTAATTTACTAGTGCTCTTTTTGATATAAATTCAAAGTTTGAAAATCGTACATTAATTGAATGCATATTTTGTACTTATAAAGGATTTATTGAAATCAATAGGAAAGGGTTAAAGGAAAGGGTAATTTGGGAATTTTTGACTTAGAAGGGCAAAATGGCAATTTCACTAATATCTGATGGTTGGGTATCAAATTTGTAACTTAGTGGAATTAGTTGCTTATGGGTGGAAGAGGGTTAAAAGAGATGGAAAATCGAATTCTTGAAATATGGAGTATTGAAAACACTATTCACTATATGAAAATACTATTCACCGTTTGAAACTCTCTTTTTCAATTAAATGTATAAAATCCCAAAACATGATTTGGGTTTATGAAAATTTATAAAAGGGATAGTGCGTAAAAGCAAAGTAAAAGCAGCATGCTGAGATGGTTTTATTTGCAAAACAAATAAATCTGGTTTTACACTTTATAGGAGATTTTGAAATTTATAAACTGAGAAGATTATGGCTTAAGCAATAAAGAAAACTGAAAAACGCGAAAAAATTTTATACAAAATTTCAGGTTGTAACATTATGCAATGGTACAGAAGTGTTTTCAAAATATTAACACAACTTTGGGCTGTTACAAACACATATGTGCGGACCCCATTGATGTGACAACTATGCCAAATAATTTAGTAAGTTTGGTTCTTACCCACGCGCTACAAAGTAAAGTGCCCTCCACCACTAATTCAAACCTCGAAAAACTATAGCACACACAAATACAACTCGGCATGACCGTATAGGCAGTGGGGATCGGAATTAATTACCTCATCGACAGCTACGCTTCAAGGTGCCGACGATAAAGGGGCGTCGCGGAGGGTGTCCTTCGTCTAACAAGATAAATAAACATATATCATAAATAAACAAGATATCACTTGCACTATGCTACATCTATCATAAATAAACAAGATAAATAAACAATAAATCTCCCATGCTCTGTCACTGTCAAGACTAATTGCAAAAGGGAAATTTTGATACTACATATATATATATATCAAAATTCTTACCCAACTCCAGTCACTGTCAAGACTAATTGCAAAAGAAAAATTTATCCCCGACTGCTTTAATTTGTGTCAACCATATAAATTAATACAAAAGTTACCTTCAATTTGCAGCCAAGGCGGGAGGATGTGGCCGCACACAGAAGGAGGAGGAGGCGGCGCTGGGAAAGAGGGGCCACATGGGGAAGAGGGAGGGCTGGGGAAGAGGGACCCATGGGAAGAGGGAGGCGACGCTGGGTAGGGAGGGCTGAAGGGCAAGGGCGGGGATGGCGATCTAGCGGGAGGGAGGCGGCCGGGCAGGAGGCGGGGACAAGGCTTGGGAGGGAGGCGGCGCAGAGGGCAGAGGAGGGGGGGGGGCAGGGGGGGGCTGGCAGTGGAGGAGGAGGCAGGCAGGCAGGGAGGCGAGGGGGAGGGAGGCGTGGGGAGAGGTAGGCGGGGGGGAGGAGGAGGCAGGGACGGGGAGGAGGAGGGAGGCGGGGGAGAGGTAGGTGGCGGCGGACAGCAGGAGGAGGCGGGGGAGAGGTAGGTGCGGGGGAGGGAGGCGGGGAGATGGGGGGGGGGGGGGATGGGCAAGGGGGAGAGGGAGGCGGGGGACGGCAAGGAGGAGGCGGGGGACGGCGGGGAGGAGGTGGCGGGGAGAGGTAGGCGTCATGGGAGGAGGCGGCAGGGGATGCGGGGCACCGGCGGGGGATGGGGGCGGCGGCGTGAGAGGGAGGCGGCGGCGGGAGACCAAGCTAGGGATGGGCTAGGGCGCAAGGAGACGGGGGGATTGGGGGACCGCGGGTAATTAATATATACGCATAAGTGCCGGTTTTTGTTAGAAACCGGCACTGAAAGTGATTATTAGTGCCGGTTTTTAACAAACCGGCACTGATGCCTTAAACACCAGTGCCGGTTTAAAAAAAAACCGGCACTGATAATTTTTTCTGCCTAATATTAGAAAAAACAAATTTAGAAAGCTTATATTTTTGTTTAACCTATATAAACATTTCGAAAAATATGTTGGTATTTTTTGGTAATACTTTCAGTCTTGATTTTTTGGTATTTTTGCGAACAAATATATTTCGAAAATAATGTATAAATGGTCAATCAATATTATTACCACCAAAATTTAATCATAAAAATACGAAAAATTCTAGATTGAGAGTACTACATATGTGACAGCACTGTGAGTTTTTTAGATTTTTGAAAATTTTTATATAGCTTACAAAGCATTAAAGAGAACTTTTGTCAATGGCAAAGAAAGAAACATCCCGCAAATGTGATAGCATGAATTTAGTGGATATGCTATTTTTCATTTCTTACATTTAGTTTTAGGCATGAGGATAATATATACATGTTTTGATAAATTTTAATCATTATTCTTGTTGTGATAAAAAATATCTTATTTCAGTCTTATTTAATGATTACTAATTTTGTGAAAATATGATTTATCTAGATTTTAAAGTGTAATTAAGAGTATAATTTGGGAGTTACGGTCTTATGATAAAAATAATTGTAATTACTATATAACATTATTGAACATTTTTTACAACAGAGTTACAATTAAACTACTAGTCCTTCATTATGATCGCGGCGGATGTAAGTACGTTCATCACTCTCTTCCATTAGACTCAGGTCGACGTTCTCTCCGAACGGAGCTACCTCTTCGTACTGATTGTATTCTTCCTCGTCGACGACATTCTCAACCCCAACAATTCTTCTTTTTCCTTGCAGAACCACGTGGCAGTCTTTGTTGGCCGGGTCACTGACATAGAATACTTGCATAACATCCTTTACAAGCACGAATGGTTGTTCTCTATATCCAACACATTTAAGATCCACGATAGTCATGCCATATTTGTCATTTTCCACCACCGCATGGAGTTGGACCCATTGGCATCGAAAAAGAGGGACCTTCAAAGCTCTATAGTCCAACTCCCAGATCTCCTCTATGAACCCATAGTACGTCTGCATAGAGCCATTGTTGTTGGATGCATCTGTACGGACACCACTATTTTGATTAGTGCTCTTGTCATCTTGTGCTCTCGTGTAAAATGTGTAACCGTTGATCTTGTATCCTTGGAAAGTAAGGATTGTAGTGGACGGTCCTCGGGCCAACACTTCCAACTCAGCAGAGACCGTCTGCATGCCCATGACATGTCTGCATAACCAGTCACTGAATTTATTTCTGTGCTCCCTCTCGATCCATTTATTCGTCTGCAGAATTGTCATGTGCATATCGCAATACTCAGCAACCACCACTGATTGTTGAAGAACTGCGAAATGTGCTTGCACGAAAGATACTATTTCATTAGTACGCTGTGTTTTTTTATCAGTGGTACCTTTTCCCTGTAGCCTTCCCTCATGACGCGAAACAGGCACACCGATGGGCTTCAGATCCATGTAGTCAATGCAAAACTCAACGACCTCCTCAGATGTTCATCCCTCCGCCATGCAGCCTTCCGGCCGATTTCGGTTACGAACATATTTCTTAAGAACCCCCATGAACCTCTCGAAAAGGTACATTTGATGTAAGAACACAGGCCCAAGGACCCGTATCTGGGGGATGATATGAACTATGAGGTGAACCATCATATCAAAAAATGTTGGTGGAAAATGCATCTCAAGCCGGCATAGAGTGTGGACCACAACTTCCTGCAGCTTGTCCAGTTTCTGCGGATCGATGACCTTATGTGAAATTGCGTTAAAGAAAGAACACACCTTTATCACCGTGTCTCGTACTTTTTCTGGAAGAATTGCCCTAAGTGCAACTGCAACCATATGCGTCATCATCATATGACAGTTATGGGCCTTCATCATGCCAATAAGTATCTTCGAATCTTTTATACTTACTAGCCTTTTCATGTTGGCAGAGTAACCGGATGAGACTTTAACTCTATGGAAGAAAGTGCACAAGTCAATTTTCTCCCTCTTGCTGAGTGTGTAGCAAGATGGGGGAAGGAGTTTTTTTTTCATTATGGTGTACTATGTGTAGCTCTTTCCTCAGTTCCATTTCTTCGAGGTCCTTACGGGCCTGCACTATATCTTTAGTCTTGCCAAGTATGCCTACTAAGAGTTCAAGAATGTTCTCGCACACATTCTTCTCTATGTGCATGACGTCATGCGCGTGGCGAACATCCAAATCCTTCCAATACGGGCGTTTCCAAAACACTGATCTCTTTTTCCATAACCCTTCTTTCGCGGTAGTTTTGTTGCCCCGTCCCTTTCCGAAGATACATTCGATGTCCTTTACCAGGTTGAATAACTGTCTACCAGTGCGACTTTCTGGAGTAGCATCATTCTCGACAGTCCCATCGAAAAGATTTCTTATCCTTCCGGTATGGGTGGTCCCGGCGTTGCCACCTACGGTGACGCGTGTATACCGTTTTTCTACTGTTGGTTAGATACCGACCTGAAGTTTCTTCTATACACACCACGCATCCGTTGTAACCTTTTGTAACCTGCCCAGATAGATTGCCTAGGGCAGGCCAGTCTTGGATTGTTACGAAAAGCATTGCACGTAGGGTGAAGTACTCTCGTTTGAACTCATCCCATACCCATACACCATCGTTCCACAGCACTTTTAGGTCTCCAACCAATGGTTTCAGATACACATCTATATCGTTTCCCGGTTGCTTCGGCCCTTGGATCAATAAGGGCATCATAATATACTTTCGTTTCATGCACAACCAAGGTGGTAGGTTGTATATACATAGTGTGATGGGCCAAGTGCTGTGACGACTGCTAACATTCCCGAATGGATTCATCCCATCCGTACTCAGCCTGAACCTTATATTCCTCGGGTCATATGCAAATGTCTTTTTGCATTTTCTGTCGATGTTTCTCCATTGCGCACCATCAGCTGGGTGTCTGAGCATTCCGTCATTTTTACGCTCATCGGCATGCCATCGCATCAATTGGGCGTGCTTTTTGTTCGCAAACCATCGCTTCAGCCTTGGGATTATAGGAAAATACCAGATTATTTTCGCCGGTGGTCTCTTCTTGTTCTGCTTCGCACCAACTGCATCATTGCGCCGCTTGTACCGTGAATCTCCACACACTTGGCACGCATCTAACTCCTCACGCTCTTTGCGATACAAGATGCAGTCATTTGGACATGCATTGAATTTTCTGTACCTCTAATCCCATTGGGCAAACAACTTGCTTAGCATGGTAGGTGGTATCAGGCATAACGTTTCCCTCCGGAAGCACGTCACCCAAGAGAAGTAGCAACTCATCGAAACTCTTATCTGACCAACTGTTGCTTGCTTTCAACTACAACAGTGTCAACACGATGTGCAGCTTCGTGTGATCCTTCTTGCATCCCGGATACAATGGTGTTTTCGAGTCCTGTACCATACGTTGGAACTTCTGAAACTGTCTTTCAGTGGTGAATTGCCCTTCCCTATCACGCAGCATCTGATCTAGGTCATCATTGGGATCATCGACAACCACATCGTTAACGCCGTCAGTCTGCATCTCGCTTCCACCGGCGTCTTCGGCAGTGTGTTGTGAGTGCTGATGTTCAGTGTCTTCTTCACCATGCTTGCTCCAACATGTATATCGATCTTTGAAACCCTTTCGAAGCAAGTGTGGACGAATTTGCTCTACACTACAAAACTGCTTCTCGTTCTTGCAATCCACACATGGACAACATATATACTCCAACTGGGTATTTGACTTGTACGCCTTCACAGCCCTCAGAAACATGTCCACGCCGTTCAAGAACTTCGGGCTACGACGGTCCGCATCATACATCCATCTCCTGTCCATCTACAATAAAGAACAACAGTTTAATAATGTTATACTACCTATGAATATATTTATCATTTGTAAAAACATATATATACATAATCAAAATATTTGAAATGACATAAATTAATAAACAAAATCCACTTTTCACTCCATCAACTAAATTATTTGAAATTACATAAATAAACCAAATTACTTTTCACCTGCAGGTTCACAGCTTTTTTTCATTCAAATTTTGTACTATATAGGATATACAACTTTTCTTACTCAATGAATACAAATAATATACCATAGATTTTTATTAAATTTTTTTACTTTTTATTTGTTAATTAAGGAGGTTTTAATATGAACTAAAAATTCACAAAGAAACAAAGATTCTATTTAACTCGGTCATCTCAGATTATGATAAATATTGACACCCTACCAAAGAATGAAAATATACTTTAACTAAATTACTTATAATTATAAAAACCAACTAAATTATTTGAAATATACTAAATCAAATAAATGTACTTATACTTCAACTAAATTACTTGAAATTATAAAAACCAACTAAATTATTTTATATATACTAAATCAAATAAATGTACTTATACATCAACTAAATTACTTAAAATTATAAAAACAAACTAAATTATTTAAAATATACTAAATCAAATAATGGTACTTGGGTTTGAAGCCTCCACGCGATGAAAACTAGCATAATTGCTTGGATTTAGAGCCTCCGCGCAACAAAAAACTAACACAATTGTTTTGATTTGGAATCTGCACGCTTAGCCTTCAAAATTTGGAGCTCAAATATGCCTCACAGTCGCAATGTGCCTCAACCCGTAGCCCACACCGATCTGCAGACAAATTTCACCTTAGCTCCTATTTATAGAGAACACATCACTGCCGGTTTTTATAAAAAACCAGCAGTGATAGTTATTATCACTGCCGGAACCGGCAGTGATAATAACTATCACTACCAGTTATAGCCTGTGGGTGAGAAGGGGGTATAAAACCGGCAGTGAAACTGTCGGTTCAGATTAGTGCCTTAAAAACCGGCACTGATACTCCACATCAGTGCCGGATTCTAATAGGAACAGGCAAAGAAACTATCACTGCCAGTTTGTGTCACTAGCTGGCACTGATACTCCAATTTTTCGTACCCCCAGTTTGCAAACCGGCAGTGATGCTCCTATTTTCCTGCCCCTGGTTTGCAAACCGGCAATGATAACTAATCACTGCCGATTTTCTTTGAATCGGCACAGATGTGGCGGTTACAAAGGGCATATCTGCTGTAGTGACTTGTCGTTTATTGGTTAGGTTTATTTATATAAGTTTGCAAAAGGTCATCCGGTTTTATAATATTAATAAAAATATATTTAGTTTTACCCAAAAAAGATCTCTCTATCCACTCAACAAGGATAGTTAGGCATGCGTGGTCAGATGTTAGGTGATCATAAAGAGAATAACCTCAAGATTTGTTTAATTTAGTATTAAAGGAAATGTACATAGTAAAAAGGGTAATTTAGATAGATGTCCTTGCAAAGTTACAAGTTTAAATTTGTCATTTAATGTGTCAATGATATGTGGAATCTAGACCTACATGTTATTGATACATAAAGTGGTAAATCTATGATTTCATAACTTTGCAGTGGCAAACACGTAACACTTGTATGTTCCTTGTCTTCATATTATTTTAATTTGAAAATTCTATTATGCATAATCGTGCAATTTATTTTTATTGCAGGTTGCTAATCTTGAGGAGCGGTGCAATTTAGTCATTTGATTATTATTTTATGAAAAGTTTTTACCATACTTATTGGTTCATGCAAGAAAAATGATAAAACATTAAAAATCAAAATCACAAAAAAAAGAGAAAATGTCAAAAACTCAAAATAAGCGTAGTTTGTGTGGGACTGTATATTAGTATTCCTTTTATGAATATGTTTTATTTTCCATTTTTAATGTTTTCTTTGTAGGTGGGTGGGCGGGTAGGTAACTCTGTTTATGTCATATGGGGCATAACACTTGTTGGCATAGCCGGTCCTAAGCCCGGAAAAAGGAGGAGGGATTAATCATGTAAACATCATTTTTGAAAAAAAATCATACATGTATAGTGAAGATATTGCTTATGGTTTTCATGAAACTCATGCAATTTTATTTCTTCCGTTTTATTTATGTGATGGCCTAGCGCTTCGTAGAATCCTTTTTCCGATAGAATAGATTGAATTGTACACACAAAGACACACCTACACCAGCTCGTTCTTCTTATCATTTCACTCATCTTCATGTGAGTTGAAACATGCAAGCATGCTAAAGAAAATCAGATTAGAAGGAAGACAAAAGAGCTCAAGATTTGGAAGACATTGTAATTGGTGCCATCATATGTTCGTTCTTAATCATCTTCTTTGATTGTCATTCACTACAGCAATATGGCGGGTTGTCCATTTATCTCTAGGTCCGAATGCACCTACGATTTGTCTCACTTGAGGGGAGATTGGTTTTCAGGACTTGGGTAACAAAGAATTATCAAATACTGATTGGTAATGCAGCATTATTTTATTCGCCCTTGCGTGCAAGCTCCCCAAAACTCTTGGCTCCGCCACTGATCACCAGCAAGGTCACTATCACTATAGCCGATCAGAACAAGCTGTGTTGCATCAACTTTCCTTAACAACACGCATAGTTTAATATACCACTTACATACCTCAGAATCCGTTTCACCGATGTCCAGTGTTCTACTGTTGGGGCTTCCATGAATCTGCTCACCATACCTACAGTATGCTCAATATCTGGTCGAGTATTCACAAGATATCGGAGACTTTATGGTACCGAGTCTCATCGACAGCAGCTCCTCCTTTCTTGCTAAGCTTCGGTCGATTTTCCATTGGAGTTGGACAAGGACTACATCCTGCCATACCTACATTCTCAAGGATCTTCGCCGCATATGTGCTCTGACACAGATTTATTTCATCACCTCCTTGCTGAACCTGAATGCCAAGGTAATAATTCTTTTTTTAACTCAAAGGGCAGGAGCTCCGCCATTTCATTCAAGAAAGAGAAAACTATACGGATTATAAGAGAAAGAGAGAAGCGGCTACTGGGAGAGGAAATAGAAAGAGAGGAGGGGAAGAAAGTCGCCCTGCCAAGCAGTAAGCCTTGACAACACCACACAGCCCGATCGAAAGCCTAGCTAGCCAGCCACCACCATCGCAACTCAGCCTAGACGACCACCAACGTTGCCACCTAGGATGCTCGGCCTAAACTCCAGAGGGATCAGTCGTCACCGCCGCACGGAACGCACCACCACAACTGTCAAAAGCATTGCCACGTGCATGGCCAAGATGCTAGCCTCGACCGCCGCAAGGAAAGGTAAGCCAGAACGCTACCTGCCATCACTGCCTACAATGTTAGGGGCAAGCGGTACACAACCTAGTCATCAGCTGCCACCATCGCACGGGATGCTCGGCCAAGAAGTCAGAAGTGGGACGTCGGCCATCACCGCCACAAAGGATGCACGCCCATGATAACAGTTGCCCCCGTTGCTAACCATGCTGAAGGCAAGCAAAGCTCAACATAACATCGGCTGCCACCGCCATGCAAGAGGCTCAACCTTGACGAAGTTGCCACCGCCGCGTGGGATGCATGACCGGGACCAATTGCCACCGCCGGGGCGATGCACGACCGGGACCAGCCGTCAACGCCGCCTGGGATACATGACCGGGATCCGATCGCCACTGCCGTGCGGGATGCACAACCGGAACCAGCCGCGCGCCACTGCCGCGGGGGATGCACGACCAGGATCCGATCGCCACTGTTGCATGGCAAGCATGTCCGGGACCAGCCGCCATCGCCATGCAGGATGCACGATCGGGATTAGATCGCCACTGCCACGTAGGATGCACGATCAACGCCACCAACGAGCAGAGCCGATCACCAGCCAAGACATCGGCCGCCACCCCCGCGGGCAATGCTCAGCCACCACCGCTGTCCCAAGGCAGCGGACTTCCACCTAGCTAAGCATTAGCCAAGGCTTGAACGGGTCACCGCCACCTTGGAGATGTAGTTACCATTGCCAGCGCCGAGGAAGCCCGTCCTAGGCCAAGCTATGCCAGATCCGAGTTCCTTCGAACCAGATCTGACCACCACTAGCTATAGGAAAGCTTACCCACGCCAGATCTGGGGCTTCCATGCCAAATCCGATGGGGCTTCCATGCCAAATCCGAGGACTCCACGCTGCCACCTTGAACTGGGTGTATCTTGCAACTCACCCACACCCGGCAGTGCCCACAGCATAGCCCCATAGAGCCGGCCTCTGCCACCTCACACGCGCTGCCAAAACGATGAAGGGGTGAAGGGAAGAGGGGGAGGAGAGGGGCACTACATAGCAAGCCTGGGACAGTTGGGTCCTCTGCAGCTGGCGACAAGAAGACGCTGAAAAGAAGGGAGATAGGGTAGCGGGACTAGGGTTCCATTGGAATGGGAGAAAACAAGAGAGGGAAGGGGGAAAAGGAGGAGGGAGGGCCCGTCGCTGCATCCGGAGCGATGGTGGAGGATAAAACTTTTGAATTTTTCTTTATTTCTTTTCAAATAACTCAAAGGCATCCCCTGCCAAAAACATCCCAGATTTTGAAAATAAACACTACCATATGGGAAGTCACTTCGCGTGCTCGTGACCGTGAGCATAGCTATCCGGATAGTTTTTGCTCTGCAGAGTTTGTACGTTTTACCCTCCTGAGAATCTCATTCCTTTTGTCACTACACTTTCGAGGTGTAGGACCAGAGATGAGCCCCCATGGCCTTTCTAAAGCCCTGGTCTAACTGAGTTCTGCCCGCTAAGGTTTCGCCGTCGGGTAACACACTGCTCCTCGGAGACAAGGTTCCTAGGCCCCCTCGTGCGCCGCACAACACACTGCTCCTCAGAGACAAGGTTGTATTCAGCCAGATGGCAGCACTTAGCTAGAACAGTTGCAATGTACTAAGTCCAAGTCCGCCGCACAGTACAACCTTCTGTACTGTAAGGCTCAGATCATAGGCCCATAGGAAGAGCAGTCCTTAGGCTAGGAATATTAAACTATCCTCAACCCGAAACAGTGCGTCTATCCCGCACCAAACCAAACTTCTCTTATTACCCTAGCCAATTTTATTTTAAAACCACAGTCAAAAACCCCTAGCATTTTCCCAATGCCAATCACACAAGTTCACAATAATCATCACGAATAAATGTATTGAAATTTCTATGCTTGGCTAAGCAATTATTTTTCCTAGTTTTATATTAAGTAGTATTTATATTTTTGTAACATGGCATTCTTATAAAAATTTCTAGCAAACTAATTTTCATTGTTTAAAATTATAGCATGCATATTTAGGACTTAAATTCTATAAAATTCCTTGTAAGCTAGATGGTCATATGGTTAAAATGTAAATGAAACTATATTTTCTAGACTAGATTTTCTACGCTAAGGAAATTGGCTATTCTAACTTGCCTTGATCAACGAAGTGCTGCTCCTCCGGCTGTAGCTCCAAATGATTAAGAATACCCTCCTCGCCTTTTGATGAAAATAGTCCCCAAGCATTCAATTTCATGCAACAAACAAACATCTTCTAATCAATATAGAGCAGTACAAAAATAATCTGAAAACATGTATAATCAGTAAAATATATGGAATTGACAGAACAATAGTTTATATTTTTATAAATTTAACAAAATTTATTTGAGCATTTCTGGGGTGTTAGATTAGTAGATATGAATTTTTCTAATTCTAACAGCGATTCCAATTGAAGAAAACAGTGATGGGCTCCGATTCTAGCCCAAAGACTAGCCCACGGGCGCGCAACACGCCAATCTCAGTGCAGCGGCCCACACACGTGCCCAGCTGGGTCGGCCCGCGATGGCGCGCGGCTGTGACTTGGCCAGCCCGCTACTACAGCAGCATACCAGGGCCCGCCCGTCAGTGAGACGGGGCGTGGGTTTGCACGGGGCAGCGCCGCCGTCGATCCCACCGCGACTGGTGGTGCGGTCAACCACGGAGACCATCGGAGATGCGCGCAGAGGCTTGAGGAACACCATAGTAGCATCAATTTGACCCGATTGCCATTGTGACGAGCTTACCAGGGAACACGGCGGCGGTGGCGGCGAAAGGAGCTCGCTATGGCGGTGCTACGGTGAAGCTCTGACGAAATTGAAAGGGGGCTTTTGCTCGCGACGTCTCATGGATGGTGTGGTACAGAGGAATTGAAGAACGAAGCTTCAAATCAACGGAGTTGGTTCTAGGACGCCGGCAACTAGACTCCAACGGGGTGGCGAAATTGGCCCTATATAGGCACCGATTGATGGGGGTTTCTTTGGCATTCAACACATTGGTGGCCGGCGCTTCAAACCGGGGAATTAATTTCATTAATTTTGTCGTTTCAATCTGATTCCAGTGAGTAGATACGGCGCCGGTTTCTACTTTTCGTGTTAGAGCCGTTTCAGCTGCGGAAGATGAACATCTGGCGCCTAGTATAATTGGACCCAGTTGCTACATGGGCAACAAACTCACGTAGCTCAGCTGGCAAGGCTATATATATATATGAACCCAGTTTGGGGCTCCATGAAGCCTAGGCTCCATGATTCAAATACCTATGATGTGCATTGAGATTCGTGATGTTCGACGTGTATATCTTCACATATTTACTAAAAAAAGTATTTCAGATATGAAACTCCAAAAAAATTAAATTCGAACTCAGTTTAAACTAGTTTGAAGTATAGTTAAATGTAGTTCAAACTGAAGTTCAATTCAATTTTTTTCGAAGTTTGATGTCTTAAATATTTTCTTTAGTGGGTATATGAAAGTATAATAGCCAAACAACACGAATCTCAAAGCACATCTAGTGGTAATGAATCATGGAGCTTAGGCTCCATGGAGCCTTATGTATTATTCCTATATATATATATATATATATATATATATATATATATATATATATATATATATATATATATATATATATATATCGAATAGCTAGTGTGCTATAAATAGCACGGAGAGATCCGTGCTATCCACGGGTTTTAGAAATTCTGAGATCGAAATAGACGATCCAAACCGTCCATCTTATTCATATCAATGAAATCTCACTACACACCAAATTTCAAATTTTTTTGAATTTGTTTACTATTTATTTCATATTTTTGAAAATCGCTGATCTAATTAGCTGTGGACCCTCCAATAAGTCCAGTTTTCAAAAATATGAAACAAATAGTAAAAAAATTCAAAAAAATTTGAAATTTGGTGTGTAGCGAGATTTCATTGATATGAACAAGATGGACGGTTCGGATCGTCTATTTCGGTCTCAGAATTTGGACGGTTCGGATCGTCTATTTCGGTCTCAGAATTTGCAAACTCGGTGGATAGAACGGAGAGATCCGTGCTATCCATAGCACACTAGCCATCTTTACTAGTGTGCTATGGATAGCACGGATCTCTCCATGCTATCCATGACGTTTGGAAATTTCGAAACTGAAATAGATGATCTGAACCATCCATCTTTTTCATCTAGATGAAATCTCGCTACACACCAAATTTCAAATTGTTTTGAATTTTTTTACTATTTGTTTCGTATTTTTGAAAACTGAACTTATTGGAGGGTCCACAGCTAATTAGATCAGCAATTTTCAAAAATACGAAACAAATAGTAAAAAAATTTAAAAAAATTTGAAATTTGGTGTGTAATGAGATTTCATCGAGATGAACAAGGTGGACGGTTCGGATCGTCTCTTTCGGTCTCAGAATTTTCAAAACCCTTGGATAGCACGGATCTCTCCGTGCTATTCATAGCACACTAGCTATCCCCATATATATATATATAGAGTGATGCTATGGTACCACGGTGACGGCGTTCCGTCACCTTGGCATTTTTCATGAAATTAGTATCGAATTGACGATCGAACCGTCCATCTCCTTCGTCTCACTGAAATCTCACTACCGACAAAATCTCACATTTTTTGATTTTTTACTATTTATTTCGTATTTTGAAAATCCATGATCTAATTAGTTGTGGACTGTTCAATAATCCCGGATTTCAAAAATACGAAAAAAATAGTAAAAAAAATCAAAAAAATATGAAATTTTGTCGGTAGTGAGATTTCAGTGAGACGAAGGAGATGGACGGTTCGGATCGTCAAATTCGATCACGGATTTTGCGGACAAGCCGCGGCTGACGGAACGATCCGTCACCATACATGACAATAGCTCAACTATATATATATATATATATATATATATATATATATATGAAGCCAGTTTGGAGCTCCATGGAGCCTAGACTCCATTCAAAAAACTATGATGTGCATTAAGATTCGTAATGTTTGACGTGTATATCTTCACATATCCACTAAAAAAAGTATTTCAAATATGAAACTCCAAAAAAATTAAATTCGAACTCAGGTTAAACTAGTTTGAAGTAAAGTTTGAAGTATAGTTGAATGTAGTTCAAACAGTTCAACTCAATTTTTTTAGAGTTTAATGTCTCAAATATTTTCTTTAATGGGTATATGAAAGTATAATAACCAAACAACACGAATCTGAAAACACATATAGTGGTAACGAATCATAGAACCTAGGCTCCATGGAGCCTTATGTATTATTCTATATATATATATATATATATATATATATATATATATATATATATATATATATATATATATATATATATATATATATACACTTTATTTTAACAATTCTATGTTAAGTATCATCATACTTATTCTACTATTTAATTTTTTGATAATTATTCTGATTTTTTATTTTATTTTCTTTAATATTTCTTTCTTAGCATTACTTTATTTATTTGTTTTGAAAAACCAATATATATATATTTTTAAAAAATTTCTTTTTGATTAAAAATTTAGTGTATATATTTTAGGGTTTTACAAGGAGGTGATTTGGTTTTGATTGAGTTGCTAAAGTGAGGGATATGGTTGATTTGGTGTGGTTTCGGTTTGGGCTGCACGGTGCTCGTCGACACTGCTACGGCAACAGTGAGAGCGCGATTAGGGGAAAAGATGATTAGGGAAGTGATTAGGAAGGAAATTATGGTAAGCAATGGAAGATTAGAGGGAAGGATTATATTAAAAAAGTAAAATTAGGGAACGATCATTAAATTAATTATGTAAAATTGAAATATTAATTTATAGTATTTACAAAATTAACAGGATGTCACATTCTAATTCCAAAAATATGTTGTACACCATTATATTCGGCACTACTATCCTGATTTGGTCCATCTCTACCATCTCATTGGTCTACACTTTATTTTTAATGATGCTAGCTAGGATTCTAGCATTGTGTTCTTGTTCTTTAGCTCGTATACATGGACTCTATTTTATTTTATTTTTATTGTAGTAGATATGGACTCTTTTTCTATTAATTTTTATTTCAATTTTAAGTGCTTTTAATTCTATTTCATATGGATTCCTTTTCTATTGCAGTAGTTGACATGGATTTTCTAACTATGATCCCAAAATTTAGTTGTTTTAATATTTTAATGTAGTAGATATGAACTTCTTTTCCTATATTCCAATTGTACAAACTATTTTTCAATTGTTCTCTTATACATATAGTTATTATATATTTTATTGTAGTTAGTACCTTTTTTATTATTTATCACAAATTTTTATTTTTATTATTTATTGTTTTATTTATGAAATATTTTTATTCTAAAAGTTTTCTATTTTATTTATGTCTCTTTTTATTCATTTTATTTTTAATTTCTAGTATTTTTATTTGTGGACTATTTTTCCTATTTATGGACTCTTTCTTACTATTTTTATATTATATTTATTACCAATTTTAATTATTTAATTTATGGAATATTATCATATTTTGAATTCTGAATTTTTACTATTTTTATTTATGGACGCCTATTTCCTATTATTTTTGTATTCTGAATTTCTATTATTTTGTATTTATGGATTCTTTTTCTATTTATGGACTCTTTCATATTTTTTAAATTATTTTTATTCCCATTTTTTACTATTTAATTTCTGAAATATTTTTATATTTGTAATTCTGAATTTTTACTTTTTTATTTATGGACTCTTATTTCCTATCATTTTTATTCCAATTTTCTATTTTTTTATTTATGGACTCTTTCCTATTTTTTGCTATTATATTTATTCCGAATTTTATTATTTTATTAATGGAATATTTTTATATTTTAATTTTGAATTTTTACTATTTAACTTTTCATATTATTTTTTATTCCAAATTTTTATTATTGTTTATTTATGGACTCTTTTCTATTATTTATTGTAGTTGATTGGTATTGACTAATCTTGACCGTTGTAATTTGGTCCTACTGTAATCGATGGTATTGATTTTTCTTTTTTCGATTTACTTGAGATTTTTCCCAATTAAGGTGGTGGCTCCGTTTTTCTCTCCTTTATATATATAATAGATAGATGGAATACGAAATATAGTAAAAAGGAATCTAGTTGCGTAAATGCGTGGGACACACTACTAGTTAGATTCATAAAAAGTCCATGTATAGTTGCATCCATGCGTCATCATTCATCTATGCATATCTAACTGTAAAACATGCCGTGCTTATTTCAGCTTTATTTCTGCACTAGATGCAACCCTGTGAAACATGCCGTGCTTATCGGTTTATACATGTAACTTTCTTCCCACAGAACAAATTCACACGAACATCTCTTTCGATTCCTAACAAAAGATGAGTAGTCATGGACGCACTCAGGGAATGGAGGGTCCCTTTAAAATTCTCTGTATACACTTTATTCGCCTATCAAGTTCCTTTATACCTCGTGCCTGTGCCTGGTTAGATGCCAGCTCTCCTTCAAACCATCAACCGCTGCTTCATTCTTCAGTTCATTGTGAACAAGGTCACTTACTCAAACATGCTATCGTTCATATTCTGATGTATGCTTCTTAATGTTTTTGTGTTAACTAAAGCTTATTCATTCCTCATTATTGTTTTTCTCCCTTTCTGATTGTGTAGTGCCTGAAGTGATTCTATCATTCAGAGGCAGCGCTCGATTTCTTTATTGATCAAATCAATCATTCATGGGAGAGGATTTTTTTTTGAAGACATGGCTGGTACCTCTTCATTCTTTCTAATCACAATTAGATGGTTCAAGTGGCAGCCATAATATGGACCCACCTTTGGTAAGAACTAAGAAACATACTTTATTCGAGCTGAACTGATGCATGGTATCTGTATGGTTATTTCAGTGTTAAGTTGATCATAACAATTTTTTCATTGTGTTGCATATATCTTCCCAAAACCAAAATTTGTTCATCATCAAGAAATGATAATAGAAAAAAGAGAGAAATTTGTTCATCATCAAACCAAAATTCAACTAAACTAATCGTCGAACTTGAGCTATTTTGCAATCCCCACATAGGAGTAACTAATAAGAGGATTTCAGATTCTTCTGTTCAAAGCAGCCAGAGGGAAAGATGTGAATCTCTGTTGTGCCATTTGACCGCGTGTGTATGTCAGGTGCAAGCAGCAGGCTGGGCTTGCTGCGCGCCTGCGCCTGGGCCGGCGCCGGTGGCCGAGTAGCTCGGCTTAGGATAAGATGTTGGTGTCTGTTAGTGTTAGAGTATTTCCTGGGGTCAGTTTGGGTCAGATTGATAAGGTTGTTAGGATCAGGTCTGTTGAGTCCTAGTTGTTTGCTGTTAGTTGAAGCTGAGTTGAATAAAAAGGAAAGAGATCAAGCAGAAAAGGCATGCTTTGTTGCCACCAAATTCCAATCTCAGGTGCTGCCGTCAACAACCGGCCGGAAGCGTCGTACTGCCGTACCTTGGTTCCTGTTTCCCATGGCGTCGTCCGCTCCCCGGCCTGGTACTGGAGCCTTCGAGCGAGAGCGCAACAAACTGGTATCAGAGCCGCCCGGTCCTCCGACCTCGGCTCCACCACTAGGGAACCAGCCGCCCTCGGCTCCGCTGCCAGGAAACCCCGCCGCCGACCAGGATGAACCACGAGACCGCATAGCCTAGTTGGAGTCATCGGTGGATGACCTCAAGACCGCGGTTGCAGCGCTCTAGGGATCGATGGAGGAGGTCCTCCGTTTTGCGTGGGCTAGGAAGGCCGCGGTGCTCGACATCGACCAGCACAGCGCCGCTCCAGAACCAACTGACAAAAGGTCACTCGACCGGGAGCGTCGCAGATCCTGCAGCTCGGACCGGCGCATGCGCCCAGTGGATGAGGGGGAGGGCCACGGCGGGTACTGCCGCTAGCGCCGGTATGGCCACAACGCCGACGATGCGGAACATGCGCAAGCAGGACCAAGAGGAGACCTCCATGGCGGGACTGTCAGCTACCTTGGCTGCGCACGTCCGTCGCGATCGTCCAAGGGACTTGGCCAAGGCAATCTGCCTAGCACGAGAGGCGGAAGCACGCGAGGACGTGTCGGTCGCGAAGGCGATTCAGGGGTTCACGCAACCAAGGCGCCCTAGGCCTACATTCAGACGCGGCTAGCAGCGGCGGTGAACTCTCCGTCCTATGGCCGGGCGACTCCGCTGGGGGAAGGTGTGACAGCCTTGTCCGTTCAACGAGCCGCACCGCTAGCAGTTGTTAGTGGCCCGGCCACTACAGGTGGGGGTCGCGGCCAGGCGGGGGCAGCGCCTGACCGTGGACCAGATGGCTGAGCGGAGCACTAAGGAGCTATGCTATAATCGTGATGAGGTCTATAAACGTGGCCATGTATGCAAGAGAGCTTTCCATTTGGAGTTGCTGGAACCCTCGGACGAAGAACTGCCTTCACTGTCTATGATGGCGGTGCGTGGGCCGACGTCGAACGACACTATACAGGTGGTCATGGAAATCGCAGACCACCGCTTGCTCACCTTAGTCGACTCTGGCAACACGCACAATTTCCTCAGTGGTCATGCGGACAGCTGCACTGGTATTCGGCAGGAACCTGCCACGGCCCAGCAGGTCCGCATGGCCACACGTTCACCGCCAAGTTCTTGGTGATTCCATTGGATGGGTTCGATGCCATCTTAGGCGTCCAGTGGCTGCAAGGTCTAGGAGACATCCATTGGAATTTTGTGTCCCGTCTCATGTCCTTTGAGCAGGCGGGACTTCAAGTTCACTTACACGGGCTTCGTCGCAGTGAGGGACATCAACTGCAGCAGCTACAGGCGGAGAGGGATCCAGCGATGAGTACCCTAGTTGCATAATTTGAGGAGGTTTTTTCAGGAACCATAGGGCTTACCCCCTCGGCGTGATTGCGATCACCGAATCTGCCTCCGAGAGGGGACCAACCCCGTGGTGGTGAGGCCATACAGTTATCTGTACCAGCAAAAGGATGAGATCGAGAGCCAACGCACGGACATGCTGGCCCAAGGCATCATCCACCACAGTCGCTCGCCCTTCTCGTCTGCGCTAGCATAGGATCTGTCTTGCTAGCGCTGTACGAGTTATAAAATACTGGAACCATCTCATACAAGCACGTTTAATTATATATTTATAAAGGTTCAAATACATAGTGACTCAAGTTTGTAGAGCCGAGTTGGCCAAATATTACAATATCAAAATTGAGCTCTTTAATCAGAGTTCGAAAATGCAGAAATGAAGATAAATTTGGGTTCCAAGGGCTATGCCATCCACCCGACAGGCAAGCGACTGGAGTCCCGCCTAACACCCATCCTATGCATGAGCTCCCTGAGCTTCCTCGTCGTCATAGCAGTCGTAGGGGTCCTCTTCTTCTGCATCTTGATCTAAAAGAGTGAGTAGGTGCGAGGGTGAGCACGCAATCAAACCGCGCTTGCGAGCCAAAACCCCGCCTAATGCACATAGTGGTACAGGCCATATGGTGGGGCTAGGGTTTATTTTATTTGCATAAATGCCAAAGTTATAATTATAGTAGTAAAGGCCTAAGACTTAGCCAGGTTAGCAAATCAAAGACGCACTGGACTATATATGTCGAAATTGTTCATAACTGGGGATTATCTCAACATCAAAAAAAGCTCGGCTATCCCAGCGATTCCAAAATGCTCACAGCATGCAATTTTATAAACATCCGTCTCGGAATCATCTATCGCGGATAGATACTTCCACGGTATTGTCCATCGCAGACAATATAGTTTTCATCACAGAAAGACATGCCCGTCACGGCGTTATGTCGAAAACATGATTTCACATCACATTAAAAATATGCCCATCACGGTACACAAAATAATATCCGTCACGGAAAGACATGCCCTTCGTGGCGTCCTCTCAAAAACATGATTTCACACCACACCAAAATATGCCCATCGCAGTACACAAACCCTTCCCGGTATCGAATCCCAAATTCAGGAAAATGGTTTATCCAAAGACACTTCGCACTCGGGCAATAGGGGGCACCCAAGTGCATGAGTTTTCACCGTGTTAACGACGTGTACGTTGATAGTCTGGAATTGCGAGCAATCCGTCATCCTATATCCGTATCCGTAGATAACAGGGGTTCGACCCATTCGAATCTAGATTTAGCCATTGCTAAGCATTCGCCAAAGACTTACTAGTCCAAGAGGTGTTTAATTAATTTCTTAGGTTAACAAGTGACAGGATAGGAAATCATGCCAACGATAAGGGTTGTGCTTAATAACACATATAATAATTTGGGTTCTATCTAGACCTGTTCTATCAGCTTTGTATTTAACAACATATTAATAATAAAGGAACATAGAGCATGCAAGTTCGTAATTTAAATCAACATAAATTTAAGTAAAAACTGGGTTAGAAGAATGATTCTAGAGATATTGGCTCACCAGGACCGTGTGTGTTGGGATCCTGGTCTTCGAACTGTTCTTCTAGGTCTTCCGGGTCTATCGAGAACAAATCAAAATAGCACGAAAACATTAAGAAATATGCTAGAACATGATGCATGTTATGCAATCGCATCTAACTGTGTGGGCACTATTTGTATCAAGCTATACCGAAGAATATATATAACAGTACTATCCTACTTATCGAGGAAGTTCCATGAACTTCTCAATGAACATGCTAAAGATGTCCAGTATGAGGGTATGTATATGCATGACATGTATGAAATCTACCCACAATATCTCTAATAACATTCAAAAATATGGTACAAGCACTAAGTATAACAGAGATATAAATATATTTTATATGGAAAATATTTAATACAAATAACCCTATAGTCATTTATAAGCTAACATAGCCCATTCAAATATTTTTGAGAAATAATAAATGGGCACGTGAGTAAATGTTAATTTTCCTAAGATACAGACACTTTAGAATGTTTTCAGAAAAATTTTCATATTTATTGGAGGTCATCTAGTATTTTTAATAAAGGGAAAACCTTTACTGGATTTTTTGTACAAAAGAAATAGCTAGAAAGGAGCTATTAATATTTTACAGAGAATTATATTAGTTGAATATGAAAATTAATATTTTACTAAGTCCAAAAATAAATCTAGTATTTTATATAATTTTTCTATGATTTTACAAAGTCACTCGGTATTTTTAATAAATCAAAACCATTTTTCTGGTATTAAATCAAATGGGAAAAGCTTAGGAAAAAGGCTATAAACTGAAACGGGCCAGCTACGGGGCAGCCTAATTCTCAGCCCATGGGCAGGTCGGCCTGCGCGCGAAGCGGCCCAAGCGCGAGGCGGCCCGCGCGCAACAAAGGTGGAAGGCGCACTCCAAAAGGGCGCCTTCACTAAATATGACAGGTGAGGCCGAGGGCCCACCGGTCAGCCTCAGCGGAGACTTCCCGCAGGGTTTAAAATAAACCCGACAGATAGGTCCCCCATGTTAGGCAGAGAGAGAGAGAGGACAAGAGACCGCGCGTCTACTGTGCGCTGAAAGATGATATCATCATGATGTCAGCGCGGCTTTCTCCGGTCAGAACTCCGGCGACGCCTTCGGCGACCTCTCAGCGGAGTTACGGGGCACGAAAGTGCACGCCGTTGACTTCTACGGATTAGAGGGGACAAGGCCTAGAACGTCCCCTTGGCTTTTCGCCGTGTAGTGAACCGAGGCGGCGGCGCCAAGGGCGACAGCGGCGGCGGGGTTTGGTTTGAGGTGGCCAAGATGATGCACCATGATTCGAGGTAATGTGGCACGCGCAAGGGCATGCTGGGACCTAGAGGGTGCTCACCGTGCACCTGTTGGTGAAGAAGGAGACCTGCTCCGTGTCGGCGACGTGGAGGCCGTGGGTACTGAAACAGGGGAAACGGCGCGAGGAGGTTCCGGGGTTGTCGTGTCGATTCCTTCCGGGGGAGGGTAGAGGGTGATGCAGGGATGCTATAGGCCGAAGGGGGTGTCCGGGGGGTGCTGCCATTGGCGCGTAATCGAGAAGGTGGCGCTTGCGGCCGGCGACGGTGACGGAGCTCGCCTGCGAGCTACAAGGGACGGGGGTTAAATCAAACGTGGTGGGAGCTGTAGGGTGAAGAGAGGAAGGGATGGAGTGGGTTGCCCAGGGTCGGGGCTTACCGGAATAGGCCCGCGGTAGTGGCGGTGCTCGATGGTAACAGGGGAGCGGCGGAGCGGCGCTGAGGGACGAAGAAGGGGGGTTCGGGTTAACTTTGTAGACACAGAGGAGGAGCAAGGAAGGACGGGGATTTGAATGCGCGCACGTCGTCGTCCTCGCGCGGAATTTGTTTAGGACGGCCGGACTGTCCTTGCCGTCGTTCGTCCAATGGCGAGGCGCCGGTGATGCGGGAAGGACAGTATTCGACCAAGGACGGGGAGGTCGCGGCTGGGTTTCCCGCGCGAAAGCACGTCCAGGTGGGAGGAAGCAAGGACGAAGCTCGCGTAGCCGTTGGATCGGCGGCATGGCGGCTCGGCGCGGCAGCGATGGGAAGCGGGGCAAGGACCGGCGGTCCGTTGTAGGGGGTGGCGATGGCGTCATTGCTAACGCTGTTGCTGCTTGAGCTGCAAGGTGGCGTGGCGGCTCGGTCAGAGGAACAGGGACGACGAGGCCAGGCGGGAGCGGTGCTGGTGAGTCCGGTTCGGACCAGAGAAACAGAGCAACGGAGAGAAGGAAGAAACAGGGGAGGGCATCGGCTGGGCCGTGGTAGGCTTCGGCCAGGAAAGAAAAGAGGAAGGTGGGCCAAGCCCGGGGTGAAGCAGGCTGGGGAAGGGAGATGAAAATCAGGAGCTTTGGGCCCAAGACAGAGAAGAGAGGGCATGGTTTAGCCTAGGGGCAACAAGGGGAATTTTGGGCCTGAGGGCAAAATAGTAATTTCACGGAGACGATTGAAATTCAAGTTTGAAATCAAAATATAGAGGAAAAAGATTGCTGATCGAATCAATGTCAAGGGAAAGAGGGAAGAAATTGACATTTACAGTCTGGGGGCAGATTGGTAATTACTATTCATGGTATTACAAATACCATTTTCCAAGTAATTTTAATAAATATATTCATATTAAATATATTCCAAGAAATATATTGAAAATCAAATTTTGGGTGAAACTATTTCTCATGATGGGAAAATATGGTTGTACCAAAAATAATATTTACACATATATATGTGTATATTTTGTTTCATGGAGTCAAAATAATATACTTTAGACATAATTCTTCCAAAATGTCAAGAGTTTTATTAATATTTTATAATTTTCAAAAATTTTGCAAATCCCCAAAAATGGGATGTTACAAATCCTACCCCCCTTAAAAGAATCTCGTTCTCGAGATTCAGCAAGCCTAGGGATGTATGATGCAATGCAACTTAAGGTTTTGTTTTAAATTTTGAAAACAAAGGTGGGGAGAGACTTCACTCAGGTTACCTTCTTCTGCTATGATGTGGTAAACTCCACCACGTCCTTGGGTTGGGGGTGCAGACCGTGGGGCTTGGGGAGTCTGGGCTCCTCCACGGAGTGCTGACCCTTGGGGCTTCTGGGCTGGGGTAGAGGACAAGTTGAAACGTACCGGAGTCATCTGCTTTGTAGGGCAGGAGTGAGCATAGTGCCCAGTCTCGCCACATCGGTAACAAGTCACCGAGGCAAGAGGATTGCCGGTCCTTTGGCCTGAGGTAGCAGGGGCAGGGGTGCGAAAAACAGTTCCACCTTGGTGGGGAGCAGTAGGGGCAAATCTCTGTGGCTAGGTTGGCTTTGTCTGCCAACGCTTGATGGCAGGGCTGAAGTAGTTGGCGTTGCCAGAGCCTTGTCCTTTATGGGATGCTGTCTTTCTTTTGCGGCTAGCTTCCAAGCCCTTTCTTTCGTTTTCCAAAATCAGGGCTTTGTTGATCAGGTGCTGAAAATTACTCAAATCATGAGTTCTAAGCAGATACTTTAGTTCTGGGTCTAGTCCATCAAGAAATCGCTCCATTTTGTCTTCTTCATCAGCAACTTCCTTTGGAGCATAGCGAGCCAAGTGGTTAAACTTGGTTAGGTACTCTGACACAGAAAGGTTACCTTGTTTCAGTTCTTTGAACTCATCCTTTTTCATTTTCTTTACTCCAGCTGGGATGAAAGCATTCCTAAAGGCTTCCTTAAATTCTTCCCAGTCTACTCCTAGGGCAGGGAGGTCGTCATTATTGCCTAGGTTCAAGTTCAAGGCAGGGGCTAGGTTTTCTGATTGTTCAGCCTCTTCATTATCAGTTGCCCCTTCGTTTTCTTCCTCGGCTTCTTCTTCATTATCTTCATCCATTGTGGTATTGTTTTTGGCCTCGAGGTAGTTGTCCTACCAATCTGCTGCAGCTCCTTCTAGTAGGTGGGTAGCAAAGATCACCTTGTCTTCTTCGCGGGTACGGGCCAGATTTAGTTTCTTCTCCACAGTGCGTAGCCAATCATCTGCCTCCAGGGGTTCAGTGGCTTCAAAAAAATTAGGGGGCTTGGTACGGAGGAAGTCGCCGAGTCTGGATCCTTGGCGACCTGACTGGTTCAGTTGGCTGGCGACAAGGGCATGCATCAACTGGGTCTGATGTGCCATGATGTTTTCAATGGTTGGGTTAGCTGGCGGAGGAGGTGGCATTTGCCTTCGGGCACGATGCCGACTGCCGCTAGCTTCATCATCATTGCGGCGACGGTTGCCTGCACCGATCCTTTGAGGAACCTCTCTAGGCATCTAGGTGAAAAATAAAAAGGGTTCAGTCTTATGCCTATATGTATGTTATGCATGTGTGGAAGAACCAAATCAACAAATAATGATAAAAACTCATCAGGTTAATAAGGCACACATACATAGAGGGGGAGAATACCATTTATTTATCATGGTATTCTATTACCTTACATCGTCTAGGTTAACACTAGGGCTAAGGAAGAGTGTGCTCTACACCAAAATGTCGATAGGGGATCACCAAACTTCCTTACTATGCTAAAGCTAAGGATAAGTAGGGCTTCTTCTAGGCCATTAGAGTTAGGCTTAGTGGATTTTAGCCAACAGAATACAAGCTGATAGGATGATACAAAGGATAATTCTACAGATTAGTGCGCCAGGCGGAGGTCTTCCTTGTGATGGGGCAATGTCCTATGAGGTCCAAGTGCTTGCGCTTGCGTCCTCTGCAGGTTACTGGAGATTCCTGGGGTAAGGTTGCTGCTAAAGCTGCTTGTGCTTGTGCAGCTTCTTCCTTGGCAAGGAGGTACAGGGCATGGTATTCATCAGCACGGGCATTGGCATGTTGAAGTTCTTGACGTAGATTCTTGTTCTCCTGGTCTTCCATCCTCAGGATGTCCTGATACTCTTGAAGTTCTCTGAGGATGCGATCGAGGTTGGCTCCTGCAGCTTGAGTGTACAATTGTAGCTCTTCAAGACATCGATCTTCCTATGGGTTTACTAGGTAGGTAGAACAGTATGGATCTTCTGACCTTCGGGATGGAATGAAATGGAATTGTGTGGCGTGCAGCTGTGTCACGTAAATGTGACACAAATAGGTGATTGCATGCCGGGCAGCTTCCTGTACTGCCAGTGTTGATGAGAGATGGGATACCTCGGAGGAGAAATGGTGTGAGGCACCCTTTTCACTTGGAGGAATAAAGGTTACCACCTGCCAGGAGGGAGTAGAGCCTAGCACGACCCTTCTTCCATAGAATTGGGGTTCCTCATGATACTCGAGATACTGAAGGAGACGCTTGAGTATACGTATAGTTGCACCGGTTGGTCCAAACAGGTCTCCAGTATGGCTAAAACTGTCAGATCCTTCGGGAAAAATAATTGACATTTGAATTATCAAAATCAACCTTGAATTAGTAGAGGTAAGGGGAAGCAAATCAGGTAAGTAGAGCAGACAAGAAGTCTTAAAAGAGACAAGAGGAGATAACGAAGGTGAACCAGCAGTAGAAATTGTTGTGAAAAGATTTGTGTAATTAAAGTACGTAGGTCTCTATCAAACGGCCAAGGGTTAGGGTTCCTACAGTCGTATGCCCTGATACCAGCTTTGTGGGCCCCCTTTTTCTAGGGACCTCCGTACGTCTGCGCTAGCCCAGGATCTGTCTTGCTAGCGCTGTATGAGTTACAAAATACTGAAACCATCTCATACAAGCACGTTTAATTATACATTTATAAAGGTTCAAATACATAGTGGCTCAAGTTTGTAGAGCCAAGTTGGCCAAATATTACAATACCAAAATTGAGCTCTTTAATCAGAGTTCGGAAATGCAGAAACGAAGATAAATTTGGGTTCCAAGGGCTATGCCATCCACCCGACAGGCAAGCGACTGGAGTCCCGCCTAACACCCGTCCTATGCGTCAGCTTCCTGAGCTTCCTCGTCGTCATAGCAGTTGTAGGGGTCCTCTTCTTCTGCATCTTGATCTAAAAGAGTGAGTGGGTGCGAGGGTGAGCGCGCAATCAAACCGCGCTCGCGAGCCAAAACCCCGCCTAATGCACATAGTGGTACAGGCCATATGGTGGGGCTAGGGTTTATTTTATTTGCATAAATGCCAAAGTTATAATTATAGTAGTAAAGGCCTAAGACTTAGCCAGGTTAGCAAATCAAAGACGTACTGGACTATATATGTTGAAATTGTTCATAACTGGGGATTATCTCAACATAAAAAAAAACTCGGCTATCCCAGCGATTCCAAAATGCTCACAGCATGCAATTTTATAAACATCCGTCTCGAAATCATCCATCGCGGATAGATACTTCCACGGTATTGTCCATCGCAGACAATATAGTTTTCATCACAGAAAGACATGCCCGTCACGGCGTCATGTCGAAAACATGATTTCACATCACATTAAAAATATGCCAATCACGGTACACAAAATAATATCCGTCACGGAAAGACATGCCCTTCGTGGCGTCCTGTCGAAAACATGATTTCACACCACACCAAAATATGCCCATCGCAATACACAAACCCTTCCCGGTATCGAATCCCAAATTCAGGAAAATGGTTTATCCAAAGACACTTCGCACTCGGGCAATAAGGGGCACCCAAGTGCATGAGTTTTCACCGTGTTAACGACGTGTACGTTGATAGTCTGGAATTGCGAGCAATCCGTCATCCTATATCCGTATCCGTAGATAACAGGGGTTCGACCCATTCGAATCTAGATTTAGCCATTGCTAAGCATTCGCCAAAGACTTACTAGTCCAAGAGGTGTTTAATTAATTTCTTAGGTTAACAAGTGACAGGATAGGAAATCATGCTAACGATAAGGGTTGTGCTTAATAACACATATAACAATTTGGGTTCTATGTAGACCTGCTCTATCAGCTTTGTATTTAACAACATATTAATAATAAAGGAACATAGAGCATGCAAGTTCGTAATTTAAATCAACATAAATTTAAGTAAAAACTGGGTTAGATGAATGATTCTAGAGATATTGGCTCGCCTGGACCGTGTGTGTTGGGATCCTGGTCTTCGAACTGTGCTTCTGGGTCTTCCGGGTCTATCAAGAACAAATCAAAATAGCATAAAAGCATTAACAAATATGCTAGAACATGATGCATGTTATGCAATTGCATCTAACTGCGTGGGCACTATTTGTATCGAGCTATACCGAAGAATATATATATAACAGTATTATCCTACTTATCGAGGAAGTTCCATGAACTTCTCACTGAACGTGCTAAAGATGTCCAGTATGAGGGTATGTATATGCATGACATGTATGAAATCTACCCATAATATCTCTAATAACATTCAAAAATATGGTACAAGCACTAAGTATAACAGAGATATAAATATATTTTATATGGAAAATATTTAATACAAACAACCCTATAGTCATTTATAAGCTAACATAGCCCATTCAAATATTTTTGAGAAATAATAAATGGGCACGTGAGCAAATGTTAATTTTCCTAAGATACAGACACTTTGGAATGTTTCCATAAAAATTTTCATATTTATTGGAGGTCATCTAGTATTTTTAATAAAGGGAAAACCTTTACTGTATTTTCTGTACAAAAGAAATAGCTAGAAAGGAGCTATTAATATTTTACAGAGAATTATATTAGTTGAATATGAAAAGTAATATTTTTACTAAGTCCAAAAATAAATCTAGTATTTTATATAATTTTTCCATGATTTTACAAAGTCACTAGGTATTTTTAATAAATCAAAACCATTTTTCTAGTATTAAATCAAATGGGAAAAGATTAGGAAAAAGGCTATAAACTGAAACGGGCCAGCTACGGGGCAGCCCAATACTCAGTGCACGGGCAGGTTGGCCTGCGCACGAAGCGGCCCAAGCGTGAGGCGGCCCGCGCGCAACACAGGTGGAAGGCGTTCTCCAAAAGGGCGCCTTCACTAAATATGACAGGTGGGGCCGAGGGCCCACCGGTCGGCCTCTGCGGAGACTTCCCGCAGGGTTTAAAATAAACCCGACAGGCGGGTCCCCCATGTCAGGCAGAGAGAGAGAGAGAGAGAGAGAGGAGGAGGAGGAGAGACCGCGCATGTAATGTGCGCTGAAAGATGATATCTTCATGACGTCAGCACGGCTTTCTCCGGTCAGAACTCCGGCGACGCCTTCGGCGAGCTCTCAGCGGAGCTACAGGGCACAAAAGTGCATGCCGTTGACTTCTACGGATTAGAGGGAACAAAGCCTGGAACGTCCCCTTGGCTTTTCGCCGGCGGCGAACCGATGCGGCGGCGCCAAGGGCGACAGCGGCGGTGGGGTTCGGTTTGAGGTGGCCAAGACGATGCACCATGATTCAAGGTAATGTGGCACGCGCAAGGGCATGCTGGGTCGTAGAGGGTGCTCACCGTGCACCTGTTGGTGAAGAAGGAGACCTACTCCGCACCGACGACGTAGAGGCCGTGGGCACCGAAACAGGGGAAACGGCGCGGGGAGGTTCTGTGGGTTGTCGCGTCGATTCCTTCCTGGGGAGGGTAGAGGGTGATGAGGATGCCTGCAGCCGAAGGGGTGTCCGGGTCTTTGCCGTCGGCGAAGTAATCGAGAAGGGGCGCTGCTGCGGCGGCGGCGACGAGAGACTTCGCTGAGCTACAAGGGATGGGGGTTAAATCAAACTTGGTGGGAGCTGTAGGGTGAAGAGAAGAAGGGATGGAGTGGGTTGCCCGGGGTCTAGGCTCACCGGAATGGGCCCGCGGCAGTGGCGGTGCTCCATGGTAACTGGGGAGCGGCGGAGCGGGGCTGAGGGACGAAGAAGGGGGCTTTGGGTTAGCTTTATAGACACTGGGGAGGAGCAAGGAAGGACGGGGATTTGAATGCACGCACGTCGTCGTCCTTGCGCGGGATTTGTTTTAGGACGGCCGGACTGTCCTTGCCGCAGTTCGTCCAATGGCGAGACGTCGGTGCTGCGGGAAGGACAGTATTCGACCAAGGACGGGGAGGTCGCGGCCAGGGTTCCCACGCGAAAGCACGTCCAGGGGGAGGAAGCAAGGACGAAGATCGCATAGCCGTTGGATCAGCGGCGTGGCGGCTCGGCGCGGCAGCGATGGGAAGCGGGGCAAGGACCGGCGGTCCGTTGCAGGGTGTGGCGATGGCGTCATTGGTGACGCTGTTGCTGCTTGAGCTGCAAGGTGGCGTGGCGGCTCGGTCGGAGGAGCAGGGACGACGAGGTCAGGCGGGAGCGATGCTGGTGAGTCCGGTTCGGACCAGAGAAGCAGAGCAACAGAGAGAAGGAAGAAACAGGGGAGGGCATCGGCTGAGCCATGGTAGGCTTCGGCCGGGAAAGAAAAGAGGAAGGTGGGCCAAGCCCGGGGTGAAGTAGGCTGGGGAAGGGAGATGAAAATCAGGAGCTTTGGGCCCAAGACAGAGAAGAGAGGGCATGGTTTAGCCCAGGGGCAAAAGGGGAATTTGGGCCTGCGGGCAAAATGGTAATTTCACGGAGACGATTCAAATTCAAGTTTGAAATCAAAATATAGAGGAAAAAGATTGCTGATCGAACCAATGTCAAGGGAAAGAGGGAAGAAATTGACATTTATAGTCTGGGGGCAGATTGGTAATTGCTATTCATGGTATGACAAATATCATTTTCCAAGCAATTTTAATAAATATATTCATATTAAATATATTCCAAGCAATATATTGAAAATCAAATTTTGGGTGAAACTATTTCTCATGATGGGAAAATATGGTTGTACCAAAAATAATATTTACACATATATATATGTGTATATTTTGTTTCATGGAGTCAAAATAATATACTTTAGACATAATTCTTCCAAAATGTGAAGAGTTTTATTAATATTTTAAAATTTTTAAAAATTTTGTAAATCCCCAAAAATGGGATGTTACAGCTTTTGTGTGCACTATCGGGAGCTGAACACGTACACCATCAAGGATAAATTCCCAATATCGGTGATTGAGGAGTTGCTCAATGAATTGCGTGGGGCCCGGTTCTTCTCCAAGCTCTTCGCTCCAGGTACCATCAGGTCCGAATGGTGGAAGCTGACATCGAAAAGATTGCCTTCCGCACCCACCATGGCCATTACGAATTCCTTGTCATGGCGTTCGGGTTGTGCAATGCACCGTCCACCTTCCAGGTCCTGATGAATACGGTGCTAGTGGACTTCCTTCACAAATTTGTTTTGGTCTGCTTTGACGACATCCTTATCTGCAGTACATCGTGAGAGGACCATCTGAGACGCCTGCGGCTGGCCTTGGCTTACCTCCATGCCCACCAGCTTTTCTTGAAGAAATCCAAGTGCGCATTTGGCCAGCATGAGGTGACCTATCTCGGGCACATCATCTCCGCAGCGGGCGTGGCTACTGACCCTGACAAGTTGCGCGTGGTGGCCGAATGGCAGCCCCCCACCTCGGTGACGGCATTGCGCAGCTTCCTCAGCTTGGCGGGCTATTATCGTCGGTTCATTTGACAGTACGCCACCCTTGCGGAACCGCTCACTACCCTTCTTTGTCGCCAGGGATTTTAGTGGACGAAGGAGGCAAACTGTGCCTTTATATGCCTCAAGGAAGCTCTCCAAGCCGCCCCGGTGTTACACCTCCCAGACTTTGATACTCCCTTCATGGTGGAGTGTGATGCTTCTAGTTCGAGGGTCAGAGCAGTACTGCAACAAGAAGGTCATCCCATCGCCTTCTTCAGCAGCAAGTTGGTCAAAGGCCACACCAAGCTAGCGGCATATGAGCAGGAATTGATCGGCCTTTCGAAGGCAGTTCGCCACTGGCAACCTTACTTGTGGGGTTAACCGTTTGTTGTTCGAACTGACCATGTGAGTGAGTCTCAAGTTTTTGTTGGAATAGGCTTTGATCACACCACCCCAAGCGGGACCAATCTTGCCACAGACGCCCTTTCTCCTCAACATAAACCCGAACCAAGGTGCGCGGCTATTTCAGCAGCCGTGGTCCTGATGAAGGACAAGTGGCTGCAGGAGTTGCGTAAGGATTCGGAAGTTCGTCGGCGTTGAGCTCAGCTCACCCAAAATGCAGGGGACGACAACCTAGCCAGCGGGACTGAGTCGGCCTCCCGTGCCAATGTGCCGCGCGATGGCCACTGGTCAATGTGGGACGGTCTCCTCTTTCGTGGCCAACAGTTGTTCCTGCCCTCTACCTCCCCGCTCCGAGAGTGCTTGGTCACTGCCATCCATGATCTGGCCCATAGGAGGGGGGTGGGGTTGAAGACTCTGTGGCGGCTCCAGCAACATTACTACTGGCCAGGGCAATGACAATTCGTGGATGAGTATGTTAGTCGCTGTACCATGTGCCAGCAGCACAAGAACAGCTCTGTGGCACCGGCGGGTCTCCTACAACCACTGTCAGTTCCTCGTCAGGTGTGGGCGGACATATCCATGGACTTTGTGACAGTGCTACCAAAATCCCAGGGCATGATAGCTCTTATGGTGATCGTTGATCGGCTTTCCAAGTATGCCCACTTTATTGCTATGAAATGGCCAGGAATGCTCCGGTGGTGGCCGATCTCTTCTTCGACCAGGTGGTGCGCTTGCATTGCATGCCGGAATCTATTGTTTTGGACCGTGACCCAGTCTTCACCAGCGTCTTCTGGCAGGACCTTTTTAAGCGGCGTGGCACTCAATTGCTATTATCTTCGGCCTACCATCCTCAGACGGATGACCAAATAGAGATTGTCATCCGCACGGTGGAGATGTACATTTGTTGCCTCGCTTTGGATAATCCTTCTTCATGGGTGAAATGGCTTCCATAGGCGGAGTTCTACTACAACATGCACCTCCTTCCACTCGGCCCTTCGTATGTCGCCCTTTGAGCTGGTCTACGGCCATCCACCCCCGAGCCTGCTTTCGTACTCTTAGAGGTCCACCGTCATTGACAAGGTCGACTGCCAGTTGGTCGAGCTTTGTTGACCCAGGCTTGGCAGCACCTTCTCCTACCTCAAAATCGCATGAAGCAATTTTATGATGGCAGCCACTGGGAGGTCTTCTTCACTGTGGGATCTTGGGTTTGGTTGCAGCTCCAGCCTCGTTACCAGACCCGTCGACCCAACATAAATTGTCACCCCGTTTTTTGGGCCATACCGGGTGGAGGCTCAAGTTGGCAAGGTGACATATCGCTTGGCGTTTCCGCACGGGGCCAGACTTCATGATTTCTTCCACGTTGCTCTTCTTAAACAGTTCAAGGGGGCCCTTCCGGTCATACCTCCTCCTGTTCCGCTGTAGTCTCACCTACATCGGAACAGGCACAGCCAGCGCCGTATCGTCTGTTGGCTCAACGTTTATTTCAAAGCCACCGGCAGTTCTTGGTTCATTGGGAAGGCGAGCCAGAGGAGGAAGCTACTTGGGTGGATGCTATTGTGTTGCGTAGGTCCTATCCTGACCTCAAGCTTGAGGACAAGCTTGCTGCCCAGGGGGAGTATTGTACGTTGCACCATTTGACCGTGTGTACGTCAGGCGCAAGCAGCAGGCTGGGCTTGCTGCGCCTGGGCCGGCGCCGGTGGCCGAGTAGCTCAGCTTAGGATAAGATCTTGGAGTCTGTTTAGTGTTAAGAGCATATCCTGAAGTCTGTTTGGGTCAGATTGATAAGGTTGCTAGGATCAGGTCTGTCGAGTCCTAGTTATTTGCTGTTAGTTGAAGCTGAGTTGAATAAGAAGGGAACAGAGCAAGCAGAAAAAGCACGCTTTGTTGCCACCAAATTCCAATCTCAGGTGCTGCCGCCATACCTTGGTCCCTGTTTCCCATGGTGTCGTCCGCTCCCTGGCCGGGTCTCCGGCCTGGTACTCGAGCCTTCGAGCGAGAGCGCACCAGAATCCTTCCCAAATCTGAAAAAAATGTATTGACACCAATTTAATGCAATGTACTCGGGTTTATGGCTGAGTAGTACTGATTGAGAATGATTTCAATTGTTTCCTATTGAGTCATGGGATATCTGGATAATTATTATAATTAGAATGTGAACTGTGCAATGCTGTTATCTAAAATATTCTCCACTTACTTTCAGAAAACTTCTATGGCTTCCGAACTATACTGATAATCATTATGCTTTGACGGCCTATCAAGTATCATAGATTCTTGCGCATCCTTTTGTGTATTGGATGGCGGCCATATTAGACTCTGTTATTGGATTATGCATAAGAAAGCTCCAAGAGATCATCTCAGAGGAGGCAATACTGATACTGGGAGCACAAGAAGAGCTTACAGAACTCCAACAGAGAATGACACAGATACAATATTTTCTTAGTGATGCCGAGCGGAGGAGCATAGAGGACCTAGCAGTTAAGAATTGGCTTGGGGAGCTAAAAAATGCTTTGTATGATGCTGATGACATTATTGACTTGGCCAAATATGAAGGAATTAAATTACTAATGGACCGTCCTTCGTCATCTTTAGCACCAAAAAACTCAACTACATGCAATGGCCTCTCACTTCTTTCTTGTTTTCGTAATATTCAGGCACGTCACAAGATTGCCACTCAGATAAAAAATCTTAACACCAAGCTTGAAAAGATCACAAGGGACAAGACATTTTTAACACTTGAAAATTTGAAACCTGCTGAGAAAGTTTCAGTATCAAACCAAGGAAAAACTTCCCATCTTGTAGAGCCCATGCTTGTCGGGAAGGAGATCAAAGCTGCTACTGTAAGGTTGGTTGAACTGATTCTAAAGAATGAGGAAAATAAGGCTTTCAAGCTTGCAATCGTTGGAATAGGAGGAGTTGGCAAGACAGCACTTGCACAGAATATATATAATCATGAAAGAATAAGAAGCAAATTCAGCAAGCATGCATGGATTTGCGTATCTCAAGATTACTGCAAAACAGCTCTTTTGAAAGAAGTCCTACGAAATATCGGAGTTCATAAAGAACAAGGTGAAACCATAGGAGAACTTCAGAGCAAGCTGGCATCATCCATTGAAGAGGAGAGTGTATTTGTTGTATTGGATGATGTATGGCAGTCAGATGTATGGACTGATCTACTAAGAACTCCATTATACGCTGCAGCTCGAGTAGTAGTTCTTGTAACAACTCGAGATGAAAGAGTTGCACTAAGAATAGGGGCAGAACATACTCATCGCGTTGAATTGTTGTCAGTAGATGTGGGATGGGAGCTACTATGGAATAGTATGAATATCAAAGAAGAGAGAGAAGTGCAGAATTTGCAGGAAGTAGGGATTGAAATTATTCGCAAATGCGGTGGCCTTCCTCTTGCAATTAAGGTTATTGCCAGTGTTTTAGCAACCCAAGAGAAATCTGAGAAGCAATGGAGAAAGATTTTGGGCAATAGTGCTTGGTCTATGAGCAAGCTTCCTTCTGATCTAAGAGGTGCCTTGTATGAGTTGTATCTGAGTTACCATGAGCTACCACCAAATTTGAAGCAATGTTTCCTCTATCTAGTTTTGTATCCAGAAGATTGGAGCATTCACCGTGATGATCTTATAAGGCTGTGGATTGCTGAAGGTTTTATTGAAGAACAAGAAGATCAACTACTAGAAGATACAGCAGAAGAATACTACTACGAGTTAATTTATAGGAACCTCCTTCAACCAAATCCTATATTCATTAATCATGCGATATGCAAAATGCATGATCTTTTAAGGCAACTTTCTTGTCATTTGTCGAGGGAAGAATATTTTATTGGAAATCCACAATCATTGGATGCTGAAACAATGTCAAAAATGCGGCGCGTTTTGCTTGGCACCAAGGAGAGAGCCTTGGTGATCCCTAACTTTGATAAAGAGCAATGCGGGGTAAGGACGTTGATGTTCAATGTTGGAAATTCAACAAGGGTTGACTGTAATATTTTCATGAGATTTCCACGACTTCGTGTTTTGAATTTGAGTAATTCAAATGTAGAAACCATTCCTGATTGCATTAGTCAGTTGATCCATCTACGTTATCTTGACATTGAAGCTACTAATGTGTCTTCTCTTCCGGAGTCCATCGGTTCGCTCACTAACCTCCAAACATTGAATTTGGGCCGTTGCCATTCTCTGCATGATCTTCCTATGGCAATCACCCGTCTGTGCAATTTGAGGCACCTTGATCTTCATCATACGTCCATTAATCTGGTTCCAAAAGGAATAGGCACCTCGGTATACCTCAGTACTATAGAAGAATTTTCAGCTGGTTATGGCAATGGCAATCTGGCAGTACAAGATGGATGGGGATTGGAAGAGCTGGAGCCTCTTTTGCAGTTGAGGAGGCTTAAAATGATTAAGCTGGAAAGGGCTCTTCCTCGTGGCACAACATCATTACTAACAGACAAGCGCCATCTCAAAGCTTTGATTCTGTGTTGCAGTCCAGAAGAAGCAAGCAAGCCATATTCACAAGAAGACATCAGCAAGATTGAGAACACTTTCGAGGAATTAATCCCACCACACAGCTTGGAAAATATATTTATCAGAGAGTTCTTTGGTCGAAAGTATCCCTCTTGGGTATCTACTTGCTTGTCCTCACTGAAATTCTTGAGCCTCATCAATTGCGTTCGCTGTGTGGATCTTCCACCAATTGGGCAACTACCTAACTTGGAATTTCTGAGAATTGAGGGGGCATCTGCAACGACCAAAATTGGACCGGAATTACTTGGACATGGAGTTTTTAGCCCATGGTCCCAAGAGGCTATTGCTTTCCCAAAGCTGACATTGTTGATTTTTGAGAACAAGCCCAACTGGGAAGAATGGTCCCTGGTTTCAGAAGACCAAGAAGAATCTGTGGCGAGTAATGCGAATGTATCTGCTCTCAAGCAAGGAGGAGTACAACCACGTCCAGCACCACAACCGTTTCCCCATTTAAAGAAATTAACCCTTGCTCGCTGCCATAGGATAAGAGCTCTACCACCACAGCTTGCACGAGTCACCAGCTTGAACAAGATTGAATTGCGTCATGCAACGTCATTGAAGGTGGTGGAGAACCTACCATTCCTATCTGATGTCCTATTGATGAGGGGATGTGAACTGCTCGAGAGGGTATCGCACCTTCCACAAGTGAGAGAGCTGCGTGTAAGAGACTGTCCAAATATAAGGTGTGTAGAGAAGTTGGGAAACCTGCGGCAGCTGTGGCTTTCGAAGGATATGCAGGAGATGAGTCCACTCTGGTTATCAGAGCTTCAACAGCAGTGCCAGGAACATCATGGTGAAGACCTTGACGTTTACACATGGCGTGAGGAACCCAATTAGAGGAAAAATTATTGTTAAAAGGTATGGACACTGATCAGAATTTGCTAATTATCGCATCAGGGATATCTGCTTATGAACCCTTTTTTTTTTGCTTTGCTAGACACAACCAGGTTCTGTTATGTTTTATGCCACCATATTGCAATTAAGTTATGTTCAACATGCATCACATTATATTTTGCGATCCTTGTGCTTCATATATACGTCGCATGCAAGAAACGATAAAAGTGAAGCTGCAGTACAAATTCTTGGACATAGATTTTCACCTATATATTTGACTTTATAAACTATGCATAGTTTATTTGACGTCAGATAATAATGTTAGATCCTAAGCACTAATGTGTACATGCATGAAGCTCATAATTTCAAGGGCATGGGCCCACTTCAAGTTCCACTATGGCATCGTTTTTTCCCGCGGCGCGGCGCGTTCGCGTTCACGGGTGCGTACGTGTGCAATTAATGCGCGGCCGTGGCGAACGCAACGCGCCGTGCCGCGCAATCGAACTGACCCTATATATAGCATGCATGGCTCCTGGAATCCGATTATTGCGGCACACATCGGCAGAATGAACTGTTATCTCCATTTTTTTACGAGTATTGTTCCTGATTAGTTCAGATAAATTAACACTATTTGCATTAAAGTTGATATTTTGTCCGCCTAGATTAGATTACTGTAACGCCTTGCTGGCTAGTCCTACGTTAGAAGTGCAAAGTGAGTGGTATAATTACCGTAAAATACTTATTAAGTCCAAAAATAGCTCATATATGCCTCTACCGTTGTCATGCAAGGGATAGAATAACCGACTCATGGTCGATAGGAATGGTGTCAAGCTTTATGATGATAAAGCCGATGAAAAATATACCCGACAATGGATGAATTTTTGAACATGATCATCACCTCCTAAAAATGAGTGTGGCATTTGTTAACAATGGATTTTGGGCTTAACCAATGCCGGAAAAGCTTACAGAGACCAATGGGTTTATGTTGGGTTGGGTCGAAAACAAAGTCGATCTAGGGGGGCGCCATGATCAAGACTGGATTCGAGTTGTTTAAGTATAGTGCTTTGGGGTAGTCCGATAAGTATGGTAAGTTTTAATTTACTCCCTTCATATCATGAAAAGTTGACTTTAGATATGTCCTAAGTCAAAGTTTTAAAACTTTATATCTAAAAATCTTTTGAATTATTTTGATTGGGCATACAAAAATTATATAGATAGATTCATCTCGAAAAGAACTTTCGTAATACTACAATTTTAGTGCATTTTATAAATAAATTGCAATAGTTTTTAATGGTCAAAGCTATATTTTGGAGGCCGTGTCGATATCCAAAACGCCAAGTTTTTATGATATGGAGGGAGTAGTTCATATCAGATTAGGAGTCCATGTAATTTAGGGGATGTTCTTTTGGGCTTATGAGCTCTGACTTATCTGTCTTATCTCGAACTTCGAGAATTTCCCGAGGTGGCCTCGAGAGTCAGATGGTCTTGATTTTTAGGATTTAGGGAGCTTTTATACTCACCTACAAGATAAAAAAAATGGATTCAAAAAGTAATAAAAAAGTCAGATAAGTCAATATTAGTCAGATAAGTTACGAAATAAGTCTGACTTATCTGTCTTATCTTGACTTATCTGACTTTTTTATTACTTTTGAATTCATTTTTTTATCTCGTAGGCGAGCCTAAAAGCTCCCTAAATCCTAAAAATCAAGGCTATCCGACTCTCGAGGCCACCTCGGGAAATTCTTGAAGTTCGAGATAAGACAGATAAGTCAGAACTCATAAGCCCAAAAGAACAGGGCCTCAGTATAAACTAGATGAGTGTTTGTACTTCGTTATGAATATGAAATGTTGTTCGAACATGATTGACATGTCTGACTTACATTTTAGCTCTGCTTTTATGCACGGCTATGTCAAATATCTATTGGCTCATATCTATGCTAGCATGAGAAGAATTAAAAGGTTGTGAAGGGTGAGCGTTAAATAAGAATTTTATGAATTTTATGAAATGACATATGATGGGTAATTTTAGCAATGGTAGGAATTTTTATGGGATGATATATGGTGGGTAAAGTGACACCACCAGTCATAAACCATCACAAAAGACTTCTAATAGTAGGAATAGAGACAATCAGAGGATTTTAAAAGGGCCATAACCATATCAATAGGCTCTACTTTTCTTGTTTCGTCATCTTCATTTTTCATCTAGCTGTTAATTTCGCTGTATTTTGCACCGATCAACATAAAGATACATCCCGCACCTAAGTTATATCTCACTTTAGTTCAATCAACATGCTTGTGTTTATGGATCTATTGCTTAATCGACTGTGTTAGCATTTCACTGTCATCTCGATTAAGTTCTAGTCTATTTACCTCATCTGATCTAGCTATTCAAGATGATTTGGAATTTTACTTTGTTCTACCTTTTCAATTGCAGGGATAAATTGATTGGCATGCTATGAACCTAGCTGTTGGTGTTATTAGGGTCACACCCTACGCCCATCGTGTCTTGAGCCGATTGGCGACCTTTTGGAATCAGCAATGTCCTTATTTATTTTGCAGGTTGCGACTTGAAGAGTTATGTAATTTAGTCCTATGGTGTATTATTTTATCATATTTTGTATCGCCATTATTGATGCATGCATGAAAAAGTACAAAAATACTAAAACTATAAAAATATAAAAAGGTCCAAAAACAAAAAAAGGGTAGTATGTGTTGGATTGCGTGTATTTGAGTTTTTCTTTTTGTGGTAGCTGTCTTTCCTTTTGTTTTCTCTTAATTTCTTTTGTAGGTGGGGGTGGGTAACTCCGCCTATGTCATCTTAGTTGTAACACTTAATGGCATAGCCGGTCCCAAGTCCGGATAAAGGAGGAGGGATTTACTTCAGATAAATTGTTTTTTAAAAAATAAATTCCATTCATACATATATAATATATGGATATGTTGCTGTTAGTTTATATTGATAAAATTTTCCTGTACGCTACGACAATTTTGTGTACCTAGATGTGTTTTGAGATGTAACTTTAGTCTAAGCAAAACACTTTTGCGGATTCCTCACATTATAGAAAGAAACAAGAAAGAAACACTTTAATATCTTCAAACTACTATGGATGGACTCACTTAATTAGAGCTTTTTTTCTCATTAAAATCGATGTGCCGACAGACACACACACATTAGTTCATTATTCTCATCACCGTACTCAGCTTCATGAGAATTGAGATAAGGCAAAGGCAATGAGTTTACTACAAAGAGGTACACATTCTGTTCAAGGTAAATATTAGAGTAAATTCCACTTTTACCCCCTTGAAGTTGTATAGAAATCTAACTTAGCGTCCTTAACTTCAAAATCGTCGTTTGAGCCCCTTGAAGTTGTGTCCGTTTGCACGCCAGCTCCAGATCTGTTATGGTATCCGTTAACTGCTGAGGTGTTAGTTTCATTAAGTGTTCTACGTGATTACCATGTGTGGATGAAGATGACATGGACGCCTTGTCACCATCTTGCTCATCTCTCTTCCTCTCATCTTCACCCGCATTTGTGAGTTTTTATTGGATAACACCCCAACATCAAGGAATTTTTAAGTTTTAAATTTTTTGTTGAATACCACCCCCAACATCAAGGAAGGATTACAACAATAATATTATAGAGTTTAGGGCCTATTTGGCTGATAGTCTAAGCCTGACATAGCTAAGCTTAGACGAGCCACAAGCATCTAGGCAAGTGGTTGGTTTGTCACTCAAATTCGCACCACATCCCTTTGGGAGCCTAAGCAACCTTTAGATTTATAGATTCCATCAGATCTTGATCTAGCCTAGCTGGATCGGGTTTTATTTTTTTAACCAACAGGCGAAAATCGGGTCGTGGCTCTGGTCGAGTCAGGTCAGGTTTCGGTCCATCCCCGCCTCGACCTGAGCCGAACCTGGCCTGAGGTATATGGCTTCTTTTGTTTTTCCATCGTGGGATAGGGATCACCATTCCATCCAGCCACCCAACCCATCCCTAACCCTATCTCCAGTACTCCACTCCACCCAGTGAACTTTCAATCCACTCTAGCCATCATCCCCTAGTCCCTCCTCTCATAAGTGTTAATCCAAATCGGCACCGACGCGGCCGCGCCGGCGGCGGCTGTCTAGTCCCATCATCATGCCTGTCCTTCAAAGTGTGTTGCGCTGCTCCTAGCTCTCAGTTGTCATCTCAAATCCGCACTCCTGGCACTCCCCGACGTGCTGCCACCAACATCTAGATCTATGTTGTCCTGGTCTCGTCGACTCGTCGTCACTTCCAGGGGTGCACCGTCTGGCCACCGCCAACCGATAGCCGCCATCTAGATCCGCATCATGGCATTCATCCTCACATTTGTCCAGCCATCCCAGCCCATAGGGTGAGGGTGTAGGACCGCAGGTATGGACAGCAATGGGACCCTGCTCCTGGTGGGGAATTCCCCTATTAATGGGTGGGGATGTGGAACTAAATCCAACAATCACCCCCATCATACATCGGTCCCTATTTGACAACCATGTGATCTCCTGATATATTCCACATTTCATACCTGAAGCTCTAATACCACTTGTTGGAGCCCGCCATCTCCTCACCCACACCAATCCGGCTCCTCCCTCCCTCCCCAACCCCGAGACCAAACCTATATAAAAGGGGCAACCCCATTGTAACTCATAATGACAAAAATAGCGTCATAGGAGCGTATGCTGTCGTGGCTAGCTTATGGATGTGACCCTAGATGGGCGGTATGCTATGATGTTGGGGAGGAGCACTCATACACTATGTTCAGAGTGGATGAACTGAATGAATAAGTTGGCTGAGCTAAATGTTAAGCTCGACATCGAGAGGTTTTTGAATTTGCTTCTCAAAACTAGTATGCCCTACAGATATAGGCGAGTGGCAAATTACATTACCAAACATCGTGGTCCCAGTGTTGTACTTAGATTGCATACAGTTTATTTCTTGTTATTAGAAATTCGATTGACACAACAAGCAAGTACTAGATCAAAAGATAAGAACATGAGACATGCATGTAGGCTGTAGCTTCCTTCTCCCACAACTATTTCACGCGAACATTTCTCTCTCGATGATTATGATGCTGCTTCTCGATTTCTTAATGACAGAGATGTCACATAGAGAAAAAAATTATGCGTACTCCTTTCTCTTATTCAGTTTATCAACTTTAGTGTCATTTTTGCAACACACTTTATTCCCCGTATCAAATTGCACTTCATTCCCTTTCTTAACCTCATGCGTTTGGCCGGCTAGAGGTTGGGTACGCATCCTATATTACCTATTCTCTTGAGTTTAACTTAGGGGCTATTCTTGTCGACTTATTTGCTTATGCTTATCTATTTATTTAGTTATCTTCGGTTTTGAAAACCCAAATGATTTGATATTTTTAGTCCATTTGTTTTTTTGTCTCAAAGATACGTCACAAAGCTTTAAAAAGCAAGTGAAACAAAGTGTGCCGGACCCTCCAAACCACTTCAAGAAGCTCTCAAAGTTCTGCTTATCAGCAAATTAGATAAGTCGAAAAGAACATCCCCTTAGTTTATCTATCTATCTAACTTATCTCGCAAGTTCGTAAGCTTCTCGAGATAGTCTCAAGAGTTAAGTCCTTCTGTTTAACTTGTTTTCATGAGCTTTTAGATATGCCTTCGAGATAGGAAAGAATAAATTCAAAAAACCAAATCGTTAGTATTTTAATAAGTTAGATAAGTCAAATAAGCAAATGAGCTGTTTTGCTGTTCTTTCTACCTCGTCTTTCCTACTACAACGAGTTTGGTTGAAGGCAATTGTCGGAAGAGACTGAGAATTGAGAGGGATGAGTTATAAAATCTCTTAATTGGTTAGTGAGAGTTGGAGAAGCGAATGAGAATTTATAACTTAAAAAGATGAAATTCAATCCCTACCTCATCCTATAGAATTTAAGTCTCACATAATTCTCATGCCCTTTCCCATTGGTTGAGTAGACAAACAGATCCCTAAGTAATTTAAATAGGAGCCCTCCTAGGATCTCTTGGCACATCCCTCTATATCTTTAAATCTGTAGTAATGCATAAAAGGACATTTTAGTATTTCCCTGTCTCCGTCCCTCTCCGCACACTCTCTCTACTACCGCTGTCACCAGCCGCATCGCTTGTGTGCCTAGCCAAGCTTCTGTCCGGCCGCCAGACCCCGTGCTGCCGCCCTACCTCCTTGAGCTACGAAGGGGGAGGTTTGAAAGACTATAAATGAACCCAAATTGATATAAAAAAAAAAAGCAAATGGGAAAGCCTGAAGAGGAGGCAGTTTTATGCTTGAACCGCAATACCTAAGGGTATATACATGATCTATCTATTATATTATTAAATTTGCTCTGAAATATTAGAAATTCTCACTTTTATTAGGGGAACCAACAAGAGAAGGTATGAATAGAGGCACCATCGATTATAGTTGTTCGAACTATAATTATGTAGATCTAACGAGATTGGGAATGGACTATATTGGAGGTTATGCTTGCTAATACGACACGACTCTATATCCCCTACAAGATTGAAGATGGAGTATATATATACTAGAGTATACTCTGACAAACACAACAAACCATATCCTCTGCTTTGTAAGCTAGTCTGTAAACTAGGCAATGATTGCATTTGCTTGATCTCATCCACTCATCACTAAATTTAGGGTTAATTGGATGGCTACCAATGTGCAAATGCGTAATTCGAGAAATACTATGTCGCACAATTGAAATTTGGCAGCTATCACTCCTCGTTTGGGGAATTTGGAATCTTGCAATTTTTCGGATCTCAAAGTGCGTTTCACAAGCGCTTTATGTCACTGTCGTAGTCACCAGAGAGGGTAAGGAATTGGACTAGGGATCTTGGGTGGCTCGAGGATGGTGGTGGTCCTATTCGACCAGGTAGGAATAGGCGTGGGTGCAGGGAGCGGCTTGACACATAAGCGGGGGCAAAATGGTCTGGGAAATATTCCACGGCAACAAGAGCTTGCCAAACTTGCTTTGAGATCCGAAAAATGACATGATTTCAATTTCAGCTAACGAGGAGTAGCATATGTCAGGTTTCCAATTGAGCGGTGTCATTTCTTAAATTACACATTTAGGCAGTGGCAGCTATCCAATAAACCTTTAAATGAATGGTGCATTCAGGTTAGACTATTGCTTAGTGACAGAGGTGTGGGCTAACTGTTGTAGAGGAAAAGGCGAACATTGTTTTAGTTTACAAATGCAGCGACCTATTTGTCGATTTGCCCTCACTGGCCACTTCGGCGGGCGGGCCCCACACGTTTGTTTCAAATATATTCCTTCGTATTATCAGCATCTCATGGCTAGAGCATTACTGGCTGCGGTCGAGTGAGCTTAAGGAATAGTTCAATCCGACACACACGCACACAACTTGGCAGCACTGGTATCAGCGATATGCTCTGAGCAATGAATTGTTAATCCTCTCATTCATTGGCACTCCAACCAGTTAATCTTACCCCTCACTACCAGGGAACAGGGATTTTATCCCGGTTGGGAACGGGCTACGGGATAATCCCAGGGGACTGATGGCAGGGGGCCTGCAGTCCCGGTTAGCCACCAACCGGGACCGAAGTCCCCTGAAAAGCCTAGGAGCTGGGGGCGCCCGAGGCAGCTTATCCGTCCCGGTTGGAACTACTAACCGGGACTGGAGGCCGACTTATCAGTCCCGGTTGGTTCTACCAATCGGGACTAGAAGGTGTTTTAATATTTTTTATTTGCCCGCTGGATGACTTATCAGTCCCGGTTGGTTCTACCAACCGGGACTAGAAGGTGTTGTCATTTTTTTTTTGCCCGCTGGATGACATTTAATTGAAACTCATATAATTAATTGAAACTTAAATATATGTATATATTTGTGTTAAATCACAATTAATTGAAACTCATATAATTATTCATACACAGTTAACTCGTTATTAAATGAAAGGACATTCATTAAAATTTAACTACAGCTGATTTAATTATAAGTAATTAATAAGTACTACAATTGCTAACTAACTGGGCTATATATACAAGTATCACAAGTACACATTGTTGTACACATAATTACAAGTACACATGTTTTTGTTCATCGGGATCATCTACGTGGATTGCTCTTGATAGACCTAGATGTTGACCCCGACGGTTGATCGGTTCCTCTCGAACGGTCGGGCTCCGGAATCTTATTGAAAAAGGGTGATGATGCTCGCCCATTGGAGCCACGACCTCATCGATATAAAGCCATGAGTTGCTCTTGTATTGCTTTCACCAAGCCGAGAGTTCCGGACCTTGTTCCAAACCTTTCTTCGCCAATTTTAGAGGGATCTGTCATTAATTAGGGAATTAACTAATCAATCCTTGGATCTATAGAGGTGTCCGAATAGTTAGGCATTATTAAGGTAGAAATTATAAGTACTCACCCCAAAAGTTCTCCTTTTCTCGTAGAGGTAGCAGAGCCTCCGATGAAGTGATGCATCATCTCGCATACATAGTAGCCGCACAAATTGTTTCCGATTGCTTGATGCAAGACCTGTGGTGAAAAAGTTGTAGAACGTGAAATAAGCGCATAGAAATTTAGTGAACTAACTACAAAGCTAGCATTACGATATACTTACATATTTAGCGAGGTGCAACTCAAATTTTTATTAAATTCTCTAACGTTTTCCTTTTGGAATCTTGCAAAGGCACTACACAAGTGATTATGAGTTATACAGGTTAGAGTTGGCTTCAAACTGAGAGAAAGAAAACAAGTGTGATAATGAAAGGAACGACAATGTACCGGTTGAGCATGGCCAAGAAGTCTTTGTATTTTGCAGGGGGTTTTCTTTTTGAGTCCATAATCGTGACTGTGCTACGATCTACCTCAATAATAAAAAGGGCAAAGTGAAAGCTGCACATATATATGTCAGCGTAGTAGTTAGTACTTTTAACATCATGGTAAGAAAAAAATTATAACGAGGCGGTAAGAAAACACATAATCAAAATTATAAGCTAGAAGTATCTTTGACTTGTATATTTGTCCCATGAGCCCGTTGTATATGTGCTGCTCTGTCTCTTCTGGTTTATCTCTAACCAGTTTCTCATTGATCACTATTGGGTCGAGAAAGCCAAACTCATAATTAATTCTCTCGGTTTGGCATCGTTTTAGCTCTATTCTACACAACAAGAAATCAGTTAGGTTTGGAAATTGTTACAGCATATGGGCGTGCACGACAAAATTTATGAATAAGACACTTACAGAGTCTAGCAACTCAACATGCTCACGTCTAGAGCCCTACCCTGGTATAGATCAAATAGAGGTTCCCATTCGATAAGGAACTCGTTGTCCCCATAGAAGTAATGAGTTTCCTTGAACCTGACGGCAATCACATCTAAACCATGGTTGGCCGCGGCCAAATACCATTCATGGAGTTGCCGCATCTTCGTTGTTAGCTGGGGGAGCTCCTCACGTCTCACAAATGACGCACCATGTACAAATTTCCATGCTATCTCTGCAACCGGGATGTCCTTGAGGCCCAATACCTGATCTACATCAAGGCCAGTATCATTGTAGAAACTGTTCATCCCCTGTGCAAGCTCTTCCGCCGTCCGCTCCGGTGGCGTCTCCTTGTCAGCTGTCTTACTCAAGACGCGCTCGTAGTCTGACACGGGCGGCCTTTCTGGTTTATGTATGATGTCCTTCAACGATAGGATAGCCCTCCTAGCTTTGTGCCATTCGTCCGTACCGGGCTGGACCCTCGGTGGAGATGGCTTCTTCGTGAAGAATGAGGTGACCTCGGCTCTTACAAACTGCGAGGTCTCCTCATGAGTCATATCGTACGCTAACTTCGGAGGTGATTTCCTTTTGGATTTTGTTGACGTGGACGTGGACCCTGTCTTTTTGAGAAGTCTTGGCCCCCTATCCGACCTGGTTGGTACATTACTTGGAGCTGTTTGCTGATTGGGGGGGCCTGCCTTGGCCGATGTGGGAGTTGGGGTTTCTGGTGCAAGGCTTAGCTGAGGAGACGGGCTTCTTCTGGGGGGCGTCTTATTCAGTGCAGAAGGTTGTGGAGGTGACGCTGGAGACCGTGGAGAGGAAATGCGCACGTTGTCTTTAAAAATTATGAATCGCTATGCCACGCGATGAAAGCGTGTACAACATCTAATAGTTTCGTGCTCCGTCACCTCCTTCAATGTCGAGGTCAAGATCCTCGTACCACTGGGCATACCTCGCCCACCGAGACCTTCGCGTAGCTCCAGAAGATGGCGAGACCATGGATGAGCTGCCTGCTCCACCGGAAAGCCATGCCTTCACCGCCTTTAATGAGAGGTTCGTGCTTGCACGCAACTCACATGGTGTCGGTTGCGTGATGTCGCCCATCGCATAGGGGCCTGTCACTTCAGCCAGCCCACCGAAGCGCAGTTGCTCCGCCGCTGCCGAGGGATCGACGATGTCCGGATTTCGGGAGGTGATCGCGACTTTGTCTCGATGTTGGCTCAAGGCTAATTCTGACTCTTTTCGGACCAAATCGGGTATCTGGCCTTTGTTGCTCTCGGCCGTCTTGAAGGTCCTTGATATGTTGTGCGTGTCGACCCTTGGATCTCGACCGACTCTGAGGTCTCCGCATCATGGGCTAAACCGACCTTCCACGGACGCACGCCAATACTGTGTACGCCCAGGTGCTCCGGGTTCTGAGAGCCCTTGTTAGCTCGTCGTCCTCCTGTTTGGCACGAAGGTGCCTTGGGCGGCCAGGTGTGCGCCTCCTGAAGCCTGCTGACGACTTCTCTCATCGTATCACCAAACACCACCCTGCCGTCATCGTCAAGGCTGCCGTTATGACCGAAGAACCAATTTCTCGATCTGTTGGACCAATCCAATGTGGCGGGGTGGACACCCTTAACCAGCAAGTCACGTTCCCTCTTCTCCCATTTAGGTAGGGCCTTGCGGTAACCACCAGGTCCGAGGCGATGGTGGTATTGCTTCATCGTTGCATTCTGCTTGTTCCTTTCAGCCAAGTTCTGACCTAGTGTGAATTTTTGTACCCCACAAATTCATCCCAGTGATCTTGTAGCTTTGGGTACTTGTTGAAGTCGGGGACTAAATTCTTCTTGACGTACTCGTTGTTCAGCTTCTTTTTGTACGTCTGAAAAGCCATTGCTATCTTCTTTAATGTGTACCTTTTCACCTTATCTTCGGTCCCTTCGGGGAAGGTGAACGTTTCCTTCATATCAGTCCATAGGGTGTTCTTCAGTTCTGCAGGTACCTCATCCCATTTCACAAAGCTAATAGGCATGTGGTCCCTGACGATCACGCCGAACGTCGATCTGAACGGCCCAATCGCATTTTCTGGCTTTAGAGGCTCGCCTTCCTCACTGACTTCAGTGAATATGTGTCTTGCCCTCGGCTTCTTACTTTGACCTTGCTGACGTGACTGGCTACTCGTTTGACCGGTCTCAGTGGCTTCGACGGCCTCACTGGCTTGGGTGGCTTCGACGGCCTTACCGGTTTGGGTGGCTACGGCCATCTCTGGTGCTTGGGTACGTGGGCCGCCTCTTGTCCGAACAACTCGCTCAAAAACTCGTCACCAAGAAAATCCATTCGACTGTATAGAATTGAATAGAAAGATTCAATTGGGATTTCAAGTAGAATTGAATAGTATCATGTAACGTTATTCTTGTATAAGTTATTTTCTATGAAGAATTGAATAGTAACATGAAACTTTTTCTCTAAATAAGATATGATTACACATACATTTCACATACATTTCACATAATGTGCAGATAAGAATAGCATACATATGCATAATAGAACTTGATTACTGGGACCACTTAGGAAAAAAATCATTTCACAGTGTTGATAATTAGAGCACATAGACTTGCGGTCATCTCCTACACAACGATGTTTTCAACGTTTTCCCTAGCTAGTCTCACGTTTCACCATCTAAATACACAAGCAGCATTACTTCATCTTCCTTTGGACTTCGATCTATCAATGCATATTAGTAGAAATTATTATATTGGAAAACAACCTCGGCGACTTTGGAATTCCTCAAGACCGAATTCCTCAGAGAAGGTAAAAAGCAGATAGATGAAAGATTCATATAGGCCACACAGATATTAAAACAACTACATAGCAAGGAAAATGACATGATAACATGTTGTAATTTATAACAATTAAACAACAACAGAGCATTAGAGCAACTAGAAAAGTGATTATCCAAAGATGTAACCATGACAAACAGCATGTAAAATAGTAATAAAATCAGTAACTAAAACTCAGATTTTATTTGTAATTGATTGCTTTCAGATTGCTAGAAGGGTTGCTAAATGAATTAGCCGTCTAACTTCTAGATGGACAATATTTCACAAGTTATATAATCTGTAAATTTCAGGATTACAATCCTAGAACAGCACTGCTCTTGCACAGAAGGAATAAGCACAGCACTAAGAGTATGACCAACTAGTATCAAGCCCAAGTAACCACACTAGTTCTCCAAATTATCAAATATATGAAGTGCAGCAGTGAATTGATCAAATAAATTAACTTCAAGTGCTAAATCATACACATTAGGCTTCCAAATTATCAATTAAGAGCAGTACTTATCTAGGCCTAGAAAAATCCTTTAATTAGCAGATTAAACAAGCCTCAATCTCAAGCAATCATCATCAAGCATATTGTACCGAGCCCACAATGTATCTTGCTCCTAAATGAGGTGAATTAGCCCTTATGCAGGTACAAGGTCCCAAATTCAACTCAAATGGCTCAAGACTTTCACATACACCAGAGCCCACCGAAAATCAAGTCGAAGAGGAGAAGGGCAGCAGTGCCACCACCACTTTGGCGAGCAGGGGAAGCCACCTAGTACATCCATATATACTTGACATTGCAGATTGGGGGCTCACCGGGCGCGCGGCGGCGTTGGAGGCGGGGAGGAGGGGATTGGCAGCGTCACGGGCGGCGACGGCGAGGAGGGGAGTGGCGTCGTCACGGGCGGCAACAGCGAGGAGGTCCACGGCGAGGAGGTGCACGGCGGCGAGGAGGAGTGGCGTCGTCCACGGCGGCGGCGGCGAGAGGTGCAGCGGCGAGGGGGAGTGGCGTCGTCACGGGCGGCGACGGCGAGGAGGTCCACGGCGAGGAGGTGCACGGCAGCATGGGCGGCGACGATCTAGGGTTGGAGCAGCGAGGAGGGCACGGTGTGGCAACTGGTGGGAAGATTGGAGGACTAAAGTGTCCGCGGGAATTTGTATTTTGACCTTAAATCCCGGTTGAAGACAACAACCAAGATTGACTGGACCTTCAGTCCCGGGCCGTGTCTCCAACCGGGATTGCCAGTGGTGCTAGCCCCACACGTCAGATGCGAGCGTAGGGGTGGTTTACCTTCAATCCCGATTCAAAACAACAACTGAGATTGAAGGTAGATTCAGTCCCGGGCTGTCTCTCCAACCGGGATTGATAGTGGTGCTGGCCCCACCCAGATGCGTAGGAGGTGGTGGACCTTCAATCCCGGTTGGTATCTCCAACCGGGATCCATAGGCGATCTTCAGTTCGGGTGGGTTTTTCCAACCGGGATTGATTGGTGAGCTGCCCCACACGTCAGATGAACGGGACCAACGCCTGAGTGCTAGGGACTATCGGTCGGTTTATTATACAAACCGGACCGATACCCAAAAAAAAAAAAGAATGGCGATGAGCTGGCTCGAACCCGTGACCGCAAGGCCGGGGAGCCCGCGCTCAAGCGCACGCTGCTAGCCAGGGGAGAGGGGGGAGAGATGTTCTCCTATGCTAGGGGCGAATTATTTTTGTACCTTTCTTGGTCTTTAGTGAGGAAAGGAATTTTTTTAATTGTATTTTAATTCCTTATTTGTATTTTAAATCCATTTTCCCATTATATTTCCTTTTTAAATGTATTTTAATTAGTTTATTGTGGAGAAAGCCATGTTTTCCTTGACATGTGGGCCCATATATGGTGGGTCCCATATGTCAGTGGTAGTAATTTGCCATAAATTTCTTCAAAATTATAGAAAATTGTTGGGAGCCTATTAAAATTAAATAAAAATTTCACAAAATTCATAACAAATGTGCAAAAATTGACATATATAAAAATGAGTTGGGAACCTTGAAATTTTTCATTAGTTTATAAATAAGATGGGAATGATCTACTTATACATAAACGATGGGAATTTCTCATAATTGGCGAGCACGAACGGTTCTTTCCGGATCAACATGAATTTAGGGACAAATATCTAAAATATTACATGACTACTTTATTTTTACAAGTGATCCTTCGTTATGATCGTGGCGTACGTACGGAGCTTCCTCATCATCGCTAAGGACACTAATGTCTACGTCCGCTGAAAAAGACGGCAGCTCGTCGAACTGATTATACTCTTCTTCGTCTGTGACGGCCTCAACTCCAACAATCCTTCTTTTACCAGAAAGAACAACGTGGTGCCTTGCTTGATCACTGCTGGTAGTCTTGTTCTTCTGTCTTTTTATAGTTTTACCCTTATGAACTTTTGGTTTATTGTCCATGTCCATCACATAGAATATCTGTGTCACATCATTGGCGAGCACGAACGGTTCATCCCTGTAGGCCACATGCTTGAGGTCCACGATTGTCATACCATAGTCATCGATCTCCACGGCTGTCAGTTTCACCCATTGGCACCTAAACAGAGGGACTTTCAAAGGTCTATACTCGAGCTCCCAGATCTCCTCTATGAAACCATAGTAGGTGTCTATCTTTCCATTTTTGTCCAAGGCATCTATACGGACGCCGCTGTTTTAGTTGGTGCTCTTCCTATCCTGGGCTGTCGTGTAAAATGTGTTCCCATTTATCTTATACCCTTGCCATGATACGATTGTTATGGATGGTCCCCGAGCTAAGAGCTGCAACTGTTCATGGACTCCCTCCTTGCCTAACAGATGCTTTTGTAGCCAACCACCAAAGCTCTCCACTTGCTTGTTCGCGATCCACTTATCTGACTTATCTGGGTATTGGTCTCGTAATATCCTCTCGTGATCAAGTACATACGGAGCCACTGAAGATGCTTATTTCAGTACCGTGAAATGTGCTTGTTTAAATGAGAGTTGATCATCACAGGAGGATTCTTTTCATCCTAGGGTCCCTTTTCCCGTAGCCTCCCCTCATAGCGTGATACAGGAATGCCAATCGGATTCAGATCATCAATGTAGTCGACACAAAACTCAATCACCTCCTCTGTGCCAACACCCTGGGCAATGCAACCTTCTGAACGAGAACGGTTACGAACATACTTCTTTAGGACACCCATGTACCTCTCGAAGCGAACATCTTGTGCAAGAAGATCGGTCCGAGAATTTCTATCTGTTTGACCATGTGAACCATGAGATGAACCATCATATCAAAGAAGGATGGAGGAAGATCATCTCAAGGTTGACCATACTAACGACAATGTTATCCTGCAGATTAGATAACTTATCCGGATCTATGACCTTTTATGATATCGCGTTGAAGAACGAACACACCTTTATGATTGTACCTCGCACCATGTCCGGTAGAATACCTCGCACCATCTTTGGGAGCAAGCGGGTCATCAACACATAACAATCATGTGATTTCAAGTTTACGATTTTATTCTCTTTTGTGTTTATGAGTCTTCTTATGTTCGACGAGTACCCGAAGGACCTTAACACTGCTCAACAACCGAATCATGCTTTTTCTCTTCTTTGCTTGGTGTGTAGCTCATGACGAGGTAATGCCCTTTGTCTCTCTCTTATGGATGTAGTTCTTCCCTGAGACCTAACAATTGTAGGTCCTTTCGTACTTGAAATGTATCTTTTGATTTGCCGTACATATCTATAAAGCCTAGCAGGCTCACGCATACATTCTTTGTGATATACATGAAGTCCAGGGAGTGACGGACCTCTAAATCTTTCCAGTAAGGCAAGTCCCAAAATATTGACCTCTTCTTCCAGCTAGGCTTCTTCCTAGATTCTTCAGCCGGGAGTGGCGGGACGGGTTTGCTACCAGGACCCTTTCCAAATACTACGTCTAGATCCTTTACCATAGAAAATACTTCCGCCCCACTGCGATGCTTGGGCTTTTTACGTTTCTCTTCGGTCCCATCAAAATTAACACGGTTACTCCGTAACGGGTGCTTCAAATTGAGGAACCTACGATGACCCATGTAAGCAACCTTCCGAGAGTTTGTTAGGTACTTGTCTTCCGTATCATCCAAGCACTGGATGCAGGCTTTATATCCCTTTATAGATAGGCCCGACAAGTTACCAAGTGCAGGCCAGTCGTTGATGGTTACAAATAGCAATCCACGTAAGCTGAAATACTCTCTTTTGTACTCATCCCATACACGTACACCATCATTCCATAGCGTTAGCAAATATTCAACCAACGGTTTGAGATACACGTCGATGTCGTTACCAGGTTGCTTAGGGTCTTGGATAAGCAATGGCATCGTAATGTATTTCCGCTTCTGACATAGCCAAGGAGGAAGGTTGTAGATACATAGAGTAACGGGCCAAGTGCTGTGACTGCTGCTCATGTCACCGAACGGGTTCATCCCATCCGTACTCAATGCAAACCTTATGTTCCTCGCATCGTTTGCGAAGTCCGGATATTTTCTATCGAGTTTCCTCCACTGCGAGCCATCTGCTGGGTGCCTTAGCTTTCCGTCGACTTTACAATCATCTTTATGCCAACGCATCATCTTCGCATGCTTTTTGTTCGCAAACAAACGCTTCAACCGAGGGATTATAGGGAAGTACCACACCACCTTAGCAGGGGCTCTCTTCTTCTTACGCTCCCCTCTACCTCACATGGGTCATCACGCTTGGTCTTATACCGTGATGTTTTGCACACCGGACATTCTTCCAAATCCTTATACTCATTACGATAGAGGATACAATCGTTTGGACATGCATGTATCTTCTGTACCTCCAACCCCAAAGGGCAGAGAACTTGCTTGGCTTCATACGTAGTTTCAGGCAGCGTGTTACCCTCTGGAAGCAACTTCTTCATGAGGCCTAACAACTCATCAAATCTCTTATCAGATACTCCATTAGTAGCCTTCCATTGCATCAATTCCATTAGTGGTACGCAACTTTTGTGGCCCCCTTACGCTTTGGATACAACAATGTTCCTTGGTCCTCTCAGCAGGCGCTGAAACTTTTCATAATGTCTTTCATCGGTGTATTCTCCCTCTCCATCATGCAACATCTGTTCTAGATCATCGTCGTCAAACTCCCGTAGTATATGTTCAATAGAACCGTGTTGGCCAACATCGGCCATATAATCCGCCACATCTTCTTCGTCACCATCTTCTTCACCGTCTTCTCGTATAATCTCTTCTTCACCGTGTTTGGTCCAACAGGTGTAGTTTTCCACGAAACCTCTTGAGATCAAATGGAAGTGAATTTGCTCAGAGTTTAACCACTCCTTATGATTCTTGCAGTCTATGCATGGACAACATATGTAGCCTGATCTTGTGCAGGCACTTGTCTGACGCATAAAAGTTTCCAAACCCTCCACAAACTATGAGGAGCGGCGGTCCATGTACATCCATCGCCGATTCATCTACATTAAGTTACATCAAGATAGTTGTTAGTTCATTTTCCAATAATGAATTAATTTCTAAAACCAAAATTAAAGTACTGCTTAATTTATTATACATTTATTTAATTTTTTAGGTCAATACTTCAATTTTAGGTTAAATACCTTTTTAAAAGAATTATTTTAAGCTAATAATATTTTATCACATATTTTATCACAATCGAATCAAATTCTAAGGTAATGCAACAAAGTATTTGGCAACCCACTTATAATTTTACATCAATGAAGTGAGTAGAGATCAATGAAGTTATAATATTTTATCACATATTAATTAATATATAATGTTAATTTTTAAACAATCAAAATCTATGCAAAATCTACTTTAAACTCTACTCCCAAAATTTCTCCATGAATCAATGAAACCAAAATTCTAAATTTGAGTCACCTCCACGCATTCAATGTGTGCTACATCACAATCCAAGTAAATTCTAAGCTAATGCAACAAGATTTTACAATCCACTTCAAAATTTGGTCCACGAAAGTTAAGATTCAAAATCATAGATCCATGAAACCATCATCTAAATTTAATTAGCTACAACTACAAATTCAAAACGAACTACGTCTTAATCCAAGCAAAATCTAAGATTGCACAACAAGTTTTCGCCAACCCTTTCAAAAGATCGAGCTATATCTACCAATTTATAACATTTCATCAAAGATGGGGAATAGAGACCAAATTTTTTCATATTAAATTTAAAGCAAATATAGAAACTACATTTCATATATAAGTAGTGAGAAATGAAGTTACTAACCTTGGTTAACTTGGATTGAAGTGAAATGATCAAATTACAAAAAATTTGAGCAAACCTCCCTCAAATCTGTAATGGCGGCGAGCTCCTCTGTCAAGTTACTGATGGTAGGGGAAGGTTACGGTAGCTCGGGGAGGAAGAAAGGTTAAATACGCTAACCAATCCCGGTTGGTGTTACCAACCGGGATTGATATCCCCACCCTGTCCCGGCTGGTGTTACCAGCCGGGACTGAAATTCCAATTTAGTCCCGGTTGGTATTACCAACCGGGACGGATATCCCACGCTGCCACCTGCCTTTTTTGAGGTGATACCCGTCCCGGTTGGTAACACCAACCGGGACTAAATGGTCCCCCGCGGCCCAGTTAGCTGTTCAACCGGGACTGTTGCACTGCTGAGTCCCGGTTGGTGGTTAACCGAGATTGATGGGCCGGTATGGAAGGCCTGTTCCTTGGTAGTGCCTGTTTGGTCTCACTCCGTCGAGCTCTGACATTTGTGATGGACTGATCAGCAGTCAGCACATCAATATGCATCTGTAAGTTGATTATTGCTTAATCCATTTATGCTGGTTACTGGGCTCGACACCACGTTTGCATGGAAAAGAAACGACTGGTGCTTAAGTAGTCTACATATTGTACACAAGATTCTCCCACTATTCACCTGATGCAACAAGAGGCTTCGTAGGAAATTAATTACTACTCGTAAGATCAACCATAGCATCAATAAAATGCTCAGCTCCCTTCCCCTTTCATCTCTTAATTAATTCATGCCTAATTTGCATCCAGAGGTAGATGACGCTGGACCATCGTTGTGCGAGCTCTGTTGGACGGTGGACAGAAGATCGAGATCATGCTGCGACTGGAATGTGGCTATCAATTTACCCGTGTGCAGGTACTGCTGTCCGTATCTGCCGAGGTGAGATTGAATCCACTGGTAGAAGCAGTTTTCCTTCAACTAGCATGAACTATATTTTCTTTTCTTTGCAGGTGCAGCAGCGTGATGTGACCTATGAGAATTTATAAATCAAGCTGTGCCTAGAGGGCCTCCTGGTTCATGCCTGGACGACGAAGGTGATGGAACACGTCATCAATCGGAAGCGCGAACTACAATCTATCGACTCCACCTCATCTCGTCAATCACACGGTAACATGAGCAACCTCAAGATCTAGGCCTAGGCAAAGAAACCGAGTGACATCGTTAAAGTTGTTTACCGTCGGAAATTAGAAAAAACCGTAGGCCACTTATATGGCCGATTGTAAATCATCGGGAACTTCCTCTCACTAACCCGTGGTCGGCCATTCATCTAATTACTGGCGGTACCATCGGAAATAAATTTAATGTCGGTTTTGGGAGCAGTTGGAAAATGTATATGTTAGAGTTTGACTCACCGTCAACACGCAACATTTTTTGGGTGTAACAAATGAAAAAAAATGTTCACACCTAGGAGCCACCTTACACGTATACATGTACACTCCATCCTCAAGTTAACACAATTTTTCCTTCAAATTATTTATGTGTGGTATTGTTGTAGACCTAAGTACCCCTTTGACATAGAAGTGAGGGAGCAACCCCGGTATTTGTGTACTAAACATCTTTTTTAGGTCTTCTCCAGGGAGCCCGCAGAGCGATACGAAGCATGAGCGAAGCCCAGCGGGGCCGAAGCGGAGGCTAGCGAAGGAACGATGTAGCGAGGCAAACGGTACACTTACGCAGAGCAGCGTGAGGGAGAGGCGAAGCCTGGCGGAGCAATGTCGGAAGTGAACGAGGATGGAGCAGGGTAAGGCAAACCCGAGGCCCCGCGGTGTGGCACGGGATAATGAAGGAGACGGGCGGAGCAAGGATGGAGCCTCCCTGGGAGCCCCGAAGCGGCGGTCACGAAAGGATGAAGCAGAGGCAAGCGGACCGACAGCAATGGATCATATCTTCTTGCCGCCTACGAAACCGAGGAGACAAATAATACAGCAAGGCCTGCTACCTTGTTAGAGCACTCGAGCAGGCTCTGCACCTTGCCAAGCCAGCCCGTAACTGCCACCTATGTGTAATCCCTCTTGTAATCCCACATAGGATGCTTAGCGAGAGGGTAAGGTTGTAAAGGAGCTGGATAAAGGTTAGAGAAAAAAACCCTTAGACCCCTGACTATGGGACAGGTGAGGGGCAAAGCGTGTAAATTCAACTAAAATGTCTCTATTGCACCTACTCTGGCTTAGCCAGTGAGGAGAGCAGGGTCAGTTGAGATTGTGCAAGCCCACCTATAAAAAGGAGGCCTGAACCAATGCGAAGGGGATTTTTCCTCTTTTCGGCATTTCATTTCCACTTCGGGTGTGGGTGTTTCGAGAGAGAGCGAAGTCTTCTACAACAAGCTGCTTCGGGTGCGTGGGTTAGCCCACACCCTAGTTATGGTGGATGGTTTTGACTCTAGGGTGGACGGTTTTGGCTGTCGAGGTTAGTGTTTTTTCCTGTAGTGGCAGTTCCCTTTTCTTGTTTGTGGGGGTAACGCTTGGACTTCACTCATCGGGGGTAGTTCCTTTTTCCTGTTTGTGGGTTTACCCTCGCGACAGGTTTACGTGTACACTCCATCCTCAAGTTAACACAATTTTTCGTTCAAATTATAAATGTGTGATAACTAGGGATCGAACTCATGAAATATTGGATATAAACCCTCCCACATCACCAACCCACCTCACATACATTGCTGCTGGATACATGATATGCATTCCTTTTGACCCTTATTTTATAATATGTTATCAATTATTTAGGCAATTCAATGACTTCAAATGAAAAAGTTGTAAACTATAAAGCTGTAGATCTCATTGAGAGATACAATTTTCCTATAGAGATAGCCACCATCCGACTCCATATGAACAAGTTATAAATTTTCCTATAGAACTCGCACCCACGCTAAATGTCTTTCCAAGTTGATGACAACATATAATGGGCGAGGGTTATTCTTTGCATTCATGGTAAATATTGTACCCTGTCAATAAATGCTAAGAATAGCCGAGTGTTAGCTTTCACTCATGGTAAATGTCGTACTCTGTTGAAAAATGCTAGGAATAACCGAGGGTTATCCTTCAACCGTCGGTTATTGGTAACTCTCCATTGATAAATCTTATAATAGTCGACCATTTTTGTTTTGCCGTCGGAAAGATTATGCACCGTCGGTCACCTTACATTTTACCGATGATTGGTAGGCCATTACCTTTCACGCTCGATAAAAGTTAGATTTCAATTAGTGTTTGGATTGTGAAGAAGATGTAATGTTAGTGAGTTTTGCTGCACCGTGAACAGGGCAGGCATCGGATATTTATATTTAGCCTAGCCGAGACGGTCGTGTTGTACAAGCCGCGTAGCTCATGCATTTACATATTGATGGAAAGCCATCAATCAAGGAGATTTACAACAACGCACAGTGGGAATCAAATCAGCTTTCTAATCTCTATGTTTAACACACCCCCCTCAATCACAACATAGATGAAATCAAGTTGATACTGCGACATAGCATTAGGAGATGAACAACAGAGATTGCCTTTGTGAGTCCATCGGCCACTTGATCCTACGATAGAATGAACCCGATCTCAAGAGCTTTCTGAGACACCCTTTCTCGAACAAAATAAAAGTCAACTTTGACATTTTTCATTCAAGCGTGTAACACTAGATTAGCCAAAAGGTATTTTGCTTCTAAATTGTCACACCACAAGACTGGCGCCCGTTGCTGAAAGACTCCAAGTTCACCAAGCACAAACTAAGGGCCTGTTCTTTTCAGCTTATCTGTCTTATTTCTTATTTGCTTATTTAATTTATCTAGTAACTTCAAGAATTTCTCTAGGTGGCCTCGAGAGTCGGATGCCCTTGATTTTTAGGATTTAGGAAGCTTTTAGATACGCCTACGAGATAAAAAAAACAGATTCAAAAAGTAATAAAAAAAGTTAAATAAGTCAAAATAAGTTAAATAAGACATGAAATAAGTCAGATAAGACGTGGCTTATTTTGACATCAAATGGAGTCGATCAAATTGATCCCTGTGTTGGGTGGGACAAGATTCCAGGTGTTACTTTGGATGAGATCCGCAAACTCTCGATCCATCACAATTTTTCAGTTCAGGGCATGCAATGCACCAACATGATTAGTTGGCTCGCATGGGCCCAAAATTCCTACATGTAGACCATAGGAACAATTCTATCAGTGCGGATTTTCGGGCGTTGTATGTTATCCTAGGGGTGCGTGAGATGGATGACCAAGACGACAATGCATGAGCGTGATGGACTTCCTTGAACCCAAGAGACTCCCTTGATCCTAGTGGGTACAGACCTACCCTACTGGCGCAGTAGGACCCGCTTGCTGATGAGATCCTTAATGAGAATATAATTTGGGTATAATTCAAAAATATGTTGTTATTAGTGGCTAATCTATTGATAGAGAGCAAATTTCTAGTAATTTTAGGGACATGGAGAACATTATTCAAATGGAGAGGTTTCGAGATGGTTTCAATCTGAGATTGATTGATGTGCACAATGGGCATAACCTGAACCATTTGCCGCTTGCACTTGTTCCTTTTCATTGTAGCTTGGATACACCGTGCTTGTGTGCGCTGCCATTTGGTTATCGTCTACCTATTAAGCATGGTTGAATATGTTGTAGCTGTTGGACTTTTGCCCGCGAAGAAACCGGCCCATGGGCCTTTGGCCCATGCGGTGAAGAGATAAGGCAGCAACTGCTGTGTGTGGCTAGCTGTGACATCCTAATAAAATTATTATGTCACTTGTTATTAAAAATAATAATAATAAATTAAAAGATAAAACATAAAATAATAATATAAAAAGGTTTTATTTAGGCTTTAATAACCTTTTTGGGCCCAATTTAGGTCCAAACCCCTCTCCTAATCAATCCAAAGCCCATTAAGACTCCTAAACCTATCTCTACTATAATTCTTATCCAAACAGGATTCTATCCAGATTAGGCCTCCCTAACCACGACCTACCCCCTATAAATACCCCCCTAAACCCTGTCCCTCAGCCCCAAGGTTGGAGCCTCGAAATTGGAGCCCTAGCCACCAAAACCCTAGCCCCTGAAGCTATTTCGAGGTATCCTTCTTATTCCCATGCTCAAACCCTAGATCTAATGCAATCCCGTTGTAGGTCTCGTCGAGACGATCAATTTGAATATATGGAAGTCCTATTTTGGTGAAGAAACGGAGGACATATGGATCGCCGAAGGTTCGCCGGAATTCGGCCGTCACCGCCGCCGCCGGCGAAGCCATTGCTGCCGCCTTGCCGCCGCCTTATTTTGCCGTCGTGCGCGCCTCCACACAATCCGCCACCGCCACATGCAATGTCCGCCGCCGCATGCACGCCACACGCCTCTTCACCAACCCGCGCTAGCCATGTATGCGCCACACCGCTATATACATGGCATTTCGCCGACCCGCCACGCGTCGTTGCCTGATTGGCCGCACGCCCGCCCGTGTTCCCCGGCCACCGACATGCCAGCCACGCCCGCGCCCCCGCCAATCCGGAGCCGGCACCTGTCTCGGCCGGGATTAAAACCTGATTTCCCTCGATTAAACCCGATTTCCCTCGGTTAAGGTTTATTTATTTTCTGCTTTTCTATTTATCACGAAAGTTTTAGGATTTGTTTGGGGAGCATCCAAACCCCGATTTAGATGATTCTAGAGCCTAAAAATCATAAATAATCCCTAGAATTTTACATATTTTTATCACACTATTTTCTCTGTACTGAATATTTATTTCTGTTATTGTTTTTTCGCATAGATCCCGCGTGTACCTGCTGTACAGGAATCGTTCCGGAGCCTTCCGAAGGAGGACATCAAGACCAAAACTTCTTCGAAGGCAAGCTAGATTCATATATAATTCCTAGTTTTTAAAATTCTATTCTTTCATCTTTATTTAATTTGCATGGTGTGACATCCTAATAAAATTATTATGAGTCACTTGGATTTAATAAAAAGAAATAAGAGTTAGAAATTAGTTTATATTATCATTTTAATGTGATAAAGGCTCTAAAAGGGTATTTGGGCCCTAATTAGTCCATTAGGGGTTCCAGGTGGGCCAAGCCCAAAGGGGTGGCGCCCCAACCATCCTAGAGGCAGGTTTAGACTTTCCAAAGACATTAGAGAGACTTCCACTTTGATTAGAGGTTGAATTCTACTCAAATTAGGACTTAGCCCATCAATTCTAGTCTTTTCTCTCCTTTTGAAGCCCACCTCCACTCTTGGCCGCCCCAACCCCTCTCCACCACTATATAAACCCCCCTAGAGGTCCCCTGGTCGGCCAGCACACCAAACCCCCACAAAACCCTAGCCGTACCTCGGATCTCATGCCAAACCGAAGCAAAATCGAGGTACCTCTCCTATTCCCGAACTCATCTGTTATTTTAGATTGCACCATGTTGTAGATCTCATCGAGCTAGTCAAATTGGATATCAGGATCGCTAGATTTGGTTAAGAATTGAGGGAGATAGGGCTCGCCGAAGTTTGGGAGTCTCTCGGCCGCCGGCTGTAATAGCCCCATTTTGAACATCGGAAAAATTAAGCAAAATGCATGCCTTTGGGAAAATACCTTTAAAGTCTTTTTGATTTTGAACCATATTTATTTCCTTATTTTGAAACCTTTAAAGATATCTAACATAGGAGGTACATGTTTTATCATGAAATCAATTTACAATTTTTAAAGGCTTGTGCAAAGTTCATATTTTCTTGTATAAATAAGTATATTCAAAATGATTAATTGTTTGTTTTTAGTCCTTGCTAAAATAATTCTTGAAAATACACGTAATCGTGGAATAGTATTTGCAGATTTATGAATAACAACACAGAATCTACAAATTCAATCTAAAACCTATTGTCTTAGGAATAAATCCATGAGGATTAGAAATAACCCTGACACGTGGATAATCTAAACGAAAAATAATAAATACTATCATATATTAAGTTTAACAAGGTATGATTTGTGAATTTCAATTCAAATTAATCACCCAACTACCTTATGGCTTTAGTCAACTCTCTACCTGGTGGACCCAACTGGTCAGCAACCATATCTCTCTCTCTCTCTCTCTCTCTCTCGCTCACCCCGCCGCGCCCGTACGTCGGCGCCATGTGGTCTGAGATGCCCAGCCTCGGTCGCGTGCCGACCGCCCTACCCCGCGTTGGCTTGCACCATCGCGCGCGCACGCTATCCTCTCCACGCGCTCCCCGCCGCGCTCGGACCAGCCGGCCGTCCTGACCAAATCAGGGCGGTGGTGCCACGTCGCGCCCGTACCATTGGCTATCACCCTGCCCCGACCGTGCCTTGGCAAGAGCCAAATCACGCAAAGCATCACGCATGCAGGCCCGTGTGGGAAGCTCGGCTAGTCACGGCTCTGCTGCCCTGCCACCGCGCAGCTGCCGCCCTGCACGCCGCTGCTCGCCCAGTCGCCTCACCGCCCGAATGCCCAATGCGGCTCTCAATGGCTCTGCGCGCACGCCACCTTCCCTCGCCACCCGCAACTACTGCCACCGCCGCTGACATTGCCATCCTCGTGATACACACCCTTGCAGCGCTTGCTTGCCCGACCGATCAGCGCTCCGTCCCTGGCTCACTCCTTTGCCTAGAGGTCAGTGCTGCTCCACATCATCGGTCCCTTAATCGCCCGCATCTCCACTCCTCCTCTGCCCTGTTCCCCCACCTGCCCCAGCGCTTAAATTACGCCTCCCAGAGGCTCTCTGCCCCGTGAGCTCGCTACTGCCCCTCACTCCCCTCCGCACCTTCACCGCCCTCGGCGGAATTGACCTGGAATCCACCCGACCTCGCCGGCGACGAGATCGTCGCCGTTGGCCAAAATTTCCCAAATTCCTCCCATTTTCGATTTCTTGCAATCCGGTTGGCCTCCCTCCAATTCCCTGCACCTGAAGCTTCTCCAGACTCGCGCTAACCCTTCCCTACCTCTGATTTCGCCAGGGACTTGCTGGAGTTCACCCGCAATGACGCCCCGATCGTCAGTTGCTGCTACCTTCCCGTCGCTAGCCCGAACCGACCCTTCCTTGGTGCGACTCTTGGTTTGGTAAGCATCCACTAATTCCCCTATTGCTTGCGCGTGTCTTAGTTTGAGCCATGGCGCCCTATATCGCCGTTGCCGTGTTCATCGTAGCATTCGGTCGCTGCCGCTCATGGCGCCGCCGTGTCGAGCTATCCCCGGCCTCGCCGTCGGTGCCCATAGGTAGCGGAAGCCCCCCTCCTTGACTTGTGTTAGCCTCGCCCGTGACCGCCGGCTCGACCATCTCGCCTAAGCCACCGCCGCGCCCCGTCTGTCCCCCGGTCGGATGAAGGAGGAAGATGGCCTCCTGTTGGCGTAGCGGCCGAGTGACAGGCATGTGGGCCTTGGCCCCACCTGTCATATAAGTGGAGGCGTAAATTCAGCATTTACGCTTTCACTTAGCCATTGCGTATTCACGAAAGCTGCGCTCCGGCTGTGTCCCTTGCATGGGCTGCAATATGGGCCTTGCTGGGCCATCATCGTGGCCACCCGCGGAGCCGCCCGAGATTTGCCCGAGCCAGCCCAGTTCCCCTATTTTGCAATTAAAACAGAATTTCTATATTTCAACATTAGGATTTACATAAAATAGTAAACGATGTTTACAATTTATGAAACTATTTCTATAAATACTACAATAGGTAAGTAACCTAGGAAAAATAATAAACCCAATTGTTCAGTAAGGAAAATAAACTATTAAAAAATGGAAAGCCTCTCAAGTTGTAACAATTTTATCGTAGCATTACGCAATCTAATAATTTATTTAACTATGATAATATTTTAAATCCATGGAAACCTAGAAGAGGAAAATAGAATATTTCCACTATTGTAGTTCACGGTTCTATCTTTAGGAATTTTAGAAATTTATTAACCAATTTTAGGGTCTTTAGGACCTTTGGGGTAATTAATTAGAGAAACTTGCCAATATCCTTTTTATCGATAATGCCGAAACAGAATCTGAATTATTTTAAATATCAAATGACTTCATTTGAATCTTGAATTTTTACAGAAGGTTTGCTAACCTATAATTAAAAACATAAGGACTTAATATGATTTAGTATGATTACTTAATTGCCTAAACTAGGGTAAATAAGGCCTATAGGTTATAGGTTGTTCAATGCCACTTTAAAATTAACAGCAATACACCTACCCTATAATTAGCTAGTTAATTACCCAGAGTTGATGAAGGAAATACTTCAAACAAAACTTATTTTTGCTTTATACATCTATTTGCTAAATCTAATAGTAGACTATTAAGGGTAGCGTTTTGCATCATCGCATATCATTTTCATAGCACTCACACTACCGATATCGTTTGTAAGTTACTATATAATAGAAGGATCATGGAACTTACTCGATAAGTAGGAAAATAATAATAGAATTCACCAAATAGAACCCACGGTATAAATCGTGACACTTGCATTAGTAGCATGAATCATATGCACCCATGCTGCCATTCTTGTTTGTTTACTTGGTATTTATTTGCAACCAAATGATCAAGGGTTAGACGACCCGGTCACAGATCCCGACTTCGATCCCGACAACATCGACCCCGCAGCTCTCGACGCAGGCAAGTCAACTACCCTAATGCATATTGATCCTAGTTTTATAAATATATTTTGCTTTAATTAATTATCAAAAGTGTTTGTGCATAAGTATATGACTATCAGTAAATTAAATGTGAAACCCTAGATAAATACCTGTTGCTTTAATCATGTTATAACATGGCTATCATTTGAATTACTTGTGAATACCCCACATGATTGTGTTGATTACCATGATCCCTTGAATAACCCTAGAATAATTATATTTGTTTAGACAAATAGTCTGGGTAAAACTTGCTTAGATCTGGCTTAGGTCTTAATATGATTTCTTTCAGGTATAGACGCCCGAATGGTGGGCTATCGTCCACCAGACACGACATGATTCAACTTATGATTATGAGAATGTTATTGAGGCCTGCTAGCAGTGTCATGTATGGTGATTGAGGCATTTCCATCTCCGGTGCTTGTACAAGCGGGTAGGCTTTGGCCGGATCTTGTACAAGGAAGGGTAGGAATGGAAACTGGCAATGGATCAAAGGCATGTGGTAGGATTCAAATCCAACTCCGGATCTTGTACAAGCGGGTAGGCTTTGGTCGGATCTTGTACAAGCGAGAAGGAGTGTATTCGTCTCCGGGTCATGCTGATTTGGAACTGGCAGTAGACCAAGAGCATGTGGTAGGATTCGTTTCCGTCTTCGGATCTTGTACAAGCGGGTAGGCTTTGGCCGGATCTTGTGCAAGCGGGTAGGAGTGGATTCGTCTCCGGGTCATGCGGATTGGGAACTGGTAATAGACTAAGGGCATAAGGGTAGGGTTCGTATCCGTCTCCGGATCTTGTACAAGTGGGTAGGCTTTGACCGGATCTTGTACAAGAGGGTAGGAGCGGGTTCGTTCCCGGTGTATGCTCCTTATCTATGTTTATTGTGGTAGGGCTGTGGATTGGCCCGGATACAAACCCCTTTCTAGAACAAATACTTCTTATCTCTAAAAATGTTCTTGGAAATAGCTAAGTCATAGGATTTGATATATAAATATACTTAATCTTTAAAATTGGCTTTCCGCAAATAAAGCAACCCTCAGCCTTTCCTTTGAGACCCCTATAAACACATGTATTAGGCTAGGAAGTTGACTCGCGAGTGCGGTTGAATTGAGCACTCACGCTCGCAAATTTTACTCTTTTAGAAGATGGACTCGGCGACTACGACTGCCATGAAGACGATGTCCCCGAAGATGGCGGTCAGGCTAGCGTTTAGTGGTTCTCTCCAGGTGTTTGCAGTTTGCATAGCTGCTGGAGACTTTTGGTTTTAAATCTTCCGCTGGATTTATGTACTCTGTTGCCTCTTTTGGACTTAATGTACTAAATGCTAATGGGGCGAATTTGGACTTGTACTCTAATAATGTAATATTATGGCAATGAATGCGATGTATGAAATAATCCAGCTATGTAAACGTGTGCTCTAGCATACTGGTCCAGGGACTAGAGCTAAGTCATGGAGGAAGTTCCCGGTATGGAAAAAGGGGGACTCCACATCGGTGAACCACGGCATCCGCACCGTCAGCGCCCGCCCACGCAGCGACACTGTCCAACCCGCCGATTCGGCGCCACGCTAACCCGCCGCGCCATTGTTGCGCCGTTCGCCCGTCCGCGTGCGCCGCCGCCGCTTTCGCGCACCACGCGCTCCCCGCACCCACCAACCTAAGGGGGCCACGTGTCCCCGTGGGTCCGCTGCCACCGCCACTACTACTGACCAGTGGGCCCTACTCATCAGGCCCGCTGCTGCCGCCACCGCCACTGACGGGTGGACCCCGCACGGCAGCCTCGTCAGGGCCCTTGGCCAACCAGCAGCCGCCACGTGGCAGGTCAACGCCACGTCAGTGCCACGTCATTGCCACGTCAGCCAAGACCGCCACATCAGTGACACGTCACTGCCACGTCAGCAAACCGTGCCACGTAGCCGCCACGTGTCGGTTCAGTAGGTTTAGTTGGTTTTCTGGTTTATTATTTTCCAGGTATTTTTCTATTTTTCCGAAACTTCCCAGACTTGTTTAGGGAGCATTCGAACTCCGATTTAGATGATTCCAGAGTGCCAAAAGTATAGATAATCTCAAGAATTTTATATATTTTTATCATACTATTTTCTTTGTATTTGTTATTTATTTCTGTTTTATTTCTTTTTCGCATAGATCCGACGTGTACCTACTGTACGGGAGTCACCCCGGAGCCTTTCGAAGGAGAAGATCCAGATCCAAACTTCTTCGAAGGCAAGCTAGATTCATATTGAATTCCTAGTTTGGTAAAATTTATTTATTTCGTCTTAATTTGAATTGCATGCTTGAATAATCATCATATGTGCTATTTTGATCCTGTTCTCATGTTAGTCCTCTACTAATATGATTTAGCCTACCTTTGTTAGCCCGTTGGTACTGTTTTTCTAGCCTATCCTTTGTGTAGTTGCTTAGTCTTACTTCTGGGATTGGTAGTCGATAAGTTCACTCATTATTAAACCTGTATCCATGAAGATTTTGGCTTCGTGGTACTATTTTGGTAAACTTAATCAACTAAAATCAACGTGGTGTGTGTTGATCTGAGGAGACCCAGAAGAGGCAGATTTTGGGCTTGTGGTTGAGACGTGCAGGTCTCCTTTATCATATAAGGTCCGTATACTTGTGACTACCATACCGAACCTGAACCGTACAGCCACTTGTGCCTTCTGGCCCTAATTTATTAGATGTGGAAACCTAGTTTCCGCTGTACTCGTAGTGGATAGACGTGATTCACGATCACCGGTTCCAAATGGCTATCAGGTCCGGTTAAAGGAGATGCGCATGACTGTTAGCTTGGTCGAAGTGTACCCTATGGGGCGCGAAACCGAAAGAAAGGGTACAATATGGGGCAAGTGAAAGCAGTGAACGGTTTTGTATTGTTTCTCTCTTTGGGATGAGACAGGGCTTGTAGAGAACGTGTACATACTCTGTAGAGTTAAAACTATCATGGTAGTCGTGCCCGCGGTTATGGATGGGGAAAGGAGTTTGACACAAGGTAGTCCAATGTGTTTTAATTAATTAATTTGATGGTAGTGTAGGCAGGGAGTGCCTCTCTTTTGAGCTGGTTAGCTATTTCTATGGCTACGCTCATCGTGTGTTGAGCTGGTTAGCCTCCCTTTGGCTACGCTCGTCTGTTTAAAAGGTGTTCAATGAATCAGAAATAAATAAACAAGTAGATAGGTGTTGTTTTAGCAAAATAACCAAATCCTTCCTTGTTCCTGCATTCATTATTAAGGACTGCTTGCTGCGTAGCCGTGTACTCATTATATGGATCACGGATTATTTGTTCAGGAGAAGATCTTGACGTCGGCGCCAGTTGTGACCGGGAGGGTCAAGGTGATTAGCTACGCGTTCTGGGTCAACCTCGGAGTATCGTCGCATTTGAAATCTTCCGCTGTGTTCTTATGATTTGATTATGTCCTGAACAAGACTATGTGAATGTCTATGTCATTCAGATGTTATTTATGCTATGTAAACCGTAAATTTTCTAGTTATTGCAATGCCTGCGATGATATTCCAAACTGTCCTTGAGTGCAATACTAGCGATGATCTTCTAGTACTAGTATTCGGCCACTCAAGCCGGTAGAAATACCGGGGTGCATGACACATGCATGAATTATCGTCGTATGTGCAGTATTGTCCCGTTTTCATGTTAGCCTTATACTAATGTGAATTAGCCTGCCATTGATAGCCCGTTGGTCATATTTTCCTGACCTATCCTTTGTGTAGATACTTAGCCTTGCTTCTAGGTTGCTAGTTGTTAGGTTTCACTCATTTATAAATTTGTATCATGAAGTTATGGCTTTGTGGTATTGTTTACTAAACCTAATCAACTAAAATTATCAACTAAAATCAACGTGGTGTGTGTTGATTTGAGGAGACCAAGAAGAGGCGGATCTGGGGTTTGTGGTTGTGTCGTACAGGTCTCCTCTGTCATATAAGGACCCGTATACTTGTGACTACCATACCGAACCTAAACAGTACAGCCACTTATGCCTTCTGGCCCTAACTTATTAGCTATGGAAACCTAGTTTTCGTTGTACTCGTAGACGGTCCGACGTGACGAGCTATCACCAGTTTCAAATGGCTTAAATGGGGGCCAACCTTATGCGGTGCGCTATCAGGTCCGGCTGAAGGAGATGTGCATGACTGTCAGCCTGGTCGCAGTGTAACATATGGGGCGTGAAACCAAAAGAAAGAGTACACTAAGGGGCAGGTGAAAGCAGTGAATGGTTTTGTACAGTTTCTTTCTTTGAGATAAGACAGGGTTTGTGAGGAACGTGTACACACTCTGCAGAGTGAAAACTATCATGGTAGCCATGCCCGCGGTTATGGGCAGAGAAAAGGAGTTTGACACAAGGTAGTCCCATGTGTTCCGATTAATTAAATTGATGGTGTAGTGTAGGTAGGGAGTGCCTCTTTTGAGCTGGTTAGTCGTTTCCATGGCTACGCTCATCGTGTGTTCAGCTGGATAGCCGTCCTTTGGCTACGCTCATGAGTTAGAAGGTGATGTACTGTGTTCAATGAATTAAAGGTAAATAAATACATAGATAGGTATTGTTTTAGCAAAATAACCAGATCCGTCCTTTGTCCTTGCATTCATTATTATGGATTGCTTGCTGGGTAGCCGTGTACTCATTATATGGAGCACGGATTATTTGTTTAGGAGAAGATCTCAACGTTGGTGCCAGTTGTGATCAGGAGGGTCCAACTCAAGGTGATTTTGGGAATTAGTTATGTGTTCCGGGTCAACCTCGGAGTATCGTCGCACTTGAAGTTTTCCACTGCGTTTTTTATGCTTTTGATTTATGTCCTGTTATTCAGTACAAGACTATGTAGACGCCTATGTCAACTGGATGTTATTTATATTATGTGAACTATTCATTTTCTAGTTAATTCAATGCCTGCGATGATATTTCAAACTGTCCTTGAGTGCAATACTAGCTATGATCTTCTGGGACTAGTATTCGGTCACTCGAGTCAGTAGAAATACCGGGGTGCACGACACTAGCTGGGTCATCGTGCGAGCACGCACTCGCGTGCGCGAGCTGGCGGCGACGGCGGGCGACTCAGGCAACCCGGCGGTGCTTGATGTGGCTCATCTGCGTGGATGTTGCAACGGCCGGCCTAGCCTCCCCTTATCTGGTTCCTCTCCATCTCCCTTGCCTCATCTGGCTCTGCGCATCCACTGACCCTTTTTTTCGTGGAGCCAAACCTAGTTTCCAACCTTCCTCGATTAGGTAATTTTGAGTCAGTTTTTCCCTTTGATTCTTCGTCTCTGAGCTTGTGCGGAGCTCACTTTGAGGGCGGCTGGATTGATTTGGGAGAGGAGACCAATTTGAGGCTGGGGTGGTGGCTGCCCATGGGTGACTTGGTTGTTTTGCATCGACTTGGTCCCTTTGGCCGAGGGTTGGATTCTGTGATCTTGTGCTATGTTCGCTGCTCTTCGGGGTCTTGGTGTGGCGATCTTTGATTGCAACACTAAGATCAACGACATTGTATCTCCGGGTCTTCTCGCCATTGATTGCATTTGTGCTACGGCGATTTTGATTTTTGGGACAGCGGCTTCGTCGCGCCTTGCCATCTTCCTTGCTGACTCGGATTCGGTGCATTGTAAGTATTTTCCTACCTCTCTTTGTACCTGTGCATTGTGCCAAACAGGAGAAATTTGGGGGCCCTACCTTGTTGAAAAGGGGCTAATTGATCCTGATTTGGGTACGGTGCATTTTGTGGGCTTGTCGATTTAATAGCTCGATGATGATGCGTATATTGAGATTAGCTATGACAATTTACTGATTTCATTCCTACTGTATTGTTGATTTAATTCCAGTTTAATTTGAGAACTAGTGAACTGCCTAGTACCACTGTTTAACTGTTTCATTCTAGCTGTGAACTGTTGGATGACATATCTGGATTGTTAAATCTAAGAGCTATCTTGTTGTGTTTAATATCTTTATACACTGAGTTGGAGGTAGCACTGTACTGCTGCCTCATTTGGCAATCTAGCTGTCCTGTTGCTGGAATGTGAGATAAATTGTGTTTTAGAGGTAAATTTCTAAGAAACTAGACTGTTAATCAACTTTACTAGCAGTGTATTGATCTTTAAATCTGTCATAGCTTATCTGTGATATATATTTTGTGAATGTGTTATTGGATGGCTAATTTTAGCAACCCAACACATTAAAACTAAGAGCAATTTATAACATATCAAACTGAGCTATGTTGCTGTTTAAATGTTATGAATTTCAGTATATTATCATGTTGATTTCACTGCCATATATGAATTATTATGCTGCTAGTCTTGCAAGTGCAGAATTCATATTTGCATATTTCTTTCATGATAATATTGAATATTTGCTGTTAGTTAATTCTAGAATTATTCTATTTATGTTTTATATCATATTGCTTATACTGCATATTATACAACAATCCAGAAATCAAAATCTTATGGCCTCTGGTAGTAGTGATGTGGTGAAGCCCGATGTTTTTGATGGCTCCAGCTTTAAACGCTGGCAGGCACGTGCTAGGTAATGGCTGATGGACCTTAAGGTCTTTTTGGTGATCTCGGATCCTCCTGAGCAACCACTTGTGGAAGAAGCACAGAAGCGCTAGGAGGATGCGAATCATGCCATCCTAGCACGATTGTTGGCTATTTTAAACATTAGGCTGTTTGACGTCTACTCTAATCACAAGACGGCGAAGGGGTTGTGGGACGACCTGAAGCAGAAGTTTTCTGAGGGGGACAATGGCAATGAGAGCTTCGTTGCAGAGAGCTACCTTAACTACAAGATGGCAAGACTAGGTCTATTCTAGAGCAGGTCCAGGAGCTTCCGCTCCATGTGAGGGACCTGAACCAGTATGGCTGCCTTTTGCTTGAGAGTTTTCGGGTTAACATGGTGCTGGCGAAGTTGCCGCCCTCGTGGCGTGACTTCATGACAGCTCATCGGCATATGAAGGAGCGCCTCACTCTTCTAGAGCTACAGGCTACTATTAATATCGAGGAGAGGGCCCGCGCAGGCTCAAAGTCATCCCCGTCCCAGGTCCAGACGCATCATGTGGATATGTAGAACTCCAACATTGGTGGAAAGAAGAAGAACAAGAACCCTAACAACCAAACTGGCGCCAAGGCAAAGCAGATGAAGAAAAAGAGCGAGGAGCTAGTTTGCTATGTTTGTGGCATCGTCTGGCACACAGCCCAAAAATATCGTGACCGTAAGGGCAAAGGAATAGCTTCGGGTCAGCAGAGCAGCCGCAAAGCTGAGGCACATGTTGCAGTGGTGTCTTCTGGCTCCACTAATGGGTATGTACCTAGAGCCTGTATGGCTGATTTATCACTTGATTAGTGGATCGACACAGATGCTACACGTCATATATGTGCTGACCGTACCTCATTCTCTTCCTTTCAGGGTCAAGCTAGTGGATCCGTCCTGATGGGCAATGGAGCTCCAGCATTGATACGAGGGGTTGGCCAGTTCTGCTTGAAGCTTACTTAAGGCAAGACGCTAATTCTTCGAAACTTGTTATTCGTGCCTATAATGAGACGGAATTTGCTTAGTGGCTTTGCATTTTGCAGGCAGGGTGTCAAGTTAGTGTTTGAGTCCAATAAGGTCGTGTTGAGAATGGTGGTATGTTCTGCCTCTCTATCTTGAGTCATAATAACATTTTCATTTATAATGTGGTTTGTAATAAAATTCATGATTTATGGCATTCTCTATTTTGTCATGTCAATTTTGAGGCTATTGTGCGGTTGAGCAAAATAAAATTAATTCCAGATTACAGCTATGAAAAGGGCTCTAAATGCGAAGTGTGTGCGCAAGCTAAGCAGCCCAGAAAGCCTTTTCATTCAGTTGAGGGGTGGGACACCTCTCCACTTGAGCTAGAGCATTCAGATCTTTGTGAGATGAATGGCATATAACTAAAGGTGGCAAACGTTATTTATTTACTCTTATAGATGATTGTACCAGATATTCCTATGTCTATCTGCTTAAGTCTAAAGATGAAGCTCTAGAATACTCTAAGATCTATAAGGCTGAAGTGGAGAACCAACTAGAAAAGACTATCAAATGGTTAAGGTCAGATCGTGGAAGTGAATACATCTCCAAGAAATTCTCTCATTACTGTGAAGAAAGTGGTATCATTCATGAAACCACACCTCCCTATATTCCCCAATCTAATGGGGTGGCCGAACGAAAGAACCAAACTTTATGTGACTTAGTTAATTCCTTGTTGCAAAGTTTAGGTATGTCGGTTCGATAGTGGGGAGAGGCAGTTCTCACAGTTAACTATGTCCTGAATAGGGTGGCGCCCCGCAATAGCGAGGTGACGCCTTACAAAGGTTGGAAGGGGAGAAAACCTAGCATGTCCCATCTTCGGACTTGGGGTTACCTTACTAAGGTGAACCTGCCTTTACCGAAGAAGAGGAAATTAGGACCTAAGACTGTGGATTATGTCTTTCTAGGATATGCTGTTAATAGCACGTACTGCCTATAGATTTCTAGTGGTCAAATCCGAGACGAGCGAAGTCGCTGTAAATGACCTTATGGAGTCTCATGATGCGACATTCTTCGAGTCTATCTTTTCTATGAGATCTAATGAGATAATCGCACCAGATGGCTCTCATGGGTATTACTCTATTCCTACTAAAGTGGCTGAACCAACTCCTAACTTGGAGCTGAGGAGGAGTAAAAGGCAAAGGACTGAAAAGTCATTTGGTGATAATTTTGCCATCTAGCTCGTGGATGATGAACCACGTACCCTCTCAGAGGCATATGCATCTCATGATGCAGAGTACTGGAGGGATGCAATCCGTAGCGAGATGGATTCCATCATTTCTAATGGGACATGGGAGGTCACTGATCTTCCTAGTGGATGCAAATGGATATTCAAAATAAAGAGGAGACCTAATGGTACTATAGAAAAGTACAAGGCCCGCTTAGTGGCTAAGGGTTTCACTCAGAAGGAGGGTGAGAATTATTTTAACACCTATTTTCCTGTGGCGAGATACCCACTATCCAAGTGCTTCTTGCACTTGCTTCTTTATTAAAACTCCATGTCCATCAAATGGATGTAAAAACCGCTTTCCTTAATGAAGAGCTAGATGAGGAGATATATGGAGCAACCTGATGGATTTGAGGTTAAAGGCCAGGAGAACAAGGTGGGATTTGAGGTTAAAGGCCAGGAGAACAAGGTTTGCCGCCTGATTAAGTCCTTGTATGGTCTTAAGCAAGCCCCCATGTAGTGGCATGAGAAATTTGGCAGTACATTGACATTGTTGGGTTTTGTGTAAACGAAGTAGACAGATGCATATATTATCTGTTTAGAAGGGACAAAGGTGTCATTCTATGTCTGTATATAGATGACATATTACTGCTTGGTACTGAATTGGATGTTATCAGGGAAGTAAAAGAATTTCTCTCCTTTAATTTTGATATGAAGGATCTAGGAGAAGCAGATGTTATCCTAAACATCAAGCTTATTAAGGGTCAGAATGGGATCACACTTTCACAGACCCATTATGTGGAAAAGATCCTAGCCCGCTTCGGTCATATGGATTCTAAACCTGCTTCCACACCCTATGATCCTACCATGAGGCTTTGCAAGCACACTGGTGAAGGAGTTAATCAACTCCTGTATTCATAAGTAATAGGATCCTTGATGTGTCTTTGTAGTGCCATGAGGCCTGACATCTCATATGCAGTATGCAGATTGAGCCGTTACACAGCCAATTCAGGAGATGACCAATGAGTAGCACTACATAGAATTCTCAGGTATCTTAAAGGTACCATGAGTCTAGGCATCCATTACTCTGGCCATCCGGCTGTCTTAGAAGGATCCAGTGATTCTAACTAGATCAGTGACTCGGATGAAATGAAGGCTACTAGTGGATATGTATTCACTTTAGCTGGAGGGGCGGTGTCATGGAAGTCTGCAAAACAGACTATCATCAAACGCTTTACCATGGAGGCTAAATTAGTAACTCTAGATTCAGTGGTAGTAGAGGCAGAATAGCTCAAGGAGCTCCTTTCTGACTTGCCAGTGCTCGAGAAGCCGATCCAGTAGTCTTAGTATACTGCGATAACCAGACTGTCAGAGTCAAGGTTAAGAGTAGAAAAGACAATATGAAGTCCTTGAGGCATATAAAGAGAAGACTTAAGTCTACTCCGCATGCAATAGAGACGGGTGTTATTGTTGTAGAATACACTCAATCCGATAGTAACCTAGCCGATCCTTTTACCAAGGGTTTGTTTAGGATAACTATCGAAGCAGCGTCTAGAGGAATGGAGCTTATACCCTATTAGAGGTAACCAACAGTGGTAACCCATCCTAAATGAGCAGAGATCCCGCAAAACAAGATATGCGACAAAAAAAATAGTTGGGCGGCCATTAGTGCTAAGAGCATCTCCAATGGTGCCTAGTCAGCTGGCTCTAAGGATGCCAGCATCATCAAATTTCCTATGTGGAAGAGAGAAGAAGGAGAGAGAAGCGCGATGGCGCTTGAGGAAGCGCCGGTCTCGCTCAAAAAACAAGATGCTAAGTGCCAGCCTCGAGCCAAACTATCGGCGACGCAGTCGACGCGGAGGATCCGGTGTATCGCGCGCGTGGAAAGGAGATTTTCGCGCCCGGCTTCTTCCAGTCGGTCTCCACTGATTTGCCTCCCCCTTCTCCCAAAATCGCACCGCCTCGCCGCCCGTCGTCGCCTCCCAGCCGCCTCCCTCGCAGCCAAGATCCCGGCCGCCCGTCGCCGCGCCTCCCAATCGCCCCCTCCTCGAGCCGCAACACCCGGCGCCGCCTCCCGGTTCTAACCCTAGCGGCAAAGGCTACACCCCGCTGGAGTAGCAGGTCGTCGACCTCAAGGCCCGCCACCCCGATGTCCTCCTCATGGTCGAGGTCGGTTGCCGCTTCCGCTTCTTCGGCGAGGACGTCGCCGTCGCCGCTTCCGTCCTCGGCATCATCGCCCACCTGGACCGGAGCTTCCTCACCGCCAGCGTCCCCACCTTTCGCCTCGGCTTCCATGTTCGCCGCCTCGTCGCCGCGAGCCACAAGGTCGGCGTCGTCCGTCATACCTAAACCATGGCAATCAAGGCGGCGCATGGCAGTGGTGCTGCGGGCACGCCGTTCTCGCGCAGGCTCTCGGCGGTGTACACGCGTGCCACGATCGAGGCCGCCACTGGGGAGCTTCAGCTGTGAGCTTCAGAGCTTGATGCCTACCTGTTTTAATCTGATCGCTAGCTAGCTGAATCGTTGTGTGGTCATGTGCAAATTGTATGTTTCTGATATTGTTGTTTTCACATGGCTTTTGAAGTTCTATTGATGCATGGTGAAGCATTAACTGATAGCCGATTCTGCAAGCTCTTGTTTGTGTATGTCTTATTGTCTCTTAATCTTAAGAGTCATGTTTCTGTGTGTTGTTGGATTAGTAATTTCAAGTGCTACGATGTTGGTGGAGATGGTATGCCTAGCTGCTTATGCTGGCCCTGTCGTTTTATTATGAACAAACGTTGGAAATTTCATCTCTGTCTTAGCACTTCTCTGTGTTTGTCAATGTGCAATGTGTTGTTCTTCCATGTGATTGATCAACGGATCACAAGTCTGTCTGAAGGACCGAAAGAGAGAATGCAGGCAGATGCATGGTATGGTTTTGAGTTTCAGATTTTTAATCCTTGATTATGCAATTGAGAAACCGGTGATGTTCAATTTTTGGACTATATGCAATGCTATGATGTTCAATTTTCCATCTGGCGATGTTCAATTTTTGGACTATATGCAATGCTATGATGTTCAATTTCTGGACTATATGCAATGCATCTGCATGAACATATTTTTGTCTTTCCTGCTTTCTTTTTCCTTCTAATTATTCCGTGAATGAATTTATAAATTTGCATCTCTATTTTTGTGGTTCATTTACTGAAACGATAAGCTAAATGAAACACTGGACCACACATATCAGCCACAAAGATAAGTTTACAGTGGATCAGTTCCTTTCTATTGTCCATGCAAACACTAATAACTGCTATAGCCAATGCTTATAGCCCATCCATTGAACATGCTGGCTATAGTGCTGATGTGGAGATCCTTATAGCCAGCTGCTGACTCTACCATTGGAGATGCTCTAACTAAACTCCAAAACATCAACAATGATAGCAGTCCCATCATTCGCTCCACTGGAATCCACTACTTTAAATTTTTTAAATATATTGGTAGGTAGTGCCAGAGGTGATTATTTATGGTGTCTTTTAGAGCATCCACATCAGAAATCTTATCCCTACTATTCTAAAATACTATTCACCACAACTTTATCCATCCCCTAAAATTCCTTCATACTTTACACTATACCTTAAAAGATTCCTTCACTCCACCAGTAACTCTATCCTCGCCAAGTCAGTGTTACAGTGTTTATAGGGTTTCTGTTACAGATGCTTTTAAAAACTATAATGGTCAATGTGTGATCGCCAACCGTATATAGATATTATAATGCAAAAGTCAAATACCTTCACCAAGTAGCCATGTGAGGGCAGGTGCATTATGCAGCCTGCAATTTCACGACATCCACATGTAGTTTCTTGGAATACATAAAAGCCTCGTGCTTCTCGCTTTCCCGGAAAACCAAGAAGGTTGCTGCATTTCGCCACCGGCTAGCCATGTGAGAGCATCTGCACAAAAAAAAAAAAAAAAAAAAGAACCATGGGAGAGCATGTGCATTCCACCGTCTGCAATTACAAAAATAGTTCCACTTGCATGTCAAACAAGATCCCAAATCCTGCGTGTTTATTATGCTAGTTAACCGGGCGGCCATTAGTGCAAACTAAACTCCAAGACATCACATGATCGCACCCTCGATTCTTGTGCTCCAGTGGAATCTCCAAGTGAACATATGGATATATGCTCAGCTCAACCATTCCTCTGCAGCTACACCCTTTCAGCTCATTCTAAGCTAGATCTGACTGAGGTAAGCTCCATGGCATACTTTTATATCTCAGATTTCTTCCCCTTTCTTCTCTCAAACAAATGCCTAATTTGCATCCAGAGTTAGAGGCCGCTTCAGTGCTTGAAAGGGATCATTCGTTATCGTTGTGGGTAGCTCTGCTGACCTGCTGACAGAAGGGATCATTTACCCGTATATTCAGGTACCGTCTGTGCTCAAGTGCTGAGCCATTATACATAACGATGATTCATTTTACATTTTCTTTTCTCTGCCCCCCTTTCTGCATGATCTGCGGTTTTACCTCCTGCTCTGTATTCTATACATTGGTTTTTCCAGGCAGTTGGATTTTCATCTCCCGTGGCATTGATTACCTTCTGTCAAGCTCTTAAGTTGAAATGGAGTGAACTGCTTGTCTAAGATGGTAGATGGTATTGGTAACTGTTGATTCTTATGACCAACCATGCATGCTTGCTGAAGACAGATATGTAAGGTATGACTCATAAATCATAATTGTACTTCAGATCTTGCAGCTTAATTTGTTTTTGCGACCTACAGGACAAATCAGAGAAAGAAGTCATAGCTATATCATAGATAATTCATCCGTATGAAATATGTCAAATATATCGGAAGTAATTAGCTAGGTATTACGTCCTGACCCATGTCCACAGGAATTGTGCATGAGTAACTAGATTGATCAGGACAGAAAACTGCTTGTAGCTTGACTACCACGGTTCGTCAGTTGGTGCCCTGGAAGCCTGGACATCTACCTACTTGCATGCTGTGCAAAACGTAATATTGTTGCTGATCCAAACTATCGCTATATTAACGGCCTCTTTGAATTAGAGGAATTAAAAAAAATTGTAGGATTGCAATCCACATGAATCAATGAGTCCCTAAGTTTTTGAAGAAGTTCATTGTAAACAAGTGGTGATGCATTCACAAGGAAAAACTACCCTTAATTTCTGCATGTTTATACCAAGTGTGGAAGTATTGTACTATTATTAAAAAGGGAAAATTGGTTGTGCGACACTGTAATTTGCAATGTTTGCCAATTGAGTAATTGACATGGCCCCTAAGTCCTAGATGTGAGTGACACAGTGTCCTACAACAAAAGAAGGAAATTTGTAGTGTTAGAACACCAGTTTCCTCTTAAAAAGGAATATATTTAAAATCTTGTTTGGCGAATTGCAACTTTGCCATTATTAAATTTCCATATTGGAAAAAGACCACTCATGTGTCTATATGTGTCTATGACATGTGGGTCTAATTTTTCCCCATATGTGGACCAGATACAAACAGCGATGGGTGGGTGTTGCATACGTAAATGTTGCCTTTTTTTTTCTTTGCCCCTGACAATGACTAGTAAATGTGTTTTTTCTCTTTGCCCCTAACAATGACTAGATATTTCTAAAACTAAAGTTTGACGGCAACAAGAGGGAAAAGTTGGTGCTGAACCCTTGTCATTTTACTCAAGGCCGCCCTTGTAGAAAAAAATCCTGGTGGAACAAGCGTTCAATGCAATAATGCAAGGACTTCTAGTTCTCCATTTTGCTTGAACTTCAATAAGATGAGGCCTTGAGTTCGCAGCGACAGCCCTTCTCATCCATTCCCCTGTTGTTACTCTCTTTCAGCTTGATTTTTGATAGCTGAGGTAAGCAGATCTTATTGAATAGTTTGACCATGTTCCTTGATTTTCCTCTCTTCAGTCATTTCTGATGTGTTCATCCTCGATATCTGTGGCCATGATCAACTCACATCCTTCTACTTCCTTTATATTGTACAACTTCGATTCAAGTAATGGCCCATTTGTAATGAACTTCAATTCACCCAATTTTGCAGCACCGGGACCAGAAGTTTGTTCTCAGCGACGAACCAATAATTTTCTCGCTCTAACATATGGAATGAACTGATTGGCACAGCAAACAGTATCTGTAAGTTGATTATTGCTTATTCTTATTGCCAACCGAATGACCTAGCCATCTATCCACATGCATGATATTTTGGTTTGCAGAAGGAAAAACTAAGGGGCACTCTTAATTGTTGCAAATCCATGCTCTCACTATATTGAGTTATTCAAAAGAGAAAATTGCACCGCCACACACAGTACTTTAATTCCTGAAAATATGGGTTTATACTTTGAAAAGTGGAATGTGGGAATCCTCAAAAATTTGTATTAGGCTCAACCAGAGGTCACTCACTTACTGCTCTCTACTTAAAAAACTCCCGAGATATGCTATACATGTTATGTAACAGCCCATTTTGGACATCTTTTGAAACATTCAAAAATTTAAAATTCAAATTGCATTTTTCGGAGTTTACTATTCACTATCTAAAAATATTCCAAATTTCAAAATTTAAATTCAAACTTAATTTAAAATTTTTCTAAAATATTATCTAAATTCCTCTTTGGGTTAGCCCTCAGTCCTAGCCTAGGACTAGCTCGGCCCAAGCGAGATCATCTCTCTCGCTCTCTCCCCCCTTTCTCTCTCCCCCTCTCTGCCGAGGCAGCACGCACGTCGCGCTTGGTCTAGGCACGCCACCTGTATCACCTCACCATCGCCGTCTCCCCCTCCCTCCGTCTCTGCCTCTATTGCGCTGCACGTGTGTCACGCGCTGGAAGCGCCACTGGCACGCCGCGTAGGCTAGCAATGTCGGCTAGGCAGGTTGGAGCTGTGCCGTCCCGTTGATCAGCTGTTCGCCTCGCGCCCCGCACCCCTGCCTCAGCCACAGCAGCCTCGCCACTCAGGAAATCATTCCCGCATTGCTTCGCACCACGCCGACCCGTCACCGATCTTCCTCAAGCCCCTTGCTGCGAGAACAACTCTCTCCAATCTCCAGTAGCCCTCTTTGCCTATTTAAGCCCGGCTCGGCCCCCAATTCCTCCTCCCTTTGCCATTGCCGCCAATGAGCTCCATTTTGCCCACCTTTTGCCTCGCAGCCGACTTGGTACGTTGCTGGCTAGTTCCCCACGTCCCTAGCTTCTTTAGGTGCCGCCCTTCACTCTCCTGCCTTCAATTTTAGCTAGGACCACCGGAGCTACCTGGTGACGAGACCCCTATTTCAGCCGCTGCCTCATCCACGGTGATAGCTCGCCTCCGCCCTTCTCTGAGCTCGCCACCACTCAGGTAGCTCTCTAGTAGCCCCTAGATACTTCCTGCACCGACAAACTGCCCGCTGCCCCCATCCTTCGCCTTAGAAGCATGCTCCCGTAGCTTCTTTCCGGCCGTGCCCATGGCGCCACTGTTCTGACTCACTGCCAGCGATGTTTTGGCCAGCATGTCCTAGGTCTCCCCTAGCCGAGCCATTCTGATCATGAACCACTAGGATGATGGACCACAGCACCGCCAGTCCCTCGTTGAAGGTTCATCGGAGTTCAACCAGAGGAGCCAGTCCCTTGTTGAAGGTTCATCGGAGTTCAACCAGAGGACCAGGCAAACCCGTTGCCTGGCTGATGTCACCCCAACATCGGCCACGAGACAGAGTCGTTGACATGTGGGACTTACACTAACAATGATTAGCATTTAAATCTCTCGCGCTTAGCTCTAATAGCCACTGACATGTGGCCATGGCCCACTTGTCAGTATTAGTGGAAGCGTACTCCTGGTTTACGCCTTATATCCATGGGCTTTGATCAGACCGCTTCTGCACTTGTGAACTGAATAGCCCTAGGCCACATAGTGTTGGATTCGGCCCATTTGTATTTAGGAATTTCCAACATTTTCCTATTTTATTAATTCCAGAAAGTGTAAATGATTTTCTAAAAATAGTAAAACAACACCTAAAATATCGAGAAATCTATGATAAATACTAGACAGTAGGTTGGATTTAATAAAATTACAACCTTGCATAACAATCTAGTTCTTGCAGCTCTAAAATAACAGTAACCCTAGTTTAGCCTTTTTGGAAAATACTTTAAAATTCATTCTGTTAAATTAAATTAATTTGTGGTTTCCAAAAATCTTGATAAAATTTTAGAAAATACTAGAAGTATTTTTGGACCCAGGAAAATTATTTTAACAGATTTAGATAAATTCATGTTCAGCGGAAATTTAATAGAAGCTATTTAAACCTTTTCTTAAGGATAAATATTGGTGGAAATCTGTTAGATTTATTTAAAATACTTTCTCAACTCTGAAAATTTCTAAATTTTCTTACTTAGGAAAAATTTATTAAAAATATTAAAACTAATTAAAATCTTGTAAAAATTAGTAAAATAAAAGAAAAACCCCTAAAGGCTTTATGGTATACATATTTTAATGTTTTAATAATTTCTAAAAATTATTTTCCAGCAAGGGTATGAGTATTTAAGGGTAATTAGAGCATGTTCATACACGTAGGACCTTTATATCGATAGTAGTAATTATTTCATGCATCCATGCATCATTTCTTTTTGCATGTGTTTATGCTATATCATTCCAAATAGAAGTCGAGGATTCGGAGGGAAGATTTGAAGACATAGAAGAAGACTACCACGCCTCAGAACAAGGCGAGTTAATATCTTTAGTTCATATCTTACCCAATTTTATTTAAATTTATTTTGATTCAATTAAGAAGTTGCATGCTCTATGATTTATGGAAATACCTAGCTCGTTAATCATGTTATACACATACCATGACTCTTGACAAGTCTAATAATCATGCTATGATTGTCTTAAATATCATACTATGACTGCCTTGATAGTCATATCTCTTGCTTGCCACCAATAAAGAAGTAAAACTTTTGGACTCATAGTCCCTGGTTAAAAACTTATTTAGACTAAAGGGTAACTGGCAGGCTACGCTAGCGCAATTTAAAAAATTTCTACCGTGGGCACCTAAGACATCATGCAAGTAAAGGATCACAAATCATTACTCTTGATGCACAGTCGCAGGGGAAGGAAAGTCAGAGTAGCTAAGTCCCACGTCATGCATGTCGAGGTATATGAAGTAATTGTTCACATCGAGCCGAACGTTCCCTCCTCGCCGATTGTTGCCGCATCAATGTCGTATGTGCTGCCGTAGAGGAAGTAGTCGATCTTGCCGACCATCTCCTCCTTGTCGCTGATCAGCACCACAGCAACCGCAGTAGCGCCTCTACAGTATCCACACATCTTGGGGCAGAATGTCATGCGCCGGTGTGCTAGCACTGCACACGCGCAACTAGGGTTTCTAGGAGTCGATAGGGGACGTGACAGCTAGAGTTATGTGGTGGCAAACTTGTATATGTGCACCACCCCACCACCTCCCCTTATATAGAACGCACTAATGGGCATCTACGCTAGAAGACTATTAGGACTCTAATCCTACACAAATTAGTATCTGTGAAACTAATTCTACACAAATTAGTATGCGCGAATCTAATCCTACATGGATCAATATCCGTGAAACCCACTAATGAATCCGATCCATTAGACATGTTCCAATCCGTTAAGTGTGTGACCATTAAGTTCATGCGCAAGTGGCCGTGGCCCCCGAAAACTCTTTTCCGAAACACAAGTCAATATCTTGTGTTTTGCCGACTTACAGAGAAAAGCGCCATGCTTTCAACTTGATGCTTTCTGGTTTTGCTGCCTTGGTGATATTATATGAGACTATGTAGAGGTCTTTATGTGGTGATGAGTATATGTGACTTGATTAGATTTGGTCGAGGAGTTTGTGTTTGAGATTTGTTTTGATCCGAGTGAATTAGCATTTCAGCACGCATAGTCTTCATGGTTTGAATAGTTTTGTGGTACTCCTTTGCTCAAATGATTTTTTTAGTCTTCATAGCTCTTGTAGAGAATTTTGAAACAAAGATTAATTGAGATAATTTTTGCAAGCTGCTGCTATAATTAGTGTTTATTTTAGTTTTATTAGGGTCATTGCATGATTATGTATGCTAATATGCTAAATTCCATGGAGATAAGTGATAATATTAGTGAGTATTGTGTTGGTCCATCTGAGTGTAGATTTGGTGGCAGCTATGGTCGTTGGCTGGTACCGGGACTAGGTTTGGAGAACCGAGGTCCAAAAGGGTCGATGATGCCGATGAGACAGTTGGGCTCAAATCGGGCTCACGTGGATATCATGGAGATGAACTTGAGGTGAAAATCTGTTAATCTATTTGAGTCAGGTTTAGAGGCAGCAGTCGCTGGCGGGTACCGAGACTAGGTTGGGAGAACCGAGCTCTAAAACAGTTGAGGATACTGGCAAGACAGTAGGGCTCAAACCGGGCTCATGTGGACGCCATGGAGATGGATTTAAGGTGGCTCAAGGTTTCCGGTTTCGGGTTGTAGGCCTAGAGTGCGGAAAATGAGCGGTCAACTCAAAGGATGAAAGCCTGTTGCATCACTTTGGGAGATTCATTTTTGTTCATTTTGCTTGCTTGACATATTTGGTTTTTCTATATAGCAGTACTTATTATTTTTGTGAAAAAAAATCATCCGATATGATTTTGAGGTGATTCTGGTTTGGAAAACTTGTGCGGTCCATATCTACCACCTCTCCAAGTAGGAAGTCCATAAGAATCACGGTTTGGGAGTTATAAGGTTTTTATCGAGCCTCAAATATTCTGACTGAAATTTCTAACGATTGAGCTTGTTATGTTCACCCTATTTTTTGGATAGGATCTGGGTGTGATATTTTGTAGGTAGTTGCATGACTCCCTTTTCTCTTTAGAGAAAAATTTTGAAAATCAAATGAGTCACAAATTGGAAGAACTCACCTTTTGACCAAGTAGTTTTTGCGATGAAAGTTCCCTTTTGCTTTTCAAAAGCAACAGTGCTTGTCTTATTTATTTCTCTTTTTTTAAAGGTGGTTTTGAGTTAGATTCCTTTTTTTGTTGGACTCTCAACTACTAGGAGAACCTAAGAAAAAATTCCTATGGCCATATGAACCACAAATTTTGATGATAGCCATTTTATTAGGGGTATGTGATGCTGTTCAGAAAATGATATTTAGCTGATCTTGTTTATTGAGAGTTGTTTGTTTGTATTCATCCTCCTTTTTGGTTTTATGGTGCGTGTTAAAGAAAACATCAAAACCCATCTGGCATCTATTCAATCTTCCTTCTAACCATCTAGCTCGGTCTCATATTCTCTGGTCTCTGAAGCTGCAAGAGCATCTCCAAGTCTCTAGCTATAACACTAGAGAGAACAAGCTTATTTCTCTCACATCGGATGCGACTATGTGATAGACATATCGTGCTTAACTCGGTCTATACATGTAGGCTGTAGCTTCCTTCTCACACACCTATTTCACACGAACATCTCCTTCGATAATTAAGGACCACGATACATAAAGTTAAAGTTACAGTGCTGCTTCTCGATTTCTCATGACAAAGACGGCACACAGCAAATCGTACTCTCTTATTTGATTTATCAACTTTTAGAGTGTTATTTAAGAAATGAAGTTAGTGCTTGGCCACTCGTCGCCGAGGTGAGGTTAGTGCTTGGCCACTCGTCGAGGAGGTCATCTGGTCATCCGACATCGAGGAAAAGTCAACACGGTGCCAACAAACACCAAATTAAAGGGAACACAAGGCCACCCGTCAAGGAGACTGAGATGGCACAGGGTAGTCTGGTGTTGAGGTGAAGACGACAAGGATCACCTGTCAAGGAGGCAGAGTCGCACAGGGCAACCCGGCATAAAGGCAGAGTTGGGATGGGTCGTCCAATGTCGACGTGAGGTCTACGTAAGGCCAGTCGTCGGGAAGGCAAAGTCGGCGTGAGGTTGTCCAAGTCTATTAGGCACCGAGGTAAAGTCAACACGTGGCCATGCAATGCCAATGAAAATATGACACACAACCACCCATCAATGAGGCAGAGTCCGCATAGGGAAACTCCATGTGGAGACAGAGTCGACATAGGGCTATTCGACGCTGAGGCAAATTAGCGTGAGACCACACATCAAGGAGGTGGAGTTAGCACGATGTCGCCCGAGTTCATCCTACATCGACGCATAGTCTACGCGAGGCTGGGCAGCGCCGAGGTGAGGTCGACATGGGCCACTCATCGAGGAGGCGGATTCGGCCTAGGGCCATCCGAGTCCATCCATCATCGAGGTGAATTTGACATTGGGTTCTCCAACATCGATGTGAAGATTATCCCAGAGAACGCAACCTCTATACGGATTGTCGTATCTGGCAGCCAAAGTTCTTATCTAATGCCCTAGAGAAAGGAATCCTAGATTCTCCTAGATAAGTAAAATATTAGGATCATACAGGATCATGTCTCCTACTATCAATTGAAGATCCAAACATTTGATGCATATGGAGACTACAAAAGAACCTTTACCCCCTTGGCAAGGTACATGTTGTATATGCCAAACAGAAGATGATAGAGGTACATGTTGTATATGCCAAACAGAAGATGATAGAACATGGAACCTACATTGCAGAAACGCAAGAGCATGAGCACTATGGCTCTACGCGTCACACGAACCTACTGGTGCCCATGGCATGGCTGGTGGTGAGCTAATGCAGGGACACCACGAAGTTCGGTCGACCAAACACTACTGCACGAGTTCCAATGGTTAATCAATGCAACAACTGTGCCCAAGAGACAAGAGGCCTAGGGCTACTAGGAAGCCACCTTGGTGTGGCAGTGGTAGGGGAGGGAAGGAGTGTGCCGATGATGAGGTTGAAGATGGCGGCCAAAGAAAAGGAGACAATGACCATAAGCTCCGGTAATCTGCTAGTCAACTGCATGGCAGGGGAAGTTTAAGGGGTTTTCTAGGAGTGTTTTGGCAGATGCAGAGGGCCAGGGAGCTTACTGGTGGCAAGGAATTCGAAGAGGGGGCAATTCCAACCGATGGTGCTAGTGGACCTTTCCAGCAAGCTATAAAGGGGCATAGGCAAATTAGTCTTAGCTAGTAGTAAGTTAGGGGGAGAGGGGGCGGTGGAGCAGATAACAAGGGATAGGGCTCACTGTGGAGGCTAGGCGGCGATGTTGGACCTCGACTAGAGGTGGTGACGAAGGAGGGGGGAATAGATGTGAGCTTTGAATTGATAGGGATGGCTCTCTAGGGAGAGGAGCTTCGTCCTTGCTTAGGTGGCGTGGCATTTAGGGAAGCAGGCGACGTGGCAGTGCCTCGTCCACTGAGGCTATGGCGGCAAGTTGGACACATCATCTCCGGTCCAGGGATGAGGCGGTGTGGTCATGCCAGCAGTAGCGAAGCTCGACCGGTGGCACGGTTGAGGACACGCCAACAAGCCACTCCGACCTAGGATAGAGAAAGGGAGAGAGGGAGGGAATAAGTGAGAAAGAGTGCGAGTTGCTGGGTCTAGGCTAGTGAGTGGGCCAAGGCAGAGGGGGAGAGGTGGGCTAGGCTAAAAAGGCCTAGAGGTGAGACAGATCAAAAAAAGTAGGCCCAAGAAAAAAATTTGGATTCAAATTTAAAATCCAAATTTGAAATTCTCTTGAATTCTTGAATTTGCAAACTTGCATCTCAAAATATTTTGAAAATTCTCAATTTTAGAGTGTTACACTTAGTCACCCTACTAGCTGGCGTCGGCTCGAGTAGCCTGACAGCTTTGGACTCCCTGTAATTAATCCCTGAATATTTTGAACAGTCGCCACTTAATAGAATTGCCAGAGTTCTTTTTTAAAAAAAATTTATAAGCTAGTGAGTATGAATTTATAGTTAGGGATCTAGAAGATTGATTAGAGAAAAAAAAGAGAGAGGAAGTTAGATGATTTATCCGTATGAAATCGATCAAATATAACAAGAGGAATACTATTCAACGCTATACAATTGGCGAATTATATATCCATGTGGACAGGCATTGCACACCTATGCATGATTAACTAAAGCACCTAGCTGCATGCTCTTGTACCAAAAAGACACTTCAGTTCCGAAACTACGATTTTCACCCCCACATACTAGAAGCACAATGCTAACGACATATATATTGACCCATTTATGGCAAACCGATGATCATAATGCGGCTCCATAGCATCAATATATTAATCTCTTGAATTATTCAGAATGTAAAAGGCAATTGAGTTGTTATGTATTTGTTTTATTTACAGTTATGGTGACGTGCATTGATGCATCTAACTAACAAACCTCGTCTAAATATTTTTCTAATCTATTAAATTAATCATTCCTCACTCATTTACAGCTTGCAAGCTTGTTGTCCTACAAAGTCGTATCCGCCTGGCAATTTTGGTGGGTCTCCTCCGACTATTTCTGTGTGATGGCAATCATATTAGATTCTTTGGTTGGGTCATGTGCCAGGAAGCTCCAAGAAATCATTACAGAAGAAGCAGTACTCATTCTAGGTGTAAAAGAAGAGCTAAGAGAAATGCAGAGAACAACGAAGCAAATACAACGCTTTCTTAGTGATGCCGAGCAGAGGAGGATAGAAGATTCAGCGGTTAACCACTGGCTGGGTGAGCTAAGAGATGCCATGTATGATGCTGATGATATTATTGACTTGGCAAGATTGGAAGGAAGTAAGCTGCTAGCAGACCACACTTCATCTTCATCATTGACAAAGTCCAACGCATGCACCGGCTTATCATTTTTCTCTTGCCTTCCAAATGTTCGGAGACGACATGAGATTGCTGTTAGAATCAGAAACTTGAACACTGACCTTGAAAAGATAGAAAATCGGGGTGACAGATTTCTAAAACCTCAGATTCTGCAACCTAAAGAGAGAGTGTCAGCATCAAAGCTGATCAAACCTGGACCACTCGTGGAGCCTAATCTTGTGGGAAAGGAGATTCGACATGCTTGCACAAATTTAGTGAAACAAGTGCTGAAACATAAGGAGAAGAAGACGTACAAGCTTGCTATTGTTGGAACAGGGGGGGTTGGAAAGACAACTCTAGCTCAAAAAATATATAATGACCAGAAAATAAAAGGAACCTATACCAAACGAGCTTGGATTTGTGTTTCTCAGGAATACTCTGAAGTTGATCTTTTGAAGGTACTTCTTCGAAATTTTAGGGTACATCACGAGCAAAGTGAAACTGTGGGTGAGCTGCAAGACAAGCTTGCATCAGCGGTTGAAGAGACTAGTTTTTTTCTTGTGTTGGACGATGTCTGGAAGCCTGAGGTGTGGGTCGATCTAATAAGAACTCCATTACATGCTGCAGCTACAGGAATAGTTATATTAACTACTCGACATGATACAGTTGCACATGCAATTGGGGTGGATCATGTGCATCCAGTTCAGTTGATGTCACGAGAAGTTGGCTGGGAGCTTCTTTGGAAGAGTATGAACATCGATGAAGAGACACACGTGCAAAATCTGCAGGATGTAGGGATGGAGATTGTTCGTAAATGTGGCGGACTTCCTCTAGCAATCAAGCTTATTGCTAGTGTTCTAGCAACTAAAGAGAGAACAGAGAATCAATGGAGAAAGTTTATAAACAAAAGTGCCTGGTCTATGAGCAAGCTTCCTGCCGATCTGAGAGGAGCTTTGTATTTGAGCTATGATGAGCTACCTCAATATTTGAAGCAATGTTTCCACTACTGCGCCTTATATCCAGAAGATTGTGCGATGCATGGTGATGATCTTATCAGGTATTGGGTCGCTGAAGGTTTTATAGAAGAGCAAGAAGAGCAACTTCTGGAAGATACAGCTAAAGAATACTTCAATGAGTTGCTACATCGGAATCTCCTTCAGCCAGATCTTTCATATTTTGACTCTATGCATTGCAGAATGCATGATCTTTTAAGGCAGCTTGCTCAACATTTGTCTGCAGAAGAAAGCTTTTGTGGAGACCCACAATCATTAGATGCTGCAACTTTCTCCAAACTACGACGTGTTTCAGTTCTGACCGACAAGGATTCTATAATGCTTCCCAACGTAGAATCGGAGCAGAACAGAGTAAGGACCTTGATTACTATTTCTACCAAGGCACCAAGGGTTGAAAAGGCAATTTTTAGTATGCTTCCACGAATTCGAGTTCTGGATCTGGCGGGTTCATCGATACCGAACATTCCAGATTGTATAGGAAATATGATCCATCTACGGTTACTTGATTTTAATGGTACTGACCTTTCTTGTCTTCCAGAGTCCATTGGTTCTCTCATAAACCTTCAGGTGTTGAACTTGCAGGGGTGTAAATCTTTGCACAGTCTTCCTTCGGCAGTCGCCAAGTTGTGCAATTTAAGACGCCTCGGCCTTAGAGATACACCAATAAACCAAGTTCCAAAAGGGATAGGCAAATTGAAATTCCTCAATGACTTGGAAGGATTTCCTATTGGTGGTAGCAATGGAAATGCTAAAGCACAAGATGGATGGAAGATGGAAGAGGTTGTTGGCCTCATGCAGTTGAGGCGGCTTAACTTGATTCAATTGGAAAGATCCGTTCATTGCAGTGCAGGTCCACTGCTAGCAGACAAAAAACATCTCAGATATTTAGAACTATCTTGTAGTGCAGCAGGCACAGCTAAACCATATTTAGAAGGAGATGTTAGCCGCATCGAGAAGATCTTTGAGCAGACTAATTCCTCCGCTTGACTGGAAGATCTAGTTATTTGTGGATTTTTTGGTCGCAGGTATCCCACATGGCTTACTACTGCTCATTTGTTTTCGATGACGAGCTTGATTCTCTTTGACTGGTACTCCTGTGTGCATCTTCCACCACTTGGCAAGCTACCTAGCCTGAAATATTTCAAAGTTGACGGTGCAACCGCGATTACGAAGATCGGGCCCGAATTTGTTGGATGTGCGGTCCATGATTTTAGATCCACGGAGACGGCTGCTTTTCCCATGCTTGAATGTTTTATCATTGGTGGTATGCCCAACTGGGAGGAGTGGTCCTTGGTTGAAGAAGAAGACGAGGAGGAGGAAGAAGCAGCGGAATCCTGCCTCAAAGTCCAAGGTTGCCACTGTTCCCTCGTTTGACTCTCTTGCTACTTAAGGGGTGCCCCAAGCTGAGAGCCCTCCCACGGCAGCTTGGACAGGAGGCCAGCTGCTTAAAGGAGCTTCGTTTGTCAGGATTAAGCTGCTTGAAGGCAGTGGAGGACCTCCCATTCCTCTCCGAGTGCCTTTTCCTCGAGGGATGCCCAGGCCTGGAGAGGGTCTCCAATCTTCCACAGGTGAGAGAAGTGCGTGTACGGTCCTGCCCAAATTTCCATCGTGCTGAGGGGTTGGGCAGTCTGCGGCAGCTGTGGCTGGGGGATTGCATGCGAGACATCTCCTCACTGTGGCTGCCGGCCCTTCAACAGCAGCATCGCCAGCTGCATGGTGAGGACCTAGATGTCTACACGTGGCAATGTGATGATAAGTGAAATGCTCAACTAAGTGCGCGACCATGCAGATGCATGTCGAGGTACGGTACGACCATCCTTTGCCCGTACATTATATTACTTTTAGTTTACTGCTCTATGTTTAAATTATGCCCTAGTTTCGAATTCAAACCAGGTCAAATAAGGCATGCAATGCGTATTTTATGCACCATGCATGCATCGCATATGTATACCATTGCTACCAGTTGAGTTATATCAGCAAACATGCCATACTTATACTAGTTAGCAGTTGAGTTAGGTCATATATATAAAAGAGAAGAGGCCCAAGATTTGCTTAGGTGAAAGGAAATGCAAATATTGAAAAACATGTGACTACAGTTGCAATTGCCTGGTCTTAATAAAGTGTTGTTTGAAAAACCAATGTATATAATCATGTTTATTTTTTTCGCAGGTTGCTATACATCTTTGAGGAGTTCTACAATTTAGTCATCTAATTATTATTTTACCATCTTATTTTACTATAATTATTGTCCATGCAAATTAAAAAAACAAATCACAAAAAAAGAAAAAATTCAAAAACAAAAAAACGGTAGTTTGTGTGGGGTTGTACTTGTTTTTCTTTTCCTTTTTTTAAATGTTTTCTTTGTAGGTGGGTGGGTGGGTAACTCCGCCTATGTCATTTCAACGGTAGCACTAAATGGCATAGCCGGTCCCAAGCCCGGAAAAAGGAGGAGGGATTAATTTCGTATGCAGTACTTTTGGAAAAATAAACCATTCATACGTCATAGATAAAACTTTTCTTAATGGTATCTAGTTTTATTGAACTCCTATAATTTTTTTCCTCCATTGTATCTCTCATGTCTTAAGAGTTGTTCTTGTCAGCTTATCTTATTTCCTTATCTTCTTATTTACTTATAAACTAAACTTCGAGAGATTTCTGTGATAGCTTGGAAAGTCCGATGAGCTTCGTTTGACATCTTTCCGAGAGCTCTAATATATGGTTTCAAGATAGAGAAAAAATGAACTGCAAAAGACAAAGCGTTTGACTTTTCGATTTTGAGATAAGTACATAAAATGAGAAGATAAGCCGAAGAGAACAGACCCTAAAGATAAAACACTTGTTACAAAATCTTTTTTTAAGTAGAATAATTGTTGAGCGGACAGTTCTCTCGTCACTCCACTTCATCATGATAGAGTTGCAGAATGAACTATAGTGGTTACCAACTAAGAGCATCCGTAGCAGAAACTCTATAAATATTGTAGCGCCGATTTGTTGAGGATAGGGTTTCTGGTAGAGTGAAGCAATTTTTTAGGGTATAGTGTAAAGTGTGAAAGAATTTTAATTAGAGAGATGGATAATGTTTTAGAATAGTGGGGATAAGGTTTCTGGTGTGGATGCTCTAATCTATATCAAAAGGAAGACATGGAGCTGAATGTTTCAGAGACGAGACATTGCAGTGGCCCCTCATGTTCTTCTAGTCCATGCAAGATTTAGGTCAAAATCGTGCACGTGTGAAGTAGAAATCCAGCAAGTCTTTAGATGAAAATCATAGTTTAAGGTGTGAAGTGCCACGCAGTTTGATGATAGTTGCTTGTGATTTACAGAAATATTATATTTACTTATTGGTATACACGGACACACAGTACAATCTTTGCTGCATGCTGTATGTGATTACCACGTTATTAGTGACAATTTAAGAGAAAATACCTTACTTGCCATTGTACAGTCGTCTAATACCTAAGATGCTATCACTTAGAGTCTTATCTCGTCCATATCATTGCAATTGCTCGAGTATTGTCCTATGTGTTATTCGTAAAAACTTATCCTTTTTGTTTAAGCTATGTAAATATTTTAAAAATCCTTAAAAAAATTATTAAATATGCAACAAACTAAATATACAATTTTTAGTATTTTTAAGATAAATCTTTTCTATTTAAAATATTTTTAACTGTAAATTTAACATAAATACTTTTGTAAAACTACCAAAAATATATATATCAAAAATATTGCATATCTAATAACTTAAATATGAACAATCTGAATATACAATTTTTAGTATTTTTAAGATAAATCTTTTATATTTAAAACATTTTTTACTGTAAATTTAACATAAATACTTTTGTAAAACTACAAAAAATATATAGATCAAAAGTATTGCATATCTAATAACACTATGATTTTTAAGATTTTTGATATGTTTACATAGCTTAAACAAAAAGGATAGTTTTCAACAATGGCATACAAAGAATATTATAGCAATTGCGATGGCCAAATAAGGACAATGTGACTATGCGGCACATAAGGGTTGTTTGACGATGCAATGGCATCCGAAAAATGACCCAAAATTTAATGTATGCCACTGTAAACTATTTCTCTTTTACATTCCATCGCTTAGTGACATCTCCTCTATTTTTTATCGCAATTGCTTAATTATTGCCCCGTGTTCCATTGTTGACCTTTTCGGGCAGTCAAGCAGTGACAGAGTTGAGAAAAGACAATTTTGTACTTACGTTTGCAACCCCTTCTATGCAAACGTTCTTTTCTTTTGATGCCATATGGCCCCACCATGTTAGTTTACCCCTTATCTCCTCCATGTTCTTCCTTGTCCACATCCCCTATGTTGCCTTATTCTTCCGGCTTTCTTTTTATTTAGAGATAACTTCTTCCTTTTCTATACCAAAGGATAAAGGCGTACAGGGGGTAGCATGCCGGTAGCTGTCATGGTTTTGTTCTTTATAGGACGCGTTGGGCTCAGCGGGAGAGGAAGAGGACAAGAAAGAGGGATGATGACCATACGACAGTGGTGGCAAACTAGCAGCTAGGGATGGCAATAGGTACCGGTATTGGCAAATATCTGACCTGGGGGTATTTACTTGTCAGCTAAGATATGGTGCATTTTTATACCGGTGGTATGGATACGATGATAATTGTTACACGCGGGTATAATTTTTGTGGTATGGATATCTATTATCCATACCCGCTACCCAAACCTGAACCTAAGTTGACAGGTGGGCCTAGAGATATTAGCAGAGCCCTGACCTGACCCTAGGACAACAGGCCTTCTCTCCTCCTCATTCCTCAATCTCTCTGCCTCCTCTCCTTCATATTCCCCAATCTCTCCTCCTCTCCTACTCTCTCTCTACACTCTTGTCTTGCTGCCTCTCCGCACAGCACACAGGATAGGGTTGTGCTCCCTTGACCTTTTCCTCATTGGTCGGTGCCACCTCCCCACGCCTAGTCCTGATCCTCCTTCCCTTGGTCCCTCCTCTCCTCCCTATACCTACAGCACATCAGTGACTCTATTCTCCTACTTCCCCGCTGTTCCCAATCTCATAATCATGGCATGGAGGGAGCTACGACAAGGATCTAGGCGCGGGGGAGCTCATGATGGTGACATAGCTTGGTGTAGGGACAGCTCGTGACGGTGACCTAGGCAGCGTAACAATCCATAGCTTTACCGGCACGACACCGCCTCCCTGCAGCGGCATGGCACTGGGTGTACTTCCTCTTCCATGGTTCTACTTGTGCAATGCCCCCTCTCTGCACATGAACGACAATGACCCAGATCTAGGCGCCGATTCTCTCTCCCCTCCATGGCTCCACCGCCACAGCCCTGCCTCCCCATACCGGTACAACAACAGCCAAGATCTAGGTGCACTAGGAACGCACACACGTTGATGGCTCGAATCTCCTCCTCTGTCTTGTTTGTGTTTTTGGTACCCGGTGGGTACGGGCATAGATATGCTACTGTACCCATGGTCGGGTTCCAGTATGAGTATGGTTGGGTTTTCTAGGCTCGGGTATTGATCTACGGTTGTCCCACACACGCCCAACCCACCTAATTGCCATCCTAGTGGTGGTGCGGCCAATGTTAGACGGAGTCTGCACTTGATGCACCTAGTAGTGCTGCAGCCGACCACTACAGCGGCGTTCCCTGACGAAATTTCATTCGAACTCTATGACATGTCATACAAAATGCACTTAGCCGTCTGTTCCCAGGCTGTCTAAAAATGTGGACAATTCCAGACCGACACAACTCATAATCTAATGTGAACTGTGTCACTCCCGAACGGGTGATATATAGGATAGGTGACTTGTGTTGAGAATTGACAAAAGGAATGCATTTTAAATTATCTAAATGTTGTATTAACAAATATGCATAATTGTACTGTAACATGTAACAATTAGGCATAATTTAACTATAACATTTAACAATTAGGCATAATTTAATTATAACATGTAACAATTAGGCATAATTTAACAACTATAACATATAACAATTAGGCATAATTTAACTATAACATGTAACAATTAGGCATAATTTAACTATTACACATAACAATTAGTCATAATTAGACATAATTTAACTATAACATGTAAAAAAGACATAATTTAACTATAATATTAACAATTAGGCATAATTGAACTATAATATTTAACAATTAGGCATAGCTATAACTTACTATCACAAATTTCATTGGCGTGGGTGCGGCGGCGGTGCGGGAGCGGGGCGAAGGCGGCGGTGTGGGCGTGGTCCCGACAGCATGGCTGTGGGCAGCGGTAGCGGCGCGGGCGCAGCGGTTGTGGTGGCATGGGCGGTGGTGACGGTGTCAGCCCTGCGGCGGGGCATGGGCGGTGGCGTGGACGCTGCGATGATGAATGCGTGGCGCCGCATAGCTTCGCGACAACAACGTAGATGCGGCGGCGGCGTGGGCTCCGACGGCGGCGAAGGCACGGTGCGGCACGACGTCAGTAACAGCAGCGCATGTGGATGTGACAGCGGCAGCGGTGGCGGCGTCGGCCCGGTGGCATGGAAGTGGCGGTGGCGGCGTGGGTGGCAGCATCGGCACAGCGGCGTGGACGCGACGGCGGTGTGGGCTCTAGCGGCTTTCTGACGGTGGTGGGCGTAGTGGCGGCTAACTAGAGCTGCTTCTTGGGGGCATGGGACGGGCTGGTTTCCACCGGCCCGCAAGTGCCCCTTTTTCTGTTAAGTTGGACACTTAGGTCAGCGAAATTACGGCAATGAACCACGTGGTCACTTGTTAGGATGCCACGTGGAATAAACGAAAAAACAAATAAATAAAACACTAAATTCGTCGGCTCAGGCTGACGAAGTTATGCCAACATGGAAAAAAATGGCGCACTCACGCGCCTTTTTGGGAAAAATTATTTTAAAAAATTATATCGTCGGCTAGGGCTGCCGAAATTATGCCAACATGGAAAAAAAATTAGCGCACTAACACGGCTTTTCAGGAAAAATTATTTTAAAACATTGTATTCATCGGCCAGTACCGACGAAATTAACCGCAAATTGACATGTGGCCTATATTCGTCAGTTCTAACCGACGAAATTAGTTCAAAATATTTTGAATTCCGCAAGGCGGGTCGGAAGGCCAACAATTTGGTAGGTTACTTTCCTGGCCGACGAATGTACAACTAATTTCGTCGGTTTCATAAGGGCCAACGAAATTGATGAAATTATTTCGTCGGTTTTATTTCAGCCGACAAAATAACATTTGGCCGACGAAAAAATACTGTTTTCCTGTAGTGTAAAAAATGTTTGGCGTTGTCCGTCTCGTTATGAACCTGAGTGGCTGAGTCCGAGATGAATTCGCTATCAAGAATAATGCAGTGCCGCGCGGGAAGAGCTTGAGTCGGACACGGGCCACGGCCATGGTTTACTGCCTCTACATGCACAGCGCCATCGACGGTATGTCCGTATGTTCGACGACGACAGGCAGTAGCCCGCCAAGCCTCCATGTTCTTCCACCGTAGGTTCGTCCGGTGGATCACTGCGCATGCCGGCAAACGGCATCGTCGTCTTAGCTGCTGGGGAAGAGGAAAACGTACCAGGGGCTCCCCGTCAAGCACACTAGTACAGAATGAATAATATGATAGACACAATTTGAGACGGTTTCAGCCTTTTTAAACTAGAAGTGTCTCTTATTGTGGTAGAAATGAGGAAAATGACGTATTCAAATCATAACCGTCTTATATGATTGATACATTTAGAATGGTTGAAATTAAGAACCGACTTATATAAGAAATAAGACGTTTCCAAATCATAACCGTCTTATGTGATTGATGTATTTGGCACGGTTGAAATTAAGAACCGACTTATATAAGGAAAAGACGTTTTTCAAATCATAACCGTCTTATCTCTACTATTAAAAAGAGGCTTGTGGTGATGGTGGTGGTGGTGGTGGTTTCACCAAGTTGAGATCTTAGCCCTCCATCTCTCTCTGAGCAAATCTCAGCCCCCCATCCATCCCAACCCTACGCAGCCTAGATCCACGCCCCCACCCCTCCTCTCACGCCCCCGCCTCCCTTCAACCCTCTGCCCCCTGCCTCACTCTCACCATCGCCTCCCCGCGCCCCCAGTCGCCCGCCTCCCCGCGCCGCCCACCTCGTCCGCCCTCCGCGTCCTCCCCGCCGCCCGCCTCCTCCCCTGCTGCCGCCTTCTCCCCGTCGCTCGCCTCCTCCTCCCTTGCCGCCCGTCTCCTCCCGCCGCCCGCCTCCATCCCAACCCTCGCGGTCCAGATCCACGCCCCACCCCTCCTCTCACACCGCCTCCCTTCAACCCTCGCCCCGCCTTACTCTCACCATCGCCTCCCGCGCCCCAGCCGCCCGCCTCCCCGCCGCCCGCCTCGTCCTCCTCCGCCTCCTCCCCACGCCGCCCGCCTCCTCGCGCCCCGCCCGCCTCCGCCTCCTCTCTGCGCCGTCCGCCTCCTCCGCCCTCCGCCTCCTCCCCTGCCTCGCCTTCTCCCGCGTCGCCGCCTCCTCCCCCCGCCTCCTCCCCGCGCCAAGTACTCTAGGGCCCAGCGCCGCGCATCCTCCGCCTCCTCCGCCTTGCTACGCTAGGGTTCGGGGCTGCCCATCTCCCCCCTTCTGCGCATTGCCGTACTACCCCATCGCTCGCATCCTTGCCGCCTCCCAGCTCGCTACAGCTCGACTCGTATCCAATTGGTAAGCAATTACCTTATGTTTTCTGTTGTGAGTTATGTGCTGACAGTATTTTTGTTCTAATGTTTACATGTGAATTAGGCCTAACTGTCTACAAGAGGTGTGTGCCAATGCAAATTAGTCTAGCATCCCCACAGATTACTGTGATGTCAAAGATGCTATTGTAGAGAAGGTTCTTAAAACAATTTTTCCATTGAAGGTAAATTACTGTTGTGTTGCAGTATGATCCCAAATAAATAGTAAGTGCCCAAGAACACCAGGACTAATAAAACTTGTAGCTGTTATTTTTGATAAATGCCACGAGTAGTTACATTTTAAAACCTGGTCAGTATGTTCTTTAAAGTTATTTATGCCATGTGGTCTAAACATTTATTGGATGACAGGAAAGTACTGCCAAGTCCTCGCAATTGCTTCATATGCACACATGCAGTTGCGAGCCTCTAAGTACTAACATTTGTAAAATGGTATAACAAAATGGCACCTCCATGCAATTTTCTTAAAAAACTAAAGTTACATAATGCTAACCAATGTAAGTCAACAGCTACATAATTAAGTGGAATATACTGCTAAACAACTACCTTCTTCCACAAGACAGCATTCCTTCTCTCTTGGGGAGCCAGTAGATGATCCCGTAGCCAAGAGGTGACAACCCAAGGCTCGTATTTGGGGTTGCCAATCTTTGTGTTTATGGCATTGTCTTCAAGGATTTCACACACCTAATTGATGACAACAGTTAGGCACAAATAACATGAGGTTCCAACATAGTTTTCTACCTTTCTCCACTTTTACCACCTCCCTCACGCTTGGAAGATGTGGAGGATAGGAGGTGAATGTATAAGTATAGTACTAAAAAGTAAAAAAAAAGTTGTCATTACTGTGATCACTCCAAGCAAATTTTGCAAAAAAAAAAAAAAACTCGCAGCTATAGATTACAACACGAGCATCTTTTCATTTGCAATTTTGTAAATCATCAATCCAGGTACACTCAGTTTGCCCATCCATGTGATATATCGGACTTGAACAAAAGATTGTTAGCACAGCATTTGACAGTAGTACATCACCTTGCATCGTTATATTTTCAAGTATGGAAGAGCATAGTCCAATTAAATATATTTTACCTTAAATATATATTTGTGACGAAAGTTTAAAGCTGGATCAATTATTTCAGAATAGTTATATTTTCAAGCAAAATGTACTTGATAAGAAGGGTTCCAAGTAGAGAGTTGCTCAGGTGACGTGCTTCTATTTGAGATAGCCTCATACGAATTCTAGGTCCAAAGCTTCTCTTTTTATTTATTTTGAATTATCTGTATCATCGAACTGCACAGTTACCAATATAGCAACGTGTGCATAGATACATGCTTGAAATAGCCCTTAACTGAATCTTCACATTCCACTAATGCATCTACATTTTTTAAACCTTCTATCTTGGCATTGATCTATTTATATCTTTTTCCCAGAAATTAGCTGTTCGTGGATTTAAAAGCGGTGTTACTGTTCAGTTGCATGCTGAGCAATTATTCTTGCTCAAGGTGATTATTGAATGCCACTGCAGTTGACTGTTTTGCTGATAATTCTCGACAAAGGCTTGCAATGCAATGACAGAAAAGTATTTATTAGTCTGTAGTTCAGAGGTACTAATTGCACTGAACGAATCTTCCCTTTGTCCTTGTATTTGATTACACTTAGAGATCTTAGTTTATTCAACTTTTCTTGTCTCATATTTCCCCTCATGGAACATATGTCTCCTTATAACATTCATTTGTGATTCAAGAATTGTTTAATGTTCTATAAGCATTGCTTTCATTCTTACAAAGTCACCGCTAAAATGTGATGAGCTATTGTCTCTAGGTCTCTCTCAGCACAGAGCTACAAAAGCAAGATTCATATTGGTGATTGTCCTGCCCTTGGTCAAAGCAACACAAAAAATATGGCGGGCGAATGCTTTGGGCTGCATTGAACAGTTGGCAATTGGCACATCATTAAATTATTGGTATGCAAGCAGGAGATTTCAGGTTTGTTTTTATTGTCTTTATCTCTACTATTAAGCAGGTGAATTTAAATGAAAAGATCAATATTGCTTAAAAACAAAAAAAAAGGGTAAGAACTTCCCAACTAAAAGTCCATTGTCACGAATTGCAGTCAGGTTGTGCACCATATTTATGCTTTGGCATATCGCTCTACCATGTTCTATGCATGTCTGCTTTTTTTAAATTGTATCCTCTTATTCAAATTTGATACATTATCTAAAAAAATCAAATTTGATTATATTTTCCTTTCCCCTTAAAGTGTATTATCTCCATCGGCAACATTAGAATTTCAGAAACACACGATGACATGATAAGACACAAGTGTACTGATCTGATTGCAGCTTGTTTCTTTTCTTTCTATTCTTATTCCTATTCCTTACTTCTACCCTTTGTTTCTCAACTAACACTATCAGTATAGCACATAGCTAACTTTACCCTTTTTTTTCTCTGTGATTTCTATGACAGGTTGGGAGCTTTGATGCTGGCTATGGCTCTTCAATCATGTCCCGATTGGTAGGTTACCATACCAACATTTTGGGTTCTCACGTAGTTAGTGCCCCATATACAACATTTGCTGATCAAATGAGATGCCTATTCCATTTCTTTTAAAAAAGAGAGAGAACATAAAACAAGTACGCCACAGCTGCCGAGTGAACTCCCAAATCAAGCATGATCATTACCAATGAACCTTTTTAATCTTTTTTGTCATATTAGAGAATAACACAGCTTGTTTGTTTCATCCTTTTCCACTTGTGGATAGGTAGGACCGACGAAAGAACGCGAAATGTGGTTCCTATCACGGTTCTACACCGCTGATGAAGCAGAGAGGATGGGGCTTGTAAATGCAGTACCAGTGACTGCCTGATGAAAACTAACTACAAAAACGAAAATCTAATTAGTGGCCGTCATCTGCATCGCTCATCTAGAGTGTGCGGGTCGGAATACAATACATCTTCAACGCCAACCGCATGTATGCTATTTACATGTGCAGCTTGCTGATTTGGAGAAAGAAACCATGAGATGGTGCCGGCAGATCCTAAGAAACAGCCCCATGGCCATCCGGGTGCTGAAATCTGCGCTTAACGCAGCCGACGACGGCCATGCTGGTCTTCAGGTATTAGTATTTCTCAAACACAAGTAAGGCCGTTCCGTTTCTTGCTCCTCTGTTCCCTACTGGAGCTCAAGCAATGGCACCTGTGATATGCAGGAGCTCGGTGGCAACGCGACGCTCATCTTCTATGGCACCGAAGAGGCGAAAGAAGGGAAGAACGCGTACATGGAATGGCGCCGCCCTGACTTCTCAAAGTTCCCTCGGACAAATTTTCGTGAGTTCTAGCAATCATGAATTCATGATGCACCCAGAAAATCTTGCTGAAGATCGTAGCTTTCTTATCAACTTTGCCGGGAGCAAGGTGCGCTACCGCATAATCGCCGGCCCTAGTACACGAGCCAGCCGAGTAGATCACTGTTTTCCTTTTGCACATGCCATTTTTTTTTCAGGGAGTGGACGACATGGCCATTCATTGTCACACTGACCACACTCAATTCCCATACGTATATATCTGGATGTACTTCGTCACGGTGTGACATATTCGTGCGAAATAAAGCCTAGTGTATATAGATTTAGGTAGACTGGTACCTGCATAGTATCATTGTTATATTGTACCTTTATAACCAATATTTAACCGTATAGTATATAACATTGTTTTTTGCTGCAATGGGTGGAAATGATTTAGTATCTTCCTATCAACCCTTTGAGATTTCGTCGCAACGCACGGGCACTCAACTAGTATGATTGATGCATTTGTGATGGTTGAAAATAAAAACCGACTTATATAAGGTTAGAGTAGAAGAGTCATTTTCTTATATTTTAGCGTCGTTAATTTGTACGTAATATAAAGCGGTTTGAAAAGATAAAATGTCTTTTATGATAAATTAATAGGACGACACTCCTATTTTAGAAAGCAATTATTTTAAATCTAGGATCATATGCGACCGTTGTATTGTGTGAATAACATATATATATATATATATATGAATAATACATAAGACTCCATGGAGCCTAGGCTCCATGATTCATTACCACTCGATGTGCTTTGAGATTCGTGTTGTTTGGTTATTATACTTTCATATACCCATTAAAGAAAATATCTGAAACATCAAACTCTGAAAAAAGTTGAATTGAACTTGAGTTTGAACTACATTTAACTATACTTTAAACTAGTTTAAATTGAGTTAGAATTTAATTTTTTTGGAGTTTCATATTTGAAATACTTTTTTAGTGGATATGTGAAGATATACACGTCGAACATCACGAATCTCAATGCACATCATAGGTTTTTGAATCATGGAGCCTAGGCTCCATGGAGCCTCAAACTGCTTCTATATATATATATATATATATATATATATATATATATATATATATATATATATATATATATATATATATATATATATATATATATATATATATGTGCAATCGTTAGTCCCTAAACTTGTCCCGTTGTTGCACATAAGTCCATAACTATCGAAACCGCTCACTTAGTTACCTAAAGTTGTGAAACCAACGCAGATTAGGTTCAAAGCGTGGTTTTAAATTTTAAAATTTATTTTAAAATCAATTTTGGATTTTTAAATTTTAAAAATGAATTTCAAAAGTATTATTTATTAATAAAATAAAATTTAGAAATTTTAGTTTCAAAAACTATTTTATATTTAAAAATGAAATTAGAAATTTTAATTCCTAAAAATCTAAATTTTATTTTATAATTTTGAATTTTACATTTTTGGAATTATTTTTAAAAAATCAAAATCCTAAAAATAATTTTTACATTTGTATATGTATATTGTAGCTCTTGAGGGATTTACAACTTTGTAGTTGATAACTTTTTTATTTGAAGCAATATAGATGTCCAAATAATCATAACACGGATTAAGACATTTATAAGTCATAAAAAAATAAAAATTATATGAAATTATAGGCTTCAATGAGGTGTACAACTTTGTAGTTGAAAAGTTTTCTATTTGATATCAGTTACATGTCTAAAAAGTTGTTGAAAGATTCACAAAACTAATATTAAAAGGTATACATATCCTATTGTGATATGAACATGGTATGACGTAAGATGGTTGGAAGGGTGAGGTTACAATCAATAGATCTTAGGTTCTAGTCATGGGATATGCAATATTTGTATTATATGTATAAATTGTGTTAATGTGTATAGATGGGTGGTAGGTGGTACGAATATAGGTTTCTGATTAAAAAAAATATTTTTTCTATTTTTTCACCAATATTTATGTCTAAAATCGTATTTGAAAAATCTCGTTTGAAACGGTTTAGTAAGGAAATGATTTCTATAACAAGACATATAAAACGGTTCCATACATAAAACATCTTATATACTCACTCCAATCAGACGGTTCATAACCGTGTTAAATGAACATTCTCTTTTACGACACGACCTATTTAAGACAAACCATCTCAAAAAGCTCAAAATAACCGTCTCATAAATATCTTTCTGTTGTAGTCGCAGCCACGCCGCCGCGCCGGCATACAGGTGGCGGCGGATAAGACCTCGGCGAGCAACATCTCCAAACCCGTCGACGTCGCGGCCGTGCTGGCAGGTGAATTAGCAGCCATTGACAACCTGGCCGTGGAGGCCATGCTAGCAGGTGAAGTGCCGGCAGATGAGGCCTCGTCGAGCACCATCGCGAGTGCCGTCGACGTCGCGGCCGTGAAGACCATGCCGGCAGGTGAAGTGGCGACGTGTGAGGCCTCGCCGAGCAACGTCTCCGACGCCGTCGACGTCGCGGCCGTGGAGGCCGTGCTGGGTGTTAAAACTAAGCTTGTATTTGCACGAGTTCGTGTCCGTGTCTTGGTTAGTTGTAATTAATCGAATATGTTTAGAAGTTAAGAGATAGAGTCTTAGAGCTATTAAGATTTGAGTTTGAGTCGGTTTGTAAGAAATTAATAATGTGTATTTAAAGAGGGTTTAGACCTGGGGCAAAGCTGTGGCCGAAACAGTAACGTATACCGCTGTATACATACGAGAATACGTTCCTTGGTGCATTGATGGCTTCGTTACGTTGCGTGACTGCATTGCCGGGCATAACAAGCAAGCGTCGGAGACGTTACGCGTGACAAAAACATCGGCAAGGCAGCAATTTGAATCGGATTCTTGAGCTGATTCCAATAATTGGTATCCGAGCTTGAGGTTTGATCTCCGGAGATTGCAAGATAAACGACAATGGCGTTGGTGAACGTTGGAGGAGGTACATCCGAGGCACGGCAGGAGGCTGTGTCGCCGGTGATGTATCCCCAGCTTTCGCGCAGCAGCTACACCATATGGGCCATAAAGATGCGTGTTGCTATGGAGGCTTAGGAGGTGTGGAGCGTAGTTGACTCAGGAGGTGCTGCACATAAGAAAGAGGGTGCGGTGTACCGGAAGCATCGTTTGGCGCTATCCGCAATCTATCAAGCAATCTCGGAGAATCTCATGATCTCGATTGCCGGAAAGGACTCGTCAAAAGAGGCATGGGAGGTGATCAAAACGGCGAACGTTGGGCACGATCGTGTGCGCGAAACTCATCTTGAGGGACTTTGAGAGCCTAAAGATGCAAGATGGCGAATCCGTTGAGGGTTTTGCCGCGAGGGTTTCGACCATTGTTAATGGGATCTGAAGTCTGAAAGATGACAAGAAGAAAGCTCTTGCCGAAAAGGAATTGGTGAGACGCTTTCTACGTGCTGCACCAGCGAGATATATGCAGCTTGTTATCTCGATTGAGCTTGTTATCTCGATTGAGCAGTGCGTTGATCTAAACACCTTGACGCTTGATGATCTCGTCGGACGCTATAAAGCTTACGATGAGAGGATGAAAAGCGCCATCGGTGATGTGAAGGAGGGGGAGCAATTGATGCTCACGCGGGCAAAGTGGGAAGCTTTCTCTCTCAGAACCAGAAGAAGGAGGAAGGCTCGTCGGGTTCTGCGGCGAACAAGAAGAAATTTGCACCGCAAAACCGATAGGGGAACCAAGGTCCAAACTGAAACCCCAAGAAGGAAGGCGAGCCAAAACCAAAATTTGACAAGAAGAAGATCAAATGCTTTAACTGTGGTATTTACGGACACTTCGCGTCGGAGCGCCGAAGCCCAAAAAAAAGAAAAGCCTTCGTTGCTGAAAGAGCAGGGGATGATAATCCAGCACTAATGAGGATGGAAGTCTGCGATCTAATCGAAGCTGAAAATCTGCACGCGGGTGAAGAAACAACCTGCGACGTGCTAGAGGAATTCTTGCATCTCGGTAAAACAGAATCAGATGCCAAGAAGAGTTGGTATCTTGATTCAGGTGCTAGCAACCACATGACCGGGTGCAAGGATCAGTTTTTGGAGCTGGACATGACCGTTTCAGGACCAGTCCGATTCGGTGATGACTCAAAAGTCACCATAGCCGGACGGGGAACAGTACTGCTCCAAGGAAGAAACGGCCAACACCGAGCCCTGCAACATGTATATTATATCCCGAAGCTAACTGGGAATATAATAAGCTTGGGACAACTAGAAGAGCGGGGCTTCAAGATTGTGATGAAAGATGGATTTCTTCGCGTGTTCGATCGGCAAAATCTCCTGTTTCGGGTACAGAGGAGTAGGAACAGGTTATATGTTAATAACCTCAACCTAGCTCAACCCGTGTGCCTTATGGCCATCTTCGACGCTGATCCATGGAAGTGGCACGCTCGCTCGGGCATCTAAACTTCCAAGCACTCCGCAAACTGGGCCGTGAGGGCCTAGTGGAAGGAATCCCGATCATAGAACACATAGAACAATTTTGTAATGGATGTATGGTGGGAAAATAGCGGCGAACTCCGTTTCCTCATCAATCACAGTTCAGAGCAAGCCATGTGCTGGAACTTGTATATGGAGACCTCTGCGGGCCAATTACACCGGCTACTCCAGGCGGGAAAAAATACTTTCTGTTGATGGTTGATGACTACAGCAGATATATGTGGATTGCACTTCTGAAAAGTAAAGATGAAGCCTTCTAGGCATTTAGAAAAATCAAGGCGGCCACAGAAGTCGAAGCAAGAACGAATCTGATGGCGTTCAGATCAGATCGAGGTGGTGAATTCAAATCAAACGAATTTGTCATTTATTGTGATGAGAAGGGGATAAAAAGGTACCTGACTGCACCTAACTCCCCACAGCAAAACGGGGTGGTCGAGAGGTGCAACCAGACCGTCGTCTCAACTCTCAATGGCCCGTAGCATGATGAAGAGCAAAGGCGTCCTAGGAGAATTTTGGGGTGAGGCAGTCAGCACGACCGTGTACATCCTGAACAGATCTCCTACGAAGAGCGTAACTGGGAAGACACCGTATGAAGCTTGGCATGGAAGAAAGCCGTCTGTGCATCACTTACACACTTTCGGGTGTCTAGCTCATGTGAAGAAGGTCGGCGGCCATCTATCAAAACTCGCTGACCGAAATGAAAAAGCTGTGTTCATAGGCTATGAGCCCGGCTCAAAAGCATACAGAACCTATAACCCGGACTCGGGGAAAGTAATCGTGACGCGGGATGTTACGTTTGAGGAAGGAAGAAGCTGGGATTGGAGTTCAGTACCCCAAGGTGATGACACTGCTGAAATCTTTCACGTAACATATCTTGGATCTGCAGGACAGCAGGTCATGGCTGACGCGGCTGATGCATCTCATGCCGACCAAGCCAGTGCGGAGATTCGAGTACCAGATTTTGGAGTCGAACACGACGACGTGTTGGAGTCACCCACGCACGGAGCTGGAACCGGAACGAACTATCACGAAGACTCACCTGAATCTTCACCGATCAGCATCAGTGAAGCTTCTCCTTGGGAGGAGCTGGCGAGGCAACGTCGGCTCTCGGATATTTACCGAGACACGCAGCCAATTCACTTGGAGTATTCAGGTTTCTGCTTCCTGGCTGCTGAAGAACCAAGCTCTGTACAGGCCGCAATGAAGGAAGCCAAGTGGAGGTCGGCCATGCTAGAAGAATTGAATTCAATCCAAAGCAATAAGACTTGGAGTCTGGTTGAGCTTCCAGCAGGGCAACGAGCAATTGTTCTAAAGTGGGTCTATAAAGTAAAGAAAGACTCACAAGGAAGGATCACAAAGTATAAAGCACGTCTTGTAGCAAAGGGCTACGTACAAAAGCATGGCGTAAACTACGAAGAGATGTTCGCACCTGTCGTTAGACAAGAGACAGTGCGCGTACTCGTGGCCCTTGCTGCTCTAGAAGGTTGGGAACTGCATCACATGGATGTCAAATCAGCCTTCTTGAACGGGGATCTAGAAGAGGAGGTGTACGTAACACAACCACCGGGGTTCATCGCTAAAGGAGATGAACAGAAGGTCCTCAGAATTCATAAGGCGTTGCATGGCCTTAAACAAGCAACAAGAGCATGGAACGCAAAGCTGGACAAAACCCTGATTGGTCTAGGATTTTAGAGAAGTCCACTTGAACATGCTGTTTATAAGAAAAGCTGCAACGGAAATTGCCTCTTGATCGGAGTATATGTTGATGACCTAGTGATCACAGGGTCGAGCGTTCAGGAGATTGAGAATTTCAAGATCCAGATGAAGGAGGTATTCAAGATGAGTGATCTAGGTTTGTTGAGTTACTATCTAGGCATTGAAGTAACTCAAAAACCAGAAGGGATCACACTTTGTCAACAGGTATATGCAAAGAAGATCTTGGAACTTGCAGGCATGGGGGATTGCAACCCTGCAGTTATTCCCATGGAGGCTCGGCTGAAGTTGAGAAAGACGAGCACAGCATCTCCTGTCGACCCTACCGAGTATCGGAGTCTGGTAGGTAGCCTAAGGTATTTGGTGAACACCCGACCAGATTTAGCCTACTCGGTTGGAATTGTGAGCCGCTTCATGGAGGCCCTACTACTGAGCATATGTCGGCCGTGAAGCGGATACTGAGATACGTTCAGGGAACGTTGAACTTCGGTTGCTATTATAAAAGAAGAAGTGAAGAAGTAGAGACCGATCTGATCGGTTTCACTGATAGCGACATGGCAGGAGATCTTGATGATCGGAAGAGCACAACCGACGCAATGTTTTTTCTTGGATCTAACTTGGTAACTTGACTATCTCAGAAGCAATCGGTTGTGGCGTTGTCCTCCTGCGAAGCCGAGTACATAGATGCGGCAACAGGCGTGTGCCAGGGTATTTGGCTTGAGCGTCTACTCGAAGACTTGCTGGACAGGAAGCCGCAAAAGGTGATTATCAACGTTGACAACAAGTCCACGATTTCTCTTTGCAAAAACCCGGTGCATCACGATAGAAGCAAGCATATCGACACCAGGTATCACTTCATAAGAGAAAACGTTGAAGAAGGGAAGGTCTAGATGGAGTACGTAACTACTCATGATGAACTTGCTGATATCCTGACCAAGCCACTCGGAAGACAGAAGTTTGTGGAGTTGAGGGACAGGATGGGTATGGCACTTGTAGCAAAACAAGCTTAGGGAGGTGAATTGTTAAAACTAAGCTTGTATTTGCACGAGTTCGTGTTCGTGTCTTGGTTAGTTGTAATTAACCGAATATGTTTAGAAGTTAAGAGATGGAGTCCTAGAGCTATTAGGATTTGAGTTTGAGTCGGTTTGTAACAAAATAATACTCCCTCCGTTCCTATATACAAGGCGTATAAAATTTTTTATGCCGTTCCTTTTATAGGGCGTCTCCTCGCGTAACGTGATTTTTTTCCTATTCTACCCCGCGCAACGCGCTCGCCTGCTCCCGCATTACTATCTGCATCATGCATGACTTTCTTTATCCTCTACGCAATAATCATGGACGCGTATTGCATGTCCTGCTTTCTTCACCATTGAACCGAGGCGTCACGGACGCGTGCATGCATGCCCCGCTTTCTTCACCATCGATAATATTTAATTTGTATTTATATATTTAGTTATATTTCACATTATATAACAAATAAAAAATAGATTTAACTAAAAATAATAAACACATATAAATATTTAGGATCCACTGCTACCGCCTCCATACTATCTCACCATTGGAGGGGTGGGAGCTAGTGGAGGTGCTAGTGGGGTGTGGGTCTCATACTAGCACCTCTCTCCCACCTCCATCATTGAAATGGGTGGAAGCTAGTGGAGGTGCTAACTCACGTGACACCACTAGCACCTGCACTATCTTCCCAACTATTGGAGATAGCCTAATTCGGACCTATACGCGTATGCAACAGTGTTAGTGTTTGGTATAGGCGGACTAGTGGAGTGATTTGATATAAGCAGCTCGTTCCAAAGCATTTGCCATTTTTTAAGAGAGAAATGAATTGGTTTTGAATTTTGATTTTGTCAGCTATCAACACCGTACTGGCCTGGCGCCAACTCCCTTCGCCCAGCTTCCCCAGCCCATTTTGTCTCATAGCTTCCCCGGCCCATTTCCTTTCCCCAACTGGCCCATGCAACCCCTGTCGCCCGCCCACCAATATTGTCTTCCGACTCTCCAATATTAGTCACGTGTGGATGCTACACTATAGCAAAGGTACTACCGTACTAGTGTATAACGTAAAAAATGCTAGTATATATACACGTTAGTTTTTTTTTTGATAAAAGGACATGTACGACCATTTAACCTCGCTAATTTTGTTCTTTGGATGAATTTGGGCCTTTGAATTTTTCTTATAAAACAGCATAAAAATGTGATGCAGATCGGTGACCATTTTCTTTGTGGAGGATATACAAAGGTACAACTGTCAAGATGTTAGGATCGTTTGGTTGGATAGAAGATTGTTTCTTCTTTTCCGTTTTCTTTTTTTGCCTTATCTTAGTGTGACAACATTTTGGTATTAGCCTTTTTTTTCTCTATGATAAGTGTTTAGCTTTTATCCATGTAATGGCTAGTGCATTTCTAGTTGGTACAAAGGCTGATCGATTATTAAAATAAACTTCTTTCTTTGGATGGCACATGCTCATTTCATCTGCGTGCATGCCAAAATTAATATCATCAGTACGTGTATAGTACTGTTATTCTGTTAACTGTATAGCACAGCATGCACTAGCCATTCGAAGCTTTATGCTTATCTGTGTTCTTTTTGCTTAAATTAAAATTAAAACTATAGCTACAAAATTTATCATTTTTTATTAGCCAAACATTGTACGTAGCACTTTAAATCGGCTGTTTTTGTTGGTCGTTTTTCATCTCTCTTCTGCTCAATCGGCCGTTTTTGTTGGCTGTCTAGAGCCTTGTACGAACCTAGTGCCGATCACAAGGGAAAGACCGAAAAACGAGGAGGAACCGGTTTCATGGAAACGGAGTGTGTCGTCCTCTGGTTTTTCTTCAAAACGGTGTGGTAATCTTTTGAATGCAATTTCGTATTCTCGTCCAGATTAATTGGCATTAGTGATTGTCTTCGGCCTTCACGGGAAAGATCAAAGATGAAGAAGGGGCGAAGGTTGCAACCACAACTCGCAAGCATATAATGATACAGTAGTCAATACATATTGATGTTTCGAAAGACTAATTTCTGAGCAGGAATTGCAGATCAATCAGTGAAATCGCTTCGAACAATATATGCCCAGGGTGCATGCATATACGCGGTCTTTGCGTCTCCTCGGTGTCTTCGTCCCTCTAATCGATGTTGGCGTTGATGGCGAGGACGTTGCTGGAGAGCTGCGCGAGCGTCTCGTCGTGGTCGGCCATGAGGTTCTTGAGCCCCTCGCGGTCCGTGAACCCGTTCTCGCAGGTGTCCACGTCGGTGCGCGCCGAATCTAGCATCACGCCGGCCGTGCTCTTGTCCCCGCGCTTCAGCGCGTCCACCGCCGAGTCGAAGTTGGTGTTCATGTCGTCGTACAGTCCCAGGCAGTCGCTGATGGCCGCCTTGGACAGCTTGTCCGTGCCGGGGCTCTTCATCATCTCCGACGCCGCGTTCTTCGCCTCCGCGATCTTGGCGCGCACCGCCTCCACCGCCAGCTTCAGCACGCCCACGCCGTCCAGCTGCGCCTGCGGCTCCACCGGGAGCTTCCCGATCGACGACTCGCACAGCTCCGGGTACTCCGTCTTGGTGCACAGGGTCTTGACCACCGGGCTCATCCTCAGCAGGTTCATCACCGGCGTCTTGATCATGTCCGGGATGGACTGCATCGTGAACTTCTGCTTCTCCGGCGCAGCCTCCGCGGCGGTCTCGTCCTCCTTTGGTTTGCCCACGGCGGCAGCCGGCGGCTTGGCGGCGACGTTCTTGGAGGCGTAGCTCTTGCTTTCGAATTTCTTCTCTGAGGCGTGGTCGTCGCTCTTTCCTTTGGATTTCTTCTCGTCGTCATCATCCTCGCTCTTGCTCTTAGATTTCTTCTCATCATCGTCGTCGTCATCATCGGAGTCGTCGCTCTTGGTTTTCTTCTCGGAGTCGTCGCTCTTGCTCTTGGATTTCTTCTTCTTCTCGTCGTCATCGTCCTCAGAGTCGTTGCTCTTGCTCTTGGCTTTCTTCTCGTCGTCGTCGTCGTCGTCGTCGTCATCCTCTTCATCATCAGAGTCGTCGCTCTCGTTCTTGTGCTTCTCGTCGTCGTCGTCCTCCGAGGACTCGCTCTTGCCATTGTATTTCTTCTCGGTGGCGTCGTCGTCGTCTTCCTCATGCTTCTTGGTTTCGGATTTCTTCTCCACGGCAATGGATGCCACGGCGGCGTCCTCCTCGGAGCTCTTGTGCTTCTTGCTTCCGGACGTCTTCTCCGACGAACCGGGGGCCTCGGCGGCAGCGTCCTTCTTGCTTCCGGATTTCTTCTCGTGGCCGCGCGGGACGCATAGCGCCGACGCGAGTGGCGCAGCGGCGGCGACGGCGAGGAGCAGGAGGAGCGCGAGGGCGAGCTGCGTCCTCATTGTGATCCTTGGAGACATGCGGGCAAGGTGGTGATGGCGGCCAAAAGTTTGTAAGGGAGATTGGAAGTGAGAAGGGGTATTTGAATGTGGAGGGAGAGGAGGGGATTGGCCACATTTGGCGGGAAACGAGGGGTCGTGTTGGTGTTTGGTATTTTCCCGGGAAATTTGGGGACAATGACAGCCGGTAATAGGTAACTAATTCCCTTCTGTAAAGTTACGGGTCGGCCGTGAAGACAGGAGCAGAAACAGGAGAAGGTTAAAATGAAACAGAAATTCATCTTGTCGAGACTTGGAATTTACCTCTTTTTCCATTTTTTTATTGCTTTGCTAGAAAAAAGAATCACTCTGCTAAAAACAGGGAATTAACTCTTTTAAAACTGCTGTTTTGCCATTGAATTCTTCCGTTAACATGTGGACCCATCTGTCACTGGGAGAACAAGCGGCTGGAAACCAACTGGGGGCAAAGAAAATTTGTTCCTTTTTGTACGTTACGAATTTACTAGTGAATATTCAGCCCAGGTATATGCATGTTTGACACCTGTGGGCTCAGTAAAAAATAAGCACACACATTCATCTCAGAAAGTACACGTGACAAAAAATATTTCAAAATTCTAACAAAAATTTCCACACAACAGTGCTACACTGGTAGCAGCAAATTTTGGTGGTGAAAGAGGTAACGTGATACAGGAAACAGACTACAGAAACTCTAGGTCTTCTTTCTGCTGCTCTAAGATAACTGTTGCAAGTGCTCGTCGGTATGCTGATGATCTTGCATTCCTGACAAGTACATAGATATCCTGACACTGCATACCTTTATGATTCCATTGTTCTCGCCTCAACAATGCCAGAAGCTTCGCTTCACAGAATGCAACTGCGACAGCATCTTGCCCACTACTGTAACAAGTGAAACAAATTGTGCTTCAGGGTTTTGCAGACAGAATTGTGCTGGCAAATATCAATGGGATGGCACAGAAAATGTACCTTCCATGGACGAAACCGGTAGTGATGAAGCCTATTGGCCACCTGAACACCTTCGCTGCAGTGCCATCTTGGGGCAATTGGAGGTTCCTGTTGCTAGGATCCAGCCAAGAGAAATAAGAACTAACATGGGACTGAGGGAGCTGGAGTTCCCATTTTTCTACATATTCCTCCTCTGATCTGTTCCATGCATGAAAGAGATAAGCTTGATGGAACAGCCTTTTTTTTCCTAGTTACCTCCTATAAGAAATGCAGTTCGATAGAAGGCGAAATAACTCTGAACACAATCCAGAACAGCACCAATGTACTTTCATGTCACTTTCGTTATATGCAAACCAAAACTACAATGCCCACAATACTAATAATCTCTTGCCAGCAGTCAACCAACAAACATAACAGGGATTTGACATAGTAAATAGATGCCACTGCAAAGTTGCAAGTTTTAACATTTGCCACTCAATTGTTAATGACATGTGGGACCTAGACCTACATGTTATTGACACATGAAGTGATAAATCTCTGATTTCATAACTTTGCAGTGGCATATATCTAATTTTATGGATAAAAAAAGAAGGTTACAAGAGATACTAACCTGGTTTCCCAAGCTGAAAGATCTGAAGGAAATGGAGCACAAACAACAGCACCCTCTTCAAAAGAACCTTCCTTGAATGCTCGGATCAGAACCCTTACAAGGCATAATTCACTTACAGAACATGTGATCTTGGTATTGCCATCAGAAACAAAATTGGGTTGGCCAGTATTCGTTTCCATGTCAGACAAAGAACTCATATACTTCATATCGAATTCTTTCATATATTGTCTCAACAATTGGATGGTTCTGGGCACAAGTAGCTGGTAGGGTGCACCAACATTTGTTGGTGATGATTCTGCATCTTCAGAGTTTGAATTTACAAGTGATAATTCAGGAAATATTGTAGAATCATGGTTTAAGTCATCTACCTCAGAACCTCTCACTAAGCCACCACCTTTACAAAAATTAGACAGGATACAATGCCATAGAGGTGGTACAGGAACTCTTAAACGTCTCTTGGAAGCAGGGCGGCACTCATCTGCTTTATCAAAAGCAGCAGCCTCTTTGGCCATAAACAATGAATAAGCTTTGCTATCTGGATAATCATAAGGGAAGCATGGCATCTTGAACTGCAAAAGGGAGTGTCAATGTATTAGTATTGAAGATACTTCCCACAATGAATAATGGAAGCTGAGCGTCATCTGTTCAAGCTACAGTATCATCCTTAAGGTTACAAATTTTCACTGCATTATAATTATAATCGTTTTTTCACACTATTGAATGAGTAACAGATGACATTAGTTAACATACTACTGCACCAGAAAGCTAATTTATCAAAAGCAATAACATCTACAATAACCTAAGGCCTCGTCATTAGCTCCTCCTTGCATTACACACACGATACCTTTGATGCAATCCACCGTCTCTCTCTTAAGCCAATCGCATGTGCACCATGAGATACTAGACAGAGCCAAAAAGGCTTTACCCAACTCAAAGGCAGAATAATGGACCACCTGTACATGCATTAAACATGAAACAATGAGACAACTTGTCAACTTCACATTAAGAGGATGACATGATGATAAAATATAATTAGCACAGGCCCATCAATTTAAAAAGTTAGCACACCAACTCATTAAACAAGCAGTTGATACTCACACATTATATATGAACGCAAGAAAAACAAGACAGGCCATTTTAAGCCAAAACTCAACAATCAAATTAATCAATGCAGCAAAATCATGATAATTGGTATCAAACTATGTTTCTTCTAAGAAGCAAAAGCTAAAATAACTTGCAAGTTATATCTGATATGTGCATGAGATAGGTCCAAGTGCTAATGTAAGGAGGGCTATATATTTTTTACCATGGGACCTTATAAAGTAAAAGCAACAATAGAAATCAACATTTTAGTCATATGCTCTGGCAAGCAGGACAACCAATGTGACTTCACAAGGAAAAACACCGTATCTTACCCTAGGGAGAGCACTCCTTCTTTAGCATGTTTCAGGAGAAAAACAGGACAGGATCGGCTGAAGCAATCCTTCTCTTGAGTACTCTGTCCTTCATCATTTCCAGAATCCAAGCAGAAAAACTTTATGCGTCTGTGGTGTTTTTCCATGCAAAGAATCTCCTCTGCCACAGGAGGATTTATCTTATGGCTGGAATCCCACAGTTCTCTACAGTCTGAATGGAGCAAATGATGCCTTGCAGGGTGCATCCACATCGACGACATTATGTTTTTCTCCTCTAAGGGTGCTCCATCAGCATTTGGAACTAAATCTTCCTCTAAGAGTTTGTTCTCCTGGTTTGGTGTGACTATTTTAGAAGATTCTGTTCCCTGGGCTGAAATTTCCCTGGGGTCCGGAACTATCATAGATAGTATAACACCAGGCTGAAGAATCTCAGCATGATCAAGGACAGATGCTTTTGAGCCAGTAGATGAATCCAGAGGAGGATCAGCAGATGTAGACAAATCACTTGTACAAAGTATCCTATTGATTAAGCATGGATTGCATTAATTAAAAGAACATAAACTGGCATGCGTGGACATTATTTTTTAGGGCATTTTTTTGTATGCCACTGCAAAAGTGCTAAATACCGTACCTGTGATCACTTAAGCATTGATCTCTACATGTCATCGCATGTTGCGGGCTATTCCCTTCTTTGCCATCAACAAAAACTTGTCTTTTGTTTAAGCTATATAAACATTCCCAAAAAATTTCGAAAAAATCATAGTGCAGCCAAATATGTAATACTTTCAATCTGGATTTTTTTGGGGTATTTTTATGATTAAATTTTGAATTTTGGTGTTAAAAATATTTAATCATAAAAATACCAAAAAATCCAGATTGAAAGTACTACATATTTGGTGGAACTATGATTTTTTCAGAATTTTTGGGAATGTTTATATAGCTTAAACAAAAAAGACAACTTTTTATCAATGGCAAAGAAGGGAACGGCCCGCAAATGCGACGGCACGGGTAGGTGAGATCCTTCAGCGATGGCAGTTTGGGGCTTGGGGACTTTTGTAGTGGCATAGAAGGAATTTTCTCTATTTTTAATATAGGGAAAAAAGAACCTACTTGCTATTTGGACACAATATACTCTTAAGAGATTGTGTAGCCTTGTTTCCCAAGACATCCAGTCTTGCAATTTTCCCCTCTAATGAGCAACAGTTGACCACATCACCAGAATCTTGCATCTGCAATGTAAGCCCACATATAGGATGGTGATAGAAGAGTAAGAATGATGTTACTGCAGAGATCAATGTGTTTGTAATTGTTATGCTGCAGTAAGAATCAACGTGCATAAGACAAATTAACGTAACTAATAGCAGATAGGTTGTTCCTTCCAGTTTTTTAAAAAAAGTTTGAAGTTTCATGATATTCAGAAAGTGGATGGTCGTCACTATAATGCAAGAACTGTTAAATGCTACCTTTTATGTTAATCATGAAACAACAAAATTAACTAGTATTTTCTGGTAAAAGCAGAGAACTCAATTCATGGATATGATTAGATGAGACAAGCAACCAAATTAATTGATTGCTGTTCTTCTTAAACCCAGGTCTTGATGCACCCTTGTGTTTCCTATGAGTTGTGCTCATTTTATATCTGTGAATAGGAAGTGCAGATGCAGCTTTAGTTGGAGTCAAATGAATGTGCCTTAGATAAACAGAAGAGCAACAGAAAAAAGCAATCATTATACAGAAATGTTATTTTATGCTGAAAATTATAGTTTACATAACAAAAAAGATAGTGCACCTGTTTCTCACATGCAAATCTTATTGCATCAAGCCCCTGATCAAGAGCAGAAGGATGGATCCATATCCATAACTGACGTGAAAAACTGCAGCTTCCTTCATCCAATCCGTGAGAATTGGTCAGATCTCCTTTGGTCTCCAAGTTGTCATTTTCTTGAGAGAATGGGCACCACATATATGTCACTGGTCCAACAATTTGAGAACGAGGACCCTCAATATGACAAAGCTGGATAGAAAAATTAAGACACTTGTTATTCCAAATACTCTTCTAGATATACTACATGTGGTAAATTTGTAAGTACCATAGCATTCTCATAGCAAACACCTCGCATAACTTGATCTTGTCGATGTTTCAAACCAGCTGTTTCCTCTGCATAAGATGGGCGCAGGAGCATTCTGAGAATGGATAACAGGGACTCCTGAAAAAGTTTGCCATCAATCAGAACTGATTGTTAAATTATTATAGGATGACACATTGCTAATAAAGAAAATCAGAGCATGGAAGAAAATACAGTCCAAAGGAAAGGTAAAGAACTTCTACCTCTGGACCGTCTAGCTTAATTGGAATGAAGTAGCTAGCATCATGGACAACTGTACCATTTTTCAGCCACTTCAGAACAGCCCTAGAACCCCTTCCTCTGCAGAACAGTGTTAACCATATTGGTCATTAACAATCCCATATACCATAAATCACAATCTGAAGGTTTTGAATTTAATGTGGATAAATTTCTAGAATCTAATCACATTATAATCCTCAGAAAGAATCAAATTATATTCCTCAGAAAGATGAAACCAGTTAGTAAGGATTTCCTCCTCTTATATGACAGACGTGGCATAAAAAAGAACTAGATTAATCATTTCATAACTTCTTTGCATTTCAAATTGGCTAACTTGCTACTAGAACTTCCTACTATAAGCAACTAAACAGTGAAGCCAATGTTCCCCTATGAAACACCAAATAGGCCAAAAAAAAAAAAGCAGTCTTTGTCACCACAGATGAGCCTATTTGAGAGAGAGGGGATGACCTAGTAATCTTGGATTTTTATATCCAACAATGCAATTCCAGAAAAGAAATTCACACAAGATACATATTTGGAACCTAGCTCCAGCAGAATTACAAGAATTCCTTTCTGCTTGAATCAATCAGCACTACCAATTATTTAGCAACTAGAAGCAACTTGGTGTACTGATTTTGAGCTTGCAATGCAATCTCACAACCATCACCCAGACAGGAATCCAAGTCTCATAATATTCAAACAGCACAGTAAAGAACCAGTAAAGGTATGCCATTTCCCCATCCACAAGTCAAGCAAATCAGATTATAACTCTATAAGAGTCCTTACAATCCCTCGAAAGAACCATTTCATTCTTGCTAATCTAACAAAAGAACACAAAACATACTGTAATGAAGGAAGAATGAACTCCATTGTAGCTGACCTCCCCTGGGCACCGACGGGTAGGACGAACCCCCACAGCCTCTCCATGGAGAACCTCTTGGCGTGCCACAGGTGCGTGCGCAGCCGCCGCGCGCCGTCGCCGGCAACCGAGAACCCCTCCGCGGGGTTGCCCGCAAGCTCCCGCCGCCGCCTCACCCTCCTCGACTGCCGCGCCGCATCCCTCCGCTCCCTCTCCCCCACACCCGCCCCGGCATCTCCGCTTCGCCCACGGCGCTTGGAAGGGAGGTGCCCCGTGGTGCGGCGGCGGGCGGAGCGGGGCTGCTGGAAGCGGCCGTCGAGTCGCGCTGAGATGGCTTCATGGAGGGAACGGAGCTCGCCGGCGCGAGCGGCCGCGAAGCGACCCACCTCGAGCTGCCGCGGCGGCGGCGGCACGCCGGTCATCGGGAGTCGGGACGGGTTTAGCGGGACAGCCGACCCTTCTCTCTGGGAGATTTCTATGTATGCCCACCCAAAAACGTCCTTAATCTTTTTAATAGGATATATTAGATTATTAAGATTTTCATAAATCCTAAAACATTGGCAATTCCTAGTAGTAAATATGAAATTGTCAATTTTTTGAGTGTACATTAAATTATTTCTTTCTTACGTAACAAAACGTCAATAGCAGGTAATTTTTCAACCTAAGAACCTGAAACACATTAGTAAATGTATTTTTAAATTATTCTATAAAAAATCCATGTTTTATCCTCAAAATCTAGCATATAAATGTAATTTTACATTACTAAAAATCAGTACACATGAGCAGAAAAGCAAAACATTGCAATTCTAAACTATGCCCACATGTAATTATGTTTGGCCGCCTAGGTGGCCCTGTTTATAGGTCTAGTGTCTAGGATAACCTTAACTAAAAACATATAAGGCATTAGAATGCCATTAAAATAGTGTAGTCGTCCAAAGATAGTAATCACAAGCTAGCTGCTAACATGTTTGGTGGTACAACAACCCAGCAACCTATATATTTAGTTGTTTCGGATACTAGTACAACTAATTCTCATACATGTGTATAGAGTCGTTTCTTATTCTTGAATAGCGTCTTTTTAATGTTACGATGGATATCTCTCCCCTCTTAACCCAAAATCCCATCCCGGTCCCTATTTTGTCTTAAAAATATGCCCACTCATGATGCACATTTGGTCTCTTTCAATCTCTCGCCTATGTATTAGACATGAATAGGCAAAATACAGTCTGCTGAACATAAGACATCAAATCTCATCTTCCAAGATGAAAAAACATAGCATGGTGTGCATGTAAGGAACCAGATGTCTAAGAGGAGGTGAATTAGGTTTTTCAAATTTTAAACTTGATTACCAAATTATAAACTTGTGTTCAAAATCTAGAAGATGTGCAGAAGCTAAGTGCAAAGTAGTTTAGAACATAAGAGCTCTAAATTAACTAAGTTTATTAAACCAACAACCTAAGTCTAAATAGAGGTTTGCAATCCTAGGGTAACAATCGAGCAATTCATTTCTACAGATGTAATTGCAAAGAAGTAAATTGCTAAAAGTAAATAGACACAGTAAAGCAAATCACAAATGACACAAGCACCCTTTACTATGGTGTTCGGAGACTTGCCAGCCTCTCGTAATCCACGTTGAGTCTAGGTCTGACCAATTCAAACCTGCTCCCTTTTGAGCCAATCACCTCAATTCCACAAGTGGTCGCTACTTTCTCTATCCCGGAGGTGGCAAACACCAACGCCACGCACAAGTTCATCTAGGCCTTCTCATAACCTCCTTTGAGAAGATCATTGGTACACGACTCCTCCCATGTCGTCTAGGTGCCAGCGAGCACTAAGAGTAATAAGATCAAGATGGATCGGTCACCTCGGATCAATCCAAACCTTAAAGCACATTCTCAAGAAGAAAATGGATATCTAGCGTTAGGGGTTGCAAGAATACTCCTCTCAGCTCAAAGCACCCTCTCACACTCGACTGAACTTAAATCTCAGCAAATGGATGAGTCTACCCGAAAAGAACTAGCTCAACGACTTAGATAGCGCTCCACTGAAAAACGAGCCATTGTGGCTAGCCGGACCACACCGATCCGATGGCGTAACCCACCATGACCAGACCATGCAACCGGACCATGCGGCCAGACCGTGCCACCACGGCCGGACTGGCCCGGTCTGACAGCACACCTAGCCGCCCCATGCCCTCCTATGTGGCCAAGCTGGCCTCCACTGCCGGACCCCTTTGGTCCGGTAGCATATGGCGGTTCGGCCGAATACATCCCAAAAAACCTACTGGACACTGGTCCGACTGGCCCGGACTACCGCGATCTGGCAGCATACGCCGGCAACCTTACTAACCTCACTTCACTACCACTTGCAAGAGATCAACGAAAAACAAGGTTGAGAGTGTGCAACTAGGTATAAATGATCCAAGGTGATCCAAACACCTAGATCCCCTCTTAATAGTATGACGGTCTATCCCACCAATCTGATCTTTCAACTAACACCGAGACCAGTAAAAGACTAGAAAAAAATCCTTAGCCTTATACAAGCTATACCTTCACACAGTGCATCCTTTTCTTAATGACGTTCCACATACGATGATGTCTTCGTTTAATCAACTTTGACTATCACTAATTCTTGATGACTCCTCTGTCTCGTCGACTTTGACTTGACCATCCACTCAATGTTCCTCTCGTCCTATCGACTCCAACTTGATCATCAATCTTTGGCAACTTCTCTCTTGTTAACATTGACTTAGCTGTCATCCCTTGCTCTCACTTAGTTGTCATTCATCTTCATAGGAGCTAATTCTCTTCACATCACTCATGAAAGTTATTAGTCCCAAAAGCTCAATAGAAGATAGGAAACACTTGTTATATTATAAAACCACAAATGAGTGCATCTTATGAGAGAATACTAGACCACAATGCACAAAATAGGAAGATACCAAAATATGTTTATATTATAATTCAATGCATATAGCTATTGATTCAAGTCATATTGATTTCAACTAGATCCACATTAGTCAAAAAACCACCTATGCTACTACAAAGCATCAATGAGTTAACAATTAACACAATGCTAAACATGAGCTTAAAGGAACCTAATAATCTAACAAGAAAGTGTAATTTTCAACTTCTTTCACAGCGTAGCAGCACACAAATTAATTTAAATAAAATCATACAGAGCTCAAATGAAAAACTTCATAATACGAAAAAGATGTGTCTCAAAAATCTCTACAATTTTCATCTGTAAACTTTTTCCATCTGAGCTTAGGAAGACCTCTAAAAATATAAATTTTAGACAACTGTCACAGTAGGTTGGATCGGCCCGGTCCGGCCACTGACCCCGGTCTAGGTAGCAATCCGGTAGCCTAGACTAGTGAGGTCTGGCTGCATAGCTCTGACAACTCACCCTAAGTGCTTCTGCCACCCGGTCTAGACAATAGTCTGACGGGCCCAAACCATGGCGGTCTGGCCGAAAACAACTCGATAATTAAGTCCTCAAAAACACATTACAACCAATAAACTCCACTTAATATATAGGTGCATATGAAAATATAAAAGAGAATGAAATAGGCACAAAGATAATGAGTAGATTGGAGTGAAGTTTAGCTCAAGTAGCAAAAATAGCAAATTACAGATCACATCAATATGTACAATAAGAACAAATAGCATACCTCTATTTAAATTATTCATTAATTAAATTGTTAGTCTTAATTAAGCACTAAATCAAGCATTTAATATATTTGCAATGCACACATTGCTTGGATAAACAATTCTTTATATCTGAAAAGAGACTAAAGAGATAGCATCGAATAAGGAATATTAGCCTCAAAAGGATTAGTCAATAAATATTTGTTATAAAATAATATTTATCATTAATTAGTATTTATTATTAATCACCAAAATCAACCGTACTGTCTTGAGCTTACAACAAATATATAAGCAGTAGGGTAGACCTTGGAACTTCAAATGCATGAGCATGATTCAACCTTACGTAAATTGAAACCCCGTGAATGCTGCTGCATCTCTGCGTTCCCTCTTCGTTCTGCTGGGACAACATTTATGTTTTCTCTCCAAAATGCTACCTAGTAGCTACTAACAATGACGAGGAACGAAATTTTTGGATTTTTGACAAAAAAAAAAGAAAAGCTAAATAGATAAATGCCCATGCATGTGAGGCAATTGTGATTATGCCCATCCGCCGCGGCAGGTGCTGAACCGGAGAAAAATTTTTAAAAAAATTGGATAATTTGGGAGGGGTGCACTATTCTCGAAAATTTTTAGATTTTTTTAAAAATATATGCCAAACGTACCGCTTGCAGAGAAGCAATCTTCACAGGAGATATTGAATTCATTTCAAAATGGTTTTATTGGGTGTTTGTCGATATCGTTTGAAATAATAAAACTAAATACTAGAAGAGGCTTTTTGTCGCAATTTAATATATATATATATGCGTACACATGTTGACATGATCACAAGCTGAACAAACATTCACAAGTATATTAACATTGTCAAAAATCCACAAGTATATATATACATGTTACATATGATAACGAGTGCACGCACGCGACGTTTACAAGCAGTTTGAATGATTGAAAATTGTCTATCGAGTTAATTTCTTCGCCGCGTCACTCTTCTCGGCCTTGCTCGACGTGGTGGTGGATATCGCCGCCAGTTCGGCGGTGTTAAAGGAAGGAGAACCGTTAACCCTCATGTAGAACGCGCCTTGAGGGTTTACGATCTCGTCGACAACGAAACCGATGAGTTGTTCTTGAAGTGCGAGCACCCGGTGAGGCGGCAGTACTGCAACGTGGCTATCGGTGTTGGGCTGGCAATTAATAAAGCGATAAGTAAATAATTAAATATCGGAACATATATATGCTTGTAATTAAAGCGTATGTTATTCTAGCTAGCTAACTGGTTCAATAGCACACACGAACCTCTTCGAAAAAATTAGTGGGAACATCACCGTAGAGAAAATTTTGCATGTAGTGGAACATATAGTAGCCACACAAGTTGTTTCCAACGGTCTGGCGACTAACCTTCATTGGGGCCGAGGATTTCATAAGAATAAACAAATTAAATATTCAGATGACAAATTGATAAGACGCACATATAATAATAATATACAGTCTTTGTAGTACGTACCCAATCGCTTAGCCGGACATCGAATTCTTTCTTGAATTTTCCCTTTTGCTTCTTCTTGAACTCCGTGTACGCCGCGTTTAGGATGTTAATGATCCATTAGTATCCTGCCTTAGGCTTCCTTCTTGAGTCTTGTACTCTAATAATTCCATTGCCAAACTCGATGACGAGAAGGATCCAGTGAAAACTATTGACACATATTGCAACATATATGTAAATAGCTAGTTATATATACTACATATCATTGTCTTAAGAAGTATATAGAGGAAGAAAAGGATTGTGAGAACATGTACTCGTAGTTGAAGGGCAGGAATATGTACAGATTGTCGTGTTGTTCGAGCATTGCATGGAGAATGTATTCCTCGAAATTCGTTCTTTGAGGGGGGTATGAATACACTTTCTCGTTGATAACCGATGGATCGATGAAGCCGTACTTATGCGACATGCCGTCTTTAGCAAGCCGTTGCATCTCCAATCTACGTGAGGGATATATAACTTAGTTAGTTGGAGTCCAAATTTATGGTACGGGAGTAAATAACGGTGTAAACTTAGGAGCTCGAGACACTTACAGGCACCAGCAGCTCATGAAAGACACGTTGACGGCGTCTTTGTGGTATATATTGTACAAGTCTTCGAATTCCAACCATATTTCTGTGTTGTCCCCGCGGTGGAAGTGCTCGTCTTTCAAAACTAAGGGAAATATAGTTGTTCCTTTCATGGCCTGTTTCATGTACCAGATATGCATCTGTCGCATCTTGGTAGGCAGAGCATCTATCTCAGTTGGGTCCACCAGCGGTTGGCCCAATTGATACTTCCATCTAATCGGTGCCATTGAAAGATTATCCGTCATTCCCAGAGCTGCTCCTTTGGTATCGAGCCCTGCCTCTTTCATGAATTTCCGCACCATCTCTGGATCGACAGTGCTGTCCTCATCTCCTGCATTGTTCTTTTTTTTGTTGGCCGCCCTCCGACTTCTAGTAGCATTTGTCTTGCTCTTCACTATTGTCCTTTCGTAGTTGGTCAGCACTGGAGGTGGCGCCGTACCGCCAACTAACTGTCGGAGATATGTTGGATAATTTTCAGCTTCGGCTTTGTTTTCTTTGGCGCGAATTGCCTAGCCACATCAACCTTTATTATTGCCTCTAGCTCCTCGGGAGTCATGTCATATGCAAGCTTAACTGGCTCCTTTCCCTTTCTCCCTCGGCTGGATCCCGACGTCATGGTAGGAGATGCCGCCGCCAGATCCCGACGCCGGACAGCGAGCTTCTTTCTCGGGGGAGATGCTGGAGATGTGGTTGCCCTTGGAGGGTTCTTCTTACTTTGCGGCGGTGGCGGCGGAGACGGGCTTTTCTGTGGAGCTGTAGGTGGCGGCGGCGACGCTGGAGCAGGCGTGCGTTCTCGTTGTAGAGACAAGCTTGGCCCTGCAGCATGCTCCAACTCTGAGGCCTCTCCTACCGGTGATTTCGCCTCCACGACATCTGGAAATATAATGTACTTTTTTCCGCCAGAGAATGAATGAGCCGTCAAGGGCCTGTCCAAGGTTGGTCACGTCATCGCCCGTAGGATTGTCTAGAGTTAGATCCCCGAAGCCGTCGACCACCTCATCCACCGTGACCTTGGAGTAACACGATGGTATATCAATGCAGTGGAACCTCTGGCCCGCCTCCACCGGATACGCCATGCCATAAGCCACCTTAAAGGAGAGATTTCTCATCTTGACGTGTAGCTCGCAGGGGCGGCGAACCGTGATGCTGTCCACTGGATGACGAGCTAGCAGATCATCTTGGGGGGCCACGGCCGACGCGCAGCTGCTCCGTCGCGTGGACGGACTTATCACGGCGTCCGGATGCCCCTGAACATTGACCGGAAGTACTGCTGCCCCCTGAAGTGCCTGGCTCACTGCTTCGGCAATCTTGCGCGTAACCATCTGATCGACGTTTTCCTCGTGGCTTTGAGCTGCGCCTCCAATCGAGCCACTCTGGAAGCTTCTCTTCTCTTGTTTCTCTCCCGGCTCCTGTATGTCTGTGCATCGCTCGCAAAGTCGAGCCTCCACGGCTTCTTCCCAAAACCTCTTGTCCGTCCCGGGTGCTCCTTGTTTTGGAGGCCATATGTGAGTAGGTCATTCTCCCTATCTGTCACCAAGGAGCCCGACCGGATATTTTCGATGCCTTCATCAATCCTCTGACGAACTTCTTGCAAGTCCGCTTCCACCACCACGCTACGGTCATCCTTGAGTTGGCCCCCATGAGCCATGATGTAATTGCGCATGCCGTCATCCCAACCATCGCATTCGGGCACAATATTCTTGGCTTTCAGCTCCTCTTCTCGCTTGTCCCATTTTGGTGCAGCCCTAACGTAGCCAGCGCTCCCGAGATGGTGGTGGTATTCCTTCTTGAGCGCATTCTCCCTATTCTTCTGCCTTGCAACTTTACCTTCTTCGGACAGCTTGAAGTTCTCGAATTCTTCCCAATGATCCGCAAGCTTAGCAAACTTATTGAAGTCTGGCCTTGTTCCCTTGTCGATGTAATCACGGGTGAGCTTCGACTTCCACTGCTGAAATGAAGTTGCCATCTTCTTGGAAGCCCATGCCTTCACCTTCGCTTCGACACCATCTAGAAATCTGAAATTTGCCTTGATATCGTTCCATATGAGATCCTTGGTAGCTGCAGGAACTTTGGGCCATGTCTTGATGCTGATTGGCACATGATCCCTAACGCAGTATCCTATTGCGTTGTTGAACGGTGCAAGTGCCGAGACCGGGGCTATTAGACTACCGTCGTTGCCGACTTCGGTGATCACATGCTTGGACTTCAGCTTCTTGTTAGGTCCTCGCTGAAGGGACTTTGCAGTGGTCGATGTACCGGCCTTGATGCAAAAACATATAGGATATAAATGAGAACGCATGTTATATGTGAATTAACTTATATTAATGAACATGCCTACTTGATATATACCTCGGAGTCGTCCACGGTATTCTCATTGTCCTCACCGGTAGCAGGGTTAGCAGCCTCATCGACAACCTTTCGCATTTGGAGCGTTACGGTCGATCGATAGCTTTGACCATTTGGAGCGTTACCGGTCGCATCGACATGCCCACTTATGAGTGTAGACAATACGATGGTCTCAAACATGAAGTTCTCCTGGTCATCGAAATCCGGGTCACCACGTCTTGGTGTCGTCATGGACCCGAAACCCTAATTTTGCGATCTATAGAATAAAAACAATTACTTTAACAATCTATCTCAGCACCAAACCAAAAAATAGCATGAGTACATTTCATTAAGTGATAGTGCACCAAACCAAAAGATAGCATATATGAGTACATCTGGCAATGGGCAAAACGTATTTTTGTTGAAAAATTAGGTAGAAATATGTTAATTGAGTTTAATGGACCCAAATGGCATAATAAGGAACTATAATACTTTAGAGTGACAAATAATGGATTACATTCTTTAGAGTGTCAAATCGTATATTGCCATCTTTTTAGGAGAGGCCATGAGCTCAATTCGCTGAGGAGAGAAGAGGGAATCCAGGTTTGAACCCGAGTGGGTTGGATGCCTCTAAGGCACTCTCCCCCATCATAGCCAATACTCAAATCCCTAGTGAGACAAATAAATGATTTTTCGATATAATTAAGAAGAAATTGGCTATAAGATAATATAAATATGGTGGTTATGCTGAGACACCCTGACAATCCGTGGCTTTGTTGAAAGACACTATAAATTGGGTGTATTTAGCCTAGAACACTTGGGTGTTTCTAAAATATTTAAAATAAATAGAAAACAAATCCCTAAAATTCAAAAGAGATAATCAAATGAATTCCTAAACAAGCTTGTATTTAGCATCACACTTGTATTTAGCATCACAACTTATAAACTCTGTTGCCTGTTGCTCGCCACCGAGCAGCGCGAGACTGCTTCCCCAACGCTGTCATGGCCGCCTAACTGTTGCCTCGCTTGCACCGAGCATACTGGCTCTTCCCAGAGCAGCCACCTCGATTGCCCGGCCAGTAGCCGCCTTGTTCGCAGCCTCGAGCCAGCCACTCTGTGTTTTCCTCTCTGTCCCCATTGGGACATTTCATCGAACATCTGCGGGCAGCAACAAAGCAGAGGAGGAGGGAGCATGGGAGAGCGGAACCTAGGCCCTCTGGTGTGGCAGCGGCGGCGGCGCGTTGTCGGAGGAGACGAGGAGGTCGGTGCGCTGTCGGAGGCGACGAGGACGGCGGTGCTTGGTTGCAGCGGCGGCACGACGGAGTCGAGGAGGGCGCGCGGGTTCTGGGACTTAGAAAAAATTTGGGTGTGCAAGGTACGATATAAGGTAAAGGGGCCTCCGCAAGCGGTTCGTATTAGGAACCGCTTGTAGAAGTATCATTACAAGCGGTTCGTAGTACGAACCGCTTGCGGAAGTCAGTCTCTGCAAGCGGTTCGTACTACCAACCGCTTGCAAAGGGCCATTCCAGGTGGGCGGCGGGAACCCCCTTCTACAAGCGGTTCCTATTAGGAACCGCTTGCAGTGTGCCTTTGTACAAGCGGTTTCAATTAAGAACCGCTTGTAGAGGCCCTCGGCTTAAAAGTCGCAGGGAATGAGATCCTTCTACAAGCGGTTTCAATTAGGAACCGCTTGCAGAGTCAATCACATTGAAAAGGAAGCCGTGCCCGGTCTTTGTTGAGATGTAACATTCCCCCCTAGCTAGAGCGCAGCGTTTAGGCGCGGGCTCACCCGCGTGCTCGCTGGTTCGAGCCCCCCTTGCGCCCCCTTGCCTAAATTTTTTTGTTTTCTATTTCTTTTCTTTTATAAATTTGTTTTATCTCTTTCTTTTCTTTTATAAATTTGTTTTATCTCTTTCTTTTCTTTTATCAATTTGTTTTCTTTTATAAATTAATCTGTTTTTATCAATTTCTTTTCTTTTATAAATTTGATTTATCTATTTCTTCTCTTTTGTAAATTTGTTGGATCTATTTCTTTTCTTTTGTAAATTTGTTTTATCTCCTTCTTCTCTTTTATAAATTTGTTTTATCTCTTTCTTATTTGTATAAATTTGTTTTCTCTCCTTTTTCTCTTTTATAAATTTGTTTTATCTCCTTCTTTTCTTTTATAAATTTTTTTTATCTCTTTCTTCTCTTTTGTAAATTTGTTTTATCTATAAATAACATTAAAGAAATAACACAAGTCCAATATACGTATTTTTAACAGAAGTTGTACACGTTAAGTAGGGGCAATATTAGCCTTTACAACCGTTCCTTCGTTATGATCGCGACGTATGTAAGGATCATCGACGTCTCTGTCATTCAGGACGGTTATATCGACATCAACCGCAAAAGGAGGTAGCTCGGCGAACTGGCCATACGCTTCCTCGTCGGTGACGTCTTCAACTCCAACAATCCTTCGTTTGCCTTGGAGAACCACGTATCGCTTCGGTTTGATCTGCGTCTTGTCCTTTTGCTTCTTTGATTTGCTTGAGTTCATGTCCATTACATAGAATACCTGGTGCACAGCTTGAGCTAGAACAAACGGTTCGCGCCTATAGCCGACTTGTTTGAGATCCACGGTTGTCATGCCGTATTTGTTGACCTTCAAGCCGCTTGGAGTCAGCTTCACCCATTGGCACTTAAATAGAGGGACCTTCAACAATGGTCCATAGTCGAGCTCCCATATTTCTTCTATGAAACCATAATATGTGTCCACCCTGCCGTTGTTGTCTAAGGCGTCTATACGGACACCGCTGTTCTGGTTGGTGCTCTTGTTATCCTGGAATCTGGTGTAGAATGTGTAACCGTTGATCTCGTACCCCTGAAATGTCATGATTTCTTGTGATGGTCCACGGGCCAACCGCTGCAGTACTTCATCGTTTGACCCCTTCTGAAGGATGTAGGTTTGTAGCCAACTTCCAAAAGTTTCCATTTGCTTCAAATCTATCCAGCCATCTGTCCTTTCTGGGAAGCTGCGCTGTAGGGACCTCTTATGTTGAAGGATATAGGGGCCGATGATAGTTGATTGCTTTAGAACCGTGAAATATGCTTGCTTAAATGCATTAAGATCATTGCATACAACTGCTTTCCTTCCTAGTGTGACTTTCCCCCGCAGCCTCCCCTCGTGGCGTGATATGGGGAAGCCGATAGGATCAAGATCACTAATGTAATCAACACAAAACTCGATCACCTCCTCTGTCACGTAGCCCTCGGCAATACAGCCTTCCGGACGAGAACGGTTCCGGACGTACTTCTTGAGGATACTCATGTACCTCTCAAAAGAAAACATGTTGTGCAGATACACGGGTCCGAGAATACCTATCTCCTTCACAAGGTGAACAGTGAGATGAACCATGATATCGAAGAATGCAGGAGGAAAGATCATCTCGAGACTAACCAAGCTTTGAACCACATCATCCTGCAATTTATTTAGTTTATTTGGATCGATGACCTTCTGTGATATGGTGTTGAAAAATAAACACAGCTTTGTGATTATACCCCGAATCCACTCCGGCAGTATACCTCTGATAGCCACTGGGAGCAACTATGTCATCATCACAAGACAGTCATGAGATTTCAAGCCTTGGAGTTTGTTCTCTTTCGTGTTTACGAGTCTCCTTACATTCGAGGAGTATCCGGAAGGGACCTTCACACTGTTTAGGCACTCTATCATGCTTTTTTCTCTTCTTTGCTTAAAGTGTAGCTCGCAGGATGTAGGTACAGTTGTTCTGTCCCTTCTTTATTTTTTGGATGTAGGTCATTCCTCAACTTCATTTCTTCAAGATCCTTCCTCGCTTGGAGGGTATCTTTTGATTTGCCATACATATCTATGTACCCTAACAGGTTTAGGTACACATTCTTAATGATATGCATGAAGTCCAGTGAATGACGAACCTCCAAAGACTTCCCAATACTGGCAGTCCCAAAATCGACTTCTTCTTCCACATTGGTGCTCGACCATCCTCGTTCGGTACATGCATGCTTCCGAACCCTTTCCAAATACTACTTTTAGATCTTGTACCATAGCAAAAACTAGTCGGCCATTATGATGCTGAGGCTTGCCACGGGTTTCTGGTTGTCCGTTGAATTTTCTGCCTTTTCATCGCAATGCATGACTCTCGCCTAAAACTTGCGATGGCCCATGTATACACACTTTCGAGAGTTTTTCGGTACATGCAATCCGTTTCATCCAAGCACTGGTGCGAGCTTTAAACCCTTTGACGGTTTGTCCGGACAGATTACCGAGAGCAGGCCAATCGTTAATTGTTACAAACAACATTGCACGCAGGCTGAAATACTCTCTTCTGTACTCATCCCAAACTCGTACACCATCCTCCCACAACTTCGCAAGGTCTTCAACCAATGGTTGTAGGTAGACATCGATGTCGTTTCCAGGTTGCTTGGATCCTTCGATCAACAGTGGCATCATGATGTACTTTCGTTTCATGCAGAGCCATGTAGGAATGTTATAGATGCACAACATCACAGGCCAGGTGCTATGGATGCTGCTCAACTGGCCGAAAGGATTCATCCCATCCGTGCTAAGCCCAAACCTTATGTTTCTGACCTCTTTTGCAAAGTCCGGGTAAGTATGATCGACTTTTCTCTACTGAGAGCCATCTGCAGGGTGTCTAAGCATCCCATCTTCCTTACGCTCTTCTTTGTGCCAACGCATCATCTTGGCATGACATTCGTTAGCAAACATACGCTTCAACCTGGGGATCACGAGAAAATACCACAAGACTTTGGCTGGAGTTCTTTTCTTCGTACGCTTCCCATCCACTTCACCTGGGTCGTCACGCTGCACCTTATACCGTGATTTCTCGCACATTGGACAAACCTCCAGATCGACATACTCATTGCGATATAGGATACAATCATTAGGGCAAGCGTGTATCTTCTGTACTTGCAATCCTAATGGGCAGAGGACTCGCTTCGATTCGTAAGTAGATTCCGGTAGAGTGTTACCTTCCGGAAGCAACTTCTTCACGAGTGCTAACAACTCATCGAATCCCTTGTCCGATACACTGTTTGTGGCCTTCCATTTCATGAGTTCCAGTGTAATACGGAGCTTTTTTAGGCCCTGCCCACAATCTGGGCACAAAGGAGTTTTGTGGTCCTCTACCATGCGCTGATACTTCCTGTACTGTCTTTCCTCCGTGAACTCTCCCTCTCCGTCACGGAGCATCTGGTCTAGCTCATCGTCACCAAACTCGCCAAGTGCATCTTCCACGGACCCAAATTGAGTGTTCACTTCGTCAACCTCTTCTTCGTCTTCTTCGTATTCTTCATCGTCTTTCTCTAGAATCTCCTCTACTTCGCCGTGGTTTGTCTAACAGATATAGTTTGCATGAAACCTCTCATGACTAAATGGTTCGTAACCAAACATCCTTCGGAGTACTCCTTCTCGTTTTGCAGTCTACGCATGGACAAGGTATGAAGCTTCCTGGAGGCAATAATGCATTGGCTGCATCGAGAAAAGCCTTCACGCCATCCCTGAACTCTCTTGACCGACGATCCAAGACGATCCGCATTGTACATCCATTGTCGATTCATCTATAGCAACAAAAAAAAATACAAACATCTATTACAATTTTCAAGTAATGCTAACTACGTCTATTAGTTATAATTACTTTCTATTACCTACCACGAAATATTTACTTTCTTTCATTTAATATGTATAGATCTATCAATCAATTTTTTGCATTTCAAACATTTTAAGCTACCATAGCACCTTATGAAACAAGATTTCTCATCATACAATGCATAAAAAAAATCAATATATAGAAGAGAAGAATATGTACAAGATGCTAGTTACTTTTTAAACAATAAATTTGGATCTAAGAGCCTCAAAAGTCCTAAAGTGGATGTAGCAAAATAAACACCTTTCCATGTATAAAACAAAATTTCTCAACATCCAATGCATAGAAAACATCAATATCTACAGGAGAAGGATGTGTACAATATGTTACTAACCTTTCAAACAGTTAATTTGGACCACAAATTTTCAATTAAAAATTTGGCAGCACCTCCCCTATGAACAGAGCTCGGCCTACCATTAACAGCAGCTTTGTCCTGTGTGCGAGCTCACTGAGGAAGACAGAGTTTAAATGTGCAGAGCGGGAGGGGAGCTCATTGCAAGCGGTTCGTAATAAGACCCGCCAGAATCCCCTATTCTCGCAGCGGTTCCTATTACGAACCGCTAGAATATTGCAAGCGTTCGTAATAGGAACCGCTTGCACAGTACGGGATTCGCAAGCGGTTCTTATTACGAACCGCTTGCAGTGCGCCCCTCATCTCGCCCTCCAGCCCGTTGGTTTCGAACCGTTTGCGGTTCTCAAACTACAAGCGGACCGAAGTGAACCGCTTGTAATGGGCCGTTTGTGAAACTCTTATCTGCAGTAGTGACTATCACTATTTATATCCCAATAACAACTTTATCACTACTACTGCTTTCTACATTTACTATTTATTATTACATTACTATTTATTTCTCCAATAGTGTGCCCTAAATTCTTGACCTCTATGTTGGGACATTCTCAGCTAGAACAACCGCTGAAGATGCGTTTGATACTCCGACAGACCGGGCAAGACTGACTGCTTTGTCTCAAATCAGGTGGTGTGTGCGCTCTTCTAAAAAACCTATACAGTACATGTGATGTGATGCGTCATTTGTGTGTTCTAGTACGTACACTAGTAGATATTTGTATGGCCCATGAAAGCAAATGCGATCAGAGAAAATAAATTTACGAAATTTCAGCTATTGTAGCTCCTATCGGTATGGGGTCTAGTAATTAAATATCAGTCAAAAAAATTTCGATGCATTCATATTTTAAGAACGTTTGGCCAAAAATTGAGATAGCCTTGAAGTTACAGGTTCAATTTTTATTCAGAAATTTATTTTACTGGTTTTCGCTGGTATTGTTGTCCTCGGGTAAAATGTTGGAACTATTTTTTTCCTTGATGTTAACCGTATAGTAGATTGTGTCTGTTTTCTTCTTAAAAATTAAAGAGTAAAGTACACTTTGTCCCTTAAAGTTTTAGCGAAATCTTACTTAGGTTCTACAAGTTAAAAATTACCTTTTTAGCCTCTTAAATTGTCTCTGCTTGCACCATAGCCCCAAAATCGTTACTGCTTCCGTTAAATCCTGACATGATGCCTATGTGTGTAGCACATCACTGAAGTACGACTAGAATATCCACGTGTATAAATGACAAAAATGTGAAATCCAAGTGATGCCAGCGAACAGGCATAATACAGTCTGCTGGAGACATGAAAACTATCTTACAAGATGAAAAGAACATAGCATGGTGATTCGTTGAACCCTGGTGGGTTAGGTGTTAATTGTTGTGTCCTTGTTATGATAGGCTACCTTTCTACCTCAACTGGACACAAGAAACAGAGAAATTTGCGTTCCTGAGAGAGATTGCAAGCCTGAGGAACCTCGTCTAAGATGCCTGGTCGATACTAGGGTCTAGGGGATTTCAATCTGATCTATCTTAGACTCGCACAAGAACAAGCCTGCAAGAAATCGCAGGATTATGAGTCTTCCAAGTCATGCATTGATCTAGCCTCTCTAACGGAGATCACGCTGCACGTACGGGAGAAGATGCACTAGGTCAAATGAAAGAGCTCACTCAATCATGACCAAAACTGATAGATTCTTCAGTGCTGCGGAGTGGGACGCTTTCTTCCCAATGTCACCTAGATGCCTTGTCGTCTTAATTTGGTCTCGGACCACTGCGCAATAATACTTACCGGTCATGTAAACACAAGGTTCTACAACGGTTTCTGTTTTGAGTGTTTCTGGCCCAAGTTACCAGGATATCTAGAGGTTGTTGAGCAATGCTGGAACAGGCCGGTCCAGGTGAGGGATGCGCTGCGTAAAGTACATTACACATCAAATTGTGCCGAACTGCCGAAGAACTGAAGAAGTGGTGTCTTTGGGCACTCAATTGCTTCGTTCGACTTACTTTTTTAGAGTTTTGAAAAGCGGCTTTGAGATTTTGGATAAATGGGTTTGAGAAGACAATGCATTTGGCTTTGAGCAAGTTGCGTATTTGATATTTGTCATGTTTTTTGAAATAGCATTGCCTTGTATCCTCCATACTTTCTATTTGTTTGCTTTACTTATGCATGATGAGTATATGATATTGGTGGAATAATGTACTTTTATTACTAGACCAAACATCCAAATATTCACCGATATATTTGTGTTGGTTCAAAGAGAACCAACACTGATAAGGTTTTCTATGCCAATTTTTAGGTTGGTCGCAGGAGAAGCTTATCAATCCTGGCTCTAACACAAATAATCAAGTATCTATGTCAGGTCACGGCTGGTGTTGGCACATAGATTTACTATCCATATCGTATCATGGATGGAATCAACACAGATAAACTAGGTCTCTCGATGCATTTCGCATGCAAAACTGTCTTTGCACTCCCGATGTGTTCTCTATATAGTCCATCGCTGAAACCGATTGATCCATCCAACTTCTCTAGCACTACCAGGGAACTGTGCTATACAACCGGTTCGTAACTGCTTTCACAAGCGGTTATATAACCGGTTCTAAGCAACCGAGACTAATGCTCGCGGGAGCACTAGAAGCGGTTCTACGAATCGCTTCTAGTGGTGTCTAAAAAGGTAAAGAATAAGGATAAAGAATATTGGGGTATGTGGGACTTGAACTCGGGACCTCACCCCTCCTCGTGACCCACGCCTTACCCAGCTAGCCAACCTACCCACGCGTGCTCTCTGATCAGATAAAGCAAGCTTTCCTTTTAACAATTGAAAAAAGGACCTCTAGCGGCGGTTAAATATCTGAACCCTTCTAAAGCCGCCTCTAGAAACGGTTCGTAATACGAACCGTTTCTAGAGGCGGCTAGAAGGGTTCAGATACTAACCGCCGCTAGAGGTGCTGGTTTAGAAAGGGTTCGTGACACGAACCCCTTCGTTGCTTGGGCTTTAGAAGGGGTTCGTATTACGAACCGCTTCTAGAGGAGGCTTTAGAAGGGGTTCGTATTACGAACCGCTTCTAAATGAGGCTTCCTGGCTTGGGCTATTGAACCGCTTGTACTGCAACTATTAGAAGCGGTGCGCATCGAACAGCTTATGATATACCGCTTGTGATGCTCGTTTTTCTAGTAGTGTAGATGCCTCCATCTCCGCCTCCACGTGATCATGGCTTCACCGTTGTCTCCTCTATTCCCATGGTCGCCATCTCCGTCTCTATTGCCATGGCCGCCATCTCCGCCGGCCTCATCGCATTCTTTGTCATCATTGCGAGGAAAGCATTCACATTGGAAGGAAGCGCCCACGAAGCTCCGATGACGATGATGATGAGGAGGAGGGCGACGAGTATGGGAAGGAGGAGAGCAACAAGTAGGAGAAGACGAAGGAGGAGGAGTAGGAGAACAACGACGAGCAGGAGGAGGACAAGGGTGATGATGATGAGGAGGATGAGGAGAAGGAGGGCGATGAGCAGGAGGACGGGTTTGGAGACTTTGCAGGGCTACGATATAGAATCTAGTAAGGGCGAGGGCTTGTGGACGGACGACTCTAGCAGCTCGACCGAGTTGATGGACTCTAGGGGTAGCTCACCCAAGTACTCCTCCGATGAATACTTCTGTAACTAGGGTTTAGAATATCTCCTTTTTGAGAAATATTTGGCAAACATAACTATTGAAGATTAATTAACTGTCTGCTATTAGTTCTGGTTTTTCTTCTCAACTGGCACTGATTACCCGCTATTAGTGTTGGTTCCTACCATGAACCTATCTGTGCCTATTTTGCTGGCTAGTTTTGAACCAGCATAGATGTGCTATTCTATCTTATCATTGTATTGTGTTTTGTAAATACAATTTAATATGATTTAAGGATCAAAGTTGAATTGTATGGATAGTGTCATTGTCTATGATGAAGTGCTTTTAAACTAGGTGACACTTGCAAATTACTCTATGAAGCTATCTGTGACGGACGCATAAATGATAATAAGAGGTTTATCTAATTTATATCCATATTAACTAGCAGAGTGTCCATGCTTTGCTTTACATGAGAAAATCAATTTTTTTCCACTTTTGTATCTCCTAGTTTAGGTTCTCAATTTTTTTTTGGCTCTACTACTTGCGCCTCCAATCCACACCCTCGACATTGAGTCTTGTGAGTTGCGGTCGACAGCACATGACTGCCGCATTTGCGAAAAAAAGCTTTTGAGTTTCAAGAAAACTTGTGTGGTTCTAAATTTCATTGAAACTTGGGCCAAAGGGGTTGGTGGGCCCTTGGGGGTGCAAACCGATGTCATTTTCAGCAAACCATGAGGTCCATGGCAATGTCTCTAAAGGCTAAGCTCGAATGCACATGGAGATCGGGGGAGAGGGCAGTTGGCCTGTCAAATAATGCAGGGGAGAGGAGACGAGAGAAGCCATTGGGTAGATGAGATGCAGCTGACAAGGAAAAGGCCTCCATGTCCATTCCCATTTTGGTGAATGGCCTGCTGCTACTGTGCCGACTACGACAGACAGGTCCGTTCAGTGGCCAGACAACGAGCAAGAGTGTGTTTGACCGCTGCGAATGCAACTTCAGCTCTACTCCCTCGCTCCCTCTGCAGTAGTGCGTGCCACCCACCGGAGGACGGAGCAGGGCATGAGCTCTGCAACCGTGTCCTGTGGCTCGTCCTCACCATCACCGAAGACCTCGGCCGCCGCTTGGGGTTCACCGCCATTGGATCGCCCGATCTCCCCTCATCCAACCTGAGACGAAAACTCGTGTGGTTTCAAACTTGAGCCAAATTAGGTCGTTAAGTTCCTGCATGCGTTGGGGGTTGGTGAGCCCTTGGAGGTGCAAAGCAATGTCATTTTCAGCAAACCATGAGGTCTTTTCCACAAGGACTGTAAAGATTAAAACTTGAATGCCCATGGAGATCGGAAGAAAGGGAACTTGGCCTTCCAAATAATGTAGGAGAGAGAGGAGACGAGAGAACCCATTGGACAGACACGAGGAGGATGCATCTGTAACATCCCATTTTTGGGTGTTTGTAAAATTCTTGAAAATATTAAATATTAATATTGCTCTTAATGATTTGAGAGATTTATATCTTAATTTGCATTATTTTTGACTCCTCGAATACAAATATATGTGTATTTATAACTAAGATATTTTGTGTTATATAAAACATGTTCAATATTTCTCCCTTTATTTGAATCTTACTAAAGGTTTTGCTTTAAGGCATTAATTGGATATCTTCTAAGAAGCTTTCAAACATTTTATGTTATAAAATGCTTATAAGCTAAATAATATTTAAAAGCTAAACTATATTGATAAATAGCCAATCCAATGCAATATATATAATTATATATATGACCAATGCAAGTATATGCATATGGCACTTATATTTTCAGATAAATATATATAATCATATGCATATATGTATATTATGAATATATATATATTTAAATTAAACCTATTTTCCAACTTGTAATCCATTTTCGGATTTTGCAATAGTAATTACTCTCTCTCCCCTCATTTTTGGTCAGCCCATTGTGGCAAACCTCTTCTTGGTCAGGTGCTCACCAGACGGCTTGCTTCCCCGGTAGTGGCCCACTTCCGCCCACTCGGGCGTTCCCCTCTCCTCCTTCCTCCAGCCGAGCCCCTGCTCTGCTTCCTTGCTCTCTTGCCCTGCTCTGCTCGAGCCAAGCGGCGCCTTCGCGCCCGCCTCGCCTTTCTGCTCCTCCGATCGCGCATTGTTCGCGACACACCGCGCCTCGCCGCTTTGTCGCGCCGCCGCGCCAGCGCGGCCGAGGCGCATACGATCGTGCTCGCGACTACTCACCTGCGCCGCTCACGCCCGATCAGCGCCGAAAGTGCAGCCAGTGCATCCTCGCCGGCATTGACTTCCGCTCATTTAATGACCTTGTACCTCCTCGCTGCCAAGACACCACGCTGAATCCCGTTCTGCCCTTCCTCAGACGGCCGTCGACGTGGTTGCTCCTCCGCCACACAACCACTCCCGCCGATTCGGGCCGTACCTCGCGATTCACTCCCTTGTACTTCCCTTGCTCCTCCCGCGCCCTTAAGAACCAGCCCGAGCCCCTCTTCCTCCTTTGTTTCCTCGCTCAAGACGGGCAAGACGACCAGAACCGTCGCGAGCTCGATCCGTGCATCCCGACCACGCCAACTAGCTCCATCCCTTCCCTCACTCCCTCTTGCTCCCTCCGCCTTAATTGCATTTTCGTGGCTTGTAGCTCACGGACGTGCTCGCCACCGCCGCCAATGGCCGCCACGCCAAATACTCCCACGCCGCCCTACCTTTCGAGCTCTTCTTCCGCGTGAAGCTTCACCGCATCAGAGGCTTCTTCCACCGGGACCAATCGGACGAAGACGCACCGAGCTCGCCGTCCACTACTTCCCTATTTCGCCTCCGCCACCCGACGCCGACAGCCTTCCCGAAGCTTCCGGTCTCTACCAACGGCTCGGTAATGCTTTATACTCCCTAGATACTCGAGGCCCCTTGCCCGTAGGAAATCCGCCATGAAACGCCGTCACCGTAGTTTGCCGTGGGCATCCGCCGCTTCGCTCACGGCGCCGCCACCCGATTCGCCGGCGAATCCCCGCCGACATCCTAGGCCTAGGCCACGCGCACCACCGGGACAAACCGTGCACATTCGTGCCCGTAGCTCGCCGAGAGCTCGCCGTGGACGTCGCGGAGTTCTAACCGAGAAACAGCGCCGACGTCGGCCAGACGTCGTCTTTGGCGTCATGCTTCACACACAAGTGTGCTTCCTCCTCTCAGACCGACATGTGGGCCCCTAGGTCCCACATGTAAGTTTTAGTGAAGCGATTTCAAGAATACGCCGCTTGGTCGCGCGCGCGCCATCTCGGCCGGTCGGACCGACTTGGGCAAGACAAGATGAATGCCGCCCATTATTTTTAAAATGTTTTCCAGACCTTTGTCTATTTAGAAAATCTCAGTAAATGATTTTGCTTTATAATAAATACTTATAGATCCCTAATAATCCTAGAAAAATTATGTAAAATACTAGAGTGTCTTTGGAACCCATGAAAAATATAACTTAGTATATTTCACCAATTCTAAGTCTCTGTAAGATATTAATAACCCTTATCTAGATATTTCTTTAATAAAGAAAATCCAGTAAACAGACATATGCTCATTTAAAATAGTTTTAGCCCTCCAAAAATATTGATAAAATTCAGGAAAATAGTATATCTTATACTTGACTTAGTAAAAATATCTTTGGGCATATCTTATTACTATTTTGCCCCTGGAAAATTAGAATAGCTTTATGGTAGCTTTTTCCTTTATAAAAGAAAGGCTAGAAATGGTTTTCCATTTATATAAAATATCATTTAGCCTCTGAAAATATTTATTACCCTTTTATAAACTTTATATAGGATGTTCACCCAGGGAAAGTACTAAACCTAGTGGGTTTATAATAAATAAGTTAGTAGAAATAGAAAGCCTCCTATAGGGCTAATATTTAAATGCCCAAATAGATATTTTAATAGGATATTCCTATGCTTAAAACTGAGGGATTATTTCTGTAGATACTTTCTAAAGGACTTTAACCTAAGGAGAATATTAGAGACCATTAGAATCTTGGACACTTATTAGATAGAAACACGAAGCCTCTTTTTGGGCTAAAATCCTATTTCTATATGTTTAAAAGTGTTTGCTAAAGATATTTTAATCTAAATAATAGGTTTATTCTTTGGGAACCTAATTAAGGGTATTTAGATGCATTCTCACATGCATGACATCCTTAGCACGTTTATCATGGAGTTCATGGAACTTCCTTGATAAGTAGGATAGATTATTTTATAATCTTCGATATAACCCGATGCGAATAGTCACTCATGCGATTAGATGCGATTGCATAACATTCATCATGCTTTGGCATATTTCTGAATATATTTGTACTATTTGAATTATTCACGTTAGATCCGAAAGACTCGGAAGAGCAAGTCGAAGACCGGAATCCAAGCTACAACACGCTCGGTCCAGGCGAGCCAATATCTCTAATTCATATGTCAATTCCCATGTTTTACTTAAATTATGTTGGTTTAAATAAAGCAAATTGCATGCTTATATTCTGTTGCCACAATATGTTGTTAAACACCAGGCTAATAGAGCTGGTCTAGATATTACCACTCGACTATATGTGCTATTAAGCACAACCCTTAACCTTGGCATTATTCCTTACCGTATCCATTGGAATCCTAGGAATTAAATCTAAAACTCCTCTGACTAGTAAGTCCTTGGAAATGCTTAGTCTTTGCCAGTCTAGGTCAAATGGGTCGATCCCTGCCTGTCAACGGTTTGCGGCATAGATATGACGGATCGATCCTATCAACATTACAACGGCATAGCAACGCTATCAACGATGTAATGGTATAGCTGGTCGCTGGTCCCGACTATCAACGTAAAACGGCATAGAACGGGAGAATATCCATGCACTCGGGTGCCAGGTCTGCCTGAGTGCGAATGTTGGTCAAATGACCCCCTTTTTGATATACTCGATAATGATTATTTGGATCCACGGGATCCTGGCCTTTGTTGAGCTCAAGGCGATCACGCCTCTTCTTTAAGAGGATGAGTCGACCGCCACTTTGGGAGTCGTGCGCCAGAATGGGCACGGACTTGCCAGTTGGTTAGGACAGTACGCCTGTTACGGGTACTGGTCCGATCTTTCGGGGACCATGCCCATAGCCATGGGATGGATCCGCCGACTAATGGGGCACGTATTCCATAGCCATGGATACGGTGTCGCCATATTGAAGTACCCCAATGATGAACAATCTCAGCATATATAGCCCAGTACGTCTTTGATTTGTCACTTGGCTAAGTCATAGGATTTCTATCTATTAATTATTGTAAATCTGGCTTTATGCAAATAAAATAGCCTAGTCTCCACCAAACAGCCCTTATCATTATATTGCATTAGGTTGGGTGTTGGCTCGCGAGCGCGGTTTGATTGCGCGCTCACCCTCGCACTCCACTCACTCTTTTAGGTGGATCCGAGGATGGATTTGGACAGCTTGAAGGTGACAAGAAGGAGATGAACCAGATGGATGACGTATGACCGGGTGATAGGCGGGACTCCAGTCGCTTGCCTGTTTGGGTTGGGCACAGCCTCGAGACCCGACTCTTCTTTCTACTGTTTCCGCTTTTCTGCTAGACTCTGATAAGAGTTCATTTCGGCATTGTAATTTTTGGCGTACTCGGCCTATTAAACTGAGCCGCCATGTAATTGAACTCTATTGTAATATTGTAATGATAATAATATTCAGTTTCGATTGTATGAGATGATCCAGCATTTTGTATAAGGTGTCGTGCTAGTAAGACAGATCCTGGACTAGCACAGGTGCACCGAGGTCCCCGGTTGGACTGAAAATCGGGGGCTGACAGCATCACTCTTCAGCAACACCAAACAAAGCTAACAAGGAAAAGGCCTCCATGTCCAATTCCCATTTTGGTGAATGGCTGGTCGCTGGCACGCTGCTTCTTGCTGCTACTCTGCCAAGCCACAGACAGGTTCAATGGCCAGACAACGGGCGAGAGTGTTCATCGTTGCGAGCCTGCGAGTGCAGCTCTACTCGCTCACTCCCGCTGCATGAGTGTGTGCCAGTGCCACCCACCACAGGGTGGAGCAAGGCATGTGCTCTGGCACGCCGAAGAGATTCGCCGTGCCAGAGGGCCGAGCTGTGCTCCCTCATCACATCGCGTTGTCATTGCGACCCCAAGAAGATAAAGCAAGAATTATTGCTTCACCTTATTGCTTGCCCACATTACCTTGCCTTACTCAGCTTGCCTAACCAGACAAGGTGAGACAAAACAAGAAAAGAAATGGTGTTTGGTTCTGTTTTGCTTTGCTTGCTTCTACATCTCACATTCTCTCTCTTCATGTATCTCCTCGCCGGTCCAGCCATCGGCCGGACCCCTTCCAGCCTCTCATATAGTCTTGCTTTGATATAAATGCAATCTCACTTACACAACTCCATGCGCTGGTGCTTCTTTGTTTCCTCATCCCTCTGCTAATTTTAGTTTCTTTCCCCATCTCTAATTCTTACTACAACTCCAATCCGACATTTCAGATGTTGAGCTCACGTCACGGATTGCTGCTACAAGATACCTTCTTAGACCATCCAAGTGCCAGTTTTGATTTGATTTGATTTTTTCTCTAGTGCTCCCCTGCCTCATATCTGAGCATGTGTAATGCTAGTACTATTTTCTAACCCTATTTACAATTCATGTACTATTCACATCCTATTCATAATTCTATTTTAATATTCATCTAACCAACCTAGGCCTATTTTTCCGGTTACTACATATATCTTTTATATTTTACTCTCAACCCTTTTTTACTATTTACAATCTCATTTCTCTAGTAATAGGCCTAGCTGCAGTAAAGTTATGGTCTCACCATTATATATGCTCTCTTCTGGTATGTCTGGATCGACGAGGTTCTTGTGCTGGCCAGCGGCGAGCAAATCAACGCCGATGAGACCGGCGGCGACGCCGACCGAATCGAGGATAGTAGAGACCAGATCGACGCCAATGGTGACCAAATCGAGGACGGTGGCGACCGGATTGAGGACGCAGGGATGAAATCGATGTTGTTGAGGCCAACAAGGTTCAGAGTGAGGATGGAGGCATTTAGATCGACATCGACGAGGTCACCTCCCTCTTGGGCACCTCGTGCACGACCACTCCCAGTCGCTAGCCGCCTTCCCCGCTGTTTCTTTCCTCTGGCTCGTGCGTCTTGCTCGTTGGACATGCCCCCGAAGTAAGACGCGAGAGCCTCCCATGGAGCCCCTGCCATGCGCACACAACCTTGCCCGCACAGGAGAGTCAATTCGGCTCGCTCGGACGCGCAAGAAAATCCTTGCTCAGACTAGCTAGTTTGCCTGGCAAAGCTAGCTTTTGAGGGGCTACCAAAGACCAAAGCTTGGTTGACAAAGATGGGCAAGGTTGGGCAAGGGAATCAAACTGTCCCTATAAGAGCATCCACAGCAGTAGCGCTATAAACACTGTAGCGCTGACATGGTGAGGATAGAGTTTCTGGTGGAATGAAGGAATCTTTTAGAGTATAGTATAAAGTGTGAAGGAATTTTAAAGGGTTGGAGAGAGAAAATAGAGTAGAAGAGAGAGAAAATAGAGATAGAGTAATTGGTGTGGATGCTCTAAAATGCAGCCAGCAGTCAGCAGTGGTCAGTGAACTAATATTGCGCCTTGATGTGGCCCAAGAGCATAGAGGGTTGTCAGAAGAGGAGGTACCTTTAAAAACAGCTCAAGTGCAAACAGCTCAAGTGCATAGAGGGTGATGCGAACAGTAAATTTTTTCATATCAAAGTTAACGCAAGGAAGAGAAAAAACACGTTGGGGACTTTGTTATCGAGCCAACGTCTTTTGGTCACGGTTGGAGAAAAACATAAGGAATTTCAATCTTTCTTCAAGGGGCTTTTAGGGCCAAAAGTGCACAGGAACGCCACCCTTAATTGGCGAGAAATTGGAGTACAACACCATGACTTAAGTGGGCTCGACAGGCTCTTCGTTGAAGAAGACATGCGTAATTAATGTAATCTGGTCTCAATACCCAAGAGCAAGGCTCCCGGACCCGATGGGTTCATTTGACTTTTTTTATAAGACGTGCTGGGAAGTGATAAAGGAAAATTTGTTGCAAGCAGCAAAGCAGCTCACCACAAGCAATGGAAAATTCTTGTCCCTTTTAAATACGACACATATAGTGCTCTTGCGCAAGGAGAAAGCAAATACCACAAAGGGCTTTAGACCTATCAGCCTATCACATAGTTTAGTTTTGGTAAACTGTTCAGTAAATTGATGGCTAACAGGCTAGCCCCTCTGATGGATCGCCTTGTATCACCTTCACAAAGTCATCTGTTGAAGGTGCATCCAGGATAATACCATCAGAGAGTTGCACATCAAGAAAAGCTCATGCTTATTTGTCAAGCTAGACTTTGTAAAGGCGTTCGATTATGTAAGTCGGGAGTTTTTATTGGAGTTGCTGCAGCAACTAGGTTTTGGCCAAAGATAGAGAGACTGGGTACCAGTCATCCTTGCCTCTTTCTCTTCGCGGATATTGATCAACGGCAGCCTCGAAAAATCCTTCCATCATAGGAGAGGTTTGAGGCAAGGTGACCCATTATCGCCTTTGCTAATCATACTGGCTCTTGATCCTTTGCATCTCCTCTTAAGAAGGGCCCGACAACTCGGATTAATGAGCATGATCAACAACAGAGTGGATACTTTCCTAATCTCCCTTTATGCAGGCGATGTTGCTCTTTTTCTAAAGCCATCGATTCAGGATCTCAAGATGCTGCAAATGATACTGGATTGCTTGAAGAAAGCCTCGGGGTTGAAGGTTAATATCCAGAAGTGTGAATTGTATCCCATAAGGTGTGAGCAGATCAATTTGCAAGAAATCACCGCCACCTTACCTATGCATTTGAAACACTTCCGTTGCACTTACCTGGGTCTTCCGCTAAGGCCGACAAACCTTAAGAAGCGAGATTATCAACCTTTGTTTAACAAAATTGGTATAAGGCTGGCAGGATGGAAAGGTAGGCTCCTATCCAAATCCACGAGGCTAGTCCTTGCCTTTCAAATGAGCAAGTGGGCAGTGAAGAGAGTGGACATGCTCTGAAGAAAATGGAAAGGCAACGATAGCAGCAATTCTGGGGCCTACTAATAAACTGGAAGAAAGTCTGCATGCCGAAGAAAATTTTTAATGGAAAGGCAACGATAGCAGCAACGAGATATTGCTCCGCTAGCTTTGCTTCGACAAAGCCAGACAACGCAATGTTTCAGTGCATGACAGTTTGGAGCATGGAAGTTGGGTACGCAATCTAGCCAACCTCAATTCACAAGAGGAATTGCTCCAAGTTCATCACTTTATGGCGCAAGGTGCAGCAAGTTCAAGTGTTCAACTGCTGCATGAAGAAGCTGATACGTGCATCTGGAGGTGGACGAGAAATGGACTCTACAGTGCGAAGACTGCGTATGAAATTCAGTTGGCAGGATCTGTAAAATGCGCCCATCATGTTTGCATTTGGAGATCACACTGAGCCTAAATGCAAACTTTTCATTTGGGTGCATGGCGTTGCAAAATAAAATTCTAACAGTAGAAAACCCGGAGAGGACATGTTGGTTGAACTATCACGTTTGCCCTTTGTGTGGAACTCACGCAGAGACCATGGAGCATTTGCTTACCCATTATCCATACACAAGGTGTGTTTAGCGCAAGGTCTTCGTCGAAATGCAATCACAATTGCCCGTGCAGCTAGAAAATTTCAGAAACAAGAGGAAAGAAAGTTTGACGGCATTGTCAATGGACGGGATAGCGTCCGATTCCTTTCCACCGGGATAGGAAGAGGAAGACTACGCATGCACGCACTGCAGCCGCATTGCAAAGCCTGCACCCGGGCAACAGCTAGCTCAAACGAGAATGCCCTGGACCATCTTTTCTGCTTTAGCAGCGCCAGTTTCTTGTGTGCCCTCGCTCCATAAAGCCGAGCATATATCCAATCAAAACGTGCAAATCGGAATTCATGGACAGTCCCAGAGGAGAATGCTGCCGGATTCTCTTCTGGTTTAACAGCTCCAGATTGGCCTCTCTCGGCGCCGTGTCAGGCCACTGCAGCTCCACTTCGTGCATCGCTCCAGACAGTGCCAAAGACTCATTTCTCGCCCGTTGCTCCAGAGCGGACATATAAGCTAGCCCACTGGTGCTCCAGTGAACACTGCCCTCGCCTGTCCGGTTGCTGGCGGAGAGCCCAGCAAGCCCTAGCTAGCCGGCGAGGTGAGCCTCTCTTGCATGTTTCTGCGTGAAGCCCTCGGTCGTGTCGTGCTCGTGCACACGCCTAGCTAATCGGCTTATCTCTCTTTGCAGCTGGCCGGCGACCCCGACGAACTCCCCGCCGGCGAAACCCCCTTCTCGGCACGGTGAGTTTCTTGTCAACTAATTTGACCATGAGAGCTCCCTTAGGGACCCTCTAACCCCCTCCTTCCACTGTCTTTGAAGTTTGAAAGCCGTGCGCCGGAAATCGTCGCCCGTGTGACCGCACCGCCGCCCAGACGCCCTCAAGCCCTCTCCGTCCTCTACAACTGCGCCGGTGAGCTCCTCATAGCTGTGCATCTCACCCTAGCATAGATAGGCTACGTTCGTGTTATCCAAAGATCGGGCGGCCGCCACAAGCCGCCGATGGCGCTAGAGTAGGTCCCAGTAGGTATAGAAACCGACCGTATCATACGCTCGCGTTGCCGGCCACCGCCGCCTTCTCCCCTCGGTCGCATGAGGCCGGAGGTTGAAGAGATGATCCGGTCCCTGACAATGACAAATGCGCCCCGTAGTTTCGAACGCTGAGATACCAATGAGCGCCTGACCAGTGGGTCCAATGGTCCCGCTGTAAGGACCAGTGGAGGCAATGCGCTTTCGTTTGAGGCTTCGCGTTTACACGGTTTTGGTCATCGCATCCACTGTCGTGTGGGCCCCAAGGCTCTACATGTCAGCGGGTGTGGCTCGCAGTCACCTGGGTTCGGGACCCATCTGGCAATGGCATGCAGAATTTTTATTATTTTTAAATTATTTTTTATTCAATTTTTTTAAAATATACGTTGGACCGGTAATTTTTCAAAAATAGGCGCCCGTCGCCCGTGGATTGGGCGATCGCCCACTACACGGGCGATCGGTGCCTACTCCGTTAGCCGCCGTGATGGCCGTGAGCCTACGCGTGGAGAAGGGTTGCAATCGCCCCAGTCATAGGCGATCAGTCACTGTTTATCCAGCTGCAACTCACTGTACATTCAAGTAACAACCTTTGTAAATTTTTTTAAAAATTATACAACATCGAAACGCAACAAAACTTTAAAAAAAATGGAACCGTAGGTTCACAAGAAGGGTCCACAAAAAGTTTTGTTATTTTTAAAATTTTATTTTTTTAAAATTTTAAAATTTAAAAATCGTGAAAACAAAAGCTTCTTAAAAATCATATTTTTTAAAAAATGGAACAATAAGTTTGAAAAATGGAACAATAAGTAACAAAAGCTTCTAAAAATCATTTCTTTGGATGAGCAGTGATCGATCGCCTATGACTAGGCGATTGACAGAACCCTTCTCCACGCCAGCAGCACACGGCCATCACACGGCTAATCTGAGTAGGCACCGATCGCTCAGGTAGTGGGACGATCGCCCGATCCACGGGCGACGGGCGCCTATTTTTGAAAAATTACCAGTCTAACGTATATTTTAAAAAAATTGAATAAAAAATAATTTAAAAATAATAAATTTTCTGGCATGCAGCCCACTCGCGGGCCACGTGCAACGCTATTGGGCCGTACTTGCCGGTCGCGGCCCGGCAGTGTGTGGTGCCTCTGCGGGCTTTCCGTAGCGCCTACATACAATACATGGCAGTAAGTGAGTAGTAAAAGCCTTCGGCCCAAATACTGTTAGAGTAGGTTTGAGTTTTTTTAAGTTTAAATAATCTGATAAAATGAAAGCGAATCAGTAAAAATAGCAAACGACGTCCCAAAGTTATGATAATTTGCGTGCAGCTTTCTGGTGCTGAATAGGACCGAACTTTGATCACATAATTTAATAACTAAAAATCATAAAAGTATATTTTGATCTACTGAACAGTATTTCTAGTCTATGAGAAATATTGTAGCTGTAAAATTATATCTTGCATTGTGGCGCTCTCAAAATGAGGTCCACGGAGCCTCTGCACTAGTCCCTGCATCTATAGGTTAGTGCGCACCATTGCATAGTCAGAATAATTGTATATAGTCGTCGCAGAGCTGTATTATTTACTATAATTTTATCAATATTATACTTCTATTACTTACTGGAATTTTATCAATATTTTTGGAACATTAAATAGTTTAAATAAACAAATAGGATTAAAAGATTTATCTAAAAAGGGCTAGGTCAACTCCATCTGAGAGTGCTTTCTTGAGAACCATTACCGAGCGTCGGACCTTAGGATGTTTGCTCATTGCTGTTCGCAGACACGGTACATGATTCAATATCGGTAAACACGTTTGCCAGTTCCTGACACCTATCTAAATAGATGCACTGCAGCCAAAGAAGAAGAAACATGTTATTCACCCTAAGAAAGAAGCTTCAGAGCGTTTCCCATCTTGGCCAACACGTTGGAAATCTTCGAACCGCTTGCTTTTACTTCAAAGCATTGAAGCGCCATGTCCGCCATGAGCACCACGACTTGAAACTGCTATGGGTTTCCCTTGGCATCCTCTTGTCTACGATCCTGCTCAGTTTCCTCTTTTCAACATAAGGCATGCACTAGTTCATTAGCACTTTCTGTTCTTTCTTCTCTTCAAAGCACACTTTCTTCCCTATGATTAACTCCAGAATAATGAGACCAATGCTGTAAACATCACATGCTGACTTTACCTGTCCAGACCTCACGAATTCTGGGTCTGAATATGCACTCCAACGTGCTCTGAATCTTTTCACTCTAGTTTTGTTGTATACGTGGGCATCACTGAACTCCATCAGATAAGACGTACTGCAGCTGTCATCCAAAAATATTGTGTGTGGATTGACGTTGCCTTGCACAATGGACATGTTATGCAAGTGCTTCATCGCGTAACAAATTTAGACGAGTACTTTAACTCTCACCATCAGCGACTTGGCTAGGGATGGAGTTATTTTGCAAATTTCATCACTTTTCGCATATGTTTCATATATATATTATCGAGTTTCATCAGTAGGTTTTCTAATTTTCATCAAATATTTTCTAAGTATTGTAGGGGCAGCCACCCCATCTCTGGGAAATGTGGATGTCCACGAAGATGCTGTAAAGATCCTTCATGAAGATTCTTACCCGAAGGGGTAAGCGGTGAAGCGTGCCTAAGATGACCTCAAGACCCCTTGGGATGAGAGCAAGAGACTCGGACATCCGCGAAGGGTCAGGATGAAGACGCGAAGGGTCAAACGTTCACGGGTAAATCTCGAGCGATGAGGATCCTCGGGTCTTCTCCCGAAAGGTGGCAGAGGACTTCATGAAGACCATGCGGAGTGACCGAGAGTAATCTTTGACAAGTCCCGGGCTAGAGGACGTAGACCCCGCGACAGCCTCTGACAAGAGCGAATCAAATCAACAACTTTGTCAGTGTGTGTCCCCCTGAGGGTACATTAGGAATTAGAGCAACTTGGATTGAAAGAAAGCTAGCCTAGCCGTGGATCTTACGATCAATGATCCAAAGATCAGAGCAATCTTGGTATTTCCCTTGGGCCAGGGTAATTTGGGTATTTCCCATGCATATAAACCCTGACTCTAGAGTTGTATAAATTAATAAACTCATCAATGAAGAAGGACAAGGATTCTGATCATACACATTAGCACTCTGGTTTATTCACTGAGCGCCCGCTCTCTCACCACCACTTCTCTCGGCATTCTCTCCAGCACCGGGGAGAGGCGCTGAATTCTCACCGTCGGCGGGATTTCCCATCGACAGTTGGCGCCGTCCGTGGGGAGAGGCCAGCGGTTACGGTGATGGCTAGCGAAGGGCCTCCGAGCGCACACCTTCGTGGCAAAAAATGGCCCGAAGGATTCAAGATGCCAAGTTTATTCAAGTTCTCTGGAGACATCGACCCAAATGAATTTCTGGATGTATATGACACGGCAGTTGAAGCAGCGGGTGGAGATGATGATATCAAGGCGAAGAGTTTGTTGTTAACGCTGAAGGGTACTGCGCTCTTATGGTACATTTCACTGCCACAAGGATCCATACACTCATGAAGTCAACTCAAAGATGCCTTCGCCAACAACTTTCAAGGAAATTATTTCCAGAGAATGGTAGAAGGGGACCTCTTCGCTGGAACAAGACAAAAGAGAGAGCACAAGGGACTACTACAAGAGATTTGCTGCTGTACGATACAAGATAAGAGATGTATCAGACTCTTCGATAATCAATACATTTCGAAGAGGGCTTCAACCTGGACCCCTTCTACACTAGTTGACTCAGGACCCATTGTAAACAGCTGCGCTCCTCTATGATGAGGTCGAGGGATATGCAAAAGGAGAAGAGGAGAACTTGAGAAGGCAAGGCCAGCCGAATACACACAAAGACCGCGATGACCATAGGGAAAGCAATTCAGAAAACAAGAACAAGAAACATCAAAGCAACAAAAGAGTAAGCAACATTGAGTCAAAAACAGATGAGAGAAGGCCTATCGACAACAATAGAAGGGGAGATTACTCCCGAAGGGATTACAACTCCCGAAGGGACGAGAACAACCATCGGAAGGATGGCGCCAGAGATGACGATTGAAGAAACAATTACCAGAGGGAGAATTACCACAGGAATGACAGGTTCCGAGGAGGCAATCAGGAAAACAAGGAAAAGAAATACTGCGCGGTGCATAGAGAGAACTATTCGCATACAACAGAAGAATGCAGAGATGTTAAAGCGCAACATGAAAGCTACCAAAACCAGAAACGACAACGGAGGCAAGACCAACGTCCGAGGGATCAATATCGTAAATCTCCCGAGAGGGTTCACAATGTTGAAGAGCCAAACCGAAGGTTTATCCATGTCATCACCGGAAGATCCTCGTTGAATCTCCCATCGAACAGAAGGAGAAAGGAGTTCATTCGCGAGGTGATGCACGTCTCGGTGTCAAGTAAACCAACACCGGCTCCGCCGATAACCTTCGACGTGACCGACGCCAAAGGCGTCAAATTCCCACACCAAGATCCCTTTGTGATTACAGCTGAAATTGCAGAATATGATGTCTAAAGGACGCTAGTGGACGGAGGAAGCTCAGCAGATATCATCTTTGCCAGCGCATTCAAACAACTCAATATACTAGAAGACAGGCTGACACCATCTCACATGCCTCTCATAGGGTTCGGAGGAGAGCCTGTGGCGTCTATGGGCCAGATATCATTACCTGTAACTTTCCGTGAAGACAAGAGAAAGATAACAAAGAGTATATGCTTCGATGTCGTTGACATGGAGTATCGCTACAACGCCATCTTTGGAAGAGGAATCATCAATGTCTTTGGGGCAATCATACATCACAGCTACTTATGCATGAAAATGCCTGCCGAAGAAGGAGTCATTACCGTTCGAGGAAATCAACAATCGGCAAGAAAAAATAAACTCGAAGGCATACCGAAGCTCAAGCCAGTCCAGACTACGGAGAGGGTTGATTCTCAATACAGAGCAAAGGGTTACAAACCCCAGGTCAGGCCGAAGAGCGAAACAAAGAAGATACGATTGTTTCCAGAGAATGAAGAAAAAACAATATCCATCGGAACCGCCCTTTCCGAAGAAGAAGAAACAAACATCGTTGCCTTGCTTCGGCATAATAGTGACATCTTCGCTTGGGCGCCAGGAGAGTCGAAGGGGGTTCCTAGGTGTACAATCGAGCATGCACTGAATGTGAAAATGGATGCAAAACCAATCAAACAAAAGCTTAGAAAAATGGGTCCCGATAGACAGGAAGCAGCGAAGGTAGAAGTGAAAAAATTGCGTCAAGCCCAAGTCATTCAGGAAGTTGCATACCTGGAGTGGCTCGCGAATGTCGTGATGGTGAAGAAGTCAAACAGCACCTGGAGATTGTGCGTTGACTTCACCAATCTTTTAACAAGGCATGTCCAAAAGATGATTTTCCCCTACTAAGGATCGACCAGCTGGTTGACGCGACAGCGGGTTGTGAACTGATGAGCTTCCTGGATGCCTACTCAGGCTACCATCAGGTGTATATGAGAAAGAAAGATGAAGAGAAGACGGCATTCATAACACCCTTGGCACATATTGCTTCCGAAGAATGCCTTTTGGTCTAAGAAATACAGGCGCAACATTTGCAAGACTCATCACGAAGGTCCTTACAAAACAGATGGGAAGAAATGTAGAAGCGTATGTCGACGACATTGTCGTCAAAAGCAAGCGGAGGAGGGACCACTACGAGGATATTCAAGAGACCTTCACAAGCCTGAGAGCAGAAGGCATAAAATTGAACCCAACGAAATGCGTCTTTGCAGTGGAAACAGGAAAGTTGCTTGGATACTTGTAGAGGAGGCCATCCATCACGATGTATGTTCTTGCCCGTTGCTTTGTTGCGCACGCCTTCTTACTATCCTCGGGGTAATTCACCATCCTGAAGATATTTTACGATGATTGTTCGCCAGTCTTCTTTCAAGGATCTTACTATAAGCTGCACTTCGGGACATATAGACGCTCGTGAAATTACTTCATAAAACACCCCATCAGGTATTCTTGTAAAGTATGCTGCTGCCTTGGCCAACTCATCTGCTCTCACTTTTTCCCCTCTTGGTATTGTTTTCACAGAAATCCCCACGAAATGCTTATCCATTGTTGATTTCCTCGAACGGTAATGACTCCTTCTTCGGCAGGCATTTTCATGCATAAGTAGCTGTGATGTATGATTGCCCCAAAGACATTGATGATTCCTCTCCCAAAGATGGCGTTGTAGCGATACTCCATGTCAACGACATCGAAGCATATACTCTTTGTTATCTTTCTCTTGTCTTCACGGAAAGTTACAGGTAATGATATCTGGCCCATAGACGCCACAGGCTCTCCTCCGAACCCTATGAGAGGCATGTGAGATGGTGTCAGCCTGTCTTCTAGTATATTGAGTTGTTTGAATGCGCTGGCAAAGATGATATCTGCTGAGCTTCCTCCGTCCACTAGCGTCCTTTAGACATCATATTCTGCAATTTCAGCTGTAATCACAAAGGGATCTTGGTGTGGGAATTTGACGCCTTTGGCGTCGGTCACGTCGAAGGTTATCGGCGGAGCCGGTGTTGGTTTACTTGACACCGAGACGTGCATCACCTCGCGAATGAACTCCTTTCTCCTTCTGTTCGATGGGAGATTCAACGAGGATCTTCCGGTGATGACATGGATAAACCTTCGGTTTGGCTCTTCAACATTGTGAACCCTCTCAGGAGATTTACGATATTGATCCCTCGGACGTTGGTCTTGCCTCCGTTGTCGTTTCATAGAGGAGCGCAGCTGTTTGCAGTGGGTCCTGAGTCAACTAGTGTAGAAGGGGTCCAGGTTGAAGTCCTCTTCGAAATGTATTGATTACCGAAGAGTCTGATACATCTCTTATCTTGCATCGTACAGCAGCAAATCTCTTGTAGTAGTCCCTTGTGCTCTCTCTTTTGTCTTGTTCCAGCCGAAGAGGTCCCCTTCTACCATTCTCTGGAAATAATTTCCTTGAAAGTTGTTGGCGAATGCATCTTTGAGTTGACTCCATGAGTGTATGGATCCTTGTGGCAGTGAAATGTACCATGAGAGTGCAGTACCCTTCAGCGTTAACAACAAACTCTTCGCTTTAATATCATCATCTCCACCCGCTGCTTCAACCGCCGTGTCATATACATCCAGAAATTCATTTGGGTCGATGTCTCCAGAGAACTGGAATAAACTTGGCATCTTGAATCCTTCGGGCCATTTTTTGCCACGAAGGTGTGCGCTCGGAGGCCCTTCGCTAGCCTTCCTCGGCTGTGCCACCATTACGTTTTGCCGATGTTGCTCATGATTCTCCTCCGGGTATGGGATCCTTCGGCACGAGTGTCATGGGTCTGATTGTCACGAGCTCTTCTGAGCAGGTCGATTTGTTCCTCCAACAGTCTTCTTCTATCTCGCAGGATGTCTTCAACAGATGTAGGGTATTCGTGTTGACGCTCTTGCATGGGATGGGTGGGTGGGTTTTGCTGCATCTCTTCTCTGACGACTTTGCTGGGTCCTGGCTCGTCGAGTCTACCACCGCCCACGTCCGGGGCATCTTGGCTCTGGTTCCTTCCGCCCTGCAGGTTGATGCCGGGGCTCTTGGGATGCTCCCGCCAGGTCCTTGCACCGCCGCGTCTTCCCGCCGCCGTTCAGTCGTTGGCGCGGTAGCGATCGCCCTTTGGACCGCTTCCTCCATCGTCTCGCTAGTGACATCTTGTTCGCTCCGGATTTGCCGCTCCCGCCTTGCGTATGCTCCGTCGTGCCCCAATTCCGGCGGCTCGCCTCCGGCCGCTACGACACTCCTCCTTGGTCTAGCCATCATCAGAATCGCCGCTTTCCCCACGGACGGCGCCAATCGCCGCCGTAAATCCCGCCGACGGTGAGAATTAGCGCCTCCCCTGGCCGAGAGAACGCCGAGAGAAGTGGTGGTGAGAGAGCGGACGCTCAGTGAATAAACCAGAGTGCTAATGTGTATGATCAGAACGCTTGTCCTTCTTCATTGATGAGTTTATTAATTTATACAACTCTAGGGTCAGGGTTTACATGCATGGGAAATACCCAAATTACCCTGGCCCAAGGAAAATACCTAGATTGCCCTGATCTCTGATTCGTTGATCGTAAGATCCACAGCTAGGCTAGTTTTCTTACAATCCAAGTTGCTCTAATTTCTAATGTACTCTCGGGGGGACACACACCGACAAAGTTGTTGATTTGATTCGCTCTTGTCAGAGGCTGTCGCGGGGTCTTCGTCCTCTAGCCCGGGACTTGTCAAAGATTACTCTCGGTCACTCCGCATGGTCTTCATGAAGTCCTCTGCCACCTTTCGGGAGAAGACCCGAGGATCCTCATCGCTTGAGATTTACCCGCGAACATTTGACCCTTCGCGTCTTCCTCCTGACCCTTCGTGGATGTCCAAGCCTCTTGCTCCCACGTCCGATGGATCATCCTATCGGACGTCTAATTCAAGGCGCTCGCCAAATCGAAATCGTTTGGACAATAACATTGCTCTCATATCTCGACTCTAAAGAGTGAAAAACGACACAGGAAAACGGAGTTCCTCGACTCTTGGCGCTTGCCGCCGCTGGACGCTTCCCACTTTTGCACGCTAACTGCCTACCACACCGATTAGATACCAGTACGTGCGTTACATTTTTTTCATTTTACTTTCACAATTTCATTTGTATTTCATATGATCTTTTTTTAACACAAAACAAAATTCATAATTCATTTAAAATCGAGATCTATCTTCCCTTTTTTTTCATATTTTTATTAGCTTTTGTTTTAAAAGTATTCCGATACTCGACAATATCTCTGATACTTGACGATATTTACCCGATACTTTGATAATGCCTACTTGTTTACTTGATGATCTCCAATACTACGATATCCCTGATTCTTGAAGATACTAGAGGTTCGACGATATACTCAACAATACCTCTCCGATACTCGACGATATTCCCTGTGACCCCTGATACTTGATAATACATGAGGTTTAACGATATACTCGAACAATACCTCTTTGATACTTGATGATACATGATATCTGATTCTCGACGATGCCTCTTGATACTCGATAATATCTTATACTCAACATACCGGATACCCAACTTGATACTTATGATACCAGTTTATGATATACCAGTTTATGATACTCGATGATACCACGATACTTGATGATACTTAATGATACCATGATACTTGGTGATACCATGGTACTTGACGATACCTAATGATACCACAATACTCGGCAATACCCCTGATACTCGATGGTGCCATGATATTCAGCAATACCATGTTCCTTAATGCTACATGATACTTGACGATATGACAATACTCAATGATACCCAATGTTCTGGTGATACTTAGTATTTTATGAAACCTAATGATACTTTGATATTGGCTGAAACATACTAAGAACAGAGAAACAGTTGCGCGGGAGAGTCCGTGCCTGGTTTTTCTTTGCGCATGGGCTTTGGAACACGAAGGCTTTGCACTTGGGTTGCACGCACATGACACAGGACACGCACATGGTTTTCTTTGTCGTCTAGCAGCACCGTTGCACCAGGTAGGAACGGTGTCCCGTTGTGTAGTTGCATCACTCTAAAAATTAGGGAAATTGCATCCATGCCCCTGCTAAGTTCAGGTATCTCAGAAATGCCACTACAAAGTCGGATATTGCTCACATATCATTATAGAGTACATAGTTTTGCAAATATGCCACTATAGATTTTTTTTTTTGCCTCTCCTCCCTTCAAATTTTCGGTCAAAATATCATCCACCATCTTCCTCTCTCTCTAGCAATCCTACCAAACTCTAGCAACCCTGTTGCTATGCTCGTCCCTACACGTGGCCAGCACTCCTCCCTATAGCCGCCGTGGCCACTTGTCCCATGGCCGAGCTCCCCCGAGCCTCCTCCCCCTCCGATGACCCTCTCCCTCCCCATGAAGAGGTCCAGTAGGGCTATGCCCTATGGCCTACCCTCCCCCGACCTTCCTCCCCCTATAGTGAGCTTCTCCCTCCCCATGGCGAGGTCTCTATGGCCCCACCCCTATGGTTGGTGGCAGGGAGAAGGTGATCGGAGACGGGGCGATGAGCTGAAGGGCACGGCGTTGATTCGGACTTGTAGCGGGGCAGTGCTCAGGCGACAACACGGAGGTGGTGGATACCAGCGGCACGCTAAGGCTGATGGTGAGTAGGAGGTGCATAGTGTCAGTGAGGAAAAGAAAGAAGATGTGAGAGAGGAAAAAAGAAAGATGATATAGCTAGGTTGAAGGAGGAAGGGGTATTTTGGTTTGAAAAGGTTGGATAGGTTTCATAATGCATTCTTGCAATAGTTTGCACTTTATAATGGCATCCTTGTTAATACCTACTTTGTAATGGCATTTCCAAAATATCCAAACTTACCAATGCTTGGGTGCTATTTTCTCTAAAAAATTTAAGGTATAATTACACACCATATGCAATTCCATAAAACCTCCCATACCAACATTAAAATTATTCATTTGATATCATCCTTTAAACCCCCCACCATATCACTAAAATTACACACGGTATCTCATCACATAAAATCGCTCATCCCTTTCTTCTTTCCCATTTTAGTGGTTGGTTTTACCATTTGCATAATATATATGCATGAATAAAAATAGACTTGAGTCAACGTTCGTAGTTGAGCATAAAATCGATGCTACAAAGCATAAGCCAAACTCATCTTTTACCGTTTCGACACCATCGGATATTTTTTCTCGTAGCAAAGCGCAGACACTCAGCTAGTTAACCATAAACTCTAACACGTGCTCTATCAATTATAACTACAGCACCTATAGGAACGGGGCCAAGTCTAGCATGTATTGATTGATCATCCGATGCAGGGCTCTGAACCTGTTCGCGTCGGCCTGCCTCCGCACCAGCAGAAACCGGAAAGCTGCGCTCCATCCCCTCCTCCTCCGGCAGGACAAGAGTAGTTTGTCCGCCTCCTGAAGTATGTCGTCGAGCCCGAGCCTCAGGTAGTTCGGGGGCTGCATCACCTCCAGATCACGGAGGTGCGGCAGCAGCTCGCCGATCATGGCGAAGCGCCGTGCGAGCCGCTCGCACTCCTCCCTGTTCCGGCGAGCCTTCGCCGCCTCCATGCGAGCCGTCGTTGATGCCCGGTTCATCATGTAGTTGGCCAAGTTGGCATCCATGTTGGTTTCTGACGTACGTACCCTAGCTTCTCGACTCTCTCTAGTCATTACAAAGATTGAACGAAAGGCTGTTATTATTATTATTATATATATATATAGGTGTGAGTAATGTCATAACCTAATTAACCTAGTCCAGCCAAATACGATTATGATTGGCAATCCGTATACGAGCAAACCTGTTAGGGAATCGGTATGAACCACGCCTCGCCTCGACGTATGCCGTGGCCGATCGACGCAGTTGCATGTAGATTGATGCTATAAGAAATCGAAACCGTCTAGTAGACAGTAACATTGCTATCCAGGCTCGATCATAAAAATTAAGGTGTAAGAATGCACCGTGATCCCAACATCACGGAATTCTTTGGAGGCATGATTTCTGGTAGAGCTGACCAAATAGGGTGGGCCAAACCGGCCTGGCCTCGTTAGGTCCATCGAATCGGGTTTGGACCAATACCTTGGCCTGTCGGGCCAGCCTAGTCCATGTTCTCGTTAGGTCCATCGAATCGGGTTTGGGCCAATACCTTGGCCTGTCGAGCCAGCCTAGTCCATGTTGTATAATAGCAAACCGGTTTGCCAGTTGGGCCCACTACTGAGCAACCCTGTCTTCTGCATTCCAGAATAATGTTATGGAAGGAAGCATTTTAGTGGACCAATCATCCTATACTCAGAAAGCGTAGAGGTTTGAATTTGAGAAAGTATATCCTGTAAAAATCCTATGGTCGGAAGGTTATTGTAAGTAGACCAAGATCCACACAGACCTAAAGAAGAGAGAGAGAAAGTCCTAGAATCAGAATTTTCATATCTGAGTAAACTTGAGCACTCATGTATCTCATAAATAGCACCAGGCTAGGTATTGCATTCGTCATGAACTTATATGGCCAAATTTGGACCTTGAAACTTGAATCGTAGCGCGCAGTCCTCCCATTAATAGCCTTTCGTAATAATGGATAGGTACTACTCCTATTTGCATCGCTCGCCAGAATTAGTCACGTAACTTAATAATGTCCATTAATGCTAGCCCATTTACATCTCATTAAAGAATTATGATAGAAGAATGAATCCTATATTGGCGCACAAACAAATTAACACGCCATAGTTCCCCAGTGGAGTGGAGTAAAAAAATTGGGCGCTACTAGGAATATGTACTTATGAAACATCATCGAAGCACTAATAAAGCATTTTACGTCAATGTGTGAAACATATTTTTCATCCGTTATTTGAAGATGTTTGAACTCATATGAGTAAATGTTTCGCAAAACAAATAAAACGTTTTGGATGTTTTTCCAATGTTTCAAAAGAAATGTTTCATAGCAAAATGATGATGTTTCACCCATCCAAACAAATATTTGACAAAGGGCAAACAAATATTTCATATGTTTTTCATATATATATGTTTGACAAAGAAAAACAAATGTTTCGTAAGAGTAAATAAAATATTTCGAATATTTATACGTATATGGAAAATGTGTTTAGTACATCTTTGCCTAGCCTACCCTCGCTGGCCACCGAGCTCGCGGTCGTCCAAGGCCGGGAGAGCCTCAAAGGACACCGTCATGGACGCAGAGCGATCCCACTGCCCTGGTGGAGGCCTGTCGTTGTGGAGGCCATCGCCGTGCTCTCTATGGAGGCTGGCTCGGGATGTGCTCGTGGGATCTACGTTGAGGGCATGGCAGCGCGCGCGACCATGGAGGATGGCAATGGGAGGAAGACATGCGCTGGTGGTTGGAGACTGAGATGGAGAGTGAGCCAGGTGATGGACGAGGAATGCTCTGCAGAATGACTGGGATGGTGATGAAGAATTAGGCCTCCTTTTCTTCAGATTATCTTCTTATTTTATCTATTTATCTCTAAATCAAAAAGTCAAATGGTTTGACTTTTACGTTCATTTCTTTTCTATCTTAAAACCATATCTCAAAGCTCTGGGAAACAAGTCAAATGAAGCTTATCGAACTTTTTAAGCTACCTCGAGAAGCTCTCAAACTTCAGCTTATAAACAAATAAGAAGATAAGTAAATAAGATAATCTGAAGAGAAGGAGGCCTTAGTTTTGCTTATGACATGGGTCTCACCGAAAGGAAAGAGTCGTTCAACACTGGGGGTGAAAACGGAACGGGTAATACATATTCCATAACCGTACCCGGTTTCCGGTTTAGAGGAAAAAGAAGACTATGTTGGCACCTGCGCCATCCTTATGCACAAAAGTGGTAGCTAGCTCAGCACATAACACACAACTGATGGGGTTGAAGCTAGAGTGTAAAGAACACAATTTTAAGGGCTGAGAAAATAATTTTCATCTTCGTCAGATAAGTGAAATTTAGTTATAACTTTAAGTGCTACTGTGAACTTTACTCACCGCGGGAATAAGGATAGGATGGACAACAATCATTATCTAAAATTGTGATTAAATTGGACGTCTTATAATTATTGAAATAGTATACGTGGTTTGTGACAAATCTTCTATTTAATGCAAATAGATAAAGAAATAGTCGTGCGAAATATCCAAATCTGATTTGGCAGAGGTCGTAAACAAGCCATGGGTTTATCAATAAAATAAATAAAAAACAATTAGTCAAGAGCTTTTTCACGCTACCTAGAAGTAATCCACCAAACGTGAACATGGGCGATGCAAAACTTGGTGGCTAGTTGGCGTTTAATGCTCCAGACCAGTTCATGTTCATGTTCATGTTCTTCTTCCTTGCACAAGGCCAAGCGACCCCTCTTCCTATGCAATCCGTTTACATGCCGAATTTCGGTAAGAGCGAATTTGCGAATTATTCATTCATCACAAACAAGCAACTGAAAAGATATCAGGATTTTGATATCTGTTTTGGAAGCCACACGCTACTGCATCTGTATCTATATATATATATAAACTATATCTATAAAACGATAGGGATTGGGGCCTGCTCGTCGTGGCCACGTCGGCCGAATGACGCCAGCCGTCCGACCGTCGGGCGAAATGGGATTCGACCGTCCATTCAAAAGTTTTATATAAAAGAAATTCTTTCCTTTTTTTCCTGACGAGGCGGACGAAATGGCCGGCTGGTCACCCGCGCTAGATTTCAGTGTACTGAGCTGGGTTTGATTCCCAGCCACGCACATTTCTCCCAGTACTTGCTTCCTTCCTTCATCTTTTCCTTTTTTTTCCCTTTTCTATTTTCTTTTTTCTACGTCGTTTAAAAATTCCGAAAAATAGAAAGTTTGCAAAAATGAAACCATGCCTGCATAAAGAAGCTCCATAAAAAGTTTGGATATTTTTGAAATTTTTTTAAATTAAACAGGATTTTGAGATCTGTTTAGGGCACGTACAATTAAAAATCAAGGGTGTCTTTTAGCACATTCTTGTAAGTAAAAAAGACAAGTATGTAAGAGCATATACAATGGAGAGTCAAGGGTGTCTCTTAAAGACAAATATGTAAAAAAGATATGCATAAGAGCCAACATGCTATTTAATACTGCTTCTCTCTAATTCTGTCTAGGAGTTTGTGAAGAGTCGTCTCTTCACCAAAAGTAGATTCTAGCATTTTTTTCATTTTCCCTCCTGTCACATCAGCGAAACATGTCCATCTCATCGCTAAGAGACGTCTTATTAAATGGCTTTGTACATGCCCTTAGGAAGCCACACACTAATCGCACTACTGCATTTATTATATAGGAGTATGTTGTTGTTGGACGTGCTACAATGTTATTACAAGCCTTACCTAGAAAAGGGATAGATTACAGCAATCAACAGATAAACCTACATACTTTAACCAGCTACAAATACCAGCTATAAATTAACTGAACTAGCCCTTGTTATATACTGTCGGAGGGTATATAGGTGAGAGGGTATGTAGGTAAGAGCGAAGCCTGCTCATCTTCACATCCACGGTCTGCCTTGCGGAAACGAGGAAACCATCCAACGTCACGTCGGTGCGCCAATGCCTTGGTGCAAGGAGGAACAGATTGGGCGCACTCGTTGCTGGGCGGAAGGACGGATTGGGATAGGGCGCGCGCGTCCTCTAGAAACTGCTCACGCAGAGGGTCACGAAGAGACATGCCTCGCGCCACGGCGAATCGCTCGAGCCAGGATATGGAAGAGTCGATCGTGCTCACCAAGTCTTTGAACGCGCGGGATCGCAACGCGGGCACGAGCAGCCGCAGCCGGCAGCATGCGGTCCAGCCACTCTCCTGGCGGCAGAAGCTGTAGAGCTTGGACGCCTGCCGGAGCGCGTCGTCAAGCTTGGCCAACCTGCGCTGCACGTCGGGGCACGCGACCACGTCACGGTCACTGAGTACATGCATCATCCTAGCCAACGTGTAGACGCGGCCGGCGAGCTGCACGCACTCCTCCTTGCTCCGACGAGCCGTGGACCCTCCCAGATACACGAGGCCTGAATGCCTGACCACGATGTCCTTGAGGGTGATCAACTCCGGATGATGTCCCATGTTTGTTTCGCGAAGAACGACAACACAGGCTATGTACAGTACAGCTCGTCGACTCGTTAATACAATTAATTCGATATTTCACGGGAAAACACGAGCTAGCTGTCCTTATATGGGCCGGCCTATGCCCCTCTCTACTCGGAATCGGTAACGGGCCGGATCCATTGGCCAGCCTCCCGGCGGTTTCTCAGCCCAAATTACAACTTACAAGTAGGCTTCAACCTAACCCTTTATGTAATAGTGTTGGGTGAACAACCTAACAATTGTAACACCTACGACTCTAGGTGGTGTCAAACCTTCTTGTCGACGTGGATTCTTGGGAAAGAGGAGCTAGCTATCCTAGTAACTTTTATCCATTGATCGACTACCTTTCCACTTGGCACTATCGTACCACTAAGGCTAACTTTTATCTTTATTCGACAATATTTAGTCTTGCAGTCAAGCTCTTTTCTGCTTCTGCACTCGAGAATTAATGTCTATCTAGCCGAGGAAACCTTTGCAAGTCTCCATTACCTTTTGTGAGACCTACGCCCTACAGAAACTTTCTAGGCCCTGTTCTTCCCAGCTTATCTAATCTGCTAATCTGACTTATCTCGTAACTTCGAGAATTTTCCGAGGTGGTCTCGAAAGTCGGATGCTCTTAGTTTTTAGGATTTAGGGAGCTTTTAGACACGTCTACGAGGTAAAAAAAACTGATTCAAAAAGTAATAAAAAGGTCAAATAAGTCAATATAAGTCAGATAAGACATAAAATAAGTCAGATAAGACATGGCTTATATTGACTTATTTCACTTTTTTAATTACTTTTTGAATCCTTTTTTAATCTCGTAGGCGTGTCTAAAAGCTCCATAAATCCTAAAAACTAAGAACATCTGACTCTCGAGGACACCTTGGAAAATTCTCGAAGTTACGAGATAAGTCAGATTAGCGGATTAGATAAGCTGGGGAGAACAGACCCTAAGTCTTACACAAGGCTAAAATCCGATGGCTTGGGCCATTTATTTCCGCACTCGATTTAGACATGACCTTTAACTATAGGACTCTGTACGTACTACGAAATAGATCAATTTACTAATTTTTCTGAAACATGGACACGGTTAACAACCGCCAATTTTTATAGCATCGATTTTTGGTACACGTTTGCAAAGGAAGTACATGATATCAAAGGACATGTATGGGCTGCTTAGGTTTAAGGATCCACCGCACAAGTTTTTTTAATGAACTTTTTCATTAATATAGGGCTTATTTCATATTTCAATGCAAAATAAATATGTTCTTCTTTCAATACCCCTAAGAAATATCTTGTTTTACCTTGAATTTCCTATATGCATGTATTGTTTAGAGATAATAACTAGAGAGTATTATAGCCATTTTCTATACTTACCTAGTTTATTGCAAAAACAGAAATAGATCTTATAAACTTGGACGGAGGAATCGGTACTAAATATCATGCTGGATGGAAGGGGTACTAAATAGGGATAATTGATGATATACCCCAAAGTACTTGGTTAATTGATGATTTGCCCTTCATTACATGCATCTCTACTATATGCCCAAAGTTCTTTGCTCAATTGATAAAATGTTTCATTTTGAAACTTTGAGCAAAAATTACCATAAAACAAATGTAAAAAGTCATTTCTACCCCTCATCTAACTAGTATTGTGCAACACGTTGAGGTAGAACCAGAGTTTTATTTGGAAAAAAAAATTTGAAATATATTTTTAGCTGCAGTACTATGTGACTCTACTTTCAATCTACTCATGCGAGGTAAAGATCTATCACCGGCTAGGTGGATAGCATTCCAAATAAATCAGAGGAGGCATTGCACTATACTAGTTAGATGAGGGGTAGAAATAACCTTTTACACTTATTTTATGGTAAATTTTGCTCAAAGTTTCAAAATGGGGCATTTTATCAATTGAGCAAAGAACTTTGGGACATATAGTAGAGAGGCATGTAATGGAGGACAAATCATCAATTAACCAAGTACTTTAGGGCATATCATCAATTATCCCTACTAAATATGGTGTGGGCACCTAAGCCCATCCTCCTCCATTTCCATGGTCATGGAGCTCGGTGAGGCGACGAAGGTTGAAGAAACAAAACGAAAGCGGAAGAAGCCTGCAATCTCGGCTATCGAGTTTGAATTGAACTACTCACCCTGACCATCCGATTTTGGGCTCATCATGGGAAAACAAAGACTACGGCCCATAGGCCCAGATGTGTGGACAAATCGAATTTTATCGCACAAAATCGAGACAATGTTCTTTATCAGTTGCAAAGAAAAAAATAAAAAAATATTGCAAAATATCATGTGGATGGAAATAGTAGAGTCAAGATTGGATGTGCAGCGAACATCATTATCTAAAGTTACCCTTCGGTTCTATAAACCGAATGTAACCAGGAGAGCATGATACATATGTAGTTCTCGGACAATACATATGTAGTTTTCTTTTGCGTGTAGCTGACAACCGAGTTTATCCAGGATGACTGCTACTGCAGCTTCTCTCTACTTGAAGAGGACATTTATAAGTAGTAATAATAATATTACTATTAATTAAACATAAGTTGAAGATGTAGCTCCATCAATCAATGGGGCTAGCTAGGGCTGGGAGCCACACGTTGGCATGGCTTGTATCACTTGACCTTTCGTCGAGAACCTCCTCGCGGAAGTGGCAGTTGCTATGCCACTGTAAGACCGAGAGGGTCAAGGGCGAGGCCAGGACGCAGTGGTCGACCATGCTCTGCACGGCCCTCAGCTTGCTCGCCGGCGTCTCGCCGCAGGCGATCATGAGGAGAGCGGCGCGCCATGGGCTCCTCCTCCGGCAGGACGCGACCACCAGCTCCTGCGCCTCCCGCAGCGTGTCGGCGAGCCCGGGCGTCAGCTCTTGGACCAGCATGCCGAACTCGCGATCCTGCCGCAGCAGTATCAGCAGCCAGCTGGCGATCACCGTGACGTCGAACGCGAGCTGCTTGCACTCCCGCTTGTTCCGGCGAGCCGTCGCTGCTGCCTGGTCGATCCTCTTGATCAACCACTCGAGCTCGATGGAATCCATGCTGCTTCTTCGTGTTCTTGGCCCTGTAGAAACACAAGGGGCACATGAGCTTTAGACGATCATGTCGCCATGGCACGGGGCCAACGCAAGATCGATCATAGATCAAGTACGTGCTTACCGTGACCGTGACTCGCCGCCAACTCGATGCACCACTCTGATGCAGCGTGTGTGCTGCTGTTGTTCATCCTTGCGCCTCCTGATCTGCTCGGCGAATACATCTGCTAGGTCTCACCTTCGCTTCCCTTTTATAGTGAGGAGAGGGTATGCTCTGCAATGGAAGGGCACATAGTAGTTTTGGGATTGAATTGCATATGATCACTACTTGGCAATTCTTGATTTCTGAATCCTTTGTTTCCATTTCAAAAAGATTGGATACAAACTGTTTGCATTAGCTGAGGATATGCCTTGATTGTCTTGCCATTCATAGGGAGACAGAATAATCTCTTGCGCTTATAGTTTCTTTACACAAATTCAATACGATTATTTGTACGCAGATCATATCACCGACATGATGATAAACATGCATACACACGCTATAGATGGCATATTTGATATTCCTAAGAGGGAGGAGAGAGGATATCGATGGAGAACGAGGCTGAATCGAGGAAGAAGACGCAGAACAGGCATTTTGGTCAAACAAAATCATATAGCATATTTGATATTACTAAGAGTTTCAATTTGCAAGGGCACGAGTGTTCCGAACTTTTTAATGACTTTTAAAAGGGAGCAATTAGCGCAACAATAAAAAAGTAAACTCTTGCACAACAACTACAAATAAAAAATACAACAAGAAACTGATTGTGCAATTTTGGAAGAAACTAACCACAACAATAAAATTGCTTTTGTTAAAAAAAAACATCAAACACGAGATTCGGCTCGATCATATTTTTGTTCTGTTCCTCTTCGGATCCAATAAGGTCTTATCACATCGGCCTTGATTCACCGATAAGCTTCACCATTCCTAAGGTTCAGAGACCACCTACTAGCTCCAACCATCACGAGCCACCTTCTCGTGCCTTAACCACCATAAACAACCTTCTCAAACATGAGGAGAGGGGCATGTCTGCATAGAGGAGGCGATTGAATCCATCAAGAACTTAGACACCGGAGCTCGAGGCTAGCAGTGGTGAGAGTCAGGGGCTTGCAGCACAAGTTGATGTGATCTAGGGAGCGACGTGGCGGTGCCTGGCCTGCCAATGACCCCCAAGGCTTGCACATGTGGAGAGGAACATGAGAGAGAAGGGGAGGGAATTTTGGGGATGAGAGAGAAATGGGAGAGGATGGAGAGAGAGGGGAGGAACTGGAGCAATGTGTGGAGAAAGAGAGGCATATGATTATTTGGTTGCATAAAATCGTCCTCAGATTAGTCAATCCTTTTCAAAAGTGAACACTTTGCATTTGCATGAATCTAATTAACCCTATTTAAAATAAACCGCATCCTAGCAAATCCCTAACATGATTAACTTGTTAGCTTATGGCTTATAGCCTATTGCTTATTGCATTGCCAAAAACCAACCGTTTTACCTTCTCGAACTCATTTCTCTGAAATCTAGAAGTTGCTTCTCAATGTTTTTGAAAACATCGAATAAATGATATATTAAGAGTGCCCTAGACAAATTACAAGAAATAAGTACTTGGTTTGGATAGAAACCGTGACTCAAACTACCCAAAACTTGTAACTAATATTATTTAAAAAGAAACTCCATCTCAAACTTCATCTCAAAGAAAAAACTAGTCGATGCTAACGAGGGTTAGGCTCGAGCCTCCGATGGCAGGCTCGTGTCATTTGGAATCACACTATCGTAGACTTGGTTGATGCTGACGATACTGTTGTCAGCCCCCGATTTTCGGTCCAACCGGGGACCTCCGTACGTCTGCGCTAGCCCAGGATCTGTCTTGCTAGCGCCGTACGAATTACAAAATGCTGGATCATCTCATACAATCGAGACTGAATATTATTATTACAATAGAGTTCAATTACATTGTGGCTCAGTTTAACAGGCCGAGTAGGCCAAATATTACAATGCCAAAATGAACTCCTATCAGAGTCTAGCAGAAAGGCGGAAGAAACAGAAAGAAGAGTCGGGTCTCAAGGCTGTGCCCAACCCAAACAGGCAAGCGACTGGAGTCCCGCCTATCACCCGGTCATAACGTCGTCCAACTGGTTCATCTTCTTCTTGTCGCTGTCAAGCTGTCCAAATCCATCTTCGGATCCACCTAAAAGAGTGAGTGGAGTGCGAGGGTGAGCGCGCAATCAAACCGCGCTCGCGAGCCAACACCCAACCTAATGCAATATAATGATATGGGCTGTTTGGTGGAGGCTAGGCTATTTTATTTGCATAAAGCCATATTTACAATAATTAATAGGTAGAAATCATTATGACTTAGCCAGGTAACAAATCAAAGACGTACTGGGCTATATATGCTGAAATTGTTCATCATTGGGGTATTTCGATATGGCGACACCGTATCCATGGCTATGGAATACGTGTCCCAAAAGTCGGCGGATCCATCCCATGGCTATGGGTATGGTCCCCGAAAGATCGGACCAGTACCCGTAACAGGCGTACTGTCCTAACCAATTGGCAAGTCCGTGCCCATACTGGCGCACGACTCCCAAAGTGGCGGTCGACTCACCCTCTTAAAGAAGAGGCGTGATCGCCTTGAGCTCAACAAAGGCCAGGATCCCGTGGATCCAAATAATCATTATCGAGTATATCAAAAGGGGTCATTTGCCCAACATTCGCACTCAGCGCACTGCACCTGCGCATGAGTATTCTCCGTTCTATGCCGCTTTACGTTGATAGTCGGGACCAATGATCACTATACCATTACATCGTTGATAGCGTTGCTATGCCGTTGTAATGTTGATAGGATCGATCCGTCATATCTATGCCGCAAACCGTTGACAGGCAGGGATCGACCCATTTGACCTAGACTGGCAAAAACTAAGCATTTCCAAGGACTTACTAGTCAGAGGAGTTTTAGATTTAATTCCTAGGATTCCAATGGATAAGGTAAGGAATAATGCCAAGGTTAAGGGTTGTGCTTAATAGCACAAATAGTCGAGTGGTAATATCTAGACTAGCTCTATTAGCCTTGTGTTTAACAACATATTATAGCAACAGAATATAAGCATGCAATTTGCATTATTTAAATCAACATAGATTTAAGTAAAACATAGGAATTGACATATGAATTAAAGATATTGGCTCGTCTGGACCGAGCGTGTTGTAGCTTGGATTCTGGTTTTCGAGTTGTCCTTCCGAGTCTTCCGGATCTATCGTGAATAATCCAAATAGCACAAATATATTCAGAAATAGGCCAAAGCATGATGAATGTTATGCAATCGCATCTAATCGCGTGGGTGACTATTTGCGTCGGGCTATATTAAAGATAATAAAATAACATATCCTACTGATCAAGGAAATTCCATGAATTCCACGATAAAACGTGCTAAGGGTGTCATGCATGTGAGAATGCATCTAAATACCCTTAATTAGGTTCCCAAAGAATAAACCTATTATTTAGGTTAAAATATCTTCAGCAAACACTTTTAAACATATAGAAATAGAATTTTAGCCCAAAAAAAAGGCTTCGTACTTCTATTTAATAAGTGTCCAAGATTCTAATGGACCTTAATATTTTCCTTACGTTAAAGTCCTTAGAAAGTATCTATGGAGATATTCCCTCAGTTTTAAGCATATGAATATCCTACTAAAATATCTTATTTGGGCATTTATATATTAGCCCTATAGGAGACTTTCTATTTCTGCTAACTTATTTATTTATAAACCTGCAAGGTCCAGTACTTTTCCTAGGGTGAATATCCTATATAAAGTTTATAAAAGGGAAATAAATATTTTCAGAGGTCAAATAATATTTTATATAAATGGAGTACCATTTCTAGCTTTTCTTTTGTAAAGGAAATGCTACCATAAAGCTATTCTAATTTTCTAGGGGCAAAATGGTAATAAGGTGTGTCCAGAAATATTTTTCCTAGGTTAAATACAATACATAGTATTTCACTGAATTTTCCCAATATTTTTGGAGGGCCAAGACTATTTCAGATAGCCTACTAAGCATTTATGGGGTTTTCTTTATAAAAGAAATATATAGACAAGAGTTACAAATATTTACAGAAACTTCAGATAATCAAAATATGCAAAGTTATATTTTTCACGGTTCCAAAAGCATCCTAGTATTTTACATAATTTTTCCAGGATTTTTAGAGGTCTCTAAGTATTTATTATAAAGCAAAATCATTTCCCGATATTTTCTAAATAGACAAATGTCTGGAAAAAGGTTTAAACAGTAATGGGCCGGCATTCACTGTGCGGCCGAAGTCGGTCCGGCCCGAAGCCGAGATGGCGCGGGCGCGACCCGAAGGCGAAGGCGTATTCGTGAAATACGTCTTCAATTATCCTTACATGTGGGACCTCTGGGCCCACATGTCAGCTACATAACGCAGCGCTGTGGGAGATTAAAATCTCACGGGCCCCACTGGTCAGTCTCATCTCGCGCAGCGATGACGTTGGCACCGTCTTCTTCCTCCTGGCGCCCGCGTCCGCGAGGGAAAGCTCCGGCTCGCCGGCGTTCTCGGTCGTGCCCGGGCGAGTGGGTGGGGGCGCTGGACTCGGCGTCTCGCCACGCTCCAGCGGGCACCGGCGGCATAGCCGGAGGCAGCCGGAACCGGCGGCGCCATGGACGACAGCGGCGGCGGGTTCGGGAGCGCGATGCTAGGGCAACCTAGACCGATCCGAGGCAAAGTAGCGCGCGCATGAGCATGCTTAGGTCCGAAGAAAGCTCACCATGTGCTCGTTGGTGGAGGAAGAAGCCTGGTTCGTGCTGGCGGCGTGGAGGCCGAGCAGGGGACGGCGGCGAAGCTCACGGTGCCAGCGGGCTCTAGAGCTCGCCGAGCAAAATCGATGTGGGGGAAAAGTTAGCGACGCTTCACTGATGCTGTGGACGAGAGGAATCGGAAGGCGACTTACCCGCGGTGGAGAAAACAAGAAAGGGGCAAAACAGGGGAAGGCTGGCCGGCGGCAATGGAAATTCGAATTCGGCGAGTTCTGGGGCGTCTCGGGTCGATTCGGCGGAAGACGTTGGAGGGGACGAGGTGCTCTCTGCGTGGATGTCTTGTACCGGTCCAATGGAGCTTCGGAGAGGGAGAATGGCGGTGCCGAGCGGACGTAACAGGGGAGGAAAACCCGGGGCGATGGAGTATTAGGGTCCGGCCGGTATTTGTAGGCTAAGGAAGGGGCAATATGGGCAGGGGAGGACAAGGGGAATTGAATGCGCGCACGTCGGCGACGCCGGTCGTCGTCCTTACCGGGATTTGCTTAGGACGACAAGTACCATCCGGTACTGTCCTTGTCGCCGTCCAACCAATGGCGGGCGCGGCGGCTCCGAGATTTCCGTGGGGAGGTGGGGTCGCGGCCGGGTCCCTCACTTGGAGGCATGTCCAGGGGGGAGGGAGCAAGGACATGGCTCGCGCGGCCGTTGGATCGATGGCGTGGCGGCTCGGCGCGGCAACGATGGGAACGGGGCAGGGGCCGCTAGTCCGTGGCAGGGGCGACAATAAACGTCACGAGGGACGTTGCTGCGGTTCGAGCTTCGTGGCAGCGTCGAGCGTCGTGGCTTGGTCGGAGGAGCAGGAATGGTGAGGCCGGGCGCGAGCGGCGCTGCTTGGCTCGGGCAGAGCAGGGCAAGAGAGCAAAGCCGAGGAGCTGGAACGGAGCAGCAAGCAGGGAGCCGTGAGCAGCGTGGAAGCCAGCAGAGAGGAGGCTCGGCTGGGCCTTGGCTGAGGGAAGCAGGGGAAGCAAGGGAAGAGGCCGGCTGCACTGGGCTGGTCTCGCGATGGGCCTGGGGAGTAGGGAAAAGGCCGATGCAGGCCAAGCCAGGAGGGGAATGGATTGGGCCGGGGCAAGATAGGTAGGAGTGGGCGTGATTTAGCCCGAGGGCAGAATGGTCATTTCATATCAAATTCAAATTTTGAGTGTATATTTGAATTGGAATAGAGATGGGTCAAAGATGGTTTGAAAATTGGCTTCCCTAAAGGGTATAGATAGTAATTACTATTCATGGTATGAAAATACCATTTTGCAAGTATTTTGGTAAGTATATTCACAATATACATATAATCCAAGCAATTTATTGGAAAACTAAAGCTTAGTGATATGCATATGATTATATATATTTATCTGAAAATATAAGTGCCATTATATATTTATATATATAATTATATTTTGCATTGGATTGGCTATTTTTCAATATAGCTTAGCTTTCAAATATTATTCAGCTAATAAGCATTTTATAAGATAAAAAGCTTGGAGGCTTTTAGAAGATTTCCAAATTATGCCTTGAAGTAAAACCTACAATAAGTTTCAAATAAAAGGGAGAATTATGGAGTATGTTTTACTTAACATAAAATACCTTAGTCAGGAGTACAAGTATATTTGTATCAAGGAGTCAAAAATAATGTAAATTAAGATATAAATCTCTCAAAGCATTAAGAGTATTATTAATATTTAATATTTTCAAGAATTTTTCAAACACCCAAAAATGGGATGTTACAACTGTAGTCGAGGTCTCGAGGAAGCAGAGGCGTTTGTTCTCCTGCATGACGGTGTTCTCCTGTTGGACACGTGGCAGCTGCATCACCCCACGATGTTGCATTGCATCTCTATCAGCACCCCGGCGATGAACGGGACGCTGGACGCGAGCTCCTTGCACTTGTCCTCGTCCCGGCGAGCCGCCGTCGCTGCCTGCTTGATCGTGAAGATCAAGCATTTGAGCTCGCCGGAGTCCATGCTGGTTAATTTTCAACCCTACGAGAACACACAAGCTTTAGCCTTTAGGGCAGTTTTTGCATATATACTTACCGGTATGTACACCATTGAGTTGATTCTATTCTATTTGCTGCTCAGAACGTATGGTATGGAAACGGCGGGAAATCTTCCCCGGCCACGACGCCGTGGCCCGCGGATTAGTTACAAGAAATATCAAAATAATTTCGAATGCAGTGTGATGTGACATCGTTGAATTCCATACGGGCACGATTGTAGCTCCGGAATTCATGTGGAATTAGAGCAAAAGCATGCATAATCTTGAGAGTCGATTTCAGATCTTCTCGCTATTCCTCTCTTGATTAGGCTCCTCGCTGAGCTGCTGCTCATCGTGCCAAGTGCCAACTGATGAGAACCCAAATCTTGTAACATCCCAAATTTGGACATTTCCATAATTCTCAAATGCAAAGTGCACCTCAAAAGCATCATGTACATTAGTACATATATGTTCTTACCATTATATAGTTTGGGTTTGGTTAGGAATCGGACGTCTAATCCAAACAAAAAAGTCAAATGCTTTTGGAAACATAGCTAGTGAACTATTGAAACAAAACTTAAGTATCATTGAAACATTTTGTATGAATGTGTGAAACATGTGTTTCACAAGTTAACGACAAATATTTCTGCACTTATTCCATCATGTTTCAATCCATACGAGCAATGTTTCATGCATTTTTTGTGGGTGTTTCAGGGAGCAAATTGAATGTCCCATAAGGACAAACACAATGTTTCATAGAGCAAATTAAATATTTCAATAGTGAGACATGAGCAAAAAAGAATATTTCGCAATAGCAAATGAGATGTTTTAGAATAGCAAATGAGATGTTTGATACTTACATGAGTAATGTTTCAGGTCAAAATTCGAGACGCATCTTCTCTAAATCCAGCCATCTACTCCTACAAATCTGACCATCTTCTTCTCCAAATTCGATGAGGCCCCCCTCTACTAGCTCATGCTCACTGAATCCCAACCACTCAAACTCACCAAATGAGGCATAAAGATGAGAGAGAGAGAGAGAGAGAGAGAGGGCATGGGAGAGAGGGGCGCATGTTGGCGAGCGGCGGCACCGATGGGTAGTTTGCGAGCAGCGTAGCAGGTTCGGTGGAGGAGCTGACAAGGAGGCTGTGCATTGGATTCAGATGTTGGCTTCAGATAAACTTGAGGATGATGGTGGTGAGACCCATGCACTAGTCAATGCTTCACATACTAAATGATTCCGATATACTTTGACCAAAATTTAAGATCCAGAATTTGGAAACAAAAAGGACAGAAGCAAAATTTTAAACCTAGGATTCAAGTTCAAGTTTCAAGTCTTGATTTGATTGGGTTAAAATATAAAATACTACAAAACTCACACTAGTTAATACAAATAATTCAAATATTAGGAAGCTTTCAAATTTCAAACTTTTCCAGATTAAAGACAAATGTAAATTTGAATAAACTCAACCTCATTCAAAACAAAGTTTAGGTTACTTAAATTTGAACCAAACTACAAATTTGAAAGAATTCAAGGCAATACCCAAAGTGGAAATCACTTTCCTCTCTGCTGGGGCTAGCCTTTTCTTCCCTCTCTAGCTACCCGTCGGCGGTTGGGAGTTCGGGCTCTCAGGTGCCGAGCTATTTATCGAACTAGGGATCAACGGGCCCCTTTCCGCGTCAGACGAGGACTTCAGGGATGCGTGAGGCTTCCCAGGATATGGCTTCAGGAGAGATAAAGGCCACCCGAGCAACACTTCGGGCTGGCCGAGCAAGAAAGAGTGGTGATACGATGGTTTTTTTTTTACCCTAGTTCAGACCCTATGTCTAGCCTCGCTTGATAGCGAAAGAGGGTGTACAAGGGACGAGCGACCGAGCCACAGGTGGACCGGACGCTCCTAAACTGAGTACAAACTGTGTTTCTAACTATGGATGTTCGCCTGATCCTTTGATCTTTCAATGTGTGTGCGTGTTTTTGCCTCTACTAGTGATAGGCCACGCCGCTCTGACCTCCCCCTCTTCGCCGGTGGCCAGCCATGCTCTCCTCCTCCCGCCGCCCTCCCTTTCCCGTCGGTCGCTGCATATCTCATCAACCAGCCCATCTCCCTCTCCCCACTGACTATCACCAACCATGCCTCGCCTCGCACCCTCGTGCAAGAACGCAGATACCGTGCTGGCCCATAGAGGGGCAATGGCGACGCCAGGCCCCAATTTTGGGAGGCCCCAGCCCATATAGTGTGTAGTAGATATTAAAGGTATTAGGATTTTTAATCGTGTAAGAAAAAAAGAAGCCCAACAGGTAGCGTTCAGCCCAAGATGCAAGATGGCATATATTAAATTAGCACACAGCCCGTTGTGGCAGCTAGCCCAATAGTAATAGCCCACCGTTATACATAACCTATTGATAATTAATGTAGTCATTTCATATTCCATTGATCTTGGATATCTATCGTGTGATGCACGCTGGCGAGCGTATAACGCGTTGGCCGTTTGCTTCGTCCTTTCGTTTTCCAACGCTTCACTAGGTTCTCCCTCCTGGAAGCACCTCCCCACCACCGAGCAGCTTTTGCCTCGCACCTAGCTTCCGGTCGCACCACACCACGCTGCCTTCTCGGCCACCTGGTTGCACCTCCCTGCAAGGCCGCCCTGCTTTGCCGGCACCTGCCCGACGAAGCCCTCCATGAATTGGTATGCATATCGTTCTAATTCTCAGTTTCCTGCTCGTTTGTTCAAATGTGTTCCCGTTCTTTCATAAAAAATTATCTCAATTGGTTTTGTTTGCTTCAAATTAATTGTTACTTCCAGACCCTAAATTGGTATCCACATTTATTCTCATTTCGCTGCTCTTCAGTTCAGGCATGCCTCAATTCTTTCCTAAAAAAATAAGGGCCCATTTGGTCATGTTTAATTAAGATGAATTGTTGCTTGCACATGTATTTTTGGATTTAGCTAAACTTGGCCCATAGCCTCATGTAGACGAGTTTTAGATTTGTGAGAGCTAGACAAGGTAATTGTAGATGAGTGAAGTGTAATTTTCTATTCTTTCACCACTGTGCAGTACCCATGAACTGCTCAATTGTATCTTCCTTCTTTCACAGAAAAAAGGTCTCAATTGGTTTTTTTTTAGTGATGATACCGTGGCAAGGATGGGCATGAAGGTGCAACTTGGAGCTTATTACTTTACTTCGCAACTCGCTAGCAATGAGCAATGAGGAGGATTGAGGGGCAAGGGCATTAGATTTAGCGATAATTAAGTTGTATGGGTCAGTAATATTAATATATGAGGTTAACTTTTTTAAACTATGTTTTGGTAATGACTTATTCTCTCTATCAATTTTATGATACAAGAACATATTCATTTTTATCTGTAATAACTATGCTAGTCAATAAAATAGCTTCATGCTTTTACTCGCCCTGGGCCTCCAAAAACTTTAGACCGGTCCTGGTGATACTGATACCGGCTACCACCATCAAAGGCATGATTACAAGCCTGTGGATTTTGGTAAAGATCTAGCCAAGGATTTTAGGGTTTTTTTTTTGAAGTGCCCATGAACAGGAAAGGGAAAAAGGTATCCAAACTTGGGGTTTTGGGGATGATCCAAGGAAGGATTTTGATTAGTGATTTTTTTTGCCAACTTAATAGAAATTCGTTCAGTGAGGAGAGAAAAGAAAAAAGCCAACTCAATCAAGTCTCATCTCAAGGTCTTCCCCGTTCTTCCTTTTTTTTTTTCTTTCTGAATTTTGCTATGTTCGTCATGGTTCATTTCTGATTTTTTTTTATTTAATCAGATCCTGTCAATACCTTGCATCAATAATTTTAGGGTGTTTGATTTATTGGTTTCTTGACTTCTCATTTCTTCATATGGTTGAATCCTTCTCTTTTTTTTTTTTGATATGGCTGAATCTAAAAATTTGTTTCAGCGGCGTCAACCTTGTCCGCTTGGTGCATGGAGTAAAGGCTTTGCAAAGCACTTTGCATGTAAACTGTTCATTAGGTTTGACCCTAAGGACCCAATGGGTCGTTGGGGCCGCAGTAACCCAATTTAAAAAGTTGATCCTTTGACCCTTTTTTAAGCTATGGATCTTACGGGCTGGGACCAATGGGTACAAAGCTGACCCACTCCCACTTCTATCACCTAGAGATGAAGACGGTCAGTCTATTTAAGTCTTACTAGCTGAATGCCCGTATTTTATAACGAAACATCAAAAAATAATAAAATTCTAAATTATTTATTATAATATTAGATTGTATCTAGAGAACATGTCTTGCAACAGAATCTCAAGGTTAAAATAACAAATCGAACGTACTATTTAAGTAAAGTGCAAAACAGAGAGTCACTAAAACATAGAGTATAGAATAGCATGGTGAATAATTTCTGTGAAATAACCTATTACCAGTGACTACCATAAGTCTCCTTTTAATAGTAGAGATATGTTTAATCCAACATGCAAATGAACTCTTACATCTTCAATATCTATATCTGGTCAACCGTGCTTGGGTGTATTGAGCTCAGTGGGCATCAGGGTTTTAAAAACCGATGAAAAACCGGTAAAACCGGTGGTTATTTGAGAAACCGCCGGTTTTTTCCCGGTCCAATTTAAAATTTTGAATTTGAATTTAATTTTTTTAAAAAATTTTAAAAAATCTTATAAAAAACTAGATGCTGAGTAGAACAATTTGTATGAAACAAAATTTTATTTTTTCCATTTTTTATATTTTTTCAGACCTCTTTTTATTTTTCCCATTTTCTATGGTTTTTCTGGTTTTTGTAGCGGTTTTTCGCTAAAAACCACCGAGAAACCGGTAAAACCTGCGTTTTTTGGGCAAAAACCGCTGGGAAACCAGTGGCTCGCGCGCTTCGTTTGAATTTAAATTTAAGCGGTTTCCGCCGGTTTTTAACGGTTTTTTCGAAAAACCTGCCCGGTGGGTCAGCGGTTTCGGTCCGGTTTTTGGTTTTAAAATCCTGGTGGGCATTGATCAATGACGCATGCAAACGGCCACAGTTGTCAGGCTCTATCTCGTCATTCGTGAACATGTACGGTGGGTCGTACGCCGTAATGTTACACCAGCAGATCAATCGAGAGGCCTGACTACTTCCTCTTTTTTTTTTTTTGCTATCTAAGCTATCTTCCATGTGAACTCTTTTTTAAATCCACTCTCATTTTTTTTCCATTTTTTAAATCTATGTCAACTTTTAGTGTGAAATCTCTCTATTGGAAAACCTCTCTATTACATTATTGGTGAGCTAAAATCTCGAGTTATCAGTAAAATGTTGATAAAATAGATTAAATAGAAAAAATTCTCATCAAAACAATAACAGAAGACAAATATTTTCATTTTTAATATAATTATAATTTTTAATATGAAGGGATTGTGCTTGTCACTTATTTACCTAAAAAAGAAGAGTTGGATACAGAAAACCACCACTGCTATTACTACGAACCGGATTGGATCCAAGTACTCGTTAGTGGAGTAAACTGATTGCGCTTGTCACCTATTTACTTAAAAAAGAAGAGGCAAATACAGAAAACCACCATGGCCATTACTATGAACCGAATTCAATTCAACTACTACAGTACTGATCAGCAGAGTAAACTTCAGTTGGTTCATCTTTACACAAAGAAACACGGTACCAACTACTAGTAAGCCTTCTCTAATATTGCATAATGTCTTTCTACAAATAACTTCCTAGCGACCATGAGATTGGTTCCTTTCTTATTCCAAAATGGCCCCATCCATGTCTCCCCAGCAAAGAACTTCTTAGCAATTATGAGAGTGGTTTCTCTCATTCCAAAATGTCTCCCATCCATGCCTCCGGCTCCATACTGTCCTTAACTGAACATAGTTTTCGGTTTGCTCCAATCTCTCACTTCAAATTGAGTTGAGTATGTAGTACTAATACCGTGAACATTAACAATACAACCATGTTACTAATTGAGACATAAAAGGGCACCTTAATTATAAGCATTCCAATGGTACTAAACATATATATAAGATGGGGCTTAAACTCCAAATGCATGAGCAATGATCCAAGCTGTCGGAGATGAAAACCCCGTGAGTGATGTTGCATCAATGCCTTTCCCCTCCATTCCACCGGGACAAAAAAATTGTGAGATTTTCTCTAAAATGCTAGTAACAATTCTGAGAAACCATCACACATTTCGCAGTTGTTTATCACCCCATCAGTGTGTGCGAGAGAAGAAAGAGGGACACATATATTTCATCTCACATTTTTTGAGTACTCAGATACTCTCCTTCACTCACGGTTACTCTACACACACACACACACACACACACACACATATATATATATATATATATATATATATATATATATATATATATATATATATATATATATATATATATATATATATATATATATATATATATATATATATATATATATATGAGTTGAGGAGACGTGCTTTGCGTCTAGTTTATAAAATCCGAGACTCAAAATGGACGATCCGAACAGTCCTTCTCGATCTTCTCGTTGAAATATTTTACATGACTAAATTTCGTATTTTTTAAAAAAATTTTGCTATTTGTTTTGTATTTTTGAAAACCAGCAAATTTGGACGCTCCATAACTAATTAGATCGGTGATTTTCAAAAATACAAACAAATAGCAAAAAAAATTCAAAAATACGAAATTTGGTCATATAAGAGATTTCAACGAGAAGATCAATATGGACCGTTCGAATCGTCCATTTGAATCTCGGATTTTATAAAATAGACGCAAAGCACGGTGTCTCCGGTGCTTTGCAAAGCACCGGAGCTCAACTCTATACGGCGTCAGCGTACACGCAATTTGTCTTGTAAATCTTTAGTATGGGCCCAACAAAACAGATTCAGCTGACGGCAATCTACATAACGTGTGTATTCTTTAAAAAAGAATAAAAACTAGATAGTGTGTGTTTGTTTTTTAGTTTCGGTTTGTGGAAATTATCGAACCAATCTGCTTCTATGTCAGTCTGGTCACTTGATGCTGTTAGAATATTTTGATTTTTGGCCGAAAATTAGTGAAGATCTGTTTTTTCGGCCACCCCCGATTTTTTATGAATCAGGAAAAATCGGATTTGATAAACACAGCCTGCTGGTAGCTCCATGCATCTGCATGCTGTAGGTTGTGGATTCGAGCCCTGAGAATTTCCTTGTTTCATTAATCGGATAGAAAATCAACCAGAAATTTTTAAAATCAGATAAATCGGCACCCCTAAATGTTTTTTCTTAACCGAAAAACAAAACTTTGGTTAGAATAAAAGATGAATATAATTATATGAGAAAAAAATTACCAGCACAAGGGCGGGAAACATGGATCGAGTCGTCTTAAGTACATCTACAAATTTACATTTAGATAAGCTGGCTCTCGTTTGATGAAAATTATGGAGAGCTCTGATCGAGGAAATACTAGCTTCTGTCTTCTGTCTAGCGAGCTAGCTTGTGACCTGGCAGGGACGACGATCAGCGGCACCAAAGTATGCTTCGAGGATCAAAGTGGCTCTCCAACATGCCGCCCCTCTCATGGTGCAGAGGAGCAGGAGACCCACGCAATAGTAATGCTTCAAAGTTCAAACCTCTCGCCTGCATTACTGCATATGGATCTGCAGGCATAAATCCAAGCAATCGATCACAGCATGTGTTGTACAGACAGTAGCCAAAGCGCAGCCATGGGAGCTGCTAATCTGCTGCATGCATATAATAACAGTAATATTTTTTTCGGTTTTTTTTTGTGATCCCGGTACAATATAACAGTCATATATCAGGAGGTCAAAGCCACCATTTTGTGGGATACCTGCCTAGTCTTTTGAGCTAACACTTGCTTCAGTTTTGACAAAAAAAAGTTAAACCTTGAAGCATTCAAGCCTCCAACAACTCCAGACCAAGAATTCGCGAGCACGTCCTCCTAGAGATAATTGCGAGCATGTAACAAACTGAAGTACATCTGGAGGATAACTTGCACTGAACTACACAGAAGGATGGGCAAATAAGGAGAACCAGGGCCATCTTCTGTTACAAAAAAAAGGTTACCTTTACAAATGCAAACAAATAGGTACTTGCCTAACTTGCAGATGAAACAGTTCTAAATACTAATTCTGTTAAACATATATAGCAATTTACAAGTGTCAGATTCGCAGTGAACACTTCTTTTGAGAATGTCCAAGAAGATGACATCTGCCACATTGAACAATCCGTTTTGGGCGTTTCAAGCTTTCTATCTTAAGAATCTTCATTTTGGGGCGGCCAGGGGGCCTCCGGATCCTCGGAGGGCGAAGCAATGGAAGCACCACGCCTGCTTTGATGCCTATACCTTCTACCCACGAAGATAAATTCCAATGGCTCTTGTCCGGAATTGGATAGATTGGCTGGGAGTATGTTTCCCGATACTTCATTACACTGAAGCATTCATGCGCATACATGCGAGGATCTTCACTACAGGAAAGCAGTGCAGCAACAGCATGTGCACACGGAATGCCATAAATTTGCCACCGTCGGCACGAGCAGAACCTAGATTGAGTATCCACAATGTTCGTTCGCTCTGATGACACGATCTCAAACTCAACCTTGTTTGCTCGAAGGACCTGATAACATCGTGAATCAGTAATTGCTTCAGAAATTAGTTTCTCAGCTGATGGAACAAGAATTGAGTTGTATGATAGTGCCAAGTTATGACGTTCAGCAAACCAACAGGTCAGTTGGTGCCTGATGTGTTCTACAGTTTGCACAATGGGAAGCTCATGACAATCAAGGGCCCAGTTATATAATGTCTCAGTTATCCCAAGGCTAAAATGGCCATATCGAATACCCTCAAAGTAGGCAACTGCCCAGAGGTTTGGTGGAAAACGCTGGAGCCATGGCATGACATCTTGAACTTGCATCATATCATTAACCTTTGAATCAAATTCAGCTGCCGTAAGAGCATAAACAGCACTCCAGAAAATGTTAAGAAGTTTAGGATTCTTGAACTCATCACGAAAACTCTCACTCATGTATCTCAAGCATAGTCCATGAAAAGCTGTGGGGAAGTTAATTTCAACAGCTTCAACCACTTGCGGGTGCCTCTCAGACAGAATTGTCAAGATGGGCATCTTATCTGTGTTAACTCCAAGCATCTTCCTCAGTTCAGATAGAAACCACATCCAGTTCTCGTCACTCTCTGCAGCAACAACAGCAAATGCTAGGGGGAACATCATGTGATCAGCATCAACAGCTGAGGCACATAGCAATGTCCCAAGATACTTCCCCTTAAGGTCGGCCTTGTCAATTTCCAACAGAGGCCTACATGCATTTAAGAAACCATAAATGGAAGCACGAAATGAGACAAACAGCCGCTGGAAGGAATTTTCTGGTCCAGTCCCTTTGTATATTGCAACACTACCAGGATTTGTCTTTCCAATCTGCTCACAGTATGCAGGAAGAAGGCGATATCCATCATCAAGGGTACCATGAACAGAGGCCATGCTTCTCTCCTTTCCACGCCATGCCTGCATATAAGAAACGGCAACCCCATGCTGCTCCCGAATGTCCTGCAATATCTCCTTAGGCTTATACTGCGGATTATCCCTTAACTTTGCCTCAACAGACCTAGCAACCCAGCCAACAGTAGCCTGCTGATGATGCAAGTCACGAACACCCTCACACGTGTGCTCCCCATGCAATGTCCTGACAGTGAAAGTTGGTACTCCATGGCATTTGGCCACATGCACACGCCATGGGCATCCTTCCCTTGAGCATTTGGCAATGAATCGGGTCCGATCAGATTTCACGATACGGAGCTCATAATGCAGAGCAATGGCCAGGTCCTTGATAGCCCTCCGGCATGTGTGGACATCAGCAAACTCTTGGCCGATAACAAGGCTTAGCTCGTCTGGTACAAGGTTCTGCTCCTGCTCAACTAAAATCTGGTTATCACCTGGTACAAGGTTCTGCTCCTGCTCAACTGAAACCAGGCTATCGCTGGATACAAGATTCTGGTCCGGCTGGACTGAAACTTGATCACCGCCTGGTACAAGGTTCTGCTCTGGCTGAACTGAAATCTGATTATCGACCATTACTAGTTTCTGTCGTGGCTGAAGAAATCTGTAAATCTTCAAGCAATGAGCAGCTGCACAAGCTGTGTAAATAACTTATTATGCCTCCTAGAAACCGCATATAAAACAAGATTGATACCAATACAATCACATATGCCCTCTAGCTCCGGAAACACCACCCTGTACAGCATTAGCACAAGCATCTGGTCACGAAAGAAAGAAATGGCCATTCTACTCCATATGTACAAACTACTAGTGATGGCTAATATGTAGCAAACAAGTTGATATATGCATGCAATGCTAGTTTGAAGCTAAAAGAAACCTGAAGTCCAATACATAAATTAAAATACATAGATGAAAACCAAAGACACGATGTGACAACAATATTGGGCTATCAAACCATATGTAGGTATATGTGCTACCAAAAGTCCAATCACATGTGTTCCATCACTTTCTAGAGTTCACTTATCAACCAAAAACCTCCTCTCAATTACTTCCTTCAGAAACGAAAGAGTGGTGTTTCAATAGGATGCTACATTGACCATTAGTGCTTATCATCATGTATTCAAAAAAATATATTAGTGTCATATTATGGACGACTTCCTAATGAAAAAATTATTTATATCAGTCTTATGTACACAAAGTCACAAACTACATATTCTAGACAATATCATTAGTTAGAATATATATGATTTGACTGCACATATTCTTTGACATTTTTTCTTTTTTTTTGACTGGAGGGAGTATAAGTACACTTACAAACAACAAACCAGCAACCCTATGTGAGTGGCTGTGTGTGTTACAGCCAAAAGACCCAGAGAGCAACATTTCCAAATTAACAAAATTATCAACATTAATCTCAATTTCCAATTGAGCATCAGATTCAGAAAAATGCAACTAGAAATGTCCATTCTGAACAGAAACTACTCCATTTCCAATTGCCTATTCTGTTTATAAAAGAGAGAAATGAAGTTCTACCAAAACTAAGCGTCCAGAGGCCTACGAATATGTAGAGTGATGGATCAACTGCGCAAATGTCAACCTCTTGTCTCTCCCTCTGCTAATATATCAGTCCATTGCTTGCGGACAGTAGAAATTAACTAACAGCAGTGACGGATCCACTGCCCAGGCAGGGGGCAGCTGCCCAGGCCCCCATGGATGTGCAAGGACCACCGAACGAATTAGGGTTTCAAATTCAAAATTGGAGGAAATTCACAAAAAATATATTAAAATAGTACCAATGTTTTTGAAGCGTTTGCCATGGAAAATTTTTGAAAAAAAACTATTCGGTCGAATTTGGACCAAATCCGTGCTCAAAAAGTTCGGGAAAAAATGAGCGAGAGAGAGACGAAGAAGACGCCGTCCGGAGAAGAAAGGGAGGGAGAAAGCTCGTCGGAGAGGAGACGATACCCGTGACGGAGGAGGAGCTCCGGTGGGGGCGGCTCGTCGGCGGCGGCAACGCACGAGCAGGGGCGGCGGCGGCGGCGCAATAGGAGGCACGGGATGGGAGTCGGTGGGGGTAGGGTTAATTGTCGGTAGACCTGGCCAAATGGGCCGGACCAAACAGACCGGGCCGGGCCTCCCCACTTCCCCCACGAGAATTTCTTGTTTTTATTTTTATTTTATTTCGAAATAAAAAAATTAATACGCCATTTAAAAAAATTAAATAACTAACCGCTCGCCGCATAATGGTTGGGCAGACCAACGGGCAGGTTTTATATATCGCGCCCAACCAACGGGCGGGATTGAAATTACCGTTTGGCTAGAGATATTTTCTCTAAAAAGGGGAGCTGAGCGGGCTTGAACCTATGATCACAGGCAAGCACATACACCTAGCTCAACCCTTTTAACTGGTGTGCCCTTGAAACTTCCTCATTCCTAAAGGACACTAGTTGTTTTTATCCCTTGCTTTTAATTTGATCGGACAAAAAACCAGCATGTTGGTTGGGCTAGATTCCCTACTTGTTGTTCCAATGGGTGAGATTAGTAAAACTTGCCTGACCATCAGGTTGGATTTCAGTCTCGCAAAACCAGCCCATTGGTTGGGCAAGATAGATAAAACCCGCTCGTTGGTTGGGCGGATTTCAATCCCGCTCGACCGTTGAGCGGCGGGCGGTTAGTTATTTAATTTTTTCAAACGGCGTATTAATCTTTTTATTTTAGATTTAAAATAAATGTAAAAATAAAAATACCCACGATTGTGCCTGGGCCGGTACCACACGCTTTGAAGCCTTCTATGCCATGCCCTAGGCTATAATTTTTTATTTTTTTATTCTGAATTAAAAAATTAATTTGTTGTTTAAAAAATTAAATAACTAATCGCCCGCCGACGAACGGTCGAGCGAGAGAGAAATTGAAAGTGCATCTAGGCCTCCTAAGTGGGTTTTGGCATTAATGACAAATGATTAAGGGACTAATGCCTTCAATGAGCATATAAACAGGTGAAAAGTTCCAATGATGACAAGCTAGAACGTCGTGGACTCCTCAAAATAATGAAAGAAGATGGCATGTGGCTATTTCTAGACTTGTATTATTTTTCGTTTAATTTGAGTCTAAAGATCGTCGTACTATTAAGAGGGATGCGATGAAAAATGGTTTAGAATTGTCTCAGGTGCTCAATTGATAGATCTTTATAAATTTGAGAGACACAAAACATATCATATCGTGCACACCAGATGTTTTCAATCTCAGTGAATCGGAAGTTCCGATCTGTGAATTGGAAGTTCCGATCCCATTGGACTGTCCGGTATTTTCAAACTCCTGATTCTCTGTTTGAGCTTTCAATGTTTATCAGAAGTTTCGATATATGTATCGGATGTTCCGATCTAGTCGGAGTTTCCGCTATTTCCAAGTTGTGAACTCTCTGTCTGGGTTAGGGTTTTCAAGTCAGAAGTTCCGATATGCGTATCGGATGTTTCGAGCTATGTTTTTTTATCCTAGATTTGAGTTGAGTCGAGGGAGTTGTTTTTCTAGAGTTTTGCACACATCAGAAGTTCCGATGTGTAACATTGAAAGTTTCGATGTGAGCTGGCCAGAGCCCCAACGGCTAGTTTTGGGGCCCTATTTACTGCCTCCTCTCTCTCCTACCTAACCTGAGACCAAACATATTTACCGCCAAGCTCTAGAGTGCAAAGCCTTCTCTTTGTGAGCTCTAAGCCTCTTCTCACTCTAGATCTAAGTGATCCACATCTAGGAAGAGTTGGGTTGAGAGATTTGAGTGCTAGATCAAGTAAGATTCATTATTGAGCACTTGAGCTTATCTCCAAGAATGATTTTTCGTCGGGTTTGTTACTCTTGGAGGTTGAGGACTCCTAGACGGCTAGGAGTTGCTCATGAGCACCAATCTACGTGTGGTGAGTCATGAGAAGTTTATGAAGGCCGGGTTTCACCTCTGCAGGGGAAGAAATCAAAAGTGAAGCCGAGGAGTGCTTGGTGCAACCTCAGGAGGATTAGGGTTGAAAGATACCCTGGCTCAAGTGTGATCGAGCTGTCTCAATAGAGAGGCAGGATCCCCTCAAGGATCCGAACTTTGGAAACAAACATCGTCGCGTCTTCAGCTCACTCTTTGTTTTCTCGATTTCGCTTATTGTTTGATTTGTTTACTTGTTGAGCTATTGTGTTGCTTGAATTGCTTCCACTGCATCTCTAGTTACTTGAGAACTAACTTTGCTGCAGGATTGTATCCTAAAATCTCTTGATCTAATTTTTATATTCCCCTGTTTTCAGCCAGATCGGAAATTATGATTATTTGAGTCGGAAGCTCTGATTCTTGAGCAGTTATGTATCTAGGACCTTTGACACAAATTGATGCGTCTCTAACTCCCCTACACACGAGTCTGTTGTCATTGTACTGCAACTGTTGTACTGGAATGATGAATTCGGAAGTTCTGACCTTTGTCATCGGAAGTTCCGATCTAGCTTTCGCAAGAAATTCTGATTTTAATTTTAAACGCTTATTCACCCCTCCCAGACGACATCCCGATCCCTCAGAAATCCTACCTTCCTATCCCGCCCGACCATTGGACAGGTTTTATCTATGTCACCCATCCAATGGGCTGCTACTCTGTTGGAGAGAATTTCGTTCGTTGGTTAGACGAGATTCAAATCTCGTTTGACCAACGGGCGGAATTTGAAATAATAAAACAACCAGCGTCCCTTAAGGGTAAGAAAAACCTAAGGGTGCAATGGTTAAAAGGGTTGATCCAGACGCGTGCGCTCACCAATGGTCACGGTTTGAGCCCTGCCTGGTCCCCTTTTTTCAAAAAAAATAGGCTCGTTGGTAGGCAGGATTTGAATCTCGCCCAACCAGCAGACGAGATTCTCCCCAGTAGAGCAGCCGCCCGTTGGATGGGCGAGATATATAAATAAAAACCACCAGATGGGCCGCGGACGGTTAGGTATTTAATTTTCTTTACGGCGTATTAATTTTTTATTTTTGAATTAAAATAAAAAAAATTCTAGGCCGAAGGTTGGGCATGTGGGCCGGCCAGGCACGACACGACTGGGCACAACCCAACCGGACCAATATCATGACAGACCCGTTAATCCATATGGCCACGTCTAATTGTGAATTTGTGTGCATGGTTTTATATCACATGGTGGACTAAGATTTTAAAAAAATCTCAGGGGACTAATAGCCAGCCGCCAACGAGCCAGCCAGGTTATCATACAAACTAGGTCTAGCAAGTCATCGAGCCAGGTCTTAGCTCAGACTCCGTTTATAGGTCAACCAGGCTGAATCGGGTTGACCTAGTTACAAACGTGTTTGACTCATGTTTGCTAAAAAATAGCGTTTTTGATATCTAGCAATCGACTGTTACTCGTGCAGAGAGATACGGTCGAGCTACTAGCTGCTGATTTCTACCGTGGCAGCCATGATACCATCCATCCACACAGCATACTGTAGTTCTAGTGATACGTTGGCCTATCAATAGTCGCCAAACATTTCATACTTGAGGGCATGCACAAGCGGATTAATTAAAACCGCGCAATAGGTCGCTGGTGCTGTCTGTTAGTTACCGCACAAGATCACTTGCAAACTCCAATCGCTTTCTTTAGTGTTCGGTCATTTGAATTTAATTTATTTTTATTTTGAGACCCTCCACCTAAAATTGCACTGTAGTAAACATAAAATTTAGTTTTGGTTTTTTTTATTAATCTGAGCTAAAACAAAAACCTTTTTCCTTTCATGCATATTTATTCTTGTATTTTTAGGGGTTTACTAAATTATTTTGTATTATGTAGGGGTGAAGTTCACCAACGTTGGACCTTTTGTTTACGCATAACCTTTTTTTGATTTCCTCGCTATTTTGTTAGTGTTTACAAAAGTTAGTGTTTCCTGATTTTTGGAGTATAATCGTGAAAATATATCCAATAAACAATCGGAAAACCAATCACTACGTATGGATACAACTTACGTCTATAAGCGATCATGCCTAACACGCTTACCTTTTTTAGTTCCTATTTAATTCATTATTTATTTATCAAGGAAATTCTATGAAAGGTTCCGTGATGTGTGCTAATGATGTAAAGGCATGATGATATGCCTAAATACCCTTAAATAGGGTCACCACAATTGAAAAATACATTCTAGGGATTAAAATATTTGTTCGTTCATTTTTAGAATTAAATTATTGAGCATAAGAGGGGTTTTTTTTCTCTTCTTAATAATTTACTGTTTTATTGTGATATGGGGTTTGGCATTTCTTAATTTTAGAATAATGTTGGAAGCTACACAAAAAGTTTAATAGTTTTCTGACTTACCTATTTTTAATAATTTATTTTCTCTTTTCAGGATTATTTAAATTGTTAAATGATAAAAAATCTTTGAACAATTCGGACCGAAATATCAAACATTATTCTGGTTTAGACCCCATATTGTGCTCTTCAACCCACATGCTGACATGTGGGCCTTGACCCACTTGGCAGAGGCGTGGTGGGGCTGATGTGTGGGCTAGCCGGACTCGCATGTCGTAACATGCTACCCATGATAGGTGGGCCCATGGCCCCAAGTGTCAGGAACTCCAATCACGCGTAGAAACAAAATACACTAGCCTAAGTCAAAAATGTATTTTAGCTCAATACGTCTCCACTTAATTTAACGGGTAGGTCCGCACATGTTTGATACTAAGAACATAGGTGGGATATTTTAAATGATTTAAATCTTTTGAGGCCCCACACGTTAGTGACTCCTATTTTTAGACCCCATATACGTGTGCATGATTCAAGTGTATGTAAATTTGGGTAATGCTGCATGTGTTTCCCCTACATTCTGCTGGAACAAAAAAAAAAAGGTTATGTTCCAATGCTAGCAGAAATCATCATGCATGTACAGCCTGCTTATCATCCAATTGCTTTGTGCGAGGGAAGAAAGGATAGAGAGACATATTTGATTCCGACTTTTTTTCAATAGAGATTACTGTGATACCTCGCCTATATTGCTGGCTTCAAAGCTGATTTTTTTAAAAGAAAAAAGTAAAATTGTTTCGTTGAATTACCAAAGCAGTCTATCTCTACATTAATAATCTGTCGTTTCAATTATATATGACCAACTAGGATCATTGAGATATATATGCATTTCGTCATTTCGATCAATCGACATTTGGTGGTGTGACTCGATTCCTCCCTTAATTGGACGTGCACGAAAGAGCATAAATTAATCAGGGAAACACGGTATCATCGTCAGGTCATTCTTGGCGATCCGGTGGAGGTGAGCCGGTGAAGCCACCGAGAAAACACCGGGCCGGAGTGTATTGAGCCCAAAAAGAAGCATACATGCAAAACGGCCGAAGCCCGACGAGGCCCAGTTAGCATCAGAGTTGATCGGGCCAGACTGGTGATACATGAATATAAGGAGTGGTTAAATTCAAAAAGTTACTGAAATAACTTTGTTACCTAGTTATTATCTAATTAAGGATATTTATTAAAATATAAATATAAAAAAGGATTGAATCATTTTAATTTCTATTCATTTTTCTATTTCTTTTGCTCTAGCCTTTTGTGCTTTTCTGTGTAATTTTTTAGTATTGACTCATGTCAATTTTAGCGTGGCATCTCTACTAAAACTCCATATGAAATTAGTGATAAGCTCAAACCTGATCTTACTAATAAAATTTTAATAATTTTATATTAACAAAAAAACTCTCATTAAAACAAAAGGACACTTTGTTTCTTAAATATAAATTTATAATTTGAACAATGGGGACTGTGATATCAGGACTTCGATCCAATACTATCATTACAAATCAGAATTGATCCAAAAAACGGATTAGAATGGGTCCAAATGTACATCAATGGCGGAGTCCAAAACCGAACTGATTATTTAAGAAAACTAACAAGCTCCACGGCGATCAAGTACACCTTCCATCTTATTCCAAAATGTCTTTCAACAAATAAGTTCCTCAATGAATAAGGCTAAGACTACTCTCTTCTTGAAAAATTTCCTGATCCATGTTTATGGCTTACCTGCCCTTAACTTAATATAGTTTTTGGTTTGCTCCAATATCTCGGCTCAAGTCGACTTGAGTATGTAGTACTAATATTGTGAACGTTAAGAATACATCATCTTGCTAACGGAGACACGAAAGCGTAGTTTGCAAATTTTGGTTACATATATATTTATAAGCGGGACAGGGGCATCATGAACTCCAAATGCATGAGCATGGTTGAAGCGAACATAGATGAAAACCTTGTGAGTGTGATATCGCATCAATGCGTTTCCCTTGGCTGGGAGACAAAAAAAATTATTTTTCTCTCTAAAATGCTAGTAAAAACTCTGAGAAATGATCATACACACTTTGAGCTTGTTTATCATCCCATCGGTGTGTAAGAGAGAAGAAAGAGAGATATATATATTTCATTTCCCATTTTTGCATATATCAATAAAGTGAGCTACAAACTATCAAGCAGCTAGCCTCTAACTGCGATTACTGCAGACCTCGGGTTACGCGCGATTTGTCTTCTCAACCTTCGTATGGGCCTAAATAAGAACGGATGTTAACCACAAACTAGACAGCGTGTGTGTATATTCTTTACAAAGAGAACAATTATATAGTGTTTGTGGAACTTAAAACAAACCAATCTGCTTCTATGTCAATCTATCATTAATCAACTCACGTACGTACGTAAGCCATGTACAACGCAACTACTTAGAGAGATACTTAGAAGAAAAATCCGGTTCTATTGCATGTAGGATAGAGCAGATGTTTAGATAGGTGTCTATAGGAGGGCAGAAGTGATTAACTAAGCATCCATACTTAGAGAGGTACTTAGGGAAGGAAGCAATTAATATCTAAGCACCTGTATAAGGTCCTATGCATTGGAAGGAAAATTTTATGCATAGATGCTGAATGACATGGCAATTCTCTCTCTCATTAAGTACATGTGTATAAGCACCTTGTCCTATACATGCCCTTAAAATGTTGTTAGAAACGTAGAAATGAGATGTACAGATTCTTACGTGAAAAAACTCTTACGAGAAAAATCACGCACATATGAAGATGAAATATCACCATTACACAAGCAAGTACCCACAAGCCCCAAGTACTATAAGGCTACTATGCACATCTCAATTGTGGTATATATCAATCGATCTATGGGCGAAAGGTGAACCGTGTTAAGAGAATCGCACATTTACATTTACATATTTACATGCATAGAAGCTGTCTCTCGAATCATGGAGAGTTCTGATTCAGGAAACACTAGCTTATGACTTCTGCTTATGACCTGCTAGTGATGAAGAAAAAAGTACACCTAGACCTCGAGGATCCAGTGAAGGAGAGTCATTGAGGGCTGCGAGGAAATGCAAGCAAGGAACGGCCCAGACTAAGCACCACGGAAGGGCCCAAGGCCCAACGAGCTTCAGAGCCGGGCTCCATCTCCTGAACAATATGGTGGGCCCCATGCTACAGCTGCTATACCAGCTAACACGAGTGTCAACTCAACCTAAAAAGCATTTACGCATAGATTCATAGAATTTTACCGGATCTCATGTATGATACACGATAATCGACGACCGATGAATTTTCGATATTATAATTTTTTCCACAGGCCCAACTAGATTCTGAAGTCAAGCCCAATCTTTTGAACACTATGGGTCCCACGCTGCAGCTGTTACACTACGCAGGTCAACAACTCCATGTCAACTATCCGTGAGCTCTTCCAAAATGAGGGTACCTACTACCTAGGTTGTATACCGGAATACATAACTTCACTATCTCAATTGGTTGGCGAGCTGCTCTAAGATTTTAATTAGAGGCCGTCGACGATCCATGGAACGCCATAGCCAGTGGTCAGCAGCTGCGCGATGTGTTCCCTCGCCCTCCAGTGCGCAAGACTTTCCTTCACATTGTTTCCTTTGCAAATCCATCGTAACCAGTAACCTTACTGATCACAAGTATTTGTCATTTGAAATATGATTTAAACAACTAATTACTTGCAATATCCTGGTCCAAAATTCGTTTAGAGGCAAACCCACACATATATGGCAGCGGCACATCTTTTGGGTTTTCATTCTCGCTTCGCCTAAAAAAGTTAACCCAGAAGTGCTATGTTTTGGGTCAAAACAGTGATAAGCTGGTGGAATTCTAGATAAATTGATAAGGTCGTATTGAAGAGAGCAGGGCGTTACAATCACTCTCTGAACGAGTTGTTCCCCTCAACAACGAAAAACAAAAAAAAAACTTTTCTCGATACACAACCTGTGTCGTATGCCTGTAACAGCCCAAAGTTATGATAATATTTTGAAAACACTTCTGTACCATTGCATAAGCTATGACGTTTCCCGTAAAATTTTTATGTGACAAACACACATTTCTAGACTTTAGAAGCCATTTGAAATTGATGATTTTTGTTTGAATAAAGCACTAAATAGCTAATTAATAAACCCTTGCATAAGAATTTATAATTTATAGCACTATTTAAGAAATTGTTGAAATATAAGATTCTAATGGACCTTAAATTGGGAATATATTTTCATATTCATAAAACATCCATACACACATATATATATATATATATATATGTATATATATATATATGTATACACATTATCACTTAAGCCTAAATATGTTAAATTGCTCTAAAAATCCGGGAAAAATCCATAGATTAGTTTAAACCCTAATAGAGAGTTTGACTCAGATGTTGACCAATTTGACCTGGTAGGGCCCACATGGCGCTTCCTTCCTATTCTTTTCGCTTCTTGGGTATTTGGTCAACGCGGCCGCGCGCCTTGACCTTCCACCCCGGCTCAACCATCACTCCGCGCCGAATCTCGGGAAGATCTTCAATTGGCGGCTTGTGTGTGTCGCTGGACCTGTGGACCCCACCTCCGACCATGACGCGACGCTGCCATCGCCGCTGCTGCAGCTGCGCGCCATGGACGACTTGCCGTCTTGTCGGCGGCTCAGCGTGGAGTTCCGAGCACCGCCCACCTTGCCCAATGGCCGACTTGGTCGCGCCATCGATGCCCCGCACCGCTGGCGTCTCCGGTGGCAATGCCGCCGAGCAAGCCATCTCATTGCCGGCTCAGACATTCGCCACAACAAGCCACCGCCTTGCCTAGCCAATGAGCACTAGAGCTCCTCGTGACCGTCTCACATCTTCGCATGATCCCGGTCAAGAGCCGAGCTCGGACCGAGCTTATATGCCACCGCGCCACATCGGCCGTTTTCTCCTCTTTTCACTCTCACGCCGCCACCCAAACCAGACCTCCCTAGTCTCCACATTGTCTCGCGTTTGCTTCGCCATGACCTCGTGAAGCTCTGCCCGAAGGAATTGGTGCGAGTCATCCCGAGCTCGTCGAACGCTTATCGCCACCGCCGACCGCCCGGTTCTTCCTTGCTTTCGGACACGCACGGGACGCGCCGATCATCATCTCTGGTGAGCCGCGGCAAGCCCTTGCTCGGTGAGCTTGTCTCATCTTCCCTCACACCGTGCTCCCTCTTTTGGCCCAGGCTTCACGGTCTCCCCAAAGATCGTGAGCGCCGCCTTCCTTGCTTTCCGGACTGCGACGGACGCGCCGATCATCATCTCTGGTGAGCTTCGCGGCAAGCCCTTGCTCGGTGAGCCGCTGTCTTCCCTCACACCGTGCTCCCTCTTTGGCCCAGGCTTCACGGTCTTCCCAAAGATCTTGAGCGCGCCGCCTTCCTTGCTTTCGGACCAAGACGTGGGCGCGCCGATCCAACCGTGCCCGACCACCTTTTTGCTCGGTAGCACCCACTAACCCCGCGATAGCTCATGCGCGCGCTATTTTTCCATAAGCTCGACCCTAGGTCATTTACTCATGTCCGCCGGTAGCGGTTCCGCCGCCGGGCATGGCTCGCCGCGTCCGGCCGTTTCGCCTCGACAAGGGCACCCCTAGATGCGCGTTAGCTCACCGATTCCACCGAACCCAAGAACGCCCCAAACGGTGCACCTAGCTCGGCTAGCCGTCGGCTAGCCTCGGCCGTGCGTGCGCCGGCGAAGGAAGACGATGACGGCGAGCCGTCGATCTGCGCTTAAGATCCGTGCGGCTTCACCGTGTGTGGTCGCCGACAGTGGGCCCCAAGTGTCGGCCTTCATGATTTAAAACTCCCGCGGCTTCTTCACGTTGCCGACATGTGGGCCCTCGGTCCCACATGTCGAGAATAATGAGGCGCCTATGACCCCAGCGCTTTCACTCGCGAAGTTACGCCTTCGGCACGTCTTCGACGTGGTTGGCTCGGCCATGAGTTAGCGGGTCGCCCAAGATTGTTCACCCTTTTTCCCAGATTTTATAAATAAAACAAAGACAATAAATAGAAACGATTTATTTAAAATAGGTAGATATCATTAAAAATTCGGAAAAATTAGGGTAAATACTAGAGCTTGTGTTGGATTTAATAAAAATAGTACCTCACACAAGAATCGAACACGGTTCCTAGATTAAATCCATTAAGCTTATTTTAGGGTATTAATTCATATAAAAATAAGAAAAAATAGAATGTTGTGTATTAAAAATAGATTAACAATTAAGTTAAACATAAGAAAATCATGGATGCCGATAAATCACTTTTTGGACCTAGGTGAATATAGTATAACCTATAATATGTTTCCTAATTACATGTTAACTCAATATTGGTATAATTAGGAAACATGAATAACTAGCTACATGTATCATGTTAACATATTCTAACTATTTAAAGTACTTTAAAAGACGATAAAACCATATTTTGTCCTATTGGGTTAATTAGGGTAGAAATTTCATTACACATATATATACATGTATCATGTGCATCATCTCACAAGCACTTCGCGACCATTCCGCTATGATTCATTATTTAGAAGGATCATGGAACTTTCTCGATATATATATATATATATATGGATTCATGTAGATAGTTAAACATAGGAATCGTAAATGAGCGAATACGAGCGACCTCGATTGCATTTCATGCATCATTCTTTTCTTCGCCGCATCGTGTTTATGATGAATTGTTGATTCTCCGTTTAGACGTAGAGGATCCGGAAACACTGTTCGAGGACTCCGCACAAGACCCGGACTTCAATTCCCAAGGCGAAGTTAATATCTACCCTCAAAGGAGTTTGCTTTTACTAGGAGAATCTCGATTTTCCTAGTGCGAGTTAATACTTAACCTTAATAGTGTTACTTTTACTAGGAGAGTACGCGCTTTCCTAGTGCAAGTTAACATCCAATAATATCATATTGAATCCCAGATTTCTAAAGCATTTATTTTACAGTATTAAACTGCATGCCCTTTTAAGTACTTATGCCTATTTGTTCAATCATGATATATCATGCCATTTACTTACTTGCTATCAATTTACCATGATGATGTTGTCTTGAATTAATCATCTGTCATTTGGTTTACTATTGATCGCTTTGATGATCACCCTTGGTAGCCTGGTTAATTTAAATAAACTGATTTAGACTCCTAAGTCTTGGTTATAATCTTGCTTAGACATTGCTCAGGTCCAACTATTAATTTTAGGCTTAAAATTGCCTCGGAACGGTGAACCGACATTCACCGGACATGATCACACATTGAATATGGTTAATTGAAATTGGGCTGGCATGCCGTGTGTGTATGGTTGTGATGTCTTTGCAATGCGCATTGGTCCGGCATTGGGTAAGAGATGAAATAGTGGGCTACGTGATTTGAGGAAGCTAATCGCCCACATCGTAGTGCATGGAAGAGAGCGCGGCGAGATCCGCGTAATGCCGCGTCGTTGCCCCAAAGGAGGGGTTCCGCCACATCGTGTGATTCACACGGAGGGTGCGAGTTAGCCAAGAAGGAAGTGCATAAGGGTGAGGCCCTTAGTGGATCGGGTGGGCTGAATCAAGGATTCTCCCGGACGGTGCATCGAGGATGCAGTGTGGCGCCATCGACTATCTGCTGCGGAGATAGTTCCTAACACCACAACGCCGGCCATCGCGCGGTAGTGCAAGTAGTGGGGATTCGGGGTAGTTACGACCTGCGGGCGTACCCTGTCTGCCGCCATGCTTGAGGTGAAGACAGTTTCATGTCGTCATCTGAGGATGATCTAGGTCCATTCTTACAGAGAGCCGTGAGTCTAGCGTGGGTCGGCAGCCCAGCTAGGACGAGACCGGTACTTTTTTGGGAATGTGATCCTAACGAAAGCGCGCCACACTCGGAAGATGATGGCGGGAGTGGGAAGAGAACGTTTGGCAGAGTGCTTGGAAACTGCCATGGGATTGGTTGTGCATTAAAAAGGAAATATGATAAATAATCAATTTGACAGGGAATTTGGTTAAACTGCTAAGTTATAGGCTTTCATTTCCAAAACTGGCTTTCATGCAAATAAATAAACCCAGCCTTTCCTTTGAAACCTCTATCACTAAATGCATTGGGTTGGTGTTAGCTCGCCTTGATGTTTGGATGACACCGACCTCGCATAAATATCTATCTTTAGACATGGAGGAGCCCGTCGAGGAAGATGCCTACGATTGTCATGAGGAAGGAGATCCTCGCATGCGGGACCGGGAGTAGTTGCTTAAGATAGGGTTTAGTGCGTTCCACGATCGTGTGTGGTTACACAATTTCTTTGGTGTGATTTTGTTGTTCTTTTGAACTTGCAAGTTGCCTTTTGGGAGATTTCCGCTACTCTGATGAACTTTGGTCTGTAACTAAGGCTTAAATGCCGTTTGCTACTAATGCGATCGGATGATCGCTGTTATGTAATATTTGGACACCGATGTATGAAATGATTCCAGCTGTGTAACTCTTGCACTAGCCTACTGATCCAGGGCCTAGTGCAGGTCCGACCGTTCTCGCTAGGTAAGCCGAGAAGGGGCGCGACAAGAGCTGGTATCAGAGCATACGACTGTAGGAACCCTAAACCCTGCCGCTAGCTAAGGATTGCGTATAGTTTATAAAAAAAAATTTTTTTTCCAAAACTGCTCTTGTATATCTTGTCTTTTAACTTTCACAACTATACTATTTCTTACTTAAAGGAATTCTTCTTTCGTTTTGTAGATGGATGAGCGGGTTTCCCACGCTTTTCTCTCGAGCGTGCTACCTACGATTCTGACGACCCTTTGCATGCCACCAGATGGTTCTTGTCCTCCGCTTGGTTGCCGGACTTCACGTGCTTTAACGACCGCCCTTGCTACTCGGAGGCTCGTTCGTACCTGCCCGCTTAGGGTACATTGTAGAGGTTCGAGTCTACTACCACCACTGGACACGATGGCCCACTTCTGAGGATCTGAGCCGGGACCACTTGCACCTCGCTATCGATGATGCGGCAAAGCATTAGCGTCTGAGGGCTACAGGAGAGGTACCACGACGACTTGGAGGGCACTTCTTTCGCCCGACCTTCCTTTCAAAGACTTCGCACTTCTCCGGGCTTTACCAATGCCCCGCCTTCACCGAGGACCACTTGAGAGGGTTGCGCGCCTTCTCCAGGCGCGAGAGACAGACCGTGCAGCGCTCTTGAGGAGATCGGCTTCCTCCGCTACTCTCTTCAGTCAGCAGACAACCGCTGCGGGTGGTGGACGGCGTCTTCACCACTACGTCGCTAGATCGGCGATGAGTAGACGCCAAAGGACTCGCGACTTGCCTGGGCTTGGCACGGCAGAAAGCGAGGACCCTTCCTTTCCCTCCGGGTCCTCGGTTTCCTCCACTGAGTACCCTAACCGCCCGACTACCATGCGGAAACGGGTCTTCCTCCTAGTGCCTTGGTGGGGATTCCTCGTCACGACACTTCCCTCCGACCTCTTTGTCACTGCAGAGTACTCTTGACTCGGAGACCTCCGTGGACCTACTTGCTCCCCGGTTGAGCCACCCATCTGCTTTGTTCTTCTTTGTGCCTTCTCAACGATCGCTAGAGGACTTCTGGCTACTTCCACCCGCTACCCGGTTGGGAGACCGGTGATAGTTTACACTCGTCGCCCCCGCCTTGAGTAGCTAGTTAGCTTGACAGATCGACCTAGATCGAAATGTGTCTTTTGTTTCGCCATAGTAGATGATTGGCGACTTGTATCTCGTGTCGGGATAATTGTACTTTTGTGGTATGATGTAAAACCGATTTGACTATTGCCGCTTTTGGGTATCTTAAATGACAAGCGTTTGCGTGTGGCTGCATTTATTCGATTTCTTTGATATTGGCCTCATGCATGCATATTTAGCTATAATGTTAAGGATCACCGTCATACGAGATGGTGCGTGGTCGTGGAGCCTGCCCGTGGCCAAGGGGCAGATCTAGGGCATGCAGTGCGCTTGGCCAAGGAGCTAGCCAAGCCCGTGGTGCTTGCTTGACTAGAGGTCGTGGCATGATCGATTGCCGAGGTAATCTACCTCCTCCTCCGGCAGGAGACCCAACCATGGCCCAGGTCTTAGCTTATCAAGCACAGATGTTGGGTCAAGTACTGTTCAACCAGCAGGCAGACAGGAATCGAAATGAGGGATCCAAACATGCTTCCTTTATGCGAACCAATCCCCCTACCTTCGCGCAAGCTACCGATCCCATGGAAGCGTAAGACCGGTTACGACCTGTGACCAAGAACACGAGTTGATCGATGTCGAAATGGAGAAAGTATGCGCTGGCCTCCCACCGCTAGTAGGACCCTTGGTGTGTGGTGGGATAATTATGTCGCCACCGGCGGTGTGGATGAAGAAGTATGAGTTCATGAGACTCTCTCAAGGGACGATGACAATTTCGAATATCTTACTAAGTTCAATGAGCTTGCAAGATATGCCCCCCAAGACATCCACAATGAAGCCGAAAAGATAGATTGGTTCCTAGAAGGGATGGATTTTCGGTACAAATCCCGCCTTAGGATTTTGGAGTATCAAAACTTCCACCAGTTAGTCAACAAGGCCTTGGTGTTGGAAAGGGACTTGAAGGGCGAGGATCTCTCGCGTAAGCGAAGATGGTGAACGCACGATCGCCGGGTCAAGCCGTCGGGACAATTCAAACCTCAACCTCCTCGAGTCTTTGGGATGACAATCTTCCATGTTCAACCGAGGATATGCTATGAGGGGTGGGCGCGGTGCTGGAATCTCTGGTTTTCGTACTCAAGCACCAACTGCTCCCCGCAATGCACCAGGCACCCAAAATAGGATGACAGGCAACTGCTACCTATGCCACCAGCCTGGACACTATGCCGCCAACTGCCCTAGTCAGAATCGCGCAAAACCTCAAGGGAATGTTGTGCAGGGTCGTGGCAGAGGTCGCCCACTGCAGAATCAAGCTCAAGGTATGGGACGTGGGAGACTCAACAATATATCGCAGTATAAAGCACAAGAAGATGAAGGAGTACTTGTGGGTACGTTTGGACTTCACGACTCCCAAAGTACAAGTTTTATTTGATTACGGTGCATCACATTCCTTTATTTCACAAGAATACGTAGATAAGCACCACTACAAACCTTTCCTCTTAATAAGCCCTTCACCATTAGATCTCCGTTGGGATACTTAAGGCCTATAGGTCCCGCAAATGGGTAGAAATAAGGAAGGAAAGAGTAGGATTCTATTTCGACCTAATGGTCATGTCCGGATTAGGAGTTGATGTCATAATCGGCATGGATTGGCTAAGACTCTATAAGGAGTATTAGATTGCGCCAAGCGAAGTCGGGCTTGTAAAGGATGGTGTGTTTGAAAGAGTATGGAAGGTAGATGAACCCTACAGATGGGGTAGAGCCATCTGGTACCTCAAGGAAGACAACCCGAGTAAGGTAAAGGTAGTCCAAGAATATTTGGACGTATTCCCGGATGACTTACCTGGACTACCGCCTGACCGAGAGGTAGAGTTTGTTATAGAGTTAACACCTGGTACAGCCCCAATCTACAAAACATATTTCAAGATGAACTCGGAAGAGTTAGAAGAACTCAAGAAACAATTGGACGACTTATTGAGCAAGGGTTTGATCCGGCCAAGCTCATCTGCTTGGGGATCCCCCGCCATGTTTGTGGATAAGAAGGATGGTGGACGAAGATTAGTGGTGGACTATAGGGCGTTGAACGCCGTCACTATTAAAAATAAGTATCCTCGCCCGGGATCGATGACTGTTTGACCAACTCCAAGGAGCTACACGTTTTTCCAAGATCGACCTTCGATCTGGATACCATCAAGTAAAGGTGCGGAAGGATGATATACCCAAAACAGCCTTCACCACTCGGTATGGCCTGTTTGAATATTTGGTCATGTCTTTTGGGTTAACCAATGCACCGGCCTAGTTCATGAACCTCATGAATTTAATCCTAATGGAATACCTTGACAAGTTTGTTGTCGTCTTCATTGACGACATCCTTGTGTACTCCAAATCGGACGAAGAGCATGAGAAGCACCTGAGAGCGGTGTTGGATAAACTCAGAGAGCATAAGCTATATGCAAAATATAGCAAATGTGAATTTTGGATTAGTGATGTCAGTTTCTTGGGACATATTATATCTGCTGAAGGAATTAAAGTGGACCCATCTAAGATAGACACGGTCATGAATTGGAAAACACCTGCCACTGTAAAGGAAATTCGCAGTTTTCTAGGTCTGGCAGGATATTATCGGCGTTTCATCGAAGGATTCTCAAAAATTTCCCGACCACTAACTCAGCTATTGAAAAAGGAAAGGAAGTTTGAATGGACCGAAGATTGTGAACTCAGTTTCCAGAAGCTCAAAACCCTTCTGACCACCACTCCTGTTTTGGCCACACCTAATATCGCCAAGAAGTTTGAAGTATACTGTGACGCTTCCCGACAAGGATTAGGATGTGTATTGATGCAAGATGGCAAGGTTGTGGCGTACGCATCACGGCGATTGGTGCAAGCACGAGGACAATTACCCAACCCATGACCTAGAACTTGTCTGCCGTAGTTCATGCACTCAAGCTATGGAGACATTTTTCGATGGGAAAACAATGTGACATCTACACGATCACAAAAGCCTAAAATACGTTTTCACCCAAGCCAACCTCAATATGAGGCAAAGAAGGTGGTTAGAGTTGATTAAAGATTACGACCTAAATATATTATACCACAGCAAGGCCAACGTGGTGGCGGATGCTCTAGCGAAAGAACCAGTGCAACTTCGATGGTGATCGAGGAGAAGACATGAATACTCGGGAAGATACCTCCTCGTAACGACTCTTTGGAAGAATTGAATAAGTTATGCCGAATCTCGTAAAATCTGGAGAATTAGCCAACATCACGGTTCAGCCAGATCTGATCGACCGTATCAAAGATAAGCAACAAGATCATCCTAGTACCCTTAGGCTCGAAGGACTGATGAATAGGGGTTTCGGAACAAAAATTGTTAAGGACGAACAAGGAATTCTTTGGATGGAGAAGAGGATCTTTGTGCCTCACGACCCGGAATTAAAGGAAGAAATCTTAAAAGAAGCACACGAGTCACCGTTTTCCATGCACCCAGGATGTACAAAATGTACCAAGATCTGAAGGCAATCTTCGGTGGCCCGAATGAAACGAGATGTAGCGAATATGTGGCCAAATGTAATACTGTTTGTTCGGTGAAGGCGAACACCAACGCCCGGCAGGTTATCGCAACCAATCAAAATCGAGAATGGAAGTGGGATGAAGTGACCATTCGACTTTGCAAGGTGCAATGGAGCAATCAATCCGGAGGATGACTTTCATGGGAACCGGAAGAGAAAATCGTCAAGAATTCCCTACCTATTCGCTTCATAGAAATATCAATCTCGAGGTCGAGATTTGTTTTTAGGGGAGGATTTGTAATGACCCAAAGTTATGATAATATTTTGAAAACATACGTACCATTGCATAAGCTATGACGTTTCCGTAAAATTTTTATGTGACAAACACACATTTCTAGACTTTAGAAGCCATTTGAAATTGATGATTTTTGTTTGAATAAAGCACTAAATAGCTAATTAATAAACCCTTGCATAAGAATTTATAATTTATAGCACTATTTAAGAAATTGTTGAAATATAAGATTCTAATGGACCTTAAATTGGGAATATATTTTCATATTCATAAAACATCCATACACACATATATATATATATATATATATATATATATATATGTATATATATATATATGTATACACATTATCACTTAAGCCTAAATATGTTAAATTGCTCTAAAAATCCTGGGAAAAATCCATAGATTAGTTTAAACCCTAATAGAGAGTTTGACTCAGATGTTGACCAATTTGACCTGGTAGGGCCCACATGGCGACTTCCTATTCCTTTTCGCCCTTGGGTATTTGGTCAACGCTCGCCGCTGCCGCCGCCTTCCACCCCGGCTCAACCATCACTCCCTGCCCGAATCTCGGGAAGATCTTCAATTGGCGGCTTGTGTGTGTCGCTGGACCTGTGGACCCCACCTCCGACCATGACGCGACGCTGCCATCGCCGCTGCTGCACCTTTCATGCGGACGACTTGCCGTCTTTGTCGGCCGGCTCGCGCGTGGAGTTCCCAGCACCGCCCACCTTGCCCAATGGTCGACTTGGTCGCGCCATCGATGCCCCCGCACCGCCGCGTCTCCGGTGGCAATGCCGCCGAGCAAGCCATCTCGCATTGCCGGCTCGAGACATTCGCCGCACAACAAGCCACCGCCCGACTAGCCAATGAGCACTAGAGCTCCTCTGTGACCGTCTCACATCTTGCGCGACCGCTGGTCAAGAGCCGAGCTCGGACCGAGCTTATATGCCACCGCGCCACATCGGCCGTTTTCCCTCTTTTCACTCTCACGTCGCCCACCCAAACCAGACCTCCCTAGTCTCCACATTGTCTCGCGTTTGCCGCCATGACCTCGTGAAGCTCTGCCCGAAGGAATTGGTGCGAGTCATCCCGAGCTCGTCGAACGCTTATCGCCACCGCCGACCGCCGGTTCTTCCTTGTTTCGGACCTGCGGACGCGCCGATCATCATCTCTGGTGAGCTTCGCGGCAAGCCCTTGCTCGGTGAGCTTCGTCGTCATCTTCCCTCACACCGTGCTCCCTCTTTGGCCCAGGCTTCGCGGTCTCCCCAAAGATCGTGGAGCGCCGCCTTCCTTTTCCGGACTGCAGGGGACGCCGATCATCATCTCTGGTGAGCAGCGGCAAGCCCTTGCTCGGTGAGCCGCTGTCTTCCCTCACACCGTGCTCCCTCTTTTGGCCCAGGCTTCGCCGGTCTTCCCAAAGATCTTGAGCGCCGCCTTCCTTTTCGGACCCGCACGTGGGCCGCGCCGATCCAACCGTGCCCGACCACCTTTTTGCTCGGTAGCACCCACTAACCCCGCATAGCTCATGCGCGCGCTATTTTTCCATAAGCTCGACCCTAGGTCATTTACTCATGTCCGCCGGTAGCGGTTCGCCGCCGGGCATGGCTCGCCGCGTCCGGCCGTTTCGGCCTCGACAAGGGCACCCCTAGATGCGCGTTAGCTCACCGATTCCACCGAACCCAAGAACGCCCCAAACGGTGCACCTAGCTCGGCTAGCCGTCGGCTAGCCTCGGCCGAAGTGGCCGCCGTGAAAGAAAACGATGACGGCGAGCCGTCCGATCTGCGCTTAAGATCCGTGCGGCTTCACTGTGTGTGGTCGCTGACAGTGGGCCCCATTTGTCGGCCTTCATGGATTTAAAACTCCCGCGGCTTCTTCACGTCGCCGACATGTGGGCCCTCGGTCCCACATGTCGAGGTAATGAGGCGCCTATGACCCCAAAGCGCCACTCATGAGTTACGCCTTCAAGTATGTCTTCGACGTGGTTGGCTCGACGCATGAGTTAGCGGGCCGACCCGATATTGTTCACCCTTTTTCCCAGATTTTATAAATAAAACAAAGACAATAAATAGAAACGATTTATTTAAAATAGGTAGATATCATTAAAAATTCGGAAAAATTAGGGTAAATACTAGAGCTTGTGTTGGATTTAATAAAAATAGTACCTCACACAAGAATCGAACACGGTTCCTAGATTAAATCCATTAAGCTTATTTTAGGGTATTAATTCATATAAAAATAAGAAAAAATAGAATGTTGTGTATTAAAAATAGATTAACAATTAAGTTAAACATAAGAAAATCATGGATGCCGATAAATCACTTTTTGGACCTAGGTGAATATAGTATAACCTATAATATGTTTCCTAATTACATGTTAACTCAATATTGGTATAATTAGGAAACATGAATAACTAGCTACATGTATCATGTTAACATATTCTAACTATTTAAAGTACTTTAAAAGACGATAAAACCATATTTTGTCCTATTGGGTTAATTAGGGTAGAAATTTCATTACACATATATATACATGTATCATGTGCATCATCTCACAAGCACTTGCGACCATTCCGCTATGATTCATTATTTAGAAGGATCATGGAACTTTCTCGATATATATATATATATATATATATGGATTCATGTAGATAGTTAAACATAGGAATCGTAAATGGCGAATCTGAAGCGACCTCGATTGCATTTCATGCATCATTCTTTTCTTCGCCGCATCGTGTTTATGATGAATTGTTGATTCTCCGTTTAGGCGTAGAGGATCCGGAAACACTGTTCGAGGACTCCGCACAAGACCGGACTTCAATTCCCAAGGCGAGTTAATATCTACCCTCAAAGGAGTTTGCTTTTACTAGGGAGAATCTCGATTTTTCCTAGTGCGAGTTAATACTTAACCTTAATAGTGTTACTTTTACTAGGAGAGTATCGCTTTCCTAGTGCAAGTTAACATCCAATAATATCATATTGAATCCCAGATTTCTAAAGCATTTATTTTACAAGATATAAAGCGCATGCCCTTTTAAGTACTTATGCCTATTTGTTCAATCATGATATATCATGCCATTTACTTACTTGCTATCAATTTACCATGATGATGTTGTCTTGAATTAATCATCGTCATTTGGTTTACTATTGATCGCTTTGATGATTATCCTTGGTAGCTGGTTAATTTAAATAAACTGATTTAGACTCCTAAGTCTTGGTTATAATCTTGCTTAGACATTGCTCAGTCCAACTATTAATTTTAGGCTTAAAATTGCCTCGGAACAGTGAACCGACATTCACCGGACATGATCACACATTGAATATGGTTAATTGGAAATTGGGCCTGGCATGCCAGTGTGTGTATGGTTGTGATGTCTTGCAATGCGCATCGGGTCCGCATTGGGTAAGAGATGAAGTAGTGGGCTACGTGATTTGAGGAAGCTAATCGCCCACATACGTAGTGCATGGAAGAGAGCGGCGAGATCCGCGTAATGCCGCGGCGCTGCCCCAAAAGGAGGGTTCCGCCACATCGTGTGATTCACACGAGGGTGCGAGTTAGCCGAAGAAGGAAGTGCATAAGGGTGAGGCCCTTAGTGGATGGTGGGTGAATCAAGGATTCTCCTGCGACGGTGCATCGAGGATGCACAGTGTGGCGCCATCGACTATCGCTGCGGGAGATAGTTCCTAACACCACAACGCCGGCCATCGCGCGGTAGTGCAAGTAGTGGGGATTCAGGGTAGTTACGACTGCGGGCGTACCTGCTGCCGCCATGCTTGAGGTGAAGACAGTTTCATGTCGTCATCGAGGATGATCTAGGTCCATTCTTCAGAGAGCCGTGAGTCTAGCGTGGGTGGCAGCCCAGCTAGGACGAGACCGGTACTTTTTGGGGAATGTGATCCTAACGAGCGCGCCACACTCGGAAGATGATGGCGGAGTGGGAAGAGAACGTTTGGCGAGTGCTTGGAAACTACCATGGGATTGGTTGTGCATTAAAAGGAAATATGATAAATAATCAATTTGTGAGGAATTTGGTTAAAGCGCTAAGTTATAGGCTTTCATTTCCAAAGCGGCTTTCATGCAAATAAATAAACCCAGCCTTTCCTTTGAAACCTCTATCACTAAATGCATTGGGTTGGGTGTTAGCTCGCTTGATGTTTGGATGACACCGACCTCGCATAAATATCTATCTTTAGACATGGAGGAGCCCGTCGAGGAAGATGCCTACGATTGTCATGAGGAAGGAGATCCTCGATGCAGGACCGAGAGTAGTTGCTTAAGATAGGGTTTAGTGCGTTCCACCGATCGTGTGTGGTTACATTTTTGGTGTGATTTTGTTGTTCTTTTGAACTTGCAAGTTGCCTTTTGGGAGATTTCCGCTACTCGATGAACTTTGGTGCGTAACTAAGGCTTAAATGCCGTTTGCTACTAATGCGATCGGATGATCGCTGTTATGTAATATTTGGACACCGATGTATGAAATGATTCCAGCTGTGTAACTCTTGCACTAGCCTACTGATCCAGGGCCTAGTGCAGGTCCGACCGTTCTCGCTAGGTAAGCCGAGAAGGGGCGCGACAATGCCGCTACGGGCCACACGCACACATAGCCTGTGCAGCGAGGGATAATACCATTTGAACACCCAGTCCAAAAATCATTTAGAGTAAGCTCACCTAAGGGATAGTCCACATATGCATAGCACATCTATTGCCTACTAGACTTTATCCTCGTTTCACTCAAAAGATTTAACTTAGAAGTTCTATGTTTTATAAAAGAAAATAATATAAGCTAGTGAAACTACAGGTAAAATGACAAAGGTGGCACTGAAGAGAGTGGGTGATACATTGTTATTACAGTTTTCTTATAAAACTAGGAATGAACTTAGGCCTGGTTAGACGAGAGTGCCCCCTTCCCTATTCCTTGGCACCTAAAAGATCTCCGCTCCCCGTCCTCTTTCTCAGGGAAAAAACTCGAGGAACAAGGATCCTCCTCATCCTCGTTTTTGGGCTGCTCTTGGATTAGACGGCTACATCTCAACAAAGATCTCGACGAGATTAAATGGAAAGAATGAAATGATGAATGGTAGCGTAGATCCAAGGTAAACTGCGGCCTTCATTGAGCTAGAGCTTCAGGGTCACTGATATGTGCACATCTCTGCTCTGCTTCTTTTGGCGGTTTCTGGAGGTTGGCGGTTTTATTGTAACAAATTTATAAGTTTTTGAAAAAAAATTTAAATAATCTAAAAAAAAATCTGAATTTTTTTTTTTTACTGTAGCGGACCGCCGGCCGCCGACCGCTGGCGGTCCGTTGAAAAGAACGGTGCCCGTCTCGCCCTACCGCCAATGCCTATTGTTGCCACCGTGGCCTCTAGCCTGCTCGAACGCGTTGCTACAACTAGCTCTCGTGCACACGCCGTTGCCATCACTTGGAGCCTATGATGTCCTCCCGTGTGTAGCCTCCCGCTCTAACACGTGCCACCGTGACTCCTCCTACTCGTTGCCTTCCACGTATCACACTCCTAAGTGCCACAGCCTCCTCCCTGCGTAATGGCGCGCCTCTGTGGGTTCGCTTGTGCTGCCTCTTCCAGAGAGTGTGTGATTAGCGCAGGAGCATATGAGACAACGAGAGGAGATGGATGGTGAATGAGAGGATTAGGCCTTAGGTCCTTAGGTTAGGGAGGGCAAGTTAGGCCGTGGTTGGTTTGGGTTGTTTCGGCTAGGCAGCAGGTTGGGCTGATGTGAATGTGCAGTGGGATCACATTTCATACACAAATTTAGGTCCTCGTTCAAATCCCGTTCCTATCCCCGCCAGACCTGACGTGAGAACAAAATTTTCCCATTAACATCACCGTGGAGGACAATTTTTCCCATTCTGCCTCGTAATAGGGAATGAGGAATGGTCCATTGCCATCTCTAATAAGACCCAATAAAATTACAGTGAAGATTTTTAGATAAATATATATAGGTAATTTTTATGTGTCCAATCTAAATATTTACAAATTGTATTAATGGTCTATCTTTCGAAACTTTGACCCACACACCAGAACGGAGGAGTACTAGGTAATTAATACGATATATTATGGACATGCAAATCATCTTTGGGATTTCTACTCCTCTTTTTTCTTCCTTTTTGCACGTGAGCTTTGATTGTTCTTCGCCGCAAAGTTGCTGGGTGACCGTGTGTTTTGACACAACGGCCTATTCAGAAAAGATGGCTTCCAGCGGTCCAGAGAGGATAAACCTGACCCCATTCTTCTTCGTAAAACAGCTTTGTTTTGAAACCGCCTTTCTCACGGTGAGGCGGCTCTGCGCTCGTGTTTCTCCAGAAAACAAAAAAAAAGATTTTGTATGAAAAAAAGGATTTCATACATGTAACTGAACTGAGATGACCTATGTTCTGACATAGCAAAGCAAACTGCAAAAGAGAACAAGAATCTGGTATATGTGCAAGTTGGAAGGACACTGCATGAGTTGCATCTGACCAGCCGTCGTTTCTTTCCCTGATTCCAGATCATGATGCTACGCTACGAGCAAGTGTGTGAAGTGAGAACTCAGGAGATACGTACTGACGAGTCCTTGTTTCAACTTTCAAACAGTATTAATCTCACGGGTACTGTATATTTGATATGGCATCGCATCTAACTCCTATGCTGTTTTTATTCACGGTTTAGCATGATGATACATGTCCATATCCTACGTGGACTCGTGAGCGCTGAGCCTCTAATTTCTTCCTTTGATGATGATGGGACGTGACGTGTACGTGTATATATGGGTGTGGCTTGAACGTGTGCTGTGTAAGAGCATCACACCAGAAGCTCTATCCCTATTTTCTCTCTCTTCTATTCTATTTTCTCTCTCTATTACTCTAAAATTCCTTCACACTTTACACTACACTCTAAAAGATTCCTTCCCTCTACCAGAAACTCTATCTTTAAAACTTTATTTCTATACTACTATAGGGCAGGGATCAAAATCCCGGTTTAGGTCCCGAACCGGCCTTCTCACCGAGGCGAGAAACCGGTAAAATCCGGTGGAACCAGACCAAAACCGGCAAAAACCCGGACAAATTTAAATCCGAATGAACTGGGCCGGCCGGGTGGGTTGAGGGCGGATTTGACCGGGTTCCCGAGCGGGTTGACCGGTTTCCCGACGGGTTTGTGCGAGAAACCAGTAGAAAAACTAGAAATTGGAAAAATTGAAAAGATGCAGGAAAAAATTTTGAAAAAATATGAAAAAATCATATATGCCTAGGATATATGTCATGGTAATTTGTATAAATGTAAAAAAAAAATTTGGCATGACCTATGCTAAAAATTGATGTTTGGAACATATGTACATATGACATATTATACATAACATATATTGCAATACAAATATTTAGACATTAGACATAGAAATATATGTCTCAAAACCGGTATGATTCATATATACATATATTGCAATACAAATATTTAGAAATTAGACAATGTTTCCATGAAACACATATATTATACATCTTTGATTTGAAATTTAAGCATGAAAATGATGTAGATTTGAAATTTTGCTTTGTACAAGTTGTTTTAAAAAACTTCTAGTTTTTTTTACAATTTTTTTTTTCTAAATTTTCACATTTTTACAAATTCAAATTTGAAACTCCGAATTTCCCCGGGCAAAAACCGGCGGGTCCCGAAGCCGGCCCGCACCGGGTCGCCGAGAACCCGCCGGTTTTTCCAGGTTCCCACCGGGTTTGCGAACCTGCTATAGGGTTTCTGCTACAGATGCTCTAAGTGTGTGCATGTACATTGTACCCAAAATAAAGTGGACTTTTTTTAAAAAAAAATTCAAGGTCTCTTCGATTCGATTGAATTTTAAAGAAAAGAATATAGGAATCTAATTCAAAGGAGAAAATTACATGGAGGTGTTTAATTTTTAGAATTGCTTCAAAGGATTTCATATAATAGAATTTTTTTAGTCTAAATTTGGAGGATCCTTTGTGGTATCATCTCTCTAACCTCTTTTCCAATTCCAATGTAACTTATCTTTTTTCTCTCTTTGTTCTCTATCTTACATAGTATATAAGTATCAAAATTCCTACATTTATCATATTTATCATGTATGCAACTAAACGACATGCTTGAACAATTTTTATATATTCAATGCTACAGGATTCAACATGTCTAAACATCTCAATCATATGTTTTGCCTATTTATACAGGTTTTCATTCCTATCGAAAGAGGCCCTCAAAGTTGGTTTCCAGTACAGCAGTTTTTTTTTTAAAAAAAAATCTAAAACTCTGGAGGGAAATGCAAGCGATCATGCATGTTGTTTGGATTGCACTCAAAAGTTGGTTGAATTTTAGTCCCGATAAAAATTGGTGGTGTATGTGCTTAGCTAGTAAATAACATCAAATTCAAAATTATAGGATCCATCTTATATAGTTTTTGTAAAAAAAATGATAAAAAGAAAATTCGGGTAGGCATAACCTTAACTTGCCCTTTGAACACTACACAAGAAAACAAACATATCGCATTCGTCCTATGTTAAGATGATATTAGAGATGTATCAAATTGTCAACATAGTTGTGCACAATCTTCTTGGATGAACCACTTGCTGTTTTACTTCAGACGCCTACGCCTCAATGCTACACAGGTCAAATTGACCGTGGGTTCTTGGTTCAGCAACGAATACACTGTTTGGTGATTAACTACAAACCATTATTTATTGTCGCAAATCTTGTCCACATGACCATGGTTACGAAGAGTTATATATCGTTCTGCATACACGAAGTCAAAATAATCTCTTTCTAAATATTCAGATAATCAATAAAAAACCATATTATAGTTTCATCTACAAAATTGCTTGCATACCATTATAATTTTATTAATTAGAATTCATAAATAAATTATATAGTAACTATATATTAGAGTCTAGGTCGAATATATATACGAGTTAGGATCACAATAGGACTTTTAAGTTGTAGATGCAAGGCAACGAAGAGGCGAGGTGCAGTGAACGAAATCGATTGTGGGAAAACAAAAGAAAAGGCTCCATAGTCCAGAAGCTGCTTGCGTGAAGGAGAAAGTCAGCACACAGGACACAGCGATCTTAAACAAGGAGAAGGGAGAAGCGAGTTTGGGTTTCCAAAGAGGAGGCAAGCCAATCGAATGCCATGCTAAGCTAATAACATCTGAAATGGATACCAATATCTCTATTTAACTGTCTACATAAAAAGATTTTTTATCTATATTTTTATCCTCTTCAACAGAATACATAAACTCTAAATTTATATAGATAGAGGAGAGATAATACCCAAATATAGGTCTCTTGAGAAAGATACCCACATATAGGTCATGTAATAGGTACTCTGTTTAGAGGCTGGCAATGCCAAAATATGGAGAGAATACCCAAATTTTGGATATTATGACTTTAAGTTTCTTGTTAGAGCATCCCAGCAGCTCCTCTATAATCCATCCTCTATAACATTATTCACCTTTCTCTAAGAGATTTCCCCCATCTTCTAAATTCCTTTACATTTTACATTACATCCTCCAAAACATCGTTTCTCTGGCAGCTTCTCCATCCCTAAAAGGTTAAATGAATAGTGTTTTGCAGGACCATCTAAAGATGCTCTTAAGATAGTCTAAGCTGGCTGCCTTTGCACAGGCAAAGCATAGATTCCATGACAAGAGTAGGGCAGACTTGCCTCCTCTCTGTTTAAGAGGAGAGGATTCGAGCCTAATCCACAATTTTGAAGTTCGTGGAAAATTGCACTCTTAGCATTCCCTTCGAGAAACATGCCATTAAAATATACGGGATCACTTCAACATGTAGGCACTCCATCTACTTGTCATCCAATTGTAGCTTTCTGATCTGCATCAAACGGTCCGGATACAAAACAACAAGGAGCTCTAGACGGCGCGGCTCTAGGCAACATATCTCAATGGCAATTCCAGATAGATCTCAGCAGGGTATATCGGAGAGTGCAAATAAGAGGAGGCTTGGTGAGCTTAGATTAGAGAACAAAAGAGGAGGCTCGGGGAGGCTCCACCACCACCACTCCGAAGAGCTACCAACCCATTCACCACTATACCACTCTAGCACCGCCAAGCTCCATCGTGTCACTACGGCATCAACGCCACCACAACATCTCAATCTGCCCCTATGTCACTCGACGTCCGACACAATGACCATGGCGCTGTTCACCAACTCCAAGCCACCATGACTGGCGCCGTGATCCTATGATGATTGTCGTTCTCGGCATTAGGAGGAGAGAGAAGCACTTGGATGGGGATGGGGGCAAAGAAAGAGAGATGAGGCAGGGGAGGGTGGTGCGCGGCTAGCTACTTGCATCCAAAAACCGATAACTTGCAGCACAGGATGGCCGAAGACAACAACATGAGAGACCAGCTCAAGAAGAGGAGGAAATAGTGGGGAAAGAGGAGGAAATAGAGGGGAAAGAGAGAGGAAGGGAAATAGACGGAGTACTGTAGAGGGAACCGTGGGAGTTTGTTGTGGTATTAGGCGAGCACATAGATTTTGGTAGTTTGGCTGGCATTAGCTTGCATCAAAGTGCTATGGGATCAATTTTGCCTAAAGTTTTATGTCATGCATGAGCATAGTCTCTTGCTAGTTACTTTTGTTTTATGACTCATGATTTTTACAATACACTAAAATAAATACGGATCATCCATTATTTTTGGTTTAACGACTTAGCTTATTTCTACTATCCTTTCAGTACATAAACTATATGGTGTTGAAAAATTTTGCCTCGTAATAAAATCTGAATTTAAAATGTTGTCATATTACCAACATATGGATAGTATATTATTGTCTGTTTCTAAAAAACGTTTCTCTAAAACTTAAAAACCCATTGTCATAGTTTTAAAAAAAACACTCGAGCATCTGTTCAAGTTACTTAAAGCTCTTGAAGTTTGGCTTTTCGACATCCAAATATTTTTTTTCTGGTCTCTTGGGTTTAATGCTTCCATGGCCTGTTTAATTGCTTCCTCAAGAAACCGCTCTCTCGGTCCATAGATATACGCAAGCGCATCTAAATTAATTGCATAAAATAAAAAAACAAAGATATAAAGCAGAAAATATCCGTACTAAAGTTTGCTTTTTCATGACAGATCAGAGATTGCTAGCTACATGCGCATCAGCCACAGAAAATAAAAACGATAAATCTATGTCTGGAGGCAAAAGAAGAGAGATTCAGGGATGATGCAAAGTTGTTGCGAGCATCGGTCAGACGTGTGGTCGAGAAGCCGGTCACCGGTGCTCACCAAGAAAGCGATGCACATGGAAAAAGAGCACCAAAGATGCATATGACGGTATCGACCACATCACGTCCATCAGAAAAAGGGCATTTAAGAACAGCACGAGCAATAAATCTGGAAAGATTGGTGCATATTATGGTGCAAAGTACTGCGAGACCACAGGATCAGCGAGGAATAGTTTAGTCAGATTGGCGTCGATAGGAACAAAAGATGCTTTTTCCAAGGTGATGAGGTTGGCTTGCAAGTTGCAACAGTTGGGTGGATGGAGACAGAGGCGGCCCCTGTAGAGATCATTCCAGCACGAAATATCCAGCTGAAAATAAATATTAATATAAAGGGAGTGACTAAGAGTAAGTTGTCTGATAATAAAATAAGTATCAGTCGATTATTAATAAAATTGCACTATAACTATACTAAAATTGCACATTCTAAATAAATATAAATTTAGTTTTACTAAATGTCACAATTTTAGATTGATCAAACAAACATGATGATTTGAAACATAGGAAAATAAAAGCGTATAGACGCGTGTATTCGATAGATTTACGATCAACAAAGTATAAATCAAGCGAATAAAAGCGATGATTGATAAGTAGCAATTTTGATACTAAAATTGCAGACTTTGTAGGTTGTGCAATTTTAGTCTTATTAGAGTGCAATTTTAGATTGACTGATAGTTAAAAAAATTTCAGTCGCATGAGAATTAGCAATTCTGTAATATAAATAGGGTGTGGAATTGGAGGAGAAAAAGTCCAAAGGCCAGAACAAAACCATTGCCAAAGCGAAAGGCAAGAGATTGTGATAGATTCCATGCTCATTTGCTCCATCTCTTAAGCAACACATAGTCACATTCACATAGTCGTAGACACCAGCCTGAAACTGAACTAGGAGGCCAGGAGATCAAGAACTCCTGGAAGAGCATTCTTCTTCCATTTTCTGAACTTTTTCTCCATTTCTTAGCTGACACATCGCTGGTCTCTCTGTTAGTTGCCTCCCAGAAACGGAATTGCGCCGAAATCAGTAAAAGGAGCCATTTTGGAACTCCTGGGTCATAGAAATCACCAAGAACTCAATACAAGACGCCATTTTTGGGCTCCTGGATTGCAGAGAGCTCCAAGAAACGGAGAAAGGAGCCACCTTGCGAGCTCCGGGGAGGCCACTGACGCCCCCGGGGTGTTGGCGTTTGATCCAACAGTAACTCTTCGCTGGTGATGGAGGCGGAGGTGCTCCTGAAGAAGATACGGGAGCTGGAGGAGGGCCAGGCTGAGCTCAAGCGGGATATAGGCAAGCTCATGCCGGAGCGCCGTGGCGCGCAGTCCGCCTCCCCGCGCCGACTCTGCCCCGCGCCGCTGCCGCAGTTCTCGACATCGCGGCGCGCCCTCCCCGCATTCCCGCAGTCATTGCGGCTGCAGCGCGAGAGCCGCACTGGGCTGTCCGACAGGCACTACCTCAGGATACTGCAGTCGCTGGGGCAGGCCGTGCACATCATTTCCCTCGATGGGAAGCTCCTGTACTGGTGAGGTTTCTTGCATTTCTTGGCTTGGTTGTGCTTGCTCAATGCTCATCAAGTGTTTGATCAATTGCTGAATTAGTGTAAGAAATTGAAACAACTTTCATGTGCCTACTGAAGTGAACAAATACTGCAGCGACCTATATGGGGACTAAAATAATGTTCCTGAACATACTTTTGGTAAATGTGCGGGTAGTTGAATTAGTCTGCTATCCTGTAAGATTGTAGTTTTCCCCCCTTAGTCTGTTATCCTATAAGACTGTAGTTTCCCCCCCTTGGGGTTTTATTCAACTGTTGTGTGTGCACTACTGCATTGGTTGTACTTCTGCGTCGTTAAGGAAACCACGTGTGTATTGGGATGAAATCAGTTGCTAAATTCAGAACGATGGATGTCAAGTGTCTAGCTGGTTGCAATGATCATGTGGTCCATGCCACAGTATGTAGTATTTTACTGTATTGACTTGTGTCTGGTTGTGTACTAATGGGGGGTAGATCATGTGTATGAAAATAGAGTTAGCTTAGGTCAAATAAACATCTAGTGGATAGTGATAAAATTGGAACAGGGTTCTTGTAAAACTTGCTGGATGTTTTTTTTTGTCTTATTGCATGATTGCATCAATTGTTCAAGAATATGTTATGCTGTTTGTAGTTTTTTTTTGATGATGGAAGAAATGTGGCCTATATATCACAAAATGTACAGAGTCTTGAAATATTTTATTTTATACAATAAACGTAAGTGAACTTGATGTATAAAAAAATAAACAAGCTAGAACCATCATGTCTGCTTTTGACATCTATATAGTCTCAGTTATATAGTGCACATTTATCAGAAAGCTTTTGTGGCTTTGGATATAACTCGTAGTTTCTGGTTATCATATATAATTATAATACATAAATGTGGTAGACCTTTTTTGTTATATAATTTCAATTTTACAATTGCTTACGTGATTGCTGACAAAGTTGTGCTGGTTTTCTGGCAAGTTGCTACAATTTATGGCGTGAAATTTAAATAGGTATATCTAGAGAAAATCATGTAATTTTTCTCTTGTGCCCTATAATATTTTTTATTGAATAGCGTAGTTCGGTGCATGTAATTATGGTAGAAAAGATGTCGACGACTGGTCATCAACTTGGCTCAAGAAACAAGGAAGATTCTTTATGTAATCTGCAATGCACACATGATCTCTGTTTGATGCTATGAATATTACATCTTTTACCAAATTCTCCCATTTTTACTGTAACCTAGGAACCGATATGCCGAGCATATGTATGGCTATTCTGCATCAGAAGCAATTGGTCAGGATGCCCTTGAATTAATTGTTGATCCTGGTGACTTCGGTGCAGCAAATGACATCATTCGGAATATATTTATGGGGAAGTGCTGGAGAGGGAAGTTTCCTGTTAAGAACAAGTTAGGAAAGCGGTTTTTTATTGTCGCCAACAACACTCCTTTATATGATGACGATGGTAGCTTGCTGGGACTTATCTGTCTCTCAGCTGATGTACGGACATTGGAGGAGATAATTGGTCCTTCAACCTCAGCAAAGTCCTATCCAAATTCAGCAAAGCCCCGTTTTCAAGTTAACAGCCGGCCTAAAAGTGGTTTATTAGGCAAAAGTTCTCTTGACTCTCAGAAACCTCTCCAATCTGCTATCTCCTCCAAGATAACAACTTTGGTAAGTTGTATTCCTGAGTAAAAATAAGAAATAACTACACTGTAGTTGGAATACTCTTCTAGTATTTCTTTATTTATTTTGTAGTGTATGCTTTCCTTGATTTTTGGAATGACAACACAGGCTACCAAGGTTACAAGTAGAGTTCGTTCTCGGATCAGAACGGGTCAGAATTGTGGTGAGCAGTATGGTGGTGGCTGTGACAACCAGTATTCAGAACATGATGCCAGGGAGGAGCAGACATCAAGCGAAGAAAGCACGCCAAGTGGAGATGTACCGCATGGTGCTTTTGTTACTGAAGAGGGTTCCCCTAGGAAATCGAGCAAAACAAATAGTGATGATTCAGGAGAAGGAAAAGTAGGGCTTCACAAGTTTTTTAGTTCAAAGGCAGAGGCATTATTGGCCAAGAAGGGGATATTATGGCCTTGGAGAGGGCATGAAAATGATGGGGGCTGTGGGAAGAATAACATGACCTTGCCACAGTTGCATGACAAGCAAGAGAATGACCAGAGTCATCAGGGAGTTCCAGTTCCAGAGCCTATCATAATTCCAGACTGCCAAGACAATGAATACATCCAGGCAAGCAAATATGAGGTCTCAGGTTCCTGGTGGTCTTTCAACAATAACAGTACAAGTAGTATGAGCAGCACTGGAAGTACTAATAGTAGTGCTATTGAGAGGACAGATTATGAAGCAGACTGCCTAGATTATGAGATTCTGTGGGAAGATCTAGTAATTGGAGAACAAGTAGGTCAAGGTAGTTACTTCTCCCTTCGCAATGTCTCTATCTGTCTAGCTTGTAATTCTGAGAACTACTTAAGAAGTAATTCTGAGAACTACTTAAGAAGTTGGTTCTTTTTGAGTAATTGCTCTCTCTGTGCGCTTCTTAATAATAGCTCATGTCTACTCCTCTTATCTTTGTCTGAATCCAAATTTGTTGTGCTTCTTCTAATCTTCAATAGTCAAAGCATTTAAACTTAATTTTATGATTTTACAATGGCATGAACGTGTACTGTGAGCATTTAAGAGTTACACTTGCATACCATGACAATGATGACATATGTATGACATTTTGCCTCCATATGGTTTCTCCTAGAAGTTAATGAAACCTTCTTTTGATTACTGATGAAACCTGGAAGTTTATGTAGATAATCAGACAAAAATAGTGAGTACATCTATTCTTTGCCTGCTGTGTTAATATGTTGTCCACTTCTCGACGTTGCTTATTTGTGCTGTTTCATGTTTGATCCATGTAGGTTATTGCGGAACTGTGTATCATGCTTTGTGGTATGGTTCGGTATGTATGTTATGTTGCATGACTATGAATGAAACTTTACAGCTTAACAATAAATTTTGAATGACTATTCATGGTCGTGTAGGATGTGGCAGTTAAAGTATTCTCCAAGCAGGAATATTCAGAAGAAATGATACTTACCTTCAGACAAGAGGTAGACATACATACATACATACATACATATATATATATATATATATATATATATATATATATATATATATATATATAGGAATAATACATAAGGCTCCATGGAGCCTAGGCTCCATATATATATAAACAGTTTCTGTTTACCCACACTTGCTCCTGAAATGAAGGTTTCATTAGTTTCTAAAAATATATAGAAACCATAATTGCATATTGCAATTGGACTTGCCAGAATATACAGAACCCATAATTGCTGTTTTATCTATTCTATGTTGATATAATCACATGGATAAATATGAAAAATAAAGGATGTGATGTTGAGAATTCTTCAGCGTATTGTTTTTTTTCCCATAGTTTGTGTGTCATGTCCGTAACTGCATTATTCAAATGTGCAGGTTTCGCTGATGAAGAAACTACGTCATCCCAATATAATACTTTTCATGGGAGCAGTTGCATCTCCACAGCGACTTTGTATAATTACAGAATTTCTCCCAAGGTATGCTTTATATCTCCTACATTTTTCTGTGGGTGTTACTTTCTACTTTACTTGGTGCGAGCGAGAAAAGGAGCCAGCAATATATTTTAAATCTAGGTATATTGCTTGCTTATGTATCATATATTCTTGAGTTCCCAATGGTCTATGTTACTGTCTGAAATCCGAGGTGTAACCGCCAGGTTTTTATTGGTTCTGGGGATTAGAAAGACACAATCTATCATTTCCTGTTTTAGTTTCTTGAGATACAGGTGGTAAGTAAAAAAAAAATAGTAACATAGGCACTAGAGCGTCTGTCCCTTCATATTTCAAACATAAAGTGGAGGTAGGCGATGTAGCTCAAGGGTGACACAGATGCTTTGCAACGTTGAGGACTTTGCCCTTTACTTCAACCCCTCATGGCTGACTCCTAGTTTTCCTTTGTCCCATGTATATTGGGATGAAGGACACCTCGACCTGATCTAATGTGAACTTCTTGACCTACGTCATCATTATTCTACTGCCCTTGGTTCCTAGTAGTTGTTATGTAATCCATGTAAAAGTTTATACATTGCAATCTGTATCCTGGGGGGATCCTTTCTTAGAAGGCTTCACACACAAAAGGAAAAGAAATAGTATGTGCACCTATTCCACTTGTATTTCTGTTGATCTCTCCACATACACTAACATTCAAGCCTGTTAGCCCATGTTTGTCATGTTCCATTGTAAGTAACTTGAGAATAGCACACAGGAAGGCTAGTGTTTTTTTAGAATTTTTGATGCTGAGTGATCTTCGTAGTCACTGCAAGATCACCTGAAACTTCTACTAGTGCTAGCCATGCTATTCTTGAAACACTTCTTGATGATTGTTGACTTATCATGTATTAATTTTGTGCTAAGTGAACTATCTTTTTTTGGATTTGAACCACTGTTTGCTAGTGGAAAATAAGTTTTAACATTTAGATATTCTTCTGCCACTGTTTAAAATTTCATAAGAGGTCATATTTTTTTCTTTTTACCTTGCTCAGTATGATTTTCCCCTATAATGCAGGGGGAGCTTGTTTCGCTTACTTCAAAAGAACTCCGGCAAGCTGGATCCAAGACGGCGAGTTCACATGGCTATTGACATCGTGAGTGCATTTTCTCTAAATAGCTAGTTCTAGGAAATGGCAAACCAATTAGATTCTGAGTGAACAGGTTATAGCAGAACTGGCTAGACATTTTTCACTTGCAAATATCTGGAGACATTTAAATAGATACAGAAGAGAAGCTGAATTGCATATATAGGGTGTGTTCTCACCTGCTTATTTACTTATCTCCGGTTTCGAAAATGCTACTGCTTTGGTATTTTGATCCCCCTTCTTTTTATTTCAAAGGCGCGTCTCAAAACTCTTAAAAAACAAGTCAGATGAAGTAGGCTGGACTCTCTAAGTCACTTTAAAAAGCTCTCAATGTTCATCTTATCAGCAAATAACATAATCAACAAATCAGATCAGTTCTAAAGAAGCCATCTGACATGATATCTTGTCTCACACATTTTGCTACTAATATTGTAACATTAGTTTCTATCGCCGAAAACCAATAATCCAATCCATATGGTCATGCTGTGAAATATTGTTACTCTAAACAGTTTTTGTTTCTTGCGTGTTTGCATTGGGGGCTCTGAACCGATGGAAAGGTTACTTGGTATTTTTGTTAGACAAGTGCATATTTTGTCTGTGTGGAAGCTTTGATTGTCATGTTGATTGGAAAACATAACTTTTTATGTTTTTGCAGGCAAGGGGCATGAATTATCTTCACCATTCCAATCCCCCTGTTGTCCATCGTGATTTAAAATCATCAAACCTGTTGGTTGATAAGAACTGGACAGTAAAGGTAACCCTGAAATTTTTAGCTCTTCCATATTTTCATGTTTCCTCATCTGATTTATTTTGTTCAATTAGGTTGCAGACTTTGGTCTTTCACGTCTCAAACTGGAAACATTTCTGACTACAAAAACAGGAAAAGGAACAGTAAGTACGATCAAACTTTATTTGATTTCACATGGATTTCCACTACTAACAGATTGACATAAAGATCAACATACTATAAACTTTTCTGTTTATTTACTAAATATCTGATAGTTAGCTTTAATATCCAGCCACAGTGGATGGCTCCAGAGGTGTTACGTAATGAACCTTCAAATGAAAAGTAAGCTTAGCGTGGACATTCTAGAACTAGTAGACATTCCTGCTATCCAAAGATGGTAACTCTTTTCTTTTTGTTAAATCTAGGTCTGATGTGTACAGTTACGGAGTGATCCTATGGGAGATTGCTACTCAAAAGATACCCTGGGATAATCTCAATACTATGCAGGTAATCTTTGCAATGTATTTATCTGTTAGATAATAGTTATTCATCTGATTTTCAATCACATATTTGGTGGCCAGTGGTCACTATATGATTGAATTTGTTAGCATTGTTTAGTCCAGCTGGTAGGAAAAAGGTAGCAAGCTTTACCCAGAATAAAATCTACATAGAAAAGTTTAATGTTTCTTTGCCTCGTATTTCCTCCATTTACCTGTCAGTCAGTCTGATGCAGGGTTTCCAATACCGAACCGACCAAGAAAACCACATCATGCCCAATGTTTTTGTTAAAAACCGACGAAAACCGTATGAAAACGGTGCCGTAAACTGTTTGGAGCCGATTGTCAGGTCGGTTTTTGTCAGTTTTTATCGGACGTGGTTTACACGAGTTCTGTGGACCCTGATTTGTTGAGGCAAGATTAGTACAGAGATGCTTTCGTCAGTGCATAGCTTTTCAGCTGCAGAATTTCAAAGTAAAAGGTCCTAAGTTTACTCTCCCGAGGGTGTCCTTTTTCCTTTTCATCCTAGGAGAAGTCTAGATACTCCCATTTTGTGGTGTCCTAGATACAATTTTCCTCTGTAGGGTACTAGCTTACTGGTGAATCTTTTTCAAGAATCGAAATCAACACCATTGCATATTAGACAGTCCAATTTCTTGCATATTTAAGCATACCGGTACATAAAGAATTCTTAATATTGTGACCTCTATGTTGCAGGTTATTGGAGCCGTGGGTTTCATGGACCAGAGGTTGGACATACCAAGCGACACAGATCCTCAGTGGGCGTCAATGATCGAGAGTTGTTGGGAAAGGTACATACATACATATTTTCCCTATGAACAACTATTTTGCGTACTATCAAACAACTGTTTCCTACTAAACATTATCTTGCTGTGAGCAGTGATCCGCAACTTCGCCCTTCGTTCCAAGAACTCCTGGAGAGGCTCCGTGATCTGCAAAAGCAGTACACCCTGCAGGCTCAGATGCAGCGAAACGCTGCTGGGGATGTACCAGTGAAAGGCACTGCAAAGATGAGCGTCGAGGATTGCTAGCTTCAGATCATAATGGAATCGGCGCAAATGGCAGCTGCCATTGTGAGCAACCAGAGTGAACAACTGGGATGAATCGTTGGCGATGTGATCAAGGTGCGAATCTAGAAGGTTCTGTGCGTCTTCCATGGTTACTTCCAGGCGGAGCTACCTCCACAGTTGAGTTGTGGTACCAGAGAGCAGAAAGCTGGTGCATGTGCATGGTTTCTCAAATCTCTAAGCCTGGAGCTCTGAATTGCAGTATATCTTCAGACGATTACAAGAAGGCTAGACACTCATGACATGAGAATACGAGATGAGATCAGAGTCATTGGCGACAATGTAGTATCACCAGGTTCGACATGACTCCGTGACAGATTTTTTTTTCTCTCTTTTCTCAAAAGTTGTATATTTGCTTTGTAATAGATGACCCTGTAGATGGAAACTGAATGGTGATGGTGAATCTGCCTTGAGAGTACCCAATGGAATCCTCAGTTTGGCAATCGTCTGCAGTAGCACCGGCCAACATCCTGCCACCTCACTTGGCCAGCCGCTGCGGCGCTGCCGCTGTTAAAAGAAGATTTCAACTTTGAAATTCCAAAAACAAAATTTCAACTGAGGGTTCAAACTTTCACATTTCAAATCTTTTACCTCGATTAAAATGTGCCGTAAAATGTGCCGTGCATGAGCAAGATTGCTTCCTCGCCCTAGAGTAACTGTAAATGTCAATTTTTTAATTATACATGGTAGGCTAGGGTTAACCATTAATACCATGATGGATGGGTTGGTTTAGCTAAGGCAATAAGGATACATATACCTAGGTGTCACAGTACTAAACTAAATCTTTCAATATTTCCCTCTAAAGAAGGCTAATAATTCCTATTGAGAACACAAAGTTCTGGCTGCTGCTGCTGCAAAAAAAAAAAAAAAAAAATTCAAGAAAACACAAGAGAAGTAATGTATTTTTTAGTTTAAGAAGAACAGTCGGGACTTTAAATGTTTTATCAACTGACATTCATTTACATCCTCTCCTATGTGGAACCACATCAACTTGAATGTCTTGAATTGAACTACACTACAACCTGAAGGAAAAATTATCTTTCACATGATACAATATTCTAAACATTTGATAACTGGTGCTCAAATAAATTTGAGATACCATTTTCGAGAAGTAAATTGCGGCAAAGGTCAATTCTAACAAAATCACTAATTGTACTATCTTCTTGGTAGTAGTACTAGTAGGGGTGCAAATGGCTCGGATATGGTCAAATAGTGCCGGATATGAATACGGATATATATTTTTTTGTCGGATATGGATACGGATACGAATAATACCAGACATGGTTACGAACATGGATATTGTCGGATACAAATATTTTTTCTGTCAGATATGGATATGTATACGAATAGTGCCGAACATGGATACATACACAGATATTGTCGGATAAGGATACGAATAGTGTCGAATACGGATCAAGATCTTATAATATCGATATTATCGGATATAATTTGGAACAGATATTACTTGGATAATATGTGAAAATGTATACTTGAAAAATTATTAATATAATATGTTCAGTTGAGTGTTGTCCGATGTAGAGTAGTGTCGCCTGCTTGTGATTCGGATAGTATCTATCATCCATATTCTTTTTGGATATTATCCGTCATTATCCGTATCTGCAATAATAGCCGGATATCCGTAAAACTATCTGAATCACTGTCCAAATCGATTTGGTCAGTCGAAAAATATACGTACCATTTGCATCTCTAATTACTAGAGCTACATTTTAGATATTAGTAAATATGCAATTTATTTTTGTATAGATAGGCAAATATATGCACCAGCTCCTACTTGTCTGTCTCACTCCCCTATGCATAAATTCTGGCTCCACCACTTGGCTTGACGCGGACGACAGAGTATTCGAGATTGAGAAGAGAAATGGAAACAAAATGGGTGAAGGCCTGGACAGGATTGGCAAACAATGAAGAAGAGAGAAAAAGACGAACCATATCCTCTGACATTATGATGTACGTTACGATAACATTAACAATGTTGATCGTTGGATAAAAAGGAGCGCATCGGATTCATCTAATAACTAGCAACAACAAAGAACATTACAATACGTTACGGTGACATTGACAACAATGATCACTGAGTAAAAATGAGCGCACCGGATTCATCTAATACCTAGTAACAATGAAGATAAGGGATGACTTGAGTTAAATTAGTAATCTCAATTACCATGTATCCCAGCTCCAGAATCACCATGGAATTAATGGTGAATTGTTGCTGATCAATTGCAGATGATGCAAAAGATAGGAGGCACATATTACCCATAATTTATTTTTCTAGTTATTTTTGGGTTGGTAAATGCTACCAGCCTACCACTAGTATGGCCATATGTATATACTAGGAGGGACTACGCTTGGTGGCGTGTCCGCTCCTGCCTACCGACGATTCTTTAAAATACAATTAATAGCTATTGCAAGACATATAATTAGGAAGGCAAAAAATAAACAAAGAGTTGTAAAGTCTGTGTAATCAAAAGAAAGATTTGATATCATCTAAAAAAATAAATAATTTTGACGTTGTATATTAAAACATGCCTTTCAAAATAAAGGAATCCTAAAAGGTAACATCTAAAAACATGATGCACATACCATAATAACGTAGATTTCATCAATAATGAAATCCCTCAAGAAAAAATCAGGGTAATATTATGGAAATAGAAAGAAAAATGTGCTACAATAGGCAATGGAGACAATTTTTTTTAAATATTAAAAAAATCAAACCTTTTATGGGTCTTTCTCATGTAGACATGGTTCCATGTTTGGAATTCTTTTCTTTTTGGGATTTTAAAATGGCCTAAAAAAGAAAGTAGAAAAGGCAAAAAAGGAAAAAGCCTCTAAAAAATCTTAATTTTTTATAGGTTTTTCTCGTGTGGGCATGGTTTCACTTTTGTCAATTTTTCAATTTTTTGAAATCCTAAACAACAGGAAAAAAATAAAGAAGAAAACCTAAAAATAAAAAGCAAACTTCTTACATGTCTTTCTCATGTGGCCATGGTTCCATTTTTTTAAGTTTCCTATTTTTTAAAAATTTCTAAATGGCCTTAAAAAAAAGAAAGAAGAAAAGTGGAACCATGCAAATTTTAAAGTTGAAAATTTCTCAACCTTTTTAAAAAATTTCAACTTTAGACGGGCTACAAAAAAGAGAATAGGAGAGGAAAAAAGAAAGCGAGTTTTTTTTAAAGTTGGAAATTTTTCAAATTTCAAAATTTTTTTAAAAAACATCCAAACTTTTTATAAACGTTAAGCGAGGTTTTTTGTAAAGTTGAAATTTTTTTTCAAATTTCAAAAAAATTTGAAAAAATCCAAACTTTATATGTACTTTCTTTGTGCAAGTGTGGTTATATTTTTACAAACTTTCTATTTTTTGGAATTTTTAAACGGCGTAGAAAAAAGGAAATAGAAAAAGGGAAAAAAAGGAAAGAAGAACGGAAGAAGCAACTTGCTGGGAAAAGTTGCGTGCCTGGGGATCGAACCCGGGCAGGGCAACTAAGACGTTGCGTGGCTGACCAACCGACCGTTTCTTCCGTCTCGTCAAGGAAAAAAAGGAAGAAATTCTTTTATATATAACCGAAGGATGGACGGCCGGATCCAAGTTGGACCGACGATCGGACGGCCCGTGTTTAGCCGGTGACGTGGCCGACCGGCAGGCCGAGAAACGGAACGCGCGCTACGCGCTTTATAGAGATAGTATTTATAGAGATAGTATATGGAGGCTGCACCCGCTTCCCTCCGGCAGCCACGACGGCGCACGGCATGGACAACCAGCAGCTTCCGTCGACGGGAAACGTCCTGCAGCCAATCGCTGCCTCGCCGGCGGGCTCCAACGCCGGTTCCGGAGGCACCGGGGAGGCGCCCACGCCACCGCCGTGTCTCTGGCTGGACTCGGGAGCGAGCTTCCACACGGTCGGCGACGCGACGATCCTGACCGGGCTCCGCCTCCCGCCGGCCGGAATGTCGGTCACGTTCGCGAGTGGGGCCGTGCTGCAGGTGGCCGCCGTCGGGGAGATACGGCGGCCGTGGTTCAGCATCCCGGACGTGTACCTCGTCCCGGGGCTCATGCTGAACCTCATCTCCGTCCGGCAGCTCGACAGGGGCAGCGGCATATACGCCGTCTTCTGCAACGGCTGCTGCGGGCTCTGGGCCGGCCGCCCCGGCCAGGGCCGGGACCTCGTCGGCGGCGGCGCCGTCGACGTCGACCAGGACATGTACCGCCTGTCCTTCCTCGAGGTTCCTCCTCGCCTTGCGTGATGTGTTCCATCTCTGTAAGCTCATGACATGCGGTTGCAAGGGGAAATTGGTGATGAAATAAACTAAACAAAAGTGAAACAAAATGGCATGCATGCATGTGCGGGTGGAAATAATCAAAATTTATGATTTTTACTGGCGTTCTCCTTAATCCTTATTGTGATGTTCCTGTATCAAAAGACAAAAGCGTTTGCGGTTTTCGTACCATGTCTTGGAGGTTCTTTACCTGCTGTTATCATTCTTATCTAATCTAATAGTATTGGTTTCTATTTGTTGCAAACATGTACCAATTTTTTTTCTTCGTTTAACAATTTGTGGCGGTCTGGTTTTTCCAGAAATGTCATCTGATTTATATAACAAGTCATGGATAAAACCGTAAAAACTTGCTACTAATATTTTGGTCGATACATATTTGATAGTAGGCTACTAATATTTGACAATAGCCTAGTATCAAATATTTCGATCGATAAAAGTGTGTATCTTCTCAACTTGCAGAGGGGTATATTGGGCCGAGACCCCGAGACGTTTGCAGACACAGGCCAGACACAGGCCAGGATTGGACCAAGAGTGGGCCAACCGATGGCCCAGTAAGAGTGGACTTAGCTAGGCTATACATTGCTATGGCCCATGGGCCTTTTGGAGACTTGTGCCCAAGAAACTCCGTCGAGGGGGGAGAGGCGAGAACGCTAGCCCCTTCTATGGTAGTGTTTCTTTTTCTTGCGGCCATGGTTACGTTTAAGTTTTGAGAATCAGTAAACTACCGACAGACCTCGAGGATAAAAAATTATAGAAAAAATGGTTTTGAGAGCTTTAAGAAGAAATAGTAAGATCTATAAAAATTGGCTACCAAACGTCAAAGCGTTTTACTTGTACAAAAATAACAAATTTCCAGCTTATAAGCAAACGCAAAAAGAAACACACCCTATGTCTCGTCCTGCTCAACCTCACGTTAGACAACAGAACGGTGGCCTCCTTGACTCCCTCGCTATGACTCCTCGAAAATTTTTTTTAACCCTTTGTAAATAATTATTTTAATATTAACTCTCGCGAAAAAATATTTTCAGATCTAACCCTTTTGGCCGCGCCACCTCGCCTGACGCGGCAAATAGCCACTGCCACGCCATTGCCAGTGGCGCGGCAAGATCAAGTTGCCGCGCCAGGCCCTGGCGTGGCAAGGTTGGCCCCATGTGGCAGCCATATGAACCACGTTCCTCGGTGCCAGCGTGTACTGGCGCGGCAGTAGACATTAGCCGCGCCAACCGCAGTGACGCGGCCAAAAAGGTTAGATGTGAAAATATTTTTTCGCGAGGGTTAATATTAAAATAATTATTTACAAAGGGTTAAAAAAAATTTCGTTCCTCTGACCGCTCTCTGCCGCACCAATCTCTGCCTACAGTTTTTGTAGGTTTATTTATTAGGATATTGGTTTCTTGGTATTTTGTATTATGCTAAGACAGCTTGATTTTTTCAGAAAATTAAGGAATGATAAAAAACTTGCAATAGCTGATTTTCTCTCATTTTCAGCCCGAAGCCCGGGCTTCCTTCTCCATTTCCCTCCTTTCCCCCTTCCCCTGCCAGCCAGCAGCCGGCTTCTGTGTTTTTTTTCCCACGCGTTGGAGGATTCCACATTTGTATCAATTGAATCGTAACGGTACTGCATGTCCATTAGCGAATGGAACATGCTAGATTTGCAAAGGCGTGGAGGAGCAGCGATGGCACACGTTGGATTTAGAGTTTTTGCAGTGGCATACAAAAAATTGTTCCTATTTACGTATGCACGATGCGATATGACTAATAATTTGCCCATGGCGATGTTCTAGCTAGCAATTCAAATGGATGGAATCGTTCTCATGGGTCTTCTCAATCTTTGAAATTTATATATATAGCACAGTTGACTTTCCGAGTCTATGTATTACACTCTTGTTTTAAGGTAATAGATAAAACTCCGGCCTCTTGTATATAGCCAAGTACAATGCCTTACACACATATGGAACCAACATGTCCCCAATATGTGAAATAAACAAAGGCTTAAACAAAATCAATCCGATGTCTATTTTTCCATCCATGGCTGACGAAGAAAGACATTCCAACCGCCTCTAGTGTGTGACAAGAAGCAAGTATGATGTCTTTGTCACCCTCCTTCTGTAGCAGCACAAATTGGCGCAACCATGATACCGCTCTGAAAACCACTTGCACGAAAAGAGGTAACTTTGCATTTGTTAAAAACTAAATCATTTTTCACAAAACCAAATAGCCCAGCACAAGGCAGCAATACCAACCCATCAGAGGTTATTATGCTTTGTACCAAGACTTCGACCCGGACACCAAGCAAATGGGCAGAATTTCTAAAAGGCTTAATACCTAGAGTGATCTAGATGATTCGCTAGACCACACTAGTCACATGGCAGTGAAAGAAAAAATGATGAATAGTTTCATCCAAATTACAAAAGCAGCAATTCATACTGCCCTTCCAAAACATTTAGCTAGATTATCCTTTGTTAATACAACATCTCTACTTAAAAACCAAAGAAAAACTTTGATTTTTAAAGGGATTTTGAGCTTCCACAAAAACATAGTTAGATCTTTAAAATTATTGTTATTATGATTGAGCAAACCGTGATACATTGATTAAACTGTAAATTGACCATTTTTGCGTAAAGGCTAGATGAAGATATCATTATCTTCAGATAACTGAATATCCGCTAACCTGCTCACAATATGATGTGAATCAACAAGTACTTGGCCCACCAAAGCAAGACTAAAGCAAACATTAAGCAAATTAGAACTTAAAACATAAGAGTGTCATTATTTTCGAACAATATATAGAGTATAACCCGCGATATTGATCCCTAACGGTAGCACGGCCACACCATTTATCCTCCCAAAATCTTATCTGTCGCCCATCCCCCACTTGGAATAAAGCTAGATTTAGAAAATCATTCTTGACTTTCATTAGTCCTTCCAAAAAATGGGAAGCATTTGGATGTATAGGAAAACCTAGGTATCTTTCTTCTACTCCTTTTCAATTAGAGTTTCTAAGTCTCCTATGATGTATAGGAAAACCTAGGTATCTAACAGGGGTTGTCCCAATATCACAACCAAAAAGTTGAGAATAATTGTCCCCGTAATCTTTTGCTTCCCCGTAGCCAAGGAGTTCACTTTAATAAAAATTTATCTTCAAGCCACATAGTTGCTCTAACGTACAAAGAAATAATTTCATATTTCTGGCCGAACCTTCTAGATTCGCACCTTGATCACATAGTTGCTCGAACGTGCAAAGAAATTGATCTTCTCCCCGACGTTTGGTTCGTCCCGGGACTGACGGCGAACCTGGTCTCAGCAAGCCAGCTCACCGAGCTCGACTACAGCATTGGATTCAGCCGCGGACTATGCAGCATCAGGAGTTCTACTGGCAGTCTGGCACTGTGCTTGGCAAAGGCCATGTTGGAGGAGACGGCCTGTTTCGAGCTGGACTTCCTCAAAGCTCCACTTGTGATGTAGCCACGTAGGTCATGCTGAACTGGTGATCATGTCCTTCTGCTGCAATATGCATGTCTGAATATGCAAACCCAACCCAGGTGCTTGTGACTTGTAGTTTGAATAATCAAGCTCGCAGTTTGTACAATTGTACCCAATGCAGCTTTGCATGTGAGCTTGCTCCCATGTCGTCGCCTTGACGAACTATGAAACCATGTGTGACGAATTTGCTGTCTATATATAATCCTACTCCCGGTGTGTGAGTAAAAATATGAATTGTCGGTGATGCTTCAACACCCTGCTTCCAAATTGGTACTGTAATTTTCTGCCTTAGCTGCAGGTGCTGCTTGCCTTTAGCTGCCTGCACTCTGCTTCCAAACACCGAATGCAGATGGGCAAGCCAAGCTGTGTCTTCTGAATATACTCGCATCATTTGCATCTAATGCTTGATCAAGTTCTCATAATGCCGAATCATCTCGACGTCGGAGAATGTCGTTGGAATGAAGACCTGATGAACGTGCACTGTTGGGCTCCGTGGAACCAAAAGAAAAATGAAATGCCACTTAAGCTCATTTTTTTTTCTTGCTCGGATTAAAAGACAAGAGTAATGTACTGTGGTGGCGGTTGGTCCAAATTGCACTGAGACTAAAGTTCCCCTAGAAGTCTTACATTACAAGAAATTGGCTGGTAGGATGGGGTCAAAGCAACGAAAAATGACTAGTTGCATAGATGCTTTATTTATGGCAGTATGGCTTTATCGAAATGATATTATATTTGGCAAATGTAAAGATATTTCTTTTTAATAGGCTACTTTTAGGGAAGTATACTGGTTGCGCTACTGGACATTGCTTTGGGTCCTACAATGATATGATGGACACCAAGGTAAAGCCACATAAATGGAAAAATAAAAATGGACACGATAGACACAATTGATCCAATAAGAGGAATATAAAAACAACTAGTATTTTACGCTTATTTGACCTCACTTTCAACATAGAAACCTTTCTTTTTAAAAACCTTTCTTGCATTTGAAATGGACATGCTTTCTCTCTTCACATAATTATCCCTACAAGCATTTCGATCGGCTTCTTGAGCTCTCAAAGCCCATGATTTTTAGTCGCAACTGTTCCAAACAAGGATATGCGCTTTTGGAGGAGTGGCAACAGGCAGACTTAGTTTCATTTCAGATGAAAATTTATATTTATATATATATTCACTAAGTTGAGAAACAGGAGGGCACAAAATCATAAGTATGATCAGCTACCTTTTATGGGATGAAGGTGCCGACCACTAAAAATTGGCGCTGCATTGATTACTGTAGACCCGTAGTGACCATTTTTAGTCACTTTGCTTGCTCATTCAGGATTTGTTTGATCTCCCAAGTGTATTCGAGCAAACTTACTTACCTGGTGCTTTTCATGTGTTGGTAATTTTTCATGGACCGCAGCATACGTACCGTGTGACACCGGCAAGTCCTATTGGAGGAATCATATGCATGAAAGCGAAAGTGAAGAAATGCAATTGCACTGCATGCACATTTCAATCATGTGTCACTCAAACACGCATAACATTGGGATGATACCAGGCTCTTTGATCTTGGGTTTATATGTGGATGTGCAGGTCTATATATACACATGAAAGGATGAAGCAAGCCAATTCATTTTAGCCTAAAAATGGATACATTTATCATCTCAATGCTGCTGGCAAAACAAATTCTTGTTTTGAGACATTGGATGAAAACTAAGTGGAGTGATAATATGATTCAAGGAGAAGAATTCCGTATCACATGTCATTGCTGATCAGCTTGCGCAGAATCCATAGATGATTCTATGCCCAAGGAAACTCTACAAGTCTATATTGATGATAGTACAAAAAGGAAAAAAATTTGTCTTCTTCCGTGTACAAACACATTAGTCATATTCAAGCTCGAGCATGACAGATATCCAGCCAATGTTGTTCCCCTCCAAGCATCCGTTGGGTTGGTAGCTGATGCGGCATGTGTGTTTTATGACGAGGAAATAGCTCGACTTGATTTCCCCCAAAAGATCCTATCCTTGATCTGAGAGTAGCCGTGGATCTTTAGCAAATCAAGCCAGCGTAGAGGATGAGGAGGACGAAGAGTAACCTTTCGAGGTGGAGGAAGATGATGAGCACCAAGAATAGGCTTAGGGTTTGGATTTAAAGATTAGCATCAATTAGTCATCGTTTAGTTGATTTCAATAAAGTTGCTTGTAATGAATCGTATTAGTCGTTGCATGAACAAATAATTTTGGTTAGTTGGCATATGTTTGAAGATCTTTTGTTTGCGAACTTAAGTAAGTGCGTTTGCCTACTACTTAGTTATGGAATTATGTTGATTGCCGTTAATCCTGGATTGGTTTATGTTTGTGAAAATCAGTGTTTAAAAGTGGATTTAGTTACTCTTAAAGACACGGTACTGTTCATCGCTGCAGTACCGCAGAAAAATCTCCTCCAGATTACTGATTATTGCTGCAGTAGTTAAAAAGACACTGTTCATGGTACAGCAATCGCGGAAAATACTGGTTACTGCTACAGTAATCACAAAAAAAAGATTTTCCAGATCGCAGTTTACTGCTACAGCAGCGTTTTCCTTTTCCTGTTTAGGCGTGCAGAAGGGATTCTAGCGGTTGCTACAGCACCCACGGGGGAAAATCGGCTACTGTTCATCGCTACAGTGCGCGGAAAAATCTTTCCAGATTGCTGTCTACTGCTACAGTAGCTAAAACAAAACAGTGTTTTTTTTAATTATTTTTCTCTGGTCGTGATGTTACTAGTGGTTGAAAACAGTAGGCTACTGTTTGATTACGTTGCTGTTTTCCATAACCTTTCTCATTAGGCTATACAACTATTTTGGATGTAGATTTTGAAATATGTTGGCCTGGATGGATCTTTTTGAATTTGCAAGTTAAGTGTGTATAGCTTGTTAAAACTGTTTGTGTGAAACTTATATATTTTCATATATATGGTTGCAATAATTTCCCCATAGATTGCTTATCTTTCCCCGATCTTTTCTTAGCAGCAGACTTATGACAAGAAATGGACGTGGTCGTAGACAAGCAGCCGGGCGAGGTCAACCGGTGCGCCTCAGGCGTGATCGAGGACGTGGACAAGCTCCACCAGTTTCACCCCCGGTTCAGAGAGGAGATTAGCAGGCATTTGCTCAAGGTCAACATCAGAACCAACCGAATCCACCGGCACCCTAGCCTATGAATGCCGCCGCCAATGAAGGAGAACTTCCACCAACACTAGCTCAGGAACTGACAGCACAACAGCTGATGCAGATGCAATATCAGGTGCTCCAAGCTATGGCACAACACTTGATTAACCTGCCGGCACCTGCTCAACAAAACTTGCCACCCCAGTCAAGGTATGGGGACTTCATGAGGACTCGTCCACCACCGAGCCCTTGGACGCGGATGATTGGATCAAAGAGGTGGAGTGCAAGCTCTATTTGGCAAACTGTGATGATCAGGAAAGTGTGCAGTACGCTGCCCACCAGTTAAAAGGAATGCCGCAAGTTGGTGGGAGAACTATTGTGCAGCTCATCATGATGCGCAAGCCATTACATGGAATGAGTTCTGAGGCTTTTCGTGCAGCACACATTCCCAGGGGTATTATGGATATGAAGAGGCGGGAGTTTCAGAATCTTTGCCAAGGCAACATGAGTGTGACGGAGTATCTGCATCGTTTCACTCATCTGGCTCGTTACGCCTAGGATGATGTGACAGATGACCAAGCCAAGATTTGGAGGTTTATGCAGGGTATGAACCCAAATCTTAAGGTCTATCTCGTTTCCCATACTTACCAAAACTTCCAGGATATGGTTAACAGGGCTTTGCTGCAAGAGGATGCTCAACGGCAGTTGTTCAATGATAGAAAAAGAAAGATGGCAATGCAAAATCAGCAAGGGGTGGGGACCTCTCGACCCCGAACTGGGCAGCATCAGTTCGGACCCGCAGCACTGGGAGCACCTATGGCGTCCACGCCAACTCTCCACCCTTCGGTGCCTCCGCAGCAACCAGGAAACCGTCCTAATCAGGCGGCACAACCCCATAAGAACAATGCTAGCTCGCCAGGAGTTCAGTGCTATCACTACCATCAGTGGGGTCACTTTACCAACAACTATCCCCAGAAACGCCAGAATTCAGCACCTGCGCCTGCTACTGTTGGAGGGACACCGGCTCGTACACCTGCACCAGGACAAGGCCGAGGAGTACCAGGGACCCCGAGGACACCACAGACCCTTGGAAGGGGAAAAACCAATCACGTGACTGCAGAAGAAGCTCAGGAGGCACCCGAGGTGGTACTTGGTAAGTTTTCGGTTAATTCAGTTACAACTACAGTTTTGTTTGATTCTGGGCTTCCCATTCGTTTATATCAAAAGAATTAGTAGCAAAACATAGATGAAAATCAATGCCTCTAAAGACACCTTTGATAGTACAATCATCGGGTAAATAAATGAGAACAAACTTTGTATGCCCTAAAGTAGAAATCATAATAGAAGGGAAAAAGTTTCTAGCAAATTTAATCCTCTTAGAATCTCCAGGAATAGAAGTAATTTTGGGAATGGATTAGTTAATCAAAGTACATGGTCAAATTGATTGTGCCCATAGAGACATAACACTCACCAACAGGGACGAAAATAAAGTGATCTTTGAATCAGTCGTGAAACCTAATGGGATAGCAGTGGTAAACTAGATCAAGGGAGTGACCCCAAAATCTGATCCACCGACCCTAGAGTCAGTACCAGTGATGAGGGAATTCTCGGACATTTTTCCCAAAGAATTGACTGGACTACCCCCGGACCGTGATGTAGAGTTTGTCATTGACCTAACCCCAGGCACAACACCGATAGCTCAGAGGCCCTACAGGATGAACGCCAACCAGCTGGCGGAAGTAAAGAATCAAATAAAGGAGCTGCAAGACAAAGGTTTCATTAGGCCCAGTTCATTATCGTGGGGTTTACCAGTGATCTTTGTGAAGAAGAAGGATAATACCTTGAGGATGTGCATGGATTATCGGTCATTGAATGAGGTGTCAATAAAGAATAAGTATTCGTTGCCAAGAATTGACGATCTGTTTGATCAACTGAAAGGAGCATGTGTGTTCTTCAAAATTGATATTGATCTGAGGTCAGGGTACTATCAGATAAAGATTAGAGAGGAGGACATTTCGAAAACCGCATTCACAACTCGTTATAGGTTGTATGAATATACAGTGATGTCGTTTGGTTTAACCAAGGCTCCGGCCTATTTTATGAACATGATGAATAAGTTTTTTATGGATTATCTGGACAAGTTTGTTGTTGTATTCATATACGACATACTGATTTATTCCAGAAATGAGGAAGAGCATGCCGAACATTTGCGACTGGTGTTAGAAAAGCTTCGTGAGCATCAGTTGTATGCCAAGTTCAGTAAGTGTGAGTTTTGATTAAAAGAAGTTTCTTTTCTGGGACATATTATCTCTACTGGAGGTGTAGCAGTCAATCCGAGTAAAGTACAAGATGTGCTGAAGTGGGAGGCACCGAAATTAGTGACCAAGGTGAGGAGTTTTCTTGGAATGGCCGGTTATTATCGGAGGTTCATTGCTGATTTTTCAAGAATTTCTAGACCCCTCACTCAATTGTTGAAGAAAGAAAGGAAATTTGACTGGACGGAGGCTTGTGAGCGAAGCTTTCAGGAATTAAAAAAGAAATTGACGTCGTCACTGGTGTTGGTGTTGCCAGATAATCAGAAGGACTTCGAAATATTTTGTGACGCATCCAAGCAAGGACTCGGGTGTGTATTGATGCAAGAAGGCAGAGTAGTGGCCTATGCTTCTCGCCAGTTGAGGCCCCATAAGGTGAATTACCCTACCCATGATCTGAAATTAGCCGCAGTGGTTCATGTGTTGAAGATTTGGAGGCACTACTTGATTGGGAACCGAACGGTGGTATACACGGATCATAAAAGTCTTAAGTATATTTTTACCCAGTCCAATCTAAATATGAGACAGCGAAGATGGCTAGAATTGATTGCGGACTATGACATCGGTGTGCACTACCACTAGGCAAAGCTAATATAGTTGCAGATGTGGTGAGTCGCAAGGGGTACTACAATAACTTGGAGATAAAAAAGGCACAACCGATGTTGCACGAGGAATTTCAGAAGCTGAGTTTAGAAGTAAGCGAGAAAGGTGGGTTAAATAACTTGGAGGTTCAACTGACGTTGGAGGTACAGATCAAACAACTGCAGGGAGATGATTCTGAGGTCATAGATGTGATTGTGCGGATGATACTAGGGAAAGCCCCAGGTTTTTCTATGGACAAGGAAGGAGTTGTATGGTATGACAAAAGGATATTAGTGCTGGATGTGAAGGCTGGATGTGAAGGAAGTTAAGGAGCTGATTTTGCAGGAGGCTCATGACTCTGCATTTTCTATTCACCCAGGAAGCACTAAAATGTACCTAGATCTTCGAGAAAGGTTCTGGTGGCCAGGTATGAAGAAGGAAATCACGGCATTTGTGGCTATGTGTGATGTGTGCCAAAGGGTTAAAGCAGAGCATCAACGACCCGCTGGACTTCTACAGCCGTTGAAGATCCCATAGTGGAAATGGGAGGAAATTGGGACGGATTTCATCACCAGACTGCCACGGACTCGGTCAGGGTATGACTCGATTTGGGTTATTGTCGATCGTCTCACTAAGGTAGCGCATTTCATACCAGTGCATACTACATGTTCCAGTGACATACTTGCAGAATTGTATGTCTTCAAAATAGTGTGTTTGCACGGCGTGCCCAAAATGATAGTTCAGATCGAGGAGCCCAGTTTACCTCTCGGTTTTGGTAGAAGTTACACTCGTTACTCAATACTAATTTGGCTTTCAGTACCGCGTATCACCCACAGACCGATGGTCAGACTGAGTGGATTAACCAGATCTTGGAGGATATGTTGAGAGCCTGTGTGTTAGCAAATAAACGAGGCTGGGATCAAAGTTTACCCTAAGCTGAATTTTCCTATAATAATAGCTATCAGTCAAGTATCGAGATGTCCTAGTTGGAGACGTTGTATGGAAGGAAGTGCCGAACACCCTTATATTGGAACGAGGCTGGAGAGAACAAGGTTTTTGGGCCGGAAATCCTAAAAGAAGCGGAAGATCAAGTGAAGTTGGTGCAACAAAGATTGAG